>JASJOG010000010.1:1766250-3085000 GCA_030142905.1 Heliopora coerulea | reverse complement strand
TCTGATTTTTCGAGCTATTTTAACGCAAGCCAGGTCAAAAACTGAAGCAACAACAATTTCGAATTTTGCTGACTTTTTGCCCTATGCGGACCAGGAGACGATTCTGCCTTCACTTGAACAGATCTCCCATGAATAAAGACAATATTCCCAACTTTAATGACGTTTCGTTAAATATTTTGGCAAACATTCAGACAATAACATTAGATACATTTGCTGGCTATACCACTTAATGTACAGGAATGGAAAGAAAATTTAAAAGCTTACTTTTTAAATTGTTTTTAAAAAGTTGATATCATGGAAAATACTTACAACGTATTTGATAACTATTTTCACTTGTTTATAAACGGCACTGTCCCATTTTTTGCTGTTATTTCATTGTTAACGCGAATTGCTTTTAATACTCTGATAGCAATACACTTTGGCAGCTTTCATAAATTTTAGAAATATTTCGATAAGCTTAATAAAGTAAAACAATGCAGACATTTTAGGCAAGTGTTTTTGTTCATGCGGGTAATATAAACAGAAAATAAGATGTTTGTTTTTATGTTAATGACACACGATTTTGCAAGTTTGCAACGTTTTTGAGAATAAATTTCTGAAAAATCTCCTCTATCACAAACGATTATATGGATAAGGCTTATCTTCGGCGAAAGGGGAAGCTCCAAATTTAGTATTACAATAAATTTGGTGCAGAGTAATGCATTGTGGCACACTTGAAGATGGTAGCATGGCCCACATTAAATAGCGCCATTATTAAAAGCGGATGTCAGTAACTATCGAGAACTTGAGGACAAATATGAAATTTCGCATTTCTTCATATTTTGTCTGGATAATCCTTTTGGTGGACTATTATTGAAAATCACGATAAAACTTTCCAAAGGTATTTCATTTTGAGGTTAAACGTGAAATACTGCCTCGAGTCAGAGACGACGTTTCATCGGCCGAAAATTAGCAAAATATAACACGCTCGATGCGTCCTACAATTCATGGCACTTCGACACAATAAATGTCTAACGGTAAGCAAGGAACGTATTTGAGTGACGCGCGCACTTGCAACAGTTTCTTTTAGTTGTATTGTTACACTAAAAATCTCTTACTCAGCATACATAAAGAACCGTAAGTAATCAGGTGAAATAAGTATATACGTGGCAACCCTATAAAACAGCGTGTCTACCAAAACAGGTAATGAGATAAACATAGTATAAAGTCATTTAAAAAAGAAATTTAGTTCAGTTTGACATCATTGGTGAATTTACCAACGGCCTTCAGATATGTTGTATGACTTTTTTACAATATTCTGACGACCTTCCTCATCTGCTGGTAATGCACTAAATAATCCAGCTCCACCCTCAAAAGTCTAGCCAAAAGAGCAAGGCTATAGTTTCAAAGGTCTATTTTAACGTAATAAGAACTCAATATGTTCCTTGCTTACCGTTAGACATTTATTGTATCGAAGTGCAATGAATTATAGGACGCATCCACTAGCGAATAAAAAAAATATGCACAAAAACGCTTTCTCTCAAATTTCGAATCTGACTTTTGCTAACTTTCAGAAAAAATACACAAGGATTTTCGCTGGTAGCGATTCGTGGAGTAATTAACTTTGTTAAGTAATCCTGACACGACAGTTATGAATATGGTAGATGAACGATCTTCAAGTTCGATACTCAGAGAGTGATTTCTGAGCCCCAGACGGGGATCGAACCCGCAACCTTCTGATGACCGGTTAGACGCTCTAACCATTGAGCTACCGAGACTCAGATGGTGAGCTAAGGTGCAAATTCGATATATATGTGCGACCTAAGCGGAAGCCACTATATATTAATAATGATTGAACCTGTTTGATGTTAGAGAAACGTGAGAGCTTGGATATATTATGGTAGATGAACGATCTTCAAGCTCGATACTCAGAGAATGATTTCTGAATCCCAGACGGGGATCGAACCCGCAACCTTCTGATGACCGGTTAGACGCTCTAACCTTTGAGCTACCGAGACTCAGATGGTTAGAGCGTCTAACAGGTCATCAGAAGGTTGCGGGTTCGATCCCCGTCTGGGACTCAGAAATCATTCTCTGAGTATCGAGCTTGAAGACCGTTCATCTACCATAATATATCCAAGCTCTCACGTTTCTCTAACATCAAACAGTTATGAATATATTCGACGTTTTTGCCCTTGTTCTAAAAGACACATCCGGAGCCTTGAGAACAATCTTTCTGTGCACACGTCACTAATGGACATTGAAAAATGCGAAACATTTGCAACAATTCAAGTAAGTACAGAGAGTTCAAAAGATATCTTGTTATAGTACCAGTGGTGTGACATTAGTGATTTTATGGAAAATATCCCCCACGTTTGCAGCTCTCGACAGGTGACTTTTAAATTACTCATGCTAAATGTTTTATATATTATAATAATGTAACAGAGCTTTCTTTTAATATAAAATTTATTGTAAAATTCAAAATGCCAGGACATCAATTTTGACTTTGAACTTTTGTCATTTACATAGTTTTGTCACGGTGTTGAAATTAACAAACTTCATGCTCACTTAAACGTCTATAAAAATGCCCGTGTTTCTGATTTTATTAAATTTCCTGGTTCAAGAAATGCCAAAATATTGAAGTGTTCAATTTCATACAGATACGATGAACCATTTCGCGTCACAAGCGTGTTATGTTTTGCTAATTTTCCGCTGATGAAACGTCATCTCTGATTCGAGGCAGTATTTCACGTTTAACCTCAAAACGAAATACCTTTGGAAAGTTTTATCGTGATTTTCAATAATAGTCCACCAAAAGGATTATCCAGCCAAAATACGAAGAAATCCGAAACTACATGTTTGTCCACGAGTTAACATTTATTTATTTATTTATTTATTTATTTATTTATTTATTTATTTAAGATTATTTATGCACGGTAGCCATTCAGCACACTAAGCTGTTTTTCAATGGGCCGTGCTTTGCGCTAAGAACCTATTAATTTACAAAAAATTGCTAAGCCTACATACTAATCAGCTTCACCCTATAATAACTATCTTATTTACAACCTATCAATATACTAATTATATTACAAACTACCAATTATTAATACTATAAACAAACATAACTAACAATTAACATCATACAAGTGTTTAGAATCCACACAAGCCCAAATTCATGCAGGTCAAACAAGTGTCGTCTTGAAATGTCTTGAACAATCTTAAAGCCGTTATCAATTACTGTTTTCTAAATTTTGGAAATAGTGATCAGTTAGATTTTTAAATCTTGTCGTAAATAGAGTTTGATACTCAGAAACTATATCGCGAGGCAATTTGTTCCATGCAGCCGCTGACCTATATGAGGACTTTTTCATGAAATCTGTATTAGGTTTGTTTAAATGAAGTTTTCGATCGTTGCTTCTTAGGTGATACATAACATTATTTCTGATATTAAACATTTCATATATATATTCTGGTAATTGTCCTTGTAATGCTTTAAAAGTAATGTTTAATTCCCGTTTCTTTAAAATGTTTTCAATCGGAGCCCATCTCAAATCATCAAAAATCTCCTTCGACCTAACATCGTAAATAGATCCCGTTGTAACACGGGCAGCTCTTTTCTGCAATTTGTACAGTTTATTCAAGTGTGCACGACTACCATCATTCCATACCGTAGAACAGTAAATGAAATGAGGTAGGACTAATGAATTATAAATATTCATCAGTGCATTTTGGTTTACATATGGTTTTCATCTTCTTAATAAGCAGATAGATTTAGATATCTTTTTGCACTGTTCATCATTATGTTCATTCCATTTTAACTCTTCATCAAGAATAATTCCTAATACTTTTATTATTTATTACTAGCTTAATTTCATGTCTTCCAATTATAACATTTGGAGTTTCAGTAAATTGCTTTAGTCTCTTTTTTGATGCTATTAGCATAAACTCTGTTTTTTTAATATTTAAAGTCAATTTGTTTGCTGTTAGCCAAGTATTGACATTATGTAGATCTGCATTGATCTTGTTTTCAATGTCAGTTGGTGAAGTTCCTGAACTAGACAAGTTGGTATCATCTGCAAACATCGAAACTTGAGTATTTTGAAGACAGTTAGGAAGGTCATTAATGTAGAGGGAAAACAACAATGGTCCAAGATTTGATCCTTGTGGAACACCACATACAATTTTTTTTGGCTTTGACTTTGTACCTTGTAGTACACAGATTTGCATTCTTTTATCTAAATATGATTTAAACAGACTAAGAGCATGATTTTTTACGCCATATAGTTCGAGTTTGGATAAAAGTATTTGATGATCTACGATATCAAACGCTTTCTTTAGGTCGAGGAACAATACACCATTAATTAAACCCCTGTCAATGTTCATCAGCCATTTATCTGTTGCTTGCAATAAAGACATTTCTGTGGAATGATACTGTCGACATCCTGATTGTTGTTTTGAGATAATATTATCTTTCAAAAATTTACTTAATTGGTCGTATATAAGTTTTTCCATGATTTTAGCAATGACCGGTAGAACTGAAATAGGTCTGTAATTTCCACAGTTCTTTTTATCCCCCTCTTTATAAATAGGGATTAATTTAGCTATTCTTAGGTCGTCGGGGAATATACCAGTAGCTAGAACTAAATTGAAAATATATAATAAAGTTTCACAAATAATATGTCCTGCTGCTTTTAGTAATTTGTTAGTAATTTTATCCAGGCCAGATGCTTTAGATAATTTCAACCTCTCTAAGACCTTAATCAGTCCACTTTCAGATATTAGTCTAAAAGAAAATTCCCTATCATTAGGTGATACCCATTGCAAAGGGTCAATAATATTTGGTGGTATGTCCTCGCAAAGTTTTGGTCCAATCGCGCAACAGAATTTATTAAATTCATTGGCTATATTCTGATTTCCTGTAATTATTCTTTCATCAACTTCAATTTCGTTAACAGTCGTGGTTTGTGATTTCCTATTGAACAGCTCGTTAATGTATTTCCAGCCATCTTTATTATTTGTGCAATTTTCTAAATTTATTTTAAAATATGATGTTCTAGATTCCCTAATAAGTGAAGTAACCAGATTTTTACATCTTTTGTATGCTTCATAATAGGTAGGTGAATTTAGTTGTATTGCTTTCTTTTTAAGGTAATCTCTATCATGGCTCAATTTATTAATATTTTCATTTAGCCATGGGATAAATTCACTTTTCACTTTTCTAGTACGACACGCGGCATGGATATCCGCAATCTTAAGAAAGATTGATTTCCACTCTCTCCATGCTTGGTTTGAATCAGAATTGTACGTGAAATATTTTAGAGCTTGTTCTAAATTATTTTGAAGTTGTATGGTATTAAAGTTTTTAAATTGCCTTGTTTCTACAATTTTAGGTTCTTGCCGAGGAACGCTAATTTTTCTACAAATATATATCATACTGTGATCGTTTATTCCCATCTCAATTACACCAGAATCACTTGTTTTATTATCATCACTTCTAGTGATCATAATATCCAACAGTGTTTCTCTTGACAAAGTTATTCTTGTAGGAGTCTCTATATGCTGCTGTAATTGATAAATGTCAATGAGATCTTTGAGCCGTTTTACGTTGTTGTTGTTGTGATCAACCGTTTTGAGCAAGTCACAGTTGAAGTCACCCGTTATCACAACTTCACTTTTCTCATTATCAATTTTTTTTAAGAAGTTTTCAAAATGGGAAAAAAATTCACTATTTGCATTTGGAGGGCGATACCAAGTAGAGATCAATAAAGCTTTTGCTTTTGGCTTATTAATTTCTAAACAAATGGCCTCCACATCCTCTTAGATTAAGTCGGTTTTTTTTATATACGGGATACAGCTTCTTATATAAATACCTACACCTCCACCTGAACGATTTCTATCTCGTCTGACAATTTCATAACCAGCTAATTTAACCTGGAGATCATATATAAATTTATCAAGTCTGGTTTCGTTAATACAAAGTATATCGAATGGCAAGTTTGAGATAAATACGTTAAGTTCTTTATGTCGTTATTGTCTACATGATGCGGTAGTTTTGATTTATCATGAAGTATTTGACTGTTATGAGTTGTATTCATTCAAATCGTTCGAAGAAGATTCAAAACAAAATAATAAAGTTTGATAAAACTAAGACGAGGCTTAACTGGCACAAGAGAAATCAGATATGTTGAGGGAGTCTTGTATCTATAGAAAACCGGCGGAAGAAAATAGTAATTTTAAAAGAAATAATTTATAGAAACAAAAACAACTTATTAAAAAAATGTACAGATTATTTTGAAAAACTCATTAAAACAGTGAAGTACAAAAATTGAGTCTTTGGACAAATATTAATTAAAACGCTTTTAACGTTTAGGGAAAATTATCTGAAAAATAAAAATAAAACGCACAAAAATTAAATCCAAAAGTCATTCCATGATGTTACTAGAAATAAGAGTCGACAACCATCTCTCGCCCACAATTTCATCATATCCCTTCATAGTAAGGACGAAGTTGACGGGTTGTAAACGTTGTTAAAAAGCGTAAAATATACGTTTAAATGAGAAATTGCCCATATTATAACTGGAAACTCAAATAATTATTAAGTGTTGCCTAAAAATCACTTCAAAGAATTGAAAACCATCAACTACCACAGAAAATTTGACGAAAATCTTGTAATCACCATTCAAAACCTCATATCTCAACACTCTACTTCAGAGGACTGGAAAATAGTGTGCGATAAATACCTTTAGTTGCAAAAAGATAAAAAAATCTCTTTTGATGGGAATTTAAACTTTTTGCGTTGATAAAAATTATGAAGAAAACCAAAAAGAAAAGTATATTTCGGAATACGATTACAATAAAAAAGTAGAAAAACAGTAATGATATGATAAAAAAAAAGCCAGAGTCACCGGCAGGAATTGCACTGGCGTAACGAGGTAAGTTGCCGTCCGGGGCGGGACTGGAAAATGCCTACCCCCAACAAAAAGAAAAAAAAGAAAGAACAAAAGAAAACTAAAAAAGTAGGTATGCACGAAGAATATTCCATAGAAAAACGGAATATTCTTTCTCCACTGTGTTAGAGTTCTTTTTCCTAAACAGCATTCATGCGCAAACTTATGCAAATTCGCTGTTCAACTGCTATCAGTCTTCAAATAAATAATAATCAGTTGGTTTTACGTTCGTCTATCAACTACACGAGAATGACTTAATATATGGGTCAACATTTTCAGGACACTGATGGCCAAAAATGTCGCCCCCCCAAAAAAAAAGTGCCACCGGAGCATCTGCACCTTTTGTCCCCCCTCCTTCGTTACACCACTGACGAATTGAACCTCGGACATTAGAACCTGTAAACAAACACTTTAGAACATTTGACCAATCGACCACTGGTAGACTTTCATAAAAACTTTTTTTTCCTTTTTCTGTTGGTTAGAGCAAATCTATCCTTATAATTAAAATGAGTACCGTGACCAAATCTTGACATGTATTTGTTTCGTATACGTTGTTGTTTCACAACGGGGTACTCTAAAACACGGGTGGGGAAACGGCAATGGGAGCTCTGATCTATGTGAGAGGCAAGGAACCCCTGCATATCATTGATGCTCCAAGTAGAATCAGGAATTGGAACAAGACATTCGACGAACAGTTTACATCTTTCATCTTCACCCTCCTCTTTTCTACCTTTACAGAAAAGCTCTTGAATAGTCAAACAACAATTATATTTTTACCGCATAGCTGTTTATCTCTTTAGTTTGGCACCAGAAATTTGTATCCATCCAGTTGACTTTCCGTTTCTACGCACAGAGCAAGGGTAATGAAAATTCTAAATAAAACATAAAGCCAGTAACAGCCGAACTCCTGACAGTACAAGTTGGATTGGCTGTTAACTTCTAGGAAACTGATGAATTAATCTCATCGTTTGATCACCGGGTGCAATCATAAACGTTGTCAAAGTAGGGTATTGAAATCTCAAAATGAAAGAAAGGCAGTCAAAGCCGGTCGACAAACAACATACGTTAATAAATCCTGTTAAATTTCAAAGATTGATGGATTCAAATACTTTTGGTTACCTAGTACATTCATAAACGTGTTTTCAAGTTGACGTGCTCCCGATATAATTAAGGATTGGGTCGTAAATAATTTAACGACTGGTTGTCAATTTTTAACTGCACTTCGCCGTTGTGCGTATATCCAAAATGGCCAGCTAAAAGGATTAAATGTTAAAAAGGCTTCAATTGAATTGTCATACAACCAGTACACTTAAACAGAACAGTTTTTAACATCTGGAATTATGTTGGTAGTTTTGGCTTGTTACCTCGTGAAAAGAGGATTGAAGTCAATTTAAATCGCTGGGTCAAAACAGGATATTAAAATCTCAGAATATTGAAAAAAGCCGGTAAAAGCCGGTCTCCAGACAGGATATATTTAAAAGATTGTTAAATTTTGAACAGATCGGTAAATTCAAATTAACTTTTGATCACCTCGTGCGTTCCCAAGCTTAATTTCAAGTTCATGTGCTCCTGAAATAATTGTGAAGTGTAACGTAAATATTAAACTATCGGTTTTGCAATTCTCCCATTAATTTTCGTTCTTTTTAGCTTTTTCTAAACGTATGGACGGAAATTCGATTTTAAAGAATACTAATTACAAAACTGTAATTATAATTTAAGTAGAATAAGTGTTTACCTCCTTTAATAGAATGATTTTTATAGTCGTTCTGTTTTCTTTTGCCATTGCTTGGCTATTTTACAATGGACGTGGGGTCACAAGGGCACTCGTGCCAGTATTTTGACGCACCACACATAGATCAGTGCAATTAGAGTTCGTTTCCACTCTACTGTTTGAGCGCGCCCTGTTTCACAATAACATTTTACACGCTCGTGGTCATCATGTAAGATTGCGTTCAAACATATCCATAGTGAATCTAAACTAAAATAAATACTATAGCATTTTATGACAAATATTCAAAAAACTATTTTACTGAAAGTTTTCCCCTTGCTTATCTGTGTTTTACGCGGAGATTTTTCAAACCTTTTCGGACGATAGTTTTGTAAGAAATGTTAAGGTTTCAATTACGACAGTTTATCATGTTGTTTGTCCAAAAACCAACAAGTTTAAAAATTTTACCTGAAACATTAGTTTTCATGAAATAAGTGCAGTGATTGGTAAGTTGCCGTGTTTATATAAGGCTATGCAAACACGGTTATGATATCACAGGCGCCGCTTGACGCCAGAATCTATTCTGGGCGCGCATGGACAGCTCTGATTGGTTTACGAAATAATAAGAACTTACCATTTGTTGTGAAAATAAAGTTCGTTTTCTACAATCATTACTGCTTATAGTTCCTTGGTTATTTTACACAAGAAATAGAAACTGTTTTGTTGTGTTTATATAGCCTGATGCAAACAGTCGGAGAGGTTCTGAGAACTCTCAAGCAGTTGTGTAAACCCACGACTTTCGGTCTCGGATGTACACAGCAGTTTTCAAATTCTCCCAATTTTTTCCTCGTGTTTGCATCAGGCTATATAAACACGGCAAAATAGTTTCTATTTCTTAAATAGTGGCCTTAGTAAAAATTCACTATAGCTTTGAGTCACAGTTTTTATATGAACTCTGTCAAGCGGTGTTTCAGAGTCTGATACTTTTTGCCCTACGTCTCATATCGAGAAATCTAACTTCTCGTTTTTCTGTGGTCTTTTGTAAATATTTTACCCCCTGTTGTGCTCTTTAATTTCTTCCGAAGGTTTCTTGTAAGTTAGAAATCTTAGAGGAGTTGGGTATACACATATTTATTATTAATAATTTGTTTATTCCAAATTGATAAGACAAAATCCCAGCTTTCAGACGAACAATCCATCATCAGGGTAAAGCGCTTAGGACTTACATGCCTTATATAATTTTGAATAGTTTCTTTCTTATATAGTTTTTAACAGTTTCTTATAAGGTTCCCTTCGAATTGCCAATTTAATGTCTCGTTATTCTACGGTCTCGCTTGCACATTTTTGTCGCAACTGTTATTTTCCTTCTGGCAATTGTTCAGCACTTCCTAAATCAGATTCAAGCTGCCTTTCTGTTTTAATTTTCTTTTCCTTGAAATGTCTTCTTCAGAACAACGGTTTACTTTAAAAAAGTTTTCAAATGAAAAACCAACTACGACTTTCTGATTTCGAGTCTTGTTGCCAGGACTCGAATTTCCAACGTGAATGAGTTGTTCCAGAGACGATGAATACAAACATGAAAACGCCAACCGAGACTTTTGTCCTTATTCTTTACCCGGGTAAATGGACCTCAAGAACATCGACATTAGTACCCCTTGCTTGCTTTTAAATAGTATTAGTTAATGAATTACTTGGTCAAAATTGAAGCAGAAATGGCTATTAATAACAAAATTACGGAGGAGCGTCGGCTGTCATGACCTAAGGAACAGCCCGGCCCATATTGCTTCGACAACTAAGTAATGGTTCATTTACTCCATACGTAAACAGAAACTTTTCATGATAATCTGACACTGCCGAAGTCAACTGAAAAATGTTGACTCGACCGGGATTTCAACTCGCACCTTCAGGATACCGGTCCGCTGCTCTACCTGTTGAGCTATCAAGTCCATAGGGATTGGAGGCGAGTTTTATCCAATTTAAGTGAACGAGATATTGTCGCAACAACTTAACGTTTATCCATGAGAGGGTGTGCAGTGTTTCAATTCTATTTCAGAATCATCCTTAGAGATATAAATGAACAGAAAATTTTCACGGAAAAGTTTCTGTTAATGTATATCTTTGAAGATGATTCTGAAATTACTCCATACGATTGTCATAATTATTCGTTTATTCGTCCTGGCGTATGCAAAGTTTTCTCAAGGTCTCTGCTCACGAATCGTTCGCTAATTTAGCAAAATGTGCTGAAGACTCGAGTGAATTATTATATTAAATCAGTATTATTATCGTTAAGACGGACCCAAATGAGCTAAGTGAAGTTAAATTCTAATTTAACGTCAGGAAACTTAGTACATTAAGCTCACAAAACTAAAACAATCATTATGCAATGTGAAAAATGTTACATTAAAGTTATAATATTGGAAGTAAAATTGTGGCAGACGCTATTTTCTAGGTGTAAATTTGCTTAAACTTGCAACACAAGTATTCTCAATCGCCGAAATATTTCACAATAATTTCCAAATTCAAGTAAAAATATCTAAAATAATTCGAGTACCAAACCTGCTTTTGACTCCGCTTCTCTGACGTGTCAGAATCCCAACCATTCTCATCCAGGAAAATTATGGTAAATCCTTCATCTACTTCAACTTCTTCTTTGTCTTCGTCTTCTTCATAGGAATAAGAATCTTCTTGAGCTGCACGATAAAAAAGGCACTGAAACCCATCAGGAAGAGGTATATCATCAGATGGAAGGTTTAAATGGTGATTATCCAGTGTACAATGAGATAAATAGTCTGACAAAATCTTTCCTTCTTCTTCTACTTCTATACTTTTTGTGGTGACAAACCTCGATCCTAAATTGTGACAAGAGAAATTTAAAGTAGTTATAATTAATAAATTTGACATGGGTTTTCTCTACATATATGCATGTGTATGTTAAGGCAATATTTTTAATGAAAGATATCTTTTGGCTTCTTAGTTCCTGTATAGGAGTATCTATGTATTTATATGAAATCATGTCGAACAGGATTATTTGTCAAGCTTTCAGAAGCAGAAGAAAATTCGACAAATCGGCTTTAGAAAAACGAAAAAGCCCAAGGAAAACGTTTTGTAGGAAATATAAGGCTATTTTCTAGGTTTAGTTACTTCAGTTTTCTCTCGTGGCTTAGAACCTATATACTGGCAAAAATAATACACATTTTTATAAATTACGTTCGAGATAATTTTTGTGTTACATCCCACATAGCAAATTTGACCGAAAAAGAGGGTCTTCGTCTCCTGTAGTCCTATCAGTTGTGTTAGGTATCTGACTGCATGGTTTGGACAGATATTTGGTTCGTGTAATATTTTACGTAACTTAGATTTGTGCCGCAACTCAATTTCAAGTTTCCGTCACAGGATGTAGCGAAAGTTGCAAGCAACAAGAAAGGCGACTCATTTTCAAACTTGGTAACATGCAACCTAAGTGGCTCAACTAATGTCTCAATTTTAAAAACGTTTCCTTCCTCCGGCGTATTTCCATCAAATCCTTGGTTACCGTTTCTCTCAACGTCTGCTTACTAATGGCCGACAAAAAAAAAGCAAGTAACTTTCGATATTCCTTAAGAGGCTGTTTACTTTCCACTTACCTGAAAGGCCACTATAAGTTACCTCCCACCCTTATAAAACAATGATACCCAGTGTCTTTTTATTTCACCTCTCATTTTACTTTCGCTCGAAACGCCAGTACCATGTCCTTTTGTTTCTGGTAGAGCGCTACCTTTAAATTTTTACATATTAACCCTTTTAAATGTTATAATTGGAAACTTTTAGGGACGTCTCCCTTTGACGAGTAAAATTGTCAGGTGATAGCCAGAGTATAACAGTTGCGAAATGGTAACTACATGCCAAATAATGGATTATAAAATAGATAAAGTAAAATATAATACAATACAATAGATACAAGATACAGTACAATACAATACAATACAATATACTCAATATAATATAATATAATATAATATAATGGAATAGAATACAATTTAATACTATAAATAAATTTAAATTTTTGTCCTTGTGATTTACATATCTACCCCGCTCTAGGGGTGCACGGAGTAGGCGCTCTGCTCTGATGGAGGTTGCAGCCATTGGAGGGTCTTCTCTTAAGAGAAGATTGTGCTCTCTGATAATATTACATCATCAGAGGCACCACAGCACCAACGCACCCTTTCCCCGTTAGGAAGAGCATCCAGGGAAGTAAAAACTTTATGGATCAAACAGCCTTACGAGTCGAGAGAATGAAAAAACGACCCTCGGTCCCCGGCAGTCTTTATGTAGGCAGAGGATGCGAAGAATTCCCGGGTCTCGATGGAGTGAGGCAAAGGAGCAGACAGTGAGGCTGGCTACGGTGAATATGGGAACGTTGTTAGGAAGGAGCATAGAGGTGGTGGAGATGCTCGGGAGAAGAAATGTACACATCTGCTGCCTCCAGGAAGTTAGATATAGAGGCTAGGGAACAAAATATTTGGTAGTGAGAATAAGTATAAGTTCTGGTGGAATGGAGGAAGAGAAAGCAGGAATAGAGTTGGAATTATGGTTAGGGAGGTACTTGTGGAAGATGTGATTAAAGTGATGAGAACAGATGAAAGATTAATTGAGATTAAGATAGTATGGGGCAGGAGGATTGCTCGCATCTTCACTGTATATGTACTTTAGCAAGGAATGCCGGATATCGAAAAACAAGAGTTGATGGAGAAGTTGTCTGATTGTATACAGGAGGTGCCTAGGTCTGACATAGTAATGGTTGTAGGAGATATGAATAGCCATGTGGGAAAGAGGCTGGATGGATTTGAAGATGTAATGGGGTGTTTTGGTCTGGGAGAAAGGAACCAAGAGGGGGAGGAGATGATGAGACTGTGTCAGAAGCACAACATGAAAGTGATGAACACCTACTTTTAAAAGAGAAGAGAACGTCTGATTGCATACAAGAGCGGTGACATTGAAACGCAGATTGACTATATTATGTACAGAGAGAAAGACGAGATAAAGATCGAAAATTGCAAGGCAATACCTGGGGAAGAATGCCTGACACAGCACAGATTGTTATGTGCCGACCTCTTGGTTAAAGAGATGAGGAAAAAAGTATGAAAGAGGCAGGAAAGGAGGATAAAAGTGTGGAAGCTGAGGCAATCCAACATCAGAAGTTTATATGAAGAGAAATTATCTGAGAAGATGGAGAGAGACGGCGGGGAATGAGATAGTATGAAGGTGCTATTGCTGGAAGTGGTAAGAAAGGTCTGCGGAGAGACAAGAGGGAGTAGGCATAGAAAAAGGGAAACCTAGTGGTGGAACGAGGAAGTACAGGAGGCAATCAAGGGGAAGAAGGAAGCTTTCAAGAGGTGGCAGAGGGAAAGGACAGAAGAAAATAAGAGGAGGTACAGAGAGAAATCAAGGCACACAAAAAGAGCAGTAGTAGCTGTTAAAGTACGAGCTTGGGAAGAATGGAGTGAGGAACTTCACACGAGAGAGGGAAGGAGGAAAATGTTTAAAATAGCGAATCAGATGAAGAAAGAAAGAAAGGATATTACTGGAGCCAAGTACTGTATACTGAGTTACTGAGGAAGAAGTGTAGGGATCGCTAAAGAATATGAAGAATTGCAAGGCTCCTGAACCATCTGGAGTCATCAGTGACCTATTGAAGAGAGCTGGAGTGACAGGATTGAAGAAGTTTATAAAAGTGTATGAAAGAATTGAAGAGGAAGAGAGGGTGCCAGAACAGTGGGGAGAGAGTTATACCATCACGATATATTAAGGAAGGAGGGATGCCTTGATGTGTGAAAAGTACAGGGGAGTGAGACTTATAGAGCATAGCATGAACGACAGAAGGTGCGGGAGAAGATCCTGGAGAGAAGATTAAGAGAGATTGTGGAGGTTGATGAAAATCACTTTGGCTTTCAGCAGGGCAAGTCAACAGTGGATACCATCTTTGTTGTGAGACAACTACAGGAGAGGTATGGAGGTAAAAAGAAGGAGTTATTCCATACTGTTGTGGACTTGGAAAAGGCCTTCGACAGAGTGCCAAGGGAAGCAATTGTATGGGCACTGAGGAGACATAATGTGCCAGAACGACTTATAACACTGGTGATAGAACTGTATGTAAACTCCAGATCAAAGGTGAAGGCACTGGCAGGAACATCAGAGGAGTTTGAAATAGGAGTTGGAGTACATTAAAGTTCTGCACTGAGTCCTCTGTTGTTTGTGGTGGTGATGCAGGAGGTAACGAAGGATGTGAGAGGTGAAAGTTTGTGGGAATTGTTATATGCAGACGATCTAATGATAATAGCAGAGTCAGAGGAGCAGGTTGTCAGGACGTTTAATGGGTGGAGAAGAGAGTTGGAAACAAGAGGTTTGAAGGTGAATATGGACAAAACAAAAGTGATGGTAGTGGGAAGGGAGCCAGCAGTGAGATCACAAAGAGGCAGATACCCATGTGGAGTTTATAGGAAGGGGATCGGAGTGAATTCAGTCTGGCGCCAGGAATGTTCAAGATGGTGCCACGGGAGATGTTCAGGACTCAGAAACGTGAGCAGAGCAGGAGATAACTATAGGTGTGTGGCTTGTGTCAGTGGGTTGTGTCAATGCCTCGTGAGGTGGCAGTCGAGGGTGGTATGTTGGTGGTGGACAGCTTTTGTTATCTGGGTGACACCATGAGCTGTGTGGGTGGAGCGGAGGTGGCTGTCAGGGCAAGGATAGCCAGTGCGTGGAGGAAGTGGAGGGAATTGGTGAGCTTGTTGGTTAGTCAGAACATACCCTTGGTCAACCGGGCTAGGGTTTACTGTGCCTGTGTGAGGCCGGCGCTGTTATATGCTGCTGAGACTTGAGTACTGACAAGAAAGCTGGAGGGCCTTTTGGTGAGGTGTGACAATAGAATGTTGAGACACATGGCTAAGGTGAGATAGCAAGATAGAGTGTCAAATGAGGAGGTGCGGAGGATTTGGAAGATAGACGTAGGAGAGCAAGGCTGAGGTGGTTTGGGCATGTTAGGAGAAGGAAGGAAGGTCACATATTGAGAAGTGCTGTAGAGTTGGAGGTGGCAGGAAAGAGACCGGTGGGAAAGCATAAAAAGACCTGGAAGCAGGGAGTGGAGGAGGACCTGAGACGTTTGAATATCAGGGAAGATATGGTAGATGATAGGCAACAGTGGAGACGACTCATATCACGTCTGACCCCAGCAGTGGGACAAGATGGACGTTAAACGAGGATGATGATGATGATGATGATGATGTGTTTTACATATCAAATTAACATAAATTGAGTTGAATATCTTAGTTCCCATTCAAACATTTGCAAGAAAAACGTTTTAATCTATGAGAGCTGAAGTTCTCTTGTGTCGTTAGTATGGGAAAAATGATTCAATGAGAAAAAAGCTCAAGTCTTTTGACATGTATACGTCTTTGTATATTTGTACAATATTTAATAATACTAAACTAAAACCAATCTAAAGTAATTATTAAAGTTGGCTCACCTGTTCTGAGTTTCACACGGCAATCATATTCGGAGTTTGGTACCAATAAATCACATTTAACTAGCGTGTAAGAAGGATAGCAAAGCCAGGAAACTAAATTGCTTTCTTGATCTTGAACTTTGACTTCGTTTAAGAGGTTCTTCACTTCTGGTGGAGGTTCATTTGATCTTAAGTTTTCCCACGCTTTAAATCGAATACCTTTTCCTGGAAAGAAAAGGGGGGAGCCGCATTTACCTTACATTTTACAAAACGGATATATGTTTTATGACTGCGACCACTAAAATGATCATCTTTCTGAAAAAGCTTTTGTCGCTTTTGTTCAAAAGGATCATTTCACTTGCACCAGCAAGGCTAAAACAGTTTTATAGGATGAACATATAGACAAAGGTACTGAGGTTTATCTATTTCCACAATAATGCTCGAAAGGTCGAGATTTGTTTTCTTAAAACCAGACTGAATTTTAGTATTAACCTAGGTACGAAGATGTTTATTTGCCGAGGCGGATCTCGCATAACAACAGGGAAAGGTCTGTATGTTGAAAATTTAGAATTATGAATAATTCTACAATATCTGCTGTTATACGCAGAATATGTTGTTTTCATTCATTTTCTGCTTCGGGAAACCGTCAGTTTAGAGTTTGCTGACCTTCTTTACAATTAGCGACGTCATTGAGTGAATTTTCACCATTAGCAAGTAAAAACCGTATAGAAAAGCTCCAGTATATATTGACATCGAACAGCCGATAAAAGTCTAAAATTACGAAATCCAATTATATGAAAAATTATCTGAAAAATTATCTGAAAAATTATCTGAAAAGTTATCTGGACTCATCTGCAAAAAAATTATTTTACCATGTTTCCTTGATAAGGTAAATTTTGTTCAAGTAAGTACAATTTTCTTAACGAACTATCTTACTAGTTTTAAAATAAAAAAATCTAGATTGAAGCAAACTTTTCCGGAAAATTAGGAAAATTATTTCGTTCCATTTGAAAGGTAAATATCTTGCCAGGTTTCCTTGATAAGATTATATTTTCTTAAATTAAGTAAAATTTTCTAGTCAACCATATAGTTCTAGGAAAAAATTCGTTGAATATAGAAACGATTTTCTGCCTGGTCATGTACACAGTCCGTTTTAACATTTATACCAGATTCAACGAGTAACTGCTCATTGGACCTACTGTAATATGAATATTAATTTAAGATATTTTTCTCAGTAAATTATATTTATATTTACTTCATAAAATTTAGTGTGATTCAACGTTTTCGGCCACTGAGAAAAGCCGTATTTTATCACACGTAAATGATACGATCTTTTTACATGTAAAGATACTGCTTCAACGATCCAATGAAAAGCCGCGTAGAATATTTTATTTGATCAATCAGTTTTATTTGATCAATCAATGTTTTATAGTTCGTATCTCGGTGGTGGTTAGTTGATTTCGATTTGTTTTCTACGCCACACGTGGCAGATCAAATTTAAAACTCGAACATAAATTTCATATCTTCAAACGCCCATGTATAATTCTCTATATACGCGGTTACCATGATATTTAACTTAGTAACGGCTGAGCCTATTCTGCAGTCAGTTTATGTAGTGACATCTCACCGATAATTCGTTCGGAAAGTCTTCATAAATTAACTTAAGGCTGTTTTCCGCTTGGTAAATTTTATCGCGCCAAGCAACTTTTTCTTTTGCCTCATAGGCTATCGATTTTAACTAATGAGAAAACTAGTCAATTTACACAAAGAAATGTCCCTCCGCGCAACAAAATTCGCCTAGTGAAAAACAGCTTTTAGTTTATGACTTTCCGCTAAGCAGCGTTGAGGTGTTTTTATAAATCTGACCTCGAATCTGATCATCGATGAGAGAGCAGATCGATAAAAGACACAAGTAGTTGACGTTTAAAGTATTTTTTAAGGAATTCAGGCGGGTGATGCTGTAAATCATCAAGATGGTTGCATCAGGTTGGTTGCAACTGGCGGTTGTCTTCTTTCAGCCAAGCGGACTTTTGAGCTGAAACGGGCTAGGGGAAGTCGGGAAGAACACGGAACTCGTAACAAAATAATCAACGTAAGGTGAGAGTGACTGACCTTACCGAAACGGTGAAACCTTCAAGAGTGGTATTGTATTGGACATTTAATCGAAACACGAGACTTGTTCGATAGGCCGTTGTTTGGACTTTGGGGAAGGTCCTTCCATTTAACATGTCTATACATAAGTACGTTATAATAATAAAATATTTCTTTCCTATAGTTCAACCGTGTCCATGTTGAATTGTTAAATTTCGTGGAGAATTTTGCGCGCAGTACGGAGGCTGCCCGAGAATTTTTCGATACGTTTCGTTAGCTGTCGGTGTGACATCACTACATTAACTTGTAACTGTTCAATGTCTGTCAATATTTCAGACAAGTGGTCTACATGAGTGTAAAATGTGTTAATTACTGTGTATCCTGTTTGTGTGATCTTTATCTTAACTTAATTACTCGGAGGAAATTAAAAATATAAAAATAGTAACATAACAAAGATAAAAACAGAGTTTGTAAAAAGAATAAAGTTAGATTTGCACTGGATCTCAGAGTGTGCGCGTTTACATTTGATCGGCACGTAACAAACTGACAGCAGAACAGTGAACCCAATTTCCATATCTGGAACGCTAACTCCCAGTCTTTTGCTCAATCAAAAAGTGAAGCGAAGATGGCGGCTCATTAAAGGAAATTTTGTACGTCAGTTTCAGTCCTCTTCGCGGTCTTGTACGTCAGTTCCAGTCCTATACACGACTTTAATCTTCAGTTTTTGTTTGGTTCGGCCTCGAAAACAATCATAACCATGGAAAAACTGCACAGATAAAATATTACTGAACTAAATAAACTAAATATTACACAACTGTCCTAAATTGTCTAAAGATGGTAAACTGACGGTAAAGAAAGGACGTGCACTTAATACTTAGTACTTAATACTTAATTTTTCGGGATCGTTTTATCAGGTATCTCGTCAGTTTGATAATTTAATTTTGTGAAAATATATAACCTGTAACTCGGTTTGACTTTGTCGAAATATATGTGAAATTCTTAAACTCATTTCCATCTTTTGAAGACATGTTTTGTGTGTATTTTCAGTAAGGAAAATTTTCAGAAAATGTAAAAAGTCGCGCGGAAGACTTAAACTGACGTACAAGCCCGCGTAGAGGACTGAAACAGACGTACAAAATTGCCATCCATGGGCGGCCATCTTGGCTTCACTTTTTATTGGCCAGTTAGTATTCCAGATATGGAAATTGAGTTCAGTGGTACAAAATAACCAACGAAATATGCTGAATTGTCTAAAGATGAACGAACGGTAAAGAGAGGACATGCATTTACTATTTTCCTGAAGTAATTTTTTGAGGCCGTTTCATCATGTTTCTCGATACCTTGGTAGTTTATTTTCGCAAAAATATATATCCTGCAACTCGGTTTGAAGTTTTTGAAATATATTTGAAATTCTTTAAATCATTTGTGTCTTTTAAAACATTTTGTGCGAATTTTCACAAAAACTCTTCAGGAAGGTGTAAAAAGTCCAGTGGGAGAGAATGTTAAAATTTTACGAGAAGTAAATCATCCTCAATAAAAATACTGTTTCAAAGAGAGGAGACGTATATCCATCTACCTTTGTTAGTTTTTTTTAAATAAAAAATCTCGTATGCCAAGAAAGAACCATCGCAAAATACTTTAAAATAATTTCACAAGCCCACCATTTTGAAATTCTTTGTCTGGTCCTTGCCGCTTGTTCAAATCTAGTGCTTTCCTCGCGCATGATCAGTACAAAACGCCCACCTGTTGTGCATAATAGTCTCACTCGTTATACTGGTTAGTTGATGGTGATACCAGTGAGACATGGGATTTTCTCGCAAGAAAGGTTGCGTGAAACACTCGAGAACTCCCACTTACAATCTTCGAGTTGAAAACCAATGTTATCTTCAGTATTATTGTTAATTGGAATCTCAAAGTACTCATGAGTCACTACTTTTCTATAAATATATATGCGATTAATTTTACGTGAAATGTCGAGTGAGTACCTGCCCTGCAACTTTCAGGCCGTATCACTCGATATAAAAGTACGTGGCTAGGAAATTATTAGGACGGGTGTCAAAAAAATACCAGTGATCATGATAGCTTAATTCTGAAGTACAAATACCACATTTGGGTGATATTTGTTCAATTAAAGTTGTGCTCTTTTTATTTGCAGAGATACTTCAGTTATTAGAATTATATCTTTCTTAATTCTATTGTTGGGGTTACTTACCTTTGCCCAAAAGAAATATTTCTTTAATAACAAATTGTGTCCTTTTTATTTCAAGAAACACTTTATTTATTAAAATTATCGTCCTTTTGTTTCAAGAAGTATCTCTTTTGGTAAATAATGACTTCCTTACTTTAAGAAATACTTTTTCATTTAGAATTGTGACCCTCTTATTTTAAGAAACATTTCTTTATTTGAAAATACAATATTTTTCTTTCAAGAAAAATGTATTTTATTGAAACTTCAACTTTCTTATTCCTATCAATGACTTGCTTATTTCAAGAAATATTTCTTTATAAAAACTTAAAACATTCTTATCTAAACAAAATTGTCCTTCATTCAGTTGGCCATGCAGTGTAGAGTTTAATAAAGAAGTATGTATGAATACAGAGAGAAAGAGTAAAAGATGTGTAACATTGTCTCGTGCATAAATATCTTGGGACTCAATCCTGGACGTACGTTTCGGCCTTCTGTGGCCTCTTCAGCAGGGACTTGGGGCTGGGAGTCAATGTTATACCGTCGGAAGAAAAGCGATAAACAGTAAAAAATACAATAAAATAAAATATTAGTAGAAGGAGATAAATTGTGTGCTTACCAGTCTTGTTGTGTGTCTTGGGAAGACTAATTCTGCGTGCCATCGTAATCTTAAGGGAAGTTTACCACGTGTTGAGAGAGGGTGGGCATCCGTGTTAGCGTTGGACAGAATGGGAGCGTGAATGAGTTGTGATGTGAAGTTTAAGCGAATAGTGTTGTTCGTTCCAAGTAAATAAAAGGTGCGCGGATCAAATGTGTCCTATGAGGATAACTGTGGAGGGTTGGATCATAAGAGGGCAGTATTGCGAGCTGGCTTCATGTGTTGTTTGACACCATGTTGAATATCAAAACGTTTTTCGTCGTTACTAGTAAAAATGTTTCAGTTATGATCTCTTCTGTGTTATTATCGGGTCCAGCGTCTTCTTTTAACATACCTATGTAGGCGTCGATGCCTTAGTAATTTGGTATGTTGTGATATAGACTCATGGGGTCTATAGTGACGGGCATTATGTTATGGTAGACTAATGTTAAGTTAGAGTAAGCGGAAGATTCTGTTGTTTAGTTTTTGTGTCATTTCTAATGTGTTATTGTTTTGGTTAGCGTCTTTTTCTAACATAACTATCGATGTTTTGATACCTTCGTTATTCGGTATGTTGGTATACAGACTCTTTTCAGTCGTATATGAAGACGACTATTGTGTTACCGGGTAGATTGTTGTTACAGGAAAAGCGTTGTTTAATGAAGGAGTTCGTTGAGTTCTCTCGTTTTGTATTCTTCCGTGTTAGTGTCCGTTGAAGTTCCTGATGGACGGACTGATGGACGGACGGACGGACCGACCGACCGACCGGTCCAATTAGTATTTAGTAAAACTAATTAGTATTCTTTTTGAAATCACCCACTGTAGTTATTTGAAAGTCACAGAAAATCCTACCATACGGAAGCCTAAATAAAATAAACTATTTATATTCCAGGGGGAAATACAAGAACAAATCAATTGTTCACCAGCTTTCTTATTTCTACAGTATTGTATTTTTAAAGAATACCAGTGAATTTTTAGTAGGGTTGTGCTTTTTTTATCACATCGACTGCAGATTAGTCAATCAGTCGAATAAACATGAATTGGTCTGTATGCTTAATACCCTATTTACACGATTGAGCGTTGCAGCGCTCTTTCAATTTTTAGGGTTTCAGGTGCGACGCTTATTCTGAGGCAGCACTCTAAAAAAATCAAGACATTTGTAAACTATAACAAGCAAATGCTAACAAGAAATTAAACATGTTCCTAGTTTGGCTCCTTGAACAAATCATTATACAGTGAACGCCCACTAAGACGGACACCTTCGGGACCACTCTCACTGTACGTCTTAGAGTAGTGTCCGTCTTAGAGGGAGATGACGTAATCTGACACCGGCCATCAGTATTGAGCTGATTAAAACCTCGGTCACTCAGCACTCGTCTTTCTGCCGCGTTAGAAAGATACTGACGTTTCAAGCGAAAGCCCTTCAATGTATGTCAGGTAGTTAACCACTCAATTTAAAATTTAATTTTCCGAACAAAAGTTGCCTTCGTTATTGTGACGTATTCAAATTTCGTTGTCCGAGCATTGACTATCCGCTCTATGGCAATAATGGCAATATCGAGCCATTCACTGTCCGCTCTGAGAGGTATTTCGAACCTTTTTCCACCAGAAAAGCGTCCGTTGTCCGTCTTAGAGAAGTGTCCGTCTTAGAGAGATTTTTTTAATGGTAAAATAATGTATAAACGGCCGGAACCAAACGTGGTCTAGGGAGGTGTCCGTCTTGGATGGTTTTCCGTTACGAGGGAGTTAACTGTAGTCTGATAATGCTTCGACTAGTTTTCCGCATTGTTACGCCTTAGTGCGGCGATTATTCGAGGGGAGGGGGCTCATTAATATTTTTGCCCTCATATGCGGTAATTGGGGGCGGTACTCAATTGGGGGAGACGCTTAATCAAGTAAATACGGTATGTATTTTGTGTACACCACCTATCGGCAGACCAGCGCAATTATATATTAATAGCTCTAAGAGTGTGAAATAGTGATGTTATTAAATAAATATAGTAGTATAAGAATAATAATTATAATAATAATGATGATCATTGCCTCTAAATTAATTTGAATTAATTTGAAGAACTTGCCACAATGCCGTAACAGAAATCTGATATTAATACTGCTTTACTTTTGGTTTAGATTACTTTACTTATCGATTACAAGCTGCACTGCCAGCAGAAAGATTACCCTACCTTCCATCACATTATGGACAAAAACTTTTCCAAAGTTGCACCACAGGTCCACCATAAGTTTCTTTTCATCTTTTTGTTGGTGAAGCTTTGTCAAGATAGGCAAAAAAACACTTCTGATTGTTCCTAAGGCAGTGTCACTGACATGAATCTAGTTAAGAGATACAGTACTTTTCTATTATATACAGAGTAGTGCACAGACATTTATGGTTATATACTGAACTTTCGTGTGATGAGTGAAAAGGACTGTTCTTTAAAGCAACTGTGAATTATATGCCAGAAGAACATACAATCAATTACATGGCTATGGTCAACTCCATATACATACATACACACATATACATATATCTATATTTATATCTACTATATATATATCGATGTCTGTATCTGTATCTGTATCTATATCTATATCTGTATAGCTACATCTAGATATCTATGTCGATATCTAGGTCTATATCTTTGTATATAGCTATATCTCTTTCGATCGATCCCGTCCGATCCCGTTCGAACCCTCGATCCCACCATCCCTCCATCCCTCCACCCACCCTTCCACCCAACCCTCCACCCACATCATTGTTCGAAGACGTTAACCGGCATAAAGAGCAATTTAAATTCCACCGATCACTTATCAACTTTGAGCAATGAACTTTATCGGTAGAACACTGGATCAGTAAACTAGATATTTCTGTTTTAAAATTCTATTAAGTCAACATACTATTCTCTTCAATAGTTGCTGTTTTGATTAGAAAAATTTTTGTTTAAAGAAAAATGGTAACTTCTTGAACATATGAGTTAATTGACACATCAAGTAAATATTTTAATAGTTTTGTTGCTGTACTTGTTCAAACTACGTGTTTAAAAGGCATACACTTCACATACCTCGTAATCATCTTTATTGGTAATTTCAATTCTGTAAAGAGTTCCGGAAATGTAGCAGTTCAGTTTCGGTGTGTCTTCATGTTCTTTCAAAAAGAACTCAGCATCAATATATTCTTCATTGAAACTAACAAAGTGTTCTCCTCCTCCAAATTGTTTTAGTGACAAATAATCGCTACAAGAAAGCTAAACGTAATAACACTATCGATTAAGCAGAGAAAACTATGTCACCGACTCATTTAACGATCGTACACAAAGTGCCACATTGCAAAAAATATTTCGTGCACTACTATGTGGAATAAAAGAAAAGGACATTCCAAAACAGCGAAATTTGAGAAAATTCACCGTATGAAGCATTAGGTTAAGAAAAACCTAATCCCACCAGTTATTCCAATCTTATTTTTTTCTAGAAGCTTATCTTATGAGAGTAGGTGTGTTATGTGTGCAGAACGAAACATTCTTCATTTTGCTTACGTAGCCAAATGGGGCTAGAAAGTGTAAGCCTTTAGCAGTCAATTCGCTATCAAAAATTTACAAGATTACACCAGACTTAAAAGACTTAAGGAATTCAAAGTTTGTGGTCCAGGCTGTTGTGCTCTCGACAAAGACTTATTGATTACTGACGTTTCGACGGCTTCAGCAGCGGTCACCTTCACAGTCCACTTATGGGGTTCATTGAGTTCATAAAGTTCTATGAATCATAGCAGGCGAGCATGTCATTAGTATGATGTGGTGATTTGTATGTTTTTTAGTGATTGCGTGGGTGAATATTGTCGGCAGGTTTGGGTGTATCTTAGCTTGGGTCCATTGTACATTGGTAACTGCAAATTTTGGTAAGATATCAATTATCTATGCAATCGATTAAGTGGTTTTAGTTGTAAATTGACATACAGGCTTTTCAACATAAGTCTCTGTTTATAGGTGGTGGTGAATACGATATTTTCGGCAGATTCCCAATTAAAGGTATCATCCACCCTTCATAATTTATTGCCTCACCATACCTGGGTCGCTAGGAGCCTGTCACACTATAAAAACTCTAGTGAGTTAGATGTGGGATAGTATGTATGATAGTATGTGTAATGCCGTAAGCTTATTTAAGTTTATATTGAACTATACAAATACGGCCAATTAAAAATCGACCAATCCGTGAGCAGGTTTCCAAAGATTTTTGATATATATTAAATATATATGTATATATATATATATATATATATATATATATATATATATATATATATACAGAAACATTATGGCACTTTCACTCGACTGCTTATTATAAGTCAACAATTCTGATGAAGGAAAATCTCGAATGCCCAGCTACCTTCAGCCGGAAGGCCAAAACTTGCATTTTTGCAACAGGTCCCGGTTGGGTCTTAAAATCAAGGTAGCTGGGCACTCAAGATTTTCCTTCATCAATTTGTTTACTTCAAATAAGCAATCGAGTGAAAATGCCATAATGTCTGAATATACTCTTAATCGGCATTCCCACCTCATAAAACACCGAATTCGTGGCCATGCGTAAACAGACAATCCGCAATACAAACAGGAAATAGAAAAGGTAAATAATAAACTTTCAAAATACTGCATCCGGCATAAGCTGGGTCTTATTAAACACATGAACATCGAGCATAAACATATCAGCCCCTATGGGGTACATCTCAATAGATCTAGGACTTCATGTTCTAGCGAGAAATATTTTAAATTATGTTAACAAGGATGAATGTAGTTGAAGTAATGCTGCAATTGAGAACGGCCTACCAGTTGAAAATTCTAATGCCTGTCACGATTTTACAAGTGATAAAAAACAGTCTAATATAAATTCTACTGCACAGAAACCTCGATTTAGCACTAAAAATCAACTTAAAAAAATGAGAGAATTTAAAATTGTCCATCTTAACATTAGAAGTTTGGTAAAGAATATTGATCAATTTAGGTTATTTCTACATAATCAACAATTTGACATTGTTAGTCTAAATGAAACCATAATGGATGACTCTGTTCCAGATAATGAAATATATTTAAATGGATATGACCTCATATGAACGAAATGACAGAAATAGAAATGGAGGTCGAGTAGCCATTTACGTTAGAAGCATAATAGATTACAAACTGAGACTAGATTTAATGGCAGATGATTTAGAGACAATCACAGTTGAGATCTCTAAGCCAAAATCGAAGTCATTTTTGATTAATATTTGGTATAGGCCGCCAGATTCGCCAATTGAACTCTTTGATGTGAATGAAGAGTATGTTAAAAAGATGGACTCTGAAAATAAAGAAGTAGTTCTAATTGGAGATTTTAATTGTGATTGGACCCAACTAAAAAAAGACGAAATAAGTCCGCAAACAAATAGAATTGTAAATCTTGCTGACTTATTTCAATTTCAACAATTAAAGAACCTACCCGAATAACACAAACGTCCAGTACATTAATCGACCTAGCTTTCAGCAATAGACCAGAAATTATAAACACATCTTGTGTGGAATACTTGGGAATAAGTGACCACAGCCTCATTTCTATATGTAGAAAAATACCAATTCCACGCAAGGAGCCAAAACTCATTAATACACGACAATTCAAGCATTACAACATAAATGCCTTTTGTTCTGATTTACGTAAAATCCTCCTCATACAGTCAGCTGACTTGCTTAACCCTAATGCGCTTTGGGAGGAATGGAAAAATAAATTCGTATTCATCGCTGACATGTATGCACCTCAAATCACCAAGAAAATGAGAAGTAAGTATGTCCCTTGGATTACAGATACTATCAAGAAAAGTATATATCATAGAGACTTTTTAAACAAAAAAGCCGTAAAAACTGGATCAAAAAATGTGTAAGAAGCATATAAAAGAGCTCGAAATGACTTGAATAAGTTAATTAAAAATACGAAAGCCAATTGCTTTATGAGTGCACTTAATACTACTAAAAAGAATCTGAAAGACACGTGGAAGATGTTAAACAAACTTACAAATAAGCAATCTAAGACTACCAATATAACTAAGGTTATTACTGACAATACGATAATCGAAGAACCACGAGTCATTACAAATACCTTCAATACATTTTTCAACCAAATCGGAGTTAATTTGGTTGAAGGTCTGCCAGAGAGTGCAACGACACCGGAGTCGTATATCACACCAAGTAACTTAATATTCGAAATCCAAAATGTTTCCGAGACAAACGTCTTTAAATTACTTCCTATAATCAAATCGTCCAAGGCAACAGGGCACGATATGATATCACCAAAACTCTTAAAAGATTCTGCTGCCGCTATAGCTACAATCTTCACTAAGATTTTCAACCAGTCCATAACGGTTGGCATTTTTCCTGAAGATTTAAAAGTCTCGATTATTTCCCCCTAACATAAAACAGGAAGTAAATTAGAATGTAATAATTACAGACCTATATCAGTGCTGTCCGCTGTGGCTAAAGTATTTAAAAAATTAATTTCAAACCAACTTTATATATATCTGGCAACAAATGGTATACTCATGCAACAAGCAGGTTTTAGGAAAAATCAATCGACAGAAACATCTCTCTTCAACATTATGAATAAATGGCTTAACAACATAGATAAAGGTCACCTTAACGGTGTCATTTTCTTAGACCTTAAAAACGCCTTTGATTGCATAAGTCATGATATTCTAATTAAAAGATTAATGCTGCATGGATGTAGAGGAAATACAATTCACTGGATTCAATCCTATCTAACAAATCGGATCCAGATGTGTAAAATTGCTCAAACTCGATCTCAGCCATATTATGTAAAATCTGGAATACCCCAGGGTTCTAATCTAGGGCCGTTACTTTTTCTCATATACATAAATGATTTGCCAAATTATCTGTCATCTTCAACCGCTAGTATGTTTGCAGACAATGCGAACTTAATAAGGAATGGAAAGTGTGTTGAAGACATACAAGAGCATCTAAATAAAGGCCCAGCAAAAAATTCTTAAGACAGGCATACTTGTGTCAAAAGGTTTATTAAGATCTAACGTTTTGTTGCTTAAGACGCAAAATCATCAGAGAATGAAACATAATACGACGAAACAATCACTAATATATTATTACATAGCTAATTAGCATAAACTTTTCCACAAAAAATATTCTATCACATCACCGCGACACTGGCCATCCCACTACATCAGATGATTTCACCATCCTCTCTCACTCCTCTTCATCTATCACTTATGAACTCCTCATCAGAGAAAGCTTACTCATTCACAAACTCAATCCTACCCTTAACTCTCAATCAAGCTCAATTCCTCTTTCCTTATTCTGATTGCCTTTACCCTCTTCGCCACCTCTGACATCTCATCACTTCCTATTTCCTCTCAAACGCCAGTTTATGCTAATTAGCTATGTAATAATATATTAGTGATTGTTTCATCGTATTATGTTTCATTCTCTGATGATGTTGCGTCTTAAGCAACGAAACGTTAGATTTTAATGAACCTTTTGACACATATATGCCTGTCTTAAGAATTTTTTGCTGGGCCTTGATTTTCATCATTCGAATACCTTTTCCGCCTGGTTCTTCAATTACATCGATTCTAAAGCATCTAAATACAGATTTAGAAAAGGTTCACCGGTGGTTGCTAGCTAACAAATAAACTTTAATTCAAGAAAAAAATCAAATATACGACAATTGACTCTCGGCAGCGGCTAGTAAAGTCAAATACTGATCCTACGATAACAATAGGGGGAACAAATATAAAACGAGTAAAACAAACTAAAACGTTAGGTATTATCATTGATGAACATCTTTCATGGAAAAATCAAATAAGCAATATAATTGCAAAAGTTACGAAAGGTATCGGTATGTTGAGGCGAATGAAAGCATTCGTTCCTAAATCAACGTTGATTACCATCTATAAGGCTTTAATTTTTCCACATTCTGACTATTACCGCCTTTTTTGGGATAATTGTAGTAAATATTTATTAGACAAACTGCAGGAAATGCAGAATAGGGCTGCAAGAGTCATAACTGGCAGACCCTATGACATCAGTTCAAGCACTGTATTGAGAGAATTTAACTGGCAACCATTGGCAAACCGTAGAGAACAAAACAAGGCAAAGTTTATGTACAAAATAAGAAATTACGAACTTTCGGAATGCATGACCAACATGTTTAACGTTACTAATAACACAAATTATAATCTTCGAAGCAATAAAGTGGATTTTGCCCACCCAAAGCCAAATACAAACTTAATGAAAAGGAGCATAAGCTATTCGGGCGCAAAGTTATGGAATAATTTACCAAAAAACGTTAAAGAAAAACAGGTTTCAGTCGGGCAGTATAGGACTATTCTCAATGGCAACATTTTTGCATAACGTCATAAACTAAATACAATCACTAACTTTTTGTAATTATTTTAATAATAAAAGTACTATAATATGTTTAGTATGTATAGCGTAATTTGTAATATGTATTATATAATATGTAATATGTTGTGTAATAGGTAGTTTTTAACAAATGGCCTCTTGAAAATCAGTCGCCTAGGTGCACTGAAGGTAACCGTTTTCAAATAAGTTTAAAGAACAATAATCTCTCGGCAACAGCCTCTGTAGCTCAGTTGGCAGAGCATCGTACTAGATTCGCAGGGTCGCGGGTCGATTCCCAGTCGAAAGGCCAAAAGTTGCATTTTCGCAACAGGTCCCGATTGGGTCTTAAAATCAAGGTATCTGGGCACTCGAGATTTTCCTTCATCAATTTGTTCACTATATATATATATCTATATACATATATATATATATATATATATTTATGTATATATCAAAAGTATGATCGAACACAAGTATCGATTATAAAGAAAATGATGTGACAAAAAGATCAACGTAGGATAACCTCTCGTTCGTTTCAAATAAATAACGTTTTATTTGACACACAAACGTTATTTATTTGAAACGAATAAGTGGTTATCCTACACTGATCTTTTTGTCACACCATTTTCTTTATATATATATATAACTACAGACGGAACCGTTTCGGCCTATTGGGCCTCATCAGTGTAGTGCCGATGAGCAGGATGGAGTAGCCTACATTACATAGGCAACTCAAGTGTCCCACGCTTGTGGTACATCTAAGCCATGCCAGAGCGCTCTGTATATACATATATGTATATATGTATATGTATATGTATATATATATATATGTATGTATGTATGTATGTATGCATGCATGCATGTATGTACGTATGTATGTACGTATGTGTATATATATATATATATATATATATATATATATATATATATATATATAGATATATATGATGAAAAGTTTGTTCTCAAGCTTGGTATGATGAAATTTACTTATACACACATATATACATATATATATATAACTAACTACAGACGGAACCGTTTCGGCCTACTGGGGCTCATCAGTGTAGTGCTGACGAGCAGGATGGAGAAGCCCATATTATATAGGCAACTCAAATGTCCCACACTTGTGGTACATCTAAGCCATGCCAGAGTGTTCTAGTCTCTGAGCGTACGCTCACTAGTCTCTAGACTAGTGAGCGTGCACAAATTCGCTAGCGGCATGACTCATCCTGTAGAGTGCTCAATATGAACCAAGAGGCCATAGAGCGATATCTAACTACAGACGGAACCGTTTCGGCCTACTGGGCCTCATCAGTGTAGTGCTGACGAGCGGGATATGTATATACATACATAAACACATTATCAAACAAACTTCGTTTAAAAATCACCAAAACTCTTATTACCAACGTTTCGGAGCAATGCCCTTTATCAAGGTTTTATAACATGTGCTATCGGAGTCGTCTTTATAGCCTCTACAGCTAATTTAAATACCAACATAAAATTTACAAAAAGTCCTTCAAATTCGACCCCTTAGGAATAAAAGTATACAAATTATAAGCCCAAAATATCTCATTAATGTAGGGTAATTAAAGCCTGGTTCAGACTAGCGACGTAAGCATAAGGGTAAGATCAAGACGAAAACAAAGCATGACATATCCTCAGGGACTTGCAAAGATAAAACAATTTTTCTTTGTCTCGTCTTTTGTTTGGTTCTTGGCTTATGCTTTTACTATGATCTTACGCTTATGCTTACGACGAGCGTTATCTAGCAGGCTTGTCTTCATTCCTTTGTTTTGCCTTTTGTTTTAACCTGATGCTTAAGCTTATGTTCAAGTCTAAACCAAGCTGTACATCAGTCTTAATAATCATAACTCGAATATCCCTCGTAAGGGTTAATCAATGGTCACGAGTGTGATAAAAGATTTAACATCGCAAGTGAAACTTAACGGCCACGAGGAGCCGTAGGCCCAGAGTAGACATTCAAGCTTCAAGAGCGATGTTAAATTCTTTATCACACGATTGAGCATTGATTAACCACCTTACCTCATGACTCGCCCACAATGAAATAGTTTGTTTTTTTCCCTGTTTAAGGTCGAAGGGGCATTGGTCGTTAGAAATTAAGATATGCACTCATTAGTATGCGAAAAGCGTTTATCGCAGTGATTTCAAAGGAGAGCAGTGTGATAAGTCGTTATCACACTCCGGAATACTAATGAGTGGACTAAACGATTTAACGCTTCTGTTGAAATAATGAATTGCAGGTCTGTCATGAAATAAAAAAGATTTGTGCCAGTCTTCTCTATGACCTTCATAAACTGAAAATCAATATTACTTTTCTCAAATTCTCTATTAACGAGATAACCTTGAAGACATTTTAATCTTTCCTTAAAATACGTCATCTGAACTACAAGTACGTCTTAACGTAAGAGCCTTGCCACACGGTATACTTTTTTAACATGCTTCGGATGACATGATTTAAATCTAAGTAAATACTTACGTGTATCCGTTAGTGTAGAAAGCACATCAGTAATAACCTAATTTCCTTCCAATTTTACCACAATATCCAAATAAGAGAGCTCTTCCATCGACCATTCCGATATGTACTTGATAGTTGGATAGTAACAATTTATACGATCAAAAAAACTCCAATAACTTTTCATTTTTGTTCAATGGCCTATATGGGTTGAATGGATAGCATTCCAAGAACAGGAATCCAGCATACTTTTCAGTGGTCCGTTGGACAAAAGTCTGACCCGCAAAAAGTTCTCAAGAATTCGAAATGTACATTTCTTTGCGTGAAAATAAGAAAGTCCTTCGGCATAAACTGAAATAACGTAAACCGAATCCACATGCGTCATTTGATAATTGCGTAAAAAATCTTCGCCTGATTTTAATGGAGTGAGAATATAAAGATCCAGAAGACATCTCAATAAATGCAGTCATTGAAGAAGTGCGTGATAAGGAGCTTTGTGTATTTGACAATAGGTGTGGTGTTAAAGCGTCAATAGTCTTGGCAAGATCAAAAGCTTGTCTATTTTATTAAATAGAAAACTTATAAAACGATATCTAGTGAAATCTCTCAAGTCTCAACATTGAAGATAGTGGAGCATTTTCGGGATTTAACACCTTGAACCTTTTTCGTCTGGAATGCATAATCTTAACTGCACTTCACTGAAGTTTTCAGGTCAGATGACAACAAGAGTCCCCCCTTCGGGGACAGAATCCCAACAGTCCCTGTCTCGAACGTCACCATTGTGTCCATTCACACAGGTTCTTTTCTGTCTTCTTCTAAATAGTGATAATTTCATAGCAACCCCTTGAGACTTGTCTTATGTATAGGATTATGTAGCCCTATACCGATGTGCATGACGGTGTACCTATATGTATGTGTACGTGTACACGGTCTATTTAACACTAATCCATTTTTGTATTCACTTCATTCTTAATTTTCACTTGTAGTTAGCCCTTTTCAATCATTTTCCGAAAAAACACAACACTTACGATGGTTTCCTGAATCAAGCCATAAGCTCTGTCACAATTCGTAGACGAGCCTTTTATCGTAACCCGTACAAACTTATCGTCTATGGGTCGCAAATTAATTTTTGCACCAGATTTGGTTTCCAGTCGTCTCAGTGTTTCGCCATTTATTCCAATCATTAATGCTTTACAAAGTTTAAATTCTTTCTTGAAACCTTCTTTCTGAAACAAAGTGTAAAGTTTAGTCAAGCGTTTAGGCATTAACTTTTAGAGAATCTTGGCATTATATAAATTAATGCTGGTTTATAGTAAAAACAGTTAAAACTCCCCCCTGCAATTTTCAGACATTTTATAAAACAAAATAGTTTACCTACCAACTTTCTTTTAATCATCTTTTCCACTAGTTTGACCTGTTCGCTGTTTCCCTTAACACAAATCTCGTTAGATTCATCCAAAAAAACTCGTGTGCCGGTGGTTCTAGCAATATTGAGTAATCCTGACTTTTGCTTTCCTATTACCAAGCCTTTGAGGTTTTCAGGAACATTTACTTTCTTTACAAGTGTAACCTCTGAATATCAGTACGAACGAAAAAAAAGAAGAGAGGAAAAAAAGGTAATCAATGCAAATGGTATTGCATCTTTTACCACCAAACAACCAAACAACTGTGGAAACTGATAGCAAAGAGACAATGATATCTGTAAGGAAGAGGTATACCTGAAGGACGTGCATAGACCTATTCCTCACTTCTCACCACTAGCCTAACTTATTTGTCAAATGGCTTATAATTTCCCATTTTTCGTTCTCTCGTCTAGTGACGAGGCTAGTTGGGACAGTGGTCAGAAAATCGCATTACCGGTTCTTTTATGGTCGGTCACTAATCCTAAATAATAGCCCGTACACTAATAATAGCCCGTACACTAATCCTAGACCAAACCTAAAAATCTCTTCCTAATCTTAAGAGGTCACTAGTAACTAGACATGAGAGGCTTAAGGAGCTATTCAATAGTATGGTCACTCATCTCCAAGTAAGCGGCTGGACATTAAGGCATTGACATAACGACTAGAGGGCTAAGGGGTTTTTACAATGCGACGTTGGATTTGCTTCCGTAAGTCAAGATGCTTTGGCGCAGCTTATGTGACTGCAGAACGTACTCAGGGTGGAAATGTCTTCTAGCACTTCATTCTTGTAGGCTGGATTGTATGTTCTTTATAATCTAGAATGGAGACGTGTTACTTTGGAAATAGCTCAGGTATCATCATTCCAGTGATTTTGCCCACGAAATGCTTGGTAGGTCGACTCTCAATCGGCAGACTACCGCAAAAAATCGAACTCTTAACTTCCGTGTAATTAGTGATAGGGATGAGGTTAGAGAAAAATGTAAAGTATTTTTGTTTAAAATTAAAGTAAAAGAAGTGTACTTAAAATTTCCTTGCTTAGTCTTGCCTCTTTAATGTACTACAGGTCTTTGAAATGACATTGTAGGTTTTTAATAGGTCTAAGTAGGCCTAAGTACATCTAAGTAGATTTACATAGTCTTAAGTAGGTCTGAGCAGGTCTAGATTGGTCTAAGCTGGGTTAAACAGGTCTAAGTATACCTAAGCAGGCCTAAGTTGATTTAAGAAGGGCTAAATATGCCTAAGCAGGCCTATATACTAGTCTATTAAACAGGGTTAAATAGGCTTAAGTAGGTCTATGTAGGCCCAAGTAAGCCTAAGAATGCCTAAGCAGGCCTAATTAGCTTTAAGTAGGTCTACATAGACCAAAGTAGGTTTAAATAGGCCTATGTTGGAGTAAGTAGGGCAAAGTAGTTCTAAGTAAGGCTAAGGAATCCTGAGTAGGTCTAAATAGCTCTGAGTTGGCTTATGGTAAGTAGGCCTATATAGGTCTAAGTAGGTCCAAATAGGTATAAGTAGGTCTAAGCATGTTTAGGATAGGTGTTAGAAGGCATAAGTATGTGTAAGTAAGTGTAAGCAGGTTTGAGTAAGTGTAAGTATATGTAAATGGGGTTCAGTATATCTAAGTATGGCTAAGTAGACATAACTAAGGATACGTTTGTGCAAGTAACCCTTGGAATGTGGGCATATACTGTATCTGTCCTATATTATGAAACATTATAACTTGGTTACCAGTACTTAGAGTTCCAACTACATGCAATGAACTAATGCATTTTTTTCAGGGATAACAGCTAGATGTGGTTATGGAAGTATGTGTCACCATTACACTTCATCCCTTAAACTGAACCAACAACTTTGTAAGTTGAATGTAGGCAAAATTAAAATACCAGAAATGTTGAAATTTCTGCAATGCACTTCAAAAAATGGGTTTCCATGGAAACAACACTAGTTCCCAATATGAATTAAAACACATATCAAAGATTTCCCATTAAATTTTGGAACAACTAAAAAGTTCAGCTCTTTCCTCCAATTTGTTCAAGAGTTATGATTGAAACACTATGAAGTCTGTTAATTTGATTTAATTAGATTTGATTAACCCTTTATAGCTCCAAAATCTATATATCTGTATGATTTAACATATGTATATTAGAAAATCCAATAGATTTTCAAGAGAATTTTGAATTGAATGAGTAATTTATAATTTCCTTGGAGAGATCTGGGATCTAAAGGATTAATTAAAACCAGGATTTTAATCCATCATTTTTTTTCAGGAAAATTGTTGATTTTAATCAAGAATGTACATGAATTTGCAAAATTCTAACAAAGAAGTACAAAAGCCAAGCATACAAAGACAAAAACTTCCCCAAAACAAGACAAAAGCCTAGAAAATATATAATAAATACATTAAAATCTATGGATGATCTCAAAAATGAACGATTTGTTAAAACAATATCCTGATTAAAGCAATATAAAATATGCTTCAAATCATTACCTCGTATCTGTTTATTCAGGAATTCCAGGCAGGGAATGGGTCTTACTCTCATTAGTAGAGGAGGGTAGGATGTCAAAATGCCTCAAAGAACACTTATTGGGACTAGAAATTCAATTGAATAGTGAAAAGAAGACTTACATCTTGCTTAATTTGGAGTTGGGAAAGCAAAATATAAAACCAATGTCATTTAGTTCAAAGGCAAAACAAGCATGCCTTACTCTGAGGAGTAAACTGTTGGACCTCAACATGCTCCTGGCTGGCAACCCTAATTCACCTGAGAAAGAGGGTTTTGTAAACAAAGTTAGTAAATTTGGGGAGGCAACATCCAGTAAAGATTTTAAGAGGGTGATCATTTTCACTTAAATATGTCATCTTAAACAATCTGAAATTCTCTAACTGTCTGATTTGACAGTTTGTAAAGATTAATACTCTTCCAGTTGTGGTATAGCTTTGGTCATGAATCTGGGCTTTTTTATATGGGATCTGGATTCCCACTCTCCCTGGAAGTTGCATCACAGCTAATTTAGGAATTCTATTCAACAAATTAGTTGCACTCAAAGCCTGCATGATTAGGCTACTAGAGAATGGACCATTAGCAGTTCCTAAAATGCCTTTAATGAATCAAAATTAATGCTTTTTGGAAGACAGTGGATATTCAAGACTTTCTATGTGTTTTTGAATTAGGATATAGCACCATCATGCCATTTCTAAAAGTGACATAGCCAGTAGCTAATGGAGGATTTGTCTAAATCCATCATTCTTATTGTTCTTTTAATTTTTTAATCCAATCCCCATAAAATTGGATCTCAAAATTTTGGATCACAGGTAGAAACAATGGTCACAATATCTTATTGGAGTGCTGAATGTAGCCATCTAGGGATTTTGCAAATATGTTAATTTCCAAATGGAACATGCCACCACCTATGACCTTCTTTCCTAATTCTATCTCAAAGTTATCAGTCAGAAATCAAATGTAGCCTTAGCAAAGCTTTTCTATTTGATATAGAGGAGCAAGAGGGGACCTTCCAAATCAGTCATACTGGAGGTAACCCTGGGTAGCCAGGGATTAAGTTTCAAAAAGGGCACTCATGTCTGTCATTTTACTTTTTATTTAGTAATTTTTTATTTAAAGGAAATTTTTTATTTAACTCTTTTTGATCTGCATCTGACATTTTAATTTTACTGTGGCTAATGCTAGACCATTTTGCTCATTAAGGGAAGACTGCTTGGACATTAGGAAAGGGTTATGAATACCTCAGTTAATGATTCAGACAATATATGTTGCAGTTCAATATAATTGTTCCAGTTCTAGCCTTTGTAGGGTTTATGAAGTTTTGGCAAAAACAAAACCAGAGCTTTTAGTGTTTTTGTTTTGTTTACTGGATTTACAGACAGTGAACAGGACAAGTTAATTATTGTGAATAGTTAACAAAAATTACCAAAAATTGATTGTTGTTTTGTACCAACCCCATCATTGCAATACTGGTTGAGAGGAGGAGCAGCAATCTTTACCATAATTGCCTCCATCAGCATTTTTCCTTGTTACTGGCCAATTTGATTTTATATATTTTTTTCTTAAAATTGGCACATGTATGATTCTGATATCCTTTTGATTGAGCATTTCAGTTTCAATGTATGAAGTGCAGTAGCTTTCATTTGTCAATATGACTTTGATTTTTTGTTCCAAGCTAGTCTTAAACAATTACTTGCAAACCTAACCAAATGAATATAAGTTAAGAATATTCTCATGTATATGACAATTGTAAAAAAAAGCAATAACACTGAATTGCAATTGATCAAAGGTCTAAGGTGTCATAGGCTAAAGCAAAAGGATATAAAAATGTTGTACAAAGATATTGCAGAGTTAATATGCCCTATGTCAGTGCACAGAAGAATTGAAAATAATTTCTTAAGTCTTCTCTTCTAGCATATCATGAGTACATAGTTCATACAGTACATTACAATTCACTAATCCAATATTTAAAATATACATGTAACAATGTAACATCAGGTACTCCAGAAGTATATACCTTGTGCAGTAAACTAACAGACACTAGTGAACTACACGTACATGTATGAATGGTCACTTAACACTTGCTGTGCATAAATGCATAGGGTATTAAGTAATGTGATGGAAAACCTAACAACATACTGTAAACCTTCAGGCTCTACCTTACCACATACCCTATCCCAGGCACTGAGGGAAACAAGAGGATCTGCTGAACTGCACTCCAGAATGCAGACAATAAGGAGCATTACCTGCTGCAAAATATTCCTAACATTAACCTCTGCAAAAAATTTTTTGGCTATGCCAAAATCTATGCACCAAGTGAAGTATTATTTCTAAAATACAACACGGCGGCACTGTCCTTCGGATGGGAACACAAGCATGGAAATCCAGGCAAATTGACTCACTGAATTTGTATGCATGAATCCCAGTGGATTTGTATAAAAACCAGTACATAGCCTGAAGTAGCATAACATGTAGTATTAAACCCAACACTAAAAACAAAATATATACAAATACGATATATATATATATATATATATATCATGTTTGTATATACATACATGCATATATATATATAGATATTTATATATATATACGTGAACGTTTAGGTTTACGAAATGCAAAGAGGGCTCAATAACGCAAAGAAAGAGCAAATGGGATTATATCGCTTACCTCATTATATTATATATATATATATATATATATATATATATATATATATATAATAGTAAGACAAGGTAAACTTGGGTTACTTCATAAAGTAAATCTTTATGAAGTAACCCAAGTTTACCTTGTCTTGCTATTGTAATTCGCTCTACTCTGGTATTGAGCACTCTCTTCCTACGATTTTTTTAATAAAATCTCACTTATCTATATATATATACACACACACACACACACACATAACGATAATTGTTATATATGCTTTCAAGACATTGAAAGCATATATTTCCGTAAATTTTCAGTGGTCTACAACGTAACGCACTTTCACTTTCCAGTGCCGCTCCAAGCTAAAAACATCGATCTCTTTTCCCGGAAAATGTCCTACGTATGACTTTAAGCTAAAGATTGCATACCGTTGGAAGTCATCGCATTATAAAGTAAAGCATCAGTGTTCTTGGTAGACTGTTACCTATCTTTGTCAGCAATAAAACATTTGACAGCCTTCGCATTTTTTGTTCCAATCTGCTGGAACGGTCTGGGGATTTCCCGAATCTCTTAACGCAGAATAAAGAATTAACCAGAAGTCCCACTCGCGAGGAAAGTTGTCACACCTTTTTAACTGCGCATGTCCGCATCCGCCATGTTCTTGGAGGGTATACTCAGCGCATTTCAACTACAAAGAATATGGCGAAAACCAAAGTTGGCTCACTAAAACTGCTGTATTTGGAAAAGTAGGAGGACGATTTTCATTACATTTCTGAATCTATTGAAGAGGAGGTAAGCGATTACTTTTTTATTAGTTTGGTAATGTATAAACGATTTTTTCGAGTAGAATTTAGCTTGAGTTCACCGGCACCTCAGTCGCTCTCAGCCCTGAATACGGTTCTTTACAGGGCCCTGGAAAACTCCTAGAAAAACAGCTGTTTTTTGGGTACTCCTGTAATTCTCCAGGAATCCTCCTGGGATTTTGTATAGAATTTGAACCTGGATAATCCAGACCTGCCAATTCGTACATTCACAAAAGTTCCTTTTTTCATACACAAAATAGATTTGTTTGCTTTTGTCCTTGCTTTTCTGTCAAATCCAAATTGAATCGAGTCGTGAGTTCATTATTGCTTAATTCTTATATTGAAACCAACAAAATAATGTTGTACTGTTGTCATAAGGAAGATTACATTCTTGTTCTTTATGCCAAAGAAGAAAACTAGGGGTTGGATCCTGGAAAAGTAGCGTTGCTACCTTGGAAAACTCCTGAAATTTTGTGATCTTTCATCAGTATGAACCCTGTTTAATATTGATACCAGGAAAATTCAAAATATGAAGTTTTTTATGGACTGGTTTTTTATAACTTTTCCTTTGTATAGTGACATGGTCGCAGATGGTGATGAAGGTCCTCTTTCAGTGTGTCTGTTTAAAACTTACAATGTACTCGTCAATATGGAGGCAAAGGCTGGAATTTCATTTGGAGAATTATAGTGTTGGCCAGATTATTCTTTGGTGCCTTATAGTTTATTAACATTCCTATCTCAACTAAAAGGTCATTCAGATTAACCCAGTATGATGCAAGCACACAGAGGATTACCTTCTGATGAGAATTCAAACTGTAAAAAGAAACATTTAAAACATGGAAGTGCCTTTCAGGGACACTTTATAAAGACAAAAATGATTTTTTATGAGCTATATAGTTGTTATATGTATAACATAAATTATTTCTAAAATTTAAATTGTATTATAATGCAATGGCAAAGACTGGGAAACCTGAATAAGTAGTTTTCTGAATTCTAATAATGAACAGCATTTCTAAAGGATCATTGCCACCCACTGTTAAATAAACATACATTGACGTTACTGGTAGAGATTGTAAATTTAATAAAATGTTGTACACCTCCCAATAACCAAGTCCTGTTATTATTTTTTTTTTAAATTTCTTATTTTTCGTACTGTAAGTTGTAAGACAGAAAGCCATCATTTTTAAAATCAATTTTATTGTTATAGAGTAAGACGTCAAAAGTAGTTGCTGGCAATGCTTGCATGGTCTTACCTGCACATGGAAATCAACCATAGCATGTTTAACCCATTGAGGGACAAGGGCACACTTTACTGTTTTATTCTGGCTAACAGCAAGCAATTTTATTCACCTAAGTGATGAGCTCCGATGCACCCCACTTGTATTTTGGACGGGTGCTTTAATGAACACACCTATTATGCTAGAATAAAATATATAAATTACAACTGCCATTATAGTTTGTTATTTACATACTACACATGTAGACTTTCACCTCATTTAACCAAATTAGTTAACTTAAATTGTGCACTGTAGGCTGTCGATGATTAAAGTTCAGGCCTTTCCAAGTGTTAAATTCAAACCGGAAATATATCATATGTTCGAATGAGCATAATTTGAATTTGCTTCCTTAACATACAAATTAGTTGATAAAACTGGCAACGGCCGCACTTTGCGAGCAAATATCTGTATATTCAATCGTGAACGCTCAAGTTTCTGCCGGACAGAGTAACTAAACTGTAAGTCGACTTGAATGCTTGAATTTATATTAATATTCTTGTTTTTTAACGTTGTCTTTGTAAATATGTAATGTTTATGTAGTTGAGCAGTTTTGGAATGAACAAATCTACGAGTTCAAACTTATTGTCCGGATTTTGATTGAGAGTTTACATTAGTTCAAAGTTTAACTTAGCAAGATTAATATGTCAAACGTATCCGAAAGGGAACGCAAAGAGAGGCCGGTCGAAGATTTCTCAATGGGCTTAGATCACGAACAAGAAGTTCAGCGTTTAAGAAGAAGTCGTTCAGCTGCTTAGGGAAATGTAACAAAGAAAATTAAAGAACTAACCGAGTGGAAAATGAGTTGCGAATCTCTAGGAGATGCAAGATTAAAGTTCAAAGAGTTTGAAGACAGTGTAAAGAATTTCTACCAAGTTCACGCAAAATATCATGATGCAATAAATGACGAGTATGATATAAATGACTCCCAAGAATACTTGGCGACAGAGCAGATGAGAACTGACAACTTTTCTCGAACCTTGGAAGAGTGCATGCGTACCCTCGAAAGTCAGCCAATTAATCAAGCACAAATAAATGAAGTTCGGCCGACTGATTCGACCAGTAACGTTGAAATAAGTTCTCGTAAGGATTCAAGGCTATCTAAACTATCAAGGATTTCATCGTCTTTAAGTGCACGTTTGGCTATTAGAGCAAAAAGGGCCGCTTTGGAGGCTGAGAAGTTTGAATTGGCAGCTCAACAAGCATTGGAAAAGGAAAGGCTGCAACTCGAACAGCGAACGAGGGAGTTGCAATTGAGAACAGAACTTGCAAAGGCTGAAGCCGAGGAAAGAATTTACAGCCAAGCTATGGATGTTGATCCACTGAACCCACACACCTATCATGATAAAGGGGATCAAGATTGTGCGAGTGAGAGGAAATTTCCGCCTCAAGTTAATCCACCCCACCTGGTTACTCGGAGACCAATTTTCCATCAACCAAATGGCGGTCTAGACCTAGGGGATGTTGCAACAGCAAGCAATGTAAAGGACGAAGATCAAGCAAGCTCATATGTTGCAGAAGAGTTCCTACGTAGCATGTCCAACATTCAGCAACAACAGCAGCAGCAGATGAAGTCGATGTTCGACATGCAAGAAAGGCGAGATATTCAGTTACTTGAGATTCTTACCTGTCACCGAGAAATGACAACGTCAATGGCTTTACCAGATGTAAAGGTCGCAATATTTGGTGGAAAACCAACTGAATACTGTCATTTCGTGAGAGCATTTGAAAACTTGATTGAATCTAAGACAGTCAACGAACGAACGAAGCTCTTCTATCTGGTTCAATATACCTCGGGCGTGGTTCAAGACCTAATGCGAAGCTGTCTTACAATGAAACCAGATGAAGGATATACTGAAGCCAGGAGATTGCTGAAGGAGAAATATGGTCAGGACTATAGGATTGCAACAGCTTACGTAAATCGTGTTACTGAAGCCACACCTATTAAATCCGAAGATGGAATCGCGTTGCAAACATTCTCGGTACTTCTCATAAGTTGCAGAAATACGCTGAAAGAAATTGGTTATCTTAACGGGATTGAAAATCCTGATTGTCTTATCAAGATAATCGAAAAGCTGCCGTTTTCTTTACGACAAAAGTGGAGAGAGGTCGCTGATGACATTGCTTACAACAAATCAAGAGAAATAACCTTTGATGATATCTTCAAGTTCGTTGAGGGAAGAGTGCGAGTTATGAATCATCCGATCTTTGGGAAACTTACAACCAGTAAATCAAAGGACCAGCAGGAGCTTAAAGGAAGATATTCATTTGGTATCGATGCGAGTAGTGAATCTAAAGGACGAGATCCTAGAGTGGAATCAAAACCCCATAAATGTCCCCTGTGTAGCGGTAACCATATCCTCCCACGATGTAATCGTTTTCAGAAAGAATCAGTCGAAGAACGTATCAAGTTCGCTCGTAAAGGAGGGCTGTGTTTTAACTGCCTGTTTCAAGGTCACATAGCAAGGTCTTGCCCGAAAACTAGTTTTTGTAAAGTAACTGGCTGTGAATTAAAACATTCTACGTATCTTCATCCCAAACCAAACACGTCAGTCGCAGATAAGTCCTGTGGTCCAGATGCTTCCTGCGTACCTTTGGATTCTCGCCAATAATCATCCAGTGATGCATTCCAACAATCCTTAAAGAATGCTACCAACGCTCAAATTGATGTAACTGGGGCCGGTGTCTCAACTGTTGGTCTACCCCTAGTTCCTGTCAAGGTGAAATGTACTCAATCATTAGAAGTCGTGACGACTTATACGTTTTTGGACTCTGGATCTAACACAACGTTCTGTACGACTGAACTGTTGCAATGTTTAGGTGTCCAAGGAAGGAAAACAGCTTTGTCCCTTACAACTCTACATCAGGAAGATCACATAATAAAAACAAGTGTTATCAATTTGGAAGTCTTCGATTTGGAAGAAAATGACATGGTGGAACTTCCTACAGTTTTCTCGACTGAACGATTGCCAATTAGTGAAACGAGTATACCTTCACAGGGAGATGTCAACAAATGATCTCACCTCGAAGACGTGGAATTACAATGCATTAATGCACCAATTGGTTTTCTGATTGGCAATGACGTCCCCCGAGCTCTTGAGCCACGAGAGGTCAGAAGATGTGATGGTAAAGGACCGTACACAGTGAGAACGATTCTTGGATGGACGTTTAATGGGCCCCTTGGACGAAACGGACTTTCTCGTCGTTGTGCGAATTTGATAAGATCTGATCCTGGGCTGGATGATCAGTTCAAGAGATTCTGTAATATGGAATTCAAAGACGTTGCAGCTGGCAGAAACTTGGAAATGTCACTTGAAGATTTGCGCGCTCTTGGCATCATGGAAGGATCGGCGCAGTTAAAGGACGGACATTACGAAGTCGCGTTACCCTGGAGAAATCTCCCTGTTTCTTTGCTAAACAATAGACCTTTAGCGGAACATTGTTTGAATCATTTGAAGAAGAGATTAATGAAGGACCCTAACCTATTTGGACGGTATTCTAATGTTATGGATGATTTCCTGAAGAAAGGCTATTCTAGGAAGGTTCCTGAGAGTTCAAGGAGCCAACCTCGACAACCACTTTGTATTTACCACACCAACCCGTGTTGAATCCCAATAAACCGGACAAGGTTCGGGTCTTATTCGATTGTGCTGCGGTTTTTCATGGTACGTCACTTAATGACCAGCTCTTGCAAGGCTCCGACCTCACAAACAGCTTAGTTGGTGTTCTTCTCCGATTTCAAGAAAATCCTGTAGCGGTAATGGCCGACATAGAGGCAATGTTCCATCAAGTGAGAGTCACACCCAACGATTATGATGCATTGCGATTCCTCTGGTGGCCCAATAATGATCTTAACGCCGAACCAGAAGAATATCACTTTGGTGCAACGTCATCTCCTAGTTGTGCAAATTTTGCGCTTCGAAAGACGGCCGAAGACAACGCAACCGATTTCGACCCCTCCATTTCCGACATAGTCAAGAAAAACTTCTATGTCGATGATTGTCTTAAGTCGATTAATGATGTCGAAGAAGGCGTTAAAGTAGTGAAGGATCTCCCGGAGTTGCTTAGCCGTGGTGGATTTCATCTGACAAAATGGGTTTCAAACTCTGTAAAGGTGATTGAATCCGTTCCTGAGGGTGAAAGAGCTGGCATTGTAAAAGATCTGAGTTTTCTTCAACCTACCATACAGCGAGCATTGGGAAAGCATTGGGATGTCGTAGCGGACAAATTCACCTTCAAAGTGAACGTCAAAGAAAAACCGCCGACCAGACGTGGCCTACTTTCTGTCATAAGTTCAATATATGATCCGTTGGGATTCGTCACACCGTTTATCTTGTCAGCTAAAATCCTGATGCAAGAACTATGCAAAGAAAATCTTAGCTGGGACGATCCAATACCAGGTGAATATTTGAAACGCTGAAACGTTTGGATTAACGAGCTTCGAAATATTCAGCGATTTCGTGTTTCAAGATGTATCAAGCCACCAACATTGAAAGGGATTATTTCAACGCAGTTACATATATTCGCTGATGCTTCGGAACGTGGTTATGGAGCCGTCGGCTACCTAAGATTCGAGGATGAGGAAGGAAATATCCATTGCTCATTCATGATGGCCAAATTAAGAGTTGCTCCTCTTAAGAAGACCACAATCCCGCGAATGGAGCTCGCAGCTGCTGTTTGTGCAACTAAGCTTGGGAAGTTGGTACGAAAGGAAAGCGATGTCAAAGTCGAAACTTCTGTTTTCTGGCCGGACAGCACATGCGTTTTGGGTTATCTAAACGATACAACTAAGAGATACCAAACGTTTGTAGCAAATCGAATTGCAACAATTAGAGAAGACAGTCAATCTGCCCAATGGCATTACGTTCCCAGCGACCAGAACCCCACAGGTAACTTTTAAAAACTGTACTAGTCAATAGAAATTGTAGTGTGATTGTAAAAATGTAGTGTAAATGTAGTCCAAATTATTTGAATAAATTTCCGATTACTAGACGGACTATTAATGTGGTGAATCACCGAGAGACAAGGATTGTTAAACTGCCTAATTGTGATCAGTTTTAGCGTAGTATTTGGAAATTTTTTAACAAAAACAGTCAGTTTGCCTTCGCTTTAACCGGCCTCGGTGGTAGAATCGCCATCCGACGTCCAAAATTTAGCCAGATCCCTTCAAACTGAACTACTCCATATCGCTTCGTTCTGAAAATGACTCAGTTATACCCTCCAAGAACATGGCGGCCGTTCAACTTCCTGTGTGCGCGAGGCAACATGCGCGAAGACATGTACATCAGAGGTACCGACACTAAGTGGGACTTCTGGTTAATTCTTTATTCTGTGCTCTTAGAGTATAACCACTGATCTCTATATTGCCTGCGAAGCAGGCGCTCTTGGTGAGTTGGCACCACAGTAAAGAGGTCACATTAACGTTATATAGAGGTCAGTGGTCGCCACCAGAACGTATCCACTGAGACTAGGTAACCGTGTAGAGACTTGGACAGAAAAATTAAGAACTTTGCTTATAAGATAATTAATATCCAAGTCAAACTGTGTTCACTGTGTCCAGAAAATCTCAACAGGATAAAGCAGTAAAGAAGTTTCGGCCAGCGAACGAGAGACTAATTCGTCTACCGAGTTCTATTTGAAATGTATTTGGACCTTTATGGTCATATTTGAGGACAAAATGGTCTTTTTCGTTCAATAAGTACTTGACCTCTTCAAACTTGATATGAACGTGCGTGAGTTGGCAACAGATCTTAAGCAATCTACAAGTCTGCAACACCTATTGACATTTAGATACTCAGCTTCAACATTCCGTGAGGCTAAGCACAACGTATTGTATTTAAATAGCTCAACGTCCACTAAGGTCATGCAGAGTGTATTTTAATAGTTCATCATCCACTGAGGTTCGGTAACGTGCATTTAAATGGTTCGACATCCACTCATCCACTGAGGTTAGGTAATGTGGAGTATTAACCAATAGGCACTATAGGCAAATGCCTGGGGCCCACGAAGATGTTTGTCAGTTTGTTATGTTTGGTCTTTTATTTTAGAATGAGATAACTAAGTACAGACGCATTTATCTTTGAGGGATTCGTACTGGATAGCTTGCAAGTCTTACAAGCGTTTTAACCGGGGTAAACCACTACACGTAAAGACTATAATCTAATTAAGAAAATCAAAGCCCAGCATAAGACTCGTAGAAGAGGCATAATAAGAATAATTTTTATTGAGATCTAACGTTTCGTTGCATTTAACACAATATCATCAGTAAATGAAATAGCATGAGACAAAGACTAATGATAAGGTTATTATTGCAGGTTAATTAACATAATTTGGAGTTTGAGAGGAAGCGGGAGGTGAAAAGAATTCAGAGGTGATAAGAAGAGGCAAACGGATTTCAAAAGAGAGAAAGTGGAATAGAACTGATATTAGAATTAAGAGTGGAATTGAGTTTATTAACAAGTAAGCTTTCTCTTGTGAGAAGGTTACAGCTGTAGGAAGACGACAAAGAAGAAAGGATAGTGAAATCATCTGGTGAAATAGGGTGACAAGTATTATGGTGATGTGTGAGAATGCTGGTCGGTGTAGGGTGACACACTCCCTCACACATCACCATGATACGTATCACCCAATTTCATCAGATGATTTCACTATCCTTTCTTCTTCTTTGTCTTCCTCCAGCTGTGACCTTCTCATAAGAGAAAGCTTACTTATTAAGAAACTCAATCCCACTCTTAATTCTAATATCAGTTCTACTCCACAGTCTCCACTTTTTCTCCATTGACATCTTTATTCAAACAGAGCTCATAGAAAATTTTAAACAGAGAAGCTAACAAAAAAAATGTACAAACATGTTAAAAGGAATGAGACTGAAAAAACTGCGTAGGTGAGCCATGACAGACATTGATCGATTTATCTGGCGGCCATATTGGCTTTCTTCTTTTTTGCCACTTGATGATAGGAATTGGCTATTTGGCTTACTGTGAAATCGATCCATAAGTACGTAAAATGCATTATGAACTTGAAATGCATTGCACATGAACTTTACATTTTCCGCATGCTCATTTTGCTTTCCTTGTCTTGCTCCGTATTGAAACGTATCAAGGACTAGCAGAGCTCAACCATGGGTCAGCCGTGTCTGTTGCCACCCTTACTCCTATCTATAGAATCAGAGTTGATGCATTCAATCCAAGATAATGATATGATTAGTTCTTTTGCCATAAAGAAAATACACATAGTAAAACTGTACAATGAACATTATTATGCTGTAATCCGACCTCCCTGTGGGTAATATTATTAATGTTCACCAATGTACGTGTTACTAGGCGCAGACTAGTACTGTAGCACTGTTTTGCTTGTAAGGACTGCTCTTGACTTCTTGAATAACTTTACCGATTCATTTATGTCATTTCTGTTCACATTCCATATAGCTATAAAAATCTTATCGATGACAATAAAAGTTGAAGCCCTAAAAAGAGAGCGGATATAGCTGGGATCTGCAGGGCCCACGAAATTGCCCTGTGCCTAGGGCCCACGAATGTTTTAATCCGCCACTGGTGTAGATAGTTCAACATCCACTGAGGTCCGGCAGAATGTATTTAGATATTTCAAAGTCCGCTAAAGTTAGGCAGAATGTTTGGTAATTAACTAGCTTGACATCCACTGAGGTTATGTAGAGTATATTGACAATGAAATAGTTCAACATCTATTGAGGTTAGGCAGAGTTGCTATGTAAACAGTTCATCATCCACTGAGGTTAGGTAGGCAGGGTGTATTTAAATAGTCAGCTGAAGCTTCCTAACCATCACCTTCCGGCGTCTTAACTCATCTTACTGAAACTGGCCACACTGCATTACTCAACGACATGACCGTAGGAACCATGGGGGGTCTGAGGGCTGGTGCCCCCTATTTTTCAGGATAAAGGGGCTGATCCCTCCTAAAAATTCGCTATTAAAGCACGCGAGTTAAGAGGTGTCGCCAGTTTGTATACGCTCCTTGTGCCAGCATTTGACATTATACCACAATATCCGAGTTTGTCTCATCTTGTTCCCGACACATTCAGGAGCGAACAAACATTTTTCTGGTCTGTTGCTTTCTTCACAAATTTAGTCTTTAATGCCAGGTCCTGCTCTGCCAACAGAATCCCTTCCATGACAGGCCAAAGGATTTCAATTTTTGTGGAAATTTTTGGTTTCCGTGCTCGAAGCTCATGGGAACCCGTAGGAGTCTTTTTTTATGTTTTTTGGTTTTTAGTATTATAATGAAGACACATAAAAAAGAAACTATTCCGAGAAAACAAAACTTCGTCATCTTGGATTCCCCCAGAGTACTTTGCATGCATACTCACACATAGGCACAGACACACACATTTATCAAGTGATGCATTCTGAGATAGTTAAAAGTTGGCGGGCAAGTGGAAAAACAGCGTGCACAAAGTTTGAATTTTTCGTATGTTAAACCAGAGTCATAAAAACAGAACAATTTTAATTTTAGCCTAATAGATGGGAGAAAAGCTAATTAATTGACTGCTGATAAGAAATGTTTAAATTTTGCATTTTGCATCAAATATGGCCCTGGAAACGGGAATTTCGGTTCCGCAATTTTTCAAGCACGGTAAGAACACGGTACCGGAAACGATCGTTACCGTGAAATCTTCTGGCCTGCATGATTTTTCATCTCTAATACCGCTGGTAATATTGTAGTGTTGTGAATGAAAACTTGTTTTCGTTGAACGTTTCCACTCACTCATCCTGAATATCTTTCTTCTCTTTTTTTTGACCAAGCATACAGTATCTTCGTCTTTGAAGTTGAATACTTGAATAATTTATTAAAATACAGCATATTGCAGTCAAAAACTGAATTACACATGTGTAAAAATTTTAAAATCTTACAACATATGATAAAATAGAATAAATCAATCTCTTAAAGTATTTAGCCGCATAATATATAATAAAAGAGTTTTTAAAATGATTCATGTACATTTTAGGGAGCTTAATTGTTCCTTTCATCATCAGTTGGTTGGCGTAAGAGCCAGATCTTGGAGGTAGTAAGTGTGAAAATTTGTGTAACGATTATTTTCAGTCTTATTAAGGAAAAGTAATACAGGGCCGTCGGAAGCGGGGTGGCTGGGCAGGCTGCAACCCCCCAATAATTTGCAAAAAAAATACAACCTTTTGAAAATTGCAAAAACATGTGAGATATTGCCTTTGATTTGAACATGTCCAATGAAATTGCAGGAAAAATTGCAGGAAATGGCGTTTCCAAAGTTCTACATTTCAAAAATTTCTCCCGGACCCCCTAACAATGCCATCACTATTTTCGAGTGTGCTGAACTTTTCAGCCCCCCTAATATGAATTTGCTTCCGACGGCCCTGTAATATGCATAGTTTTTTCTGTATACACCCAAGCTCACCTGACAGACTTCTAGGTAGACTAATAATTGACGCGCACATTCAAGAACTGATCTAGAGCAGTGTTTCCCAAAATGGGGTCCCCAAACAATTTTTGCTGGTCCGCCGAGGCTAAGGGATCAGCCGGGGTCCGCGCAAAAGGAACGGGGTCTGCAGAAGGTAACTAATTTTTTTGGAAAATGACTACCTGCAATATTGGTTCAGCTACTTTTTATTGCAAACTACCAGTCAATATCGCAAATTCCGAAGGGTGTAAGTGTAACTTAAGAACTCGTAATTTTGAAGTTTTATCAGGTCACAGCTTCATTTCGTGTTACATGCAGCCACGCTTCGCCTCTTCACCCCCAGCTTTGTTCTTACAGGAAAAGTTCTCCAGCGTTTATCTGTCCAAAAATTAATCATGAGTTCCAAACGATCTGCCACTGGGATGGTTAAACTACGAGGATACAATGTTGAGTACTTAAAATTTGGTTTTATTCCATGCCGAGCTGAGCAAAGCAAACCTGAATTCATCTTTTGAGGAGAGATTTTAAGCAATGAAGCAATGAAACCGGCGAAGCTGCAGTTTCAGTTGGGGAGGGGGTCCGCCGAGATTTTTGAAATCAGTAAACGGGTCCCTGGGAAGCAAAAGGTTGGGAACCACTGATCTTGAGTACCCTGACTGATCTAATGCATGAACGGTGGAAGCTAACAAGGGCAACAGAGTTGACATCGGCACGTTTAAGCTGTCTAAGTAAAGTCGTATAGAAGCTTTACCAATAATTATGTCAATATGATCATTCCATTTCAAGTCATTGCTAACTGTGACTCCCAAGATTTTTGCTGTAAGTGCACTTCCTACGGGGTGGCCATTAACTATTACTGGATTAGATAAAACTGGCTCTTTCTTAAAGGAGATTATTTATTCCGTGCACTTTCCAGGATGAATGTGAAAAAGGTTTCCATTTGATCTGGATTGAGACCAGATTGACAAGGAGCCTGGAATGAAACCAAATTGATAAGGGTCAGTGGACGTTAGCATGGTTGGTTTCAATTCTCTTTCAATGATAATACCTTGCGCAACTTTTCATTAGTTTAAAGTCAAAGAATTTAGCCTGAAATTTATATTAAAGTCACTGATGGTAGGAGATTTTGGTAGAGGAGATACGTCGGCGAGCTTCCAGACGCTAGCAACTTCACGTTGACGAAAGAATGTATTTAAGATTTCCGTGATTGTTAGGGGAAGAATTTTAGCAAACTCCTTTAAAACCCAGTTAGGAAAGTCATCTGGACCACCAGATCGCGATGCGCCAATCTTCCTTAGTTTTCTCACAATTATTATCTCGGCGACAGTTATTGGCACATCTTCCTTAGCCAGGCAGATATCATCAGATAAAGGAGTATAATATGTCACAAAACTAACAAAAGCTTCCTTGATCTTGTTACATAACAACTCTTGATATTGCGCTGATTTTTCACTTTGTTCTAATAGTATACTTTACGACATTGTTTCCTTGTGCGATTTGCATTATTACGTAGTAATTTAAAAAGGGGCTTTTTACGCGATGCAAGAGTTGTCTGCCTTCGACCAATCAAGGATTTTAGGTGATTGTTTATCCACGGGCGATCAGTTTCGTGGCCAACAGCTCAGGTGTGATAGCATTTAATCCGTAATTAATAGCCTCCGTTATGAGTCTCAACTTCTGATTGCAAGATTGATTTATGGATATCAGATTAGAGCAAAGTATCTCTAGTAACTCACGACGAACTCTTGCGATATTACTATAGGCCTCTTGTCTCTCCAATTGGTGATCTTAGTTTGAGACTTTTATGACTTTTTCCGGATATCAGAGCATTCTACCTTAAGCATTTCGTCTTCTTTATCTGCCACATACTTTCTCATATTATTTCTTTCTTTTGTAAAACAATCTCCCACACTGATTTTTCATCTTCCACTCTCACTCCTTTTTAATACATGCACTTCAGCTTATCAAGGGGACAAGACACCTTTACCGTCATTGGATCCTCTCCCTCTTTTGCTGTTTTTTCTATTTCCGATTGAAGACGTTGCATCAAAAGTTTAGGCGTATGGTTTTATCAGTGTTTTCTTTTCTCCGGTAACTTCGGTTGTGTCTCCAATGCCAGGACTACCAATCGCAGTTAACGAGTTTCAGTTACACAAGATTCATCGTAACCTTGATGAGGGAGGCTACGTGGTTCGTGAAACTTGCCCAAGGCACAGAATAATACCAGAAGTCCCACTCAGTGTCGGTACCTCTGATGTACATGTCTTCGCGCATGTTGCCTCGCGCACACAGGAAGTTGAACGGCCGCCATGTTCTTGGAGGGTATAACTGAGTCATTTTCAGAACGAAGCGATATGGAGTAGTTCAGTTTGAAGGGATCTGGCTAAATTTTGGACGTCGGATGGCGATTCTACCACCGAGGCCGGTTAAAGCGAAGGCAAACTGACTGTTTTTGTTAAAAAATTTCCAAATACTACGCTAAAACTGATCACAATTAGGCAGTTTAACAATCCTTGTCTCTCGGTGATTCACCACATTAATAGTCCGTCTAGTAATCGGAAATTTATTCAAATAATTTGGACTACATTTACACTACATTTTTACAATCACACTACAATTTCTATTGACTAGTACAGTTTTTAAAAGTTACCTAACAGCCGTTGTTATATGTGTTAAATATTTGACTTGAAGCGATTAAAACTCGCTGAATGTGTGCATACACTGCGTTACATTATTAGGAGTTAAGAAATCTTTGAAGCAACAGTAAATCAGTTAAAGAACATCTACCTATAAAACTATTCATGCCTTTTAGTAAAGATTGAATCATCTTTCAATATCTTAAAAGAGTTTCAGGAGAAGTAACCGACCCCAGTGAACTTTGATAATGTACATATGGTAGGTAGACTTCGGCTTACAGTTCCTACTCAGAATTTATGCGTATGTATTTGGTTGTAATGCTTGGAAAGGCCTTTACTTTAATCATCGACAGCCTACAGTGCACAATTTAAGTTAACTAATTTGGTTAAATGAGGTGAAAGTCTACATGTGTAGTATGTAAATAACAAACTATAATGGCAGTTGTAATTTATATATTTTATTCTAGCATAATAGGTGTGTTCATTAAAGTACCCATCCAAAATACAAGTGGGGATCAAGTGTAAACATTGCCTAAGATTGTCTATTAACCCATTCAGGTGCAAGGGTGCATCGGGGCTCATCACTTAGGTGAATAAAATTGCTTGCTGTTAGCCAGAATAAAACAGTAAAGTGTGCCCTTGTCCCACAATGGGTTAAACGTGCTATGGTTGATTTCCATGTGCAGGTAAGACCATGCAAGCATTGCCAGCAACTATTTTTGACGTCTTACTCTATAACAATAAAATTGATTTTAAAAATGATGGCTTTCTGTCTTACAACTTTACAGTACGAAAAATATGAAATTTAAAAAAAAATAATAACAGGACTTGGTTATTGGGAGGTGTACAACATTTTATTAAATTTACAATCTCTACCAGTAACGTCAATGTATGTTTATTTAACAGTGGGTGGCAATGATCCTTTAGAAATGCTGTTCATTATTAGAATTCAGAAAACTACTTATTCAGGTTTCCCAGTCTTTGCCATTGCATTATAATACAATTTAAATTTTAGAAATAATTTATGTTATACATATAACAACTATATAGCTCATAAAAAATCATTTTTGTCTTTATAAAGTGTCCCTGAAAGGCACTTCCATGTTTTAAATGTTTCTTTCTACAGTTTGAATTCTCATCAGAAGGTAATCCTCTGTGTGCTTGCATCATACTGGGTTAATCTGAATGACCTTTTAGTTGAGATAGGAATGTTAATAAACTATAAGGCACCAAAGAATAATCTGGCCAACACTATAATTCTCCAAATGAAATTCCAGCCTTTGCCTCCATATTGACGAGTACATTGTAAGTTTTAAACAGACACACTGAAAGAGGACCTTCATCACCATCTGCGATCATGTCACTATACAAAGGAAAAGTTATAAAAAACCAGTCCATAAAAAACTTCATATTTTGAATTTTCCTGGTATCAATATTAAACAGGGTTCATACTGATGAAAGATCACAAAATTTCAGGAGTTTTCCAAGGTAGCAACGCTACTTTTCCAGGATCCAACCCCTAGTTTTCTTCTTTGGCATAAAGAACAAGAATGTAATCTTCCTTATGACAACAGTACAACATTATTTTGTTGGTTTCAATATAAGAATTAAGCAATAATGAACTCACGACTCGATTCAATTTGGATTTGACAGAAAAGCAAGGACAAAAGCAAACAAATCTATTTTGTGTATGAAAAAAGGAACTTTTGTGAATGTACGAATTGGCAGGTCTGGATTATCCAGGTTCAAATTCTTTACAAAATCCTAGGAGGATTCCAGGAGAATTACAGGAGCACCCAGAAAACAGCTGTTTTTCCAGGAGTTTTCCAGGGCCCTGTAAAGAACCGTATTCAGGGCTGAGAGCGACTGAAGTGCCGGTGAACTCAAGCTAAATTCTACTCGAAAAAATCGTTTATACATTACCAAACTAATAAGAAAGTAATCGCTTACCTCCTCTTCAATAGATTCAGAAATGTAATGAAAATCGTCCTCCTACTTTTCCAAATACAGCAGTTTTAGTGAGCCAACTTTGGTTTTCGCATATTGTTTGTAGCTGAAATGCGCTGAGTATACCCTCCAAGAACATGGCGAATGCGGACATGCGCAGTTAAAAAGGTGTGACAACTTTCCTCGCGAGTGGGACTTCTGGTTAATTCTTTTTTCTGCGCCGAAGGTCTGAGCATAACCTGACAGAGGGAATTTATACTTCGGAGATGCCGTTATGGCGTTTAAGTGTAGGACGGACATGGCTCCAGAATATTTATGTAATAAATTTATTTTTAGAGGTAACGTAAGTGGGCACGTGACTAGAAGTTCGCATAATTTGAATATTCCATTATTTAAAACAAAAACAGGGCTGAGGTCCTACTCTTATAGAATCGTTAACATATGGAATAACTTACCATCTGAAATTAAGCTTAGCAAATGTTTAAATAATTTTAAGCGTAATTTAAGAAAACATCTTATGAAAGACTTTTTACGATGAACTATGATGAGTTATGATGAGTTATCCTGTCGCCAATATCAGCTAGTTTTTAATTACTTAATTATTACCTTTAATATTTATTAATACACTGTACAGTTTTTAACTTTTATCTATTAATTATTGTCAATGAAAAACCCCTTTGGGGAGATGTCAATAAAGTATTGTATTGTATTGTATTGTATTGTAAGAAGACGATTTATTTCTCCATTAATTAATGAGCTACGACCGAACTCGGTCTCATTCCGCTGCCCATATTATTATCCTCTCGCCCACCGCGTGAAAGGACTCCACGTGCGTGGAGTCCTTTTACACGCGTGGTGACTAGGGAGAATGTCACTCAAGAATGCCGTGTGCAAGCTCGGGGACTGGTATGTTGTTGGCCAAACCTTTACTTAGATTACTAAGATCCGTATTGAAGCAAATCGATTTGATCTCGTTCTTTTTTTTCCTTGTATGGATCTCTTGCAAATTGTTTACATCATTTGAATACTGAAGCCAGTAAATGATTTAAGACTGGCAAATGAAATGGCTTTCTTGGTGCTTGCGGCTGGTTTCATTTTTGCAGGACATCTTAATTACTGGACAATTTATGACTTGAAAGAACAGTTCTAAAACTTAGCCCTTTGGAATATGTACTGGCCAACTAATCACATTCTGTAGCAACGCTTTGACTTGGTTCTTTCTCATGAACATGAACAAAGACGTTACGGGAACTCGCTTGTTGCCAGGACATTTGGGACATTCCCTGAGACTGAATCGATGTTGATTTGTATGAATGGAGACTTTTCACGTTTTGGTGATCACTTAGCTGAGCTACACAGTCACAGGTACGTCTGAATCGAGTACCTTTGAAATGCAAATTTTCCGAAATGAATAATTTTGATCAGCTTTCAATACTGGCTTCCCGACTGCGTTCTCCAACTAAGGGAGACTTCTTGGCTCAAATATTATCGCCTGGATTTTGCTGGTATTTAATGGCAGAGTAGAATGAAGATTCTGGTTCATTCATCTCTGTGGAACGATGGCTTTTGAATATTTTGTAGTACTTATCGGGATTGCGTTCATGGTCAATTGTTCGAGGAGTGGGATAAAACACTCAGCGTACCGAAGACAAGGATTTCATTACCTTTTTCAGGATCGTTTTTCCCATGAAATGTCGCCCCACTGAAGACATTGGGATCTATTTCTTGCTTGAAACAAGAATGCAAGGCAAACAGCCACCAGGAAAGACGCGGAAAAGCTATTTATCTTTGAGGATCGTACTATCCTTCGGCGAAAATGTTGTCCGCTTCAGTTTTTCTCACTTCTCGGTTGGCTTGTGGATGATTACCTTTACCATGTTTGACCAGTAATGCTTTCATCAGGATTTTAAAACTTCTCAAGAAAGTTTAAATGTTTAATGCCGTCTTCTTTCTGTAAATTTACCGTTGAACCCTTTGTGTCGAGGTGTCGCTGAACGTTTTGTTGAAAACTCGTAAGAGTTGGGACTTTATAGATAATAATTACTATAGATATATAATTGGGACTTTATAAATAATAAAAACATTGACCGATTTTACCTTAATAATTACGGTACTCATTTGAGCAAAAAAGGTTCTGGAGCTCTTGCTAAGAATATTAAAAATTATTTAATTAACAATTGACTAATAGAACCAGAATGTAGCTCCCTAGATAACGAAATGACCTCAAAAAACCTGTTATCACACCAGAGTATAGTTATTTATCCGAAGTTAAAAGGCTTTAAAATTGGCCATCTAGATATCACCAGCTTAACTAAACACATCGAAGCACTCAGAATCTTTATCCATGAGAACTCCTTTGAAATTCTATGCAATAATGAGACGAGATTGACGATTCTATATACGACACAGAGATTGAAATTGCCGGTTATGAAATAGTAAGGAAAGATAGAAATCGAAATGAAGGAGGCGTTGCAATATACCTACGCAGCAACATTCCATATGTAGAACGAGGCGGTTTAACGCCCGTAAATGTAGAAGCGATATGTCTTGAAATTAGAAAACCAAAAAGCAAACCTCTATTGATATCTACATGGTATCGCCCACTAGACTCCAAATTTGAACTGTTTGATCGTTTTGAAAAATTCATGCAGGAAATTGATAATGAAAACAAAGAAATGATCATAACCGGGGATTTTAACTGTGATATGCTAAGTAATGATAACAATAACCCTAACATTAAAAAGATTAAAAGATGTAATAGACATCTATCAACTACAACAACATTAACAGTCCTACTAGGATAACTACTTCAACCAAAACCTTAATAGATCTCATACTGGAATTGATGATACTAGAACAATAGATTCAGGAGTCAAGCACTTGGTGTTCAGCGATCATAATTTCATTTACATATGCAGGATAATATCATAATAGGAATCCCTAGAGGAAACCCAAAACTAATTGAGACAAGACAATTCAAGCATTTTAACACTATTGAATTTCAAAATAATCTAAGAGAAGCTTTTAGCAATTTCGATCATCACACGGATCCTAATATTGCGTGGCATGAATGAAAAGAGATTTTTCTCCACATTGCAGACCACCATGCACCTCTGCCATCAAGAAATATAAAAAGTGAATATAAACCGTGGCTAACTAACGAAATAGAGAACTTGAGTTACCGCAGGGATTACCTGAAAAAGAAAGCAGTGAGTCTTAATTCACCAGCATATCATGAATCATATAAGAAATACAGAAATTAAGTTAACCGTCTCATTAAAGATGTCAAGACAAAATGCTATAAAATCAATCTACAAAATAACACAAACAGCAAGAATAGCTGGAAAATCATAAACGAGTTACTTAATAAGAAGTCAAAGACCACTACAATAAATGAGATAACAATCACAATAAGGTGACTATAGATGAAAATATAGCCTACGAGTTTAATAACTTCATTTGTAAAATAGGATCAGAACTTGCCGAAGATATTCCCCAAAACGGCCGTGACCCCCTATATTATGTGACTCCTGGAACTAACGTCTTCAAATTCAAAAATATTACAAATGCAGATTTGGTGAAAGCAAGTAAAGCATCAGGTCTAGATAAGGTTTCCGGCAAATTACTCCGGGCAGCAGAGAATTCTATACATGAATCCTTACTTGTCATTTTCAATCTTATTTTGAATACCAGCATTTTTCCAGATGAATTGAAACTTGCAAAAATTATTCCTATTTATAAGTCGGAAGAGAAAACAGACTGCGGAAAATATAAACCTATTTCGGTGATATCTGCAGTTGCAAAAATTCTTGAGAAACTTATCTAAAATCAAGTATTTGATTTTCTAAATGACAACAAAGTTATTTCAAATCAGCAATCAGGATTTTGTCCCTTTCACTCAACTGAAACATCATTACTACAATTTGCAAACCAATGCCTTATAAGTATGGACAATGGTCTAGTAAATGTCATTCTATTTCTTGATCTCTAAAAAGGTTTCGACACTGTAGACCATAAAATTGTTTTATCCAAACTAGAACGCTACGGAATCAGAGGCACTGCTTTAAAGCTATTTGAATCCTATCTTCACGGAAGGAAACAAGTATGTATACATCAGAATGCATTGTCGGAGCCTAAAGATATTACATGCAGTGTTCCTCAGGAATCAAATCTTGGTCCGTTACTCTTCCTTTTATACATAAATGATTATCCAAATTGTCTTGATAAAACTCTTGCATCAATGTTTGCGGACGACACCAATTTATCTTGTCATGGAGAGTCGCCCACAGACATTGAAAGCAAACTCAACATTGACCTAGACAACGTACTCAAATGGCTAACTGCCAATAAGTTAACATTGAATGAAGAGAAAACGGAATTTATGCTGATCGGATCCAGACAGAGACTAAATAAATTTTCGGGTAATCCTAATATAATTCTTGGCAACCACACAATACAACAGGTGCCAAATAAGAAAGTTTTAGGAGTAATTATTAATGAAAATCTAAAGTGGAATGAACACAATGATGCTCAATGCAAAAAAATTTCGAAATCTATTGTGCTGTTAAGGAGAGCAAAACAGTTTGTAACTCACGAAGCACTTTTAAATATGCTCGATTCACTTGTACTGCCCCACTTCACCTATTGTTCGAATGTATGGAATGATGGCAATTGCGCACACATTGATAAGCTATATAAATTACAAAAGCAAGCCGTTCGAGTGATAACGGGTTCTAATTATGCAAAAGATCAACAGTGATTTTTAATAAGTTACAATGGGAACCGATAAGAAATATCCTCAAAAAACGGGAGAATATTATGACATTCAAGGCGTTGAGAGGCATAACTCCAAGTTACTTATCAGACCTCTTTATCACTTGTCATAATGATTCACATCAATTGAGAAGTAACAATAGAAAACTTTATTTAAAAAAACCAAAAACGAATTACTTAAGAAAAAGTTTCTCATATTGTGGAGCTATATCTTGGAATGACCTTCCACCCGTAATCCTAGACACGTATGAACAACTCTCAGTGAACTCATTCAAAAATGTACTTACAAATCATTATGCTAATTTAGAGACAAATCCCTCGTTGAATTAACTCTAAATAATCTATTTCCACTTTAAATTTGTATGTTATTAATGTTAAATTCGAACTTCTGTAGTATTTTATTTTTTTAAGTATACTTAGCAAATATTAGAAATGTGTAAATGCTTAGCAATAGATATCATTGTATTGAGTGAAACGACCCTTTGAAAACCAGCATTTTCTACGCCGAAGGGTTACTGTTTTAAAATAATTTTAAGCAATAATAATAATAATAATAATAATAATAATAATGATAATAATAATAACAATAATCCCATCCTCGTCGCAATCGGCTCCGGTAGCATGCAATTGCGACACATGTGCCTAACGAGCTGCGAACTCCGTGACGTTTGCACATGGTGCAGTTTTTTCTAATGTTTCTGGCCATGTGTTAGAAGTTGACAACGTTTGCAGGAACTACATTGCGCGATCGATAGTAAACGAAAGCGTCGAGGAATTCGTTAAATTATGTCTTTCTTTAGATTTATTTCGGATTTTATATCGAAAGTCTTCCTGAAATTGGTGTTGTGCATGTGAGAGCGCGATGAAGAATTTCTTTGCTGGTGTACAACGAATTTCTACACAATTAAAACGATAATAATTCGGCGCTACGTGTATCGTCGCCGTGATCGTATAGTGGTTAGTACATTGCTTTGTGGCCGCAATAACCAAGGTTCGAATCCTGGTCGCGGCACTTGCTTTGTCCTTGAGCTCTGCAGTCTTGTGACCGGTAAAGATTGTGAACAATATTTTGCCCATACTCCCATTTGGAAAAAAACTCGTCGCTCAAGTTTATCGGTGAAAATGAAGGGAATCTTTGTTGCATGTGCACTGTACTCGGACTGATCAGTTATATATACTGGGTTGGGTATCTGGAAAATTTCTGTATCTACATTGTTTCAAAAATCGAATGTTTGGAGTTTGGTAAAGTTTGCACATACGAGAACCATTTGAAGAAAGTTAGTGATTCGATTATTGAAGTATTATTGACCTATTTTAAATTAAAATATTCATTCATTGGCTAAAAATTGTGTGAGATGATTTGATTTGATTTGGAGTTTGGTAAAATTTAATATTGACTGAAGAGTTTTAAAATCTTGCTTACCCGTTTATCCAATATTGAAATTTAGTTGAATTAAATGGCTAGTTTTTATAATGTAACTTAATATTTAGAATAAAGTTACAATAAAGTAAGTCAACTGGCTTTCGTGCACAGCAGTTTTTAATGTCAAAAGAGAGTGATGGTTTTCATTTTGGCGTCATGTCATGATTGTGTCAATGCTAACCTTCCGATGGATTGGACCGCTTGAGGTCCATCCTACGTGTTCCTTACTATCCTACGTGTTCTCTCCGTTTTTAAATTCGTTAGAACGTTGTTCTCCTCATCACGGGGTTTAGTCTTGTACACAATTTGTGGGTTTTATTAGTTAAGAAGTGGAGATAGTTCAAGAACCGGATTTTTTTTACCTCAGGCCAGGTGAAAAATTTGAAATCAGCAAGGTACAAGAAGGCATCTGTTGAGCGGGGTGGGGGGAGTTACAGCCTTTCGGCGTTGATTAAGTGTGTGACGAAACAGGCCTTTTAGAGATTCGATCATTTATTTTCCTGAGCTGTGATCGTGCTGCGTTATTGTGGAAAGGCAAATCTCAAGAACTATTCAGCGTTCTTGGAAAAATTTTCGTGCTTAATTGAATTTAAGTAATGATCATCGAGCGTTGTTCCTCCCTGAAAAACTACTTTCGAATTGGATTGTGGGTACACCTTTTGAAATTTTGACATGGATCTTCCCCATTTCAAATTACGGGAAACTTATCCTAAGTCTAATTCGGGTTCGAAACCAAAATGCCAAACACAACCTAGGTGAGAGAGCTTCCAACATATCTCAATGATATGCCAATCTAAAATTTTTGAAAAATCTTTACGCTTAGCTACGCTAAACTTCAGGTCTCCGTCGGTTCCCTGATGTGACCTCCACCCGAATAACAACAACGTCAAACTATGGCATTGTTTTGACATCTCGGTTCTTTGAAAGGCCATGGGTAGATCGAATATCACTCGGACTTTACATGATGTCCATTAAGTCAGCCACAACATTAAAGTGGAACCTTATTTAGACGGATTGACGATTCAACAGACAACTACGTCTTGGCGCCATTGTAACGTCTCTCGTGAATGACACTCGAAACCACAGAATAAATAAGTAACAAGAAGGACCACTCGAGGGTGTACGTGTCCTCACTTTTTTGGAGCCGTTCCGATACTCTTCGCTCGGCCAAAGTCGTCGCAACCAGTCAACCACAGCCAGCTCAACAAGGATTTAACCGACAAAATGCGGTGTTGGCTCAGTAAAATGGCTATATCTTGAAAAGTGTTTGACCGATTTTCATTCTACGAAGGCTGGTTGAAGAGGAAAGGAAAATGATAATATTTCTGATAACTATAAGTTATAAAAAGATTCCCAACCGTTAAATTTAGACGTATGGTATTATTTATACGTATTTTGACGTATTAGTTTCCACAGCAAGGAACAATAATGAACGTTATAAACAAATCAACCCATAGTTTTTAGTCTAACGCACATCAAAGTCATTTCATACATAACATAGAAAAGCCTGCTGTTGCACAGCTGGGGATGTACCAGGATTACGTGTGACTCTGTATGATCGTTATTCGTTGTGATATTAATTTGCCTCAAAGACGTTTAATATCACTTCTCGGACTTGATTGTTGATTACTGAAACTCATACTAGCGCACAGACTTCAATATCTAAGCCTTAGATTAAGCTGACAGAAAAATAATTCATCAGAGAGAGAAAAGAAACTATATCGATTGTGCGGGCCACACGAATGGCCTACTCATATAGGAGATATACGTCTAAATTCAGGGACGGCGGAGCTGGGGGGGCTGCAGGGGCTGTAGCCCCCTACTTTTTTCCAAATGTAATGTTGAAACAACTACGCTTTAAAACACTTGTGCAATTTCCCAGAGAAGCATACAAAATGCCGCATTTTTATCTCAAGTACCCCCATTCGTAATTCCGCCCCGCCGTCCCTGAAATTTAACAGTTGGGAATCTTTTTATAACTTATAGTTACCAGAAATATTATCACTTACCTTTCTTCTTCAACCAGTCTTCGTAGAATAAAAATCGGTCGAATGGTTTTCAAGATATAGCCATTTTACTGAGCTAACACCGGATTTCGTAGATTGAATCCTTGATGAGCTGGCTGCAGTTTACTGGCTGCAAGGAATTTGGCCGAGCAAAGGGTCTGGGGATGGTTTCCAAAATGTGTAGACAAAAACTTCAGAGGTTCCGACGCGAGTGATCCTTCTGGTTACTTTCTTATTATGTGCTTGAAACCGTGCGGTATATCACTAGGGTATAACTCTTCCACGGGCGGAGAGGGAGGTTGAGTGAGCAGTGTATCAGCGGTTTCGCAAAGGAAAGCTCGTCTGGGTAAAATTGCAAATTTCAAAGTACCTTTGCAGTCCTTTAATGTCATTATTTTGAGCAGTATAGCGATTGCGAAGAACATCGCTGCGAAGGTGTTGCCTGACTATTTTATAATGGCGGGATAACGTAAGTGATTTCTTCAAGGATTCGAACTTTGCCCTCCTTAAAACAAAACCCTTAACAATTTTTCACCTTGCGTTCCTGGTATTTTTTCCCAACGGTTTTGGCTTTGTTAATTATCACAATAAAACCCAATACCAGGAATGGGATATGTATGGGAACTCGATCTCCCCCTCCCCCCCCCCCCCCCCACAAAAACAACAAATGATGATCTATTTATTTAATTTCAACTTATTTTCAACGAATCTCTTGAAACTTGAAAGATATCTCCCCAGTCCCTGAATTTTGGAAAAAATGTCAATAAATCCCTTTCAATATTGAGAGATGTCGTTTTTTGTTTTCATTGAGAGTCTGAAAAGCGATCCTCTGATATATTTAGAAGACTTACATGTATTTGGTGCTGTAATGCTCAGAGGGTACTGTACTGAATGTGCACTGTAATATAGAAATCCAAATACATACTTAAAGTCTTTGCACATTTTATCATTATCGTGGCTACAAGGTATACCTGAGGAGGGGCAGGATTTGGGTCTGGATTAGGTTTAGGGTTAAGGTCAGGGTTAAGACTTAGGCTAGGGTTACAACTGACCCTAATCCTAACCCCAAACCTAATCCTGATCCTAATCTTAATCCTCCTTTTCAGGTATATCTTCTAGCCATGACCATTATTTTTATCACATCGTCTGAGCATTTTAATTGGTCACCACCAAGACTCTATTAATGGTAAGACCCACAGTGTTTATCACTAAAAATGGCCTGATCTCTAAAAACCAAACAAAACCCTCATTGTGACATCATAAGCCATCTTTTTGCAACATCATTTGCTTGGTTTGTTATTGACCATGTAATAAAAATAACTAATTGATTGATCTTTGAAGCCAATGTGACTGTGTTAATCTATTGTTCAAAAATGTTGGCATTAACTCAGAATTTTTACCAGGTGTTTTGGCCATCCTTAAGACATAAATTGTCCCAGCACCTCCCTGGTGATTCTCAATGATCCTAATTATGGCTTACCCTCAAGCAGACCAATGGAATATTTTATTCGATGTCAAATAATTAAGGGACTTCAAATGTTTAATATTTAAGGCAAATACCAAATGCATGTTCTCCCTTGGTGATTGACCCATCTGACATCCTCTTGCTGTTGTACTGTACTATAATCCTTTCTCAACATTTGCACATTTTGAGGGAACAATTTGGTAATAAAAGAGAATTAAGCTCGCGAGATTGTTTTTGTAGCACAAAGTGTTGCAGAATTGGACTGCGACAGATCCAAAGATAAACCCTCCTTGAGTTGCCAAACAATGTGGAAATTCCTCGCCATTGTCTCCATGTTTACAATTTTATGTGCATCTTTTTTCCTTTAAATGTGCAACCCAAGGCAAATCATTGTCTGTATGCTTACTTGATGGATGTTTCTTTGAATATCGACTACAAATTTATTCATTATTTGATTACTTTTAAATAGTCTGTTTCGACTTTTCACAGGAAATCCATTTTTATTTTAAATCTTGTTCTTGAAGTCATCTCAGCTACATGGCTAAGTTCAAAGGAAAAAAGCCTTACCGAAACGTAGCATAACAGAAAGCCCTTGGGTTGCCCAAGTCAGGTTCGCGAATTCATTGTGACGTTTGGCTGCACTATGTCAGTCTGTGTACAGGTACACTTTCATTTGTACGGACGTGGCTACGGATACGATCATGATATGAATCTGTGTGCTGATTACGCACGCGTTTGTTTTGTTTCCACTTACGCAGTTTCCATTGCGACTTTTTCGTCTTTTAAAGAGAATTTGTTTGCCACCGCATACGAATCCGTATACGGCAATTGCAGGATCGCTACGTGATCCGATTCTTAAAATCGTGTGTGCATGTCGTGTCTGCATCCCTGTCCGCATACATATATATGGAAACACTCTTAGCTTATATTTAAGTTACCGCGATTTTTGCTGCACCTGTACCCGTATCCGTACAAATGAAAATGTACCATGATCACTGATCTTATCCTGGAGTAGCCGAATACATTTGGACGAACTCTTCCTTGCAAAACCGCTGTTATACCGCTGACTCAACCTGCCCCTCCGCCCATGGAAGAGTTATGCCCATATCACTCGCACGAAGCTGTAACCATTAGCTTCCGCGTTAACATTATCTGTTACTTAAGATGTTTAAAAATCAACTTGTACCATTAACCAAAACTTTGAGCTCAATTTTCGCGTTTCGTACAAGTTTTGCCTTTAAGAAAATATATCTCAAGAACAATTCATCCAATTGAGCTCATATTCTCGAGCTTAATGTGCTCGGACCAGTTTGGGTTTGAAGCAAAGGATTTTTTCATATTCTTTTTTGAAACAAAATTGTTATTTTTTGAAACAAAAATTTTCTTGCATCTATCGCTGTTTTGAATGTAAAGTAAAACAATTATTGGATTCGGGCTTGCGCACAATATCAAGAATTGTTGATTAAAGCACAATTACTCTTTCAGCCTCAATGGACAAACGCTAGTCGCGTGGTCTGACTCTATTTGCTGTTATTTACGGAAAGGCTTTTTTAACTAAAATTAGAGACCATTTTAAGATTGCAGAAACCTTACCCTCGAAGAAAGGTGCATTCTGATTTGTTGCCTATAATTCTTGATTTGTTAAAGACTGAACACTCATGCGATATCTTCCTTCTTTTTCTACTTTTTACTTTCATTGGTTTGTCCTTATTTAACTTATTTCGTATTCGAATAAACAAACATTTATTTCAGTCTTGGCTTTCATATAATTGTCTTTTTTACTTTGAATTGATACGCATGTTGTATTAACGTATAGACCTCGTCAACAGAAAAATATTGATGAAGAATTTTTGTAGTGCCGGATTCCTCTTTCCGGCTTAATTTACCTGTACTGACCGCATGCACGATTGTCCTCCACTAAACTATCAGTATTTTTGCGCCAAATGTCATATTTTTAATGGTTAATTAGGGTTGAATGTTTGTGATTGGGTACTATCTTTCATTTTTTGATAGCTCACGAAATAAAATGTGGCGACAGTTGGATCGTATATAAAGCGTCCCGTCGTGTCTTGAAGGTCTTGTCTTAAGCACATTGTTTGCGGCTACCACGCCAGATCACTTGGGAAGCCCACTCAATGAATATGATTAATCAAACAGCATGCCTTGAAAATCCTGGAGAAATTCCATAAAATTTGGCAACTTGCTTACTATTTCTTCAGGTTCCCATTGACCAGAAAGTAAAGCATCTGACCAAGAATCCAAAACCACTCTGATTCCGAACTAAAGAGAAAAATCTGAAATTGTTAATAATGTTAGAATTATTCCTGAAGCATATTTGAATAGAAGTCAAACTTGCGCTGCCCCTGTTAACAAGACAAAAGCTTGGATAAAATTTAATCATGCAGCGTTCTCAAACAGGGTTGGCGCCAGGACAACGCCCTCTTTATAATGTACTTATTTTAAAGTAGAAAACATGTTATTCTTCGCCAGAATAATCTCAACAACTGACTAAAGAGTCAATTATCTTTCTTGGCTAAATCAATAACAAGTACTCATAAAATAAAAATGGAGTGCTGCTTAGGCAGTGTGGAAATCGAAGTGAAATAATCAGAAAGCTTTGAGTACTGCCAAAATGTGAGAGTAGTTATCTAACGTTTCGAGCGAAGGCCTTTCTCTCTGACGAAGGCCCTTCGCTCGAAACGTTAGATAACTACTCTCACATTTCGGCAGTACTCAAACCTTTCTGATTATTTCACAAGTACTCATAGTTTGTCCAATATATAGTTGTGTTATCATCAGTAAAAATTCCAGACAAATTGTGAATTTCTTCTTCTACAAGTGGACTGAGGTTCACCGATAGGGGTCTTTAGCCCCAGTGCCGTCCCTCTGACGCCACCCCTGTTCTCACATATTTTACCCAACAGTTAGCGGGCTTTTTACTTTAACTGTACTATTAACTGTAGCAAGGGCTTGGCTCAGATCGAATCGTTAGTTCGTGCTCTGTTTATCGTTGAAACTGCAGTCAAAGGGGCACTATGTAAAAATCGACTAAAAATGTGATCGTAATGCTTCGTTTCCATCAAAACAAACCCATGACCCAGAAAACCGACAAACATGACTCATTATTTATGTAGTTTGTTATAATAGAATGAGTGGAATTTCTGATCGACTATTGTGGTGTTAAATAAACGCATCTATACCTAAAATCAGGTTAATGTCACAAACTGAGTGTGGGACCTTGGTGATACCACTTGCGATATGTGGATGTTCGTCAACTTCAAACCCTCATACTGTTGAACGTCCACATATCATCCGTGATATCGTTAAGCTTCCACGTGACCTTTTGTGTAACTTTCACCTCATTTGATCTCAGTCGCGTAGCCAGGAATTTGAAAGTGGGGAGGGGTACTGAAGAAATTTGAGATAAATGTAGCGACGAGACATTTAATGTACCGATAGAAGTAATAAGGAAAAAGCAACCAGAGCATTTCCGCCATAGTAAAAGTAAAACTGTCGGCGAAATTGGATGAAAGAATGAACAGTTTTTACATAGCTAACTCTGACTGATCAAATTTCGAAAACGACTGATTAAACGAAAATGTGCACCACATCACATGAGGTTTGGACACATTCCAGAATATCGTCTATTAGTTCAGCTATCACTGCCACCAAAACTTTTTCCTTTGGACCGACCAAATCTCTTGGTACCCACGAACCACATGATGTTCGTCGGCAGAAACAGCATTGTACGCTATTCATACACTTAAGTTTAAAGGCCAGAATTTCTACTATGACTTTTCATTCTGGTATTACGAACGGAAACTGAATCCGCGACAGAAAAGCTTACTATACCGACAAATGTCGTGGATGTACGGACAGACCAGGCCTGGACTTAAAGTAGGGGTAAATGCCTCCTCTGCTCCTTCCCTGTATAGAATCATCTTCTTAAAATACTAGGGCAACTTGTTGATCATACAGATTATGCATGATGAAGTAGAAGAATTATGTGGGGAAACTTAGATTAAACGAAATGGAATCATCTTCTTAAAATACTAGGGCAACGTCTTGATCATTCAGATTATACATCACGAAGTAGAAGAATTAAGTTGGGTAGAAAAGTGTAGACTCATTGAGAATGATCCTGTGACACAAACATGTGCTACAAATTTTGACAATCATGGTAGTAAATTTTTGAAAGAGTTCTTGATGAGCAATGCCAGTCCTTTAGGAAAAAGCTTCGATTGGTTTAACATAGTGGAGTACCAGGAAAGAATTTCACCAGATAGCCATGTCATGGTAGTTGGAAAATGCCTTCCCCCATTTGGTGTTCATTTAGATGATAAAGTCACATCATTCATATACCAAATAGTCACCTCCGACAAACGAAGCGATTAACCCAAGATTATGAACTTAATTAATCAATATATTCACAGTCACACGTTTAGCAGCCCTGTTGTATGACAAATTATACACTCATTTACATGCTTATATTCTTGACTTCCGATTTATTCTCCTATTTTATTATTGGTAAGTAGCTAATACTCAGTTTCCAGTTATACACTAGTGACTTGACAAGTTCTGGATAGATATGATACCAAATACTGGTTACCATTAAAAATGTTTTCAGACTGCTAATTTCAAGTGTTTAAACATAAACTTCGTTCATTGCAACTTTTTTTCATAATAAATTGACATACAGTGTTAAGGATTTAAGAAACGTAATTAACTACATTGAACAAAATCGTCCTTACAGTGGTGTGTTAGTGGAGCTTCAAGCTATATACCACGATTTCTTAAAATCTGAAAACGAATATTATGGGAATAATCCACTGATTCTTCGGTTTAATGTTTTTACCGTTAACCATAAAAGCTATCAAAACCCGAGCCGGATTGATAGTCTTCAATTGACGTTCTTTGCAGTTTTTAGTTTTAGAATAGGTAATTGGAGCAACACTGGTGTTATAGTTATGTATATGAGATTGTTTAACGAGTGTGGGTGATGATAATAATAATTTGCGAGTTGCGCGTTGAGAGATTTAATGATAAAGAAATTAACATTGATTATAATGTCAGATCGAAATATTTTAAGTCAGGGACATTCTAAGAACAATTCACCATTGTTAAAAGTCATAAACAGGTTTTACAATCCTTATAAGGACTGTGCACTTCTGTGTGCTGTAAATTTGTCTCGATTTAATTTAAGACGTTTTTCTTTCAAGTTGTTTAATGCTTTTCCACTATTTCACACACCAAACGCGAATCTCTGCTGTGAAACCATTTATGGTAGATGTGAAAACTTAAAGTACTATAACTGATAAAAATACCACAATTTATTGGTAGACATGTTCAAACGTTCTAAGTTTCCATGCCTCCATATTAGGTACGTAAACACTGGTTCGACATCAAGACACCCTAGCATTAGGCACATGTATCCATTGAAAACTTATTTTTAGATTTGCTTTTGGGCGGATCACCTCCACAGAGCCAGCTCAAATACATGTTTTGGAGCTTCACGACATTTGACAAACTTCCATGCACAGCATGTCATATCACCAATGTCAGCTTATTGAATGCAGTTCAAGAAAGATTGGGTGTTCCTGGTTAGTTATTTTGATTAGCATAGTCTATGTCCCGTAGTAAAATATGTTAATGATTTTACGTTCATTATTTTTGCTTTTGACACTGTTTTTCGAATTCAGTATTTCAATGAAAGGGAGTGGTGGCGACTGGGGTGTGGGACGATTTTAAGAACCTTTGGAAGAGTCCTTGAACTAAACATGTGGAATAAATTGAACAAACGCTGGTGAAAATCCGATTTCCTCAACTTAAAATACGGAAAAAAGGCTTAAAGGGAAGTTATAGGGAAGTCTGCCATTAATTACCTGTTTTTGAACTCTCTTTTTTGATGAGTCAGAATCCCAGCCTTCCTCATCCAAGACAATTATGGTAAACCTTTCGTTTTCTTCTCCATCGTAAGCGAAAATTTCTTCTTTAGCTGCTCGGTAAAAATTACATTGGAACCCTTCAGGAAGGTCAGACGATGATGGTAGATTTAAACAGTGGTTTGTACGATCAAGTGTACACTTCGAAAGGTAATCGGACAGTATTTTGTCCTCCTCTTCGGCAATGCTTGTTTCTTCAAGGGCAGTCCGTCTTCCTACATGAATATCCGTTATGGTATGAGTTTAACTCTATTCAAATGAACATTCAAAGATGCAAAGTAAACATACAAAGATAGCAAGTAAAAGTGCGAATTAAGCAAAGTTAGTAAATTTAGACTCTATATTTTATAAACTCCCCTAAAACTCGAAGTACACAAAAGTCGTCAGCCTGAAAACACGTTTACCAAATGCCAATGTTGAGATTTGAGGGGATTTTGGAAACTGATCGCACAACAGTTCTTTAACCAGCTTAGCGTCCAAATTCTGAATCTGTTTATGTAAAAATTTTTCGTTTGTATTCTTTCTCATAACGCAAGGCTAGTCAGAGGCTGTATATCCATTACCTGTTCTAAGTTTGAGTCTACAGTCATATTTCGAGCATGGTGTCATTATCTCCCCTTTGACCATCGTTCTAGAAGGATAACAAAGCCAAGCTACCAGGTCTTCTCCATGATGCTCAAGGAATACTTGCTTTAAGAGGTTTTTTACTTCACTTGGAGGTTCCATATCCGGCAACCCTTCCCACAATTTCAAACGAACATATCTATCTGCAAAGGAACACCAATACATCAATTCGTATTTGTTGCTCATTTTGCTTAATCAAAGGAAATAAGAAAGAAAGAAATTTCCGTTTTGAAGACCAAGATTTAAACAAATTTCCTTGGATAAAAGTTTTTCCCACTGCTGCAAGAATTAAGATTACTTTAAGCTATTATTTACGTCTAACAAACCACCACAAGAGTCTAATGCATATGAAGATAGGAATTAAACAAAATTGGCAGATATAAATTAGGTTAGGTTTTTCCACATAATTTTATATCACTTTGGCATAAACTGATAAAAGGTGGTATGGGTTGGTATTTAGACTGTTCACTGAGGTTTCAAACAGACATCAATATCTCCAGTGCATTGAAAAACATAATGAGTGCAGTTTTAAATCGGCTGCACTTTTTGGATTATTTTAATGAGAATAAAGTCTAGGCCTTGCTACCTGATGGTGTGGAAAATGCATAATCGTAACGCCATTGAGTGTGGACGTGTTCCAAAATCTCATCCTCTAGTATCCCATCATTTATTTTAGAACGGTCAACTCCTTCCTGAAACGTTGCTCTCCAATAATCACTTTCTGAATCATCGTCTTCCGGTATATGATTGATCGGTTGAACTTCTTCACAAGGCTTGTTGCTGATGCAACCAAGTCGTCGAGCAATGCTATCCACCGTGAATCTACTCTCTTCTTCCGCTGTCAAATTTAAACATGATAGAAATATTACTACGAAAACATCCCATAAGTTCGAGCTATTTTTAGAATTTCCAATTATTCAACGGGCCATTTTAATAAACAAATCGTAAACTTTCCGCGGAAAGTTAATTCTTGGAACGATATTTTATATTAAAAATTATTAAGAAGAATTTTGAAAAGGCTCAAAAACTACAATTTTTAAGCGTCAGAGATATTATGGACATATTTGAAAATAAATTCATGTAGAAGAGCAATTAGGATTGACATAGTAAGAATGATAAATCTGCTCCACAACAAGTCGGTGGAAATCGTAGAAATCATATTTTGCTATTTTCAGTAAAAATTTTAAATGTAAATATAATCTAAACTTATTAAAGACAATACATTTCTGCCAAAGCTAAAGCTGTGTGACTCTTTCAGGAAAGTTATTTTTCCACAAATAACTTACGGTATAGCTATAGATAGAAATAGTAATGTTACGATTATGTAAAGCCCTCTACAAAATGCACAGCAGAAATGCCACAGTTGAAATGGACATGACTGAAATATAATTATTGAGATGGCTTAAACGAAGACAAGATGGAGAGCTTCGAAATGTGTCTGTAATACCAAATCCTTATGCTGTTTTCAACTGGCTCTAGAACAACTTTCTTACAATTGGCAGGAAGAATAGAAATCGACCACGAGACACATACGAATAATTCATAATAAAACCAGATGCAAGCTTCCTTATTTTATTACTTTATTACACTTTTAGTCGGAAATATACATACCACCAAAAGTATTGTATGGAACTCTCTTCCAGTTGATAGGAAAAGCCAAAAATACGTTCATCCTTTCAAGTGAAAGCTTCGGAATTTCAAAATAGATAAAATTTGTTTCTCACATTACTAAGAGTATAGACTAACTTCATTTTTCTGCAGATTACAAAGATTCATCTGTGATTGTTATATTTCTAAAAGATCTCGACAGAATTAGGTAACATATAATTCTCATAAAAACCATAACATTTTCAAGGTTTTCATATAACTTTAACGACATTTTTTCTTTCAATTTTAACGTCATTTAGTAACCAGGAGTCTCCCAGCCATATACTGTTTCGGAATATTAGATAGAGCCACAACAAAATTTCATTTGAAATTGAAAGGTTACCATATCTAGCTCGAAAAACCTGAACTCCATAAACAGAAATGCTAATCATAATGAACTTAACGTTTTAACAATACACTATAATTTTATCGCCAATTTTTAATTTAATTTGTTTCCTATTGTCTTTAGAACCACTGTAAAATAAAACTCGAACAATTGTAAATAATTAATCAGAAAACCTGTTTCAGAAACTAACAGTGCACATTTAAACGCACCAGTCACATTAGATATTCCGGACGAGAAAATACTGAATCAATCATATACAGGTAATCACGCCATCTTAGAATAACTGCAACTCTTAACCTGATATTTGGAAATAAATCTTTCGAAACATGTCGTTAACACAAAAGGCAAAACAGAAAAATGTCGTGAGGTTATCAGAATGATTATCGTACATCCCTAAGTGCTCTAAAACATTCAAATACAACAGCAGACTATATAAAAAACAAAATTCAATTAAAGTAAAATTGAAAGAATAAGTTGGCATGATCAAACGGATTATGCAAATTTTTGCCGAATAGCTCATCTTCGGATGAATAATTCTCAAACGTAACTGGATGATTTATAGTTTAAGTGAGTTAAAGAATTTAAATTTCAATTTCATTAGCACAGGTAACAGGTGGTATGGTGGAATGGCTTAATCAGTGCTGTGCATTTGATACTGGAATAAGGCGTCAATCTACAGCTATCAGCTTTTTGGATGTCAACGTATAGTTGCCGGGGATTTTCAGCAGCGACGTAGCTTGTCAACCCACACTGGAGGGGGTGTATGCAGAAAATTTCCGCATTGGTTCATTAAATTTCCGAACCACATTACTCAATTTCGACATTTCATGTACGTCTCAAATAATAAATTAACAGTAAAATAAGTCAGTTATGAACTGCTTGCTCTAATAATAAACGAAAACAACATGAACGCTGATCAACTCTCCTCGCACAGTGCTATTTGATCATGAATTAAATAGTTTACTGACACAAAAAGTATTCTTTCAGTTCCATATAGATATATATATATATATAATATTATATATTATCTTATATATAACATATTAATTATAATTATATTATATATGCATATATATTAATATTACATATTTATATTATATATATATATTATGATGAAAAGTTTGTTCTCAAGCTTTATCTCAGAAAATTTCCGAGTTCCCCAACTGGAATCAAACCCGTGTCTCCCGATTGCCGGTACGGTTGTTTTACCACTAGACTATAGGGTCTCAGACGGCAAGTGTGATGTTAATTAGAGACCTGGTTCGCAATATTGATATGCCTCTTTCGTACTTGAAAGCTGAACATACCTGTAATGTGATATTGGTATGTTCAGCTTTCAAGTACGAAAGAGGCATATCAATATTGCGAACCAGGTCTCTAATTAACATCATACTTGCCGTCTGAGACCCTATAGTCTAGTGGTAAAACAACAGTACCGGCAATCGGGAGACACGGTTTCGATTCGCGTTGGGGAACTCAGAAAGTTTCTGAGATAAAGCTTCAGAACAATTTTTCATCATATATATATCCAAGCTTACAAACAACTACACTTAGTAAGACGAAATTTACTTATACATACATACATACATACATACATACATACATACGTATATACATACATATATACATACATACATATATAAATATACATATATATATATATATATATATATATATATATATATATATGTATATATATATACATAAAACACATGAAGAATTTAAGAACACCTCAATTAACGCTTTTAGTAGCTTTTTATATTCATTATTGCTTCATACGGTAATGGTGGTGTTTTCCGAATAGATTCATTTTCCGAATATTGGAATTTTTTTAAATTTTGGTGGGTGCTACACCACCATCCCCAATACCTCCTTTGAATATAAAAAACAAAAAATAAAAAATATAAAAATAAAATGCAATCACGGACATCTACACAATTTTTCCAGGGCAGTTCCAGAATTTTTCCCGGAAATCTACAGAATTTCTCCAACCTCATCATCATACATAAATTCTTTCGGGGGATCTAAAAGCTTCCTGGGTGGTTGTACAAATCTGTGATCAATAAAAAACTAACGACCAAGTCGAGTACATTCCAAACTCAATATCCCAACGCTTAGCAAATAAAAGCAAATACAGATCCTGTTCAAGTTTTTCTTGGCGAGAAGGTTCTTGTGACACAGTACGTTAATAACGATAAATTTGCAAAAGTTGGATAGATCTAAAGTAAGTAAGTGCCTTCCCTTGCCCCCCTTCTGCTAGTGTACCTTCATCAACATTATGAACGAACACTTTGCCAAAATGACACCATAAATCTATCTTCAATTGCTCGTCATCTTTCTTTTGATGAAGATGCCTCAAGGATGTCAAGAGAATGTCTTCGATCGATGATACTGTGGCCATACTGAATTCTTTCTGAAAAATAACGATAACGACAATAATTTGTGTATAAGCATATACATATACATATATACATATACAGTATATATATATATATATATATATATATATTTAAGTATATACATATACATATGTATATATGTATATGTATATATATATGTATACGTATATGTGTCCGTATATGTGTGTGTATACCTAGTTGTCTACGTATATGTCTACGTAAATGTCTACGTCTATTTATAATAATATAAACCTTATAAATGAAAATGCCTTGAAAACATATGAACGAAAAGAAAGACTAGAAAAAATATTGAATTTTAATTCATGATAATATGAAGTTGGTTATTAAGCTAAAAATGCAGATTTAAATATTTCATTTTACGTACCTTAACATTGTTCTGAGGTTCAATTTCGATTCTGTGTAAGTGTCCTTTAATAAAACCATCCAACTTAGGTGCATTATCATGCCTCTTTAACATGAACTCAGCATGATCATAATTCCGGTTGAAGTAAGCAAAATGTTTGTCTCCACCAACATTCTTCTTCGAAATATGTTCTTTGAAGGCAATCTAAAGAATCATAACAGTGATATAAAAATGGGATGCTGCGTAGGCAGTATAAAACAGCACAAAAAATTAAAAAGGGTGGTAGACTGCCGCATTTATGATAAAGAATTCTAATGTTTCAAGCTATGGCCCTTCGTCAGAGAGTGAAACGAGTTTTGTTTAGAACTGCATATTTATATAAACATAGATATGATGCAAAATCTTTAAATGAACGTGATATTTGATGTAATCTGATATGCAGAGGGGCAGCTGGACAGATTAAATACGGGGAAAATGCACGCAAATGTGGCGACCTTCACCGAACTCCAATATGACTATGCAATACAGCTATAATCATTCCAACTTACGGTTTTATTCTACGCCTGGGAATCAGAAAGTTTGGCAAAGAGCGAAAGATGAACAAAGATATAAAAATAAAAAAGTCATATCAATAATAATAATGATAATAATAAACTTTTATGTAGCGCGATCAATGCATTTAGCTCCTTGGCTAATTTACAGTTAATGCCGCATAAAATTAAAAATTAAAATCCTAATATAAATTAAATACAATTATTGGAATAATGTTGTTATAAAATATTTACAAAATTCCTCATAATAAACTATAATAATTCTGTAATGACCAAAGTCAATGTTCTCAGCCCTTTAATGGGCACGGTTACCATTTGAGAACTCATTAATTTTACTCTGGTTAACGCCTGACGATTTTACTCGTCAATCCTGGAGGCCCGTCTAGTAAAGGGTTAATGTGATTGATTAAAAACACCGTAAATCTTAGTAGATCTTACGGTATCCGGAAGGGCACTCCCGGACGTTGCAGCCAAATACATGTATCGTCGAGATCTAAACTCATTTGTAGTGGTAATAACTTTCAGGAGATTCAAAATATTGTTTCCTTTTATAAAGCATGTGGGCTTCGTCTAAATTCGGTTGAGTCGTTTTAAATCTTGGGAGAGTTGTTTTATTAACTTACAAACTCTAACAGTACAAACAATTTTCATAGCTTTTTGATGTCTCAAAGTTGGTATATCCAATTTTTGAAGCATATGATAAATGATGTATGATACATGTTGTACGATATATGATATATGATACATGACATATGATATATTGTATGTGATGTGTGATATGTGATATATGATATATGATATATGATATATGATGTGACATGATATGATGTATGATATATGACATATGATACTGGTCTGTCACCAGGGGGGCGAACGGGTTTCAATCGAGCTCTTTTTCGCGCTGACATATGAATTCTAAGTGTGGCAGATTCGTGCATCACATACCACAGCAGTGCTTTCAATTACTACCGTCGTCGTACAAACATAGAGAATACTTCTTTTACCCGACTATATTAAACTCTTACCATCACGTTAACACTCAGTGAAATTTGGAGTTATGCGCTTCAGCCATAATAGCCATCCCATTGTTACGTCCAGGAATAGCATGAAGTGAGAAACGCTGGCAAAACTGTATTAAGGCAAGCAATCTTAAATACGAGGCAATGCGTGACCCAATCAACATCTATAGGCGGTGGGGGTCTAAGGGCAGTAAAACTTGTTTACCCCTTTCCTCGGCGGCTCTTCACGTCAATATACTTACGACGAATACGTTCCATATCAGGGATTTTACCTTGTAACCCAAACGGCCAAATTAGCAGAGTATCCGTACCACTCATGCATGTTTGTTTGCAATAAATGAGAACTAGCCAACTAGGTATATTCATTTATAAGTTATGAAGAATAAAATTGGTTGGATCGTTAGCGTCGCATTTTTTTGAAGGTTATTTACCGAAAAGCATGAAAAATGAATGCTGGACTCATGTATTAAATCATGGGGAGAGTATCGCTCTGGCTACCGAAAGATTTCGGCTTCGATCCCTGTTCAAAGTTTTTCAAAGTATTTTCTACAGATTTGAGCTTTACCAATGTTCATATATCGTCTGTCTATGTTAAGTGAAACATTGGAATCGTTTAACTGGAGCTTTCCCTTCACTATGTGCATTTAATTGAATGATATGCGTATGCCCGTGAATTGTCCCATGACTGAAAAGGAAAGTGCTTTTTAAGAAACCATGCAACAAATTTAAATGAGGTAAATTTGTAAGCAAAGTAACAAATTTTGAAACCCTTTTATTAGTTCACCTGTTGGACTGTGGTTACACTCATAAACAAATAATTACAATTAATTATCGGATTCACTGAATGTCGAATCTTTGAACTAAGATAATCCAAAATCCATTGTTAGCCGACAATTTGAAAAAATGTACAACAAAACATAATCTGAAAATAAACATCTTGTAAATAACTCAAGATATGAGGTTAAGAACAAGACAGAAGTATAGTTCTTAATCTCATAGCTTGAGTTATTTACAAGCTGTTTACTATCGGATTATGTTTTGTCTTATAGGATAATGCAAGATGTCCGTTTTCTACTTCACATTAACTGGGTCGACATTAAAGTCGACTTGTGCATTGTAGTGTCTAAATTTGTAGGAATAAATTTTAAAAATATCTATACACCCGTAAAATCTCATTCAATTCGAAACTTACTACGTTTTCTGTTATCAGTGCACTTGCTCTATTACAATTGGTTGGGGAACCACAGATCCAGAAAACGCTAGACTCTTTGTTGAAGCGAATTTTTGTCCCTGATTTTGTTTCCAGCATCTTCAGATTCTTTCCTTCCTTTCCGATGATTATACCTATATATTTCTCAGGGACAACGACGTCTTTCTTGTACTCGTCTGCTTTCTTTTTAGCCTGTAAGGATAAACAAACTGTGGTTGGGGCAATGCTATTAGAAACTCATATTGTTATCCCAAGTCTGGGCAATATTATATAGTAATTTGATCGAGGTGAATGTCCGTGTACTGCTCAAGAAACTTGTGATTATTTTAGTCTATAGATTGCCCATATCCATTTAGATACACAAATACAAGACATTTCATTACAGGACGGCCGAGAGCATATGCAAGCTAGCATGACGGCGAAAAAAAGCATATATAACCTTTAACTTTTTCTTGACAATAAGTCTCCAAATACCGAATTAGACAAACAACAGTACCACCGCATTCTCAAACTCATGGCCCTAAAAAAATTTTCATAGGTCACTGATTTTCAGTACATTTACTCTTTTCTTTATTCGATAACAACTGCTGTATGCAGCTCATTCAGAGCCATACCTAAGTGGCAATTCGCCCAGGGCAAATTCTGTTAAAGGCTCCCCTTGGTCATCTCTAACGCACACCAAGCTCCTTATATTACAATCAGTGTATGCAGTAAAATCGGTATACAATTAAACGAGGTAAGCGTGTAGAAACAAGTGGTTTTTGCACTTTTTATTTTTTATTACTCAAAGTGTAATTGAAAATTTAAAACAAGCACTTCCAAGCCTTGAAAGCTGCAAAGTCGTCCATTAACAGTGAGACGTCGAGACATCGATTTAACATTTTGTTGAGCTTTGTAAAACATAATTCAATCCAGTGAAAATGTCACCCCATAAACTTTTGCATCCAGAGCAAGCGCCCGACTGGTCTCCCATTGGTAAGGCACTGATTTACTCAATCTTTTTCAAATAGCAATCATCACAACCGACGTACAAGATCACGAATACAAACATCAAGACACCAAAATGTTTCATTCTGTAAAATATTTATCTACCATACTTTGAGGGCCAAAATTGCACTCTTCCACTTTTTAACAAAATGTATTGAGCTCAGTTAAACAGTGTTTCATATTCGAAGATATTAGGGACAAGTCGTACCTATATATATTACCACGACTGATCGAAGACAGACACACCGATTTACTGGTGGACTTGCAAATCAACTTTATTTACTCTATTAATTAACTCCACGTAACAATTAAACTTTGCTTTCCTCAATTCTACTCAGCTACTCCTCTCTATATAACTATTTATTCAACTCATTGAACTTACCACAATGGACATGATCTGCAGGTAGGCCTCTTTACAACTATTCCGAGAGCCTGTGATTTTTACAACTGAGTATTCGTCTTCCTTCAAAATCGTAATTTTGGCACCAGACTGTGTTTGGATATCTTTTATCATCCTCCCATTTTTTCCAATAATTGAACCAACAATCTGATGAGGAATATCGATTGTCTCCTCATGTTCGTGTAACTTCTCCTATTTGATTAAGTATTGAAAGAAGCTAAGAAAGCGAGCAAAATCAAAACCAACGTTCAGAAGTATTACTGTCATATTAGTTACGTATGAAAAAGCTCGAAGGACTTTTGTTTTAAGAGGTCTAGTCCAAGACAATGATATATATTGGGACGACTGGAGTGTTCTTTCCTGACATGTCTTTTGAAAGCATGAAACTGAAAGGAATATTGCATCAGTCTACCAGACAGGGTTCCACTAGCCGTCAGATGTTCAAGTGAGGACGTGGCGGTTATTCTAAAATTATAATCAGTGACAAATTAGACCGGGACACCAGGCAAAATCATTACTCGATCCCCAAAAGCAAGGCATTTTAATATTTTTATTAAATCACTCTTTTCTTCCCATCCCAGATCTCACATAAACTATATTTACAATGAACCACCAATTCACGATCGCTCGATTTAACTTACAAAATGTTGAAATGGCCGAGTCCTCGAAAGTGTTCACATTGAGCTATTTCGTGGAAATTTCACACCTGAACAATCCACAAAATATGGAAAAATTGTCCTTTTTAATCTTCCGTAGGTTTAACAAATATGGAAAAAGTGTGGTTCTTTCCTCCCATACACTTGAAAAAGGAACGGAAGTACGGTTACGTTGTACAAGCAAACACGCAATTTTAACAAATATCGTAAAATTTTGGGATAACTTTAGCAGCGTAACTTGGTTTCAGGGTGCTCGTGGGATAGATTACGTCGGTGGGACCTCCAGCCGGCATTAATAACATGTTTGGGAGGGCAAGCACCTTCACCTCACAATATAGATGATTTGGAGGGTTGTCAGAAAAGCTTGCTTCGGGGTATATCTGCAGAATGTTTTGGTTTCTTTTGGACATTGAACAGTTTTGTGAGATTGGGCTAGTTAACATTTCTCTTAATAATAAATTGTCGAAAAGTACTTCATATATCATACAAGTATAACGCATCTGTAAAAGTAATTATATCAACTGAACAAGCAAATAAGTTTCTACAACGTTTCAGGTTAAGAATTTCAGCCCAATTGTCGTACAAGGCATTTAACCGTCAACATTCAGGCATTAATTGCCGAGAACAAAGAAGCGCACATTTCAGACTCGGAAATCCTAATTAATTACCGGAGAGTTACCAAAGTAGCAGCCCCCGTTACTTTGGGGTCTAGTGCCCGTTATGGACTGTTACTTTCAGGGAATCGCTACTTTCTCGGGGGCGTAACTTTCAGGTAGCAAAAAAATTTAAATTTTTTCAGTTGGATATTTGACATCGTTGAAGAAATTACAGAGAAGTTACTGTAAAAATTCGTGAGGGGTTTATTCTTTATTTCTGTTTGGTTATGAAAACTTAATATATTCGAATGTCATTTTACTGTGTATTTTTAACCGAAGGGAGTTAGTAACATCCTTTACCATTTATCAAAATTTTACGTTACTTTTGTGCGGCACTACTATGCGAATTCTCCGGTATACTCGTTAACAACCATACAATGAGTCCGAAATGGATCAGCTGAAGCTATTGATCCGAAAACGATTTATTTACGCAAAGTCAAACTGTCTTAGTTGTAATATCGTAATGACATACTCTCGAGTCCCGAATAATCGTATATGTACGATTACTTTTTTGGGGAAAAATTTCCACTTTATACGGCCTTAATCGGATCTATACGTTTATTAATTTTTGACATTTCTGCCCCACCATACGAACTTACTACTTACTAAAAACGATTACTGTAGTACAGCTTTCCTTCAGCCCGGCTTTCTTGCATCATTTGAGCTCAAACAGCCGTAATATCACCTGTCAAAATTTAGTTGATCGAGAAGGAACTGGCTGATGCGATGCGATGCGATGAGATCGAAACAGAAGTGATTTCCCCATGAACTTCGGTCAGCGGTTACATTATGCGATTAGGGATGTACTATTGTTTCTTCTCTGCTTCCCCATGCTGCTGTTGCTCTCGGTGTTTAAGTTCTTGTGTAAGATTTTCAATTCCATTTGAAATTCTCTGCCAAAGTGAGTTATTTTTTAACAAACTGTAACTCAAAAATTCACCATAAAGGTCATTTCTTGTTCTATTAGCTCCCTGGTCCTTTCGGTGCTTGTTATTCATGTTTCAAGCACGCTAAGCATGCTCCCTGTTGTCTGATCATGCAAATGGAACTCAGAGAAGTATGAAATAATGAGTTTTGACTCACTCTAGATGTTTATTAACATTCTGAGATTTTTCCACTCTATATGTTTATTCAGGACTACACGTTTATTTGCTTGCTCATATTTTTCCACTCTATATGTTTATTCCGCTCTATACTATTATTCGGGACTCGAGAGTAAGCAGTCACAAAATGCTCGGGGTCCTCTAACTCTATTCTTTTGGTCGGGTCCCTCATAGTTTACGTACTTATTCCATCTTGTTGTTGCACGTGCGGATACCTTGGAGCGAAAGTGTGTTTTACAAAGATAAAGTCGTTAAACAGATTTCCTCTTTTAGATAATCTCTAAGGAAAAACAGTGTAATGATTGGAAATGTTCCAGGAAAAAATCTTTCAATTCTGGAATCGGCAATCAGTCTCACTATCATAATATTTATATAAATGAATTACTGTAAAGAACGAAAGGGTAAAAAGGGATTTTTTTTCTGATTAGAAATGAATGATTAAAATGACGAGAAATGGCAAAATGCCGTTTAAAGCTCTTTCAAACTTTACTTTGCTACAGAGACACCTAGAGATATTTGATTTGAATATGAAGTAACCCATCATGAAGTCAAAGGTTGATGCTAAAATTTACCTAATGGAATTATTATATATAAAGATAAAGTAGATTTCGTTCTACAATACCAGTTAAAATTATATATATATATATATATATATATATATATATGTATATATATATATATATATATATATATATAATTGCCAAAGGAGCGGTTATTTCTTTAGGTTGTTTACTAAACCTTACTTATATATATATATATATATTCAAATTTGCATATGTGTGTGTGTGTTTGTGTTCAAATATGATCCTTCAGTTGAAGTGAGGGTTCAAACCCGTACCGTAAAATGTTATTTTATATTTTTTATGTTCATTTGGATAGTTATGATCTGGAATTATCACGAGTTTTTCCTTCACCATAAAAAGGAAAAATCCACGATCAATTTTATTATTCGATCTTCTGATCGGATGCTGAAAGAATACAAGCAGCTCTTTGAACAACTTATAATTCCTTAGTAAAATGAAATATTATTATTATTAAAACAACTGCTCTAAAAATCCTACCAGCTTCTCGTGGATTAATTTTTCTGCTAATCCTATTTGTTCATCAGTTCCTTCAACATATATTTCATTTGACTTGTTTTTTTCCATAGCTAAGTGAATCTGAAATATCAAAATGAATAAATAATTGAGCTATAATTCGCAGATGGGAATTGAGTCCCTAACCTGATGGTCACCGGTGCGGCCAAACATTTTGAAAAACTTACCAAATTTTTGGGTTCCTAGGTGTTTAGTTTACCGTCAGGTTTGGCCAAATTAAACTCATATATATGAAACCGTTAAGTGAAGAGAATTTTAAAACTTATGGCTCTTATGGAATCAAATAATGCAGACAGTCCGTTTTTTATTTCAGAGCTGCTTAGGCAAGCGCAGGGCTTTTGGCACAATTACGTCTTACCAATACGACCTTCTTCATTTATTTCATAATTATGGATTTACCGATTGATATCACTGGAAATTCATAGTTTACTTTGTTAAATTTTCCATTTCGTAGTAGTCCTAGGGGAGAATCCATCACAACGCCGTTCATTTTCCCATAGAATTTCCCATTGAAAATAAAATGGCAATTGCAATTAACACCTCATTATCTTGGGTCTTTGCGCATCACAAAACCACTGGCTGCCCAATCTCTTTTGAAGACTTTCCCATTTTAAGTTCTTCACCCTTCTATGGCACCGTCGTCTTTTAATAATTATTTTCAAAGGATTGATCATAAAGTAAACATGTGAGTTGATGGTAAAAATGTAGTGCAACCACGACTGATATGCGAAAATGGTAAGGAAAACGTTCTTATTCCAAGGAGCAAAATTTTTTATTTACTAAATGATTTAAAAGTTAAGTTTTCTATTGTAAAGTTTACTGCGAAATCTTATGATATACTTAATATTTAGATTAAAAGTGATTTTATATGTTATACAGATTCTTATAGTTTTTAATATCTTATTGAACAAAATAAAGTTATCTTTTTTTTGGAACAGGTCATCCATTGATAACATTACTTTTATAACAGTATGTACTAAATCAATATACATATAAATATTGTATATTATAATAATACCAATAATAATAATAATAATAATAATAATAATAATAAATTAGGTAGGCAGGACATTTATTCGGAGCCAGTGACCTCCATAAAACAAGCAGGCTTTGATGAGATGAACCAGGGAGTGGCGTCCTTGCCTTGCCAGCTGGGTAGACAGGTAGCTGAAAGCCCCAGCTTGCCTTAATTGGCTGGCAGCTGCAAGTACACTACCTTCAGGTGTTGGCAAACCTGCCCTGTCAGCCCAAGGACTAGAAGAAAATCTGTACAGCAGGCTGATTCCCCTGACCTTAGTTGGTTGAGGATGAGCCAGCCTTAAATGCTGAAACAGATCTGCACTAGTCTAAGAATAGCACAATATTCATACGTAATCCTTGCAGTGGTACGCCTAAACTGATCTTAATTGATTGGAAGTGCAAGAGTGTACTGTTAAGGTCAAACTGGATATACGCATTGGGGAGTACTTTCAGGGACTTTAAAGGGCTGTACATCCCTCACTCCTTCCTGACTGGATAAGTTGGGCGAGTTAGGGTTGGCCCGGTGGGTGTTTCTTAAAATCCGTATTAATGGTAAAATTTCCTTTCCCAACAAGTTCCCTGAAATGTGCAATGTCTGTTGCGGCCTTACCTGCGGGATACTGGAAGTCCGTAGCAGGCTGAGACCCCTTCCCCTGCCCTTAGTTAGGTGGTGTGCGAGTTGTAATAATAATAATAATAATAATAATAATAATAATAATAATAATAATAATGAACGTACAGCCGAAGCGAATCAGCCTTAGTGTGAACAACTATGGGAACACCTGTACCTCGGTTACCCCCCAACAATATTTGGTGGGAGGGAATAATGGCTAGAATATGAACTGGCTAATGGAAACATAATAATAATAATAATAATAATAATAATAATAATAATAATAATAATTATTATTATTATTATTATTATCATTATAATGGTGGGTGTTTCTTAAAATCCATAACAATGGTAAAATTTCTTTTCCCCACAAGTTCCCTGAAATGTGCAATGTCTGTTGCGGCCTTACCTGCGGGATGCTGGAAGCCCGTAGCAGGCTGAGACCCCTTCCCCAGCCCTTAGTTGGGTGGTGTGCGAGTTGTAATAATAATAATAATAATAATAATAATAATAATAATAATAATAATAATGATGATGATAATGAACGTACAGCCGAAGCGCAACAGCCTTAGTGTGAACAACTATGGGAACTCCTGTACCTCGGTTACCCCCCAACAATATTTGGTGGAAGGGAATAATGGCTAAAATATTAACTGGCTAATGGAAACATAATAATAATAATAATAATAATAATAATAATAATAATAATTATTATTATTATTATTATTATTATTATTATCATTATAATGGTGGGTGTTTCTTAAAATCCATAACGATGGTAAAATTTCTTTTCCCCACAAGTTCCCTGAAATGTGCAATGTCTGTTGCGGCCTTACCTGGGTGCAATAAAAAGGTGCAACGTTGCAGCTCAGTGTTTAACATTTAATTACACTTTCCAAACCATAATTTTGTAAAGATTTGACAAAGTATGGCCAAAGGCTTTGGAAGATTGTCGACACTAGGGCCATATCATTTTCGCAATAGTAAATTCTCAACTGAAAGCGAAGACGACGAACGCTATTTGTACTGCACGCCTGTGAGGCAAGAACAAACTTCGCAATAAATAATTTGTAACTGAGAAGTACACATGCAAAATTTATCTCACTAGAATAACGAACTGCGTTTGTGTAAGTCGTTCCAAACAGCACTAAATTTTCGAGCGCAAAAACTATTCAGATACCCTGCATGCGCGTTGATCGCTTATGGATCCCATTTCAGTGTGAGCCCGGGAGGTCGCCCCATCTGATTCCCCCTTAATCCGTAACTGAGCACGGTCGGGTATTTTACCAGTCTTGCGAAAAGACGGGTAAAATATCCAGATGTATTGCACAATAAGCATGCATACATATATACAATATTATACATATACTTCTAAAATTCATTAATAATTCGTGAGGAAAATACAAAAGAAAAACATAACCGTGTCGGGTCTTGATATGTGATAAAGACACATGGGCCTTTGTATGTGAAGAAGTAGTTCATATTTTTCGGCTTACAGAAGATAAATTTCCAAACTTTCTTCGCGAGCTAGCGTGTTAGGAAGTTCATTTTAGAAGACATCTAAAAACTCGCGCTTTATCGGATCTAAAACACTCGGATACAGCCTCGTGCTTTAAGTCTCAATAAAGCACTCCAGCTCGGTTTTTAAATATCACATACATACATACATACACACGGATATATGTATATACATATATATGTATATACCCAAACACGAGTGTAACAAGGTTACAAAGTTGGCGTATGGTCCAAGAGTGCTCGTATGGTCCATAAATGGTAGAACAGTATATAATATAAAAGCGTTAGAATGTTTTCGTCGCTACTCTATACATATACATATATATATATATATTGCTGCAGTGGAAAGAGTGCATGAAGGCAAAAGGGTTGAAGATGAACATTGGTAAAACAAAGGTGATAGTGTCAGGGAAGAATTGTGGTGATGTTGAAAGACTGGGGAAGTGGCCATGTACTGTATGTGGAAAGGGTGTTGGGAGCAATTCTATCAGATGTACAGGATGCAGTGGATGAGTACACAAGCGATGCTCAGGTGTAAAGGGCTCTCTGGTTAGAGTTGAGGATACGTTTGTGTGCAAGACGTGTGAAAGAGTAGGTGATCAAGAGGATAGGAATGTGGAGGAGAGCTTGGATCTGGGAAATGGGATTCACTTAGAGAATGTTGGAAAGTTTTGTTACCTGGGTGACATGCTGAATGGGGGTGGAGGAGCGAATTCTGCATCCGTGGCAAGGGTGCGTTGTGCGTGGAGGAAGTTTAAGGAGTTATCAAGGATCTTGACAAGGAAGGAAGTGTCATTTAAACTGAAGGGGAAGGTGTATGTGACATGTGTGAGGAGTACTATGGTATATGGAAGTGAAACGTGGGCCATGACGGCAGAGCAGAGTGGGAGATTGGAACGTACGGGGATGAGGATGGTGAGATGGATGTGTGGTGTATCGCTGAGGGATAGAGTGTCGAGTGCAGAGCTAGAGGAAAGAATGGGGATTGAGTCAGTGTCTGACGCCGTAAAACGGAATAGGCTAAGATGGCTAGGACATGTGCTGCGGAAGGATAATGATGATTGGGTGAAAAAGATCATGTCATTTGAGGTGGAAGGTAAGAGAGGACGGGGAAGGCCAAGGATGACATGAAGCCAGGTAGTGGAAAGAGACATGACAGAGTGCATGTTGAAAAGGGAAGATGCTAAGGATAGGGAGAGGTGGAGGGGGCTGCTGTATAGAGTCGCCGCCCAACCCCTGCGTAAGCGGGGAAGACGGCCGTAAAACGACTGTTGTTTGTTGTTGTACATATATATATATATATATACGTGGCGAGATTACTGACAGTGAGTACAACTTTTTACGTCCTAAGGCAGCACACTTCGGTGGAGCACATGATCTTCCTAAAACACACAAGACATTTTCATTTCTCCCTCAATTTCGGCCTATTATTGACACGACTAACATACCGCACTATAATGTCGGCAAATTTCTTTCCTCGCTTTCAAACCTCCTAACTATTAATGAATTTTCGCTTTCGGACTCATTTGAAGCCGTTTCCTGCATTAAAAGCATTCATGATCATCTTTTCACAGAAGGCTACCGATACGTTTCATTTGATATCGTTTCCTTATTCACCAATGTTCCCTTGTCTCGAACAGTTAATATTATTTTAGATCGTATTTTCAATGAAAAACAGATTAATACCACGTTAACTAAACGCTCTATAAAAAAGCTTATCCTTGATTGTTGCAATAAAACCGTTTTTTCGTTCAATAATGAATTATATGAGCAGACTGACGGTGTTTCGATGGGATCTTCTCTCGGTCCCGTCTTAGCTAAAATCATATTAACAGAATTTGAACGCGTTGTTGTCACCGACCTTATTCGTTGCGAAACCATAGAATTTTATAAACGATATGTTGATGATACACTTGTTCTGTTAAAACCTTCCGATATTCCAAAAGTTTTATTGAAGTTCAATGAATTTGATTCTAACTTAAAATTTACAGTCGACATATTTTGCAGACGGCATCATTCATTTTCTTGACCTCAAAATTTCGGCCGATGGTACTGATGTTTATAGTAAAGAAACACACCAGCCAATACACACATTATTCCAGTTTTGAACCGTTTCCGCGTAAAATCGCTTGGATTAAATCTCTGTTTCATCGCGCTTTTAAAATATGTAGCACGAAGAAACTCTTTAATGACCAAATTACTAAAATGAAAACTTTCATATCCTGGAACGGATATCCTAATAATGTTAGTAAATTCCTTATTAAAATGCTTCGACGCAAACATTAAGCTGATGGTTCTGGCACTCGAAACATGACTGATGATGATAACATTCCTAAAGTTTGGATTCGAATCCCATATTTGGGAAGACAAAGAGAAAATCTTTTAAGTTCCTGTTTAAAGGAAATCCGTCGTTGTTTGAAACAACCTGTCACATTTATTGTCATATACAACTCTAAAAAGGTCTCATATTTTACTTCTAACAAAGACAAAATTCCAGATTTGTCTCGAAACAATGTTATTTATCAGATTACATGCCCTGGTTGCCCCAAATCTTGCACTGGAAAGGCTGACCGTTGTTTACAAAAACGTCTATCTGAACATGCCACTCAACACAACACAAGTGCAGTTGCACAACACTTTCTTCAATGTGAAAACGCACACTTCATTGCTGACCTATGCAAACAATATGACAGACTAAACGATATTCCTTTTTCTTTTGACGCTACTTCATCCATGCACAATCTCATTTTTAACTATAAGATCCTTTACTCTAATTATTCTGTTAATCCTAATCAACTTTTATTTATGGAAGCTCTACATATTAAGTATCATAAAGCACAATTAAACTCTGGTCTTAAAGCTAGCAAAGAACTCTCACTCTTTATTTAGTTCCTTCTCTGTATAGTTTAGCCATAGTTTATCTATCGACATTGTGATATTTCATCCGGATATCACCACACTGCGTCAACACTTGTCACTTACTGACACATCAATCATTTGTAAATAGAGTAGGCGTTCTCTCAATTCTTCATCAATGATGTAATCACTTTTCTCATGTATATATAAACCTTAGGTTCTCTTATGTAAGTTCACTTGGTCTAAAGATGATTTTGCAATAAAATCGAAATGTCACCATTTCACAGTTTTCATCTTTTGTTAACTTAAATCTTAAGTTGAAAGATGACCTTGGTTTTCGGAATTTGTTTTCTTTTATATATGCATATATATACATGTATATATATATATATATATATATATATATATATATATATACATACATATACATACATATAGATTACATTTACATACATATATATACAGATACATATATACATATACATATACATATATGAACACACACATATGCATATACTTTACACATACGTACAGTGTATATGTATATTTATTATATGGCTGAGCTCGCTATTCGGTCTGTACGCAAAATGACGCATGCTGATTGGCTGACTAGCTGTGCAATAAGTTTTTCGTACAGACCGGCTAGTTTTGGCGGGAAAATTGCTGAGTTGATTCGAAGAAAAATAATCAAGATTCGGGGACGTTTTACAGAAGATTTACAAAAACAAACTACGAAAAAAGAAGTTAAATGTTCTCAACGATAATTTTAAGCAGAAAACTAGATGAATAGATGAAAAAAACCGCGACGTAATTGGTAAAAACAAGCAAGTAAACCTAAGCTAATAATTTAAGAACACAAAACAGCGATTTTGTCGTGGTAACAAATTCAAACACGGTTTTCAAATACGTTGATACCATCGTGATTGGTAATATACGATAAAGAGAAAATGAAGATGAAATATACACACTAAAGAGGTATACACAGTTACCAAAGACTGTTGGAACGTTTAGTTCTTAAAAGACCTGTATGAAACTTAAAGAGGTAAAATACTACGCAAAGAGTAGGCCTAAAGAATTAAGAAAGATGCATTTCGGCAGACCACTTATCAAGTGCTATAGGTCTGCTGACTAAAGAAACAAATCACCTGCTTATATAGTCTCAAAAAACTGATGACACAGACCCAACGATATGCGGGAGGGTCAAAATAGGGCTAGTTGGAAAACAAATTTTTTTTGCCGGCACAGATCCGGATCATTAGGTTTTATGCAAATGGCTTCCGTCACTTTCAATTGAAAGGCGGAACGGCATTTGTAAAGAATTCTAAAATTATCGTCTGAGTAGGTGTCGGCGCAAGACTTGTTAGACAGAAGGTGTTTGTCAACAGCTGAATCACAACTGATGAATTGACTGGAACGGCATTGTCATTCATCAATGTAAAGTTTCACAAAGCGACACCAAGCTTGGTATCTTTATTTCTATCCATTGAAGAGAGACCTAAAAGAAACTGAATGATCTAATAATACATCAGTCACTCCCCACTTCCAACTCCAAGATCTTGGTTACTTTAATAAAACATCATAAAAGGAAGATAATTGAAATGAAAAAGATATATTATTTATGGTCATTTCCATTTATTGAATGTGAGCTTCCAGTGTTTGCAGTAATAAGATTGTAAAGGGCCACCTTAAGAATACACAGATTAACTTAATCTTGGAAACATGCTAACATGTTTCAGTGCTTCACTGTACCTTCCATTGCTCATGATATATATATACAGTAAGGAATATCTGCATAATCATTTTAAGAATTGCTGAGATATCCAAGTACCAAATAACCAATACAGTGCACATGTACTGTACAGCCACAGGAATATGCCAAATGAATAACTTATTTAAAGGTTTCTTTTCAATTTAAAATTTAAAATAGTCATGCAAGTTTATCATACAATCTAGTCAGGGATAAACATGCAAAATAACAATTCCTAGTTCTACATATCAACAGTTTTGGAAACTTTCTTAACTTTTACCTCATTTCTATTTTTAACTTTATTTCTTAATTCCTTTTTTTACCTGACCAAGTAGAAGGTATGAAAATGTGAACTTTGCTTAATTTGCAGAATCTGTATAATCAATTATGTGGGATTATGTAATTTGGGTGAAGAGCAAGACTTAGTATACAAAGGGCCACCCAGAGGGGGGGGGGGGGGGGGGCAAAAGGAGCAATTTGCCCCAGGCCCCAAGTTTAAGGGGGCCCCACAAAGCCAGAAAAGAAAAAAATACATTGCTGTAATTTAAGAGTTTTCCTAGTAAATAAAACATTGAAAAACTGCTACACCCATGTGTATGGGGGGAAGAGGGGGGCAGGTTAAGGGCCCCAAACCGATTTTTGCCTTGGGCCCCCAAAAAGCTCTGGGCAGCCCTGAGTATACATATTAGCACTTCTCCAAGTAAATGAACCCATACCGGACAAGTAAAGAAAAACTCTACTTGACTGCAGTTCAGATTTGAACCTACAACTTTCAGTTTATTAGCCCAATGCTCTACCAACTGAGCCACAAGGCCAAGCCAGGAGCAGGCCATAGGGTGATGGTCAACTTGGCCTAGTAGCTAAGTTTGTATAGAGTTGGACTAGTAAACCGAAGGTCACGGGTTTGTGTCCCAGCTGTGGTCAAGTAGAGTTTTTCTCTACTTGTCCAGTATGGATTTGTTCACTTGGAGTAGTGCTACTATATATCTCTGTAATTGTATTTCATTACCAACATTTGATGTGATATTCCTATAGATTCAAGTTTCTAAGTGAACAGTATTGTGGCAACTGTCAAATCTATTTGCCTCCATAAATACACCCTTCTATTAACTCTTTACTTGTGAGATGTCTCCCCTTGACAAGCAAATGTGCCAGGCATTATAAAGAGTAAAATAATATGATTCTGATTAAATTAGGAGAGTTAATGAGTTGCTGATAGTTTATAAATAGGTCAAGGAAATGGTTGAATGAAATAGTTTACTTTATAGAATGAAATGGAGTTGAAGAATGCATACATGTACTTGTAATATACCCTTTAACTTAAAAGAAGGGGGTACAGTTCTTGGATGAATTTTTATGGAATCAAATTGGAATAATCCTTTAGAACTTCCTATGTAGTAGGTATGTTTTCAACAGGAATTCCCATAGAATTATTACAAATTAAACTACTTGTATAAAAAACACTGGATCAGTTACCACAGAACTACTGAAGCAACTCCTATGCAGCTTGTGTAGGGTTTCATTTAGAGAATGTAAGATTTATGAAAATATAACGTCCCAAATGATATCACGTCTCTTGTATCCATGAGTGACTTACTTGGGTGACCGTATAACATTTCTTGGTATAAAAAATGTTCTAGGACTTACATCTATCTACCACAAAAACCCCAAAGATGAAGATGTAAACAGTGTAGAACTAGTCTGCCTGTGCTCGGTATATGCCTCAGCAATTTAAATGAAATTCATTCGTCTTGCATTGCATTCCACCGTTGCGAGTATTTACTCCACCTTCGACCATTCCCTTCAGTTTATATCAATTTTTGTTCATCCTAAAACGGGATAAACAAAAATTGATATAAATTTGATGAATTCGATGAAAAGTTGATATTTACGGTTTGCTGAACCAACATCAATTTCATTTCAGAGTGGAGTTGCTTACCTGTGTCACTTTATAACTTAAACTATTAGGCTTTAATATTCGTGCTGCTGAACATCGTCACATTCCAAGGCTAAGGAAGTAGCTCTCAATTGACTGCTCAAAAATTTTAACAACTAAAATGTAACTGGCATCTTCTTCGCAGTAAGGATGTGGTCAGGGAAGTCCCCTTTCGTTTATCCGACGACGTAAATAAACATAGGTGCAAACAATGGAATTGAACTCTGAAAGGACTGGAACCAGTGTTACCCAGTGAACTCAATTTACATATCTGAAACTGAAACGCTAACTGGCCAATGAAAAGTGAAGCCAAGATGGCCGCTTGTGGAGGCCAATTTTGGACGTCAGTTTCAGTCCCCTACGAGAGGTTGTACGTCAGTTTTAGTTTCGCACGCGACTTTTTACATTTTCTGACAAGTTTTCTTTGGAAATACACACAAAACATGTCTTCAAAATATGGAAATTAGTTTAAGAATTTCAAATATATTTCGACAAAGTCAAACCGAGTTAAAGGTTATATATTTTCACGAATATAAATTACCAAGCATACGAGAAACCTGATAAAATGGTCTCGAAATGTTACTTGAAGAAACTACTAAGTGTACTTTTTTTAGCGTTAGTTTACCATCTTCAGACAATTTAGTACACTTCTTAGGCCACACGGCAATAATAAATCCTTTTAAATACTCGATTATGTAAAATTGGTCAAGTAGTATTTCGTCTGAACACTTTTTCCATGGATGAGAATGTTTTCGAAGCCGAATCAAGCAATAACTAAAGATTAAAGTTGTGCAAAGGACTGAAACTGACGTCCAAAATTTCCCTCCATGGGCGGCCATCTTAGCTTCACTTTTTGCCCGAGTGAATGACTGGGAGTTAGCATTCCAGATATGGAAATTGAGTTCACTGGTGTTACCAGATTGCTAAGCACAAGAACCAACCCAACCCGACTTAAAAAATAGTCCAAAAAAAGAGCCCAAAGACGTTTTTTATAAGTAGCCCAATTGAGGTCTAAAAAATTTGCAAAACTAGCCCGAAACTTGTCACGTAATCAGTTATACTCGACATTTAATGATTTACTTTAAATTCCTCGCAGTTTACATGTAATCGGTATTTTATCATTAGTATTAGTAAAATCGGACATCTGGCAACACTGACTGGAACGGTAACACCGGAAACCCGGCTGTACGATCGCTTCAAGCGAAACATCCAACCGTTCTTTGAAACTATACAGACCTAAGAGAGTTTAAGTTGGGAGAGGCATACTTGATTATGGGCAAATTCACAGCTGTACTTGTTATATGTTATTGCTGAAAGACAATTTTTAGGAAACAGCTAACTTTTTTTCACGTTTCAGTTATGATAAGGACGAGTAATCAGTTGACGTTTTAAAGTTAAACTTTAGGCTTTTTGACGATTTTGAAAACCCGTCAACCTTGTTTGAGTTCTCAAGGGACATAATGGAATCGTGGGGGTCGCGAGAATTGGTAGCGTGTGGTCTTATATCTACTTGTAGGTCAAGTCCAGCGAAATCAGATACAATATTGTCATCCTATATGATACGTTACACCAAACTTATCATAAAAGTGGGGATAGGACTGCTGGTCATCATACCGAGGGCTCGCGTTCTTCTTGGAATCCACCACCAGTTAGCAGAACTTAGTTATTGTTGTTGAGATGACATTTGGAAGTTGTAGTTTAGGTGTCTCGTCAGAGATAGGTATTATGTTAACTCGAATGTACTTTTTTGTATAAAATGTCTGGCAAAAGAGCATCTGAACGTTTCAGTGATATTCTGGCGAAGAACGTTAAATCAAAAATCAAACGTTACTCAATAAGGGCCGACATAGATAAAGCTGTTAAAGATTTGTCCTTCATCCATGCAGGATTAAAATTGAAGGAAAGCGATATTTCTTACAAACTTCGGTACTGCCAGGCTGTTCAAATTTGGAGTGAAGCAGCCGGAGAAGCAATCGATGATTTACAATTGACAGAGTTGGTTACAAAGTTGAAGAAACAGCTATTGGACAAGAAATTCTTATTTGTTGAAGATGCTGGTAAACGAAGTGACTGTTTGGATGGTTTTTCTCCAAAAGAAAGCAAATTCCAAAACTTCGCGAAGTCATTCAATGATGAAGCTGTCGGTTATGTCACAATCATAAGTGAGAGCAGAATATTTGTAAAACCTGAGGACAATGGTGATGAGTTAGAAGTCGAGCAGCAAGAAATTCCCTTCAGCCTTGAGCTTGTTAACCCTGGAGACAAGGTCGTGGTCGCTGTTGATGCCAATCTTGGAAGATGTGGAAAAAGTCTCACAATATTAAAGTACGTATATGACTTATCTGCGTCTGATGATACAGCAATTTATTTTAAAATTCGTCGTCCAATGTGCTTGAAACTCCTAGCAATCACTGGTGTAACAAAACTTTTGAACCTCATGTGTACATGCTGTTCCTGGCAAGGAGGAGGAGTTTATATTAATAATTGAGCTAGGTCTCCGAAGTTATGGGGAACTGATATTTTACTGGGGTTTTGCGATCAAGCCAACATTTTAGTAAAATAAGCACCTACGACTTAAGGCTAGTTGCCATTTAGTAATTGAAGGTATTTCACAGTATCTGACTGTATTTGGTATTTGGGTTTTGACAACCCAAATACCTTCAAATACGGTGAGTAATTTGAAGTTTGGCGGGAATTTGTTTGAATAAACACAATCGCTGCCCTTGAACAAATACTCTATGCTCTCCATCTCTTGTTGTTGCTTCGCGTACGCCGGAGGAAACGTTTAAAAAGACGGCACCTTATGTGGATTAGGTAACTATTCCAAGGAAGACAGCAGTACGGTCATTTCCATACGTTGGTAAAAGAACTTGAATTACAAGACAGAGAATATTTCTACAGGCAAGTTTTCATACAAAGCATTTGTATCGTAAGATGTCATATGATCTTTCATGTATGGTTATAATGATAATTTTTTTGACAGGTATTTGCGAATGTCTCCTGAACGTCTAGACCATTTATTGATACTGGTTGGCCCATATATCACAAAGAGCCGTGTAGGAGCCGTCCAACAATCTTGCCAAAAGAACGACTTGTTGTCATGCTACGCTATTTAGCATCTGGAGATTCGCAACAATCACATTCATTCAACTTTCGTATTGGTCGTAGTACCATATCAAGAATCATACACGAAATATGCGAAGCAATCTGGCTTGCGCTTTTAAAGGTATATTTAAAGGCTCCTGGAAGCGCGAATGAGTGGTTAAATGTTGCTAATGAATTTGATACGAACTGGAGTTTCCCAAACTGCTTGGGTGCCATTGACGGAAATCATGTTACAATTGAATGTCCAAGAAATGCTGGCTCCGCGTTCTACAATTACAAAAACGTCCATATTCTAACTTTACTAGCAGTTAGTGATGCAAATTATCGCTTCACTTTGGTAGATATCGGAGGATATGGACGAGATAACGACACCACATTGCTGGAGGAATCGCAATTTGGGAAGGCATTCGAAAATAATGAACTAAGATTACCAGAACCAAGGCAAGTAGGAGAGAACATGCTACCATACTTTTTTAATCGGAGACCCAATCTTTCCACTAAAATCATGGTTAATGAAAGCATACGGAAGACATAATATGTCCGAAGAAGAACGGGTGTACAATTATAGACTCGCAAGGCCCAGGCGAACTTTTGAAAATACCTTCGGTATTTTAGCTGCTAAGTGGAGAATATTTTGCGGGCCGATAATAGCTACAGTCTGTACAAGTGAAAGTATCATAAAAGTAGCCATCTGCTTGCACAACTACTAGCAAATTACAGCAAATGCAACGTACATCCCGCAAGGATTTTTTGACAGCGAAGACAGCACAGGAGATATGAAGCCTGGGGAATGGAGGAGTATCGTTGCCGCCAGCCAAAGCAGCTTATCAAGTATCAGTAGGCAAGGGAGCAGTAGACACGGTTTTGAGGCTTCAGATATTCGCTTGAAGCTACAATCCTACTGCAACACTTTGAAGGGATCTGTACCACGGCTACTAACTTATGTTAGGAGCTGTGGTACAAGAAACAAGGATCTGCAGTTTTAACTTTACTACTGTATGTAATGTGTATGTTGTTCTATATTATGTTAAAGCATGGTTATATGTACATGTATTTGATGTTTCTGTTGAACTGATATCAGTTCAAAAGTTAACAAAAAATAAAGAAGCTACAAAGTTTTGGAATAAAACCAAAACATTTTATTCTTGCTTTGTAAATTATTTGACAAAACATATGAAATGTTAACATTAAATTTGAAAATCAACAAATAAATTATTGTCAACATAAGTAAAATTCCATAGCCCTTGGTCATTTGAGGGGGACCCTACTAACAAGACTAATTTGGATTTCTGTAACTCTTTCCTTGCAACCACTTGTACTGTACTTGCCAAATTGGAAGAAGAAGGACTTAATGTACTAATATTTCCTACAGCTAAGCATGTTTCTGGCAGATGGAGTTCAACAAAAGTTTCTTACTTGTAGTAAGAACATTGTATTTATACTTAATCTTCTAAAAATAGTGTTGTTGATGGATATTAACTGTACCATTTCCATCTGGAGTGGATATATTCCTGTGAAGGTAGCCTTGTTGAGATTGCTGAGCCGACATAACTTGAGGAAACTCCAGATAAAACAGTACATGTTGCATTTGCATTTTGGCAATTGCTTTTTCACGAGGACCAAGTCTTTTAAACGTTGCCACCAAACTGAGGCAGAACAACTGATCTTCATCATCTGATTCATTATTTATCTTTTGCTGTCCTGCCACGATGGATTTTTGGAAACAGTCCACTGTCTTTAATATAGCTTTATCAACTTCTTCAAATTCTGAATTCTTTCTTTTATATTTTGCCCAGGGTCACTTTTCGCTATGAGACATAGCGCTCGCATTTGACACACTTGGTGTGCTGGATGAATCACTTAATGCAAGGTCGACAGAAGTGTCATATTCAACACTCGAGTTGTGGTCTTTAGTTTCAACATTAACGTTATTAAATACCAATAAATGTGATGGACTAGATTGACGAGTCGGTGTTCGATTTAAATTTGAGAGTCTCCTTATGGTCGATGAATGACACAAGGCTGTCTAAATTCTGGAATTCTACAGGCGTCGGTATATCTGCTCTCCCAGATCCAGACGGAATACTCTTTCTTCTTCAATTATCGTGTAAAAGAGCTTCGTATATTTTTGTACCTTTTCTCCACTTCATGTGAAGGTAGCCCGAAGTTTTCCCGAACGGCTTTCCACGAACTTAACTTTACATATTTATCTTTAAAATTTTGCAAAACTTATCGTAAAGACAAGAAACTGGATACTTCCTCACTTCTTCCATTAAATCGTCCTTAGAAAAGTTTTCACTCGCCATTATGTTTATTCAATCGCAATGGATGTTGGACATTTTGAGCATTCAAGGTTGCTACGGGTATCCAGTGGTATCTGATGTGTTTCCATATGGTTGCCATCAGTTGCTTGGGGTATTTGACGGTATTGCGAATAGAAACAAATTCTATTAAGAATACCCAGTATTTAACAGAATTGACGGTATTTCATGGTATTTGCAAATTCATCGAAGTGTTTCCATATGGTTGCAAAAGGGTATTGCAATACTGTCAAATACTGTAAAATGCCGTCAAATACTATATGAGAACTAGCCTTTGTTGACATAATAATCGAATTCAATCGAGTGCACCGGTTTTCACACGAAGACTGTAAATTAGAGAACTGACTTTTATGGTCAGGAAATAGACGTAAAACGAATTGTTTTGCGTAGCCAATATCAGAGGTAGACAGTATCTGCAGAGCATCTGTTTCAGTTGAACAAGACGAACATTCAGCATCCTGTTCGGGCGTTTACTGTTCGCTTATGCAATATGAAATTTTATGGTGCCGTTCCACTTCTCGTACATTCGATGCTGTGCTAAGTCAACATTGAGAAGTTTTCACTCGCACATTGGATGTACTATATTTTGAGAATAGCTGTCATACTAACCTGAAATCACGCACAACTGGTCAGATAGGATGGCCACAACAGGGATTTGCACGACAACTCATTCAATGGAAAAGCCAAAGTCTGCGATGATTAAACTTAAGAGAAATGAACGATCGTCAAGCTCTGTATACTCAGAAAACGATTTCTAAGCCCCAGACAGGGATCGAACCCGCAGCCTTCTGATGACCGGTGAGACGCTCTAAACATTGAGCTACCAAGACTCAGATGGTGAGCTAGGTGCAAGTTCGATATATGTATATGTGCAACCTAAGCGGAAACCACTATATATTAATAATGATGAATGCAGTTTATGATTTAGAAATGTGAGAGCTTGGATACAGAGCTTGACGATCGTTCATTTCTCTTAAGTTATATCCAAGCTCTCGCATTTCTAAATCATAAACTGCATTCATCATTATTAATATATAGTGGCTTCCGCTTAGGTCGCACATATATATCGAACTTGCACCTAGCTCACCATCTGAGTCTTGGTAGCTCAATGTTTATAGCGTCTCACCGGTCATCAGAAGGTTGCGGGTTCGATCCCCGTCTGGGGCTCAGAAATCGTTTTCTGAGTATACAGAGCTTGACGATCGTTCATTTCTCTTAAGTTATGTCCAAGCTCTCGCATTTCTAAATCATAAACTGCATTAAACTTATTCTAGCATGCAACGGTGTTGGCTTACGAGGAGCCAAGGGGGCTATTAAGCCCAAGTTTTAGAAGCGTTTAGGAAAAGAAGCGACGATCATGTATTCCTGATCATGCACCCCATTAGTTTTTTAATAGTTTCTACCGTGGCAACCCATACAACTCTAGTAAAAGTAGTGAAGACTTTATTTTGACAGGTTAGCACTGTTCAAGCACATCTGCAAGGCTTTCATAAGGACTGTATACAAATTATTCATAAGTATTAGCGCAATGAAGTAAGAAAAGATGAATAAGACTAGATGAAAATAAGCATTATATTCCTACAAATAGTAAGCTTTGCTGATCTGATTTTGTCCAGCAACGCTGAAGATTTTATATTTTATATCTTCTGTATTATATACTGAATTAATCAAGATTTAGGCTCCCTCTGAAGAGTACTGCTTCGGACAGATCCAAGTCAGCTAACCGGAGGACAAATTTTTCCACAGTTCTTTTGCCCGTTTCAAGAAACCCTATTACTTGCATTGTTCAATTGCTTAAATTGCTTATTTGCTTCCCGAACCACGGTGGCCTGGACGAATTAAAATGTCATTGGATCTCTTAATTGCTGTGCCTCGTATCCATGCAATTGTTCGTCTCACGTAATACCGTCTAACCATTTTGTTGCCCTTGTGCAAGAACATGTGGGCCATTCATGTCTTTCAAGCAACGTTTTCCTCTCTTATCAAGGCCAGTAGTTGAGTTCATTATGCCAGGGGAGATGAGGCACCGAAGCCAGACAAAATTCGTCTCTCGCAAATATTTGTTCAATATCGATATTAGCGCTCTAAATTAAAAGATAACTATGCTGTTCTCGTAAAAATACATTGGAAGTTAAATGAATTCTAAGAACTTTTAAAACTGTTTGAGAGGATTTATCGAAAAAAGTATGCTAATGGCCAAAATATGCCTTCTAGTTATGATCCTTTGCGACCCGACGGTAATGGTTAAAAACAAACATGGCTACGCGTTTCAGAAGCACATTTCGAGTCTATCCTGATATTTCTCAAACTCATTAATAATTTCACGAAGCTCAAACAAACGAAATGCACAATTAATCAGTATTTCGAAATCGAAGCAAGAGTAAAGCTGAATTTTGCTAACTTTCGGCAGGACGTTTGCCTGAAATACTGGTTCGTTTGAGAAGTCATTTCAAACACTCGTTAAGTGTTCTTCCTCCAATTTCAAAGTATCTCAAAACTCTTTTGAAAAAGCTCGGTTTCGCCTAGTTTTTAAACTCGTTTATCTATATTTGGAAATCGAAAGAAGAACACCAACTTGTCTTTGAAACATTACTTCAAAGGCAGTTCTTCAAATCACAGTTGTTCGAATTCAAAACCTGAATGACAAAGGGCCCTTCGCTCAACACACCGATGCTTCGTTGAACCTTTGTGCTATGCTGGTCGTTATTTTCCTCAGCTCTCAGCTTCTCCGCATCGTTGTTTATCTACTCTTTTACGCTAGACAAAACCAACAAAAGTCGAGAAACTTGCTGTCCCATGGAGTTATCGCCAGGATCTACCTCGTCGATGATGAGCATAAAAATAGGGTAAGGCAAACTTCGTCCATCCAGATAGCCAGATTTTCCAAGGCATCCAACAAAGCTTCGGTGTGTTGAGACAAGGGCCTTTCATCATACAGATTTTGAAATTGAAGGAGAACTGTCTTTGAAATATCTGGAAAGATTGGAAACGTGCTTCTGGATCGCGTCGCCATGTTTGTTTTTAACCATCACCGTCGGGTACCAAAGGATCATAATTGGAAGGTATATTTTTTCGATAAATCTTTTCAAACGGTTTTAAAAGTACTTAGAGTTCGTTTATTTAACTTTGAATGTATTTTTACGAAAACAGCATAGTTTTCTTTTAATTTGGAGCGCGTATAATGATATTGAAGGAATATTTGCGAAAGAGGAGTTTTGTCCGCATCAGCGCCTCATAAGGGGACACACACGTGTTTAATTACATGCAAACAACGTATTGGTGGCCCAGAAGTCTCGGCACAAATGCAAAACCCACAACGCAAATAAAACAAGTCATAACGCAAATAAAAAAGCCAGAAGACAAATAAAAAAGTTACAACGCAAATAAAAAGCAAGAACGCAAATTAGAAAAGCTGCAACGCATATAAACACACGCAAGACAAATCAAAAGTTACTATACCGCCACGTGGGATTCCCGCAAGTACTCCACGATAAGTTTTGAATTTACATTGTTGGACTGAACATGGAGAGCAAGGAGTTACGTATTTGATGAAACCTCATTTTCAACTTGGATACGAGAATAAAAAATTTTGGACTTTCTCCATTTACAACACTGTATCGCAATACGTTTTTTGACTCTTAGGAGACATTTAAGGTTGTCTTACACCCAAAAAATAGATTTTTTTATGTTTAAAAATTTAGGTAAAGTCATTTCAAGGCATTGTAGTAAATCAAATTTGAACGTTGAAATCAATTTTTAAATTGATTAGTTGCCAACCTTGTTAGTAACCGAAACAAGGGAGCATTAACAGCAAAATAATGTACCCCCGGCAATTAACTTCACTCTGCATGGTTACTTTTCCTTTTCTGATTGTTCGTACTATACTTTCACTTTATATTTTGACAAAAATTTTAATTTTCATTAGACACAAGGAAGGAATTTTTAAATTCCACCCTCTGAGCGGGCAATACGGGAAATATAATAATAATAATAATAATAATAATGCCTTCCGAGGGCTACCACCAAGAGAAGAATAAAGAGCAAAATTGATGTGTTGAGAAGAGAGATAAGCAAACTGGAGAGGAGAAAGAATAATCGGAATAAAATTGGTAAGGGGTTGACACAGATTGAGAAGAAATACCAAGTGAGAACGAAAGGGTTGAATGTTGTTATTGAGGAATTTAAGCAACGAGTGACAGCTAATGCTGCAAAATTAAGAAGATATGTACAACGGATAAACCAGTACAGGCAAAATCGCATGTTTCAGAATGACCAGAAGAAATTCTATTGAGAAATGGGCGGTGTAACCAGGAAAGAGAGATATTACACCTGATCCCCTAGAGAGCTGCGATTTTCGGAGCAGTATCTGGGATAATCCTACTGAGCACAATCGAGAGGCAGAATGGTTAAATGACGTTAGAGAAGAGCTTAGCCAATACACGGCCCAAGAGGATGTGATGATTTCTGTAGTAGATGTGAAACAGCAGTTGAAGAAAGTGTCGAATTGGAAAGGGCCTGGTCCGGATGGCGTGCAGGGATTTTGGCTGAAGAGTTTTAAAGCACTTCATTGTCGCATTGCAGAACAACTTAATCTAATTCTGGAATCTTGCTCCGTACCACAATGGATGAACCAAGGAAGAACGATTCTCTGTGTGAAGGATCCGTCACTGGAAAATGCTGTGGAAAACTTCCGGCCCATAACATGTCTTCCACTTATGTGGAAATTACTCAGCGAAATGCTTTCGGAAAAAATCTACGACCATCTTGGGACGAGACACTTACTTCCTGAGGAACAAAAAGGATGCCGGAAACGTTCAAGGGGGACTAAAGACCAACTCCTCATAGATAAAATGGTACTTCGGAATTGTAAGCGTAGAAAAACGAATCTGGTGATGGCCTGGATTGACTATCGTAAGGCTTACGAACATGGTGCCTCATTCCTGGATTCTGCAAACGCTGGAACTTACTGGAATAGCTACTAATATCCAGCGATTAGTACGAGAGAGCATGCAAAATTGGAAGACGGTGCTTACATCAAATGGCCAAACTTTAGGGGAAGTCAAAATTCAACGAGGTATTTTCCAGGGCGACAGTCAATCACCCCTGTTGTTTGTCATCTGCTTGATACCGCTGTCGATTGTCTTGCGAAGCTGCAAAAGAAGATACCAACTAGGAAAGGATGCTGGGTCCATTAACCATCTGTTATACATGGACGACCTAAAGCTGTATGGAAAAGATGAGCGTGAAATTGACTCTCTAGTGAACACTGTCCGGATAGTGAGCAGTGATATCGGCATGGAGTTCGGCCTTAAGAAGTGTGGTGTACTCGTTTTAAAGAGAGGAAAGGTTGTGAAGTCTGAAGGAATTGACCTCCCAGAGGGGCGACAGATGAAAACGGTAGAGGATGATGGATACAAGTATCTCGGGGTCCTTGAGTACGACGATCTGCTTCACGACAAAATGAAGGAAGCGCTGACCAGTGAGTACTTCCATAGAGTGAAGAAGGTTTTAAAATCTAAGTTAAATGGAAGGAACACCATACTAGCCTTGAACACATGGGCCGTGCCAGCGCTACGTTATGGAGCCGGGATAGTGAACTGGTCTAAAAATGAGCTGGAGAACATGGACAGGAAGACAAGGAAACGGATGACAATCTGTGGAATGCTACACCCTCGAGCGAGTGTTGACCGCTTGTACCTTCCCAGACGATGTGGTGGTCGTGGGCTGATTGGAGTTGAGGACTGCGTACGTGCTGAAGAGATAGGCCTGTCCAATTATGTCCTGAAAAGTAAGGAAGCACTGCTTGGGACGGTGAGGTATGAGAGTTTCTCAAACTCGGAGGAAGATGAGACTGCCGAGCATTTCAAAGAAAAGAAGAGGAGAAAAAGACAAGAGGACTGGAAGGCTAAGACATTACATGGTCAGATCTTACGTCAAACTGAAGATGTCAGGGATGGGGCATCGTGGGATTGGATGATGAGAGAAGACTTGAAAAAGGAGACCGAGGGTCTGATCACAGTGGCCCAAGATCAAGCGTTGAGAACTAATGCGTTCAAAGCAAAAATCGAGAAACAGCAGCTATCTCCTTTATGTAGAATGTGTGGTGTGAAAGACGAGACGGTGGGCCACTTGTTGTGTGAGTGTAGTAAGATGGCACAGATTCGATATAAACATCGATATGACAACGTTGCCAGGATTGTGCACTGGGCAATTGCAAAACAGCGTGGACTTGACGTCGAAGAGAAATGGTACGAACATTAGCCGGAACTAGTCATTGAAAATGCTACCATAAAAATGCTGTGGGACTTTACCATCCAGACGGATCGTGAAATTGAAGCCCAGAGACCGAACATTGTACTGGTAAACAGGAAAGAGAATGAGTGCATAGTAATCGACATTGCAGTGCCTGCAGATGCTAATATTGCAGCAAAAGAAAAAGAGAAGATCCAAAAGTACCAGGACCTTCGAAGAGAAATTGCACGTCTATGGGACATCAAAACGTGTGTGGTTCCAGTGGTGGTTGGTTCACTAGGTATGGTTACCAAGAACCTTGCCAAATACCTCGGGAAGATTCGAATTCCAGCAAAGATCGAACTCCTGCAGAAAGCAACACTACTCGGGTCTGCAAGGATTCTGCGAAATGTGCTTGAGGCCTAAGGCTGTGAGACACATCTTGCCCTCAGCGTACTAACATGTGACCAGTGACTATCTAAGCTGAGTATTTTAAATTAAAATAATAATAATAATAATGGTAATAATAATAATTTAATCGTATCCATCTTAAGTGAGAAAAATACAATGGATTTACAATGGAAAAGGTAAAAAGTATTATACAAAATTACAGTTTAAAATCTAACAAGAATATTAAAAAGCCTAAGGAATATAACTGCCTAAATTACTTAATAATATTACAATGTAAATAAAATAAGTTTTAGTCTAATAAGAAATATTTACAAGCACGCGCCATAAAGGACTGTTTATGTCTCTCAGTTCCCGAAAATTTATATCTACTACTTTTGTTGTTTTTCCGTAAGTTATTCTGGTGGTCAGCCAGAGCTGGCAATAAGCTATGGCAAGTATGGCTCGGGCTTACTTGAATTCTGACTGCTTCTCTCCTGGTGGCAGTTTCTCTCCTATCTTTTAATGAGTGTAAATGATGTTTTTCCAAACCAATGATTTGCAGACATCTAGTCTGTACAAGCTCAACTTCATCTTGAAGGTATTTAGGTATACCACCCCATACCGGGGAAGCATACTCTAGTGTTGGTCTAATGGTAGACTTAAAAATTGTGAGATCTACATGTATTGGAAGATGGGATTTCCTACAATCTCTTTGGTGGTACAATTTTCTGTTTGCTCTGCGCGTGATTTCTTCGATATGCTTATTCCATTTCAAGTTGTCTTATAGCCATACACCAAGTAGCTTGAAAACATTAACTCTTTCGATTATTTCATCTCCTATATGAATACTCGGGAGTTCGTCAATTAATTCAGAGAAACATATCCCCACATATCCTTGGTCTTTTTGGCGTTGATGATCATCTTATTGTTACAAGCCTAGTTGGATACAGCATGCATTACTTCCATATGGCTGTCATTTCCAAACCCAATCTGCTCATATTGCGAACAGTCATCTGCTTATTTGCATGCATCTATTTTTAAATAATTGGGTATTCCATCTTCAAGATCGTTTATATGTACATTAAAAAGAATGGGCGAGATTATTGATCCTTGAGGAACGCCCAACGGACAAGATGCAATTGATGAGAGTCTTCCACATATATTCACCTGTTGCGATCTACCTGTGAGAAAACTTTGAATCCACAGCCAGAAGTCTCTTGTAATATTCATAAAGGATAGCTTTTGTAAAAGAATGGTGTGGTTTACCAAGTCAAAAGCTTTCTTGAAATCAATGAAGAGAGCATGAATTCCTTTCCTTCCTGATTTCATGTTATCTGTAGCGTCATACCATCGTTGAGTGGTCGAAATTAGAGCTGAGACGGTAGAGCGGCCTTGGATAAAGGCATGTTGGTTATCTTTTACCTGCAAATCATGACTGTTAAGCAAAAGCTGAATCTTTTCAAGAACCTTGGATAATTGCGGGAGTACAGATATTTGGCGGAAATCGTTGTTAGTATCACGTGGTGATCGCACTTTCGCTATAGGGGTTATCAGATCGTGTTTGTAAAGAAAAGGATGCTTGCACTATCTTATGCTTTGCACAATGATATTATGTACTACAAAAGCAAGATCATCACAAAACCGCTTGAGGAGCCAGGCAGGAATCCTGTTTGCACCAGTTGCCTTTTTTGGTTTCAGATGCATTAAAGTAGTTCCAACCTGACCAATAGAAGATAAGGGAGCGAGATGAGCTCTGAGAAGGCTGTTAACTTCATCGACATGTATACCGCTGTCGGTGTCAAGACTCGCCCAAGATATCACATGTGACATTTTGCGTTAGTTCATTTTACATGTGAATTAGGTATTTCGTGTATGAAAACGTTCTCATTTCATAGACCTTATTCATAAATGGCGCCATATTTAATATTCTTTTATGAGCAATATCAATTAGCCCTCATAGCTCCCTTGTTGTGTAAGAAATTCAAAAGAATTTTTGCTCTCAAACGAGGTTATGAGGTAATTGAAATGCATATAAAAGAATATCTAATAAGGCGCCATTTATGAAGAAGGTCCAAATATGAAACGAAAATTTCATATTATGTGAAAATGTTTTAATTCCATGTGTTTTTCACAAGTGAAATGACATGTGAAATTTACGTAAGGGCATCGCGTACACGGGAACATGAATATTGTGGTCCAGTCAAAATGTATGTCAAACAGTCCTATAGCCCCGAAGAGAACCAGGATTCGAAACTTTACCACGTGCGGTACAACAGCCCATATAAGTCTTGGTCGTCGGTTAAAGTCCCGCTTTAGTTCAAGCAATAGTCGCTTAAAGCGGCTCTTAACCGTCAACAAACTTATTGTAGTATAGTGTTCAGAATGAAGAAAGTCCAAAATTACTTTATTCTTGAATTCAAGTTGAAAATAATTCTCAGACAAATGTCACAACTCTTTGTCCTCCATTTACAGTTAAATAACCTAAATTCAAAATGGTGCAATGCTCGCAGAATCCCACGTGGCATTTGTAAATTTTAATTTGTGTTGTGTGATTTTAGTTGCATTGTAGCTTTTTTGTTGCCGTTATGGCTTTTTTATTTTTCGTTGTGCCTTTTTTATTTCCGATGTACCTTTTTTATTTCCGATGTACTTTCTTATTTGTGTTGTGACATTTTCAATTGCTTAGTGACGTTTTTTATTGACGTTATAGATTTTTTATTTGTGCTCGACCTTCTGAGACACCGTAACACGGTAACATGAAGAGATAATTTCATGATTAACCCATGGTTAATCATGACATGTTACCCTAAATACAAGACAAGCTTTTCCTGACCTGTTGACCTTACGTCGGCAACGGACTAGTCCAAAGAATTCAACTTCACTAACTTGAAAATCTGTATTCCTCTTATTCAATTAGTCGGCGAGCAAATGCAGGTCACTTGTAATCTCTCACTCACAAAATAGTAGAATAACTTTGTTATCAACAGGTTTTACTTTGGTATTCAGTATACCTACCTCTGATTACAGCAGATCTACCAGTTTTCTTGAGAACATTACAGTAGCGTTAAAGTAGATTGATTAGTTACCTTGATTCGCCTAAGATGATCCAGAAAGCTTTGCTTTTTGACTTCAACATTTAGGCTGCCTTGCAGCATTTGCCATCGCCGTATTTCGTTGGCAAACTTTCTTAATCGATCACTGACAATGCTGTTCTTTATATATTCCGCTGCTTCATCCTTTCTTCAATCTCGATATAAATTTTTTATCGAAATGTTCAAAATTAGCGCAACTCAACTGACACAAACTGATCTGTCGCGTGTGAATATCAAAAAAATAACCGACAATTAGTCTAATCTTCAGTCATTCCTTTACGTTTCTATCTTTCAAGGACCCAGACAGTAGTTCTCGTGTTCATCAGTATTGCAATCCTCACATTGTGAAGTGACCAGTTTAAAGTGAGGCATTGACAAACTGTTTTGGCCACGCGTATCTTAGAAGTATTTTGCATAGGATACATTAAGAGACAGTCCTTCTAGAGGGTCGCTGAAACTGAAGTGCGATTAATTCTTCTGAGCATGGGCGTACCTTGATCGTTCACTTCCGTTAAAGGTACAACTCCAGCTCTACGTAGAAGGCTGGTTTTTCATTACACTCATCGCGATGAACTAGACTTCGTTGACTAGTTCGCGGCTTGAGACCAGTTATTGGCCTTTCCACAAATGGCTAATTTTTTACTCTTAATTATATTCCTTGGTACCAAAATTTGCATGCAACTTCGTAACCAAGGCATGTTGCCTCGAAGGCAAAAGGTTGGAAAAACGGCCTTGGAATCGGCCAGTCGATCTTATAACCTGATAAGCCTACTTTAAAAAAAATAAATTAAATCACCCAGGAAAGGATTTATTCATCTAAATCAGGGTGCTAATTAATTTCGCTCCTTGAACTTGAGCTGCTAATTCCCATTTACTCTTTTCTGTCCAAATCCGAGTAAAATGGTCTGGAGTTCGCTAGAAGATTTTACTCTTCAAGGGGAGACGCCTTCGGATCGAAAACAGTTCATGGATTTTGACAAAGTCAGAAACAGGGGTTGAAATTTTTGGATATTTAAAAAAGGTAATTATTGATATATAGGGAATTTAGCGTTTATGAAGTTTTATATGAGCATGTTTGCGGGGCGTTGAATGCTCTTCTTCTTTACTTAAGTCAACAGAGAAATCAATGACAAACTGGGGCTACACAAAAAATCATGTTAAATCTCTCAAAAATTCTGGATGTCAATTTGACGACTGATTCCCAAGGTTCTTTTTACAGCTTTCCACCGTGGTCCGGCAAAATGCTCAGGAACAAGGTTGCTGGAAACGTTTTTCAGGTCAAAAGTCGGCCAGGAAAGTGTTTGAAATTAGAAAAAAATTAAATGTCAAAGTCTCAAATAGTCTATTTCAGAAAGGTATGAGAGTAATCCAGTTTGCATTCAGAACAAAATACATCTGCACGTCAAACTTAGTTAATGGTTGAAATAACGAAGGATCTTTTCCTTTCTTTTTAAAATTTATTTTGCTTTTTATTAAGAAATCAGTTTGTTTGCCATCCCCTTGTGTTAAACTGTAATGTAGAACTGTTCAGGCTCAGGTTGGTGTAATAATAATAGTAATAATAATAAATTCTTTATTTATGCTGTTAAAAAACATCCCATCAACATAAAAGCTGGTATTAACTGGAGAGCAGTGCTAATAAAACATAAATTAACTATGTAACAAAATTGAAAAAAATTGAAAAAAATAATTCTAAATTAATCTATAAACTACAAATATGGAAATCTTTATTACTGTCTAAAAGGTGCATATAAATAGAACGTTTAAAACTAGTAATAGAAGTCATCTTTCTGATATGTCTAGGCAGAGAATTCCAGTCCTTTGCACCGGCGTACGAAAACATTGTTTGTCCCATCTTAGTTTTAACTTTTGGTAAGTTCAATAACGTTTCATCTCGGAGTTCTCTGTTTCTTACACTTCGACGGAATTTAAAAACGTCTAATAATTGTTCAGAACAATTTAAATTATTTAAAATTTTAAAAATTAGTACATATCTAAAAAATCTTTTCCTATTAAACAAAGTTAAGAGATTTAAATCATTGCGCATTTCCTGGGTACACTTTTTCTTTCCTTCTTTCAAAATAAATCTCATCGCTCGATTTTGAACCAGTTCAACTTGTCTTGTTAACGTCGAGCCACAGTCATGCCACACGATTCAACAACAATCTAAGATTGGTAAAATGGTTTGTTTGTAGATCCTACATAAAACAGGCTTGGGATGAAATGCAGAGATCCTCTTTAATAGACTAAGTCTTGAATGTGTCCTTCGACATATTATTGTAATATGTGATTCCCAAGACAAACAGTTACTAACACGAAGACCCAGATAATCGAATGAATCAACTTGTTCTACAGTCTCATCACTAAGTCGAACTTCAAGCTTTCCAGCCTTCTTTATGGCGGATTTTGACCCAGTTTGAAGCGATTTGGTTTTCTTGACATTGGCTATCATTCTGTTTTGTAGTAACCATTGATTGACGTTCATCAAATCTGTATTAATCTTCGCCTGTGCTAATGCCAAGTCTTTATTCGAATGTTGCACTTCAGTATCATCCGCGTTTAAAAAAGAGTCACACTCCGTGAAGCTGTGAACAATCGTGTTATAATATAGGCAGAATAGCGTCGCGCCCAATACCGATCCTTGAGGAACACCATTAGTTACATATTCAAGGTCAGATTGAGCGTTTTGGTAAACGACATATTGTTGTCTATCTTTGAGGTAGGAAACAAACCATTTGATTGCATTTTCATCGAAATCGTAATCACGTAATATCTTTAAAAGCATCGAGTGGTCGATGATATCGAAGGACTCCAAGGCGCGGAGGTCCAGTGTAGATAGCTTCGATAAAACAGCGGCGTTCTTGAGGTTATACACTATCTAAAATATAGAAAACAAGCTTCTCGACGTTTCGAGCGAAGGCCCTTCGTCCTAATCTAATGCTACTAATCTCCGGACGAAGGGCCTTCGCTCGAAACGTCGAGACGCTTGTTTTCTATATTTTAGATAGTGTATAACCTCAAAAACGCCGATGATAACGAAGACTTTTCGGAGGTCGAGAAATACAGCAACAGTATATTTCCTATCATCAATAGCTAATTTCCTGGAATCAATCACTTTTATTAATGCCGTCACGGTCGAGCAATGCTTGGTGTAAGCAAATTGTAGAGGTTCTTTTAAAGTTTGATGGTTTTCACCGTAATCTTTTACCTGGTTATCAGCTACTCTTTCACAAACCTTTGCAAAAGCAGGCAATACCGATATTGGTCTGTAGTTATCGCGATCATTGGCAGAGGCTCCTTTAAATATTGGTGAGATTTTTGCTATTTTCTATATCTTAGAAAATACACCCTGTTCAAAAGAACTGTTTACTATTGTAGCCAAACATTGTGACATATTGTTCGCCGGCAACTTTAAAACGTTAACGGGAAGTTTGTCGTAGCCTGTTGCTTTATTCGGCTTCATAGACATCAGCTGTTGTCAAATTTCGGCCTCAGAAATCGGATGAAAATTGAAACGTGATTCTTTATCATATGCTATTGGTGGTGAAGGGCTGAGCGTATCTAAATCCTGGCACGTGTCTTGTGTTGCAAGTAGACGTTTTGGAATGTTGGAAAAATATGAATTTAGCGCACTAGCTATGCCTTTTGAGTCAGTGATATCAACCGTTATTTTATCAATTACAGTTTGCTTTGTCTTTGACGGTTAGACTATTTTCATCAGTTTCCAGAAGGCTTTTGGATCGTTGGGGTTTTCATCAAGTTTACGGTTAAAATTTTTGGCTCTCGCTTTACGGATGTAACTTGTTGCCCGATTTCTTGCGCACTTATAAAGTTTGTAATCATCTTGGAGTCGACTCTTTAATGCTATCTTCTTTAAACGGTCTCTATTACGCATCAAGATTAAGATTTCCGTATTAATTCACGGGTGAGAATTACGCCGAATACGCTTCCTTTTAAGAGGGAAACATTCGTCCAAATACACAGGCGGTCAAAAAGAACTGCTCACTTATGGTGCAAAGATTTACTCGGTTTGCGGCCGTAGGGACCAGCCTCTCTCAGTCTTTGTCGGATATTGGAAGTAAAGACACTCTCACCATGTTCAATCTGCATCTCTGCTTATTTTTCCGATGCAGTCTTAGAGCGATTGGACATGCTTTTCTCACCATGATTCTGTCCTCTCTCTTTGGAGTTTTCATTTTTTTCGTCTAGGGATCTGCATATCTTTAACATTTCCAGTAAATCTCGGTTTCTTCAAAATATTGCTGACCCTTTGGCTACAGTCCACTTGATCGGCAGTCTCCCGTCATGAGTAACTTTCCCTCCATTTTTAAGGCTGATCCTTGGCCTTAGACCCGTGATTTTGCATGTTGCTTCAAATTCTTGTTTTACCAATAATTCTTGTTTTACCAATAATAATTCCTCGGGAACCAGGAATACATCTTGACTTTCCCACAAAAAATTCCTTAAAATGACTGGAGCTCTATCAAAAATTGTGGGAGATATGTCAAAATTATCTGAAATTGACTGTATTGTCATAGGAATGAGTAAAAACCATTGCTCTAACCCATCATTACCCAAGAAATGGAGCTTGAGCAGTTCTTTTTGACCGCCAGTGTATTATGGTTACTTGATTACGTATTTAAAATTCAAAAACACGTCAATTTAAACTAGTTAACTAATTGATGAAGAAAATGTGCAATGGCTACCAGGTATTTTTCCATCCGCGTTCTTTTGAGATACAATTTTCAATGTCAAGCCCAATAATTTTTTGGAGAACGCGATTTCAGAACTTGTAGAAATTACTCGGGAAATATTAATGATAAACGTGGATGAGTTTTTGAGTGTATGATAAAACCAGTTATTACTGTTATTATTACTATCACTGCCACGATTACTAGTGCCATTTTCATTACCATGACCATGAACATGACGATTACCACTACCATTGCCACCGTCAATCACTATTTTAATTCTATTATTATTGATATTAGTATCGTCATAGTTATTGTTGCAGTTTTTGTTGTTGTGATTGATATATTTTATTTTTTCCCACTCAAATGGTACTGTAACAAAACGTGAGCAACACAATAAACTATCGTTATTTCTTGAATGATACGTAATTTTTTGAAAATGGCAAAGGATTAATGGTGGCTATTTAACGTTTTTCGTAACCTAACGCTGTCCAGATTATGAAGATCATGAATTCAGCTAAAAAAAAGTTATTCCATTACATACAGATGCGGTAAACTCATCATTGAAGATGAAGAAGACTTTATTCGAACGTTCAAGGAAAAGTTTTCATCTGAAGACTCAGACGCTTTGACAGTTTTCCACACATTGTTCGAAAGGTAACTTTGTAGTGATTTCTATTTGCAACTACCTTAGCCATGATTGCATGAATGCATTAAATTCCATAGAAGGTGTATAACTCAATAACAGAACTGAAATACGTTCCAGGGCTATCTTACAGTTAGTTAGTTTTATTTTTCAGGTTGCAGTGTCGTGCATAGCGCCGTTGACCAACAGCAATTTAGGATTCTTTCACCAAATATTTTCAATAAACGGGGTCACGACCATGATGATTTTGTCAGCTTTTTCCTTAACATTGCCTTTAAAAATTATGTCTACGCTCAAACAGTGATCTTGAGGCTTCAGAAAGTCTGGGGAAAAGAATTAAAGTTGTGTAGAAGGTTTAAGTCAATGCCAAACTCCAAGATATTTTACTCAGTATATCTCATGAGTCCAACACCTTTCGACGCAACTTCTGGGCAGATAATCAGCCCTATTATCAGCAAATGTTTCTACCCACGATTTTGGGCAAAGCTTAAGGAATGCAAATTTTCATAAAAAAGTAACCTGGTCTTCTGTGGTAAAATCAATAGTGGGTCCTTTGTTTGGCAATTGCATGACATACTGGCCCACAACTAATTTATAGAAAGTCTCTAACTGAAAGGGAAATCTATAAAAGATTATGAAAAGAGCAAAACGAGGAAACAATTTCTAAAAGCTATTCGAGTAATTGTATTTGAGGAATAATAAAGTCCTTATGTGCTATCCTTAAAAGATTTTTAGAGAACAATTTCTCTTCATCGTTCGACAACAAAGCGTCAATAAGTTTTAAAGTTCCCTAAAAATAAATTCATGCTCTGAAGTTCAGCAGATACCTGAGCAGCAGGTATGCAACGAATGATATTTCTATTATTTTTAATGGCGTAGTTTTCTTCTAGTTCAGATGCTCTAACTCTAAACAACGAAGTTCTTATGAACTTATATTTCGCAATTTTGAATCTGGAACTTATATTGCCGTTTTCAATTTGGATGTAGCCCCGAATATCGTATTCATTATGATCAGAATTCCCCCCAATAAAAATACAATTTTAAATGTAATTAATCAGCTTCAGTCCATATTTGAATATATATTCATTTTGATTATTAATTGCTGATTTTTAATTAATTTTTGCTATATTTAGAGTTACACTCTGTTTTTAAAGGCTAGGTATCCATAGTCTCGAATCAAGTTCTATCTCTTGGAACGCATGTTGAGTTCAGTACTAGTGTGCTGTTTTTCTACCTGATAGTTGTCCTTAGCTGTTGGAACCTGATACGAACTCTACTAAAACTGAACCGCGACTTTTGTGTCATGAAACCAAGTCGCTAATTTGGCGTCATTGTATTCCACAGGTGCAAAGGGATATGGGACTATATTAAGAATGACCAAAAACTGCTAGAGAGGAAAGAGACTTTGAGAGACTTTCTAAAAATAACGGCATTATTATCCAGAAGCCTTTCAAAAGCAAGTGAAACCCTCTGCGGCCAGTTTCTTAGCGATGTATCGTCCTCAGCATTTTTCGTCGATTTCTTACCAGATTTTATAAACGAGACAATAAGTGACCTCAACAGGTAGGTATTTTAGTGACTGATATTTTCTCACATAAAGATATTTTTAACTTTTTCCTTGTTTGGGTATTTGTTTTACTGAAAGGGACATGTAAAACTATGAAGAATGGCGTTGACAACTCTTCCATTTTTGTCTATTTCTGCCTTAATTTTGCACATTAGAAAATGAAATATATAATGATTTTAAATTAGGAAAACATATTTTTAAATAGAATTTAATATAGTATGTGTTCAGAATTATCCTTGGAAATATATTTTAGGCATTTCATGTAGATGCAAGAGACAAAATTTAGTAACTTAATTAAAATAATACGGTTGCAAGAACGACAGATGAGGTACCAGGCCTCTTTGTTATTTGAATAGAATTGTCCTGCATGGCAAGCAACATATGTAATACCTGGTGGTGAATCTTATTGAATTAGGTATTTGGAAATGTTAAAGTCGGCTAAAATCTAGAAAGCAAAATATGAGAGAGGTTAAAGAAAAAAAAGAAATCAAAGATAATTTAACACTTCAAGTCCACAGCCGACTTTTCAATTTTAGTCTGGCTAGCGCCAGACGATTTAGTCGTCAAGGGGAGACGTCTCGAACAGGAAAGGGTTAAAGGGTTTTGTTCCCAATACTTTACTATCGTAAAATTAGGATTTGAACCAAGCTTTAAATTAGTGTTATATATTCATGTGGAATATCACAAGTGATTTCCATGTGCAGATTTGAAGAAATATTCGATTTTAGGAATGTCAAAATTATGTTTTCCTGGTGTGACCTCTTCACGTAGGCGACAGATAGATAACGTAAGAATGAAAATATATACGAAAGAACTGTAAACAGTATCTTCTAATACTTGGGTGTTGTTTAAAATAAAGGGAAGAAAAATTTTGAGTACTAAAAATAGATCACCTTAGATGATAATGACTTGTAGAGAAAAGGCATAAATATCGTAAGGTGCCTAAACCAGGTCTTGGTTGAGGTGCAACTTCGAAGTTGAAATAATAAAGGGCCTCAGCAACAGCCTTCTAAATTCACTAGTGGCGTTTATTTCAGGCGTATTTCTCAACCAAACTAAGAAAATGAATAATCTCAAATTATAATGCCGTCGCCCAACATTGAAAAATCGTCCTCCTGTCTACAGCGTCGCGTTCAACCTCTAAAGACCACTAGTACGTCTTTTACATCTGTCTCTTTAGTTTACTGCTGACTTGCTGATTACTCATCTCATGATCTTTTTTGGAACTTTTAAGTTATTCATATTTACTTGGATGAAAAATTCGGTGTCCGGATATTATGCCAAAAGAGATAAGATTGAGCGGACTGTTTGGCCACAGATGTTTTGCCGAACAGATGATTTGAAGAATTGGCTAATTGCTGAACGACAATTTGCCGACGAACATTCGGCCGAAAGTTTGTGAAGCGGAAATAATATATTTACAGGCTATAAAGGGGAAGGATCATGTTGTTTTGATAATTTAACTTAAGAAACGGGATAACAAGTTTTTTCAATTAATGAAATTTATATTTTAGAAGTGTGAGAGCTTGAAGATATCTTGAAATGACAGATGAACGATCGTCAAGCTCTATCCTCACAAAAACGATTTCTGAGCGCCAGACGGGGATCGAACTCGCAACCTTCTCATGACTGGTGAGATACTCTAACCATTGAGCTACCAATACTCAGGTGGTGAGCTTAGGTGCAATTTCATCAATATCATTATTAACATAAAGTGGCTTCTGCTCAGGTCGTACATATCTCGAAGTTGCACCTTATATCACCATCTGAGTCTTGGTAGCTCAATGGTTAGAGCATCTCGCCAGTCGTCAGAAGGTTGCGTGTTCGATCCCCGTCCGTGGCTCAGAAATCGTTTTCCTGAGGATCGAGCTTAACGAGCGTTCATCTATCATCTCAAGATATCTCCAAGCTCTCACACTTCTAAAATATAAATATCATAAATATCATTATTAACATATAGTAGCTTCCGCTTAGGTCGCACATAGGTCGAACGTGCACCTTAGCTCACCATCTGTGTCTTGCTAGCTCAGTAATTAGAGCGTCTCACCGGGCTCAGAAATCGTTTTTCTGAAGACAGACCTTGAAGATCGTTCATCTATCATCCTTTTTCAATTAGTTTGAACAATAAATATTCAAAATTCAGCCACTAGCAAATATATCTTGAACATACATTTTACGAATATAGAAAATACTATTTTCTGAAATTATGAGCAATGGTGCGTAAGTATATCATCAAACTCTCAATGGTGACCTTCCATCACAATTTGTTTGAGTTTCTGGTTCACTGCCTGGTATATCTCAGCAAAATGTCTCTCGGCAATATGTCCGTCAGCAAAATGTTCGGCTGCCAAAAATTCTATTGAAAGAGTGCGCTGCCTAAAGTTCAAAAACAGCTGTTGATCAGTTCTTTCGCATAACTCAAGAACAACCGCTGCTTAAGCTTCCTAATGATTTGTATTAGATGCCCATAATGGTCGATCTATGAGTGACAGAGAAGTCTTGTTTATCCCTCGTTCACAATCAACATATAGATTAATACATTTTTCTGCAATTCTAAGATGAGATATTTAATTTTACTGTTTTTCTATCCTTTTTATTTGTTCTGTTTACCGACGACTTTGTTCTTACACTAAATTTAGTATGCCAGTTTAAAAGTGTAATATTCCAGTTCATTTTACATTAAAATAAATTAGGTTTATTCTGTGATTCAATAATTACCCTTTGACTTAGACGTACTTGTACATTGTGCCAACGGAATACATCCAACCATTTCTGACGGTATTTTGTGTTAACACTCTATATTATGTGATCAATAATGTTAAACCTATTAATATTGGTGAACATAAAGTAATTGGAATGACATACAAATCAATCTTCAAGATTCAAAATCCAGTTATTCTCCAGGGAAGCAAACCTCCATACAGGAGCGTATGAGAAAGGGGCCAAAGGATCCATGGATCCTTTAATTAACTTTCCCAGCATGTCTATTTGGAACATTTCTGTTGAGATAAGTTGAGTCCTGGAAACCATTAAACAATTAAAAGTCAATCACTTGGTCAATTGGTCGATTACTTGGTCAGTTGGTAGACGTTCCAGCAACAATATAGGATGAATGTGGAATGATCGATGTAATCATAAAAAAATTCATATTAGCTATCAATAGCGTTTTTGATTACCGTCATGGCCTTGGCGGTTTGTTCCTAATTTGTAATTACTCCAATTAGGATCACATGATTCACGATATTCCTCGAAGTATCGCGATTGTCACACGTGCTTTGCATTTATTGGGTTAGGAATTACTTTAGAGTAACTCGTTCGATATCTACTCATTCCTACGTCTTTCCAAGCCAATAAGCCTTGGCTGACATACTCCTTTATTTTATTCCATCCTTTCATAACAATGAGCCTTGAAACGTCTCAAACTCTCAAACTTAGCTATGTACTCAACTTGGGTTGTTTACTTAGATATTTGCTTACCTCTGTGTCTTATAATATCTTCCCTTTTTGTTGAGCAAGTTTACAGTTCCTTCAAACGAAATATTTGATGAGGATATTTTGGTGAAATCCATGAAAACGTCAGAAAGCAAATGAATTTACTCCTTTTATGGGACGTTTTGCACTAGCAATCATGCGACCTGTCGGGGGTTGATATTCCTTACATACCAGTCAAAACCATTGAAAAATAGCGAAAAATCTAAACAACTTTACTTCGGCAATACAAAAGCCAAATACCGCTAAACACAAATGGGACGAGTCCCATGCGAGGTGTTAGCCGCATACAATATTACAGAGGTCTAAGCTAGAATAACTATCTTAAAATTCATAAATTAATAATTTAACAGTGACAAGAACATGTCCTGCACAACGAATAAGTGCAAGCTATATGAGGATCAAAATTACTTTAAAGAAGATCTCTGAAGGTTGTTTGTAAATACAATTTAAAACTTGAAATTCTAGAAAAAATACCGTCAGGCGCTACCTTAAGAATAAAGTTCCAAAGTTTAACAATACGATTAAAATAAGCTTGTTGAAAAGTACTAGTTTTACAATAAGGCGTCTGGATAAAAGATAATAACACCTGTCTTGTTCGACTGGAGGCCATAGGTGTAAGTTGATCGACATCAAGATCGATGAGATTATGTCTACACTTAAAATAAAAAGTCAGGTCCTTAATCTCTCTATCATAGGAGAGTGGCAAAAGGTTAAGACGCTTTGAACGTTCCGTTTACGTACATTCTCCACGTTTACATTGTAAAATTCACAGTGTAGCACGCCTCTGTAGACCCGCTATCCTGTTGTGTACCTTAAACCTGTGTACCATAACCCAACTGTGATTTAACAAGTGACAAATCACAAATGTCAAATACAAAGTTTTTTCTGATCTGTTCGTCGGTCAAGCTGTAGTAGGAACGTTTTAAGAGGCCCAGCATTTTGTTAGCGTTTGACACATCCTGCATAACATGAGAACCCCATTTCAAATTATTGCTTATTTCGGCCAACCCTCACGTCAAAAAAGAGAAATTAATAGCCAGCCTGTGTGGATGGAAAAATTAAGACTTTCCAGGCGCGATCAGTCCTGTATTATCTTACTTTGGCTAACACCAGACAATTTTACTTGTCTGTGGGAGACATTAAGTTTCTTTTCCTTTTCAGCTTGCGCCGGAAAGTTAAAGTTTTAAATTCAAAATACATTTAGGTTTGCTATGAATTACGTGTTGTAGTGGACTACCTCCAAAATACATACGAATCGAAAATATTTTCAACACTGCATAATGTACCGAGGGGCTGGGATCACAATAAATATTATAAATTTTCCATATTGAAATTCTGCACAAAAACAATTTGTTTCCCATTGATCAGAAAAAAAGATTAACATTCCTTTTGCTTGCACATGATTGGAAGACTTTGCCTTTTGATTAAAGGGTTCTGGTTCATCATTTCCAGCATTGCGTTTGCTTATCTCATCGTTTCTGTGATATATTAACATTCTTGTGCTTGTATAGTGACTACACTCGTGATATTGAAGCCTTGCTGAAGTTAACTATGGAGTTTTCCCCATCATCAGCAAAGAGCGTATTCAAGGTAGCGTCTTCTTTGGCAAATGCGTTAATCAACAACGTGGAAAACGTAGATGGAGCAAAAAATCACAAGAACTGCCACTGGGGAATTCGGTTTCTAACGAATCTGGGCGAAACATTGACGAAATCTATACCTGGGTCACAGGAAGTTGACCCAACGAATTCGACCTGGTACGACTCGCCTACTATTTTGACGCAAAAAGAAATTTTTTCAGGTGCGCTATCATATTTTGACTTTTACTCCTCTCCTGAAGAGCCGATAGAGTCAGGCCCCATCTCCGAGATTTGGGTGTGTTTTGTCTTATTAAATTTTATTAGAACATATGTAGGAAAATGTTTTCTAAGCATTTTTATTCCACCTAACTAAGATTGTTTTCTTATCTGGTATGATCGGGTCTGATTTAAATTGATCTTATTTTATGTTTTTGTCCCTATTGTGGTTATCCTGAGCTTTCTTGTAAGTTTTTACAGCTTTGAAGCTATATTTAACAGTTTGATTTAAGCAATTGTTACTACGTTTGTACGTCCGAAACGACATGAATTCTGCAATGTCAGAATGCATTGCATAATTTCTTATATGAATAATCTGCTCAACTATATTATAGAACGCGATATCAACAGTCTTCAACCAATAAAGGATAAGGGACCGTACGAATCTCAAGATGAATATTTGGAAATTAATTACAATTTATTGCGAGAAGAATGCTATCGAAATTTGTATAGCGGTATTAGGAACTTTTGCAAAAACCCAGAAGGACACGATCCTAGAAAAATGAAAATGTACAGGTATGTCATTTGTTTATCTTCAATAAGTTTTGGAACTTGGATTGCAATCAATGCTTACCAAGATTTCCAGGTCGGACTTAGGAACTCTACCCAAAAGTAATGCCAAAGATAATTTTATGGTGTTGAACATTTTGTATACAGGAAGTATTTCTTTACAATATCATGCCATGTAGTAAAATCAAGGGATATCTCAGAATGTAATCATTTTTCGTTTTACGTAACTGATTGTGGTATTGTCAAGATTTGCTCATTTTCAAACTTCATATTCATTGCGTAAATAAGTCACCAATAACCTGTCTCGGTCAAAGCTAGCCCGACTGTACCGCATTGAGTTCATACCTCGTCTTCATTCAATGAAACAGGATTGTAGACATGCCGGTCTGCCCCAGTCGGATATTACAGGCACTAACATTTGCCGATCGACATTCCCTGTAACAAAAAAAAAAACGTGCTGCTGATCGGCAAAGAATTTAAATATTACTGTATTAAAATCTTCAATTAAACTTTTTCAGAGATTGAATTAAAATGAATGGAAAATCCACAAGAAACATAAAACAAAGAGTTTGTCATGGCAAATCCGCTAGCGGCATGACTCATCCTGTAGAGCGCTCAATATGAACCAAGAGGCCATAGAGCGATATATATATATATATATGCTCGAAAAAAATTTCCTGTTCAAATTGTGGGAGGGCTGCAGCGCCCTCAGCCCACCTGCCTTATACGCCTGTGCTTAAGCGGTCTATGGGAAAAAGTGGGGAAAAAAATGTGAACAAGTTGAAGGGAGTTAAAAGATTAAAGTTAACATAATACAAAAAAATGACGAAGTTATAACGTGGGTTAAAATTATTTCATTAGTCTTTCATAAGTTTCTTTCAGTAGGCTCTTTGAAACTGTTTGAGGTATACCTCCGATATTTGACGACACTTTCGTAAACTTTATTACCTTTATCACTGAAAAAATACTGTAGAAAATGTTTAAGATAGGAAAAGCAGTTAACGGACATTTTGTAACACCAGCTGTAGCGAAAATTTGATCGACGAATTCTTAAATTTTTGCATTTACTTTTTCTAGGTTTTTAATGAGAATTCACCTTTTATTTAAAGCAGGTCATTCTGGGAGAAAATTGGTACTTTTGACTTTTGAAAGTCAAATTTCAGATTTCCCTTATATTTTAATATTTCACAACTATGACGCCAGAATTTTATGAATAATTATTACCATGATAAAAGGTTATGTTCACAAAGCATATCAAATAGAACACGTTCTCCGACAATTTGGCACTTTCTAACCATCCCGCCCTAGTCCAGAAAACTGAAAAAAGCCCAAGCTGAATAGGATTTTTAAAGTCTGGGTGTGAGAGTTCCCTTATAGACAAATGAAGCATTCAGCTTGATTTCCTATGACTAAATACTAATTGATAAGGATGAGGGTAATACTTTTTAAGGTATAGCTTATTTTTGCATTAAACAGGATAAAACTCGAGAATATTTGTCCGACTGAATTAGAATTTTATATTATGCTGAAGTGTGAACTTTGCGGAGGACCAGAAGATGAAGAGATGTACGTTTTCTAAATTTTTTTGCAGATTATCTGTTGATTTAGACACATTGAGAAAAGTGTGATTACAACTCAAAAATTTAAATAGATTTGCCTCAAATGAAAACATTATTTGAGGAAATCGGGAGCGAATACCGAAGTCATTGTATAGATTTTGACAAACGGTATGTCTGTCGTGAATTGTTGTTGAACATATTTAGTTGGATAATTCATGATCTGAACATTACTGGAAGTTAGAGTACTGTATAATTGTTTAGCTACCCAATAGCACATTGTTCCGGTTATGTTAATCTGTGCAGTTCATACAACAAAAGGAAATGGCGTTCTAACGAATCTAAGGTGCCCATTCTAAAATACGTGCAAGTGAAAATGCGCATATTCATTCGTAAATGTATGCATGTGTAACTTGTATATCCAGATAGGTATATTTGTAAATGTATGCTCGCATACATACAGTACATGTGCCCGTTAGAATAAAGGCGTTGTATCAAGAAAAATTGATTGGTAAAAGCAAATTCATTAATTAAAACTTAAACAGAATCATTAATTTAACAAAAAAAATCATTATTCAAAATAATTAATCGTTTTAGGAAAAATCACACCCTATACAAACATGGAGAATAAACATCACTTCTGATAAATTTTGTTTCTGACTACAGAGATATGGCTGAAGTCATTTTCATTTTATATTGAACTCCAAGACATGGATGATGTCAAGAGAATTCGAGAATAACCGTTTTTATTTTTTAAAAGAAACAGAAGATAGCCTTATCGTCACTGAACTGTGTTAGAAACATTTATGACGCCAGTTCAGCTGCACAAAATATCTGATGACATTCGCCTTCGCCTTATGTTTCCGTCATTGAATTCTAAGAAGACGGGGACGATATCTCGTTGTATCAGACCTCACCATTGAATGAAGCCGACTTGGGGGCAGCCATGTAGGTCAAAAATATGCGTGGGAAAAAGTTGTATTGAACCTTTGCTTTTTATTGACAGTTAGTTGTGACAAATATGCAGTCTTACCGACATTGTCCAGTACTTACGAAGGATAAAAAAGAAACCTGTCAAAAAATCCAAAATTTAGGATACGTTTTTCGAAATAAGTTGCGTGTTTTATCGCGTAGGGGACTGGAATGACCTGCAAATTGACCTACATGTCAGCGTCCATGTTGGCTTCAAAATTCAGTTTGCAGTTATCGTTCCAGTCTTTTTAGAGTTCAATGGTTTCCATTAGGCATTTTCCCGTCGAAATAACGTCATTCATGTTTATGTGAACCATTGTCTTACTTCATGTGATCTCAAACCATCAATATGCGCAGTATGTGATATGAAGGTGTGTATTTAGTTACTTTTGCATATTTAATCTTCATTCTGCGTACAGACTAATACAAAATAATTGATTTTGTATTTTTAGGTTTAAATTATGCGTCATAACATACCTGTTATCACGTTTGCTTGTTTTTAGTTGTAACACGAGCACCGAATTACTCTACGGAAACTTGATGTGCATTTCTCTGGACAGGACATTTGAGGAATTAGTTTGGGCCACGGTTGGACCGTTTCCAAACGAGCATGAGAAGAATTCAAATGCGAGGTGGTTCATAAAAATGCTTTCAACTTTCATTAATGATATACCCCAAAATAATAAAACTCCAAAAACACCAAAAAAATCTTTAAGTCTGCGTTTCCACACTTGTATCGACAGATGATACAATTATAGTTAATTAGCGGCTGTTATGTAGGTGATATTTGCAAGCATCTTTATTATTATTATTTTTGTGTAATTTACATAAAGCATTATCACATTTTAAAATTCAACCAAAGTAGTAAAAATGCGGATTTTTTGATAAATTCAATTTGAAAATCCGTGCAGTTAACGTCTTTAAAGAAAATAAATATGTTTCTTTAGTTTCTTATCGGAATCTTTCCTTTATTATGCTAAATTATACATTGTTTTTGGTTGTTCAAATAATAGATTTATCTACGTCAAGCTTTGCTCAAAGCGGAACCAGTTAAAGGATCCGGAGGTTCTACTTAGATTACGCGAGCTGACCGAAAAAGGTAATCGTTTTTAATATCAAACTTTATGTTCGATGATGCAATTGCTTAATTCAAATTTACAACGATCTTTAGAAGAAAGAGTGCTTGGACTATAATTAATTTCGTTCAAAACTTTCGAAACATATTCAAAACATGGATTCACAGCATTGTGTCATATTAGCTTCTTGTCAGGTTGAAAAACCATCTCGTCAGGTTGAAAAACCATCTCGTCGTTGGTAAATATAATAGTTGGTAAGAATTTCTAAAATTGATGTCAAGAAGTCGTTCATACTGTGCAAATCAAGTTTAGATTAATGGTTTGACATCAGAATGTCTTCAGTGCATATTATACAGTATATAATCATAAAACCTTCCAATTATAAATTCAAGTTAAAAATCAATACACTAATCACGAAAAATTCTTTACTAAAAATACCACCCTATAAGTACATGTATATCTTAAAGGGACTATAATTGGTTTTTAATTTTGATTTTAAAGGTAATTATGCTTTGATGGCCGAAAGTCCTTCGTTTTTTCAAGCTTTTGGTCCGAGTATGGAACGTCTTAAAAGTGCACGAACACCTGGTAAGTTACCTTCGGAGACAAAGATCCCTGTTCCCTCTTTCTGAAGTAGGGAAATCTACATGCAACCAAACTCCACGACCAGCCGACAGCTTTAAAAAGTAAAAAATAAAACATATTCCGAAAAATAATGTCATCTTGTAAACTCAAGATTCGAGTTGTATAAGAGAGGAAAGTGAAATGGTGATATTTCGATTTTATTACAAAATCATCTTCAGACCAAGTCTGAATTAATGGTTAATTCTCCAATCTGGTTAATTTTTGTTTTCCATCATCTTACATTTACTCAAATTTTCGTTCAGTCATTCAGACTTTTAATCAGCCTTTAATGGTGATGCATTTTCTGAGGATGATGTTAGGCAAGCAGCTGCGTCGTGTACTGTAGTTCATCATGTCCATCATCTTCGCTATACCTGTCCTTTCTTGTCCTCATGGCTTCAGTCTCGTCATTGTTTCTCCTGTAACTATTCATTCTTTCAAATTTTCGATCACGGGTATTCCGTTGCTGTTCATTATCTAAACTGCGACTTTATGCACATACATGGATATGTTTCGTCGGACATACTATGTTAATAGCATATAGTCTTATTTCCTCATGAAATTGAGCTAATCGTTACCCATTTTCGTCTGTATTTCCTTCATCGCTGTTTTTTTCAAATGAACCTTGAATTTCCGATGGACAATTTCCGATGGATCAATCCAGATTGTCAGGTCAACAGTGGGTAATTTTTATGTGAAGATCTAACAGTACTTTTCAACTTGTTGTAAAATATTATTTTATTTTCTACTGTTTTCTGATTTTTTGTCATTTAACATAGATGAGGCGGCTGGTAAGCATGTTCGATATCGTGTACTGTTTGATTAGGGTAATGGCCATCGCATGTTTTTTTCCTTCAATGCACGCACAGTTGATTAATTAGCAGCCTCAAAATTCACAATCCTACAATACTTGTTCACTGTTCGTCTAAAACCAAAAAAATTTAGCAATCCATCCTTGGACAGGTTGTCGTAATCCTTATAATGGGAACTCGGGGCTGCTTACACTTGCCCGAGAGACTACCCCTAATTCCATGAGAGCGGAAGCGTTCTAATCTTCCCGGAGCAGGTGCTGTCCAACTGGACTTACCCCGCTACTAAATTTTATTTGTCCACAAATATGATCAAAGAAACTAAAAATTTTTCGTTTATCACCGGTTGGTTTAAAGCCGCTTTAGCACCTACGTATGCAATAGAGACTGTTATGTATATTATTATGTATATTATAGAAGCAAACTCCGAAAAACAACACTTTGCAAACTTAAGATTAAAGTAAAAAAAAGACGAATGTTAACGATGAAATTTTAGGTCCAAAAATGTCGGCCAGTAATGATTCAGGGCTTTTGTGAGGGAATTAGGATACAAAAAGTAAGCACTCTTTACCCTTAATTTCCTACGTTGTTTGAATGTTTTTAGAATATGAATTGCTTACAACATTAAATATAGCCATTTTCAATGCCATGCATGAAATAAACTAGAATAATTGTGTGTAGAGGTTCCATTCCTTAATCAAGCGGACGAAGAAGAATTTCCGTTGGATAAACTTTCTTTAGAATCAATATCCTACGAGCATTACTCTTACCTTTCGGTATCTACCATTACGTAGTTTATTTTGTTTGCAAAAGCCATGGTGGAACTGAATTGTTATATCAAAATCTATTCTGTTTTAACCGGATTCTGGATCTGTTACGAAGAAATTCGAGTTTATTGGAATCATATTAAGCTGTTATACGAGTAGCTTAAGCTCCTATCGGGAAGTTAAAGTTGGCTGGTGTGGAAATTACATAGACATATTCGTCCTCAACAATGTTCTGTATCATGATCTTTCCGCAAGTATGCATGCATCAAGCGCTTTCATATTAACTTCTCTGACTATGTATATGACCATACTGAGAGCATTAGAATATTTTATCCGCTAATATGTTACCGTAATGTATAATGGAATCGGCTTTTGCTGTGACTATACAACAAAAAGACATTTCGTGAAGCTTCCTTGCATAAGATAGAATGTCATGAAATTCGTAAATTCTTCAAACTTACTTCACCGAAGGCCACCGTTACCTTGCATCTGATCATCTTATTAACATGGAGGTGCACAAAATATTTATTTGTCCAAACAGAAATTGTGCAGTCATTTAGCAATGTTAAAAACAGAAAAATGACCACATGGAAAAACTAGTAAATAAATCAACCTCTCAAACCCTTCAAAGAGTATTGCTATAGGAATTTAGATAAGCTGTAATTTTTTAATTCACTGGCTGTCCAAAAATATTTTTCCAAAAAAAAATTTCAATATACTGATGATAACATGCTACTTCGGTGTTATTAAACAATTTCATCCATAAAATTATTCTCATCAGTATACTTTTATTTTCTTCGGGTTTTGTTTAATCTATTGATTTAGAAGTAGAAGGCGATTGGGAGAGCGATGTTAAGTGACCTCAAGTGAAACGGCTATAAAAACAATATGGGTTGCTTAGCTTTTGTCGAAATCTCATAATTTGCCACTTCAAGGTAAAAAAATGAAGAAAATTTATGAGGAAAACAAGTTTACAATTTCATCTTCACTTAACGTATTAACTCTTTACTGTCCAAGAGGTCTCTCTTTGACAAGTAAAATCGTCTTGCCTTACCCAGAGTAAAATTTTATATAAGTCGGGTACAGACCGAAAAGGATTAAAGGTCGAGATCATATTACTTAATCTTTTAGTGACCTGGACAACACACCAAATTCACTTACAGCTGTCTTAATCCTTCCGTATTTCTTGTTTTTATTTTAGATGATATACCTTTCAAAGAAGAGATTATCTTTGCTAAACGATCAAAATCTCCTGAGTACACGGTCGACAACAAACAAAATTGCGACTGGAGTATCATATTTCAGAAGCTAGATGGAGTTGAGTTACCAACTCCGAAAGGAGCAAAACTCAGCCCTGTAGACACGTTCAAGTTTTTAAAGGAAAAAAGAATTAAAAGTCAGCTAGACGAAACTCAGCTAGAAGCGATTCAAAAGTTTCTGGAAAACCGAGTAACATTGATTCAGGTCTTAAATTAAATACATATGTGATGTCAAAATTTAGAAACAATTTTATATAATACATTAAAAGGTTAAATACAAGACAAACGTTTTCGGGCATAATGTTCATCATCAAGTAGAACCTAGGAATAAAATTGATGGTTTTATACTGTGCATGAAAACATTAATGTTAGTTAAGTAACTCCTTGGGGCAGTGGCGTAACGAGGTGGGGAGGCAATCGGTGCAGATGCCCCGGGCGGCACTTTTTGTCGGAGCGGCATTTTCGGCCATCAGTGTCCTGAAAACGTTGACCTACATATTAAGTCACTCTCGTGTTGTTGATAGACGAACGTAAAACCAACTGATTACTATTTATTTGAAGATTGATAGCAGATGAACAGCGAAGTTTGCATAAGCTTACGCATAAGCACTGGTTAGTAATTTGAATTAGTATACATAGTTGAGAAAGAATATTCCATTTTTCTATAGAATATTTTTTGTGCATGCCTACATTTTGAATCTTCTTCTCTTCTTTTTTTTTCTTTTTTGTGGGGTGGGGGTGGCATTTTCCATTCCCATCCCAGGCGGCGATTTACTTCGTTACGCCACTGCCTCGAGGATATAAAGTTGGATGGAAGGTAGACATTTGTTTGTTCAAAACCGGTTGGAATTTTCCATATTAGGCCATATCCACACGTATCGATTTTATTTTTGTAAAACGCAAATATCTTCCTCCGTTTTCAAAAATATTTCTGTCCACACGATAGCGTTTTCGAATCGTTTTTGCCCGTCCACACCAATACGGACGTACGGTTTGAAAACGTTAACAACTTACTTGGGCAGCAAACTTATCCCATTGAGCACTTGTATGTCTTGGTGCAACCCAAAATTTTTAACGTATTATTTGTCTACATTTCTAATCAAGTCGTTTCAGGGAGTAAAAGTTATTTGATAAGTTTAATCTTCCTCCGCACGTAGTAATCTTGAACATCCAGCAAAGCCAGGTTGGTTGCTAGACAAGCTATTAGGCTTGAAAAAAGCCCAAGAAAAAGCGACACAAAAGTGATATCTCCGTCTGCCATTTTATACCTCACGCGGGATACAGGCGTTTTTTAAAAATTCTATTTCGGTGACCTTATTCAGACGCAATCCGCCAAGAAAAATCAGCGTTTTCAAATAAAAACGGAAACTTGTGGACAGAGTCTTAGGAGAGCTAATAAAATGCGCCTTTGTTTCCAGTTTTTGACAGTGGTGACTATTTTCCAAGAGAAAAAATGGCCAGGGTTAGATAAATAGTGACGAGCTGGTATCCGATTGATTGGCGTTCTTTGTATCTTCATGTTCTTGTTTTCGAACCTCAAAATTACGTAAGGGTTTCGCCAATACAGATTGCTTCACAAGTGTTACAAGTTCCCTTATACTCAACATTGGAATGGAACTTGTAACACTTGTGAAGAAATGTATAATGGCGAAATATCACGTATTTTGAAGAACAAGAGCATGAAGACACAAAGAATGCCAATCAATCGGATACCAGCTTTTCACTCTTTATCTAACCCTGGCTATTCTTTCTCATGGAAAATAGTCACCACTTTTAAGAAATGGAAACAAGGGCGCATTTTAGAAACTCTCATTTCAACCCGCTTTGAACAAACAAATGTCTACCTTTCATCTAACTTTATATCTTCCAGGAGTTACTTACTTAACATTAATACTTTCGTACACAGCATAAATTCACTAATTCGCATTTCTAGGATCAACTTGATGGTGAACATTCTGTTTGAAAACATTTGCATATAAACTTTTATCTTGTATTTTTACGTTTTAATGTACTGCAAATAATCTGGCAAACAAGTCATAAATTTTTATATAAAGCTTATTATAATGGATCATATAAATGATGACTGATTATTTACCTAAACTCTGATACCAGTGAATGAATACGTACCACTGAAAATCTTTGTGGAACTATCTTTGTCTTTACAACACGCTACTGCTAACATTAGAAAAATTACTATCATTTTGCTGTGTTAGAAAATAATCAGTAATGAACCAATACTTGATTTTCAATGCAGGGACCTCCAGGAACAGGAAAATCTTTCTTAGGAGCAAAGATTGTTCGACTTATGTTATCTATGAAACTACACGAGCGTTGCAAAGGACCTATTCTGGTTAGTGATTCAATTTTTTTCTTCGATATAACACGTAATGAACGATTATTTTGTTTCCCGTCCTTACGAAAATTTCATATGTCATTTTACATGTCAAAACATACGGAATTGTTCCAATTTCAAGTATGAAATTTTCATTTCACTAATGAAAACGGAACGCTTTCCCATATGAATTACCCAATTTACATGTGAGTGAGATTTTGGTTTACTAAATATGTATTTTATACATGAAATGGATTATTAGCATATAAAAATTAATTTCACATATAAAATTTCCATTTCACATCATATGGGTGTAAATCCTTTCACATCGAAAGTGCTATTTTCATATGTGAAACGGCAAGCGGAGTTTCCATAAGGGAAATGACATCATAGTACCTTTATCAGACTACTTGTCCACATGACTGATGGCTTTATATATTTCAATTAACAATATAAAGAAATTAGTAATAAAACTAAAATGTACTTCAAGATTTTGCTTTCATAAATTTAGCTACGTAACGATGACGCGGACCAGTTGTTGCAGACAACACTAAAAACAACAAAATTTTGCCAGATAATCAAACAAAGTTCCTATTTTCTTAATTATTACTTAAAAATTGTTAATACAGAAATTTTTTATACATAAAAATTTCTTAAGTGCATATGGAAAATCGAAATTTTGTATAAACCCTGCAAATGCATTTTACCGACCTTTAATTGCACGTGATATCATCATTTTTACTCTCATAAATGAACTGAGCTCAGATTTGAGACTTATTTTGTTACAGTTCTTGAATGTGAACATATGACTTGTTCTTTTTGAAGGTGATGACGTATAAGAACTATGCCTTGGATCATTTCTTGAAAACATGCTTGGAGTACTGTCCAAAAACACTTCGTATTGGCAGATCTGACATCAACACTTCTGAGAAATTGAAGGAAATTAATTTGAATAATGTAATCATTTGGTTTGTTTTACTTGTATATTTTTTAGAATAGATTTATAATAGTAACTTTCCATAATCTAAGTAACGTTGAATTTTTTAAATTGGTCGTAATCTCATATTCGAGGAATGAAGTGTTTTACAAATTATGACACTCATACTAATACTTAAAAAAAGTTGTTGAGGCAAGTCGAGAAGTAGGGGCTATGTTAATTACTTTCTTTTGTTTCGTTTAATGCATATTAATGTGTAATAATCATTGCTTCTTGAGCCTTTCTGATCAGATCATAAGTACGATCGAAATTACTCCGAGATTTTTTCTAGATCACTAATTTCGATAAATTCAGTAGTAGATATGTCTCAGATTATCAAGTACACTCGTTTCCATGTCAAAGATCGGCTTCCGGAAACCTCTTTAAAATGTTCTGTGACAACGAAGGCAATCGTTTCTTCATAACAAGGGAGTATGAAATAAACATATGCAGTAGTGATACTCATAAATTCAAATTTGTTTCATGGAATGAATAAAATTTTGTCGTTAAATTTGTTTTTCGGTTGGTTGAGAGGTAAAACCAGGTCATTATACACTCTTTGGAATTTCTTTACATTAGATACTTAATAAAAAAACCCCAACAACCCAACATAAACGGGACATAAAGAATTACAAAATATCTGGCATTGTGGTTGAGTCTGCATATAAATAATTATTACATTGTCTTCAAAAATAAACCAATCAGGCAAGCGGTGGGCAATGTAATGGTAAGGTGACTCTTTCGCCTTGTTTAAATGGAAAACCGCTACATCTGTAATAACGGTCATTAACTCAAATTAAAACACGATTAAGTCGGTTTTCTTTGTTCTTTCCAGGTTTTTATCTGCCTAATAAACTTGCCAAGAACAATAGAGTATTTTAAAAGCTGGCGGCGGCTTTTGAATTGTCCCGGGGGAAATAGGGGTTAATGTACTAATTAGGAGGTAGGTTGTGGAATACTCTACCATACGAAACGAGAAATAAAGATTCTTTCTACTCATTTAAATCACGAATCTTTGCAACCAGCAGGAAATAAAGTCTTTAAAATTTTATATAATTTACAATTCTTGTAATATATAACACCTATAATTTTTATGCGTGACAATAGTTTTAAGAATTTTATTCATATTTGTAAAGTAGAATTAATCCTACGCCCCTCTTGAAAATCAGTTATACCTGAATGCGGTGAGCGTAGTAAAATAAAGTTGTTCTATCTATCTTCTATCAAGTCCCTGGGACTATATATATAATCCCTGAAACTTCGACAAACAAAAACAACAAAAATAAATATTTAATAATACAAACAAGCAAAATCACAAAGCAACGTTCCTTAAATTTATTACTCGCTAGAGATATTTACAACTCAAGAGAATTAACCCACACTATTAAACCCATACCATTTATGAAATCATATGAAGTACTTAGACGTTAAAATTATTAATGTTCATAGTACAGTTTTGAAAAGTAACAACGTTCAGTAGACCTCGCCAGTTCCTTTCTTTCGAACTTCAACCACAAATTTTGCCAGCCAATAGTGGAGTTCTATATCAGGTATTGCTACAATGCCGAATGGAACGTGGGCAAACTCATCGTTCCAATTAACATCTTCAGAATTCCTTTTCATTCCCCATTCCTCCCACGCTCTGATAGCCCAGTTCGTGCTGCTGATGGTAGCTTTTGGAACCCTATCCTTAATTCTTTCATGCAAGGCTAAATCACTGATGCGTGCCCTTGATGAAGAGTTTACAATCTCTAATTCCTTACCAATCGTGACATCATTATCATCATCATAGTCCACTTTATTTTGAATGGCCACGTTAAAATTACCAACACTTATAGTTTTTGACCACCTGCTTTGCGTTATCCAAATCTGGTCGTCACTTTCGTCGTCTTCCATCAACCACCGTCTCCGTTATCCCACGTCAAAGAAGAAAAAAAATTGAATACACCCTATATATCTGTATATTACATCCTACAAGTCTATTCCCTGGGGTTTTTTTAAGAAAACCTCTTTAATCGTGTTTTAAGTCGGATAAATACCTCGAACGTCGGCTTCAAGCCAGATAAATCCCTCGGGGCCTTCAGCCTCTTGGGATGTATCTGGCTTAAAGCCCCCGTTCTCGGTATTTATCCTATACGAATTACATACGAGGAGAAACTCGTCCTTGAAATTTATTATTGGATTGTCTTGTCTCCGTCACCTAATTTGATGATGGCTACGAAAGCGTTTCCGTGAACCAAAAATTCATGTCCTAAATAAGCTAAGAAAATATGACTACATGGTAGCACTTGCACAGTGAAATGAACAAAATCAAATCACAGGATAGCATTCATACCAAATTGCATTAAATTGAATCGAATGAAATTGATTAGATTCAAATTAAATAAAACAAAATAAACAAATTGAGTTTCAGGTTTATTGGTTTGAGTTTATTGATCTGAATTTAACTCAGTTGAATTGATTTGATCTGAATTGAATTGAATCGAACTGAACTGAACCGACATGATCCGACCAGCTGAACTGACCTGAGCTGGCCTGGAGAGCTGAAGTGAAGTAAATTGGCCTGAATTGAAATGGATTAAACTCAATCGAGTTGAATTGAATGCAAGATTACAAAGCAACTGCAACATCTAAACTGACGATATGACGAGGTCTTTCGAAAATGTGGTTAAAATTATAGGAAAAACTAAAACAAGGAATAATTTTTGTTAATGATGATAATTATGACAGCCAATCCTTTAAAGAAGATTTAGAATTAAAGGTTTATGTCACCAAAAGTAGCAGTAAATTATGTTGTGAACTTTATTCGCTATATTCTTTTATTGTGTTATTTAATTAGGTCCGAAAGAAGGAAAGCCGTAAAAAGGATTTGCAGCAAATGTATGCATCGACAACGCATGAGATGCGTAACTTTCGCTCAGAACTAATAGCGACCTTTAGAACTTTAAAGAATCCTACATTTACGCTGGATTCATTTATCCAGGTATGCAAACCTCTCATAGTTATCTTTCCGCTTCCTATATGTATTTTCTATGGAATAATTCTCACCTATGTTTCAATCACTAAAGAAATATAAGGTGGTTTTACACGTTTATAAACTGTGATATAAATATTTGGAATGGTGTTAGGATTGAGAATACCATTTTGTATTTATTTTATACAAACAGAATGATCATTATTATACAGTGTATCTGCCGTTTCGAAGCGCTGTAGCCTCTATGGGCCGCGCCTCGTACACACATGTTTCATACGACGGAAAACGAAATATTTGAGTCAAACAGTTTGATACTTTTCATTTTTGCAATATACATGTGGCAGTCTAAGCCATATCACCATGTCTCATGCTGCGATTAAGTCTTCGAGACTCATATAGCCTTAACGAGATTGACTGACCGTGAGATCCCATTCAGCATTTTTAATTTATTTGTATACATCTCGAGAAACTCGGAAAGAATTAACACACATTATAGCGTTATAATGTACCATGTAAATCGTAAATGTAAATTCATAAGGCAAATTGTTAACTTTCAAAAAATTTTTAATAACGGTCAAAAGATTCGGGGCTCATGGAAATTTCCAAGAAATTGACTGGGATTTGTCTCATCCAAATACTGTTTTGTTTTTTTGGAATAATCTGTACATTTTTGACCAATGGCAATTTAGACTTGCTTTGCTGTCAAAATCTGTAACATCAACATGGGGCGATGAAACCAAGTTTTCTCTGAAAATTGGTACCTGGTCCACACAGAACACTTGAATTTCATGCTACGTACAGGAAGTAGACAAAAAAAGTGGCCATCCTTGAAAATATAGTCAATTTGGATAACTATCACAGGAAGAACAGAAATTAAGGAAAACCATATATTTTTAGAATGCTTTATTAGAGATCTGATTAAAAGGCTTCTGAAATACTAATTTTTTGCTCCGGCTTAGAACATATATCAATTATTAATGTTTTTTATGATAATGTATTATGCAAAACGTGGTGTATTTTCTCTTATTTCTTACATTTGGATGATATGAACATGTCTATAAAATCATCAAAATATCATTCATCCCACATGCAATAATTAATTTATAGCTTAAGTACAAAACATTATTAACCGAGAAGGCAGTTTCACGCACAATTTATAACGTTTTTGTTGGGGTCTTTATGTGAGAGTGATATGGCTAGTAAGGGACTTAAAAAAGTCGGCACCGAGAAGGCTGAGATGAAAATTAGAAGAAACCACGAGATTCCTCGCTTGCTTAAAGCTGGAGTTAGCACACATGCAATTTCGAAAACATTCAACAGAAGGCATTCTGGAGCGAAAAGAAGTTTGTATTAAGCTAAAATCAAGTGGAGATTGCAGTCGTGTTCCTGATTCTGGACGGAAGCTACTGATCGAAGTGACCGTTTTATTATCAAAAGTTCCAAACCAGGCATCCCAACCAAATATCAGCTAGCTGATAAATTAGAAGCTCAGACGGGGTACAAAGTTTTCACCAAAACCATTAAGTGCCGCTGAAAAGAGAGAGACATCAGATGGAGAAAAAAATCCAAGAAACTATTTGCGAGTGAGAAGAATCGTTTATCGTAATTATCATTTGCTCGTGAGCACATTAGTGGCAATATTGATGAATGGAAATGCATTGTCCATTGAAGAGAATATTTATGTGCCGAGTTGAACTGTTTAACAAAAGACCGAAAGTCGAAAAACGAAAACGAGCATTTTTGAAGTACTCAAAAATGGACTGCAAGCAATTACCGAAGAATTCTTGCATCAGCTCATTGAAAGCATTACTCGTCGATGCAAAGCTGTGATCAAATCGAAGGGAGTGCCATCTAAGTGTTGAGTTGTACATACAGTAGGTGTGTTTCGAAATTGCTGTTGTTGTTGTTGTTGTTGTTGTAGTTTGTAAACAAACTTGATCGACGATTTTGTGAACGAATTCGCTTGAGTCAAAATGAAGGACATCAGAAATGTACCAGGAATTTGTAAACTATTATTATTAAATCTGCTTAGCGTTTGAGTATTTTAAAAACTAGTGATTAACATTAAGATTTGAGATATTTGAGATTATTTCGACACATACATCCTAAAACAGTCATTTTTTAACCATGTCTGTTCTTCCTGCGATGATTATGTTACGGTAACCATAATTTCTGAGGATGGCCATTTTTTTTTGTCCACCCTCTGTATAGCCACAATTTGACATGATATTCAAAGTTTTGGTAATCTTTTCTTGACCAAAAATTCAAAGATCAGGACTACAAGATGTAAAATTTGTATTCTTGGCTGTGAGTAGTGCGCATCTGTATAATATCGATCAGCGGAAAAGGTATGCAAAGCAAACAGTGACGATAGAACAAACTCTTAAATGGGGGCTTAAAAATCTATGGAACCCTGATGGGGCATGCTCTGTCCGTGACATTTTGAGAACATGCAAGAAATCCTAGACACAAATACTTTTCAAGTTTGATAATAAGAAAGTGACCCAAATTTAGCAAAAATACATGAAAGGAAATAGTACAATTAAGATATGGTAGACTTAAATCGTAAAGGCACCTGCTGTTACATCAAAGTACACACACTTTAACTATGTCGTCTTAATGGGTCAAACTGGCTTTTAGCATCATATTAAAAGTTTATTCTCAGATTGTATTTTTTTATAAACTAATTTTATTAAGGTTGCTGAGAAGCGTCACGTACGTTCTCTTCTAAATGAACCATCAGTAGTGAGCCGGAATAAGAAATGCGAATTTGAAGAATTACTATCCGAATGCGATGGAGATGTGGAGCGAATAAAAGATTGCAGCTCAGATTTGAAAGGTTTAACTACCTATTTATATATTTATCTGTTTGCCTATCGACATTCATTGAACTATTTATCCATTCATCCATTCATCTTTTTATTATTGTCTAATTAACTATTCATGTTTTTACCTGTTAATCTATTCGTCTGTCTATTTGTTAATCCATACATAGTGATACTGCATCCGTCTTCTCACCTATTCGTAAGTCCGTCCATCTGTCCATCTCGTAACCCCTCAGGCATCTGTCTTTGTGTCTGTCTGTCTCGCTTATGTGCGTATGTATGTATTTATCTATGAATGCATGTATCTATGTATGCGTATATGTATGTATATACGTCTTTGTGCCGTATATAAACCTGGTTTTGATGATAGAAATGAACTAATAACCGTATCTTGACAGGGCTTTTTTCTGCCTAGATGGTCTAGGAGAGTCCAATTCCCTCATTGCATCGTAATTTAGTTATTAATTGACCTTATTCTTTGAAACGTGGAAGGGCAACTAGATATCTCTTGATTTTAACGTGTTTCATTTATTTATACACACACAGATATATATGTATATATATATATATATATGCATGTACATGTATATATATACATATACATGTTTATGCGAATTAATTATTTACACATTTAACTACATCATTAACTAGCACTAAATAGGCGACATATCGAGACTCTGCAGACTGGCAGTACATATGTCTACTATCAATAAGAACCAGCACATAAATGTAACCTTCGCTGACCATCTGAGTCCATGTAGCTTAATGGTTAGAGCATCTTACCGGTGATCAGAAGGTTACGGGTTCAATTCCCATCAGGGATTCAGAAAGTTTTCTGAGTAGAATAGCTTGAGAGCACTCGCATAAACATATATCTACCAAGCTACCACATTTAACTACATCATTACTATATATATGTACATATATGTATATATATATATATAATAGCAAGACAAGGTAAACTTGGGTTACTTCATAAAGATTTACTACAAATTTGTTTCGTGTGGCAAGCTGGGCCTGCCACACTCGTCAGGTATATTTATATATATATATATATATAACTACAGACGGAACCGTTTCGGCCTACTGGGCCTCATCAGTGTAGTGCTGACGAGCAGGATGGGGAAGCCTATATTATATAGGCAATTCAAATACACAAATATATATATATATATATATATATCATCGACTTAATTGTGATGATAAATGTCTTGTTTATCTTTTAACATGACGAGCGTGTGGCATACAATATGTGGGTCAGACCACTGACAAGTTTCGTTATCGGTGGAACAATTATAATGCTTGTTACCGTAGAGCTTGTAGGGGAGTAGAAGTGCCACAAAAGAACTTGCATGAGCACTTTATGGGAAAAGACCATGAGGGTTTAGAAAAATATATTGAATTCACGTTAATAGATAAAACCGGCCCATCTGATCCTATGAGACGCAAGGATTTCTGGATCCGTACATTAGGAACTATGGCTCCCAAGGGTCTTAATATGGCGTAGTTTTAATGATAGTTTTAATTATTTTTATATTACAATTTATTAGAATTTGAAATTTATGTAAATTATATGTTTTAGTTGTTATATGAGGAAAGTGTAGTAGGCAGAAATTTTATTGTGAACAAGACATATTGTCGAAACGTTTATTTGTGGTCTTCTTGATTAATATGTATATATATACATATATATACATATACATATACATATACATATACATATACATATACATATACATATACATATACATATACATACATACATACATGTAATCGTTGGATTCACGACGCAGATGCCGTGCAGTGCTCAATACAATAATGTAGAGCGTACATAAGTAAGTAAATAGATGAATGTTAAAACAATTCGAAATTTACATTCAGTTACTCGAGTTTTATGTTTTACTTTAACTATTTTACATGTTGAGAACTTTTAATTTATGTACAAAAACTTTTTAAATAGTGTTTTATCATGTAAATACTTTTGTCGTCTGAAGATCGCCAGCGAAAGCTGAGCGTGAAACTCGAGTAATTGAATGTAAAGTTTTAACTGTCTTAATATTCATCTATTCACTTATATATACATATATGTATGTAGACATACTTATATGTAGATGTAGTTGAAGATATATATATATATATACATATATATATATATATATATATATATATATACAGCAAATTGCAAAAATTATGGCATAAAACATATCAACATATGAACATATCAAGACCATTGTATCTCTTATTCTCACTACATATGCATATATATGGAGAGAGAGAGAGAAGAGAGAGAGAGAGAGAGAGAGAGAGAGAGAGAGAGAGAGAGAGAGATTGGTAACGTTTCAGCGCACAGCCCCTTCTTCAGACGAAGACTGATAGGACGGCCGTACATGAGTATTTATAAAAAATGGTCATGAATACATTAATGATAGGAAAGTATGAAAGTTAAAAGAAATCACATGTATTCAGACCCATAGGAATAAGAGTGCTCAGTTCATAGGCCCGAAAGCCCTCGCGATCAGTATGGTTATTTACATCATTATTTACAGTTGATGTAAATTTTTGTATTCACGTTATTTGACTGATTCATTGTTCCAGAGATGGTGAAAGAAAAGTTGATAAAATGGCTTCCCATGAAGAAATTTGATGCAAAATATCAGTCTTATCTGAAACGCAAACAAGCTTCTGAAGAAAGGTAAAATTAAAACAAATTGAGACAGAAAAGTCACAGTTTTACTGAGGGAGTAAAGATGGTTGGATCATGACCATAAAAATGACAATTAATGATCTGTTAATTTTTCTCCTAAACGTACTATAAATTTGCGATACTTGCAGATATATGGCAAGTTTAATTGAGTATTGGTTGAATTTCAACTTTGCACAATCTACTTTTGGTATTGACCTGTGTATGCGCCAAGTTTTAACAATTTACAAAAGTGAATATGATGTAAAGGAGATTTGTTGTGGTTGCTGTTCTTTCTGTTGCTAACAGGTTTGTATCATGTAGTATCCACGGTGAATCACTTGTCAAAGCCTGAGGAGACGGGGTGCTGAGGAAGGGGGTTTACAGCCACTCCACTTTTTGCCCATCGTTTTGTTTTTTGAAAATGACAACCTAAGCCATGCCCAATCAATAACATCAATCATCCCCCAACAGTTTTTAAAACCTACGTTGTACTCACGTTTTTCCTTGTATTTAGCTTTCCCTGCCAACATTTCCTATCTTCTGTGTCAAGGACACTGGAATATCACAGGAATCGGAGATTTCGGAGCAGGGAAAGATAGTAGAGAGAGATATTTCTCTCTTGTATTTTTGGCGTCTCTTGTTTCTATCCCTTTCCCCCATCCCTTTTCATCGTTTTCTGTAACTATTTCTGTAAAAGCCCAACTGAGCAAATTGCTTTTCCGTGACCAATCAAAATAAATGCCCCAGGTTAAAAGTACCGTCATTGAGCCTGGCATCATCTTGAGTTTCCTTATAGAAATATACGAACATCACCTTTGCTTTATCCATTAACTGTTGAAAACTGTTCTGACTGAATTCGATGAAAATGTAATTCTGGGGAATACAAAATTTTGGGGGAAATCCCACCAGAATCCAATATTAGCGCTCGTGGCTTCGCCGCGTATTTTTATCAGCGTTTACAGTGGGCAATAGCCCCTCCAGTTCTCATGAGCTTCCTATAGCTCTGCTCCTGCCACATTTTACACATTTTACCAAATACAATTTGACTATAAATTGTGCATGCTCGTGAACCGAATTTTGAATGTTAAAAAATCACTATTAACTAAGGCTTACATTCGATATCTCACCTGTCATTTTCTGTATATGTGGCATGACGTAAAGTAAAGTTTTCCATTTGATTTTGTCAAAGTCGACTTAATCAAAGTCAATTCAATCCTCGAAATAACATTCCATTGCTGTTCAATTTGGTGAGGTTGGGTGGAGGTATTTAGTCGAGGATATTTTCTTTCTAATTTCTCGACTTTCTTCACTAATATATTCGAGTGAATGAATCTTGAATAGCTCGCCTACATAAATGATTTCTATTAAAGAAATATTTTTGTCGAACACACGACGTCGAGTACCAGAATCATGAACGGCAAGCCCGATTGTATATCATTCACTTTAAGATCTCTCTAAGTATTGAGTAGATATGAAGATCAATCCAAAGTCCAAATGGTCATGAAGAGAAGCTTTAATTTCTGTTCTCATAGTCTTCGACTGTGTTTATCTCTGTAGAAACCCGGATGTGAGAGCAAATTTGAAAAAGGACAACTTGGACATAGATTCTGATTTTGAAGCGTTGGACTTAGAAGTGATCAATAAGGAACGATTGCAGAACGCTGATGATCTGGATGATGAGTCACTTGGTGAAGCGCAAGATCGTGATAGTTCTGATGAATACAATGGAGGAGATATTAATGTTCCTTTAGCATTTATGTCCCAAGGAGGTACCTAAATATGTGTGCGTGACACTTAAGTTTAGTCCGATAGTTTAATTATCCTACGAGGAGCACGCAGTGCACTTTCATTAGAAACCCCAGAAACAACGATAAGAAATTTTCAACTTACCTTGGAGTTTACTTCACTAAACTTTTAAGTCGAGTAAGATTTTGGGAAACTTAAATACTACTGCTACTAAGATCACAGATAGGATATCCAAGGTAAGGTTCCAATTTAGTTTGTCAGCTTTGTTTGGATAATTTGATATAGGGGAAGAACTTAACTATTTCCAAACAATGGCCACGTTAATATTTTACTCTCACTAACGCCGGGCAACTTAACTCGTTAGTGGGAGAACTACCTTGAGGAAAGAATGAAAAATTGTCCCATCATCTCTGGTGGTTGGCTGAATGATTTTGGTTGGACGGTGGCGACGCTTAATACTTTACTCTGGTTTACATCAGCGTATTTTACTCATTTTACTCATTTTAATCTTATACGTTAGTTGTAAGTTATACGTTAATTGTAAGTCTTTTTACGTTACTTGCAAGCCTTCACACGTTAAAGAGAGTCTTGTCAGTAAGGACAGGGTTAATAACACAATTTTACATTTTCCTTAGAAAAGTTCCACCATAAAGAGTAAAAATTCAGAAAAAATGTCGCAAAACCCTTATTAAAGAAATTCATGTTTTAACTCCATCTGCGCTGGACTATTTTTGCTCCTATGAGGGCTGGGGGGGGGAGGGCGATTTGTTCTCCACCATAATTTCATTATTATTGTGCCTATTTCAATGAAACCTAGCAGAAATGTTGAATATGCAATGCTCTACAAAACTAAGAATTAATTGGTTCCACATACGTGATGACGTCATTATGACACTCAAACATTGCTTTTACATGTGTTTTTTTCAATACTGTTGTTTTTCACTCGTATTCCTCCAAAGATTTATAAAAAAATAAAGAAAACTACTCAATACGAAAGACTGAGGGGAGAATTTATGACAAAGGAACTAGTTTATTTTAGTTTTGTTTGTTTTGTTTGTTGGTGACGTCACAATGATGTCATACCGAGTTTAAAAGTTTTTAGTTTTAATTGGTAAATCTTTTTATTTTACATATTTATTTTACAATATAACGTGGTTCGCCATTTGCGGGGTATTTTTTATCTTCCTGATTTCCATGTTGTTGCGAAAAACTAGGTCTTATGATAGCGTCATAAATGCAAGAAGATGATGCCATACTAAAGTATCAAACAAAAAAGAATAGCTTTTGTATCTAAAACACTATTGATTTTTTAAAAGCAGATATTTCCTTTAGAATTTGTATTCAGTTCGAACTAGTATTTCTAAAGTTTTGTCAAAAAAATTGCAACTATTTCACTTCCTTTATAAGTGGCAACAATTCGTAAGTATGTCAAAAACTACATATCAAAATGTTGGCCATAGATTTGAGGAAAAATTGCTAATTATTATGTCATTTAGTTCATCCAGCGATATCAATAAAAATACTAGTGGAGGTGGCCGATTCAGCTAATCCCCTAGCCCAAATAGGGTTAAATTAGATAATTTTTACTGGTTGAGTAGAGTAGACTTTTGTTATTATTTTAGGGAACCCAAATGAAGGGCCGACCTTTTGTGTTTACTCTTCATGGCAATGATTATATTGTAAAGTTTTAATTTATAGTTGCCATGAGTAAATTCATTATCATCATTGTCGTTATCGTTATCGTCATCGTCATCGTCATCATCATCGTCATCATCATCGTCATCGTTATCATTATCATTATTTTCATCTTTATGATTATCATTATCGTTATGATAATGCATGCACGGCTAGGAAATGGAACAGTATACCTTAGTATTCAGTCCCTCCTTAATGTCATTGATGTGGAGTTAGATGGTGATGTGGGTTTGCACCTTAAAAGAAGAAATTTCAAATGCACGGCATACTTTCACGCTACTGCATGTGGCTTGAAATGTTTTGAACGCAGCTTAAAAAGCTACAGTTCATGAACAAATTTTTTGACACTCCGATCTGTCTTCATCAGAGATAATCGTACTGAGGATCAGGTTCCTATTTGTGCCCTCTGTGAACCATTAATAACGTTATCTATCAACACGATGCAAATAGGCTTCAGGTAACCTACTACTGTTACCATCGACGGTGTGGAAGAAATATTGATATGCCATCCTCCTAGACATTGGGTTTAATGGTACCACAAATTGGTGGTAATTTTTGAATTTTCCCATGCAATCATGTGGTTAATTTGGAATTCGCGTGCTTCCGGAAAACGGAATTGTAGGTTTTTGAGAAGAAAACAGCCTTTTGGTGCTCTTTTAGACGGGCACCAAACTGACATTTGGTCTCGCCGATGTACTCCTGCTCACAATCATTGCACCGAATGAAATAAATAATGTCTTCTCTCTAATTAGCTGGGATTATGTACTTGGGTGAAGAAGAAGGATATATATTAGCGCCACTTCAAGTGAACAAACCCATACTGGGTACGTAGAGAGTAGGACTAGTAAACCGAATGTCGCGTGTTCGAATCCCAGCTGCGGTCAAGTAAAGTTTTTCTCTACTTACCCCGTATGGGTTCGTTCAATTGGAGTAGCGCTAATATATATCCTTGTTTTCTCTCTATTCTTTTCTTTAACGATCTTTAGGTTTTACAACAATGTGTTCCAACATCAAGAAAGGCTTTTGGGAAAGTTTAATGTTGAAACTGTAACACATCCGTAAAATTCTTTTTATTGGTTCCATAATTCCTGGAATATGAAGAAGAATCTCAAAATCAATCATCAATTTTGTTTTTGGGGGGTGGTGTAATTGGGTACAACCTAAAAGTTGCCCAAACGCCTAAGCGTTAGGTCATAATTTTGCGCAATCTAAGGGTCATGTCGCAAGGAACAAAGATAAGGCGCTATTTATTCCATTCCGTGCAATGATTGTGATTGGGATTACACCGGTCAGACCGAACGCCTGTTTCGAACGCGTCCAAAAGAGCACCAAAAGCCTGTTTTCTTAAAAATCTAAAATTCTGCTATGTCGGAGAACGCATACCAAACTAACTACACAGCCACGTTCAAAAATTTTAAAACCATCACCACCAATCCATATTACCATCAAAGAAACTGTCTGGAGGCATGGGGTATCAAAAGTGCCCCCGCACCATTGAATTTTGATGATGGTAGTCCATTGTCAGAAGCCAATTTTCCTCAAATTAGTAGATAACGCCATTAGTAGTTCAGACAGGGTATAAATACCCTCTCAGAGGAATCACCCCTGATGAAGATACTAGATTGTAGTGTCGAAAATTGGATCATGAACGCTCAGTAACTTTTTAAGTATCGTTCAAAACTTTTCAAACCAGAGTAGCGTGGAACTTTGCAATGTTCATTTCGGTCCTTTGAATTGAAAAGCTTGTTCACATTTGATTCACGGGGAGTGTCTATTAACTTCTGGGCATTCGATACTTCCCCATCAAAACTAGCGATAGATTTAACAGTTCTCAGAAACCAATTAGTGATTAATTGATATGATATTAGTTGATCAACTTTTAATTAATGGAACTAATCGTCTCCTGTAGATGAAGGACTCTTATTGGCAGAAATAAACAATGTGAATGACCTGTGGAAGCAAACGGATGAAGAACGCGTTAATTTTGTCTATGCATTGCAGTACAAAGTCATAAAAGAAAACACTGAAAAGTTTGCAAGACTGCTTGAAAAGTATGAGAAAGTAAGTATATATTAAGGTGGTAAATAGTAAAACTCCCTACAGCGTCAAATAGTCAGAATAACGCCAAATTAATTACTCGTGACCCAGGTTCCTTTGGCACCCTTAACCCAATCCTAATTAGTATTCATTTTCAGGGTCTCCCTAATCCTTCCCTAATCCTATCCCTAATTGATCTAGGCCTAATCAGTATTCGTACGTCACGATCCCGATGTTCTTCCGAAACCATGTCGAACTTGGACTTCGCGGCCGTTGTCCGATTTTCTTCCTAACTTTCTTCCTGACTCAGTTTTGTGCGGACGAATCGTCGCTTCCTAGCAAGTTTGCATAAACTATTTAACACGTCCAAAGTTAACTGGCCCTGTCAAGATTGAAATTTGCTGCTTGTCCGGAGGTGATTTGAAGAGGCACGACATGGTGAGCATGGAGCAGGTTTCTTGTTTCTTTACCTTGATGAAATATATTCTGAACTATATGAAACAAAGACAGATAACTTCTCTTGGTAAACAAATTAACTATGAGCTTATCTCCTCTCAACTTGGCCACTAGTTAATCAAGAACGATCAAATTTCTCTTGGAGACTTCTAAAAAGTTTGTTGAGTTCGATGGCTGGTACAGTCTTGATGATGTTCAAATGTGTCGCCATAATACGTTGAGGTCGATGGTGGTTTGAACGTTTTCCAACAGCCTTTTTACCTACATAGTTTTTCGACTCTGATTGCATCCAGTCTCGATGCAAGTAAATAGATGCTGCATAATCTTATATCCATTAACTACAACAGTGATTTGAATCGAGGCACTTGTTCCAAAGATGTTGTTTTATATGGCACTGTAGGTCAAACAACGTCTAAATGTCTTTTTCCACAGACATTACAGACGTGTAGGATACCTTGACTTTGTGAGGATCATTTGTTTCTCCCTTTGAATGGTGATTTCTCTACTCTTTATCCGCTTCTTCCTGGCTAGTCTTCTTGTTCTTGCTCCACATTTTCCTTCCCTTCAATTCTCTTCTTTGTTCCCCCACCTTTTTCTTACCCTTCTTCTCCTTTTCGTCCTCATTCGTTATCTTTCTTTATCTTCCGCTTTTCTACCTTGCTTACCCACCTCTTCCTGCTCTTCCACGAAAAACTTGTATGATAACAACTTAAAATACGTGCCCTGGCCTCACTATCTTAAGTTATATGTTGACCATTCTGCAGAGATGTATAATATCACGAATTACAGAGTGTGTATTCATTTTTTAAGTTCACCCGGGCCTTTTCAACAACGCACTCTTCTAGAGGCCGCTAACCTCGAGCAAGTTTGTTTTCTCTGTAACTGTATCCAAAGAAATTCCTTAAGAAACTTTCGTGTTACGAGAGCAAGTTATCTTCGACGGAGAGAAACAAAAATTGGTCCAGAGAAGTGAAGAATTTTTCAACCTGTTGTATGGTCCCTTTTTGGAAATCCTCGCTCAATTAGTATAAAAGCAACCAACTCACAATTTCGTCTTTTTGTAGCCAGGATATAATTATAAAGTGCACCACAAGCCTTTAAAAAAGACAGTCTGGCGTTTGCCGCAATAAAATTCTCCTAAATTAAGGACAACTTCGAAGTAATGTCTAGATGATCAAGCTAGAGCGTGCATGTTATCCCACATTCACCAAAACATTGGTCGATCTAAAAGCTCGGATCTGCTTCATAGCTTGTTTACAACACATGCCTTCTCCGACGTATTTATTGGGGGGAAATGGCCCCATGGCCCCCTCATGTAGTGTTTTGCTTTAGAAATTTATGCATTTCCGAGATTTTTATACTTACTATTATTGGACGAGTCAGAAAACTTAATCCAGGTTAACGTGGGGTCAATTAACTTGCCTTTCAACCCTTTTCTGGTCACCTGTTAGTCCATCCAAGTCTTTATTCTTGCATTGTTTTCTAAAAGGCATTATGTGTCTCTAAAATTATTTTGGGCACAGACCTAAACAACTTAAGAATTTTAAATTGACATCCTTTCTCGTGCATAGTTTAAAAAGTTTATCATTGTCTATAATGCTTCATAGAATTGCAAGATTCTTCAAGATATCAGGGAGCAGGAAAATGTTGATATTTTGAAGAAATATGATGTCATTGGCATGACCATTACAGGAGCCGCAATGCGATTGAGTCTTTTAAGTAAGTACCAGATAGGTATTTCTTACGTAAAAAGATTTGTATGGAGAATAAAGATATAGTATTAAAAGATGTATTTCTAGATTACCAACCTTTTCTCAGAGGGATTAGTAATGAGGTTTCAGGAAGATTAATTAGCCTTCTTCTAGTTGATATTTTGCCCGGCAAAAAATAGCCAGAAAAAACTTTCAGCCGCAAGCAAAGTAATTAGTGTCTTGAATTAAAATTACAGCTACTCTTTCTTAGGAATTGCCAGGGATGATGAGGTAGTGGTTAATAATTCTGGAAAGGATTTTCAAGAAAAAATGTCTGACAAGGGTGTGGCTAATACAAGATAGCCCTCTTTCTTACAAAAATAGAATAGCTGCTTTAATTTATTTGCTCTGGGTAAACCTTTTTACATAACGGATCCATTTGCATTCCGATTAGAAAACCTTGGGATTCTCATTTGCGAATCAAGATCAGTTCTAAGTAGAAACTGGTTCGAGATATCCCAGCATTTTTTTTTACCATCTTTTTTCATCTGAAACCGTGAATCCATCAAGCGCAGTAGCCAAGAAATAAAAATGAAAATTGGACTAAATAGGAATGCTTATGGATGTATTTTCTCAAAATAACGCAGTTTTACTATGGAACTTTATTGTGGTTAAAGTCAGAAGATTTTCAGTAATATTGGAGGAAAACGTCTACAAGAGAAGGGGTTAAAGCTAATTTACACAGATGGCCAAAGTGAATGCTACCTTAAACTTGAAGTTTTCTATTAGTAGAGTTAAATCAAGGAGAAAATGTTATTTCTGGAGCTCCTTTCATGATTGTTTTGTGTTGAAGTAGAGATTTGTAAATAACACTATTTAATTTTCTGTCGGCTAGCGCTGTTGTATACGTACTAAATAACGTGTTAGAAAGTCTTTTGGGTGAGTAAACATGGCAAAAAAAAATCTTCTGGATGACTGATTAATTTCCGGCAGTAGAATTACTTATTACTTAGAGTAACAAATTACATTTATAATATCAAAATTTCTTCCGGTTGCTTTCCGAGCTGATTTTATGGCGAACAAAGTCAATACAAAAACTGCGCACCTGATTTGTGTTATGTGGAAAGTGTGGAATGACTACACCTTCCCAACCAACGTCAACGCGCCACCACAACAACACGACAGTAACAATATTAACAATGAGGACGACAACTAAGACTCAAAAAAGGACTGACAATGACATTGACGACGACAATGACAACGATGACGATAAAAGGTAACGATGAAGATAGCGATAGTAATAACAAAAACAATTATCAGTATAATCGAAGGGTACGAAATTAATCTTTTTTTCTTTCTTTTTCATGTTTCCCAAGAAAGAATTTGGTTGCCCAAATCTATTTTGTCTTTTTTGTTTTTTTATGTCATGCAAATGAACAAAAAAGTTAATCACACATAAATGATTTGTTTACTTCATCACTATGTCAGCTTGCAATGTACAATGGTCATTGTTTTGAATTATGTTAACATATGGCGGGCTCAATAACATGAAACCTGTGTGAATTGAGAACAAGAAAAGCGAGTTTATCGTGAATAGTTTACTAAACTTTTCAAAGTAGAAAGAGCACACTTTTGCCTTACCTAGTTCTTGCTTTCATTTTACTTTCTTCAGTGACTCAAAAAGGTAGAACTATCGATTATGTTAGCACTTCAATTAAAGCAGATTGCCCAAGGGGCAATCATTCATGAAAATTTGGTCGTCCCGACCAACTGAACAACCACTAATTTCGAACCCTGAGTTGTCGAGGAATGTAAAATACCAAGATAATGTAATAATCAATGCAATGTTTGTCCAATTTAGGCAAAATTAAACCCTGTGCAGTAATTGTAGAAGAAGCAGCAGAAATTCTCGAGGGTCAGCTTATATCCGTTCTTCCACCAACCGTAAAACATTTGGTGATGCTGGGTGATCAAAAACAGCTTAAACCTCATGTTTCTTGCTATGAGCTGAAAAGATTCAAGAATCTCGACTGCTCTATGTTTGAACGATTAATAAACAACGAATTGGATTACCAACAACTTGGAAGACAGTGTCGTATGAGAGATGATATTGCACAGCTACTTCGTGAGCTCAACATTTACAAAGATCTTAAGACAAATGAAGAGGTAAGTTTATATTGAATTAATTAAGGTTAATTTATAACAAGGATGTATAAAAAGCCAGATTAACAAATGGAGCAAATCCTTGGCTTTTCCAACCACTAGACAAACGCAATGTTTAAACCTTTATCGTCAGCATGTCTTGCTTTGACGTGCAAGAGCATGCATCTTGCGTTAGAAAGAGTAAAACAATAGAAGGCTGATTCTGCTGGGATAGAGTTTAAACAGTATAATCAGCGGAAATTTTTCTGTTGGCTGATTGGAAAGACTGTGAAAAATGCATCAACTTGCAGGAAGATGAGTGTTCAACAAATAATTTATGCGGCCAATGGCATTATTAAATACAATACTGCAGCTATCTTGAGGGCTGCAATATATCCAGTAATTATTACTCGTTATGATCACTGATCCACTTCAAATCGCATTGTTCTTTCTCTGCGTCATATAAACAATTTTAGCTCCCCCTTGCTATTGTTCTAGAAAAAAAAATTATGTACATAAACAAAAAAGAATTCAATTTCTGGTAAACTTTGGCGGTGGATAAACCAGGCGGAAATCTCACAGCAAAGGATTCTAGCCGCATCCGACAGGTTTTCTAAAGAATTCGTTAGCGCTGATATTTCATTGAATTCAACAAAGCCTTTCATAACCAGAATGAGCATCTAAACCACCGAAATGATCTAATTTTTTTCATTTTTATAAACGACAGTTACCAAGGCGGTGTTTTCAAATCCAAACGAGAATAACATAACAGTGTTGAAATACTACCTTTAATACGTCATTCATCTTGTTTATTTGACTCAGATCTTGGGTTTACCTGATGTTGTTACTCGGAATTTTTGTTATTTCAAAAATAAAATTTTATTTATTTTAGACGTTAGGTGCCTCAAGCAGCTTGGTAATCTATCACCCTTATGAACATAGTTTGCGGGTAGGGTCCCCATGTCTTTATGCATTCTGCCTGCATGACTTAATCATTTCATCGTCAACTGAACAGTTTGTAAGGGCCCATTCCAGTTAAGTGCAAGTTAACGAGAAGGATTAAGTACTTAACAGCTAGCGGAATTGGATGATATAATGCAGAGAGAGGACATAGGGATTTTATGAGTACCAGTAATTATTTGATACTAAATGTTTAACAGTTGAACTAAGAAAATAGCTGTTCGATACCTTGCATTAGCTTCCAGTTGGGAAACAACTGTGTTGATTTATGGAATTAAAGTTTAATTGGAACTTTTGAATGCCGCAGTTGTGGTGAAGAATTGAGCTAAAAAGGCTTCATGAGATGACAACATGGCTGTAGAGAACATTTGTATTCGGAATCTTGCATGGAAAACGATTCAGTTGCTTCAAAATCGGGAAAAAAATCATACCTTTGACATTTTTTCAATTAATAACTAATTACCCTGCAACATTATACATGTTTTAGTTGTTTGAATTTTAAGACCCCATAGCAACTTCAGTTTTTCATTTTCTGATACAACCTCTGAAGGAATGATTGTACGATCAGTCTCGACTTATTCACACTCCCTGCTATATTCAAATGAAAAACGCAACCTTTTGCGGTATAGCTTAAGGGCGAACTAGATTTTTTAAACATTCGAATTTTCCCAGAATAAAGTATAAAGCGTTCAACCTCTCCGATTTTGGTTTGTTATAAAATGCTCGGCTTTAATTCAAACACAACTTTTAACTATTATAATAGTATATTAGTATCAACTTTTTTCTTTTATTTTCTTACACTAGAAAACCCGTGATAATTATCCGCCAAAATGTACTGAAAAGAGTCTGTTTTTCTGGAATCATACACGTCCGGAAGGAGATATAGTCGGAACGAACAGCAAGTATAATCAAGCTGAAATTGAAAAGATTACTGAGGTAGCTAGTCATCTGCTGAAATATGACTATCCATCCGATGACATCACCGTTCTTTGCGCCTACCGCGGACAGGTAAGAAAATGATATCAAAGTTGGAAAACTTTTTGTACTTTATTCGTTCGTTTGCCCATATTTAGAATCATGAATGTTGTCAGTTCTTCAGTGTGTGATATATCATATCAAGAACAACAAGCTAAGAGAGTAGGTGAGGTGGAGAATTTCGGATCAAAATACGACTTTGCTTTAAATTAAGTTTGGGATGCAGTCTTCCGAGGAACGTTTGGGAGGGCTTACTCACTGAATGGCCCGGTAATTTTCTGCTAAGGTACCGAAAGTTAATATTATTTCGTGTTATGTGCATTCGGTAATAATATAAACACTTGGACAGTAAACGTATTTTTGGATTTGTGATTTAATAGCATATATAAGTCTTTCTGGTCCTTATCCCAAATTTAAAATACAAACTAATCAAAGGTAATGGGAAACAAACCTCAAGCTAACATTTTTTTTTTTGTCAAAGATATTTTACGTCTCTAAGCTGCCCTCTAAACTCTAACATTTTAACTGAATACTAAAGCAAAATTCAAAGACGCAATTAATATTTTGATTTATTTACCTTATTGCAAATTTTATTGTATTCCCATTCACCTGCCGTTGAACTGCCATTTCAAGTTCTTACATCACTAAATGCTTTTATAAAATCTGATGTTTTACTAACTAGCTTCCGTTTCTTACGTAGATTTTGTAGCTACCTCAACTGATTTCCTATTGAATCATTTTTTGCTTTCGATGCTATTATTAATATTAATAACGTATTATTAATTTTGTGATGTAGATGCAACAAATGACCACTGCATTTGAGGAAAAATCAAAAGATCCAGAGGATGAATCTTTCGCCAAACTTAAAGAAATCAAAGTTACAACGGTTGACAGCTTTCAGGTAATTTTCTCATTCAATATATATACTTTAGCTGAGGCCCATTATCACATGAAGTAAAGCAACTATTAATTTGTGATTACGAGCAGACGAACAAACTTACATGAGGTTTCACACTTGAAATTTAATTTTCACAAAATTATGTCTAGACCTAGTTTAACATAGAAACTTCTGTAACGGTGTCGTAATCTCTTGGTGAGAAAAAATCATGGGACGACGGTTTTGATATAACGAAGTTTGTGCGCTGAAACTTTAATAGTATTATGCATTGAACTGATCATTTAAAAAAAATTAGGCTGATTTTTTAAATGATTTTGTTGGAAACCTGTTCGTTTTTATTCAGGGTGAAGAAAATAAAGTGATTCTGCTGTCTCTAGTCCGCAGTAATCCTAAACAGCGGATAGGTTTCTTGGCTGAACAAAACCGTATTTGTGTAGCAGTTTCCAGAGCTCAATGTTCTTTGTACATTTTTGGAAATGCCACTGTGTATGAAAAATCAGTTAATTGGAAGGTAAGTTTTAATATTTAATTTAAATAGCAGGGAGGAATTTAATTGAAACATTTGATTTTTTCCCCCACGTATATATTTGTTTTTTTCTTGTATGTTGTCACGTGGAAACTAGGCGGTCATAAGCATCAAATTGATTTAAGTTAATTTTTATCAATATCATTTAGTAACGATTTGCATTGTGCTTGCTTATGTGCTTGCCATTAAACAGCAGTTTTAATAGTCGAGCTCCTCTGTCAAACTATCGACAACTGTAGCAACAGAATTTATAAATTGTTCGTATTGCATACAATTATTTTCAAATAAGGATTTTGAATCTCTTGGCTGGTGATGCCAGACAGAGGTCTTTGTTCTTTTGGATTTGGCATCCTCTACAGTATTTATCAGTATTTTCTGCAATAAAAAATAATGAAACAGCCCTGAAATAATTCACCCTTTCTATATAGTTTGGTCTTAATTTGAACTTTGTCACTTAACATAGCACAATAAGGTACTTTTGGAATGTAGAGGAAGAGGGTGCAAAACTGATTGTTCACCTATAGGACGCCTGACAGCCTTGAGACCCCTTGATCTTTCCAAAGAATCATAGGTTGAACATATTTTATGGAAACAAGTGGCTATTGCTATACTTGGTAAGCTGGTCTTGGAATGAATTCTAGCGCTACTCTCCATTTGCTTCCCTAAATAGCACTCTAACAGAATCGTGTATGGAGCGAATAAAAATAGCTTAGAAACGTGTAGCTGTATGTATGAAGTATCTCGATAAATTTTATTAGGAGTTTACGGAGAGTGTAATTAATTGTATCTCTAAGATTACTACTTACGACCGATTCTGGGTGGTGCAGAGCATGTGGTTGATTCTCAATAAATTAATGTTGCAGCCAGGATGTCACGTGCGACAAAATTAAATCGGCAAAACTGAACTAAGGAAAATGTTCGTCAAAAGTTTGAAACTTTCTTCATTCAATCTCAGATGTCAACGTCTGCCAATAAACGAACAAACAAACCAGGTGGAATGAGATACAGTTATACACAACAAAGACAGATATACTGACGATCTGATCGAATGCAGATAGACTGGAAAAAGACCGACAAAGTGATGAAAAACGCTGTAACGTAGAAATAGGTCTTGACAGGAAGTCAAACATTTTCATGTAGTCAATTTCATGAAGAAAGCATACGGAGTAAAAAATAGTTTACTTGTAAGGGTTTCAAAGGCATCGTTTCCTACAATCCTGGCTGTACATGTAACGTATTTGAGATTGAGAGAAACTCTGGGCTCCAGATAGGACTCGAACTCGGAACCTTCTGAATGCTAGCCAGACGCTCTAACCATTGAGCCAGTAGCATTCAGTTGGCGAAACGAGAAAGGCATGGTAGTTTATTGAAGTTTATCGACCTTTCAATCAGTCGAATAAGAATAACATTCCTTGTTTGAGTTGAAAAGTACTGAATGCAATTAAAAAGGATTAATGTAGCGTTAGAGTGCAAAAAAGCTATATTAACTCGACTAAAAGGAGGGGTCTCAAGAATTGATGACATGGGAAAGCTTGGTGTCATTTAGTATCGATTGTATTGAATAACGCGACACCTAGCTGAATTTTTGGTGAAAGCAAACCAGATTTTTCTTACTTGTTACCAGTCATCACACTTGAACGTTACATAAAAAAGTACTAATGTTAGAATCGTCGAATAATGTTGAATGTTAACGCTGACTACTTCTCATGCCCCAGAATGAGAATTTGTGTTTGTGAACAAGTTAAAATTCGATACCATCCACTTAAGCTACCCAATGGAGAGAAGCCTTAAAGATCGACATTTTTAAACCTAATAAAATTGCATCTCATACAGTCAGGTTTGCGAACCCTAACCCTAACCAAACCAAATATTTATCGAACCACCTGACAAACAAACTAAATTCAAACTTCGTTACTCATGTTTTTGTTTAACGTGTAGTCAATTTATAAATACGAAAATTGATGGTAGAAATGTGTGCTTATATATCACGAATTTATGATCGGAGGGTATTTTCTGTTAAGAAATCAATAGAGCTTTAGCCAGGAACTTTTAAGCAGGGTTCTAAGATATAATTATATAATATTATATTATGTAGTATTGCCAATAACTATGGGTTTCATCTATTGAATTCGATTTGGCGTCGACTGCATTGAGGGGCTTAGGTGTTTGAAATGAATTGATAATCGATGGGAATATCTTTGTTATACACTCTTACCATATAGACTGACTTTACTGCTGTATGGCAAGGGATTTCATATTGTAGGACCATGCCATTGCGCAGTTTTATTTCCCGATCTTAGAAAAAATAACCAAATACTAAATAATTCTGATTTTTGAATAACTGAGACAAAATTACCTGACCATTTTTTCACCATCCTCTCGACTGATCCATTATGCGTGGACATGGAATATTACCCGCTACTATCCACAATTTGACGGAACATGCAGCCAGTTATTTTCCATCTTTATAAATTTTGATTAAAGTTACTCTAACAAATGGTCTTAAATTTGCAGAAAATACTGGGATATTTGCGTAAGAATGATCTTATTGGTTCGCAGTTCGCTCTGAAAAACATCAGTGAAAAGGTAAAATTAAACAGCTGTTATATACCGTTCATACCCACTATACTAGCTAGATTTACAGACGTTTGCCAATATTGTCGTGAAAATCAGTTTCCATTGCCAAATGTACAGATTGAGGCATTAGTTGATGACGTCATACACACTTGATGAGTGAAATGAATATCCGACGATATTTAAATAAATATTGGTTAAAAGATCATCAATCGAGAAAGCAACATTGAAAATAAGTTGGTTTACTTTCCAGACGAATGTTTTTCATTACCTTGGCGAGATAATTTGTTTAGGACTCTGTTTCTTAAATACATGAATTTTCACAAACACTGTCGTATTTCATTTCAATGTTTGATGATTTGTAAAGTTCAGCACATATGAAGTTGTTTAATTTTATTTTAGGTTTATTTTATTTTGTTTTGTTTTCCTTTAATTTGTTTGTGGATTCCCTAAAGCTTGGTCTACGCTAACCATTTTTATTTGGCTCAATAATATTCTCCATACCGTTCCCTTTCTAAGCACGTCTTGATAAAGAGGACTTCCAAGTTTTCGAAACGACGCCATCACTTGGAGCATACAAAATGTTTTGATGACTTGACTGATATGTCAAGCAACGGAATCCTTGATGCAACCCCCTGGATATTAAATCAATCATTTTCTTACCTTAAGGTTCAAAAGTTTAGATGTCTACACTTATACGTTGTTCTTGTTTGCTTAAGCTGTCGACGTTTTACTTTCTTTTGGAACATACAATTTTGACGGACATTCCTCGATATGAATTACCATTAACGAAAGCGAGATATTAAGTTACCAACTTTCGATAGATGCAGGTCTTGACTGTCATAAAACTCGTCAATTTTGTTTTAATTTACGTTTTAGAATGCACGACAATCTGGTAAGTATGATATTTCAAATATTTATGTCTTTTTCTAATGAGTTCTCATCTGGATAACTAATTTTTAATTATTGAATACAACACATAAGCGAAGGAAATTTTTGAAAAGTGGAAGGGGGAGGTAGTGGCGTACTACGAATGGTGGCTTGGTTTGACAGATATCAATGTGGGAACGAAATTTTACTCCTATATCAGGGCCTTATTCCGAACAGGATATATGCCAACGGTCGTTTCTGACTCCTGAATATATAGTAGTTTAGCCAAGGTGCTGAGTTCGTGTGCGCACGCCGTGGTGGTAAATTCATTGTACATACATATATAGATAAATATCCACATATCCGGGTTGAATATTTCATCCCGGCCATGAGATGATGTGGAAAATACACTTGAACATTAGAAACGATTTGTGATGCGTCTTGTAGAAGGGAATATTGGTCTAATGTGTATCTTTTTTCATCTTAACAATTTCCCCATATCCTACCTCTTTGACGTCCTACCTAGGATTTGGTTAAAATCTGTACAAATGAAATTATTTTCTGCAAATCTTTTCTTTCAATTTTTCTTTAAGAAGATTAACTTTCTTGTCTTAATTATAAATAAAGGAGGACAGAGTGTCATTAATATATACAACGAAAACGGAATGACATTCGTTGGAGATAACAATCAATTCACGATTTACGGTTAGTTTATTTAAATTAGTCTTTCTTAAAGTGTTAGTAATGTTTATGGCGGCCATCTACCAGTAATCGGAGGAAAAAGCAAAATATCATAGTTGGAAATAGTGAATAATGTTGATAATCACATCACACAAATAAAGTTTGAGGAAGTAGTTTTAAAAATGATAGTAAACGTTTGTGCTTGGAAGCTGTTTGTTTTGCTTTTTCCAAGAGAAATTGAAAACAACTTTCATTTGATACTAAATATTACAATTTTTGAAGTACTTCCTTGGATTCATGATGTTTGTATTCATTTTTATTGTAGTTCAAAGTCCGAAAACTGATTGCAGTGAGGCTGAAGATACAGAAGACGATTGCCGTGAAATAGAACGAACCTCTAAGGATACTCATGGAATTCACAAGTTCCTTATTTAAATTAGAAAACCTAAAGATAAATTTTTATACTAACCTACGAGATTAATTTGAATCGACTTGATGACAACTGCCGTGTAATTGGCACGCTACTTCAGTCTTGAAAAAGCTTCTAAACACTTTGCATGTTTTTACCTCATGTAAGAGTCATTCCATAGATCTTCTGAGCTTTTTACCCAATTTTTTAGCATTTCATATGATTTTATGAATAATAAGTTATTGATAATGACGTACATGTGAATGGTACTTTCATAACACAAAGAGGCTGCTAATATATATAATTCTACCCTTGACTTAAACTTGATGGGTTAAAATCTCAGCTCGGGCTCACGAATAAATATCTTTAAAAATGATCTTATTTATTTATTTTTTTTTTCAGCAATGGGTGCCAGTGTAGGTAGTCGAGGATAACAAGATGCGATAACTTTGGGTGAAGCAACTACCTGTAAAATCGTATATTTCAGGTAGTTGCTTCACCCAAAGTTATTTGATCTTACATATGTCGAATATTTCGATAAAGTTCGGAGTTTTTCTGTGTGTTCACCCCCAAAATACTGTGATATCATAATTACCTCCGTTTCCATTTTTCTCATATGGAAATCTAATACTAAAATTCCAGGAAAAGAGAGATATATTTTTCAATTTTTCCCGTATTATTTAACATGCACGAGATAACATGAAAGCGAGAGATGAATTTAAGAAATTTACAAACAGTCAAAAAGAACTGCTCACCAGCAGGGCAGATAGTGATATTAAGTAACATTATCACAGAACACCAAAACGCCAAAAATATGACTTGAAACTATAAGTGAGGAAAAATTTAACAGGTTGTGGGCCCTCCTCTGGCCTTGATGACAGCTTCGCATCTGCTAGACATGCTGCTGATCAAGTTAACTAAGCGTTCGCGTGGAAATCCTTCTCAGGCAGCAATGACAGCTGTCCATAGTCCTTTCACATTTTTCAGTCGCTGTTTCTTCAAGATGTGACTGACACTTTGACTGCAGCCCACTGTAACAACGATCTCTCTTGGTGAGTAGCCTTAACTTCCTCTGATAATGGACCCATAGTCTTCGCACCTGGCTTGAGATTCTCGCTGTACCAATCATTCGAAGTGATGTTCTGATAAATTCGGAAGAGACCACACCTTCCCTTGAAAACTGCTTAAAATCGCAACAAATCCTGACAAAAATTGTGGGTTATGCCTTAAAACCTACTGAAATAAAGTGTTCTGGCATGCAGGTTAACTAAAGTCTTTGGTGCAGGTTGGTAAGCGATTGTAACCCTTCACTGTGCAAAAAGTCGAGCTTGAGCAGTTCTTTTTGACTGCTTGTGTATAAAGTTGAATAAATGCTTATTTGTATAAATCTCGGGACTTTTCATGTTCTGGTTATCACTTAGCTGAGCTACACAATCACAGGTACGTCTGAACCGAGTAGCTTTGAAATACAAGTTCTGCGAACGGAATTGTTTTGAGCAGCTTTCAAAAGTGGCTTCCCGAGTTCATTCTTCCCTAAGGGAGACTTCTTGTACCAGATATTATCACCTGCATTTAGCTGCTGTTTAATGGTAAAATAGAATGAAGATTCTGGTTTATTCGTCTCTGCAGGACGATGGCTTTTGAATATTTTGTAGTATTTAACAGGATGGCGTTCATGGTCAATTGTTTGAGAATTGGATCAAACAGTCATCGTCCAGAAGACTTGTCCAGGTCGTGAAAGTCTTTGGATGCTCTCTCCGCTTTCCACACAAGGAGTTCATTGCCTTATTCAGGATCGTTTTCCCTATGAAATGTCGCCCCACTGAAGACGTTGGGATGTATTTTTGGTTCGAAAGAAAAATGGAAGGTAAACAGCCGCTAGGTAACACGCTGCAACGCTACTTGTTTTTGGTTACCAAACTATCCTTCGGCGAAACAGTTGTCCGCTTCAGTCTTTCTCGCTTCTCGGGTGGCTTGTGGATGATGACCTTTAGCGTATTCAACCAGTAATGCTGTCATCAGGATTTTAAAACCTCTCAAGAAAGTTTAAAGCCGTTTTCTTTGTGTAAATTTACCGTAACTTGAACTTTTTGTGCTGAGGTGCCGCTAAATGCTTAAGTTGAAAATAGGTAAGAGTTGCAGGTTTGTACGCCATTTTTCTTTTTTACGGAGGTTTTACCGTGGAAAAAGTACGTCTTTTACTTCCCTCTTCTCGTTCTTCTTTCGACGAAATTTGCACAAGACTTGCTTGTATTTTGTTGTATGATTTGTATTTTCCGATATTTGGTCAGCAATAAAAATACAGAAATCGTTCATGTTTACTTTGTTTGTTTTGTCGGTTTCGAAGTTCTTTTCATCTTCGTCACCGAAGTCTTGTACCTCCAGGTGAATACTTAACATAAATTTTTATCATAGCACATTTTAGACATTCGTAACCAAGTTTGAGATAATGTACAATTTATCAATTTTTTAAGTAAAAAAATATATATCAAAAATATATTCATTTATGGGCTGGCCTTAATGCAAGTATCCGACTAATAACCTATGAGAATGTTCCACTTTTAAGACGGGAAGTCTGGTCATCTAATAAAAAATCTCTGGCTCTTTAAGGAAAAATGAGTGAGGGGTTTGGTCGCTAGCAAAATGCTTGATTTGTTCACTATTTTTTGTAATATTCATGAAGAACTTGCATGAAAATTTCCGACAAGAAATGGGAATTTCCAACAGACGATCTCGTGTGGGGGGGCAACGGGCCCCCCTGCCCCCCCCTCAAAGTTACGCCACAGGAAAAAAACAGAATAAAAAGTGGAAGTTTCGTCTTGACAAAGTGGAAGCACTGGTTTATTCAGGAAAAAATACAGTAATCAAATAGACGATCGAACAGAAGTGAACCGGGCAGCTCTGGAACAGATGGAACAACTCAACAACTACTTGTAAGCCAATGGGGTTAACGCCGCCTGCTGGGAGGTACATCAGAATTCGAGGAAAACGGAATGCCCTGCGTACAAGGAAGTCCTGCGGACGATGCTTGAAAATAAAAAAGCTATTCACGGATGAATTATGTCAAAATGAAATTTTTAAAAACTGGGGAAAATTTGATCTCAGAAGAGGTTTAATATCCTACCCAAAGGTACGACGATCAAGCATTAGATTTAAGATGTGTCTTCAAAGTTTTTAGGATTATGTCTTGTTATGTGTTGTTGTCAATATCGCAGATAACGAAATTAAAACTGAAAGTGGCCTTGAAATATTTTTAGATGAGCTATGAGTTCGATTTTAACTGAAAATTTGCAAAAGCTCATAAACCTCTTCCAAGAATTTTGACTTTAGGCTTGTGATTTAGAATGAAGTTTAAACTGTGGAAATCTTTTATACTGGAGAATGTTTTGTATAGGTTACCATGTGAATAGCAACCCCAGGTATTTTTGTTTTTGTTTTTGCTCACATGTCAGTACAAGTGAAATTCCAACATAAGTTTCGCGTGAGAACTTGGTGCTCATTGCTGTAAAACAACTCACTTTTAACAGGAATTACTGGCATGAAGTTCCAGATACCATTAACAAGTTCAACGAGTAATCAATCCTAGACTCCTTATTAGTATTTTGAAAAGCAAATGATTTCATGTGACACTTTCGCCGATAAAAGTTAAGTTGATGAAGATCATTGATTTCAATTACAAAACTACTCACCCCCTACTTACAACATGTATTGTGGACCTTTTTGGAGTCAGCAAAGGACCATCACTCCAGCACACTGACGTGAGAGATGCTTGCAAAGGTTAAATTGGGTTTTAATTTTAAGTCAGTTTATATGTATTTCAGTTACTAACATGTTAAAATTGTAATGAGCTGATATTAAGGGCACCATTGGCTGCATGGTACACATGCAAGTGCATACTTTAATAAACACCAGTGGTGACAAAAATGTTGTACACATATCAATCTTTTGTTATCTTGTTGTGTATGATCTTGTGCAGCCATATGCTATTTTGTAACAAAATTGAGAGTATTGACAAATTTGCAAGATTGCAGTATTGTATACTTGTACCTATCAACCTCCTGATAAAAATTCAAGAAGAATTTTACAACAGTTCATACACCCAAACATATTTGAGTAGTAGCAAGTTGAATATTTAACCTGGAGAATAAACCTAGCCTTTGAATTGTGTATTTTAGGCACATTCATGCAGATTCAAGACATTCTAAGATGTTTTATGTGGCATTTAAGTCAATAACATTATCAATCACATCAAATTTGAAGGACACAAGCCCCTTCAGGTCCTGCCTTGGCCATAGCACTTGTTTTGAGTGGGTGTGGAGGCATTCTGTTCACCATTCATATGTATTAAGTAACCTCCAAATGCCTTTACAGAAGAGTAATGTAAAAAGAGTGCTGCATAGGCAGTTGTTTATTAAACAGAAACAGCAAAAGGGTTGTGTACTGCAAAGTGAAAATGATGTTTTGAGTGAAGGCCCTCCATTTATTGAAACAAGGTGTTAATATCACCTAAACAAATTCTAACGTTACTCAAACATTTTCACAACATTACTGAAGCTCTGCCACTTAAAGCATTAGAATGAAAGATGAGAGATAATCATTTGGTTTGGAATTAATGTTGTTGAAACTGGCCTTTGCAGTTTACAACTTTTAACTTGATTAAAAAAAATCTTGGAAAATTCCAAGCAACTTTTAGCACAGGGCCACCAAGAGATGATTAATTTTTCTGGGATACTTCCTGAAAAAACAAGTAGAATTGAGAAATCTGACTTGCAGCTAACTTTGTCTCCATGATCAGAACTCATTAAAAGTACGGTGTGCAATAACCCAGTGCTTTTATAGATTGGCTTGTTTGGTTAGTGTGCACTCATCAAAGGTTTCTTTAGTTAATAGGCAATGGATTTGTTGCTTTTATGTACAGTTAAACAAGAAAGAGAAGATATTCATTGGATATTTAGTTACTTTGATTCTATTTCAAGATGGCAACCTTTTGCTCATTTTCTAAAATACATTTGTCATGTCATTGCTTAGCTATTGGTTCTGCTTAGTTGTATTCAATGAGATTACAAGGAATCCAGCTAAGAGCAAGTGCATGCCAGTTGTTAGGAAAAAGAATTCTTCTAGCTTGTTACATGCATTATTATAGTTATTATAAATTTCATTGATGATTATTAGCATATATTTAAAAAAAGATCACTAACAGTTGCTTTATATATACAGTCAAATTGATGATTAAATTTAGAGCTAGCTACTATTAGCTGCAGGCTGGTAAATCACTGCATGAGTTAGTCAGAAGGTCAAGCTGCTTTCTTGACATTCTTCATACCCTGCAGACAATTAATTATACAAACATGGTGAACAATATTTATGAAAATCAGGTGTTATCTTTAATTTTGAATTTCTACAAGTAAAATTGAGCTGAATTTTTCTTATTTAACAGTCATGTTTGCTATAAGTGTTGGGTCCACATGTTCCTATATAAGCTAGATTAAGTTATAATTCCCTAATTATTCATTTGTGACAGCTATTATCCATAAGTCATACTAATCATACTTCACTCAGTATCTCTGCATTACAAGTAGTGCACTTGCAAGGGAGGATTTGAGTAATTTCAGCAAAATTGTAGAGCCCAGCCTATTTGTTGATGCTTTAAAATATATAATTCTACATGATAAATCCATTCTTTAGGATGCAGGTCATCCAGTGTGCAAGGTTTCCAATATACTGTTAAAGTTAATTGTTTAATGGTCTGTTCAATATTATATACTGTTTCTTATTACTGTTATATGTTGTTAGTGTTGTGTTCTTGCTGTTACAGAATTACTATAATGATGATAATGATAATATTTATTATTTACTGCATGCAGCACAGTATTGATTTTGAAGTTTCTGTGTCTTTTCTGTTTGAGCTTTACAAAGTTTAGAATAGGCAAATCCTATCTTTCAATACCAGTAGAATTTTAACTGAGACAATTTTAAAACTTTTCCAGTATTAAGTGTTTCAGTGGAAAGCATAAACCACTGTAGGCAGTGATGCGCCAGGGCTTTCTTGGGTGGGGATCTTGCACACTAAGAGTAAATCAGTGAGGAAAAATTGAGGAGGAGGATGAAGAAAATGAAGAAAGGAAGAAGAAAGAAAGAAAAAAAGAAAGATAAGAAAAGGATTAAATCTAAATAAGAAAAGAAAATGAAGAAAGGGCAAAGGAGGAATATTGGAGAAAACACAAGGAAAAAAGGGAGAAAATCTGCTGTGCAACATGATTATACAATCAATATGGTGTAATTAACTAAATTAATTATCAGGCTAAAAATCTGTGGCAAAAGTAGTGCAGAATTTGATGAAGTCTTTCCCTGGATTCCACTAGGGGCATAAAGGTGGGCCCTTGGACCATGTGCAGAAAAGTGAGTAAGGTAGCCATTTGACTTGAAGATCTTCTTGAAAGTTTCAAGTTCCTCATGGGAATTTTCGTAATTGGAGCAAATATTGAAAAAACGATGGAGTAATGATAAAGTCAAACTTCTTTTAGAAGAGAAAGGGATAAAACTGTGAAAATTAGTAATTAAATATACTTATTTTTTGATAGTTGTATCAGCGTTTTTTCAGATAAAGTTTTCTCCGCCAAACCTTTGGTACATACAGCTCCCAAAAAAGTTCTTTTTTTTCCTGCTTACCTTTTACTGGCATCCACACTCTCCAAACCCTCAAACAAATTTCCAGCGTCTTCTCCTCAGCCTTTCCTCACCTCAACATCCGTTTCATTTTCCGCCCTACCAGACGTCTTTCTGACTTTTTTACCTTTAAGGACAGGGTTCCTGAGGGTTTGAGATCTCGTGTAGTCCATTCTTTTAAGTGTCAATGCTGTAACGCATTGTATGTGGGCCAAACAGCTCACCATCTACATACACGAGTCTCAGGTCATTTGGGAGTCTCTGCCCTTACTAGTCAAAAACGTGTCACTGCCATCCCATCCAGTATTTTAGCACACCTTTCCGAAACTGGCCATACTGCATCTCTTGACGACTTTAAAATTCTTTCCTCTTGCTCTTCCCCTTCCGAACTTCTCGTAAGGGAAAGCCTCCTAATTTCCAAAGTTAAAACCCTCTTCGAATGGCAATCTTAGCTCCATTCCCCTGTCTTTGTTCTAATTTTCTCTTCTTTATATCCGCCACTACATAGCTTGTAATATGATACCTTCATTTATCTATATATATTCGCTGTTTTGTAATTATATCCCTCAATCTGATGATGTTGCGAGATGCGACGAAACGTTAATTAGTTCAATAAATCTTATCATATTCCATGGCTTTGATCCGTGTTTTGTGCTGGGTATTGATATTCATCGTAAGATTAATATTCCCGTCTGGTTCTTCACTTGCAGTTACAGAGTGCACATGTAATTTTTTTTTTTTTGTATTTTTTTTTCTTCTGTTATATAGGACTTGCTATGGCTGATAAACAGTTTACTAAAAAAATACCTGTTCCTGAAAATTTGAAAGGATTTGTAATAGGGAAAAACCGGACTGGTCTGAATGAGATATCCCTAGCTACAAACGCACGTGTATTTGTTAAAAAAGAGGAAAATGAAATATATGCTGAAGGAACTGATCAACAAATCAAGCTGGTAGAAAAATTCATTCAGGAGAAGCTGGTAGGAATTACTGGACTGTTCTTCAGATAATGTTAAAATAGAAATGTTCTTGATTTTTTAATCTTACCTTTTATGGTTGGGAAAGGATAGTATTTTTAAAATCAAGGTAATCAGAAGTTCAAGGAAAACATTCGAAATTTCACCTTTTCAAGTAGCTCGTCGCAAATACTGACATGCATGTTTTCTTAGTTAAGGCGTGATATTGTAGTTTCACCTCAAATATGACGTCTAGCTGACTGAATACGGCTCTTTCATACTCCTCGATCTAAAAGAAACGCAATCAACTCTTTGTTAAGAAGTTTCATTATGAATAAATATGATTGTGCATTTCCATTCACATTCATACTCCAAATGCCGAAAGCAGGGAGCAGCAAAGTTCAGGTAGGATGCTGTACCGTGAAAGCAGACGCTTACGTCATGGACCCTTGCGTGTTTTCCTGCACGGTTCTTTTTCGGAGAAAGATTTTTCATGCGAGAATACGCTTTTTTTCGTACTTCACATATAATTTAAGAAGAACTAATTACAATATGAGGGGCAATGTTAAGTGGGACATAGCACCACGAGCCGAAGTCGAATGATTGTAAGTCCGATACATCACCGTGGCAAATATTGTAAAGCAGTTATACGAATACGTGTAAACATTCATGTTCTTGAAAAATGGTGTGAAGCCAGTGGTGTCGCTACACATTTCATGATCCTTGTGAAAAAGGTCCTAAGGTTTTTATTAATAATCAAAACATTGATCCTGTAGCTAATACTAAAACTCTTGGCGTCTTTTTTGATGAAAAAATAACATGGAAAACACATATTCATCATTTGTCGAAAAAGGTATCAAAAGGAATAGGAATTTTACGAAAAGCTAAAGACATAATAATTACAAAAAGTCTAAAGAGGTTATATGGAGCCTTAGTGCAACCACATTTTGACTATTGTTCCCTTGTTTGGGGCAACTGTTCGGATGAATTCAAAGATCAATTACAAAAACTGCAGAATAAAGCAGGTCGTATCATTACTGAAGATAGCTATTATTCATCAGGCTTCAGCTACCGATACTTTGTCAAAATTAGGATGGACAACGTTGCTGTGTTGGAGGGACAAACAACTATTGTCCCTAGTTAACTGCGTTAACGGGAATTCAAATTTAAGCCACTTATTTAACCTAACAAATCGGGAATGCCATGACTTAAGAAGTAACTAGAGGAAGCTATCTCTACTTAAACCGAGCACCAACGCTATGAAGAGAAGTTTTGTCTATCGAGTTGCCATGATCTGGAACACGGTAAATTGAAGCTATGGCTCTACATCACATTTTATCTGAAAAGTAAATGAACAATTAGCTGCTATTTTATCCTTCTTAGTCTTGTATTAAATCCTGAATTATTAGACTTTCATGTAAATAATAGTAATAAATAGTTAGATTGTAACGTTTATTCAATTTTATATCATTATTAGATATATTCTAATTTAATTGCAATGACCACACGGTCCCATGAAAAACCATTCTTTTCACTGGATTGATGGTCTACCATGTTTAAATATCATTAAATAAATAAATGAATAATTAAATAAACAAATACGCACATACACACATACACACATACACACATACATACATACATACATACGTACGTACGTACGTACGTACATACATACATACATACATATGTACATAGATAAATAAATAAATAAATTTCAAACTTTGGGGGCAGACCACTTACCTGAAAGATCGTTTAGGGGCATTAAGATTCGCATCCAATTGAAAAAAAAATTGGAACCACCATACTCACAATGCAATGTACATTAAAATAAAATTGTAATTTAAATATAAAATGTAAATTAAAAATAAAACATACATGTACTTAATGTAGTATAATTTAGTCCATTATAATTTGTAATAATGCAGTCGGTTGACAGAAGTTCGCCACAATTTTTGAAACCACAAATCTCATTCGGGGAAACAAAGGGCACAATAATTATTTGGAAGGGTACGCCTGGGCGGACCCAGAATTTTGAGAAAGTGAGGGGTGCAAAATTTTTTGACAAATTCATGCGACTATGTGGCATTTTAGTAGAAAAATTTTTGTGCTCCCATCATCATTTACCAAAAGCATGAAAATCGCGTTCCAAAACCTCATTCAAAACCTCATTGCCCGGCTCAAGTGACAATTTTTAATTCGATTAATCGGTCAATGACTGATTGTCTCTTCCACCCGGCTACAAGATCTTGTTTCGTTCGTTATTGGCGATATGTCAATTCAGCAATGTTAGCCGTAATATATTCCTAAAAAAACGTGGCAAAATATTGAAAACTGATCAAAAATAAAACGTTTCCGTTATTTTCTAAATTTGAAATACTTCTTCTCACTCTTTCTTTTCTTTGCTGTTTGTTTTGATCAATTCTCTCTGAAAATAATCATCAGTCTTTTTGGTAATCAACATTTAATGCTTATCTTTTGTAAGCAAGCAAAACGTCACATGACAACTAATCAAAAAATGGAGGCGCGCGTCCGGTGCGCCCCCGCCTCTTGGTACGTGCCTCCCTTAGCGATGCCAATGTAAAGAACCCAACGATTTTAGCCACGAAAATAGCACGAAAAGCTCCTGTCAACCAGTTGTATCAAAGATCTAGAACGTGTGTTCTATTACATTTAAACTAACTCATTAAACATTTAATTTTCGCTTTTTCTTCATAAATTATTAACATGGTTTATGTATAATTATGTCAGCCACAATCACTTTTATGGTGATTAGCGTAATGTATGAAATGATGATGATCTCGTTATGATAATAGCTACTGAATGATTTACAGATTACAAACTTATTTCCATGAATCTCTATGATTTAGTGTAAATTTTCAAGATTTTCTCGATGCAGCCCTACCGTACCACGACTTTACGTAAGCTCATTCTCATTCGCGAGGTCGTTCTGTTTTCATTAACATATAACGCACTTTATATATAGTAAATAGGGTATAGAATGGATTTCGACAGATTATAAATAACTTTGACTACAGTATTGAGACGAAATTTTTTCATCACTTTATACTGTAAATATTTAATTTGAATTATTTCACTTGCCTGTTTAGTGACGTTTTTTTATATTCCATGCATAGTACTTTTTTTTTTTAATCTTTACAGGATAAAAGGAAGACGGGTCTATGCAGCATAGATGTTTCTGTCCCGAAGGAATTTATAGGCCTAACAAAAGGGAAAAAAGGAAGGAATCTACAATTGTTAGAAACAAAGTCCGAAACAAAAATTCGCTTCTTTTCTAATAAAGGTGAATCTGGAGTTTTCACCATCAGCGGATCTCATCGAAATTGTGAAAGAGCAAGAGCACTGATGTTAGAAAAGATTGTAAGTCTTGAGAAAAATCAATTTGATTTACTATTTCAGTAGCAAGTTTGAGTGTTTGACCCGGGTATCAAAACACGAGAAAGCTATACATCGTTGACGGCTTACATGACTTTCATCCTATAAATCATTGTTGAGCAACCCGCGCCCCGCAGTCCAAATGTGATCCGCGAAGGTCTGTCTTTCTGTTCGCATTTGCGCGGAATAAAATTTTGCTTGTAGTATAAATCATTGAAGGATAAAACGATAAACCAATCACAAAACTAGGGCTATTATCTGCCTACTATTCCCAAGAGCTATACAATGGTAAGACGTCAGAATATCCCGGCATTATAACGATGAAACTTTAATCTTCTGTCATATTCCTGGTGAACTTTTAAGAGCCCTTTCTTTTTCTTGACAGGAGTTTTACTATAGTGATTTGGATGGCTGGTTTCAATTGATGCAAAGTTGCTTAAATAACTACAGTATGTGCATGACTGTGTGGCTGTATAATGACAACACATACAGACTGCAAGGATCATGCGTTGTGTTTTCGTGTGCTTTTCCCGTTCATGGCGTTGCGTGAAACAAACGTATGCGTTGTTTCTGCTGACATACTGATTTGTAGTGGAAGTAGCTAGACCTCACCGTTAATGCTATCCTGTAGCGCGGATTGCTTAATTACTGCTGATGACCGGTGTGGACCATGGAAAACAAAGTTGTACATCTCTGTTCTCAATGGTTCGGATCAAAATTTCGGTCCGTACTTGTCAGGACACACATTCAAACACATCTGAGAGTTCTTCTGTCAAATGGAGATTGTATTTTACAGTTTTGCGCTGGTATTGGTCCTGAAAATCTTAAGATAGCGAAAGTAATTACAATTTTGTAGGTTCTCCAGGGCTGCGTAAATAATTATAGCCCCACATCATTACTTTCAATTTCTAATAAATTATTAGAAAAACTTAATGTACTGGAGTACAAGGGATTATTAGGTTTTTCTCAAGTCTCGCAACATCTCGCGTGTTTGGATTTCAGTATTAATACACGGTAACCCGTTTAGTATTTCTTAATACTTTCTGCAGTAACACTGGATCCACGAGAGGTGCCACCTTCTAGACCCTTTTGGCGCACATATATAACTGATCGGGTTAGCCAGCAGAAAGAAATAAATGCTCACTTCTTATTACTGAATTTAACCGTCTTCAAATAACTGTTGTGGCAATATTGGCATCCATACCATAGATCCTCTTTATTCGTGTTTAATTCATTATACTAGAAATACGTGTACGCAACAAACCCTCGCCCACCCTTCTATTATATCTACTTAAAAATTTGACTAAGATTGATAATTTTTCAAAATTGTTAAAAAGCCTAACATTTAATTTTTAATTGACAAATCGTTGTTATTATAACTAGGAGAGTGAATGCAATCAACAACAGTTTGTGCTTAGTGAGAATTGCAAAGAAAATTTGAGCAGAAGGAGCCTGTCACTGGCCTGTTAACACTGAATCCGGCATAAAAACAATAAAAAAACAGTCGGAAAGTTCAAACTTACACAACTCGGTCACAAATTAACAACAACTCCAATAAGAAATTTTTCAAAACTGCTGCTCGTCATCAGTTTAAAATGTGCAGTTCTGTTTAAAAAGAACACGTTTGGCGAGAATTACCTTTAACGGCTTAACAATTGCAAACAAATCCATTTTTGCAATTAAAACCGTGAATGTTTGGATAAAGACTGTCGTTTTAGTTGGGGGCTTGTGCGATTTCGTGTGGTTATTCTCTTTCACTTCTCAGTCAGTTCGTTTTAAAGTAAGATTTTTTTACATGGCCAGACTGCCTGTCTTACAAATGGAGCGTTCTTATATGTTACCGGTCGGAAGGCAGCCATAGAGTCTACTCACGATTGAAAATTTTTTTGATATTTCTTTGTCTTGAAAAATTTAAAAATTTTACATTATCCCAAAATTGGCTACAAATGTCTAATAGGTACCATGATGAAGATTTATACTAAGTATTTAACCGGAGGTACAAGACTTCTGTGACGAAGATAAAACGAATAACGAAACTGATGAAATAAACAAAGAAAACGTGAAACAGTTCTGCAATCTTATTTCTGACCAGAAACCGAAAAATACAAAACAATAAACAAAATACGATAAGCAAAGCAGGTACAACTTTTGTGACTAGAAAAACGAGTTGAGGGAAGTAGGAGACGTACCTTCTCCGTAGTTAAACCTTCATCGTTATTGATTTTCGAAGACGTAAAAAAGAAAAATGCCGAAGCGTAGAAACCCACAACTCTTACGGCTTTTCAACGAACCATTCATCCGGCCTCTCAATGCAATGAGTTTAGCGGCAAATTTGCTGTAAGTAAGCGAGTTTAAAACTTTCCCGAAACGTTCTAAAATCCAGAAGAAAGCGGATGCTGGTCGACTATGGAAAAGAAGATAATATTTGGTTCAAAAAGTCTTGCTCAGGAAAGAATAAAATCGGGAAGCTACTTTCGAAAGCTACTCAAAACAATGGAACTGCAAGGAAGAATATCCAACCATAAGGTTTGCAAAACTTGTCTCTCAAAGCATCTCGATTCCAACATACCATTGACTTGTGTAGCTTAGCTAACTGATTAGTAGAACTTCAAAATTCTCGATTCACACAAACCACATTCCATTCAACATCAGCCAAGAATATCGCTTACACTGAATCGCTCAGCAAATGTCCGGACAACAAGTGCCGACTCGAGTTCCTTCACGTCTTTTGTCGATATTTATCAGAAGGAATTAAGTCAAAGCCTTGCGTGAAAGTGGTAAGTCGGTCACATTTCATGCAGCTAAGTTTGAAAACTGCTTTTTCAATATGGAAGTCATGAATTGTCCAGCTACTAAAATAAGATGGCCTCAAAAATTGAAACCAGTGGCAAGCAGCGACATCCTCTAAAGAAAGCCATTTCATGAGCTGGTGTTCAATCATTTACTGGTTTCAATGTTCAATGATGTATACGACTTTGCTGTGATGTATACCACTTTGCTGAGATCCATACAAGCAAAAAAGGAACGAAAGCCACGTATTTCAATCCGACCTCTCATTTTGTTAGCAACACCAGTCCCCGAGTTTGCACACGGCATGCTTCAGTGAACCAGACACCATGGATATATACCTACCTACATACATACATACATACATATATATATATATATATATGTATATACATATGTATATATATATATATATATATATATATATATATATATATATATATGTATATATATACAGTACCGTGCAAAAGTCTTAGACACCCACTAATAATGGGCATCTTTGTATCATTCATTCAATTTGGTAAGTGAAAAGCAAATTCGACTTTGGGAAACCTGCAAACATGTGCAATTCTAGATTAATACAAACTTCGCACATTTGTAAGTGGGTTTTTTGGCAATTTAACCTTCTAAACCAAATGTTCATAGTATCTAAAATGACGAAGATATCAATTGTGACAAGACATCGAGTGGTGATATTACACGAGCAAGGGCATTCCCAGACTGGAATTTGCACGTCAAACTGGAGTATCAAGGTGTGGAGTCCAAGCAATATCTGAAGAAGCAATAGAAGACAGGAAAAGTTGAGGACAGAAAGCGGAGTGGAAGACTACGGAAACTTACTAAGAAGGATGAGACATATCTGAAGATAAAAATCCCTGAGAAACAGAAGAAAAACGAGCTTGGATCTTGCTGCAGAACTCGCCCAAACGTCGGGGGAAACAAGTACACTCATCAACTGTAAGAAGATCACTCATAAGGAATGGCCTAAGTGGCAGGGTTGCAGTGAAAAAAAACCCCATCTTGGGAAAGGAAATAAGACTAAGCGACTCAAATTTGCCCAAAGGCACAAGAATTGGAGTGCTGAACAGTGGAAAATTGTCTTGTGGAGTGATGAGTCAAAATTTGAAATATTTGGGACAAAGCGACCGCAGTATGTGCGAAGAAGCAACGGGAACAGTTTAAAGATATGTGTTTGCAACCGACATTAAAGCATGGAGGAGGGTCTGTCCAAATCTGGGGTTGTATTTCTGCTGGTGGAGTTGGGGATTTATTTAAAATTGATGGCATAATGAATGCAGAGAAGTACAGGCAAATTGTAAGTCACCATGTTGTACCATCTGGTAGACGATTAGTTGGTCCAAATTTCATCTTCCAACATGATAATGACCCAAAGCACACTGCTAAGAAAGTAAAGGACTATTTACAAAGAAAAGAAAATCAAGTGCAACTTCAGCTAATGGAATGGCCACCTCAGAGCCCGGATTTGAACATAATTGAGGCCGTTTGGGACTATTTGGACAGAAAGAAGCTGGAAAAGCAACCAACAACAGCAGAAGAGCTGTGGGATGTTCTCCATGATGCATGGAACCACATACCAGGCGACTTTCTGCAGAAACTACAAGACCGTATTCCTCACAGAATTGATGCTGTTTTGAAAGAAAAAGGGGGTCATACAAAATATTGAATGTCCTACTCTTTTTCTCCTTTCTTGTACTTTGTATGTGTACTTCTGTAAACCAGCTGTGTTGAAATTTACAATTACCATTATAAGTATCGAAATACGAAGTATTTTCTAATCCGTACACTCACTAGATTTTTTAAACTAACTTTTCATCTAAAGTGCTTAAGATTTTTGCATAGTAGTATATATATATATACATAGGTGTTGATTTCTTGGCAAAAAAGTGCTCAGTACAGGTAGTAGAGCAATATCTATCATCAGTCGTCTGATGATTGCCACGGGGCATGAAACACCGTGTAACGATGTAGTTGTTAAATCATAGATTATTAAATAAATAAATAAATAAATAAATAAATATATATATATATATATATATATATATATATATATATATATATATATATATTGCATACAAAAGCGAAATGGCAGAAGTGAAACTTAAAAACGTGAGGACAATATGGGGAAGGTGGCTCAAAGAGCAAAAGAATCTTCCGTCCCGTTGGGGTAGAGATCTCGTTCAAATGTTAGTATTTGTCTTCTTTTAAGTGCTAAAATCAGCAAATAATTCACTACGAGCGCAAGTGTTTAATACTCTGTCTTTTTTATCAACATCACACGAAGTGCGCGTGCTACATTATGATTTTGAGGGGTTCAAGCATAGGCATTGAGTTCGATAAGCATAGGTTCAGGGACTATTTTTATTGATTATTCAAGGTTCGTTGCAATCTACACTGAATGATTTGTGGGCGGACGATTAAATGCTGTGGTGCGGGCAATCATATTGAAACAAATCTCGGCGATCCACTGCAATCATTCGGTTGAACGATTTCTGCAACCCGACGATCTTCAGCGACCGTCAGCGATTATATGGAAACCAAGCTTAATGTAACGTACTATCGTTAAAATGGTTGAACGTAAGGCGTATCTTCCCAGACGTTTTCTTTGTTTCCTTTGAAACTGTTCAATAAACTCGTAACACATGTCCTGTTACTTTAACTTGAATTGTAGAAACTTTACGTATACAATGTTATGACTTGTGTAGATATTACATTTTACTAGAAATACGTGCACGCAACAACCCCTAGCCCACCCTTCCAATATATCTCTCGATAATCCAAGTGACAATGATAATTTTTCAAAACTCTCAAAAAGACAAATCCTCCTGACTATAACTGGAAGAGGACATGCAACAAAAAAAAAATCCACACAGAATTTGGCCGCAAATAAACAACAATCCAAACTGGAAATTATTTTATATTTAGACTGCTTATAGTCATATTTACGTTTAAAATTTCTATTCTGCTTTATTAAAACAAAAAGTTCGGTGAGAATAACATTCAACGCCTTAACAAATGGTAAGATGTCCATCCTTACAATTAAATTATTAAACAACGAATGATAGGATCAATACCCTGAGTTATTTGCGGGTTTATGGTAACTCGTGTCATTTTCCAATTAGACTTCTCACTCATTTTGTTTTAAAGAAAGATTGTTTTATTAGATGACCAGACTTTCCGTCTTAAAAGTGGAGCATTCTCATAGGTTATCAAACGGATACCGGCATTACGGACAGCTCATGATTGAATATTTTTCTGACGTTTTTTTGACTTTAAAAATTGATAAATTATACGTTACCTCAAAGTTGGTTACAAATGTCTTAAAGATCTGCTATGATAAGGGTTTATGCTAAGTATTCATTCGGAAGTACAAGACTTTGGTGACGAAGATGAAACAAATTACGAAATCGACGAAGTAAACAAAGAAAACATGAACAAATTCTGCAGTTTTATCGCTGAGCAAAAATCGGAAAATACAAAACAAAATACAACAAGCAAACCTTGTGCAAGTTTTGTCGAAAGGAGAACGAGAAGAGGGAAGTAAAAGACGTACTTTTTCCAAGGCAAAACATCAATAAAAAAGAAAAATGGCGTATAAACCTGCAACTCATGCGTATTTTCAACTAAGCATTCAGTGGCACCTCAACACAAAGGGTTCAACGGTAAATTTATACACAGACGACTTTAAACTTTCTTTAGAGGTTTTAAAATCCTGATGAAAGCATTACCGATCGGATACGGTAAAGGTCATCATGCATAAATCACTCTTGAAGTGCGAAAGACTAAAGCGGACAACTGTTTTGCTGAAGGATAATTTGGTGACCAAAAACAAGTAGCTTTGCAGCGAGTTACCTGGTGACTGTTTACCATGCATTTTTGTTTCGAGCCAAAAATACATCCTAACGTCTTCAATGGGGTGACATTTCATAGCGAAAAAAATCCTGAATGAGGCAATGAAATCTTCGTGTGGAAAGGAGAGAAAGCATCCAAAGACTGTCATGGCCTGGACAGCTCTTCTGGATGACGAGTGTTCTATCCCACTTCTCAAACAATTGACCATGAACGCTGTCCGGTTAAATACTGCAAAATGTTCAAAAATAATCGTCGTACAGAGATGGATGAACCAGAATCTTCATTCTACTTTACCAATAAACACCAGCAAAATCCAGGCAGTAATATTTCGTACAAGAAGCCTCCCTTAGGGAAGAATGAAGTCGGGAAGCTACTTTTGAAAGCTGCTCAAAACAATTCCGTTCGCAGAACTTGTACTTCAAAGCTACTCGATTCAGACGTACCTGTGATTGTGCAGCTCAGGTAAATGGTTCCCAGAACGTGAAAAGTCCCAAGATTTATACTAATCGACATGTATTCAACTTCAGCGAAGAATGTCGTTTTAATACACTTAGTCGCTTAGCAAATGTCCTGACAGCAAGCGAGTTCCCTTACGTCTTTTGTTCATATAAATCAGAAAGAACCAAGACAAAGCGTTGCTGCAAAAAGTGAACAGTTGGCAAATGCATATTCCAAGGAGCTAACTTTGAGAACTGCTCTGTCAAGTCATAAATTGTCCAGTTACTGAGGTGGCGAAACCAGCCGCAGGCACCAAGAAAGCCATTTCCTTTGCCGGTCTTAAATTATTTACTGGCTTCAGTGTTCAAATAATGTAAACAACTTGCGAGAGATCCATACAAGGGAAAAAAGGACGAGACCAAATCGATTTGCTTCAATACGGTAGCTAAGTACGGTTTGTTCAACAACATACCAGTCCCCGAGCTTGCACACGGCATTTTTGAGTGACCGGAACCCATGGATATATATATATATATATATATAGAAAGATACATACACAAAGCGAAAATTTTTCTTCCTGTAAAGGGACTCCAGGCACGTCGAGATTAGTACCCTCGCACCGCGCTTCGCGCGGTGGGCGAGGGGATTAAAATAAACTTTCATTGGTTAACTAAATGACTATTTTTACTCAGAGTATATGAAATAGGCCTAGAATTAAAGGTTTAACTGCTGATAACTTTGTCAGGTAAAACCTTGAAGCAATAAGTAAATTGTTTAAGTTTCTAGTTTTTAACAAGATTATAATTAAAACATTTATAAGTAATTTAGAACAGCAATTATTATGTTGATATTATGTGTTGTTTCAAATTAAATGTAAACATGTATATAGATATGAATATAAACGTACGATTCATAAATTAATGGATCAACTATTTAACAAATCAATGTCATAGTTATTTTGCTTTCAAATTATTTTTTCGATTGCTGAAATGTAATTTTGGATCTTTAATCGTTAGATCTCCTTCAAAGAACATCTGTTAAGAAGGAGACTTGGTGGAGACAAGCATTTTGCTTACTTCGATCAGGACTATGATCATGGTGAGTTCTTGTTAAAGAAGGATAATAATGTGCCGAAATTGGATGGTTTTATTAAGGGACAACGATACAGGATTGAGATTGAAACCGAGAGCAGCACTCAGGTATGTAAAATTAGTTTTAATTTACTTTTTTACGAGCTTTTTTTATTACTGAACAAACTTTTATTATTGAACAAACTCACACTCTATAAATGTGAAGACATGCAAAAGCTTAATAAGTCAACGTTTCTTTCTAGAAAGGGTTTGATCAGGCCACAATAACATCGATCAAAGAGATTCTTTTGGAATCTTTAAGGCATTTACACCAGATGAAAGATGAAGAACAATTAAAAGTGGATTTATGGTGTCATTTTGGCAAAGTGTTCGTTCATAATGTCGATGAAGGTATACTACACAGTTTGTTTTGTTTTGTTTCTGAACACTTCCTACGTACAGAACTGACAACGTTAACTGTAAGCTGGTATACCAGTATACCACTTACATTACAGTTTAAAAGGTAGCAACGATTACCAACACCTTACCAAACACTAGCACATTCGAACAAAACAATAGACCCACGCTAATCATCAGACTTACCAACGATGCTCATCTACGTACGCTCCAATGAACATTCAAAATACGCTTAAAATGCTCACGTACTAGTAGTACCATGATAATAATGGATAACACCTGCTGTAAATTAAACGGTCAATGCCACCATTCCAGAACTATAAGTCACCTTGAAAACTATTTGGCAAAAGTATGACACTAGACGTCTTGATGAATGTTTGAGTATGCTACACAACTAGACCAGAAATCTTCAGCTTTACGTAATAAACACATCAGGGCCTGCCATGTTTGGAAAGGAATAGGCTCGCCTGATACAATCTAACTGGAAAGTTTTGAAGGGCATTATAATACAAAAATAAAAAAATCTCCGCAAGATACACAGCAGAAATCGGAGACAAGCCTGGACATGTACAGTAAAGTGTTCGAGGAAAAAATCGGCACCCTTCAGTCAACAAGGGAAAAACTCACCTTAAAGGAAGAAAGTTTCTGTTAACTGAAGATTTTCAAAACTGTCCTGTTAAGTACAATTTGAAATCGAAAGAAGGGATGGAATTAAGACGCCTGGTTCAAGAAGGAATACTGCCGAACGTCATATGCAACGGTTTGGTAACCCCTATGGTTCAAGTTGTAAAACCGCGGTAGCAAGGTCAGAATCTGCGTTTGGGAATTTCAAGGTCACAGTAAATCTATAGCTACAGACAGAGAAGTACCCACTGCCACGTATTAATGACAAACTTGGAAAGTTAGTACGAGGACAGAAATTTGCCAAAATCGACCTGAGGCAGGCCTACCACCAGATGGTGGTCCACGCACAGACAAAACTGTATCTGGTCATCAACACATACAAAGGGCAATGCCAATACAACTGCCTCGTGTCCTGAATCACGTGCGCACCAGGAGTTCCGCAACGAGTTATGGACCTAATGCTAGAAGGATTGAAAGGCCCAAGTTGCATTGTAGATTTGATAATTACTGCTTACTCGTCTGCAACGATGCACTTCATTTCTTACAGGTTTCGAATACAGTATTGAGTACAAGAGTACAACCATGTATGGCAATGAGGACTTATTGTCACGCTTACCCTTTGGTTCGACCGACGAACGATTCCGTTGAGTTTAGTTATTGATTATTACTTATTGATTTAATTTTCATTTCATTCTGATTGACATTTAATAATTATTAGTATAATATTACAACACCACATGTAAGAGTCAGTTGTCACAGTGAATGACTATTGGAAGAGAATTCTGCTTGACAGTTGTGACGTATTTGAAGGCTAACCTGGATTTACAAAGTTGAAAGAGAGAATGTGCCAACTCGTAAGATTGTGTTGAACGATTGGATGTTGGCACAGAAGTAAATAAAGGATTACGAATGTTGCTTAAGTTGAACGTCTAATTAGACAATGGTAGTGAATGAGTTACAACGATATGTTATTTTAATTTCAGATCGAATAAATGAACATAAAATATACAATTAGCAATATTCCAATCCTGTGTTCACTGAGTCCGCGGACCACCCTTATAACAAACTAGCCATCGACCCAGCTAAGATATTTAAAGTATCACAAACGGAAAAGCTGCAGCTAAGCCCATATATAATTCTTAGAGAAACATAGAGAAATCCAACTTGAATTCACAAAAAGAATCTGCCTTTCGCCTGCGAAATATAGTTAAATCCATTCTGCCGATGAAGAGAAGAGGTCCCCATTTAAGATGGTTGCTTATTGAAGGGATCACGAGTAATTATACCACCAGGGTTCCGAACCGAAGTACTCAATCAACTTCACGGAAGTCGTCTCGGTATACTGAAGACGAAAGTATTAGCCAGAATTTGTATGCGGTAACAAACTGCATAAATGCATTGGGCAAGTGGCGAGAAAAAGAGAAGGCTGTCAGCTCGTCGAAAACAAACGAAAAACAGCCCGACTTGGCATCTGTGGCCATGGCCAACACGACCATAGCAACGGATCCTTGTTGATTTCACGCGTCCCTTTTCTCGGACCAATTAGTGTTTCTGATTGACATCGATACCAAGTTTAAGTGGCCGATGTTTTACTAATGTCATCTACGAGCAGAATCAGAAAGGTCGAGGAATTGAGGACAAAACATTCTCGAAATACGAAAGGCGTGGGCAACTCCTTAGCGATGATGACCCACAGTTTACAGTAGCTGAATTTGACACATTCCCCAAAACAACGGAATAAAAAGCACATGCATGAACTCCGCTCCATAACATCCTGCTGCTGATGGCCTAGCAGAACTTTCATTCAGATATTAATCAGGCAATGCGTGCTTCGAAATTCAACTTGTCTGTCTCCAAGAAGCTTGCTCATTGAACAGGTTGTACTCTTTTACTTAGTCAATGACTTTAAAACGCAATTAAGAATGTAAAGAAAAACATTTGAAAGTGTTGCTGTATCTTTCGAATCGCCACTATCTTTACAATGTAATCATGGCGGAAGACCTGCTACTTTAGTGGAGATAAGAGCACCTTTTTTATGACTCTATGGATGTTAAGAAACCATGAACCATTTCGGAGCAGCTCGTATCGTTTAAATATTGCCGAGCTTTTGTGCTACAATTGTTTAGAAAGAGTACACCAAACCCTAAAGAATGTGGCCGATTTTGTGATCTTGTGACCTGAAGGTAAAAGGATAGAATATGCCGTTGCTGCTATAGTTTTGAATCTCAAAGAGGTGTTCCGTATGGTATAGGAGCAATAGACAGACCCCACATTCGAATTAAAGAGCCATAAATGTGCCCAGAAAACTACGTAAAAATGGTTGAAAGGCTATTTGTGACTCCGAAAGAACGTTTAGTGACAGCTATGTTTGTTGACCTGGAAGGGTGCATGTACTGCATGTCCCGAAGGTGCCGCATAATTCTGACTGCTTCAATTCTGCTGATGAAAATTTTCATGATGACGCTATTTTACTTGAACATTTAGCATGACCACGGAAGAACTGACCGATAACTACTTGCAGAGATTTGGAAACCTTACAATTCATCAAAACAATTTTGCAGGTTTGAAAGACAAAATTAATAAAAATGACAGAAGATCAGAAGAAAAATTTCGATCGCTTATTGAATATTTACATTGGTGTATTTCGGTTCATTTGTATAGCATTTGGAAAAAAAAAAGATTACACTTAATCTAAATGGACAGGAAATTACTTGTGCAGGCCTGTATGAAAATTATTACGAATGTTTGGCCAATGTTTTCAAAAGCCAAAATGTTTTGCAGGCTATTTTACACTCGAACCTCTACTTTGGAACACACCCATTAAAGGTGCATGACCTTAAAGAGAAAGAATCTTTCGTACAAACACATAGTCCAAATAATTTATCAATGAATTCTATTAAAGGAACACCTCTATAAAGTGGAAGGAGATCCCAAAGTCTTGTTTCTCACTTCATAGCTACCGTATCAGGTATTAATTATGGGCAAACAATCGAGAGGAATGACATTTCATAACTCGAATGATTACAAGGAGGGATACTGACACTGATTAATCTTTAATTTTGGCTAATTTAATAATGGAATACAAAAAATCTCTTTGGTCACTGATATTAGTCATAAACTGAGACCAAACCAATGTTTTCATCTCACTTAGCCATGGAATTTAGGTGTCATAGTCCGCGTGAAAAAGTATTTAAATCGGAAGTAACTTGTCTATGTATGTTTAAGCCTAAAAACTGCGATTAAATAAGTTTTTAAACATTGATATTAAAAGTAACATTTGACAAACACATCGACATCATTAAACTGTCCAAATTAAATATTGCATTTCAAGAGCATTACTCTACAAACTACGGAATTATTAGATTATACCTTTATTACAAGATAAACTTTTTATTGTAATACCTTGTTGTATGACCTTCCTAACGCATAAATACTAAATAAGGATTTAATGATTTAGTAGTACTGACTACTTCTATTCTCATTGGTATGTGATGGATTGGTCGATCGCCGTCTCAATCTCCGTCGCCATACACTCCGAGCAGTTCCTAGTTCATGAACACTATTTTAACTATAGTAAGTTTTGGGCCTCTCCACATTGCTTCATGACAGTTCGTAACGTTAAAATCTGGATACAGTTTATCACTAAGCAAGACAGATTGACTGCTAATTCGCGTAATTGAAATTGCTTACAGTAATAAGATAGGATAGGACAGGATAGGATAATCTTTATTTGAACATGGGGTCAGTTCATTGTAACAAATGGTCTTCCAGTGAGCCGTGTACTTATATTGAATACTAATATGGTAACTATATATAAAAAACTACACTAAACTACTTTAATTTTGTCTTGAAAAAGAGTTTCAATTTAAATTATCCGACGTTTTCCCCGTAATAAAACTAATATGATGGTTTAATTTAATAGAGGAAGAAGAAAGTCGATTCACAATGGACAATTTACGTCGACGGCTAAGTATTCCTACCAACAGTCATTCCAAAACTGTTTCATCAATCGGCGATGTACATGAAGATAAGCGTTCAGAGAACAGTCGAAACTGGGAAGCAATGTTTGAGGAAGGGATTGAATCTTCTGAAATAAATGATGGGATGCTTAGAGGTGAATTTTTGGATCTTGTACTCACCCAATGGCGTTATGATTACGCATTTAGCACGCCATCAGGTACAGTAAAGGACGACTTCATTTCGCATTCTCAAAATTATTGAGAATTCATGAATACCACAAAGGACAATCTGAGTTCTCGTTTTTTTGTTTTTTTTTTTTTTAATCTTTTTCTTTTTCATACGGTATTAGTCTGTGAAAATGTCAACCTGGTCAACTGGACTGAAATTTCAGCGTAAGACTCTAAGATCGAATTGCCTTAAAAATGATCTCAGCTTAGGCTGAAATCTCTACCCAATGCTACGAGCAAGATTTCTTTTGACTGTCTTGCAATTACATGACGAGAATTTTGGTGGTTAGCTACGCTTAAATTCTTGCACAACTTCTGCCCATAGCTGGTGCTTGAACTGTTTTTTCTCAAACTCATTAATAATTCGTGAATAATCGTAGCCAATGAATGAACGCATTCTATGTCACATGCATCCATTCTGATAACCAATGAAAACACCTTTTTGAAAATCACTAGTGATTTGGTTTACAGTTCTGGATCTACACATTCAATCCAATGAAACTAATATGCAATAAATCAAGGGGAATACACATTAGAGAAGCAAGTTCAAACACTCGTTTATCTTGTCTTATCAGGCATCTCTAAACACTCGAAAACTGCAAAAACCTTGGGCTACGCCCCTCGGTTTTCCGTTTTTCTCGTGGTTGGAACCTCTGATAAAAAAAGCCAAACTCGTATTTGAACTATTATGTATAAGGGGCTGCATGGAAGTGCAGAAAATGTCAAACAGGTTAGGAGCCTAATACATGGAAGAGGTTGAGCCCTGTTAAGGGAGCTGGAAATCCAAATACTCATCGCGAATGATATTTTCGTCATGATATCGTAAGATAGCTTCTCGAGGTATTTTTCTTCTGAATTCTTGGCTAGACTTTGCGAAGAACATCTTTCAAAATAATTTTGCAATTATATGATGAAATAAATTTGCCAACCTGGGTTGATCTTTTTGTAATCTCAGACCAGTTAACATCCTGAACTTTAAGCGTGAATTGAAATACGTTCATGTATTTAGCTACTGTCTCAGCCAGGGTGAATTTTAAGACCCGGTTAAAATTCTTCCATGGAATCACACACTAAAATTCATAAAAAGTTAATGAGGTTATTATGCAAACGTCACACGAATACTCCTTTGTCGTTTGGTACCACTGACCTTACAACGAAACCGCTTGAGGACCCCCAAAAAATGTCCTTAAAAAATGATGGCATAATTTATGGGACCTTCTGTTCATGGTGCTTGTGTTCAATGAAGCTCTGGTGAACAAAAGTCTGCAAGCCAATTGTCGTCGATTCATCAGTCCACATAAAATTCATAGTTAAAATCATTTGTATGGAAACAACATATTTTGAACTCTTAGTTGTTCGCCGCTCGATTCTCTTTCCAGTTTGAAAATGTGCTAAAGGACCTAAAAATTTTGTGGTTATCAAATTATAGTTAAATCTTTGTGGACTAATTTGATATCATTTCAGATCATTTGGGCCCTGAAGCATACAGACGTGGTCATAGTTTTTCAGTCACTTAGCTGCAATTTGACGTAACACTAACGTGAACGCAAGTAAATAAGATTTACCATGAATGTAACAATCCCCATGTGGAAGCTTGATGTCGTCATGGACGATATGTTCAAGCTCAATGTCATGTCTCAGAAAAAACATGTATATCTCAAAAATAAAACATAACTGAGATACGAGCTTTTATTCAGCAGATTAGGCCTTACCAAGAATTTCATTTGTTCTCTTTATTTATTCAAGTCCTGAATGGTAAAAGTGACACTGGGAGGATTCTCTTTGACGCTCAAAAAGTGTGTGAATAAATATTTAAGAGTAGACTGAAAATATTAAGACAGGTAGAAAAACATTTAAATTAGGCATGAAAAAATATTTCTGAGGAAAGTGGTTCACAGGTTGAAATGGCAACAGTGGCCAGTTACTAACGTTCGTTTTACCCGACACAATTCGAAAAAGGTTTGTTACCTTCTTTTAGATTTAACAAAAATTAAGAGTCATTTTGCTGCATCTTTTCCATTATAGGCAGCATTAGAACTCTTTGTGCAACATACATCATGAATGTTGATATGTATTTCATCCTGTTGTTATCTTACAGGGAAAAATGTACGTCTGAAAGTATGGGAATCTTTGCCAGACAATGAACCACCCCGTGAAGTCAAGAACCTTTTAAAGAAAGTATTTCTTGAGGGAAAAGGAGAGAAGGTGGTAGCTTGGCTTTGTTACCCTTCTTCTACGATCGTCAGAGGAGACATAATCACACCGTGCTCAAAGTATGATTGTCGACTAAAACTCAGAGGAGGTAAAAGACATATGCTAAAGTCAGTGTCGTCCGACGAAAAATATTGATTCTTCGTATGCTTAGTTATTATAAAGTTATTTTAAATACAGTTGTCTTTCTAAGTCAAAAAAACAAATTACACATTTTATCACTACCTGGTCACTGAAAGCGAAATATGTACTTCGACATACTGGTACTTCTATTCAGTACATCAAAAGGTAATGAATTTTAAAGTGTCATTGGTTTATATACATGAGTTTACGTAAAAATTATGTTTGTGAAATAACAAAATCAGCGCTTATTTGGAATGTTTTAGTAAGATTGATTGTACATTCAACCCAACGCAAAATTGAACAAGACATCCCAAAAGAGAACTTTATTTTTGTTCTAATTGTCAGATCGAGCTTGCTAAGGTAGCTAGATTACATTCAGATTCCCCAAACCCCTTCAATCTCAAAACCGGTTTTTAGTTAACTAGTTTTAAGGTTTATAGCTTTTAAATAATTTTATAACAAGTTTTTAAAAAGTCGATTTTCAAATATGATTCTTTTATTTTGCTTCTTTGAATTTTGTTTTGAGGAAAATTTGAATGTTTACAGAACGTATTTTTATGTAGGAAAACGGTTTGTACATAATGAAACAAGCTTCTTCGACGAGGAATACGAAATATTGTCAGATTACCTGTCGAAATGTGTACTTGATAGTGCAAACCATTGCTTAAATCTGCCCTTGTCTGACTTTCCTGAAGGATTCAAATGTTCTTTTTACCGAGCGTCTGAAGAAAAATTTTACTCTTGTGAAGGTGATAAAAACGAAAAATTTACGGTAATTATGTTGAATGAGAAAGGCTGGGATTCTGACTCTTCAGACAAGAGAGAACAAAAACAGGTATGTTGTGAGATTTTGTTATACTTTCCCAGTTTCACCCCAAACTTTTAAAAACAGTTTATCCTGATAGCAAATCGATTTTTCCGGTCTCTGTTCTCAATTAATCTCGTTGTGCATTCTGCTTTTGCTTCAAAAGCTCTGCCCAAAGCTTCTTAAAACCGTCTTAGGTCTTTTCGGCCGGATCAGAGGTGGCCTTTTTTGTTTTGTCCTGGCAAATGACAGAGGATTTTGTTCAATAGAGGTAGAGTTTCTGCCAGTAGGAATTGGTTAAAATGCACTATTGGATATATTGTTTAAATAGAAATATTTTGGCCTTGCCAACCGGGTATTAAATACCTAAGAGTAATATCTTTGAGCCTTGTCCGCAAAAAATTCGCGTTTAGCATAATTGTGCTTCTTACGATAGAATTCGTACATCACAGTCTTGAAAGTAGAAGTGGAGAAGTACAGTAGTCACTACACATTTTACCCTTCATATAAAGAGACAACGGTGTTGATTAGAGCGATTCATAAATTTAGACAGTTTGCAATTTCTATGAAGTTCTGTAAAATCTTATTATTATTAACCCTTTTCGATCCGTATCCGACTTTTTAATTTTGCTCTGGCTAACGCCAGACGATTTTACTCGTCAAGGGGAGACGTCTCGGACAGGAAAAGGTTATTTGAAGCCGCGAATGCGCATCATGCGCTTAGCAAGTTTTACTAAGAAGATTAATTTTTAATAAGATGCAATAAAAGGGAAGAAATTTTTGCTGGCAGAAAGTGCGGCGATTGTCACCAGGCTTTGACTCGCCATTGTACCATTTTGCCATGACGCACACGCTGGCACAGTGGCCAGTACCAGCTTGTTTGTAATTTTGAGAAGGGAGTAGTGGCCTTGCTAAACGCAGTAAGCCAAACGCTAAAAGTTAAAGTATGGAAAAACACACTCACTATTAAAGAAGCCGTTGCAGTAATACGATCAGGCCGTCTATACTTAGTAATGTCAAGTAAGATTGCCCTTTCATCCACCTCTCCATGTCCTTCCCTTTTTTCCAGACGTCTTCGTACCTATTATTCTCTTCGATGTCCTGAAAGACGCTAGAAAAACCTGTCGTATCCCTCAGCTTCCCTCTGAGAGTTCTACATGTTGTACATATTTTGGTGGGCGAGAAGTCAAACATCCATGGTTCTATGAGGCTTGGACAGCTCACTATTGTTCTGCATGCATGTCACTGCTGTAATGGCTTCTTTACTCGTCATAAAGTAGTTTCTGTATTTCTCAAATGCTAGTTTCTTCCTTCCTGTCAATAGCACGGCCACCATTCTGCTCCCTCTAAAAAACAATAACCACTGCACTCGCCTCCTCTAATTGATTTTTTTCTTTTCAATGCATTCTAATCACGAAAATAAAAATTTAACACTCGAACGATAGATTTGGATAAAAGTGAGACTTCACTTCGGTTCATCCACGGCTTCAATTAATAACTACAGAGAAGATTGTGGAAACTCTACCAGACATTAATATCCAGTTGACTAAGATGTAATAAAAAGACGTTTCTTAATAGGTGGAAAAGTATCAGAGTAATCAATTCATGAAACAAAAGTGCATGCAAAGCATTCCACGTCATTGAGCTTTAATTAGAATGTGTGGATTTCAAAAATTAGAATTAAAAAAACTGGTATATCAATAGGAGACCTAATTTTTTCCCCGAATTCATTTAAAGTTTATTGCAAGCAGATATGCATGCACCACCGGTAACGAGTGGTTCCTTCCTTAAAAATTCGACGCCTTTCTTGTCTCTTGCGGGTATCCACCATTGCTACCGGAGATGGGTGAGATGGCACAAACTTTCATTTCCGAAATAGAATGATTCGCGCTATTGAAAAGTTGAATAACAAGCTTCTCAAAATTGTTTCTTGGGTGAACGAAGATGTTCGGCAAACCTGTCATGAAGACGTCCACCAGTCTCACAAATGTAGAGTTGATGGCATTAACTGTAGTATATGCCATAAATGATGTTAGAAGAAGTGCATGTGAAATCATGCCCAACAACAAAATAAAATTTTGATCTACAAATGGTCAAGTTACTGTCATTTGTGGGCCTTAAGAATTAACAAAAGAAACTATCACGCTCAATGAACTATAAGTTCCAATGTTTTGACCGCGCTAGCTTTTCTAAACTGATGAATATAGATGTTTTCTTTTAGCTAGTTTGTATATTTTTCCTCATGCATCCTTATAAAGAAAAGGAAAGAAAAGAAAAGAGAAAAAAAAGGGAAGAAAACGTTTACGATTCATGACAAAAAATAGTTTCCTATATTGAAGATATGCATCTCTTCTGCTGCACGTGACCACTATGTTTTATAAATAGCATAATGCATCTATCCTTAACAATGCTCGTAACATTAAATGCCAACATTTGAAATTTCTCCATTATCTCAGGAGAAACAAGATGTCGTTATCTAGTTAGCTTACGCAGATGGCATCACCGAAAAACCAATTTCTTGACAAATCTCAATCAATTAAGAAATTTATTCCTTGCTGCATGTTGTTCTTTCCACGACACAAAATTTGCTGTTCGAGAGTCTTCAGGAAAACGCAAAAAGCTCCTACAACAAGACTTTTGCAGAATACTGCATCTGTTCTAATGTAACGACAGTAATATAATAATGATAATAATAATAGTAATAATAATTATAGTTATAGTAATAATAATAATAATAATAATAATAACACTAACGATAATGGTGACGATGAAGATGATGTATGACTATTATTGTTATTATTATTAATTCGATATTTTAAATTACTAGTTTTCATTCCTTATGTTGAATTTCATGACCTGTATGTGAAATGTCACGTAAAATTCCCACCATGAAATTGTAAATCAAAGCTGTAAAGCAATGGCCGTTGGCCGAACAAGGTTTGTATATATCTTAAAAATGGGTGTGAGAGGTTCTATTAGTTACGAATTGAGGCCTATGCTTGGAGACTTTGTAATTTTACTGACAGTACGTTTTCAGGAACATTAACGGATTTGCGTTTACACTTTTAGTTTGGAATCAGAGTGGTTTTGAATTCTTGGTCAGACGCTTTACTTTCTGGTCAATGGGAACCTGAAGAAATAGTAAGCAAGTTGCCAAATTTTATGGAATTTCTCCAGGATTTTCAAGGCATGCTGTTTGATTAATCATATTCATTGGAACTACTGGTCAAATGATTTGGATTTGAGGTTGCATACCATGTGATTAAATCGCTCAGTCACGATTGGACACTATACATGATCCAATACATGCAATACACAGACAAATTAAGATAACCTTAGGCTATCTAAATTTTGTTTGCCAGGATGACCTTAAATGGCGTTCGTAATTTTTACCTAATTTGACCCTGACCTTGACTTTTCTCTTACGAAGCTGAGGAAAACATTGGCATGGGAAGATAATAATGATGTCGGTTCTGAATGTGTTGCAAAACAACAAACTGTACTCTACAGAATCACAAAAGTAGTAAAGAAACTGTTTTATTCTTCAAGATCGGCTTTGTACAAAACCGCCCGAAATCTAGCAAAAATATCTTCTTAACAGTTAGCTGTAATGTGCTGAAATTGTCAACAATTAAACATATCTTACTTTAAACAATGAACGAGAGTGAACTCATTCTGTCGAATACAGGGATTACAAATACGCCAATTTGGGCGTATTTTACACCAAAAATATTGAAATGACTCTAAAAAATATACGACCGTAGTCAGTTTGACTCGAGAAAATAATACATGAAATATTCAAAAGCAGACCATTTCTGGTTATTCTTAGAACATAGAATACTTTCTTAGGAACTAATTTCAGGAAAAATTTTTTTAAATAAGATGAATATATGTAATTACATTGATGAATGATCGTTCGCTTGCCGCTCTTGGCCGCCATATTGAATAGAGTCTTGGTTCGAGATATGGTAACATACATGAAGTACCGCACCTACCCAACACTGTCACCTGGTATGGATGGTCTGGTTGATAGCTGTGTGAAGCAGTGGCAGGAAGCACGCAGGGGCAGATGAACAATAAACTCTGTTGTTCACACAAGATATTACAGTAACTTATTTTACTTTACTCTTTCACTTGGTTGCTAAAACATTTTCAGATTTTAACAGAGCAGATAGTAACAGATATTTACTTATCTCTTAGGATAAATTGTCCGTTGAGTTGTAATATCAATCAGTTGAATTTGTTTTGTGGAGCAACCAAAAGATGTTTATGTAATTTTTGGCCACTGTTTGAAATTACTGGCAAATCACTACTTTAAGGTATACAAAGTTGCTTGTATTGTATTTTGGTGTGAATAAATATTAAAGTAATAAATTTGTTTTCAGCTATAAAGTAGAAAGTTGGTACAGTGAATGAAATATGCATTTTTTCAATATTTTGGTTCCTTTTTATTGTCACATACAATGACTCCAGAATTTCTGAGATGACTCCAAAATTTCAAAGCAGGAAATCAAAATAACTCCAAAGGAAGTGTCAAATTTGTAGTCCCTGCGAATAGTTAAGAATTTGTTAAATTTGTTAAAACATTTGCGATGGCTTTTCGAATCAAACAACAAAATTGTAGGTTTTTAGTCTAACGTTTAAAAATATTTACTACAAAGAACTTTTTCGGTTTATTGCATATTTACTGATTAAAAGCGACAGTTACCATGGCAACGGAATCATTAAAAAAAATATGCATAAATTGCATTGTCTTGTCATGAAAATAACTCGCGAGTAAAATCCATGTTATACTTACTTGCATTAAAAAATCTAGTCTTCCTGAGCATCATACGACTATAAGTGAATCTGCAAAAGTGACACACTTGATGTGTGGTTATAAAACATGTGCAAGATAAAGTTTGTGCCATAATGAGTAAAGTAGTCGTAAATTCGTTAATGTTGATGAGTAAGCAGCATTTTGTAGTCTCACGTATGTGGCCTTTATGTGGCCTTTTGTAACCATCAAAATTCTGTAAATTCCCACTCCGAAAATCCAGGAAATAACATTTCAGAGACTCCCGATTTCAACATTTTCCATGGAGCATGCCCCGGACCCCCTATAAGATTTTCATTTACTATGTTCTCGTTTAAATCAATACTAAATAACAGGAATTTAATGGTTAAACGTGTAACCCATTATAATCACTGTAAATAGTCGTTTCGTCGTATTTCATGATCAATACATATTCCCGACTTCCAGGGTGCTTTTCAGGCTCGTACATGCTTAATCTACCACTGGGGAGAAGGAGCAGAGACGGGGGCTCCTTTGCTAGCTTTTCTGGTCATCTTTTGACCATGTTAAAGACAACAAATTTGAAATTAAAATTGACAGGGATTCCAATGTATGAGGAATAATTTCCAATGAAGTTGATGCAAAGTATTGAGAGAAGTTTTCATAGGTATCTCGAACCTTTTCTCGACAAAAATTATCATTAGCAGATGTTGAATATTTGAATACATATTTGGCTACAGACAGCTAATTCCAGACTTTGAAAACCTGTTGCGTTGTATCTACAGACATTGGCTCTTATGCCTGCAGAAGTCATATGATATCTTCGTCGGTGTTTAATACTAGATATTCACAAATGAAGCATTGTGCGCTTTTACACTGTACAACATTTTTATGGGAAAATGATTAATGAATTTGGTTTTCGAGCGAGAATTATCAAGTCCTCGTTTTGTATTATTCCTTCCGTCTCCGGCTTCCCCTGTTACAACAAAGTTCGGCCTTGAGCACTTTTGCTACCATGGTTTACTTCACCAGATAATCGTTTGTTACGTTTTGCACAGCTTTAGTTCGGATTAGTAAGTCTATGAAAACTGAGAGATTTGTTAATCGTGCGTGCAAATGAATTCTTTCCGGTTTGTATGCGACTTTTATTATTTTACGAATATTTGTCATTCATACCCGATCCCATGAAATGGAGCTTACATTCGATTAACAAAATGTTTCCATGTTAGAATCATATATTTTAAGACCCCATCTGGTCCAGTTACGAAAAATGCAAATCTTGGACCATCACCTGCACTATTTTCATAGGGTCGGTCGCGGCTTTGAGTCCTATGCGAAGGCCCAAGAGTTGCATTTTTCCATATTGGTCTCGGTTGAGTCTTAAAATATTTTATTCTGAGATTCGAGAATTTCCATCATCAAATATGATATCCATTTCAGGTGACTGAGTGAAAGTGACAAATATTCGTCGAATGTACTCCTTCACTTCGCTGGCATTACCACCGCTATAAATACAGAACTCGCGGCCTAGCTCGATCCGCGCAACAACCTTTGTGGCTCAGCAGGGTGCTTCGCTACGTTAGCAGGCTCACAGGTTCGATCCCCAGCTTGAGGCTTAATCGTTATGTTTTGCGAAATTGGTCCTCTTTGGTTCTTAAAATATGTGACTTTGAAACTGAAAATTTCCTTCGTAAAATATAAACTCGATGCATTTTACCATTTAGCTACACTTGGTAACGCCAGACGGTTTCGTTCGTGAAGTCCGCAGTACGCATACGACTTTTATTACCTTTACTCTGTTTAACGCCATATCGATAATCTCTTTACGATCCCATTCCAACTTTTTAATATTAAAATTAAAGCCCAGCAACAAACTCGTGGAACAGGTATGATAAATAAGGACGGGTAGAAATCAGGCCGTGTCTACCTGCACATGTCCGTTTTCGTTTCAAAACGCAATTTTTTTCCCTCCGTTTTCCAAAATATTTCCGTCCACACGATACTCAGAGTTTTCGAATCATTTTCTCCTATTCACGTGAGTGGGCAAACACGACTTGAAAACGATAACAGCCCACTTGGGCAGCAAAGTTTTCCCACCAACCACTTGTACGTCATGGTCTAACCCAAAATCTTCGGGCTCTTTAGACGTTAGAAGTTGTTCTTCAGCAGCTTTTATAAATTTTTTATTTATTAAAATCAAATGAGACCAAGACTGTGACTGTCAATAATTTAGTTCTATCTGAGCTTTCGTCCATCAACGACATCATCACCATGAGGATTGTCTGATTTTAATAAATAAAAAAATCTTCGAGCTCTTGTTTGTCTTCTTCTGTCAAGACGTATCAAACTGGCCTTCGAGACCGCGGGCGAAGGTAACCTAATAGTAACCTTACCAATTTGGAACAAGAACAATTAAACCGATCACAACAGTTTACTAGCACCCTACAAAAAATTATTTAAAACTTAAAACAAACCGCTAAACAACATACCCATTCTAACAATGTCAATAACTTACACTAACAAACCACAAACCTCCCACAACCACCCTCGTACATGCCGTAATGAACCAGTTACATAAACAGCTGACTGTCCCTGACCACTCCTTTTTTTCGACTCTGAAGATGACCGCCACTTAGGCTGTTGAAACGTCAGTTACCAATAGTCTTTCTCAAGACTACTCTAACCTGCACGATCTACCATTACCAACACGTACCGATTCTCCCGAGTTTAAACCATTTACACGTTCTCCCGTTCATTACCCGAAAATATACTGTCGTTAACGCCAACCTCAAACTCATTAACGCAAAAGTACGTTCATTTTATTCAATCGACATTCACTAGCGTAGATATGCAACTATTTGCATAGAAGGGCATTCCATAGCGCCAACAAACGACTATTAACACCATTCTGCTATACATTAGGGATAATAAAATTTCAATTACTCAATATCTTGCATAATTGAGATTTTATTATCCCTAATGTATAGTAGAATGGTGTTAATGGTCGTCTGTTGGCACTATAGAATACCCTTCGATGCGAATGGTTGTGTATCTACGCTAGTGAATGTCGATTGAATAAAATGAATGTATTTTGGCGTTAATAAGTATGAGGTTGGCGTTAATGATACTATATTTCCTGGTAATGAACAGCAAAAGGTGTACTTTATAAAGCTAGGTTGATCTCAAGAAAAACTATTAGGCCTAAGCAAAAGCGATACAAAAGTGATACGTCTGCCCGCCATTATAGATCTCGAGCGGCCGAGATACCACACCGTCACCTAGGCGTTTTTGAAAAGTTCCGTTTTTGGTGACCGTGCTCGTCTGATACATGTGGACAGGAAGGCAATCCGCAAAGAAAAATTTCAGGTTTTCAGACGTAAACGGGTACGAGTAAAGTAAAGGTAAAGTGCCTTTATTTATATTGGATAACCCTATCAGTTATCTTAGCTGCTCTCCCTAGAGGTCCAGTAAGGGCCTACCCTCATGGGTCCAGTGTTATGACAGGAGGAAACCGGAGTACCCGGAGAGAACCTGCGATGCTTGGTAGAGTCAAACTGGACAACACTCTTCTCACAGGGGACCAAGGTAAATTTGGTTTTCGACAAACTACAAAAGTTAAACAATTAAAAAAAGTTAAACACGCTTCTGAAGTGCACAATATTGTTCCGACCGTGTTGTCGTTTCAGCGCATGAACGAATACAGCTTTCTTTCTTTGAATTTATCTTTCTCCACCAAAAATTTTGTTTCGGGATTTTTGTTTACATAATAATAATAATAATAATAATAATAATAATAATAATAATAATAATAATTAATAATAATAATAATAATAATAATAATACGACAATGTAGCAAAGAAAGTCCATTGGGATTTATGTAAGAAGAATGGGTTAGAGCATACGGAAAAGTGGTATGAACATGTCCCAGAAGGAGTAGTAGAAAATGAAGAAGTTAAAATTTTGTGGGATATCAATGTCCAGGGTGACAACGTGATAGAGGCGAGAAGACCAGACATAATTCTAATTGACAAGAAAGAGCGAAAGGGGATAATCATCGATATTGCTGTACCAGCGGATGTAAGAGTAGAGGAAAAAGAAAGGGAAAAAGTGGAAAAGTACCAGGATTTGAAGAGAGAGATTGGAAGATTGTGGAAACTTAAAAAGGTAGAGGTTGTACCTGTAGTAATAGGAGCCCTTGGAAGTGTCACCAAAGAATTTGATAGGTGGATTGAAAAGCTAGGGATAACATTCAATGTTGGAGTGGTGCAAAAGAGTGCCTTGTTGGGAACTGCAAGGATATTGAGGAAAGTGTTGGAAATGTGAAGAAGAGATAATTCTGTTAGCCTTTGGTCATTTGTTATGACTCGCCTACCAGAAGAAATAACGGCAATGACAACAGCCAGAACATGATGTTAAACAATAATAATAATAATAATATATTTGGGCACTGGAGTAGGACAAGCACAGCTTCAGCCTACTACGGGAATGTGGATGCTCCCGCCCACCAGAGTCCGGGGTGGCACCTTTGGCAAGTGCCAGCAACCCTTTAGCCAAGGGTAGATAAGACTCTTTAGCCTTGGATGGCAACTTATCTAGGAGAAGGAAACTCCGAGATAAAACCAGAAATAGGTAGGCAGGGCATTGATTCGGAGCCAGTGACCTCCATAAAACGAGCAGGCTTTGATGAGATGACCTAGGGAGTGGCGCCCCTACCTTGCCAGCTGGATAGACAGGTAGCCGAAAGCCTCAGCTTGCCTTAATTGGCTGGCAGCTGCAAGTACACTACCTTCAAATGTTGGCAAACCTGCCCTGTCAGCCCAAGGACTAGAAGAAAATCTGTACAGCAGGGTGATGCCCCTGACCTTAGTTGGTTGAGGATGAACCGGCCTTAAATGCTGAAACAGATCTGCACTAGTCTAAGAATAAAACAATATTCAGACTTAACCCTTGCAGTGGCACGCCTAAACTGACCTTAATTGGTTGGTACTTAACAGGGTACTGTTAAGGTCAAACTGGATATACGTATCGGGGAGTACTTTCAGGAACTTTAAAGGGCTGTATATTCCTTACTCCTTCCTGACTGGATAAGTTAGGCGAGTAAGGGCTGGCCCGGTGGGTGTTTCCTAAAATCCATTTTAATGGTAAAATTTCCTTTCCCCACAAGTTCCCTGAAATGTGCAATGTCTGTTGCGGCCTTACCTGGCGGGATGCTGGGAGCCCGTAGCAGGCTGAGACCCTTTCCACTGTCCTTAGTTGGGTGGTGTGCGAGTTGTAATAATAATAATAATAATAATGGCAATTCCACCGAGTGGCTCTTGCATTGTCACGAAATATTAATATATTACATACATATTATGATAATATAAAATAATACACAAAAAATCTATCATATACAAAATAAAGTATTAACTACTAGATATCAAAACAGACTATCCTAATAGCCTATCAGCAGCTAGGGTAGTTTAATGAGCCCTTACTTTACGTTTAAAAATATAAAATTCGTTTTAGTTTCTAATGTCCTCCGGCAGGTTATTAAAAGCAACTGCGGCACTGTCTTGGAAGGTACCATTTACTAACAGCACTTTCAATTTAACCTCGTTTGATGATCTAAGAGTTCTTCCAGGAAGATGTTTTTTTAACTTTAAGTAAGCTGGCCAATGCTCAAAATATGGAGCTTTAAATGTGGTATTGAGTAGATGCATAACTCTCCTTTCTGTAACAAGCAACCACCCAAGACTTAAACAGTAATCTTCTTTTGCATAGCGTCCATAGACGTAGCCTGCGCATACGTTTTGTGCTCGTTGTGAGCGTTTATACTCATACGATGGTAAGGGGTAAAATACTATACAAGAATAGTCTAACTTTGAAAGAATCAATGTTTCAACTAATAATTTACACCCACAAAATGGTGCTTAATTACTTGGTATTTTATCATCGATAGAGCACTGTAACACGAAGAGAGCAATTCAATCTTACACATCAATCTTACAACCAACATCTTACATCTAACATCTCGCATTTTACATCTACGATCTTACATCTAACACCTCACAATTTCACATGCATTAAATTCCAAGATTCTCCAGCTGCTTTATTTGATACACATTCTTGATATGAATACTGCTAATAATTCAGTTTTATCATAATTCAAACTCAATTGTAATTTCGACAAACATTTCGTTGTTTCGACACTATATGACAAAACTAACAGATGAAAACTAACAAAGAACCTATTTAAACCTATATTACCTTATATACGTTATCATTGCTGAGATTGATTTACAATATGACCTTCAATGAATGCAATTTTTTACATTTAACAATAGCAACAATACATTTTACTTACATTTCAATGAAATATTTCCACACTTGACCAAGCTCAATATTTACGATCTCTTTATTGTATCGCATTTACGAACATTAATCTATTTTATATTGAAGAAGTTGATACATGATAAACTGATAACAAGCGTAATTTAATTGACGGTATCTTTACTCAAACAGCAGTTTTTGTAAGCCTCCGACAAATTCCATAAAGCGTGGTAACATGGAAAGTACTTCATGAGGCTCCCATGTTCCATAAAGCAGCGCATCTGCCCAAGAATTCATAACCACTCTGATTCCTCACTGAAATATGAAAATGAAAAATGGTTGTGTTAATAGCATTCCAAAAGACCATCAAGAATCGCACGTTCAAAAACTCATTGATTTTGAATAGGTATATTCTCCAATTAGTTACACATGATTGATCTCATGCAAGAGCTTTCACACCTGGTAAAACCTATTGAGAAGAACGTTTATTTCTGAAATACGAAAGAAAATAGAATTTTGTATAAAATGGTCACTCGAATTACCATGAGCTAGGCTTTGTTATTTTGGTATCTTTTCTTTTGCATTTTTCAATCTAACGCGTCTTTAAAAGCACAAAATTAAACAGTTTAAGCAGTTATGGCAGAAATATAATCTCCTATTGAGGCCCATCTATTTTTATTTCATTAAGATTGCTATGCCAATTGTTACTGAAGTTGTTTAAAACAGTCACAGTACGTAGTTTATCCAGTCTAAAAATTTTTGAACTGCGCGCTCGATTTTTTAAACTTGACATAAAATGCAGTTCGTATATTTTAAGCACTACTCCAAATAACCTCAAAATCAAATCCGTCCTTAGCGGTTCAGAACTGTATCTGAGTTTGATGTCATTGAGTACTGGGCTTCCTATTGCTGCAGCTGTACCGGAACGACGTTTCAGATATAGTTACCTAAATCACGAGAATTCATACCGAATCACCAGTGTATACCACTACGAAAATTACAACTTAATTACGAATATTGTGCATTGGAGAGATTTTGTCATCAATCTAATTGACATAAATTAGCCACTATTTAATCTCAATAGCTTTTGAGATTTCACGCAAATGCAAATCTCTTAAGCGGGCATTGCGGTTGCTTTTGGTATAATCAAATTATAAAAATTAAAATAAAAAAAACAATTCACAATTGAAAGATTTAAATATGGCCAAGACTTAACATTTGAGCTAACAAGACCACCCTTAATGACTCAAATCATAAACATTTTATAATTGAATTTAATAATTAACAGCAAAAGTAAAATCAACATTAGACGACATATGGATGTTGGTCAAGCTCATTTCCTAAGCCGCCTAAAAGTGTCAAACACAAAACCTTGTGATGACCAGTGAGATCCTCGACCTATTGAGCTGTTAGGACTTAGATGTCTAGCTTAGATACAGGTTCGGCATGCGTGCTGGCTGACAATAATGTTGACGAAAAAAGTGAATGTTATCCCCTCGCCCACTGCAAGAAGCGCAGTGCGAGGGTACTAATCTCGCGTGGGTGGAGTCCATTTTTCATGCGTGGTGACTAGGGAGAAAACATTTCACAGTGTCTATATATATATATACATATAACTACAAACGGAACCGTTTCGGCCTACCGGGCCTCATCAGTGTAGAGCTGACGAACAGGATATATATATATCTATACATATATGTATATATATATATATATATATATATATACATATATATATATATATATATATATATATATATACATATATATATATATATATATATATGCATATATATATATATATATATATATATATATGTGTGTGTGTGTGTGTGTGTGTGTGTGTGTGTGTGTGTGTGTGTGTACAGCAAATTGCATAAATTTTGGCAAAAATAAACATATAAAGAAAATGCATGTATAGGTAAATCTGGAACTGTGAATACTTTAACCAACCTTAATACATTAGAGTGGCCATCGAATGTATCAAAAAACACTACATACCATATCTTCACTGACCTTTGAGGTGGGAATAAAACGAAGATACAATGGTCTTGATATGTTTATATGTTGATATGTTTTGTGCCAAAATTTTTGCAATTTGCTGTATGTATACGTATGTACATATATATATATATATATGTACATACGTATATATAAAGCGTATCATCATGAATCAAATGCGTTGGGCGGGTCATCTGGTTAGAATGGAAGACTCTAGATTGCCTAAGCAACTGTTTTATGGTGAGCTGACCAAAAGTCATAAGCCCTAGTCATAAGCAAAAAAAGAGGTTCAAAGACGTCATCAAAACAAATCTTACAGCGATCAATGTCGACATCTTCAACTGGGAATTGGAAGCTAAGGACAGACAGAATTAGTGTATGGCCATAAGGAATGGTTGTGAGGTTTTTGAACAGGGCAGAGTTGAAAAAGCTGAACTCAAACGCGCCATTCGCAAACAAGACACGAATTTCTTGCCTGTCAATTTTCAAGATGGTTTCACCTGTGGTACTTGTAATCGTTTGTTTCTTTCAAGGGCTGGGTTAGCCAGTCATCAAAGGGCGCATGAACGTAGGCAAGATCAATCCGATTACAATAATATCTTGCGTCCAAGACCTAAAAATACTACCTGTCCAATGTGCAGCAAGGTCTGTAAGTCTGCTGGCGGACTGAAAAGACATTTGAAAGTACATAATGATGCCCCTTCAGGGCTTGCACAAAATCCTTCGTTGACATGTCACATCTGTCGAAGAGTCTGTAAATCAGAAGCTGGGCTTCTTAGTCATCTGCGTGCTCATGGCCGCGCAAGAGAGTCAAATAACGGTATTTAAAGAGATGGCCATCTTCTGGCAAGAAGCGGCCATCACCATATATATATATATATATATATATATATATATATATATAAAGAAATAGTTCAAGATTTGGTGTGCTCCATTGAGTTATGGCTGCGCGTGGGAGGTTGGAGCAGCACGAAAAAAGATCAAGAGTTGCTCGAGGCGACAGCTGAGAGCAACTCTAGATTTTTGAGTGCTCTCCCAGCCTCCCGAGTGCATCCATAACTCAATGGAGCACGCTAAATCATGAATCATTTTTTTATAACATAGAATCACGTACAAAATAACAGAAAATAAGCTTTATATTGCTGATAAAAATTGCTTTCTCATTACGTAAGCCAGAAATTGCAAACTTTTTGATTGGCCGCTTGAACATCGGGTGATCCTCAAGGCCTCGGGCTCAGATTTTTCTCCATAATAATTACTCACGAAGCGAGTGTTTTTTTATGGATCAAACTGAAGTTATTAAAGAAAGAAAACATAAACAGTTTGAGAGAATGTATTAGGTAGTTATTTCAATGTTATCTTTTTTGTATGTAGTTATTTCATCTATCATGGCCTTAAATTGATGCATGTCACAAGATGAGCTTCCAAGTTGTGTTTTTTGTTTGCAGTTTGTTGACTGAACTGCTTGTGTTTACTAAGTATAAGTATTCCATGTCGTCCATTTTAATTGAAATGTTGTCACAGACCAGTTTGTTCTTTTTGTTTTATTTTTTGCTAAAATTGTATGTAATTCGACCTTGGAGAAAGAGGCGAAACATTTCGTTGGTCAAGTAGATTCGCTGTTTTGCTTGTTTAGTGAAGGCTGAAACACTTCTTCCACACCAAAGTATAGCACGAATGTCGAAATCTGTTATCTTCTCCCAGCTGTAGATGTTTTCCTTCGCAATTTAAGTAATAACTCTTTTTTTTTTTCAATTTAATAATTTTCTCAAAAAATATATTTTTTTCGAAACGTTTTCCCGTGGTTTTTCCCGTGCTCCATCGAGATATGGAGCACGCATGGCAGTCAATCAGAAGTGGCGTTGTATTTCATGTATGTTATAAAGGTCTATATCCAAGGATTCCGGATCACTCAGGTATGCCGTGCGCAAACTGGAGGACTGGTTTGTTGTTTACAAAATGAGAGGTCGGATGGAACTTTATTGCTTTCCCTCTTTTGTCGCTTTTATGGACCTTAGCGAAGTTGTTTATATCATTCGAACATTGAAGCCAGTAAATGGTTGAATACCAGCTCGCGGAATGACTTTTTTTAAAGAGTCCGTACTAACGACTGGTTTGAGTTTTTGAGGCCATCTTGGTAACAGAGCCATTCGTGACTTGGATTTTGAAAAAGCAGTTTTCAAACTTAGCTCCATGGAATATGCCCAACTTATCACTTTTTAAAGCGAGGCTTTAACTTTGTTCTTTCTGATGAATATTTACAAAAGATGAAAAGAAACTCGAGCTGGTGCTTGTTGCCCGGACATTTGCTGAGGGACTCACTGTAAACGCATTCTTCGCTGATGTTGAACGGGAGGCGATTTGTATATATTGAGAAATTTGGGTAATCATTTAGCTAAGCTGCGTAATTCCCAGGTATGTATATATTGAGAAGCCTTGAAAGTCAAATTTTGCCAATGGAATGGTTCGCTAATCTTCCTTGCAGACCATTGTTTTAAGGAGCTTTCTAAAGTAGTTTCCCGACTTCATTCTTAATCGTTAAGGGAGACTTCTTTGTACCAAATACTATCTTCTTTTCCATAAAGAACCAGCATCTACTTTCTTCTAGATTTTAAACTTTTCAGGTAAGCTTAAACTCGTCTTCTTTTCGCAAATTTGCCGTTGAACCGTTTTCGTTGAAGAGCCGGTAAATGCTTCATTGAAGACCCGTAGTTGTGGATTTGTACGCTTCGGCATTTTTCATTTTACACATTCGAGAATGAACAAATCAAAAGGTTTAGCCACGTAAAAGATACTTCTCTTTCTCTCAACTCGTTTTTGTGGCCACAAAAGTTTTACCAGGTTTCCTTGTAGTATTTTGTTTTCCCTATTTTCTATTTTCCGTTTCTTCGTCAGCAATAAGATTGCAGAATCCGTTCATGTTTTCTTTGTTTATTTTGTCCATTTCGTCATTCGTTTTATATTCGTCACTAAAGTCTTGTACCTTCGATTGAATAATTAGTATAAATCTTCATCATAGCACCTCTCAGATAATTGTAACCAACTTTGAGCTAATATACAATTTATCAATTCTTTAAGACAAAAAATATCAAAAAAATTTTCAATGATGAGCAGTCCGTAATACTGTTATCCGACCGGCCTATGGGAATGCTCAACTTTTAAGACGGACAGTCTCGCCATCTCTTGAAAAATCTTTCTTTATGGCAAATTGAGTGAGAAATTTGATTGGGAAACAACAAGACAAGCTGGCAACTAATACAGGGTCTTGATACGAGCATCCATTGTTAAATTGTGAGAACGGATCTCTTAGCATTTGTTAGGCTGGTTAAAGATTTTTCTCTCCGTAAGTTTTGTTTTGAAACAGAATGACGACCAGTAGTTTGAATATAATATAATTTCCAATTTGGGTTTTCGTTAATTGGTGGCCGATTGTGTTTTTTTCTTTTCGATTATATTCGCTCTTCCAATTATAGTAATAACGATTTGTCATTTTGACAATTTTGAAAAATCATCAATCTTAATCGAATTGTCTAGGGATACATAGTAAAGGCGAGGGGTTGTTGCGAATGCCTATCTCTAGTGCATGATTATTCCATGGGAGTTGGTGAAAAGCGATTTCTAAGAAATCGATTTTCTGAGGAAACGACTTTGACGGATGTCCACATACAGTCCGCGATAACACCAAGCTCTCGGAACATGCACATTGCGTGAAAAATTAACCTAATTAAATTTCAACGTTATTATCACATAGTGGCTACGGCATAGGGAGTATATACTGAACCTGCACCTTAGGTTGCCAAGGGAGTCTTAGTAGCTGACTGGTAAAGGAGTCTTACTGGTCATCTGAAGGTTGACGATTCGATTGCCTTCGGAATCTCAGAAGTCTTTTCTCTGGTGAAACGAGTTTGGAAAATGTCCACCTATCGTCTGTGACTTCACCAAACGCCCACATACACATCGTACATGGAGCATTCACATTAATTAGCACTATGTATTTATGGTTCTTTTCCCTTAAAGTTTTCTATTCCATGGAGGAGGTCTTGTAAAGACATGGAACATTCACATAAACAAAGCCCACAAACTAGTTGGACGATTTCGAATTTTGACACCTTTTATCATGAAAACCAAGCAATTAAGACTTCTGAGTTAGTAGTTTGTCGCAAATTATGAACAATCAAAAGTGGCTAAAATACTTTGTAAATCACTATGGGAAATTTTACTGTCCAAAACTTTATGAGTATACTGCTAATTAATAATTCCCGATAAAAGTAAGGGGCCGCTTCGCAACAACAAAAATCCTCATATCCACAAACCTCTTTTAATGTTTCAACCCAAATGCCTCTTTAATTAGAGTTCCTGCTTCGATGTTTGTCAATTCGAAACGCATAACAGTTGAATTAAAAATGAATTAGAAAACATGGGAATAACCGTACTGATCAAAATTAAATAGAGGAGAAATTAAGTATGAATAAATCTGAATAAAAATCATAAAACAGCACTCTTCTGACAAAATATTCTTTGTCACTTTGTGACAAGACTCGTCCTGTGAAACAAGACGTTAACAACAACTCAACAAGAACCCCGATCCCAGACTACACGGCGCCTAAATAACATTGGTCATACTTCCCTCGCGTGATGTTCACGTGCAAGCAGCAGCAAAAGTGTGTTGGGAATTGTTAAAATCTGATTTTTCTAGCTATTTTAACGCAAGCCAGGTCAAAAACTGAAGCAACAACAATTTCGAATTTTGCTGACTTTTTGCCCTATGTGGACCAGGAGACGAATCTGCCTTCACTTGAACAGATCTCCCATGAATAAAGACAATATTCCCAACTTTAATGACGTTTCGTTAAATATTTTGGCAAACATTCAGACAATAACATTAGATACATTTGCTGGTCATACCACTTAATGTACAGGAATGGAAAGAAAATTTAAAAGCCTACTTTTTAAATTGTTTTTCAAAAGTTGATATCGTGGAAAAATACTTACAACGTATTTGATAACTATTTTCACTTCTTTATAAACGCCACTGTCCAATTTTTTGCTATTTTATTTCATTGTTAACGCGAATTGCTTTTAATACTCTGATAGCAATACACTTTTGCAGCTTTCATAAATTTTAGAAATATTTCAATAAGCTTAATAAAGTAGAACAATGCAGACATTTTAGGCAAGTGTTTTTGTTCATACCGGTAATATAAACAGAAAATAAGGTGTTTGTTTCCATGTTAATGTCACACGATTTTGCAAGTTTGCAACGTTTTTGAGAATAAATTTCTGGCAAATCTCCTCTATCACAAGCGATTATATGAATAAGGCTTATCTTCGGCGAAAGGGGAAGCTCCAAATTTAGTATTACAATAAATTTGGTGCAGAGTAATGCATTGCGGCACACTTGAAGATGGTAGCATAGCCCACATTAAATAGCGTCATTATTAAAAGCGAATGTCAGTAGCTATCGAGAACTCGAGGACAAATATGAAATTTCGGATTTCTTCATATTTTGTCTGGATAATCTTTTTGGTGAACTATTATTGAAAATCACGATAAAACTTTCCAAAGGTATTTCATTTTGAGGTTAAACGTGAAATACTGCCTCGAGTCAGGGACGACGTTTCATCAGCCGAAAATTAGCAATATATAACACGCTTGATGCGTCCTACAATTCATGGCACTTCGACACAAGAAATGTCTAACGGTAAGCAAGGAACGTATTTGAGTGACGGGCGCACTTGCAACAGTTTCTTTTAGCTTTATTGTTATACTAAAAATCTCTTACTCAGCATACATAAAGAACCGTGAGTAATCAGGTGAAATAAGTATATACGTAGCAACGCCATAAAACAGCGTGTCTACAAAAACAGGTAATGAGCTAAACAAAGTATAAAGTCATTTAAAAAAAAAAAATTTAGTTCAGTTTGACATCATTGGTGAATTTACCAACGGCCTTCAGATATGTTGTATGACATTTTTACAATATTCTGACGACCTTCCTCATCTGCTGGTAATGCACTAAATAATCCAGCTCTACCCTTAAAAGTCAAGCCAAAAGAGCAAGGCTATAGTTTCAAAGGTGTATTTTAACGTAATAAGAACTCAATACGTTCCTTGCTTACCGTTAGACATTTATTGTATCGAAGTGCCATGAATTATAGGACGCATCCACCAGCGAATAAAAAAAATATGCACAAAAACGCTTTCTCTCAAATTTCTAATCTGACTTTTGCTAACTTTCAGAAAAAATAGACAAGAATTTTGACTTTGAACTTTCGTCATTTATATAGTTTTGTGACGGTGTTGAAATTAACAAACTTCATGCTCACTTAAACGTCTATAAAAATGCCTGTGTTTCTGATTTTATTTAATTTCCTGGTTCAAGAAATGCCAAAAATATTGAAGTGTTCAATTTCATACAGATACGATGAACCATTTCGCGTCACGAGCGTGTTATGTTTTGCTAATTTTCGGCTGATGAAACGTCATCTCTTCCTCGAGGCAGTAATTCACGTTTAACCTCAAAACGAAATACCTTTGGAAAGTTTTATCGTGATTTTCAATAATAGTTCACCAAAAGGATTATCCAGACAAAATATGAAGAAATCCGAAATTTCATGTTTGTCCACGAGTTAACATTTATGTCGTTATTGTCTACATGATGCGGTAGTTTTGATTTATCATGAACTATTAAACCCCTCTCATTGCCGTTGAAGTCAATGTCATTCTTTTGACCCTTATGAATTGTATTCATTCAAATCGTTCGAAGAAGATTCAAAACGAAATAATAAAATTTGATAAAACTAAGACGAGGCTTAACTGGCACAAGAGAAATCAGATAGGTAAATCAGATAGAAATCATAAAGAAAACCGGTGGAAGAAAATACTAATTTAAAAGAAATAATTTATAGAAACAAAGACAACTTATTAAAAAAATGTACAGATTATTTTGAAAAACTCATTAAAACAGTGAAGTACAAAAATTGAGTATTTGGACAAATATTAATTAAAACGCTTTTAACGTTTAGGGAAAATTATCAGAAAAATAAAAATAAAACACACAAAAATTAAATCCAAAAGTCATTCCATGATGTTACAAGAAATAAGAGTGAGCAAGCATCTCTCGCCCACAATTTCATCATATTCCTTCATAGTAAGGACGAAGTTGACGGGTTGTAAACGTCGTTAAAAAGCGTAAAATATACGTTTAAATGAGAAATTGCCACATTATAACTGGAAACTCAAATAATTATTAAGTGTTGCCTGAAAATCGCTTCAAAGAATTGAAAACCATCAATTACCACAGAAAAGTTTACGAAAATCTTGTAATCACCGTTCAAAACCTCATATCTCAACACTCTACTTCAGAGAACTGGAAAATAGCGTGCGATAAATACCTTTAGTTGAAATGGCCGAAAATGTCGCCCCCCCAAAAAGTGCCACCGGAGCATCTGCACCTTTTGTTCCCCCTCCTTCGTTGCACCATTGAGGAATTGAACCTCGGACATTAGAACCTGTAAACAAACACTTTAGAACATTTGACCAATCGGCCACTGGTACACTTTCATAAAAACTTTTTTACCTTTTTCTGTTGGTTAGAGCAGATCTATCCTTATAATTAAAATAATGAGTGCCGTGACCAAATCTTGACATGTATTTGTTTCGTATACGTTGTTGTTTCACAACGGGGTACTCTAAAACCAGGGTGGGAAAACGGCAATGGGAGCTCTGATCTATGTGAGATGCAAGGAACCTCTGCATATCATTGATGCTCCAAGTAGAATCAGGAATTGGAACAAGACATTCGACGAACAGTTTACATCTTTCATCTTCACCCTCCTCTTTTCTACCTTCACAGAAGAGCTGTTGAATAGTCAAACAACAATTACATTTTTACCGCATAGCTGTTTATCTCTTTAGTTTGGCACCAGAAATTTGTATCCATCCAGTTGACTTTCCGTTTCTACGCACAGAGCAAGGGTAATGAAATTTCTAAATATAACATAAAGCCAGTAATAGCTGAACTCCTGACGGTACACATTGGATTGGCTGTCAACGTCAAGGAAATTGATGAATTGATCTCATCGTTTGATCACCGGGTGCACTCATAAACGTCATCAAAGTAGGGCATTGAAATCTCAAAATGAAAGAAAGTCAGTAAAAGCCGGTCGACAAACAGTATACGTTAATAAATCCTGTTAAATCTCAAAGATTGATGAATTTAAATACTTTTGGTTACCTAGTACATTCATAAACATGTTTTCAAGTTGACGTGCTCACGATATAATTAAGGATTGGGTCGTAAATAATTCAACGACTGGTGGTCAATTTTTAACTGCACTTCGCCGTTGTGCGTATATTTGAAATGGCCAGTTAAAAGGATAAAATGTTAAAAAGGTTTCAATTGAATTGTCATACAACCAATACACTTAAACAGAACAGTTTTTAACATCTGGAATTATGTCGGTAGTTTGGCTTGTTACCTCGTGGAAAGAGGATTGAAGTCGATTCAAATCGCTGGGTCAAAGCAGGATAGTGAAATCTCAATATTGAAAAAAGCCGGTCTCCAGACAGGATATATTTAAAAGATTGTTAAATTTTGAACAGATTGGTGAATTCAAATTAAGTTTTGATCACCTTATGCGTTCCCAAGCCTAATTTCAAGTTCATGCGCTCCTGAAATAATTGTGAAGTGTAACGTAAATATTAAACTATCGGTTGTGCAAATTCTCCCATAAATTTACGTTCTTTTTGGCTTTTTCTAAACGTATGGACGGAAATTCGATTTTAAAGAATACTAATTACAAAACTGTAATTACAATTTAAGTAGAATAAGTGTTTACCTCCTTTAATGGAATGATTTTTATAGTCGTTCTGTTTTCTTTTGCCATTGCTTGGCTATTTTACAATGGACTTGGGGTCACAATTGCACTCGTGCCAGTATTTTGACGCACCACACATAGATCAGTGCAATTAGTGTTCGTTTCCTCACTACTGTTTGAGCGCGCCCTGTTTCACAATAACATTTTACACGCTCGTGGTCATCATATAAGATTTCGTTCAAACATATCCATAGTAAATCTAAACTAAGTACTATAGCATTTTATGACAAATATTCAAAAAAACTATTTTACTGGAAGTTTTCTCCTTGCTTATCTGTGTTTTACGCGGAGATTTTTGAAACCTCTTCGGACGATAGTTTTGTAAGAAATGTTAAGGTTTCAATTACGACAGTTCATCATGTTGTTTGTCCGAAAACCAACAAGTTTAAAAAATTTACCTGAAACATTAGTTTTCATGAAATAAGTGCAGTGATTGGTCAGTTACCGTATTTATATAAAGCTATGCAAACACGGTTATGACATCACAGGCGCCGCTTGACGCCAGAATTTATTCTTGGCGCGCATGGACAGCTCTGATTGGTTTACTAAATAATAAGAACTTTCCATTTGTTTTCAAAATAAAGTTGGTTTTTTACAATTATTACTGCTTATAGTTCTTTGGTTATTCTACAAAAGAAATAGAAATTGTTTTGTTGTGTTTATTTGGCTTGATGCAAACAGTCGGAGAGGTTCTGAGAACTCTCAAGCAGTTGTGTAAACCCACGACTTTCGGTCTCGGACGTACACAGCAGTTTTCAAATTCTCCCAATCTTTTCCTCGTGTTTGCATCAGGCTATGTAAACACGGCAAAACAGCAAGGGCGACAATCGCTTCCTAAAAGTAGGGGGGACAGAGCCGGCCACGTGATGTGGAGGCATTCCCTCCGAAAGCTTTTTTTTTTTGATATCTAATGTTTATGAAATGACTTTTTCGGCGTTTTGAGATTGTTTCTTTGGAACAACATTTATACCTTGTTTTTCAATCGAAACGAAGCTATGTTTTGTTTGTTATTTACATTGAGGAGGGAGAAACCGGGGGGAAAGTCTTACTAAAGATAAAAACATTAAAAACTATACTACTCTAGTCTATACTCACTAGGCATACAATAGTTATAAATTTGAAAAATTTAATATTAACTCAGGATCGTGTCTTTTGTGAAAATTGTTCAACAAACCTACTGGAAAACTCCAAAAAATTTTCTGCGGGTTTCAGATTTCTCAACAAAAATTTTTGCCAGTTGATGCACATCAACGTTGTCCAGCCTTTCACGATGTACATGACAGACAGAAATATAGTTCAGTCTATGCTGGGTCATAGTAGCTCTGAGCCATATTTTCAGACGTCGCAAAGAAGAAAAACTGCGCTCACACTCGCACGAAGAAACAGGACACACGAGTAACAGTTTGAGAAGAACCAGTACCTGTGGAAACAAGGATCGTACTGCTGGTTCCATACTCCGATAAGCAAGTTTTGCTTTGTGTAAAGAATTTGAATTATAGGTTTGGTTGAACATTCCAACTGTAGTGGAAGAGAAAGTTTGTCAAATTCAGGATACTCAGATTTCACATCTATATCCACTTTTCCAGACGTTAACATCTTTTCTAACTTCATGTATTGGGCTAGGCCAGATTTATCAGGGTCATACCTGTCCGACAGACCTGTGGTTATAGCATCAGTAAACTCATAATACTGCTTCCTGTAGTATTCTTCAGGACTAGCAGGTTGATACTGTGCCGCGTCACCTGTGTATCGTCTTGGGGGTCCTCGTATTCGTGGTACCTCAAGTGGATCCAGATCATATTCTTCACATTTCTCTTCAGCAGCAGTGAATATTTGATGGAAAGCTTCATCTGAACGCTGTGTTTTGATATGTTCAGATGAAATCTTTACAGCTTCCAACATTCCAGAGACATTTGCTGACTTTGCTTGCAGTGTAGTATTTAATTGTTCGAGAAGTGCGACCAGCTTAGCTGCAGTCATCAATCCAAGCAAAACATTGCCTTTCTGAAATCGCTCTAGTAGACCGTTTGCTTTCGTTGCAGTTTCAGTAACACCATTTTTCATTTCACTCAAACTTTGTAAAATAGCAGGGTAGTTATCGAGTGCTGACTGTATGGCCGGTACTCTGCATAACCACCTGGTTGCACAAAGAGGTTTGATCGCAGTACGGCGTGGATCGTCAGCTTCTGTTGATCCACAAATGGCCTGGAACATAGCCTTGTACTTGCCAGATCTCTTCATTAGCACACCCAATTCATTTGTCCACTGTAAGGCATTTCGAATCAATGGACAGGAAGTTACGGCATGTTGTAATACAAGATTTGAAACGTGTGATGCACAGTGAAAATAGAGCGGCTAGCGGCTGGCGTTCTCGCACTCGTGCCTGGCAACCAGTGTAACAACCACTCATGTTGGCGGCTCCATCATATGTTTGAGCACGCAGATTGCTTATGGGTAATCCTAACCGAGTGAGTATATCAAATATCATTCTAGCAAGAATGTCGCTGGTAGTACCAGGAATTTCATAGAAGCCGACAAAGTCCTCGTGCACATATAAATCCGAGTCTACGTGCCTCAGACAGATAGACTCCTGCTCTTGACCACTTACATCTTGTGTTCCATCAGCAATAACACCGAAAAATTGGTTCTCTTGAATGTCACTGATAATTTCCCTTAAAATGTGGTGACTGAAAAGTTCCATCATCTCGTTTTGAGCACGGGGGAAGTAAAATTAGTTCTATTTCTCAAATAAACCTGTAGATTGGCAACATCTTTTGATCTAAGTTTTAGGAGTTGTAAATAATTTCCATCACTTTCATCATTGCCACGAAATGCAGAGCCTTGTCGCAGTAAATATCTTATCGAAGTAAACAATTTCAAAAGGGAATTTCTTGCAATCTCTTGCTCTTTTTGTTTCTGTGTGTGTATTTGCACAAATACAGAGGGCCTTCTAAGTGCCAAGATTTGATTTACTGCCAGCATGTGTGCGTGGGACATTTGATGCGACTTAAACTTTTCAAGAGCTTTCTTCCAGTTGTTGAACCCTTGAGAGACAAATGTTGGCTCTTTGCATCGAGCCAAGTCTGTTAACTCCATGGCACAAGCTTTTGAGCAGTAGAAAACACAGAACTTTTTTCAAATCAGGGCTACAATGTAGCCATTCATAATCTTGAAACCACTTGTTTTGAAAATAAAGTGTTCGGGATGTTAGTTTCTGAGCAGGGATAACAGATGCATCTGACTGATTTGGCTTGTCCAAACTCAATAGGTTGCTTCCAGTTGCACTAGATGTGCTAGAAGGCGAAGCTGTTACTGAAGAGCAACTGTAACTATGTAAATCGCTGGAGTCCGATGCTTCAGATGCAGGACGTTCCCCACTGTGGAGAGATGGTAGAGATATGGCCACATTGTCTTCCATTGAAGAGCTCCCCTGTTCGTCATTTTCTGTCAGCTCTATTACAGTAGATATATCGGGACTGTCGGCACCACCACCGATTACACTGCTTTGCTGTGAGGCTGCTATTGAAATCCTGCCAGAGTCAGACGTTGACCCACTTGTAGTAGTGTTGGTTTGTTCACCTTGCCGTAAAACCTTAAAGAATCTTTCAATTTCAGAGAGTTTGGCCCGTTTGGAATTATTACCTTTTCGAGGCATGTATGACTGTTGAAAAATGAAAATCCTTCACGTTAAACACGGCCATTGCTCTGCGGCTCGCGGGCGCAGAAACGCATTATCGCCAAACAGCGAGAAAGACGTTATAATATGACTAAACGAAGTATTTCTAATTGTTTAAAAAATGGCGTCCAAAGAAGAACGATCGGATTGTAAAATTACTTGGCAAATTTTCATAATTTGTCACGTATTTGAACCAACAATACCTAGGTAAGAATTAGCGCTAAAGAAGGGTATATCGGAAAATCGTAAAGGTAAAAATGGAACCATAAGCCCCAAGGGAACAGAAATTAGGCTTCAGTTGTCACGAACTTTGCAAAAAGTGGAGGGGATAATTATATATGTGTCCCCCCTTGTCCAAAAAGTGGGGGGGATATGTCCAGTGGCGTAACGGAACCACTGGGGGCCCTTAGGAGAATTTCATTCGGGGGCCCCCGTTACCCCCCTTAGTATTGACATATATTTCAAGACTTGAATCCCAATTGTCTTTACGCATTCATCGGGGGCCCCTTAGAGGTCGGGGGCCCTTAGGAGTTGCTCTAACCCTGACCATAGTTTGTTACGCCACTGGATATGTCCCCCGATCCCCCCCAGGATTTACTTCCTTGTTCCCATTCAAACATTTGCGAGAAAAACGTTTTAATCTATGAGAGCTGAAGTTCTCTTGTGTTGTTAGTATGGGAAAAATGATTCAATGGGGAAAAGGCCCAAGTCTTTTGACATGTATACGTCTTTGTATATTTGTACAATATTTAATAATAATAAACTCAAACCAATCTAAAATAATTAAAGTTGGCTCACCTGTTCTGAGTTTCACACGGCAATCATATTCGAAGCTTGGTACCAGTAAATCACATTTAACTAGCGTGTAAGAAGGATAGCAAAGCCAGGAAACTAAATTGCTTTCTTGATTTGGAACTTTGACTTCGTTTAAGAGGTTCTTCACTTCTGGTGGAGGTTCATTTGATCTTAAGTTTTCCCACGCTTTAAATGGATTACTTTTTCCTGGAAAGAAAAGGGGGGAGCCGCATTTACCTTGCATTTTACAAAACGGATGTATGTTTTATAACTGCGACTACTAAAATGATAGTCTTTCTGAAAACGTTTTGTCGCTATTGTTCAAAAGGATCGTTGCACTTGCACCAGCAAGGCTAAAACAGTTTTATAGGATGAACATATAGACAAAGGTACTGAGGTTTATCTATTTCTACAATAATGCTCGAAGGGTCGAGATTTGTTTTCTTAAAACCAGACTGAATTTTAGTATTAACCTAGGTATGAAGATGTTTATTTGGCGAGGCGGATCTCAAATAACAACAGAAGTGGACCGCATTTTAAAGCACACCAATGTTAGTTTTCAGCAACAGTAAACCGTGTTCCACCAGGTAAACAATTTCGCTACTTTTTAACGGCCTGCGGGAGAATTCAATTCAAAAATTACTTCTGAGGGAAAGGTCTGTATGTTAAAAATTTAGAATTATGAATAATCCTAAAATATCTGCTGTTATAAGCAGAATATGTTGTTTTCATTCATTTTCTGCTTCGGGAAACCGTCAGTTTAGAGTTTTGCTGACCTTCTTTACAATTAGTGACGTCATTGAATGAATTTTCACCATTAGCAAGTAAAAACCGCATAGAAAAGCTCCAGTGTATATTGACATCAAACAGCCGATAAAAGTCTAAAATTACGAAATCCAATTATATGAAAAATTATCTGAAAAATTATCTAGACCCATTTGCAAGATAAATATCTTGCCATGTTTCCTTGATAAGGTAAATTTTGTTAAAGTAAGTACAATTTTCTTAACGAACTATCTTACTAGTTTTAAAATAATAAAATCTAGGTTGAAGCAAACTTTTCCGGAAAATTAGGAAAATTATCTCGTTCCATCAGAAAGGTAAATATCTTGCCAGGTTTCCTTGATAAGATTATATTTTCTTAAATTAAGTAAAATTTTCTAGCCAACCATATAGTTCTAGGAAAAAATTCGTTGAATATAGAAACGATTTTCTGCCTGGTCATGTACACAGTCCGTTTTAACATTTATACCAGATTCAACGAGTAACTGCTCATTGGACCTACTGTAATATGAATATTAATTTAAGATATTTTTCTCAGTAAATTATATTTATATTTACTTCATAAAATTTAGTGTGATTCAACGTTTTCGGCCACTGAGAAAAGCCGTATTTTATCACACGTAAATGATACGATCTTTTTACATGTAAAGATACTGCTTCAACGATCCAATGAAAAGCCGCGTAGAATATTTTATTTGATTAATCAGTTTTATTTGATCAATCAATGTTTTATAATTCGTATCTCGGTGGTGGTTATTTGATTTCAATTTGTTTTCTACGCCACACGTGGCAGATCAAATTTAAAACTCGAAGGTAAATTCCATATCTCCAAACGCCCATGTATAATTCTCTATATACGCGGTTACCATGATATTTAACTCAGTAACGGCTGAGCCTATTCTGCAGTCAGTTTATGTAGTGACATCTCACCGATAATTCGTTCGGAAAGTCTTCATAAATAAACTTAAGGCTGTTTTCCACTTGGCGAATTTTATCACGCCAAGCAACCTTTTCTTTTGCCTCATAGGCTATCGATTTTAACTAATGAGAAACCTAGTCAATTTACACAAAGAAATGTCCCTCCGCGCAACACAATTCACCTAGTGGAAAACAGCTTTTAGTTTATGACTTTCCGCTGAGCAGCGTTGAGGTGTTTTTATAAATCTGACCTCGAATCTGATCATCGATGAGAGAGCAGATCGATAAAAGATACAAGTAGTTGACGTTTAAAGTATTTTTTAAAGAATTCAGGCGGGTGATATGTAAATCATCAGGATGGTTGCATCAGGTTGGTTGCATCAGGTTGGTTGCAACTGACGGTTGTCTTCTTTCAGCCAAGCGGACTTTTGAGCTGAAACGGGCTAGGGGAAGTCGGAAAGAACACGGAACTCGTAACAAAATACTCAATATAAGGTGAGAGTCACTGACCCTAACGAAACGGAGAAAACTTCAAGAGTGGTATTGTATTGAACATTTAATCGAAACACGAGGCATGTTCGATAGGCCGTTGTTTGGACTTTGCTGAAGGTCCTTCCATTTAACATGTCAATACATAAGTACGTTATAATAATTAAATATTTCTTTCCTATAGTTCAACCGTGTCCATGTTGAATTGTTAAATTTCGTGGAGAATTTTGCGCGCAGTACGGAGGCTGCCCGAGAATTTTTCGATACGTTTCGTTAGCTGTCGGTGTGACATCACTACATTAACTGACAGCAGAACAGTGAACTCAATTTCCATATCTGGAACGCTAACTCCCAGTCTTTTGCTCAATCAAAAAGTGAAGTGAAGATGGCGGCTCATTGAGGGAAATTTTGCACGTCAGTTTCAGTCCTCTTCGCGGTCTTGTAGGTCAGTTCCAGTATTTTACACGACTTTAATCTTCAGTTTTTCTTTGGTTCGGCCTCGAAAACAATCATAACCATGGAAAAACTGCACAGATAAAATATTACTGAACTAAATGAACTAAATATTACACAACTGTCCTAAATTGTCTAAAGATGGTAAACTGACGGTAAAGAAAGGACGTGCACTTAGTACTTTCCTCAAGTAATTTTTCGGGACCGTTTTATCAGGTTTTTCGTCAATTTGATAATTTAATTTTGTGAAAATATATAACCTGTAACTCGGTTTCACTTTGTCGAAATATATGTGAAATTCTTAAACTCATTTTCATCTTTTGAAGACATGTTTTGTGTGTATTTTCAGTAAGGAAAATTTTCAGAAAATGTAAAAAGTCGCGCGGGAGACTTAAACTGACGTACAAGCCCGCGTAGAGGACTGAAACTGACGTACAAAATTGCTCTCCATGGGCGGCCATCTTGGCTTCACTTTTTATTGGCCAGTTAGTATTCCAGATATGGAAATTGAGTTCAATGATGCAAAATAACCAACGAAATATGCTTAATTGTCTAAAGATGAACGAACGGTAAAGAGAGGACGTGCAAACGGTTTAATCCCAATTCAATCCAGCACTACCATAGATGGTAAAGAGTTCACATATTGCATGAAAAAATTAGGATGCAAATAAGAATTTCTTTAATGCTGTCTCTATAATTATGCACAATTTGTACTTTATGATGACTAAACAAGATTTACCTGATGGTGTTTCAAAAGCGTAATCATAACGCCACTGGGTGTATTGGTGCTGTAAAAAGGTATTGTAAGCCGATACTTTGTCACCACAAACGCCTTCCTGAAAGGTTGTTTTCCAGTGATCTTTAATTTTTAGATTAGACTTTGTATCATTAGTGACGTTCGCCTTAGTCCGAGGCGTACTTTTTCCAAATCGCTCATTAATGTACCCAATTGTCAATCTTTTATCCTCAGGAACTTCGCCTAGAAAATGTTAATTAGCACATGTACTAATAAAACATTGAAGTAAACATGAAAACATATAATATATTCCTGAGAAACTATAAACTATCATTGCTTATGACTAAGTCTTTGAAGTCATGTAATAGGTACCCTAGATTACCACAACAATAGATTGTTGTGAACTAGTTAAATTTCAGCTACAGTTTCTTTTAAATATGGTAAATATTTCTGACATAAGCTTACACCTTACTTATATATGCCTATCGCTTGAACCTTCCGTCCTGGAAACGTAACATACATACTAACTTAAGAGCGAAGTATATTTTTGTTTATTTCGTATGAAGTGGTTGTTTAAATGGTGGATTGATATGTTTAAACACTGACAGACAATTTCATTTAGAATTAGTAGTCAAATTAATTGGTTGATTGCTTGAATGATTGAAGGAATGACTTATTGACTGATTAAATGACTGTCCGGCAGACCGACCGACTGACCGACTGAATGACGGAACAACTGAACGACTAAACTTACGAGAAGGACCAACAAGATTGGGTTAGAAGAATTAACCAGAAAACGGGACTGTAATTTTACTTTGCTTGCCATCCCGTTCCTGAAGTAAGCAGGTGGTATCAAGTCTGGAACTACTCTAAAACCCACTCAAAACAAATTATTGACATCGTAAGATTAATTTGTGACTCCTTAACTATTAAGAATAATAGATTTGGTAACGATAGAACTCTAACAGTAATCTGTTCCGCGTGCGATTGCAATTTCACAAATGTTATTCATCACGCGGTGCTGTTCTGCAAGGAAACCAAACAATCGAAAGAAGACTGGTGGGCCTGGATCATAGACAACCTGCCCATTTCTATTACTGTAGTGTTGTTTTTAATAGCTTAAGTGACGTTAATTTTGTGAAAGCACTTTTGGGAGACTGTTCGTTTTTCTTATAATACGAACTTACTAAGTATGGGTGTTTTAATGGAAAGTGCTAAATATATATCTTATTGCTTACAAAATTTGATTTTCAATCCTTTGGAATTGGATTAGTACAAAATGCAATTAGTTATCAGTTATCAATATAGTTATTTAAATTATTAATATCACGTAGAATGTAAAGTACGTAATTATACAATAATGTTTAAAATAATTTAATTTAGTTAAGTTGAGTTTACTCTTCATCTTGGATTTTTTTTGGTTTTAGAGCAGGTAATTGGAACCACACTTCTATTACAGTTGTGTAGTCGTGATTGTCTAACGATTGGGAGTGACACTGTTAATCATGGAACGCGCTTTTAGCCGCGGGCTATAGTGAGCGTGACATGGCTACACTAGTGGTATACCATGTAGAGTTGAGTGAATGAGTATGAGTCTTTAGTTTCAGAGTAAATCGTGGAGTATACATTTATGTTGTGAAGGTGTATTAGTAATTACCACGAGTGCGATACGAGAATACAAAACCGACCACCCGGCCTTAGGGTTTTACCGACAGTTAGACGGCTACGCAGTTGGCCATGCAGTGTAGAGTTTAATAAAGAAGTATGTATGAATACAGAGAGAAAGAGTAAAAGATGTGTAACATTGTCTCGTGCATAAATATCTTAGGACACAACCCTGGACGTACGTTTCGGCTTTCTGTGGCCTCTTCAGCTGGGACTTGGGGCTGGGAGTCAATGTTATATCGTCGGAAGAAAAGCGATAAACAGTAAAAAATACAATAAAATAAAATATTAGTAGAAGGAGATAAAATGTGTGCTTACCAGTCTTGTTGTGTGTCTTGGGAAGACCAATTCTGCGTGCCATCGTAACCTTAAGGGAAGTTTACCACGTGTTGAGAGAGGGTGGGCATCCGTGTTAGCGTTGGACAGAATGGGAGCGTGAACGAGTTGTGATGTGAAGTTTAAGCGAGTATTGTTGTTCGTTCCCAGTAAATAAAAGGTGCGCGGATCAAATGTGTCCTATGAGGATAACTGTGAAAGGTTGGACCATAAGAGGGCAGTGTTGCGAGCTGGGTTCATGTGTTGTTTGACACCATGTTGAATATCAAAAAGTTTTTCGTCGTTACTAGTAAAAATGTTTCAGTTATGATCTCTTCTGTGTTATTATCGGGTCCAGCGTCTTCTTTTAACATACCTATGTAGGCGTCGATGCCTTAGTAATTTGGTATGTTGTGATATAGACTCATGGGGTCTATAGTGACGGGCATTATGTTATGGTAGATTGATGTTAAGTTAGAGTAAGCGGAAGATTCTGTTGTTTAGTTTTTGTGTCATTTCTAATGTGTTATTGTTTTGGTTAGCGTCTTTTTCTAACATACCTATTGATGTTTTGATACCTTCGTTATTCGGTATATTGGTATATAGACTCTTTTCAGTCGTATATGAAGACGACTATTGTGTAACCGGGTAGATTGTTGTTACGTGAAAAGAGTTGTTTAATGAAGGAGTTCGTTGAGTTCTCTCGTTTTGTATTCTTCCGTGTTAGTGTCCGTTGAAGTTCCTGATGGACGGACTGATGGACGGACGGATGGACCGACCGACCGACCGGTCTAATTAGTATTTAGTAAAACTAATTAGTATTCTTTTTGAAATCACCCACTGTAGTTATTTGAAAGTCACAGAAAATCCTACCATACGGAAGCCTAAATAAAATAAACTATTTATATTCCAGGGGGAAATACAAGAACAAATCAATTGTTCACCAGCTTTCCTATTTCTACAGTATTGTATTTTTAAAGAATACCAGTGAATTTTTAGTAGGGTTGTGCTTTTTTTATCACATCGACTGCAGATTAGTCAATCAGTCGAATAAACATGGATTGGTCTGTATGCTTAATACCGTATTTACTCGATTGAGCGTCGCAGCGCTCTTTCAATTTTTAGGGTTTCAGGTGCGACGCTTATTCTGAGGCAGCACTCTAAAAAAACCAAGACATTTGTAAACTATAACAAGCAAATGCTAACAAGAAATTAAACATGTTCCTAGTTTGGCTCCTTGCACAATTCATGATACAGTGAACTCGCACTAAGACGGACACCTTCGGGACCACTCTCACTGTACGTCTTAGAGTAGTGTCCGTCTTAGAGGGAGATGACGTAATCTGACACCGGCCATCAGTATTGAGCCGATTAAAACCTCGGTCACTCAGCGCTCGTCCTTCTGCCGCGTTAGAAAGATACTGATGTTTCGAGCGAAAGCCCTTCAATGTATGTCAGGTAGTTAACCACTCGATTTAAAATTTGTCAATTTTCCAAACAAAAGTTGCCTTCGTTATTGTGACGTATTCAAATTTCGTTATCCGAGCCATTGACTATCCGCTCTATGGCAATTATGGCAATATCCAGCCATTGACTGTCCGCTCGAAGAGGTATTTCGAACCTTTTTCCACCTGAAAAGCGTCCGTTGTCCGTCTTAGTGAAGTGTCCGTCTTAGAGATATTTTTTTATGGTAAAATAATGTATAAACGGCCGGGACCAATCGTGGTCTAGGGAGGTGTCCGTCTTGGATGGTTTTCCGTTACGAGCGAGTTCACTGTAGTCTGACAATGCTCCGATTAGTCTTCCGCATTGTTACGCCTTATGCGGCGATTATTCGAGGGCGGGGCTCATTAATATTTTTACCCTCATATGCGGTAATTGGGGGCGGTACTCAATTGGGGGAGACGCTTAATCAAGTAAATACGGTATGTATTTTGTGTACACCACCTATCGGCAGACTAGCGCAATTATATTGTAATAGCTCTAAGAGGGTGAAATGGTGATGTTATTAAATAATTATAGTAGTATAAGAATAATAATTATAATAATAATGATGATCATTGCCTGTAAATTAATTTGAATTAATTTGAAGAACTTGCAACAATGCTGTAACAGAAATCTGATATTAATACTGTTTTACTTTTGGTTTAGATTACTTTACTTATCGATTACAAGCTGCACTGCCAGCGGAAAGATTATCATACCTTCCGTCACATTATGGACAAAAACTTTTCCAAAGTTGCACCACAGGTCCACCATAAGTTTCTTTTCATCTTTTTGTTGGTGAAGCTTTGTCAAGATAGGCAAAAAAACACTTCTGATTGTTCCTAAGGCAGTGTCACTGACATGGATCTAGTTAAGAGATACAGTACTTTTTTATTATATACAGAGTAGTGCACAGACATTTATGGTTATATTGAACTTTCGTGTGATGAATGAAAAGAGGACTGTTCTTTAAAGCAACGGTGAATTATACACCAGAAGAACATACAATCAATTACATGGCTATGGTCAACTCCATATACATACATACACACTTATACCTATATCTATATTTATATCTACTATATATATATATCGATGTCTGTATCTGTATCTGTATCTATATCTATATCTGTGTACCTACATCTAGATATCTATGTCGATATCTAGGTCTATATCTTTGTATATAGCTATACCTCTTTCGATCGATCCCGTCCGATCCCGTTCGAACCCTCGATCCCACCATCCTACCATCCCTCCATCCACCCTTTCATATTAAAATGGATATGACCTCATATGAACGAAATGACAGAAATAGAAATGGAGGTCGAGTAGCCATTTACGTTAGAAGCATAATAGATTACAAACTGAGACTAGATTTAATGGCAGATGATTTAGAGACAATCACAGTTGTGATATCCAAGCCAAAATCGAAGTCATTTTTGATTAATACTTGGTATAGGCCGCCAGATTCGCCAATTGGACTCTTTGATGTGTATGAAGAGTATGTTAAAAAGATGGACTCTGAAAATAAAGAAGTAGTTCTAATTGGAGATTTTAACTGTGATTGGACCCAACTAAAAAAAGACGAAATAAGTCCGCAAACAAATAGAATTGTAGATCTTGCTGACTTATTTCAAATTCAACAATTAATTAAAGAACCTACCCGAATAACACAAACGTCCAGTACATTAATCGACCTAGCTTTCAGCAATAGACCAGAAATTATAAACACATCTTGTGTGGAACACTTGGGAATAAGTGACCACAGCCTCATTTCTATATGTAGAAAAATACCAATTCCACGCAAAGAGTCAAAACTCATTAATACACGACAATTCAAGCATTACAACATAAATGTTTTTTGTTCTGATTTACGTAAAATCCTCCTAATACAGTCAGCTGACTTGCTTAACCGTAATGCGCTTTGGGAGGAATGGAAAAATAAATTCGTATTCATCGCTAACATGTATGCACCTCAAATCACCAAGAAAATGAGAAGTAAGTATGTCCCTTGAATTACAGATACTATCAAGAAAAGTATATATCATAGAGACTTTTTAAACAAAAAAGCCGTAAAAACTGGATCAAAAAATGTGTAAGAAGCATATAAAAGAGCTCGAAATGATTTGAATAAGTTAATTAAAAGTACGAAAGCCAATTACTTTATGAGTGCACTTAATACTACTAAAAAGAATCTGAAAGACACGTGGAAGATGTTAAACAAACTTACAAATAAGCAATCTAAGACTACTAATATAACTAAGGTTATTACTGACAATACGATAATCGAAGAACCACGAGTCATTACAAATACCTTCAGTACATTTTTCGACGAAATCGGAGTTAATTTAGCTGAAGGTCTGCCAGAGAGTGCAACGACACCGGAGTCGTATATCACATCAAGTAACTTAATATTCGAAATCCAAAATGTTTCCGAGACAAACGTCTTTAAATTACTTCCTATAATCAAATCGTTAAAGGTAACAGGGCACGATATGATATCACCAAAACTCTTAAAAGATTCTGCTGGCGCTATAGCTACAATCTTCACCAAGATTTTCAACCAGTCCATAACAGTTGGCATTTTTCCTGAAGATTTAAAAGTCTCGATTATTTCCCCCTAACATAAAACAGGAAGTAAATTAGAATGTAATAATTACAGACCTATATCAGTGCTGTCTGCTGTGGCTAAAGTATTTGAAAAATTAATTTCAAACCAACTTTATATATATATGGAAACAAATGGTATACTCATACAACAACAAGCGGGTTTTAGGAAAAATCAATCGACAGAAACATCTCTCTTCAACATTATGAATAAATGGCTTAACAACATAGATAAAGGTCACCTTAACGGTGTCATTTTCTTAGACCTTAAAAACGCCTTTGATTGCGTAAGTCATGATATTCTAATTAAAAAATTAATGCTGTATGGATGTAGAGGAAATACAATTCACTGGATTCAATCCTATCTTACAAATCGGATCCAGATGTGTAAAACTGCCGAAACTCTATCTCAGCAATGTTATGTAAAATCTGGAATACCCCAGGGTTCTAATCTAGGGCCGTTACTTTTTCTCATATACATAAATGATTTGCCAAATTGTCTGTCATCTTCAACCGCTAGTATGTTTGCAGACAATACGAACTTAACAAGGAATGGAAAGTGTGTTGAAGACATACAAGAGCATCTAAATAAAGGCCCAGCAAAAAATTCTTAAGACATTCTTAAAAAGATTTATTAAGATCTAACGTTTTGTTGCTTAAGACGCAAAATCATCAGAGAATGAAACATGATACGACGAAACAATCACTAATATATTATTACATAGCTAATTAGCTTAAACTTTTCCACAACAAATATTCTATCACATCACCACGACACTGGCCATCCCACTACATCAGATGATTTCACCATCCTCTCTCACTCCTCTTCATCTATCACTTATGAACTCCTCATCAGAGAAAGCTTACTCATTCACAAACTCAATCCTACCCTCAACTCTCAATCAAGCTCAATTCCTCTTTCCTTATTCTGATTGCGTTTACCCTCTTTGCCACCTCTGACATCTCATCACTTCCTATTTCCTCTCAAACGCCAGTTTATTCTAATTAGCTACGTAATAATATATTAGTGATTGTTTCATCGTATTATGTTTCATTCTCTGATGATGTTGCGTCTTAAGTAACGAAACGTTAGATCTTAATGAACCTTTTGACACATATATGCCTGTCTTAAGAATTTTTTGCTGGGCCTTGATTTTCATCATTCGAATACGTTTTCCGCCTGGTTCTTCAATTACATCGATTCTAAAGCATCTAAATACAGATTTAGAAGAGGTTCACCGGTGGTTGCTAGCTAACAAAATAACTTTAAATAAAGAAAAAACCAAATATACGATAATTGACTCTCGGCAGCGGCTAGTAAAGTCAAATACTGATCCTACGATAACAATAGGGGGAGCAAATATAAAACGAGTAAAACAAACTAAACGTTAGATATTATATACGTTATTATATACGTTAGGTATTGATGAACATCTTTCATGGAAAAATCAAATAAGCAATACAATTGCAAAAGTTACGAAAGGTATCGGTATGTTGAGGCGAATGAAAGCATTCGTTCCTAAATCAACGTTGATTACCATCTATAAGGCTTTAATTTTTCCACATTCTGACTGTTACCGCCTTGTTTGGGATAATTGTAGTAAATATTTATTAGACAAACTGCAGGAAATGCAGAATAGGGCTGCAAGAGTCATAAATGGCAGACCCTATGACATCAGTTCAAGCACTGTATTGAGAGAATTTAACTGGCAACCATTGGCAAACCGTAAAGAACAAAACAAGGCAAAGTTTATACTCCTGTTTCGACATTTTACAGGAAATCTATTTTTATTTTAAATCTTGTTCTTAAAGTCATCTCAGCTACATGGCTAAGCTCAAAGGGAAAAAAGCCTTACCGAAACGTAGCATAACAGAAAACCTTTGGTTTCTCGAAGTCTGGTTCGCAAATTCATTGTAACGTTTGGGTGCACTATGTCAGTCTGTGTACAGCTACACTTTCATTTGTACGGCGTGGCTACGGATACGATCATGATATGAATCTGAGTGCTGATTACGCACACGTTTCTTTTGTTTCCACTTAAGCAGTTTCCATTGCGACTTTTTCGTCTTTTAAAGAGAATTTATATGCAACCGCATACGAATCCGTATACGGCAATGGCAGGATCGCTACATGATCCGATTCTTAAAATCGTGTGCGCATGCCGTGTCTGCATCCCTGTCCACATACATAAATATGGAAACACACTTAGCTTATATTTAAGTTATCGCGATTTTTGCTGCACCCGTACCCGTATCCGTACAAATGAAAATGTGCCATAATGATCGCTGATCTTATCCTAGAGTAGCCGAATATATTTGGACGCACTCTTCCTTGCAAAACCGCTGTTATACCGCTGACTCAACCTGCCTCTCCTCCCATGGGAGAGTTATGCCCATATCACTCGCACGAAGCTGTAACCATTAGCTTCCGCGTTAATATTATCTATCACGTAAGATGTTTAAAAATCAACTTGTACCATTAACCAAAATTTGAGCTCAATTTTCGCGTTTCGTACAATTTTTGCCTTTAAGAAAATATATCTCAAGAACAATTTATTCAATTGAGCTCATATTCTCCTGCTTGATGTGCTCGGACCAGTTTGGGTTTGAAGCAGAGGAATTTTTCATATTCTTTTTTTGAAACAAAATTATTCAAAAAAGGTTAATCGAAATTTGATACAATCAAATTCAATACATGTTGCGGCTTGAGTTCTTAAAACAAGACGAAATGATAATCCTCTGTTCATCCCAGCTATCATTCAATATACTATTAAATTTCAGAAAATAAGTTGAACTTATGGTTGTTTTAGCAAGTTATCTTTTCTCAACTTCAGGTTGGTCATGCACAGCATGTGACCACTTACTTATACCGCTTGGTTGCCGATGGCAACGCCTTGTGATGACCTAAAATACAATTTGCAAGGATCTTTAGGTCACAAGCTGTCTGCCGATATATAGTTTACCATAGTCTTAAAGCAAATGAGGATAGCTGTCTTTTAAAAAAAACACGATTGATCTTGCCTTAATTTGGGTTAATCCTCCTTTTAAGGATTCAAACCCTACGAATGACACAGAATTCTCAGATCTTTTTCTTTGGTTTTTTTATGATTGATAGATAGATATATAGATAGATAAATTAGATAGATAGATTAGGTAGATAGATTAGATAGATAGATTAGATAGATAGATTAGATAGATAGATTAGATAGATAGATTAGATAGATAGATTAGATAGATAGATTAGATAGATAGATTAGATAGATAGATAGATAGATAGATAGATAGATAGATAGATAGATAGATAGATAGATAGATAAACAAATAGACAGATAGATAAACCGTTTAATAAAACCATCTTGCAGCTAAATTTGCTGAACTACATGATCTGGGTAGTACAACTTTATTAATTAGACATTAATTATTTATGATATATTGTTAATATTATTAACTAGCTTTGGCAATAAAAAGATTTATAAACTGCAACAGGTGAAAAATATGCGATCAAATTAAATAAAAATATCATTTAGTAAGGGGCTGATGATGAGATCGGTACGAATTCAGACCGCTACCAAAGTGACAATTTTCTAAGTGTTTATATGGGACTGGAACGAAACTAAAGCCATGTTCTTGCAAACATTTCTGTCCGCATTTCCAGTTTCTATTTCCAGCAAAAATGCTTTTCTTATTCTTTGCCACATCAATGGTTGATCTGGAGAGGTGTTGCGTTTTCATGAAGAAAATTTCGTGCCGGTCCGAGTTCGAACCGGTCTAATTTTCATTCGTGTCGGTCCAGCACCCGAAATGAGTGAGACTGGTCCGAGTTTATGTTTCGAACCGGTCTCATGCAAACAATTACAAGGATTTGCATGCATGGGGAGCGATCTAAAGTCGTGCCGTGATAGGTTGGCGTGAAACGCAACAAGGGGTTCCACATGTACGTTAATGAGAAAACTCGGACTTGGCTTTCATATAATTGTCTTTTTTACTTTGAATTGATACGCATGTTGTATTAAAGTATAGACCTCTTCAACAGAAAAATAATGATGAATTTTTGTAGTACCGGATCCCTTTTTCCGGTTTAATTTACCTATACTGACCGCATCCACGATTGTCCTCCACTGAACTATCAGTATTTTTGCGCCAAATTTCATATTTTTAATGGTTAATTAGGGTTGAATGTTTGTGATTGCGTATTATCTTTCATTTTTTGATAGCTCACGAAATCAAATGTGGCGACAGTTAGATCGTATATAAAGCGTCCAGTTGTGTCTTAAAAGTTTTGTCTTAAGCACATTGCTTGCGGCTACCACGCCAGATCACTTGGGATGCCCACTCAATGAATATGGTTAATCAAACAGCAAGCCTTGAAAATCCTGGAGAAATTCCATAAAATTTGGCAACTTGCTTACTATTTCTTCAGGCTCCCATTGACCAGAAATTAAAGTATCTGACCAAGAATTCAAAACCACTCTGATTCCTAACTAAAGAGAAAAATCTGAAATTGTTAATAATGTTAGAATTATACCTGAAGCATATTCGAATAGAAGTCAAACTTGCGCTGCCCCTGTTAACAAGACAAAAGCTTGGATAAAATTTAATCATGCAGCATTCTCAAACAGGGATGGCGCCAGGACAACTCTCTCTTTATAATGTACTTATTTTAAAGTAGAAAACATGTTATTCTTCGCCAGAATAATCTTAACAACTGACTAAAGAGTCAATTATCTTTATTGGCTAAATCAATAACAAGTACTCATAAAATAAAAATGGAGTGCTGCTTAGGCAGTGTGGAAATCGAAGTGAAATAATCAGAAAGCTTTGAATACTGCCAAAATGTGAGAGTAGTTATCTAACGTTTCGAGCGAAAGCCTTTCTCTCTGACGAAGACCTTTCGCTCGAAACGTTAGATAACTACTCTCACATTTCGGCAGTACTCAAACCTTCCTGATTATTTCACAAGTACTCATAGTTTGTCCAATATATAGTTGTGTAATCATCAGTAAAAATTCCAGACGAATTGTGAATTTCTTCCTCTACAAGTCGGCTGAGGTTCCCCGATAGGGGTCTTTAGTCCCCTGTACCGTCCCTCTGACGCCACCTCTGTTCTCACATATTTTACCCAACAGTTACCGGGCTTTTTACCTTAACTGTACTATTAACTGTAGCAAGAGCTTGACTCAGATCGAATCGTTAGTTCTAGCTCTGTTTACCGTTGAAACTGCAGTCAAAGGGGCACTATGTAAAAATCGACTAAAAATGTGATCATAATGCTTCGTTTCCATCAAAACAAACCCATGACCCAGAAAACCGACAAACATGACTCATTATTTATGTAGTTTGTTATAATAGAATGAGTGGAATTTCTGATCGACTATTGCGGTGTTAAATAAACGCATCTATACCTAAAATTAGGTTGATGTCACACACCAAGTAAATGTGGGACCTTGGTGATACCACTTGCGATATGTGGATGTTCGTCAACTTCAAACCCTCATACTGTTGAACGTCCACATATCATCCGTGATATCGTTAAGCTTCCACGTGACCTTTTGTGTAACTTTCACCTCATTTGATCTCAGTCGCGTAGCCAGGAATTTGAAAGTGGGGAGGGGTACTGAAGAAATTTGAGATAAATGTAGCGACGAGACATTTAATGTACCGATAGAAGTAATAAGGAAAAAGCAACCAGAGCATTTCCGCCATGGTAAAAGTAAAACTGTCGGCGAAATTCGATGAAAGAATGAACAGTTTTTACATAGCTAACTCTGACTGATCAAATTTCGAAAACGACTGATTAAATGAAAATGTGCACCACATCACTTGAGGTTTGGACACATTCCAGAATATCGTCTATTAGTTCAGCTATCACTGCCACCAAAACTTTTTCCTTTGGACCGACCAAATCTCTTGGTACCCACGAACCACATGATGTTCGTCGGCAGAAACAGCATTGTACGCTATTCATACACTTAAGTTTAAAGGCCAGAATTTCTACTATGACTTTTCATTCTGGTATTACGAACGGAAACTGAATCCGCGACAGAAAAGCTTACTATACCGACAAATGTCGTGGATGTACGGACAGACCAGGCCTGGACTTAAAGTAGGGGTAAATGCCTCCTCTGCTCCTTCCCTGTATAGAATCATCTTCTTAAAATACTAGGGCAACTTGTTGATAATACAGATTATGCGTGATGAAGTAGAAGAATTATGTGGGGAAGCTTAGATTAAACGAAATGGAATCACCTTCTTAAAATACTAGGGCAACGTCTTGATCATTCAGATTATACATCATGAAGTAGAAGAATTAAGTTGGGAAGAAAAGTGTAGACTCATTGAGAATGATCCTGTGACACAAACATGTGTCAGACATTTTGACAATCATGGTAGTAAATTTTTGAAAGAGTTCTTGATGAGCGATGCCAGTCCTTTAGGAAAAAAGCTTCGATTGGTTTAACATAGTGGAGTACCAGCAAAGAATTTCACCACAAAGCCATATGTCATGGTAGTTGGAAAATGCCTTCCCTTCCTTTTTTTCTTTCCTTTTTTTCATAATAAATTGACATGCAGTGTTAAGGATTTACGAAACGTAATTAACTACATTGAACAAACTCGTCCTTACAGTAGTGTGTTAGTGGAGCTTCAAGCTATATACTACGATTTCTTAAAATCTGAAAACGAATATTATGGGAGTAATCCATTGATTCCTCGGTTTAACGTTTTTGCCGTTAACCATAAAAGCTATCAAAACCAGGGCCGGATTGATAGTCTTCAATTGACGTTCTTTGCAGTTTTTAGTTTTAGAATAGGTAATTGGAGCAACACTGGTGTTATAGTTATGTATATGAGATTGTTTAACGAGTGTGGGTGATAATAATAATTTGCGAGCTGCGCATTGAGAGATTTAATGATAAAGAATTTAACATTGATTACAATGTCAGGTCGAAATATTTTAAGTCAGGGCCATTCTAAGAACAATCCACCATTGTTAAAAGTCATACACAGATTTTACAATCCTTATAAGGACTGTGCACTTCTCTGTGCTGTAAATTTGTCTCGATTTAATTTAAGAAGTTTTTCTTTCAAGTTGTTTAATGCTTTCCCGCTATTTCACACACCAAAGGCAAATCTCTGCTGTGAAACCATTTATGGTAGATGTGATCACCTAAAGTTCTATAACTGATAAAAATACCACAAATTGTTGGTAGACATGTTCAAACGTTCTAAGTTTCCATGCCTCCATATTAAGTACGTAAACACTGTTTCAACATCAAGACACCCTTGCATTAGGCACATGTATGCATTGCAAACTTATTTTTAGGTTTGCTTTTGGGCAGATCACCTCCATAGAAATAGCTTAAATACATGTTTTGGAGCTTCACGCCTTTTTGACGAAGTTCCATGCACAGCATGTCATATCACCAATGTCAGCTTATTGAGTACAATTCACGAAAGATTGGGTGTTCCTGGTTAGATATTTTGATTAGCATAGTCTATGTCCGGTAGTAAAATATGTTAATGAGTTTACGTTCATTATTTTTGCTTTTGACACTGTTTTTCGAATTTAGTATTTCAATGAAAGGGAGTGGTGGCGACTGGGGTGTGGGATGATTTTAAGAACCTTTGGAAGAGTCCTTGAACTAAACATGTGGAATAAATTGAATAAACGCTGGTGAAAATCCAATTTCCTCAACTTAAAATACGGAAAAAAAGGCTTATAGAGAAGTTATAGGGAAGTCTGCCATTAATTACCTGTTTTCGAACTCTCTTTTTTGATGAGTCAGAATCCCAGCCTTCTTCATCCAAGACAATTATGGTAAAGCTTTCGTTTTCTTCTTCACCGTAAGAGAAAATTTCTTCTTTAGCTGCTCGGTAAAAAATACATTGGAACCCTTCGGATAGATCAGATGATGATGGTAGATTTAAAAAATGATTTGTACGATCAAGTGTACACTTCGAAAGGTAATCGGACAGTATTTTGTCCTCCTCTTCGGCAATGCTTGTTTCTTCAAGGGCAGTCCGTCTTCCTACATGAATATCCGTTATGGTATGAGTTTAACTCTATTCAAATGAACATTCAAAGATGCAAAGTAAACATACAAAGACAGCAAGTAAAAGTGCGAATTATGCAAAGTTAGTAAATTTAGACTCTATATTTTATAAACTCCCCTAAAACTCGAAGTAGACAAAAGTCGTTAGCCTGAAAACACGTTTACCAAATGCCAATGTTGAGATTTGAGGGGATTTTGTAGACTGATCACACAACAGTTCTTTAACCAGCTTAGCGTCCAAATTCTGAATCTGTTTAAATAAAAATGTTTCGTTTGTATTCTTTCTCATAACGCAAGGCTAGTCAGAGGCTGTATATCCATTACCTGTTCTAAGTTTGAGTCTACAGTCATATTTCGAGCATGGTGTCATTATCTCCCCTCTGACCATCGTTGTAGAAGGATAACAAAGCCAAGCTACCAGGTCTTCTCCATGATGCTCAAGGAATACTTGCTTTAATAGGTTTTTTACTTCACTTGGAGGTTCCATATCCTGCAACCCTTCCCACAATTTCAAACGAACATATCTATGTGCAAAGGAACACCAATACATCAATTCGTATTTGTTGCTCATTTTGCTTAATCAAAGGAAATAAGAAAGAAAGAAATTTTCGTTTTGAAGACCAAGATTTAAACAAATTTCCGTGGTTAAAAGTTTTTCCCACTGCTGCAAGAATTAAGATGACTTTAAGCTACTATTTACGTCTAACAAACCGCCACAAGAGTCTAATGCATATGAAGATAGGAATTAAACAAAATTGGCAGATATAAATTAGGTTAGGTTTTTCCACATAATTTTATATCACTTTGGCATAAACTGATAAAAGGTGGTATGGGTTGGTATTTGGACTGTTCACTGAGGTTTCAAACAGACATCAATATCTCCAGTACGTTGAAAAACATAATGCGTGCAGTTTTAAATCGGCTGCACTTTTTGAATAATTTTAATGAGAATAAAGTGTAGGCCTTGCTACCTGATGGTGTGGAAAATGCCTAATCGTAACGCCATAGAGTGTGGACGTGATCCAAAATCCCATCCTCTAGTTCCCCATCATTTATTTTAGAACGGTCAATTCCTTCCTCAAACGTTGCTCTCCAATGATCACTTTCTGAATCATCTTCTTCCGGTATATCATTGATCGGTTGAACTTCTTCACAAGGCTTGTTGCTAAAGCAACCAAGTCGTCGAGCAATGCCATCCACCGTGAATCTACTCTCTTCTTCCGCTGTCAAATTTAAACATGACAGAAATATTACTACGAAAACATCCCTTAAGTTCAAGCTTTTTTTAGAATTTCTAGTTATTCAACGGGCCATTTTAATAAACAAATCATAAACTTTCCGCAGAAAGTTAACTCTTGGAACGATATTTTATATTAAAAATTATTAAGAAGAATTTTGAAAAGGCTCAAAAACTACAATTTTTAAGCGTCAGAGATATTATGGACATATTTGAAAATAAATTCATGTAGAAGAGCAATTAGGATTGACATAGTAAGAATGATAAATCTGCTCCACAACAAGTCGGTGGAAATCGTAGAAATCATATTTTGCTATTTTCAGTAAAAATTTTAAATGCAAATATAATCTAAACTTATTAAAGACAATACATTTCTACCAAAGCTAAAGCTGCGTGACTCTTTCAGGAAAGTTATTTTTCCACAAGTAACTTACGGTATAGCTAATATATGCGGTATAGCTATGGTATGCGGCCAATGGAATTATTGGATATATTACGGCCAACTGAGGGCTACAATATATCCAGTAATTATTACTCATTATGATCACTGATCCACTTCTAATCCCATTGTTCTTTCTCTGCATCATGTAAACAATTTTAGCACCCCCTTACTATTGTTCTAGAAAAAAGAATTATGTTACGTAAATAAAAAAAGAATTCAATTCCTGGTAAACTTTGGCGATAGATAAACCAGGCAGAAATCTCTTTCTAAAGAATTCGTTAGCCCTGATATTTTCATTGAATTCAACAAAACCTTTCATGATCAGAATGGGCATCTAAACCACCGAAATGATCTAATTTTTTTCAGTTTTACAAACGACAGTTACCAAGGCGGTGTTTTCAAATCCAAACGAGAATAACACAATTGTGTTGAAATGCTACCTTTAATACGTTATTCATCTTGTTTATTTGACTCAGATCTGGGGTTTACCTGATGTTGTTACTCGGAATTTTTGTCATTTCAAAAATAAAATTTTATCTATTTTAGTCATTAGGTGCCTCAAGCAGCTCGGTAATCTATCACCCTTATGAACATAGTTTGCGCGTAGGGTCCCCACGTCTTTATGCATTCTGCCTGCATGACTTAATCATTTCATCATCAACTGAACAGTTTCTAAGGGCCCATTCCAGTCAAGTGCAAGTTAACGAGGAGGATTAACTAGTTAACAGTCGGCGGAATTGGATGATATAATGCAGAGAGAGGACATAGGGATTTTATGAGTACCAGTAATTATTTGATACTAAATGTTAAATAGCTGAACCAAGAAAATAGCTGTTCGATACCTTGCATTAGCTTCCAGTTGAGAAACAACTGTGTTGATTTATGGAATTAAAGTTTAATTGAAACTTTTGAATGTCGCAGTTGTGGTGAAGAATTGAGCTAAAAAGGCTTCATGAGATGACAACATGGCTGTAGAGAACATTTGTATTCGGAATCTTGTATGGAAAACGATTCAGTTGCTTCAAAATCAGGAAAAAAATCATACCTTTGACATATTTTTCAATTAATAACTCATTACCCTGCAACATTATACATGTTTTAGTTGTTTGAATTTTAAGACCCCATAGAAACTTCAGTTTTTCATTTTCTGATACAACCTCTGAAGGAATGATTGTACGATCAATTTCGACGTATTCACATCCCCTACTGTATTCAAATGAAAAACGCAACCTTTTGTGGTAAAGCTTAAGGCGAACTAGATCTTTTAAACATTCGAATTTTCCCAGGATATAGTATAAAGCGTTCAACCTCTCCGATTTTGGTTTGTTATAAAATGCTCGGCTTTAATTCAAACACAACTTTTAACTATTATAATAGTATATTAGTATCAACTTTTTCTTTTATTTTCTTACACTAGAAAACCCGTGATAATTATCCCCCAAAAAGTACTGAAAAGAGTCTGTTTTTCTGGAATCATACACGTCAAGAAAGAGATATAGTCGGAACGAACAGCAAGTATAATCAAGCTGAAATTGAAAAGATTACTGAGGTAGCTAGTCATCTGCTGAAATATGACTATCCATCCGATGACATCACCGTTCTTTGCGCCTACCGCGGACAGGTAAGAAAATGATATCAAAGTTGGAAAACTTTTTGTACTTTATTCTTTCGTTTGCCCATATTTAGAATCATGAATGTTGTCAGTTCTTCAGTGTGTGACATATCATATCAAGAACAAGCTAAGAGAGTAGGTGAGGTGGAGAATTTCGGATCAAAATACGACTTTGCTTTAAATTAAGTTTGGGATGCAGTCTTCCGAGGCACGTTTGGGAGGCCTTACTCACTGAATGGCCCGGTAATTTTCTGCTGAGGTACCGAAAGTTAATATTATTTCGTGTTATGTGCATTCGGTAATAATATAAACACTTGGACAGTAAACGTATTTTTGGATTTGTGATTTAATTGCATATATAAGTTTTTCTGGTCCTTATCCCAAATTTAAAATACAAACTAATCAAAGGTAATGGGAAACAAACCTCAAGCTAACATTTTTTTTTTGTCGAAAATATTTTACGTCTCTAAGCTGCCCTCTAAACTCAAACATTTTAACTGAATACTAAAGCAAAATTCAAAGACGCAGTTAATATTTTGATTTATTTACCTTATTGCAAATTTTATTGTATTCCCATTAACTTGCCGTTGAACTGCCATTTCAAGTTCTTACATCACTAAATGCTTTTATAATATCTGATGTCTTACTAACTAGATTCCGTTTCTTACGTAGATTTTGTAGCTACCTCAACTGATTTCCTATTGAATCCTTTTTTGCTTTCGATGCTATTATTAATATTAATAACGTATTATTAATTTTGTGATGTAGATGCAACAAATGACCGCTGCATTTGAGGAAAAATCAAAAGATCCAGAGCATGAATCTTTCGCCAAACTTAAAGAAATCAAAGTTACAACGGTTGACAGCTTTCAGGTAATTTTCTCATTCAATATATATATACTTTAGCTAAGGCCCATTATCACATGAAGTAAAGCAACTATTAATTTGTGATTACGAGCAGACCAACAAACTTACATGAGGTTTCACACTTGAAATTTAATTTTCACAAAATTATGTCTAGACCTAGTTTAACATAGAAACTTCTGTAACGGTGTCGTAATCTGTTGGTGAGAAAAAATCAGGGGACGGCGGTTTTGATAACGAATTTTGTGCACTGAAACTTTAATAGTATTATGCATTGAACTGATCATTTAAAAAAAATTAGGCTGATTTTTTAAATGATTTTGTTGGAAACCTGTTCGTTTTTATTCAGGGTGAAGAAAATAAAGTGATTCTGCTCTCTCTAGTCCGTAGTAATCCTAAACAGCGGATAGGTTTCTTGGCTGAACAAAACCGTATTTGTGTAGCAGTTTCCAGAGCTCAATGTTCTTTGTACATTTTTGGAAATGCCACTGTGTATGAAAACTCAATGAATTGGAAGGTAAGTTTTAATATCAATTTAAATAGCAGGAAGGAATTTAATATTTGATTTTTTCCCCCACATAGATATTTGTTTTTTTCTTGTACTTTGTCGCGTGGAAACTAGGCGGTCATAAGCATCAAATTGAGTTAAGTTAATTTTTATCAATATCATTTAGTAATGATTTGCATTGTGCTTGCTTATGTGCTTGCCATTAAACAGCAGTTTTAATAGTCGAGCTCCTCTGTCAAACTATCGACAACTGTAACAACAGAATTAATAAATTGTTCGCATTGCATACAATTTTTTTCAAAGAAGGGTTTTGAATCTCTTGGCTGGTGATGCCAGACAGAGGTATTTGTTCTTTTGGATTTGGCATCCTCTACAGTATTTACCAGTATTTTCTGCAATAAAAAATAAAACAGCCCTGAAATAATTCACCCTTTCTATATAGTTTGGTCTTAGTTTGAACTTTGTCACTTAACATAGCATAATAAGGTACTTTTGGAAGGTAAAATTAAACAGCTGTTACATACCGTTCATACTCACTATACTAGCTAGATTTACAGAGGTTTGCCAATATTGTCGTGAAAATCAGTTTCCATTGCCAAATGTACAGATTGAGGCATTAGTTGATGACGTCATACACACACTTGATGAGAGAAATGAATATTCGACGATATTTAAATAAATACTGGTTAAAAGATCATCAATCGAGAAAGCAACATTGAAAATAAGTTGGTTTACTTTCCAGACGAATTTTTTTCATTACCTTGGCGAGATAATTTGCTTAGGACCCTGTTTCTTAAATACATGAGTTTTCACAAACACTGCCATATTTCATTTTAATGTTTGATGATTTGTAAAGTTCAGCACATATGAAGTTGTTTAATTTTATTTTAGGTTTATTTTATTTTGTTTCCCTTTAATTTGTTTGTGGATTCCGTAAAGCTTGGTCTACGCTAACCATTTTTATTTGGCTTAATAATATTCTCCATACCGTTCCCGTTCTAAGCACGTCTTGATAAAGAGGACTTCCAAGTTTTCGAAACGACGCCATCGCTTGGAGCATACAAAATGTTTTGACGATGTGACTGATATGTCAAGCAACGCCAACCTTGATACAACCCCCTGGATATTAAATCAATCTTTTTCTTAAATTAAGGTTCAAAAGTTTAGATGTCTACACTTATACGTTGTTCTCGTTCCCTTAAGCTGTCGACGTTCTGCTTTCTTTTGGAACATAGAATTTTGACGGACATTCTTTGATATGAATTACCATTAACGAAAGCGAGATACTAAATTACTAACTTTCGAAAGATGCAGCTCTTGACTGTCATAAAACTCGTCAATTTTGTTTTAATTTACGTTTTAGAATGCACGACAATCTGGTAAGTATGATATTTCAAATATTTATGTCTTTTTCTAATGAATTCTCATGTGGATAACTAATTTTTAATTATTGAATACAACTCATAAGCGAAGGAAATTTTTGAAAAGTGGAAAGGGGAGATAGTGGCGTACTACGAATGATGGTTTTGTTTGACAGATATCAACGTGGCAACGAAATTTTACTCCTACATCAGGGCCTTATTCCGAACAGGATATATGCCAACGGTCATTTCTGACTCCTGAATATGTAGTAGTTTAGCCTAGGCGTTAAGTTCTTGTGCGCACGCCGTGGTGGTAAATTCACTGAACACACATATATAGATTGATATCCACATATCCATGTTGAACATTTCATCCCGGCCATGAGATGATGTGCAAACTACACTTGAACATTAGGGACGATTTGTAATGCGTCTTGAAGAAGGGAATATTGGTCTAATGTGTATCTTTTTTCATCTGAACAATTTCCCCATATCCTACCCCTTTGACGTCCTACCTAGGATTTGGTTAAAATCTGTACAAATGAAATTATTTTCTGCAAATCTTTTCTTTCAATTTTTCTTTAAGAAGATTAACTTTTTTTGTCTTAATTATAAATAAAGGAGGACAGAGTGTCATCAATATATACAACAAAGGCACGGCAATCGTTGGAGATAACAATCAAGTCACGATTCGCAACGGTTAGTTTATTTAAATTAGTCTTTCTTAAAGTGTTAGTAATGTGTATGACGGCCTTTTACCGATAATTGGAGGAAAAAGCAAAATATCCTAGTTGGAAATAGTGAATAATGTAGATAATCACATCACACAAATAAAGTTTGAGAAAGTAGTTTTAAAAATGATAGTTAACTTTTGTGCTTGAAAGCCGTTTGTTTTGCTTTTTCCAAGAGAAATTTAAAACAACTTTCATTTGATATTAATTATTACAATATTTGAAGTATTTCCTTGGATTCATGATATTTGTATTCATTTTTATTGTAGTTCAAAGTCCGAAAACTGATTGCAGTGAGGCTGAAGATACAGAAGACGATTGCCGTGAAATAGAACGAACCTCTTAGGATACTCATGGAACTCACAAGTTTCTTTTTTTAAATTAGAAAACCTAAAGATAAATTTTTATACTAACCTACGAGATTACTTTGAATCGACTTGATGACAACTGCCGTGTGATCGGCACGCTACTTCAGTCTTGAAAAAGCCTCTAAACACTTTGCATGTTTTTACCTCATCTAAGAGTCATTCCATAGATCTTCTGAGCTTTTTTCCCAATTTTTTAGAATTTCATGTGATTTTATGAATAATAAGTTATTGATAATGACGTACAAGTGAATGGCACTTTCTTAACACAAAGAGGCTGCTAATATGTATAATTCTATTATTGACTTAAACTTGGCGGGTTAAAATCTCAGCTCTGTCTCACGAATAAATATCTTTAAAAATGAGCTTATTTATGTCGAATATTTTGGTAAAGTTCGAAATTTTTTCGTGTGTTCACTCCCAAAATACTGTGATACCATAATTACCTCCGTTTCCATTTTTCTCATATGGAAATCTAATACTAAAATTCCATGAAAAGAGGGATATTTTTCAATTTTTCCCGTATTATTTAACATGCACGAGATAACATGAAAGCGAGAGATGAATTTTAAAAATACACAGGCAGTTAAAAAGAACTGCTCGCCAGCAGGGCAGATAGTGATATTAAGTAACATTATCACAGAACACCAAAAATATGACTTGAAACTATAAGTGAGGAAAAATTTAACAGTTTGTGGGCCCTCCTCTGGCCTTGATGACCGCTTCGCATCTGCTAGACATGCTGCCGATCAAATTAACTAAGCGTTCGTGTGGAAATCCTTCCCAGGCAGCATTGACAGCTGTCCATAGTCTTTTCACATTTGTCAGTCGCTGTTTCTTTAAGATGTCACTGACACTTTGACTGCAGCCCACTCGAACAACGATCTCCCTTGGTGAGTAGCCTTAACTTCTTCTGAGAATGGAAGCACTTTCCCGCGCTTTTCAAAGCTTATCCTTGGTTTTGGACCCATAGTCTTCGCACCTGGCCTGAGATTCTCGCTGTACCAATCATTGGAAGTGATGTTCTGATAAATTCGGAAGAGACCACACCTTCCCTTGAAAACTGCTTAAAATGGCAACAGGTCCTGACGAAAATTGTGGGTTATGCTTTAAAACCTACTGAAATAAAGTGTTCTGGCATGCAGGTTAATTGGAAAATTAAACGAGACTTACTGTGAGTTAAAGTTTGATGGAGATTCTATCACATGACGCATGGAGGCAGATAACATGAAATAGCACTGAGTCTGCGCAGGTTCATTCTTGAAAGCATGATGGGCTCATCAGGACAGGGATGTATGAAAACCTTGCAATACAATCCATTAAAGAGATGAGTAATAAGAGCATAACATGCTCAAGGGAGAAGGGAAAAGGGAAAAGGGCGGGCATGTTATCTCCTGCCTCCATGCGCCATGTGATAGAATCTCCATCAAAATTCAACTCACAGGTAAGTCTCGTTTAATTTTCCAATTCAATCACATGACACCGAGACAGGAGATCCTATGAGATTTCAAAGATCTGATGTACCCAGAATAAACAATGCGATTTATATAGTCACTAAACCATGTGTATAATTTATTTAATACAATAACAAGCCCTGTAATTTTATGACAGTATTGCCAGTGTCATATTAGGTTTGTCCGTCTGGACAGGTTTGTTGTAGAACTTATTGAAGGTATTTTCCGAGTTCCATCCTGCTGCCTTCATTAGGACATCGATAGGCACGGCTTTGCTGTAAGCCTTACATGTTGACACTGCACGGGTGCTGTGTGGTGCATAAACATTAGTCTCAATACCGGCAGTGTCTAGAACCAATTTAGCCCATATAGAAACTGTGTCACGGGAGACAGCCTTGTGAGGCTTTTGGTAACTGATGAACAGTTGGTCGACATTGCCCCTCAGGTCTTTAGTTTGTTCTAGGTATTCCTTTAATGTTAGTAGAGGGCAAACGTCTTCATCTGGATCATATTTATGAATATTAATGACCATAGGGCAAGTTCCTGGCTTACTGGTTTTCATGTGTTCTAAGATTTGAAATTGGCAGCAAGCTTCTGATAGTGTCATGCCCTTTAAACTTAGGCTATGGATGGCCTGTCCTCGTTGGCCTGAGACAAGTAACATTAACATTACTAACTTAGGAGTAAGGTTCTTTAGCGACAACGATGAATTTGGCTTAAGTGTAGCCACATACTTAAGTACTATTGATGCATCCGGGGTCTGTGTATATTTTGGCTGCGGTTTCCGTTTTTCAAAGATTCCCTTCATAAACCGTTTCACCAAGTGGTGTGTTCCAAATGTTTGACAGTTTGGTATGGAGATAATAGTTGACATTGCAGACCTGGCTGTATTTATTGTAGAGTAACTCAGTCCTTGGTTGTACAGTGTCATCAGAAATGACAAGGCTTGGTTTAGTGTTGGCGTATACTTATTAATCTCCCTTTCACGACAAAACTCCATCCATTTTCCGATGTATGTGATGTAATGTTTCTTTGTGCCAGTTCTTCAAGATGACATCATGATGTTGGTAATGTCTGTTGAAAGCTCTGCTGCTTGGAAAGAATTCCGGATACAGGACAAGCCATCTGTCTCAGCGATTTGTGTAGTGGATGTGGTCCCTTTTTGTTGGGGTGTTGTAACAGGCTTGGGAGACAGTTTTAAAATCCATGGATGGTGGAAAAGTAGCTCAAGAAGTTATGGAAACCAGGTTTCGGTTGTCCAAACAGGTGCTATCAATATTCCAGTTGCCTTGTCCTGGATAATCTTCTGAATGCATCGGGGGATAAGACTAAATGGTGGAAACCCATAAAACATTGTAGTACCCCAATTTATGGTAAATGCATCCACTGCCACACAGCCTGGGTCAGGATGCTATGCTGCATACTTTGTCAGCTGGGTATTCAGCCGGCTCGCAAATAGATCAATCTCGAGCATTGGGTATTTATCTAAAATAGCCTGGAAATGTTTCTCATGTAACATCCACTCATGGTTATCTGAGAATATACGTGACTGCTTATCAGCCTGTACATTGGTTATGCTTGCAATATGTACTGCTGATATTCAAATAGTGCATTGGATGCACCATTCCCACATCTGTAATGTGAGGGCATTGACTTTTGTGGATTTAATACCCCCCATGTTATTAAGGGTTCCTTTAACAGCACCCCAAGCTAGGCTGGATGCATCCAATAGGATATAACTCTGTCAGGATTTTTACATTGGACTGGTTTGTTTGACTTAGCTATGGTATCAATCCACTGGACCAAATCTTTTTTTGAGTCTGGTGACAATATCATGTTAGAGTTACAGTCCCCTCGAGCTCTCCGCAATGCATCGATGTTACACATTTGTAATCCTCGATAATGCAGGGGCCCATACGTACAGGTAGTGCCCTGAAAATTGGAAACCAAAATGCCAATGACTTCAGCGACTTGGTGTATGGTTGGATTACTAGTTTTTAACAAACAGGAACAGGTAGCAATAGTTTTCTCGATTTTGCGTGGAGTTGGTGAAATAGTCATTGTTATAGAGTTAAGGATAAAGCCCAAAAACACAAGCACCTGTGTTGGAATAGTGACACATTTGTCTGGGTGTGTTATGAACCCTAATTCTGTCGTAAGTTTGGAGGTGTCGGTGATATTATGAGCACACTCTAGGTATGTATCGCCTTGAAGATACGAGTCATCTATATATCCAGAAATCAAATGATCAATACCCCGCAGGGTAGAGTAAACTTGTTTGAGCAGTTTTGTGAAGATTCGAGGAGCACTAGACCGACCATTAGGTAAACATGTATATTGGTATAAGTTCCCTTTGAACTTAAATTTAAGGAACTTTTGGTGATCTTTACGGATAGGTATCATATAATATCCATCCTTAAGATCTATGGAAGCCATGTAGCAAGCAGGTTTCATCATTTTGATTGCAGCATCTAAAGTATCCATTTTAAAATGGTGATAGGAAACAAATTCGTTAAACTGTTTTAGATTTAGAATCGTTCGGTAGGACCCATCCTTTTTGCCACGCTAAAATATTGTAGAGATAAACTCCCCTGCTTCACACATGGAGGGGATGATAACATCTTTGTTCAGCAAAGTTTGAATTTCACACTCAACAATAGCTTGTTCTGTTATATTGAAGTTGCAAGCTCGCGCCCCAGCTTGGCTGGGTCTTGTTCCATTTTGAAATTCAATTTTAACACCCTTAACATACTGGAGGATCACCGGATCGGATGTTAGCTGTTGCCAGCGAGTTATAAATTGTTTTACCCGTCCAGCTGTCTGTACTGGCGGTTTATTCAATGACATTTGGTGTGGTTTGTGAACAATGGCAATAGAGCCTACCTTATTAGTATCATGAAAAGGTTTGTTTACTTGCTCGTTGGCCCCTCTTTCTTCATTTTCGTGCCTTGAAATCGACTTCGATCGAAAAAATGTCCACTTCTTTGGTAAGGGTGAAATTTTCTGTTTTCTTGATTGTTGTACGAGGGGCGAACAGTGTGTCTGGGTCCTCGACCTTTGGACTATAACTGCGACGAGCGAACATTTTTCGCAAGTTTGTTAGCTTCGGTGATGTCTTTAGTCAACTTTGCCAGATCACCAAACAATAACTCCTCCGACGGTGTAGCTGTGTTGCACAGAGCTGCAAAGTCTGGGTGTAAGTCTTTCTTCATGGACAAGCGACGTGTCTGGTTAAGATCATGCTGGCTTTGATCGCCAAGGCGAAGCCATCAGTTAACGCCGTGATCAATATCGGGTCACTGTTGTCTTGAATAGCATGGTCGGCGGATTTTGTCATGGCGACAATGGACTCATTAAGCGAATGTTGAATCTTTTGATATTCCGCATCAGTAGTCCGAGCCGTTGAAGTAACGTGGTTCCATATTAAAGGGTTCACTCGATGAGTCCTGAGGTTTTCAACATTCTCTGGACGAGGGTACTTTTCGAGTTTAGTACGCACTTTCTCGTCGGGCAACTTTTCTTTGAGGAGACTTGGCACAATCTCTGCCAAAGCCTTCTGTATGGCGTTGCCTGTTTTTTCGCTCACCATTAAATCTTGAGCGATTGAGGAAAGGATGCTCGTCCGTGAAGATGTAGCATTTTCCGCTTGAGTTGTTATTGTAGACTGTAATAAGTGTGCCACTTTTGTGTCTACAGACATTACAGATCCAGTTTCTGTAGGTTCACATTCGGTTTCAGTCAACAGTGAAGCGTTGTCTTCGACCACGATGTTGTTCAGGTCGCTATGCATCGACGAGATATTGGTATTTATCGCCTTCATCTCGTTCAGAAGTGCCGAAAACATGGATGAAAGGTTTGAGTCTCGTTCGTCTTCTTTGGATAGGTTTTCGTTTGGCTCTTGTTCTGCACGATGCTCAGTCATTTTACCTGATATGGCGACCGAAGTGTACTCCAACTGCGTTGGGTTCTACTAGAGTAGTTTGGCTGCGAGACCAACAACGTTGGGCGCTTGTGTGCTTGGTGTCAACTACGTTAACACTATAGTGTGCACTTTGAAGAAGATAGCGGCCGTTTCTTGTATGTTTTTGGCAAAAAGCCGTAGACTAACGTGTCCCTTGAACCCGCTTAAGGCGTGCAATGAACCAGCGCAGACTCAGTGCTATCTCATGGGATCTCCTGCCTCCGTGTCATGTGATAGAACTAAAGTCTTTGGTGCAGGTTGTTAGCGATTGTAGCCCTTCACTGTGCAAAAAGTCGAGCTTGAGCAGTTCTTTTTGACTGCCTGTGTATAAAGTTGAATAAATGCTGATTTGTATAAATCTCGAGACTTTTTATGTTCTGGTTATCACTTAGCTGCGCTACACAATCACAGGTACGTCTGAATAGAGTAGCTTTGAAATACAAGTTCTGCGAACGGAATTGTTTTGAGCAGCTTTCAAAAGTGGCTTTCCGACTTCATTCTTCCATAAGGGAGACTTCTTGTACCAGATATTATCACCTGGATTTTGCTGCTGTTTAATGGTAAAATAGAATGAAGATTCTGGTTTATTCGTCTCTGCAGGACGATGGCTTTTGAATATTTTGTAGTATTTAACTGGACGGCGTTCATGGTCAATTGTTTGAGAATTGGATCAAACAGTCATCGTCCAGAAGACTTGTCCAGGCCGTGAAAGTCTTTGGATGCTCTCTCCGCTTTCTACACAAGGAGTTCATTGCCTTATTCAGGATCGTTATTCCCATGAAATGTCGCCCCACTGAAGATGTCGGGATGTAGTTTTGGTTCGAAACAAAAATAGAAGGGAAACAGCGGCTTGGTAACACGCTGCAAAGCTACTTGTTTTTGGTTACCAAACTATCCTTCGGCGAAACGGTTGTCCGCTTCAGTCTTTCTTACTTCTCGGGTGGCTTGTGGATGATGACCTTTAGCGTATTCGACCAGTAATGCTTCCATCAGGATTTTAAAACCTCTCAAGAAAGTTTAAAGCCGTTTTCTTTGTGTAAATTTACCGTAACTTGAACCTTTAGTACTGAGGTGCCGCTAAATGCTTGAGTTGAAAATAGGCAAAAGTTGCAGGTTTCCACGCCATTTTTTCTTTTTTACTGAGGTTTTACCGTGGAAAAAGTACGTCTTTTACTTCCCTCTTCTCGTTCTTCTTTCGACGAAATTTGCACAAGATTTGCTTGTATTTTGTTGTATGATTTGTATTTTCCGATTTTTGGTCAGCAATAAAAATACAGAAATTGTTCATGTTTTCTTTGTTTATTTCGTCGGTTTCGAAGTTCTTTTCATCTTCGTCACCGAAGTCTTGTACCTCCGGGTGAATACTTAACATAAATTTTTATCATAGCACATTTTAGACATTCGTAACCAAGTTTGAGATAATGTACAATTTATCAACTTTTTAAGTAAAAGTATAGATATATCAAAAATATATTCAGTCATGGGCTGTCCCTAATGCAAGTATCCGCCTGATAAACTATGAGAATGTTCCACTTTTAAGACGGGAAGTCTCGTCATCTAATAAAAAATCTCTAGCTCTTTAAGGCAAAATGAGTGAGAAGTTTGATTGGAAAACGACACGAAATGAGCCCGCAAGGAATACAGGATCTTGATACCACCATTCATTGTTTAATAATTTAATTGTGAAGATGGATCTCTTAGCATTTGTTAAGCCGTTAAAGGTAATTCTCACCCAATGTTTTGTTTAAATAAAACAGAATTGAAATTTTAAACGTAAATATGGCAATAAGCAGTTTAAATATAAAATTATTTCCAGTTTGGATTGTTGTTAATTGAAGGCCAAATTGTGTGTTTTTTATTGCATGCACACTTAGTTATAGTAAGGAAGACTTAAAAATTTTGAGAAATTATCAATCTTACTCGGATTACCGAGAGATATATTGGAAGGGTGGGCGAGGGTTAATTGTGTACACGTATTTCTAGTTTAATTTTAAATTTTGTTCAGTATACTAGTACTGACTCCTCTTTCGGAACCATCCTTTTGGTAACACAAAGCGAAATGTAAATTTTCAGGATTAACCTACACTCCAGTCAAATTTTATTGACTTCAGCGAATTATTAATATAGGCTAGTCATGACATTTTCTATTCGTGTGGTTCTGTAATAAAGACCATTTTCACCCAAATTTCCTCATTTTAATTAAATTTTTGACATATTTATGAATTTTTGTGTTCAATTTTAAGAACACACTAATTTTATAAAAAATTCGCGTATCCAAACTACCTTATGCTGACGTAAATTAGAGAAAAGAATATCAAAAAATTTTCAATCACGTGCCATCCGTGTCTGTCCCCTAACTGGTAACCTATGAGAATGCTCCATTTTCAGACGGACGGTCTGGTCGTCTAATAAAAAATCTTCCTTCCAGGCAAAATGAGTGAGACATTTGATTAGAAAACGACACGAAATACCACAAGCCCGTAACTAATACAGGATTTTGATCCTAGCATCCATTGTTTAATTGTGAGAATGGATTTCTTAGCATTTTTTAAGTCGTTAGAGGTTATTAGAGTTTAAAAAAATTGAAGTTACAATTAACACGAATATGAAATGGAGGAAATTATCCAGTAAGATAAACCAAAGACTTGGTATGTTGAAACGTATTAGATACTTACTGCCTCTGAAAACTTGTATTACCCTGTATAATAGCTTAGTAGGTCCTTTGTTTGACTATGCAGATATTGTATGGGGGGATAAGTATAATTCGACACTTATGGATGAACTCCAGGGCCTTCAAAACAAAACTGCCAAGATAATTCTTAATCTTCCGAATTTTTCATGGGGCTACGGAAGCACTGAATGAACTTGGTCAGTGTACTCCTGAAAAGCTCAGGTTATATCACCGCTATGTTTTCGGTTTTAAATATATCAGTGATTTGATAGATTATACTTTTAACACAAAAAGGAATAGTGATGTCTACTCTTATAATACAAGAAAGAAAGACAACTTTCGTCTCCCTGTAGTTAAACGAAATTACGGAAAGCAACGTCTTCTATATCAGAGTCTTAATGAACGGAATAATTTAGATAAATCTCTAAGTGATGTGAAATCACTTTTAATTTTTAAGCAAACTGTTAAGACTTTTATTCATTGTTGAACACTAACTTTCTACCTGTTTAACATGTTTTTAGTAATCTTATAAAATTTATGTCTAGTTGTATATTTTATAGTTATATGTAACAATTTAGGTTTTTATGTTAATTATCTTGTATGTAATTTCCAGGACCTCACTCAAAAACACTTCGGTGATGTGAGCTCCCTGGTAAAATAAAATTATTATTATTATTATTATTATTATTATTATTATCACCGAACGTTTTATTTTGATAAAACAGAGTTGAAATTTTAATCGTAAATATGACGACAAGCTATTTAAATATAAAACAATCAGTTCCACTTTGGGTTTTTAATTTCTGGCTGAATTGTGTGTATTTTTTTTTTTTATTATTATTATTGCATTCACTCTTCGGTTATTGTAAAGACGATTTGTCTTTTTGACAATTTTGAAAAATTATCAATCTAATCTTAAACGAAAAATATTGGAAAGGTGAGCGAGGGTTTGTCACCTACATGTATTTCTGGTTATGGAATATTCTAGAATAAATATAGTGCTGGCTGTAGGTAGCTGTTTGTTCCTATTCAGCCAAAAATACAGTACATCATCCCAAGCACCCTGCAGACTTTGCTAATTTAGATAAGGTCAGCCAGTAACCGTGAGTGACTTCAACTTTTTCAGGCTTTCTTTTCCCGGCTCTACGCGAGCCTTGGTCTGTTGTACTTGACTGAAGCAAATACACTGGGTAAACTAAAATCTCCTTTTAGGGGAGGTGCATTTATTCCAGTGCTTCCACTTTGAAGAAAATTTCCTTTTTGAAGGAAATTTTGAAGAAAGGAAAGAAATTTGGAGGAAATAAAATTTCGAAGGAAATTTGAAGGATATTTTTGAGATTTTGAAGGAAATTCGAAGGAAATTTGATCAAACGTGCAATTTTTTTAAACAATTTTATTTGTAATGTTCCAGTAGCTAAAGCCGCACAAAAAATGGAGGTTAAATGTCGGTAGGTTGTGGCACAGAAGACACGACAATAATCCGAGCGATTTCTGAATAACTTCCCGAAACGCAACCATCATGCAAGCACTCCAATGTTGTTGTGAAAAACGATTAACGACAGGAGAACTGAGTCGGAGTATTTTATATGAACGACTTCAACTTACACGTCTTGACAGGCAGTTGCACACCAATAGTGACAGGTTTCTGAATTGACGTGATTACCTTGTTTAAATATAGTTTATCTGAATTTGAATTATAACGGCCGGTTCCCCTCATACATCTCACCATTGTCAGGATGCCTTTCGAAGTCTTGTTCGTAATGTTAATCAAAACAATTGTTTTTCTATTCACGTAGGGAGTTATATTTTTGTTTGGAAATGAAAAAACCACAAAGTGTTCTGGTAGTTTTATTTTGCTGACGTAATAAGAGGAACCAGTCATTGGCAGTTTTGCACTCTAAAACCAAATTCTTTCGAATATGACCGTTTATGTTAGGACTGGTGACAAAAATTTCATTTTGAATTACCCTATTTCCTGTACTTAATCTACTGGGAACATAATTTTTTCAGCTTTTCTGGACTGGGGGCTTATTAGGAGGGGGTGATTATAAAAATAAATATACTAAATCACAATAATATATACGTATTATAATGACAATTAAATATACCGACTTTCAATAAATGATTGTGTTTCTGCATAGAACGTTGTCTCCTGTTTAATGAATAAAAGTACCCCTATTATGGGTGGGGGCTTATTTTTTCTGTGCTACTGAGCTGGGGGCTTATTAAAAAAGGGGAATAAAGACAGGTTGCGGGCTAAATACAGGAATACAATATTTCCAATTTGCCATAATTTGTCTTAAAAGACAAGTGACGAAAGAGCAATACGACTGTAGATTAACTGATTTTTTGAACAACAATTAACAACCGCCAAAACGCTTTCCAGTGCAATCTTCGATCCAGTGGATCCACGGTATACTGGAGTTCTGGTATTGCCATGAACGCGATCGTAAATTACTTATATTACGATTTTCTAACTAGTTTTGATGTCACGTTTGAACTTTGAAAGATATGTAAAAAAAACTTATTATTTGGAAATTGTTATTGTGTATGTATGTCCGTGAGGTTATTATATGTCCTCCTTAGTCCACAAAGGAAATTTTGAAGGAAATTTTGGACTGAAAAAGGAAAAACCAGTGGCGTAACTAGGAAATTCTAGTGGGGGGCAAGTATTAAAAATTTTTCTGACAAGTGGGTGTGGTCACTAGCAAAATGCTTGATTTATACACTAATTTTTGTAATATTCATGAGGTTACATGAAAAATTTCGACAATAATGGGAATTTCCGACAGATGATCTCGTGTGAGGGGGGGGGCAAGGGGCCCCCTGCCCCCCTATAGTTACGCGACTGGAAAAAAACAGAATAAAAAGTGGAAGTTTCGTCTTGACAAAGTGGAAGCACTGGTTTATTCGGGAAAAAATACAGCAATCAAATAAACGATCGAACAGAAGTGAACCGGGCAGCTCTGGAACCGACGGAACAACTCGACAACTACTTGTAAGCCAATGGGGTTAACGCTGCCTGCTGGGACGTACATCAGAATTCCAGGAAAACAGAAGGCCCTGCGGACGATACTTGAAAATAAAAAAGCTATTCACGGATGAATTATGTCAAAATGAAATTTTTAAAAACAGGGGAAAATTTGATCTCAGAAGAGGTTTAATATCCTACCCAAAGGTACGACGATCAAGCATTAGATTTAAGGTGTGTCTTCAAAGTTTTTAGGATTGTCTTGTTATGTGTTGTCAATATCGCAGATAACGAAATTAAAACTGAAAGTGGCCTTGAAATATTTTTGGATGAGCTATGAGTTCGATTTTAACTGAAAATTTGCAAAAGCTCATAAACCTCTTCCAAGAATTTTGACTTTGGGCTTGTGATTTAGAATGAAGTTTAAACTGTGGAAATCTTTTATACTGGAGAATGTTTTGTATAGGTTGCCATGTGAATGGCAACCCCAGGTATTTTTGTTTTTGTTTTTGCTCACATGTTAATACAAGTGAAATTCCAACATAAGTTTTGCGTGAAAACTTGGTGCTCATTGCTGTAAAACAACTCACTTTTATCAGGAATTACTGGCATGAAGTTCCAGATACAATTAACAAGTTCAACGAGTAATCAATCCCAGACTCCTTATTAGTATTTTGAAAAGCAAATGATTTCATGTGATGCTTTCGCCTATAAAAGTTAAGTTGATGAAGATCATTGATTTCAATTACAAAACTACTCATCCCCCACTTACAACATGTAGTGTGGACCTTTTTGGAGTCATCAAAGGACCATCACTCCAGCACACTGACGTGAGAGATGCTTGCAAAGGTTAAATTGGGTTTTAATTTTAAGTCAATTTATATGTATTTTAGTTACTAACATGTTACAATTGTAATGAGCTGAAAATTAAGGGCACCATTGGCTACATGGTACACATGCAAGTGCATACTTTTATAAACACCAGTGGTGACAAAAATGTTGTACACTTATCAATCTTTTGTTATCTTGTTGTGTACGATCTTGTGCAGCCATATGCTATTTTGTAACAAAATTGAGAGTATTGACAAATTTGCTAGATTGCAGTATTGTATGCTTGTACCTATCAACCTCCTGATAAAAATTCAAGACGAATTTTGCAACAGTTCATACACCCAAACATATTTGAGTAGTAGCAAGGTGAGATCCAAAATATTTAACCTGGAGAATAAACCTAGCCTTTGAATTGTGTATTTTAGGCTCATTCATGCAGATTAAAAACATTCCAAGATGTTTTGTGTGGCATTTAAGTCAATAACATTATCAATCACATCAAATTTGAGGGACACAGGCCCCTTCAGGTCCTGCCTTGGCCATAGCACTTGTTTTGAGTGGGTGTGGAGGCATTCTCTTCACCATTCATATGTATTAAGTAACCTCCAAATGCCTTTACAGAAGAGTAATGTAAAATGAGTGCTGCATAGGCAGTTATTTGTCAAACAGAAACAGCAAAAGGGTTGTGTACTGCAAAGTGAAAATGATGTTTTGAGTGAAGGCCCTCCATTTATTGAAACAAGGTGTTAATATCACCTAAACAAATTCTAATGTTACTCAAACATTTTCACAACATTACTGAAGCTCTGCTACTTAAAGCATTAGAATGAAAGATGAGAGATAATCATTAGGTTTGGAATTAATGTTGTTGAAACTGGCCTTTGCAGTTTACAACTTTTAACTTGATTAAAAACAATCTTGGAAAATTCCAAGCAACTTTTAGCACAGGGCTATCACCTAGAGATGATTAATTTTTCTGGGATACTTCCAGAAAAAACAAGTAGAATTGAGAAATCTGACTTGCAGCTAACATTGTCTCCATGATCAGAACTCATTAAAAGTACAGTGTGCAATAACTCAATGCTTTAATAGATTGGCTTGTTTGATTAGTGTGCACTCATCAAAGGTTTCTTTAGTTAATAAGCAATGGATTTGTTGCTTTTATGTACAGTTAAACAAGAAAGAGAAGATATTCATTGGATATTTAGTTACTTTGATTCTATTTCAAGATGGCAACCTTTTGCTCATTTTCTAAAATACATTTGCCATGTCATTGCTTAGCTATTGGCTCTGCTTAGTTATATTCAATGAGATTACAAGGATTCTAGCTAAGAGCAAGTGCATGCCAGTTGTCAGGAAAAAGAATTCTTCCAGCTTGTTACATGCATTATTATAGTTATTATAAATTTCATTGATGATTATCAGCAAATATTTAAAAAAAGATCACTAACAGTTACTTTATATATACAGTTAAATTGATGATTAAATTTAGAGCTAGCTAGTATTAGCTCAAGGCTGGTAAATCACTGCATGAGTTAGTCAAAAGGTCAAGCTGCTTTCTTGACATTCTTCATACTCTGCAGACAATTAATTATACAAACATGGTGAACAATTATTATAAAAATCAGGTGTTATCTTTAATTTTGAATTTCTACAAGTAAAATTGAGCTGAATTTTTCTTATTTAACAGTCATGTTTGCTATAAGTATTGGGTCCACATGTTCCTATATAAGCTAGATTAAGTTATACTCCCCTAATTATTCATTTGTAACAGCTATTATCCATCAGTCATACTAATCATACTTCACTCAGTATCTCTGCGTTACAAGTAGTGCACTTGCAAAGGAGGATTTGAGTAATTTGAGCAAAACTGTAGAGCCCAGCCTATTTGTTGATGCTTTAAAATATATAATTCTACGTGATAAATCCATTCTTTAGGATGCAGGTCATCCAGTGTGCAAGGTTTCCAATATACTGTTAAAGATAATTGTTTAATGGTCTGTTCAATATTATATACTGTTTCTTATTACTTTATATGTTGTTAGTGTTGTGTTCTTGCTGTTACAGAATTACTGTAATGATGATAATGATAATATTTATTATTTACTGCATGTAGCACAGTATTCATTGTGAAGTTTCTGTGTCTTTTCAATTTGAGCTTTACAAAGCTTAGAATACGCAAATCCTATCTTTCAATACCAGTAGAATTTTAACTGAGACAATTTTAAAACTTTTCCAGTATTAAGTGTTTCAGTGTAAAGCAGAAACAACTGTAGACAGTGATGAGCCAGGGCTTTCTTGGGTGGGGATCTTGCACACCAAGAGTAAATCAGTGAGGAAAAATTGAGGGGGAGGATGAACAAAATGAAGAAAGGAAGAAGAAAGAAAGAAAAAAAGAAAAATAAGAAAAGGATTAAATCTAAATTAGAAAAGAAAACGAAGGAAGGGCTAAGGAGGAATATTGGAGAAAACACAAGGAAAAAAGGGAGAAAATCTGCTGTGCAACATGATTATACAACCAATATGGTGTACTTAACTAAATTAATTATCAGGCTTAAAATCTGTGGCAAAAGTAGTGCAGAATTTGAAGAAGACTTTCCCCGGATTCCACTAGGGGCATAAAGGTGGGCCGTTGGACCATGCGCAGAAAAGTGAGTGAGGTAGCTATTTAACCTGAAGATCTTCTTGAAAGTTTCAAGTTCCTTATGGAAATTTTTGTAATTGGAGCAAATATTGAAAAAACGATGGAGTAATGATAAAGTCAAACTTCTTTTAGAAGAGAAAGGGATAAAACTGTGAAAATTAGTAATTAAATATATTTATTTTTTGATAGTTGTATCAGCGTTTTTTCAGATAAAGTTTTCTCTGCCAAACCTTTGGTACATACAGCTCCCAAAAAAAGTTCTTTTTTTTCCTGCTTACCTTTTACTGGCATCCACACTATAATTCCGCAAACATATTTCCAGCGTCTTCTCCTCAGCCTTTCCTCACCTCAATCATCCGTTTCATTTTCCGCCCTACCACACGTCTTTCTGACTTTTTTACCTTTAAGGACAGGGTTCCTAAGGGTTTGAGAATTAAGATCTCGTGTAGTCCATTCTTTTAAGTGTCAATGCTGTAGCGCATTGTATGTGTGCCAAACAGCTCGCCATCTACATACACGAGTCTCAGATCATTTGATAGTCTTTGCCCTTACTAGTCAAAAACGTGTCACTGCCATCCCATCCAGTATTTTAGCACACCTTTCCGAAACTGGCCATACTGCATCTCTTGACGACTTTAAAATTCTTTCCTCTTGCTCTTCCCCTTCCGAACTTCTCGTAGGGGAAAGCCTCCTAATTTCCAAAGTTAAAACCCTCTTCGAATGGCAATCTTAGCTCCATTCTCCTGTCTTTGTTCTAATTTTCTCTTCTTTATATCCGCCACTACATAGCTTGTAATATGATACCTTCATTTATCTATATATATTCGCTGTTTTGTAATTATATCCCTCACTCTGACGATGTTGCAAGATGCGACGAAACGTTAATTAGTTCAATAAATCTTATCATATTCTATGGCTTTGATCCGTGTTTTGTGCTGGGCATTGATATTCATCGTAAGATTAAGATTCCCGTCTGGTTCTTCACTTGCAGTTACAGAGTGCACATGTAATTTTTTTTTTGTTTTTTTTTTCTTTTGTTATATAGGACTTGCTATGGCTGATAAACAGTTTACTAAAAAAATACCTGTTCCTGAAAATTTGAAAGGATTTGTAATCGGGAAAAACCGAACTGGGCTGAATGAGATATCCCTAGATACAAACGCACGTGTATTTGTTAAAAAAGAGGAAAATGAAATATATGCTAAAGGAACTGATCAACAAATCAAGCTGGCAGAAAAACGCATTCAGGAGAAGCTGGTAGGAATTACTGGACTGTTCTTCAGATAATGTTAAAATAGAATTGTTCTTGATTTTTTAATCTTACCTTTTATGGCTGGGTAGGGATAGTATTTTTAAAATCTAGGTAATCAGAAGTTCAAGGAAAACATTTGAAATTTCATCTTTTCAAGTAGCTCGTCGCAAATACTGACATGCAAGTTTTCTTAGTTAAGGCGTGATATTGTAGTTTCACTTCAAATATGACGTCTAGCTGACTGAATACGGCTCTTTCATACTCCTCGATCTAAAAGACACGCAATCAACTCTTTGTTAAGAAGTTTCATTATGAATAAATATGATTGTGCATTTCCATTCACATTCATACTCCAAATGCCGAAAGCAGGGAGCAGCAAGGTTCAGGTAGGATGCTGTACCGTGAAAGCAGACGCTTACGTCGTGGACTCTTGCGTGTTTTCCTGCACGGTTCTTTTACGAGAAAGATTTTTCATGCGAGAATACGCTTTTTTACGTACTTCGCATATAATTTAAGAAGAACTAATTACAATATGAGGAGCGATGTTAAATAGGACATAGGACCACGAGCCGAAGTCGAATGATTGTAAGTCCGATACGTCACCGTGGCAAATATTGTAAAGCAGTTATACGAATACGTGTAAACATTCATGTTCTTGAAAAATGGTGTGAAACCAGTGCTGTCACTACACATTTCATGATCCTTGTGAAAAAGGTCCTAAGGTTTTTATTAATAATCAAAACATTGATCCTGTAGCTAATACTAAAACTCTTGGCGTCTTTTTTGATGAAAAAATGACATGGAAAACACATATTCATCATTTGTCGAAAAAGGTATCAAAAGGAATAGGAATTTTACGAAAAGCTAAAGACATAATAATTACAAGAAGTCTAAAGAGGTTATATGGAGCCTTGGTGCAACCTCATTTTGACTGTTGCTCCCTTGTTTGGGACAACTGTTCGGATAAATTCAAAGATCAATTACAAAAACTACAGAATAGAGCAGGTCGTATCATTACTGAAGATAGCTATTATTCATCAGGCTTCAGCTACCGATACTTTATCAAAATTAGGATGGACAACATTGCAGTGTTGGAGGGACAAACAACTATTATCCCTAGTTACCATCTGCGTTAACGGAATTCAAATTTAAGCCACTTATTTAACCTAACACATCGGGAATGCCAGGACTTAAGAAGTAACAAGGGTAAGCTATCTCTACTTAAACCGAGCACCAACGCTATGAAGAGAAGTTGTGGCCATCGAGTTGCCATGATCTGGAACAAGGTGAATTGAAGCTATGGCTCTACATCACATTTTATCTTAAAAGTAAATGAACAAATTAGCTGCTATTTTATCTTTCTTAGTCTTGTATTACATCCTGAATTATTAGACTTTCATGTAAATAATAGTAATGAATAGTTAGATTGTAACGTTTATTCAATTTTATATCATTATTAGATATATTCTAATTTAATTGCAATGACCACACGGCCCCATAAAAACAGTTCTTTTCACTGGATTGATGGTCTACCATGTTTAAATATCATTAAATAAACAAATGAATAATTAAAGAAACAAATACATACATACATAAATAAATAAATAAATAAATAAATTTCAAACTTTGGGGGCAGACCACTTACTGGAAAAATCATTTAGGGGCATTAAGATTCGCATCCAATTGAAAAAAAAAAGATTGGAACCACCATACTCACAATGCAATGTGCATTAAAATAAAATAGTTATTTAAATATAAAATGTGAATTGAAAATAAGATATACATGTACTTAATGTAGAATAATTTAGTCCATTATAATTTTCTATAATGCAGTCGGTTGATAGAAGTTTGCCACAACTTTGGAAACCACAAATCTCATTGGGGGAAACAGAGGGCACAATAAATATTTTCTGAATTTGAAATACTTCTACATTAAGCAAGCAAAATGTCATATGACAACTGATCAAAAAATGGAGGCGCGCGTCCGTTGTCGCCCCGCCTCTTAGTACGTGCCCCCCTTAGCGATGCCAATGTAAAGAACCCAACGATTTTAGCCACGAAAATAGCACGAAAAGCTCCTGTCAATCATTAGTTGTATCAAAGACCTAAAACGCGTGTTCTTTTACATTTACACTAATTCATTAAACATTCAATTTTTGGTTTTTCTTCATAAATTATTAGCATAGTTTATGTATAATTATGTCAGCCACAATCACTTTTATGGTGATTAGCGTAATGTATGGAATGATGATGATCTGGTTATGATAATAGCTACTGATTGATTTACAGATTGTAGACTTATTTCCATGAATCTCTATGATTTAGTGTAAATTTTCAAGATTTTCTCGATGCATCCATACCGTACCACACGTCTACGTAAGCTCATTTTCATTCGCGAGATCGCTTTGTTTTCATTGACATGTAACGCACTTTATATATAGTAAATAGGGTATAGAATGGATAAATAACTTTGACAATACTGAGACGAAGTTTTTTCATCACCATATAAATATTTAATTTAAATTATTTCACTTGCCTGTTTAGTGACGTTTTTTTATATTGCATGCATAGTACATTTTTGTGAATCGTTACAGGATAAAAGGAAGACAGGTCTATGCAGCATAGATGTTCCTGTCCCGACGGAATTTATAGGCCTAGTAAAAGGGAAAAGAGGAAGGAATCTACAACGGTTAGAAACAAAGTCCGGAGCAAAAATTCGCTTCTTTTCTGATAAAGGTGAATCTGGAGTTTTCACCATCAGCGGATCTCATCGAAATTGTGAAAGAGCAAGAGCATTGATGAGAGAAAGCATCGTAAGTTTTGAGAAAAATCAATTTGATTTACTATTTCAGCAGCAAGTTTGAGTGCTTGACCCGGGTATCAAAACACGAGAAAGCTATACATCGTTGACTGCTTACATGACTTTCACCCTATAAATCAATATTGAACAACCCGCGCCCCGCAGTCCACATGTGGTCCGTGAGGGTCTGTCTTTCTGTTCGCATTTGCGCGGAATAAAATTTTGCTTGTAGTATAAATCATTGAAGGACAAAACGATGAACCAATAACAAAACCAGAGTTATTATCTGTGTACTATTCCCAAGAGCTATACAATGGTAAGACGTCACAATATCCTGGCAAGGTAACGGTGAAACTGTAATCTTCTGCCATCTTCCTGTGAAGTTTTAAGAGCCCTTTCTTTTTCTTGACAGGAGTTTTACTGTAGTGATCTGGATGGCTGCTTTCAATTGATGCAAAGTTGCTGAAATAAATATGTGCATGACTGTGTGGCTGTATAATGCCAACACATACAGACTGCAAGGATCATGCGTTGTGTTGTCGTGTGCTTTTCCCATTCCTAGCGTTGCGTGAAACAAACGTATGCGTTGTTTCTGCTGACATACTGATTTGTTGTGGAAGTAGCTAGACCTCACCGTTAATGCTATCCTGTAGCGCGGATTGCTTAATTACTGCTGATGACCGATGTGGACTATGGAAAACAAAGTGATACATCTCTGTTGTGAACGGTTTGAATCAAAATTTCGGTTCGTCCTTGTCAGGACACACATTCAAACACATCTGAGAGTTCATCTGTCAAATGGAGATTGTATTTTACAATTTTCCGCTGGTATTGGTCCTGAAAATCTTAAGATAGCGGAGGTAGTTACAATTTTCCAGGTTCTCCCGGGCTGAGTAAATAATTATAGCCTCATATCTTTACTTTCAATTTCTAATAAATTATTAGAAAAACTTAATGCACTGGAGTACAAGGGATTATTAGGTTTTTCTCAAGTCTCGCAACATCTTGCGTGTTTGGATTACAGTATCAATACACGGAAATCCGTTTAGTATTTCTTAATACCTTCTGCAGCAACACTGGATCCGTGAGAGGTGTCCCCTTCTAGACCCTTTTGGCACACAGTTATAACTGATCGGGTTAGACAGCAGAAAGAAATAAATGCTCACTTCTTATTACTGAATTTAACCATCTTCAAATAACTGTTGCGGCAATACCGACATCCATACCATAGATCCTCTTTATTCGTGTTTAATTCATTATACTAGAAATACGTGTACGCAACAAACCCTCGCCCACCCTTCTATTATTTCTACTTATAAATTTGACTAAGATTGATAATTTTTCAAAATTGTCAAAAAGCCTAAAATTCAATTTTTAAATTGACAAATCGTTGTTATTATAACTAACTGCAATCAACTGTTGAATGCAATCAACAGTTGTTGATTGCATTCAATTGCAAGTGAATGCAATCAACTGTTGTTGATTGCATTCACTCTCTTAGTAAGAGAGTGAATGCAATCAACAACAGTTTTTGCTCAGTGAGAATTGCAAAGAAAATTTGAGCAGAAGGAGTCTGTCACTGGCCAGTTAACACTGAATCCGGCATAAAAACAATAAAAATAGTCGGAAAGTTCAAACTTACACAACTCGGTCACAAATTAACAACAACTCCAAGAGGAAATTTTTCAAAACTGCTGCTCGTCATCAGTTTAAAATGTGCAGTTCTGTTTAGAAAGAATACGTTTGGCGGGAATTACCTTTAACGGCTTAACAATTGCAAACAAATCGATTTTTGCAATTAAAACAATAAATGTTCGGATCAAGACTGTCGTTTTAGTTGGGGGCTTGTGCAATTTCGTGTGGTTATTCTCTTTTACTTCTCAGTCAGTTCGTTTTAAAGTAAGATTTTTTTTTCACATGGCCAGACTGCCTGCCTTACAATTGGAGCGTTCTTGTATGTTACCATTCGGAAGGGAGCCATAGAGTTTACTCACGACTGAAAAATTTTTTTTGATATTCCTTTGTCTTAAAAAATTTTAAAATTTTACATTATCCCAAAATTGGCTACAGGTGTCTAATAGGTGCCATGATGAAGATTTATACTAAGTATTTAATCGGACGTACAAGACTTCTGTGACGAAGATAATGAAACTCGAATAACGAAATAACAATTAGGATAATAAGAAATTCGAATAACGAAACTAATGAAATAAACCAAGAAAACATGAAACAGTTCTGCAATCTTATTTCTGACCAAAAACCGAAAAATACAAAACAATAAACAAAATACGATAAGCAAAGCAGGTACAACTTTTGTGACTAGAAAAACGGGTTGAGGGAAGTAGGAGACGTGCCTTCTTCGTAGTTAAACTTTCATCGTTAATGATTTTCAAAGTCGTAAAAAAGAAAAATGCTGAAGCGTAGAAACCCACAACTCTTACGGCTTTTCAACGAACCATTCATCCGGCCTCTCAATCCAAAGAGTTCAGCGGATTCGAAAGTAGAATTTTTCTCTACTTACCCGGTATGGGTTCGATTCACTTGGAAGAAGTACTGTCCTTATATATATATATATATATATATATATATATATATATATATGTTAGGAATCCGACAGCAAGGGAAGGTTTTTGGATTGAAAAATTAAAATGTTATGCTCCTCTGGGATTAAATGTAATGGAGGTTTGAAATTTATGTAAATTTAAGGAAGAACGATAAGGTATATAAGGACTCTACTCTTTAACTCTTTGAGCTGCTGAAGAAGGGCCCGGCCCCCGGAACGTAGTTGTTTCTCCTATTTAAAAATAGTTTGTATGATGATTATATGATTTTTAAGCTCTATGTTGAGCGGGCTTTTGATGATTTTATATATATATATATATATATATATATATAAATTACTATAAGTTGACAAATATGGGTTCGATTCCCAGCTGGAAAGCCAAAGTTGCATTTTTGCAACAAATCCCGGTTAGGTCTTAAAAAGTCGAGGTATATCGGCACTCGGTATTTCCTTCATCAGTATTTGTAATCTTATAATAAGCATTCGAAGAAATGTGCCAGAATGTTTCCATTTTTTTACCAGGCATTTTTCCGATTGAAATGGTGTCATTCGTGTTTGTGTCACAGCAGACACTCAAGACATTTTTCTATTTGTTAAGTAGAAACATAGATACACATTGCGAGAATTTTTCTGCGTAGTCAACACAGGTGTACATGGACTCCACGCAAGTCGAGATTAGTGCCCTCGCGCCGCGCTTTGCACGGTGGGCGAGGGGATAATGTAGTAAATTATGTGGAGTGATCTAAACAAAATGTTTCTTTTCAAGTACATTGACTATGTTGTTCCTCTAAATCAATCTCTGGAACAACCTAAAGGGTGGTTTCGATATAACCGCTCACGATCGCTGTTGATCGCTAGCGATCCTGACAGATTGATGGCGATTATATGAAAACATTTTCCAGAGGTTGCGATCGCTGCGATAGAAAATGTTCTATCTCGGCGACTGTGAGCGTTCCACAGCGATCGTCAGCGATCAGGGCGATGATATGGAAACAAAAATCAGCGACCCAATGATCGAACAACAATGGCAAAAAGCGAAATGGTGGAAGTGAAACTTAAAAACGTAAGGACAATATGGGGGAAGTGGCTCAAAGAGCAAAAGAATCTTCTGTCCTGTTGGGGCAGAGATGCCGTTGAAATGTTAGTATGTTAGTAGTATTTGTCTTCTTTTAAGTGCCAAAATCAGCAAATAATTCACTCAGAACGCAAGTGTTTCATACTCTGCCTTTTTTATCAATATCACAAGTGGTGCGCGTGCTACATTATGGTTTTGAGGGGTTGAAACATAGGCATTGAGTTCGATAAGCATAGGTTCAGGGACTATTTTTATTGATGATTCAAGGCTAGTTGCAATCTACACTGAATGATTTGTGGGCGGACGATTAAATGTTGTGCTGCGGGCAATCGTATTGAAACAAATCTAAGCGATCCGCTGCGATCGTTCGGTTGAACGATTTTAGCAGCCCGACAATCTTCAGCGATCGTCAGCGATTACATGGAAACCAAGCTTAATGCAACTATCGTTAAACTGGTTGAACGTAAGGCGTATATCCCCAGGCGTTTTTTTTTTTTTCTCTTGGAAACTGTTCAATAAACTCATAACACATGTCCTGTTAGTTTAACTTGAATTGTAGAAACTTTATGTATACAATGTTATGATGTGTGCAGATATTACATTTTATTAAAATAAACTTTCATTGGTTAAGTAAATGACTATTTTTACTCAGAGTATATGAAATAGACCTAGAATGAAAGGTTTAACTGTTGATGACTTCGTCAGGTAAAACCTTGAAGCAATAAGTAAACTGTTTAAGTTTTAAGTTTTTAACAAGATTATAATTAAAATATTTATCAGTAACTTCGAGTAGCGATTATTATGTTGATATTATGTGTTGTTTCAAATTAAATGTAAACATGTATATGAATATGAATATAAACATACGATTCGTAAATTGGTTAATTAACTATTTGACAAATCAATTTAATAGTTATTATGCTTTCAAATTATTTTTTCGATTGCTGAAATGTAATTTTGGATCTTTAATCTTTAGATCTCTTTCAAAGAACATATGTCAAGAACAAGACTTGGTGGAGACAAGCGGTTTGCTTACTTCGATCAGGACTATGATCGTGCTGAGTTCTTGTTAAAGAAGAATAATAATGCGCCGAAATTGGATGGTTTTATTAAAGGACAACGATACAGGATTGAGATTGAAACCGAGAGCAGCACTCAGGTATAAAAAATTAGTTTTAATTTACTTTTTAACGAGCTTTTTTTTGTTACTGAACAAACTTTTATTATTGAACAAACTCACACTCTATAAATGTGAAGACATGCAAAAGCTTAATAAGTCAACGTTTCTTTCTAGAAAGGGTTTGGTCAGGCCACAATAACATCGATCAAAGAGATTCTTTTGGAATCTTTAAGGCATTTGCACCAGATGAAAGATGAAGAACAATTAAAAGTGGATTTATGGTGTCATTTTGGCAGAGTGTTCGTTCATAATGTCGATGAAGGTATTCTACACAGTTTGTTTTGCTTTGCTTCTGAACACTTCCTACGTATGGAACACAACATTAACTGTAAGCTAGTATACCAGTATACCACTTACATTACAGTTTAAAAGGTAGCAACGATTACCAACACCTTACTAGATACTAGCACATTCGGACAAACAATAGACCCACGCTAATCATCAGACTTACCAACGATGCTCATCTACGTACGCTCCAATGAACACTAAAAATACGCTTAAAATGCTCACGTAGCAGTAGTACCATGATAATAATGGATAACACCTGCTGTAAATTAAACGGTCAATGCCACCATTCCAGAACTATAAGTCACCTTGAAAACTATTTGGCAAAAGTATGACACTAGAAGTCTTGATGAATGTTTTAGTGTATTACACAACTAGACCAGAAATCTTCAGCTTTACGTAATAAACACATCAGGGCCTGCCATGTTTGGAAAGGAATGGGCTCTCAAGATACAATCTAACTGGAGATCTGTGAAGGGCATTATAGTAAAAAAAATTATCCGTAGGATACACAGAAGAAATCAGAGACAAGCCTAGACAGGTACAGTAAAATATTTAAGGAAAAAATCGGCACCCTTCAGTCAACGAGGGCAAAAATCACCTTAAAGAAAGAACGTTTCTGTTAACTGAAGATTTTCAAAATTGTCCAGTTAAGTACAATTTGAAATCGAAAGAAGGGATGGAATTAAGACGCCTGGTTCAAGAACGAATACTGCCGAACGTCATATGCAACGGTTTGGTAACCCCTATGGTTCAAGTTGTAAAACTGCGGTAGCGAGGTCAGAATCTGCGTTGGGAATTTCAAGGTCACAGTAAATCTATAGCTACAGACAGAGAAGTACCCACTGCCACGAATTGATGACAAATTTCGAAAGTTAGCACGAGCACAGAAATTTACCAAAATTGACCTGAGCCTGGCCTACCACCAGATGGTGGTCGACCCACACACAAAACTGTATCTGGTCATCAACACATACAAAGGACAATGCCAATACAACTGCCTCGTGTCCTGAATCACGTGCGCACCAGCAATTCCGCAACGAGTTATGGACCTGAAGCTTGAAGGATTGAAAGGCCCAAGCTGCGTCATAGATTTGATAATTACTGCTTACTCGTCTGCACCGATGCACTTCATTTCTTGCAGGTTTCGAATACAGTATTGAGTTCAAGAGTACAACCATGTATGGCAATGAGGACGTGTTATCACGCTTACCCTTTGGTTCGACCGACGAACGATTCCGTTGATTTTAGTTACTGGTTATTACTTATTGATTTAACTTTCATTTTGATTGGCATTTAATAATTATTAGTATAATATTACAGCACCACATGTAAGAGTCAGTTATCTCAGTGAATGACTATTGGAAGAGGACACTGCTTGACAGTTGTGATGTACTTGAAGGCTAACGTGGGTTTACAAAGTTGAAAAAGAGAGTGTGCTAACCCGTAAGGTTGTGCTGAATGATTGGATGTTGGCACAGAAGTAAATAAAGGATTACGAATATTGCTTAAATTAAACGTCTAATTAGACAATGCTAGTAAAGGAGTTACAACGATATGCTATTTTAATTTCAGATCGAATAAATAAACATAATAAAGTATACGATTAGCAATACTCAAATCCTGTGTTCACTGAGTCCGTGGACCACCCTTATAACAAACTAGCCATCGACCTAGATAAGATATTTAAAGTATCACAAACGGAAAAGCTGCAGCTAAGCCCATGTATAATTCAAAGAGAAGCAAAGAGAAATCCAATATGGTTCCATGTGCTAGAATGTGCAAAAAAAATCTGGCCTTCCGCCTGCGAAAAATAGTTAAATCCATTCTACCGATGAGGAGATGAGGTTTCTATTTAGGATGGTTGCTTATTGAAGGGGTCACGAGTAATTATACCACCAGGGTTCCGAAGCGACTCAATCAACTTCAAGGAAGTCTTCTCGGTATACTGAAGATGAAAGTATTAGCCAGAATTTGTATGCGGTAACAAGCAGCCTAAATGCATCGGGCAAGTGGCGAGAAAAAAAGAACGCTGTCATCTCGTCGAAAACAAAAGAAAAACAACCCGACTTGGCATCTGTGGTCATGGCCAACACGACCATAGCAACGGATCCTTGTTGATTTCACGGGTCCCTTTTCTCGGACCAATTAGTGTTCCTGATTGACATCGATACCAAGTTTAAGTGTCCGAAGTTTTACCAATGTCATCTACGAGCAGAATCAGAAAGGTCGAGGAATTGAGGACAAAACATTCTCGAAATATGGAAGGCCTGCGCAACTCCTTATCGATAATGACCCACAGTTTACAGTAGCTGAATTTTACACATTCCCCAAAACAATGGAATAAAAAACGCATGCATGAACTCCGCTCCATAACATCCTGCTGCTAATGGCCTAGCAGAACTTTCATTCAGATATTAATCATTCAATGCGTGCTTTGAAATTCAACTTGTATGACTCCAAGAAGCTTGCGCATTGAACAGATTGTACTATTTTACTCAGTCAATGACTTTAAAACACAATTAAGAATGTAAAGAGAAACATCTGAAACTGTCGCTGTATCTTTCAAACCGCCACTTTACAATGTAATGATGGTGGAAGACCTGCTACTTTAATGAAGATTAGAGCACCTTTTTATGACTCTATGGATGTTAAGAAACCATAAACCATTTCGGAGCAGCTCTTATCGTTTAAATATTGCTGACCTTTGTGGTACAATTGTTTAGAAAGAGTACGTCAAACCCTTAAGAATGTGGCCGGTTTTGTGATCTTGTGGCCTGAAGACAAAAGGATAGAATATACCGTTGCTGCTATGGTTTTGAATCTCAAGGAGGTGTTCCGTATGGTTTAGGAGCAATAGACAGACCCCACATTCGAATTGAAGTGCCATAAATGTGCTCAGAAAACTACGTAAAAATGTTTGAGAGGCTATTTGTAACTCCGAAAGAACGCTTAGTGACAGCTATGTTTGTTGGCCTGGAAGGGTGCATGTACTGCATGTCCCGAAGGTGCCGCATAATTCTGACTGCTTCAATTCTGCTGATGAAAATTTTCATGATGACGCTATTTTACTTGAACATTTAGCATAACCACGGAAGAACTGGTCGATAACTACTTGCAGAGATTTGGAAACCTTACAATTCATCAAAACAACTTTGCGAGTTTGAAAGACAAAATTAATAAAAATGACAGAAGGTCAGAAGACAAATTTTGATCGGTTATTACATATTTACATTGGTGTATTTCGGTTCATTTGCATAGCATTTGGAAAAAAAAAAAATACACTTAATCTAAATGGACAGGAAATTACTTGCGCAGGCTTGTATGAAAGTTATTATAAATATTTGGACAATTTTTTTTAAAAAGCCAAAATGTTTTGCAGGCTATTTTACACTCGGACCTCTACTTTGGAACACACCCTTTAAGAGTGCATGACCTTAAAGAAAAATAATCTTTCGTACGAGCACATAGTCCATATAATTTATCAATGAATTCTGTTAAAGGAGCACCTCTATAAAGTTGAGGGAAATCCCAAAGTCTTGTTTCTCACTTCATAGCTAGTGTATCAGGTATTAATTATTTGCGAACAATCGAGAGGAATGACGACATTTCATAACTCTAATGATTACAAGGAGGGAAACTGACACTGATTAATCTTTAATTCTGGCTAATTTAATAATAGAATACAAAAAATCTATTTGATCACTGATATTAGTCATAAACTGAGACCAAACCAATGTTTACATCTCACTTAGCCATGGCATTTAGGTGTCATAGTCCGCGTGAAAAAGTATTTAAATGGGAAGTAACTTTTCTATGTATGTTTGAGCCAAAAAACTGCGATTAAATAAGTTTTTAAACATTGATATTAGAAGTAACATTTGACAAACACATCGACATCATTAAACTGTTCAAATTAAATATTGCATTTCAAGAGCATTACTGTATAAACTAGGGAATTACTAGTTTATGCCTTTATTACAAGATAAACTTTATTATTGTAATATCTTGTTGTATGACCTTCCTAACATATAAATACTAAATAAGGGTTTAACGACTGAGTAGTATTGACTACTTCTATTCTCATTGGTACGTGATGGATTGGTCGATTACCGTCTCAATCCCCGTCGCCATACAGTCCGAGCAGTTCCTGGCTCGTGAATACTATATTAAATGTAGTAAGTTTTGAATCTCTCCACATTGCTTCATGACAGTTCGTAACGTTAAAATCTGGATACAGTTTATCACTAAGCAAGACAGATTGATTGACAATTCGCGTAATTGAAATTGCTTACAGTAATAAAATAGGATAGAACAGTATAGGATAATCTTTATTTGAACATGGGGTCAGTTCATTTTAACAAATGGTCTTCCAGTGAGCCGTGTACTTAGATTAAATACTAATATGGTAACTATACATAAAAACTACACTAAACTACTCTTGTCTTGAAAAAGAGTTTCAATTTAATTATCCGATGTTTTTCCTGTAATAAAACTAATATGATGCTTAAATTTGATAGAGGAAGAAGAAAGTCGATTCACAATGGACAATTTAAGTCGACGGCTAAGTATTCCTACCAACAGTCATTCCAAAACTGTTTCATCAATCGGCGGTGTACATGAAGATGAGCGTTCAGAGAACAGTCGAAACTGGGAAGCAATGTTTGAGGAAGGGATTGAATCTTCTGAGATAAATGACGGGGTGCTGGGGGATGGATTTTTGGATCATGTACTCACCCAGTGGCGTTATGATTACGCATTTAGCACACCATCAGGTATAGTAATGGACGACTTCATTTTGCATTCTCCAAATTATTGAGAATTCCTGAATACCACAAAAGACAGTCTGAGTTCTCGTTTTGTTTTTTTTTTGTTTTTTTTAAATCTTTTTCTTTTTCATACGATATTCGATGTTTGAACGTCCGAAGAATCCATAGGGGCTAATCACATGGGTAGGACTGTGAAAATATCAACCGGGTCAACTGGATTGAAATTTTAGCGTAAGACTCTAAGATCGAATTGCCTTAAAAATGATCTCAGCTTACGCTGAAATCTCTGCCCAATGTTGCGAGCAAGATTTCTCTTGACTGTCTTGCAATTACATGACCAAAATTTTGGCGGTTAGCTACGCTTAATTTCTTGCACAACTTCTGCCCATAGCTCGTGCTTGAACTGCTTTTTCTCAAACTCATTAATAATTCGTAAATAATCTTAGCCAATGGATGAACGCATGCTATATCACATGCATCCATTTTGATAACCAATCAGAACACCTTTAGGAAAATCACTAGTGATCTGGATTACAGTTCTCGATCTACATATTCAATCCAATGAAACTAATATGCAATAAATCAAGGGGAATACACATTAGAGAAGCAAGTTCAAACACTCATTTATCTTGTCTTATCAGGCATCTCTAAACACTGGAAAACTGTAAAAACCTTGTGCTACGCCCCTCGGTTTTCTGTTTTTCTCGTAGTTGGAACCCCTGATAAAAAAGCCAAACTCGTATTTGAACTATTATATATAAGGGGGTGCATGGGAATGCAGAGAATGTCAAACAGGAGCTTAATACATGGAAGAGGTTTGAGCCCTATTAAGCGAGCTGGAAATCCAAATACCCATCCCGAGATGATATTTTCGTCATATCGTAAGATAGTTTCTCGAGGTATTTTTCTTCTGAGATTTCAGACTTCGCGAAGAACATCTTTCAAAATAATTTTGCAATTATATGATGAAGTAAATTTGCCAACCTGGGTTGATCTTTTTGTAATCTCTGACCAGTTAACATGCTGAACTTTAAGCGTGAGCTGAAATACGTTCATGTATATAGCCACTCTCTCAGCCGGGGTGAATTTTTAGACCCGGTTAAAATTCTTCCATAGAATCATACACTAAAATTCATAAAAAGTTAATGAGGTTATTATGCAATCGTCACATGAATACTCCTTTGTCCTTTGGTGCCACTGAACTTACAACTGAACCGCTGGAAGACCCCCAAAAAATGTCCTTAAAAAATGATGGCATAATTTATGCTCTGGTGAACAAAAATCTGCAAGCCAACTGTGGTCGGTTCATCAGTCCACATAAAATTCATAGTTAAAATCATTTGTATGGAAGCAACGTGTTTTGAACCCTTAGTTGTTCGCCGCTCGATTCTCTTTCCAGTTTGACTATGTGGTAATGGGCTGAAAATTTTTGTGGTTATCAAGCTTTAGTTAAATCTTTGAGGGCTAATTTGATATCATTTCAGATCATTTGGACCCTGAAGCATACGGACGTTGTCATAGTTTTTCAGTCACTTAGCTACAATTTGACGTAACACTAACGTGAACGCAAATAAATAAGATTTACCGTGAATGTTACAATCCCCATGCGAAAGCTTGATGTCGTCATGGACGATATGTTGAAGCTCAATGTCATGTCTCAGAAAAAACATGTACATCTCAAAAATAGAATATAACTGAGATACGAGCTTATATTCAGCAGATTAGGCCTTACCAAGAATTTCATTTGTTCTCTTTATTTATTCAAGTCCTGAATGGTAAAAGTGACACTGAGAGGATTCTCTTTGACGCTGAAAAAGTTGTGAATAAATATTTACGAGCAGACTGAAAATATTAAGACAGGTAGAAAAACATTTAATGTAGGCATCAAAAAATATTTCTGAGAAAAGTGGTTCACAAGTTGAAATGGCAACAGTGGCCGTTCGAAATAGTTCCTAATGTTTGTTTTACCCGACACAATTCGAAAAAGGTTTGTTACCTTCTTTTAGATTTAACAAAAATTAAGAGTCATTTTGTTGCATCTTTCACATTATAGGCTGCATTAGAATTCTTCATGAAACATACATCATGAATGTGGATATGTATTCCATCCTGTTGTTGTCTTACAGGGAGATATGTACGTCTGAAAGTATGGGAATCCTTGCCAGACAATGAACCACCCCGTGAAGTCAAGAACCTTTTAAAGAAAGTATTTCTTGAGGGAAAAGGAGAGAATGCGGTAGCTTGGCTTTGTTACCCTTCTTCTACGATCGTCAGAGGGAATATAATCACACCATGCTCAAAGTATGATTATCGACTAAAACTCAGAGGAGGTAAAAGACATGCAGAAGTCAGTGTCGTCCGACGAAAAATATTGATTCTTCATATGCTTAGTTATTATAAAGTTATTTTAAATGCAGTTGTCTCTCCAAGTCAAAAAAACAAATTACACATTTTATCACTACCTTGTCACTGAAAACGAAACATGTACTTCGACATACTGGTACTCGTATTCAGTACATCAAAAGGTACTGAATTTTAAAGTGTCATTGGTTTATATGCATGTGTTTACGTTAAAATTATGTTTGTGAAATAACAAAATTAGCGCATATTTGGAATGTTTTAGTAAGATTGATTGTACATTCAACCCAATGCAAAATTGAAGAAGACATCCCAAAAGAGAACATTCTCTTTGTTCTAATTGTCAAATCGAGTTTGCTAAGGTAGCTAGATTACATTCAGATTCCCCAAACCCGTTCAATCTCAAAATCGGTTTATAGTTAACTAGTTCAAAGGTTTAAAGCTTTTAAATTATTTTATAACAAGTTTTTAAAAGGTCGATTTTCAAATATGATTATTTTATTCTGCTTCTTTGAATTTTGTTTTGAGGAAAATTTGAATGTTTACGGAACGTATTTTTATGTAGGAAAACGGTTTGTCCATAATGAAACAGGCTCCGACGACGAGGAATACGAAATATTGTCAGATTACCTGTCGAAATGTGTACTTGATAGTGCAAACCATTGCTTAAATCTGCCCTCGTCTGACTTTCCTGAAGGATTCAAATGCTCTTTTTACCGAGCGTCTGAAGAAAAATTTTACTCTTGTGAAGGTGATAAAAACGAAACGTTTACGGTAATTATCTTGGATGAGAAAGGCTGGGATTCTGACTGTTCGGACAAGAGAGAACAAAAACAGGTATGTTGTGAGATTTTGTTATACTTTCCCAGTTTCACCCCAAACTTTTAAAAACAATTTATCCTGATAGCAAATCGATTTTACTGGTCTCTATTCTCAATTAATCTCTTTGCGCATTAGGCTTTTGCTTCAAAGGCTTTGCCCAAAGCTTCTTAAACCGTCTTAGGTCTTTTCAGCCAGATCAGAGGTGGCCTTTTTTTGTTTTGTTTTGGCAAATGACAGAGGATTTTGTTCGACAAAGGTAGAGTATCTGCCAGTAGGAATTGGTTAAAATTCACTCTAGGATATATTGTATAAATAGAAATATTTTGGCCTCGCTAACTGGGTATTAAATACCTAAGAGTAAAGTCTTTGAGCCTTGTCCGCAAAAAAACTCGCATTTAGCATAATTGTGCTTCTTACGGAAGAATTCCTACATCACAGTCCTGAACGTAGAAGTGGAGAAGTACAGTAGTTACTACACATTTTACCCTTCATATATAGAGATAACGGTGTTGATTAGAGTGATTCATAAATTTAGAGAGTTAGCAGTTTTTATGAACCCTTTTTATGAATTATCAACCCTTTTCGATCCGTTTCCGCCTTTTTAATTTTGCTCTGGGTAACGCCAGACGATTTTACTCGTCAAGGGGAGACGTCTCGGACAGGAAAAGGTTATTTGAAGCCGCGAATGCGCATCATGCGCTTAGCAAGTTTTACCAAGAAGATTAATTTTTAATAAGATGCAATAAAAGAGAAGGAATTTTTGGCTGGGAGAAAGTGCAGCGATTGTCACCAGGCTTTGGCTCATCATTGTACCATTTTGCCATGACGCACACACTGGCACAGTGGCCAATCCCAGCTTGTTTGTAATTTTGAGAAGGGAGTAGTGGCCTTGCTAAACCCAGTAAGCCAAATACTAAAAGTTAAAGTATGTAAAAACACACTCACTATTAAAGAAGCCGTTGCAGTGATACGATCAGGCCGTCTATACTTAGTAATGTCAAGTAAGATTGCTCTTTCATCCACCTCTCCATGTCCTTCCCTTTTTTCCAGACGTTTTCGTACCTATTATTCTCTTCGATGTCCTGAAAGACGCTAGAAAAACCTGTCGTATCCCTCAGCTTCCCTCTGAGAGTTCTACATGTTGTACATATTTTGGTGGGCGAGAAGTCAAACATCCGTGGTTCTATGAGGCTTGGACAGCTCACTATTGTTTTGCATGCACGTCACTTCTGTAATGGCTTCTTTACTCGTCATAAAGTCGTATCTGTATTTCTCAGATGCTAGTTTCTTCCTTCCTGTCAGTAGCACGGCCACCATTCTGCTCCCTCTAAAAAACAATAACCACTGCACTCGCCTCCTCATACTGATTTTTTCTTTTCAATGCATTCTAATCACGAAAATAGAATTTAACACACGAACGATAGCTTTGGATAGAAGTGAGACTTCACTTCGGTTCATCCACGGCTTCAATTAATAACTACAGAGAAGATTGTGGAAACTCTACCAGACATTAATATCCAGTTGACTAAGATGTAATAAAAAGACGTTTCTTAATAGGTGGGAAAGTATCAGAGTAATCAATTCATGAAACAAAAGTGCATTCAAAGCATTCCACGTCATTGAGCTTTAATTAGAATGTGTGGATTTCAAAAATTAGAATTAAAAAAACTGGTATATCAATAGGAGACCTAATTTTTTCCCCGAATTCATTTAAAGTTTATTGCAAGCAGATATGCATGCACCACCGGTAACGAGTGGTTCCTTCCTTGAAAATTCGACGCCTTTCTTGTCTCTTGCGGCTATCCACCATTGCTACCGGAGATGGGTGAGATGGCACAAACTTTTATTTCCGAAATAGAATGATTCGCACTATTGAAAAGTTGAATAACAAGCTTCTCAAAATTGTTTCTTGGGTGAACGAAGATGTTCAGCAAACCTGTCATGAAGACGTCCACCTGTCTCACAAATGTAGAGTTGATGGCTTTTACTGATGTATATGCCATAAATGATGTTAGAAGAAGTGCATGTGAAATCATGCCCAACAACAAAATAAAATTTTGATCTACAAATGGTCAAGTTACTGTCATTTGTGGGCCTTAAGAATTAACAAAAGAAACTATCACGCTCAATGAACTATAAGTTCCAATGTGTTGACAGCGCTAGCTTTTCTAAATTGATAAATATAGATGTTTTCTTTTAGCTAGTTTGTATATTTTTCCTCATGCATCCTTATAAAGAAAAGAAAAGAAAAGAGAAAGAAAAGGGAAGAAAACGTTTACGATTCATTACAAAAAATAGTTTCCTATATTGAAGATATGCATCTCTTCTGCTGCACGTGACCACTATGTTTTATAAATAGTATAATGCATCTATCTGCAACAATGCTCGTAACAATTAATGCCAACATTTGAAATTTCTCCATTCTCGCAGGAGAAATAAGATGTCGGTATCTTATTGTTGTCGTTATCTTATTGTTATCGTTGTCGTTACGCAGATAGCATCACCGAAAAACCAATTCCTTGACAAATCTCAATCAATGAAGAAATTTATTCCTTGCTGCATGTTACTCTTTCCACGACACAAAATTTGCTGTTTGAGAGTCTTCGGGAAAACGCAAAAACCTCCTACAACAAGACTTTTGCAGAATACTGCATCTGTTCTAATGTAATGACAGTAATATAATAATGATAATAATAATAATAATAATTATAGTCATAATAATAATAATAATAATAACAATAACGATAATGGTGACGATGAAGATGATATATGACTATTATTATTATTATTATTAATTCGATATTTTAAATTACTAGTTTTCATTCCTTATGTTGAATTTCATGACCTGTATGTGAAATGTCACGTAAAATTCCCCCCATGAAACTGTAAGTCAAAGCTGTAAAGCAATGGCCGTTGGCTGAACAAGATTTTTATATATCTTAAAAATGGGTGTGAGAGGTTTTATTGGTTAAGAATTGAGGCCTATGCTTGGAAACTTTGCAATTTTACTGACAGTACGTTTTCAGGAACATTAACGGATTTGCGTTTACACTTTTAGTTTGGAATCAGAGTGGTTTTGGACTCTTGGTCAGACGCTTTACTTTCTGGTCAATGGGAACCTGAAGAAATAGTAAGCAAGTTGCCAAGTTTTATGGAATTTCTCCAGGATTTTCAAGGCATGCTGTTTGATTAATCATATTCATTGGAACTACTGGTCAAATGATTTGGATTTGAGGTTGCTTACCATGTAGTTAAATCGCTCAGTCACGATCGAACACTATACATGATCCAATACATGCAATACACAGACAAATTAAGATAACATTAGGCTATCTAAATTTTGTTTGCCAGGATGACCTTAAATGGTGTTCGTAATTTTTATCTAATTTGACCCTGACCTTGACTTTTCCCTTAAGAAGCTCAGGAAAACATTGGCATGGGAAGAGTATAATAATGTCGGTTCTGAATGTGTTGCAAAACAACAAACTGTACTCCGCAGAATCACAAAAGTAGTAAAGAAACTGTTTTATTCTTCAAGATCGGCTTTGTACAAAACCGCCCGAAATTTAGCAGAGATATCTTCTTAACAGTTAACTGTAATGTGCTGAAATTTTCAACAATTAAACATATCTTACTTTAAACGATGAACGAGAGTGAACTCATTCTGTCGAATAGTTAAGAATTTGTTAAATTCGTTAAAACATTTGCGATGGCTTTTCGAATCAAACAACAAAATTGTAGGTTTTTAGTCTTACGTTTAAAAATATTTACTACAAAGAACTTTTTCGGTTCATTGCATATTTTAAATATTATAGATTTATTAGGAAAAGGTTCATATTGACTGATTAAAAAGCGACAGTTACCATGGCAACGGAATCAAAAAAAAATATGCATAAATTGCATTGTCTTATGAAAATAACTCACGAGTAAAATCCATGTTATACTTGCATTAAAAGATCTAGTCTTCCTGAGCATCATACGACCATAAGTGAATCTGCAAAAGTGACACACTTGATGTGTGGATATAAGACATGTGCAAGATAAAGTTTGTACCATAATGAGTAAAGTAGTCATAAATTCGTTAATGTTGATGAGAAAGCAGCATTTTCTAGTCTCACGTATGTGGCCTTTATGTGGCCTTTTGTAACCATCAAAATTCTGTAAATTCCCACTCCAAAAATCCAGGAAATAACATTTCAGAGACTCCCGATTTCAACATTTTCTATGGAGCATGCTTCCGGACCCCCAATAAGATTTTCATTTATTATGTCCTCGTTTAAATCAATACTAAATAACTGAGGAATTTAATGGTTAAACGTGTAACCCATTATAATCACTGTAAATAGTCGTTTCGTCGTATTTCATGATCAATACATATTCCCGACTTCCAGGGTGCTTTTCAGGCTCGTATATGCTTAATCCACCACTGGGGAGGAGGAGCAGAGACGGGGGCTCCTTTGCTAGCTTTTCTGGTCATCTTTTGGCCATGTTAAAGACAACAAATTTGAAATTAAAATTGATAGGGATTCCAATGTATGAGGAATAATTTCCTATGAAGTTGATGCAAAGTATTGAGAACAGTTTTCATTCGTATCTCGAACCTTTTCTCGACTAAAATTATCATTAGCAGATGTTGAATATTTGAATACATATTTTCCTACAGACAGCTAATTCCAGACTTTGAAAACTTGTTACCATGTATCTACATACATTGGCTCTTATGACTGCAAAAGTCACGTTATATCTACGTCGGCGGGTAATACTAGATATTCACAAATGAACCATTGCGTGCTTTTACACTGTACAACATTTTTATGGGAAAATGATTAATGAATTTGGTTTTCGAGCGAGAATTATCAAGTCTTCGTTTTGTATTATCCCTCCGACTTCCCCTGTTAAAACAAAGTTTGGGCCTTGAGCACTTTTGCTACCTTGGTTGACTTCACCAGGTAATCGTTTGTTACGTTTTACACAGCATGAAAGTTTCCTTCGTAAAATATAAACTCGATACATTTTATCATTTAATTACACTTGGTAACGCCAGATGGCTTCGTTCGTGAAGGGGAAACGTCTCAGTCTGCATACGACTTTTATTACTTTTACTCTGTTAACGCCATATCGATAATCTCTTTATGATCCCATTCCAACTTCTCAATATGAAAATCAAAGCCCAGCAACAAACTCGTGGAAGAGATATGATAAATAAGGACGGGTAGAAATCAGGTAGAAATCTACCCCTCCGTTTTCCAAAATATTTCCGTCCCACACGATACTCAAAGTTTTCAAATCGTTTTCGCCTATTCACGTGAATGGGCAAACACGATTTGAAAACGATAACAGCCCACTTGGGCAGCAAATTTTTCCCACCAACCACTTGTACGTCATGGTCTAACCCAAAATCTTCAAGCTCTTTAGACGCTGGAAATTGTTCTTCAGCAGCTCTTATAATTTTTTTATTTATTAAAATCAAAGGAGACCAAGACTGTGGTTGGCAATAATTTAGTTCTGTCTGAGCTTTCGTCCATCAACGACATCATCATCACGAGGATTATTTGATTTTAATAAATAAAAATATCTTCGAGCTCTTGTTTGTCTTCTGTCAAGACGTATCAAACTGCCCTTCGAGACCGTGGGTGAAGGTAACATAATAGTAACCTTACCAACTTGGACAAGAACCACTAAACCGATCACAACAGTTCACCAGCACCCTACAAAAAATTATTTAAAATTTTAGACAAACCGCTAAACAATATACCCATTCTAACAATGCCAATAACCTACACTAACAAACCACAAACCTTCCACAACCACCCTCGCAAATACCGTAATGAACCACTTCATAAACAGCTAACTGTTCCTAATCACTCCTTTTTTTCGACTCTGGTGATAACCGCCGCTTAGGCTGTCGAAACGTCAGTCACCAATAGTCTTTCTCGAGACTACTCTAACCTGGACGATCTACCATTACCAACAAGTACCAATTTTCCCGGTTCAAACCATTTACACCTTTTGTTGTTCATTACCCGAAAATGTACCATCATTAACGCCAACCTCAAACTCATTAACTCAAAAATACATTCATTTTATTCAATCGACGTTCATTAGCGTAGATACTCAACCATTTGCATCGAAGGGCATTCAATAGCGCAAAAAAATCGACTATTAACACCATTCTGCTATACATTAGGGATAATAAAATTTCAAGTCTTGAGAAAGACTTCTCCCAGGTTCAAACCATTTACTTTAATAAAATTTCAATTACGCAAGAGAAATATCTTGTATAATTGAAATTTTATTACCCCTAATGTATAGTAGAACGGTGTTAATGGTCGTCTGTTGGCACTGTAGAATACCCTTCGATGCGAATAGTTGTGTATTTACGCAAGTGAATGTCGATTGAATAAAATGAATGTATTTTGGCATTAATAAGTATGAGGTTGGTGTTAATGATACTATATTTCCTGGTAACAAACGGCAAAAGGTGTACTTTATAAAGCTAGGTTGATCTCAAGACAAGCTATTAGGCCTAAGCAAAAGCGATACAAAAGCGATACGTCTGTCCGCCATTTTAAATCTCGAGCGGGACACTACACCGTTACCTAGGCGTTTTTGAAAAGTTCGGTTTTTGGTGACCGTACTCATCTGATACGTGTGAGACAAGAAGGCAATCCCCAAGAAAAATTTCAGGTTTTCAGACGTAAACGGGAACTAGTGGACGGGGCCTCATTGATATCAAAGTTTAGGAAAGAGTAATTGTTTTTGTCCTTCGTGCTCTAGCTTCTATCATTCAACTAATGATTGAGAATAGCCTTGTCAGATATCAAGCGCTTTACAATGTATCACCACCTTCTTCTGTAGTTTTAGACATGTATATCGAGTGATTCTACAGTGACGTGCTACAATTTAAGAGAAGTCTAAAGAAGTTGTCCTTCAGTAGCAAGAAATAATTCATTTTTTCAAGCGTTAATCCTTGTAATTCTTTCCTTTGTGTTTGTATGAATGTTTATTTACATGTTTTTGAAAATGTTTTAAAACTATAAAATTCTTAAATTCTCATAGGTTCTCATAGTTATCTTTGCATAAAAATCCTGCCCACCGAACCTTGTATAAATATAGATGAGTCGGTTGTTGTGTTGAACGATGTGTAGAAAATCAAAAGGATAAGGGAACTGCCGGAACGTACTATAGATTAGAAACTGGTGTTACGTCGCAGTTAAACGGGGTCGGAGTGAAGCTTCACTAGTTACAAACGAGAACACTCGTTTTTAAGTGCGATTCTTCATATGAGACAGTCAACATTTTCACTCTTTCACTGCGGGAGCTTTTCTCTTGACGAGTAAAATTGTCTGGCGCTGTAAGGATACCTCCTAGTTTCAATGGTTGTTACCTCATGTTGAGAATCAGGCGCAACATGTGTATGAAATAATTTGAGCTTACACCTGTCTGAACACGCAAAATTCACCTGCACTACGATGGCCAACACTTACCTTGGCCAAGTTAAGTACAGTGGAACCTGTATATAACGGCCCTGTATTAAGCGGCCACCCTTAAGCTGTCCCATGTTTGTCTTTCTTTGTTCTTTTTACCCGTATTAAGCGGTCACCCTTAAACGGAAACCCAAAGCCACAGGGCCCTGTATTAAGCGGCCACCCTTAAGCTGTCCCATATTTGTCTTTCTTTGTTCTTTTTACCCGTATTAAGCGGTCACCCTTAAACGGAAACCCAAAGCCACATGTCTTTTTATGCAGTATTTTCTTGTGTCTGATTGTGATTAAGAAGCGATCCATCATCATTATAGAAATGACATTGCTAATGCTTATAATTAACCGTTCATTATGGCCAATTTTTTTCCGGATGTCAACAATGACCTGCAGTACAAAATCACGAGATGCAAAAAATTTTGTTTCGAATCTGCTTTCCTCTAGCTCTACTTGAAATTACTTTTTCAGATAGCTTGTTCTTCAGCAGTGTGATTGTGAAGAAATGGCTTCCAAACGTATACTTGTACGAGATTTCCAGGTCATAACCTCCACCACTTTCAATGCGCTTGCCCTTTACAATGACTTTTCCGTTGGTTGTTGATTTGAATTTTATCTCCAACAACCCTACTTTGGCAAAATTTTCGTTTTATCTCCACGTTGATCGAAAGAACTATGAAATAACGGAATGAGATGTATGTCGTTGTGAACTGTTAGTCAGAAATACTGCATAGTAGAGCAAAAGACAATTGATTGTACCTTTTCATAACTTTACGTTTATTGCACCGCTACATTTACAAGTTAGCAACTTTGTTGAAAGTAAAGATCGCCTCAAAGAGCGTTGATTTTCTTATTGTTTGCTTGAATGCAGTGTCGTATGACACGCTATTGAAACTGACATTTGACCACGCCCAGCGAGTATTTTTAGTGATCATGTATTAAGCGGCCACCTGAAGTCCCGAGGGTGGCCGTTATATACAGGTTCTACTGTACAACACTTATTACGTATGACGTTCAATAATTTTTTATATATTTATTTATTTATTTATTCATTTATCTATTTATTTGTTTATTTATTTATTTATTTATTTATTTTAATCCAGATGCCTTTTAATTCTCCCTCACGCAGGAGAGCCTTCTTTTCATATTTCATTCTGGTAACTGCGAACTAATTCATTCAGTTTTGGAACACCTCTTCTCAAACAGCCAACCCCTTTCCTCTCTATTCAGTAATTCTCATGCTTAAAAACCCCTTTGTATATCGATCTGTAGGCCTTTTGACAATGTTATTCAGCTTACACGGTGATTCTGGTGGTGAAAGGGTTAACGTATGTTTGTTCTTTAAAATTACAAGCTGAAAATGTTAAAGTCAGTTTAAAATCTGATTTTCTTTCCTTGCAAATCTCACGAAAAACCCACAACGAATATGCTGCAATCTCATATGTTACCGACAGTGACGTGGCTAGAGGGGGCTAAGGATGTTCTTCCCCCAAATAGCTCAGCCGGGATATTTGTCGAAGAATTATTGTTATCTTGCGGGAATTTGGCCTAGGTGACTGAGGAAATTGTTGATTGATGCAAAATCAACCTGTTTGTAAAGGATTGTTAAAATTAGTTGAAAGTTCCCAGTAATTTGTTTTTATGAAATATTGAACAAAAGACGCATATTGCACTAGAATGTTGGATCTCGTTGTGACGTCTTGAATGTTACGCGCATTTGGAGGCGTAGCTGTTTCGAGGTCGAGGACATGTACATATCTCAAGGAAACATCTACAAGTATCTGAAAATTGCAATTGTCTTTCCATCGTCGGAATTTTGAAAGGCTTCACTTCTTGCGAGAAGGAAAGAGATTTTAGTATATAAAGAAAAAAGAGGAAATTTTTAACCTGATCAACAATAATTGCGAGTGGTGCTGTTATCTCTCACTCTCCCTTGATCTAATGTTTCCTGACCAACTTTTGCTTTTACAGTGCGTCACCATTCGTGTAATTTGACTCCTTGTTTCTGGTCTTCAAAGCATCTATCCAGGTATCATTTACAAAGAATAGGTTTCAATTTTCGTCTTCTGTGGTTAATCAGCTTCAAACCCAAAAATTCAAGACCGTTCTCAGTGCCGAAATTATCTCCTCTCCCCGATTCCAAAATAGATGAGAAGCTTCTAGCTAGCCGAATGTCCTATCACTGTTATCCATGTGACAGTCATGTCCGATGTCTCGTGACTCTTGACTATAGTAGCGTCATGTGTCACGACTCTCATCTGTCTGTCACGTCAAATGTCTTTTTTCTGAACTGACTTTGAGTACTCAAGTTAACGTGAACGAAAGGTAAAGGAATAAGTCCGAAGTCCAAGACCTCAAGAACAGTGAGCAGGATTTAAAAGTTACTGAGCTTCTACATAATTTAAACGCACAATGTTATATATACATGGTACATATGAATATATGTATATATGGTTCATACATATACATACATACATATATATATATATATATATATATATATATATATATATATAAGAGTCAAGAGACATCGGACATGACTGTCACATGGAGAACAGTGATAGGACATTCGGCTAGCTAGAAGCTTCTCATCTATTTTGGAATCGGGGAGAGGAGATAATTTCGGCACTGAGGACGGTCTTGAATTTTTGGATTTGAAGCTGATTAACCACAGAAGACGAAAGTTGAAACCTATTCTCCGTAAATGGTGCCTGGATCTTTGAAATTTCATTGAATGAGGGAAATTTCTGAGTATCGGAAACTTGTTTTTAAGAGCCAACAGGAACGAGTTGTAAGCAACGCAACTCAAGGACCTTCGGCTTTTGTTAACTCAGTAATGTGATGAGTACTCAGTAATGTAATGAGTTTACATTCCGACACTCGAAAATTTCCTTCATTTGGTGAAATTTCGAAAATAATATAGCCGGAAATATAATATACATATAATTAAGAAAAAGGTTTTTTATAAGACAACCAAAAGAATAATTTGAAGTAACCGCTCAAGTTTTCGCACAAGCGAAAACGTTTGTGCGAAAGATTGAGTGGTTATTTCAAATGACTCTTGGTTTTCTTTTAAAAAACCTTTTTCTCATAAAATACTTGTGTTTCTACCAAATTATTTTAACTATATATATATATATATATATATATATATATATATATATAGACATATATATATACAGTTATATATATATAGTTATATATATATATATATACAGTTATTCATATATATATATAGTTATATATATAGTTATATATATATATATAATATAGTTATATATATATATATATATATATATATATATATATAGTTATATATAAACATATATATGTTTATACTGTTAGTAGAGATGGCGCAATGTATGTTTGACTTTGCAATAAGGAAATGAGTGATATTGAAATGAAAGATCAAAATGACGACGACCAAGAAGAAATTGGTTCAGGTTTGCAATATTAGTATATTTTTCCGTAATTTTTCTTCTACTGAAATGATGAAAAAAGTCGTTGACGGTTATTTAGTCAAACAGCATACACCTTCGATATAGGCAGTTTGACTGATTTGACGTCGTTATGTAGCTTACTTGTACAATACAGAAATTAAAACGGAATGACTTAAGAACGAAAATAAGTATTGATAAACTATCAGCGCCATTCTTCGTCATTACAAACTTCCTTTCTAACTGGTAGTTGCTCTACGAGAAGACAGTCGAAGGGATTCACAAACCTTCAGAAATTATGAAGTCATTTGAGATGATATGAAAATTGTATCAGCCTAACCCCAATACATGTGTTAAGATTGATGATTGATGGTTGAAGATTGTTGAAGATTGTTGAAGATTGATGTTATATATATATATATATATATACATAATAGCAAGACAAGGTAAACTTGGGTTACTTCATAAAAATTTACTACAAATTTGTTTCGTATGGCAAGCTGGGCTTGCCACACTCGTCAGGTAGTGATCGCATGTGATGTAGTTGCCTAGGAGACTTGATAGTGCCTATTGAGATTACGTCATACAATAAAGAGGTGAATTAATAAATATTACAGAGCAAGTGCTTTTTCCTATGCCTACAAGTTGTGATTAGTTCGTTTCTGGAATTTAATGAGCTTAGCTCAGGATGGCAGATGATAAGGAATTTTTCATGCAAACATAAATTACATTTTTTTGTGCTGCTGGAATATGCTTTACACCGTCTGATAATTTGCCACTTCAACGAAAATTTGATGTTATTGTCCCTTAACTTCCAAATGTATTTGCTCAGGGCCGTGCTATTTCTCTGAGTCGGGTTTCTAAAGGAGCTCGTGTGATTGTTATATCGGGACTTGAAGGTGCCTTCAGTGATACCGATGTAGGTCTCAACTTTGTTGTTGTCTTCTCTCTTTACCGTTGCTTGGTATACAACTCCGTCTGTTAAGCACTTTCCGGTTAGCGGGCAGGATTCTTTATGGCGGCAGTTACAACTTGGAGAGTCGGGTGGATTGGGTTGAGTCTGGGCTTCTTTGCTGAGTATGTGTTTGTTGTGGGATGCGATGATGTTTGTGACGTTTGGCATGCAGCTGTAGCTTAATTTCAAAGTGTTCCGATTAAATATTTTGTGAAGCGGGTGGTTTGATGGGAAGGACTCGTCGACGATCTTTAAGAATTTGTGACCTATGTTTGTGTGGACAGTGGCGTTGAATGGTGGGTTGTACCATATGATGTTTCTGCTTCTGTTTCTCGGATGTTTTGGTTTTGGTGGTTCGGGTTTGAAGTTGAGTTTGTAGTCATAGCCGCTTCTTTTTAGGGCTTCCTGGTATGGTGGGGTTGCGGAGTCAAATGAATGCTTGTCGGACGAGATATGGGATAGACGTTTATTAATGTTTTCTGGTATGCTGCGTAGTACTGAAGGTGGGTGATTGCTGTGGCGGTTGACGTATTGCAAGACGTTTCCTGGCTTTGTGAAGGGCTTGTAACTCGAGGATGATAGATCTAATGTGACGTCTAGATAATCAACGCATTTCTTGTTAGCTTCGATGGTTAGTTTTAGGTTGTGTTCTCTAAAAGTTCTACAAATACGTTTCTTTATGATTTCTATTTCTCTTGGTGTTTTGTTCAATGCGGCTAGCCCGTCATCTCTGTAGAGGCCGATGTTGTTTCCCGCAGCTGGTGCTAATTGTGACAAGAGATACGATCCCACGAGTTCGCATGTTTCGGCCCCATCAAAACTGCCCATGGTTACGTCAAAAAGCGAGTTGGATGATCTTTTGCACCACGTTGTGTTTTCGTTGAATAGCAGAGATTTCTTTGTTTGAATGATGATGGCTTTCTCTTCGTCAGTAATTGTGTCGTACTGTGAGGCAAAAGTTAGAGCTTGGGTAAGGAGATCTTCTGATATTGACGGGTAGAAGTCGACAATGTCGAAGGTGATAAATGAATGTGATTGTTTGTTCGGTATGTTGTTAAACCATGTTAGGACTGCGTCGGTGCTTTTCCACTGGTTTAGATTGGTTGCTGCAATGATTTTGGAGTTAATTCTTTGCAGGATTTGCTTACTTATGATGCCAAGTTCTGATTTTGCCGGGTTGATTAGTCTGCACGTAGGATTGTTTTTAAAGTTCGGTTTGTGGTCTTTTAGTGTAATGAAGGCGTTTTTTGGTGATAGGGCGTCAATTCTGTCGTGGAGGTTCAGGTTTTCAGCAATCTTTCTTTCTTCCGAAATTATGTTGTTGGGGGCGTGATTAGGAGCTTTCTTGTAAGATTTTGTTACGGCAGTGTTCATGAGCGTTTGGTATGAGTGGGCGTCTAGGCGATAGAAGTTTGTTGTTTTGTCGGCAGGGATAAGCATCTTCTTGTCCGTTTTGATTTTTCTTGTGTCTTGTGATAATCGTTTCTGGAAGTTACATTGGTGGTTCGTGAACTGAATGTTTTGGATGAGTGAGAGCATTTTGTCTTCAAATTCGGCGAGTTCCTTTATCGGTGGTGGAGGCCTCGTGGTAGGGAATCCAAATGTTTCTCTTGTCGCGGGTTTCTCCGTAGGTTTTAAAAAATGGTACGCTTTCCACCGTATACGTCGTAGGAAGGATTCTGTTTTTTCGATGAAGCATTTCAAGTAATCCGTAGGCTGCGCGATAGGTATATTTTTAGTCGAGTATCCAAGGTTGACCGGTTCCATATCGATTTTGAGAGTGCTCAACAGTGAAGGAGTTTCCTCTATTATTATTATTATTACGCTCCTTCACTGTTGAGCACTCTCAAAATCGATATGGAACCGGTCAACCTTGGATACTCGACTAAAAATATACCTATCGCGCAGCCTACGGATTACTTGAAATGCTTCATCGAAAAAACAGAATCCTTCCTACGACGTATACGGTGGAAAGCGTACCATTTTTTAAAACCTACGGAGAAACCCGCGACAAGAGAAACATTTGGATTCCCTACCACGAGGCCTCCACCACCGATAAAGGAACTCGCCGAATTTGAAGACAAAATGCTCTCACTCATCCAAAACATTCAGTTCACGAACCACCAATGTAACTTCCAGAAACGATTATCACAAGACACAAGAAAAATCAAAACGGACAAGAAGATGCTTATCCCTGCCGACAAAACAACAAACTTCTATCGCCTAGACGCCCACTCATACCAAACGCTCATGAACACTGCCGTAACAAAATCTTACAAGAAAGCTCCTAATCACGCCCCCAACAACATAATTTCGGAAGAAAGAAAGATTGCTGAAAACCTGAACCTCCACGACAGAATTGACGCCCTATCACCAAAAAACGCCTTCATTACACTAAAAGACCACAAACCGAACTTTAAAAACAATCCTACGTGCAGACTAATCAACCCGGCAAAATCAGAACTTGGCATCATAAGTAAGCAAATCCTGCAAAGAATTAACTCCAAAATCATTGCAGCAACCAATCTAAACCAGTGGAAAAGCACCGACGCAGTCCTAACATGGTTTAACAACATACCGAACAAACAATCACATTCATTTATCACCTTCGACATTGTCGACTTCTACCCGTCAATATCAGAAGATCTCCTTACCCAAGCTCTAACTTTTGCCTCACAGTACGACACAATTACTGACGAAGAGAAAGCCATCATCATTCAAACAAAGAAATCTCTGCTATTCAACGAAAACACAACGTGGTGCAAAAGATCATCCAACTCGCTTTTTGACGTAACCATGGGCAGTTTTGATGGGGCCGAAACATGCGAACTCGTGGGATCGTATCTCTTGTCACAATTAGCACCAGCTGCGGGAAACAACATCGGCCTCTACAGAGATGACGGGCTAGCCGCATTGAACAAAACACCAAGAGAAATAGAAATCATAAAGAAACGTATTTGTAGAACTTTTAGAGAACACAACCTAAAACTAACCATCGAAGCTAACAAGAAATGCGTTGATTATCTAGACGTCACATTAGATCTATCATCCTCGAGTTACAAGCCCTTCACAAAGCCAGGAAACGTCTTGCAATACGTCAACCGCCACAGCAATCACCCACCTTCAGTACTACGCAGCATACCAGAAAACATTAATAAACGTCTATCCCATATCTCGTCCGACAAGCATTCATTTGACTCCGCAACCCCACCATACCAGGAAGCCCTAAAAAGAAGCGGCTATGACTACAAACTCAACTTCAAACCCGAACCACCAAAACCAAAACATCCGAGAAACAGAAGCAGAAACATCATATGGTACAACCCACCATTCAACGCCACTGTCCACACAAACATAGGTCACAAATTCTTAAAGATCGTCGACGAGTCCTTCCCATCAAACCACCCGCTTCACAAAATATTTAATCGGAACACTTTGAAATTAAGCTACAGCTGCATGCCAAACGTCACAAACATCATCGCATCCCACAACAAACACATACTCAGCAAAGAAGCCCAGACTCAACCCAATCCACCCGACTCTCCAAGTTGTAACTGCCGCCATAAAGAATCCTGCCCGCTAACCGGAAAGTGCTTAACAGACGGAGTTGTATACCAAGCAACGGTAAAGAGAGAAGACAACAACAAAGTTGAGACCTACATCGGTATCACTGAAGGCACCTTCAAGTCCCGATATAACAATCACACGAGCTCCTTTAGAAACCCGACTCAGAGAAATAGCACGGCCCTGAGCAAATACATTTGGAAGTTAAGGGACAATAACATCAAATTTTCGTTGAAGTGGCAAATTATCAGACGGTGTAAAGCATATTCCAGCAGCACAAAAAAATGTAATTTATGTTTGCATGAAAAATTCCTTATCATCTGCCATCCTGAGCTAAGCTCATTAAATTCCAGAAACGAACTAATCACAACTTGTAGGCATAGGAAAAAGCACTTGCTCTGTAATATTTATTAATTCACCTCTTTATTGTATGACGTAATCTCAATAGGCACTATCAAGTCTCCTAGGCAACTACATCACATGCGATCACTACCTGACGAGTGTGGCAAGCCCAGCTTGCCATACGAAACAAATTTGTAGTAAATTTTCATGAAGTAACCCAAGTTTACCTTGTCTTGCTATTGTATTCGCTCTACTTTGGTATTGAGCACTCTCTTCGTACGATCTTTAATAAAATCTCACTTATCTATCTATATATATACATATATATATACATATATAGATAGATAGTTATAGATATAACATCAAATTCTAGCGAATTAGTCTCACTAGTCTCTAGTTAGAACACTCTGGCATGACTTCGATCTACCACATGTGGGACATTTGAGTTGCCTATATAATATAGGCTTCTCCATCCTGCTCGTCAGCACTACACTGAATTGGCCCAGTAGGCCAAAACGGTTCCGTCTGCAGTTAGATATCGCTCTATGGCCCCTTGGTCCATATTGACCGCTCTTCAGGATGAGTCATGCGCTAGCGGATTTGCGCACGCTCACTAGTCTCTAGTTAGAGCGCTCTGGCATGGCTTAGATGTACCACATGCGTGGCACATTTGAGTTGCCTATATAATGTAGGCTTCTCCAACTTGCTTGTCAGCACTGCACTGATGAGGCCCAATAGGCCGAAACGGTTCCGTCTGCAGTTATATATATATATATATATATATATATATATATATATATATATAACATCAACCTTCAAAAAATGGTTGACTTTAATTAAAAAAACTTTAAAACATAATATTTCGGGACACAGCCCCTTCTTCAGATAAATCTACTGTGAACAACGGGAGTCTATATATCTTTACAGAAGTAGTTTGCACATTACAAGTCTCTCACATTAAGCCCCAAAGGGACAAAACTATTAATTTTGAAATTTTTTGAAAATTATTTTTTGAAAAAGTTGCTACTTTTGAAAGTTGAAAAGAAATCTTTCCATATCAACCATCCTTTTGATTGTGATTCAAGTGGGGGGGTTTATTTGATTACATGTAAGAGGTGTGCCAAACAGTATGTAGGAAGTACGATAACGGAATTTAGAAAGAGATTTAATAACCATAAGAGCTCGAAGAATCGATGTGGTAAAGGACAGAGGAGTAGCGCGAGCAGTTGCCTGATAATCGCCAGAGCGCGTGAAACTCAGAGTAGCGACAGCAAAAATTTTTTGTCTAATTCACTTATATATATATACAGAGTGTATCAAAAAAAAGTAGACAATTTTGAAATGTCTAGAAAACTATAGATTTATCAAAATATCTCATGGATTTGTGTTAGTATAGGTACTTTAGCATCTTCAGGTCAATCTAACACTAAAAACAAACAGAAAACGTAACCTCGAAAAAAAGGAGAGCGGTTTGTGGAAGCGTCATTTTGAATGGCTTGTGCAAACATGAATGAGGGGATTAAAATCCAATTTGAATTAATGGGCTGAAAGTTTGAGTAATTTTTTACAAAGTATCAAAATTTCAGAAAATTTGATGAACATTAAGTTGGCCGCACAACTGCGTAAATTTGGACATTTTTTCTGTTTAACTCGTAGCTCGCTTAACATTTTTCATGCACGAATGGTTTCATGCATGAGTGATTGCTCGGATGACTAAGCTAAGAGTGAATACTCTTTTTTCATTCTTTTGTTTAATAAAAGGCTATGTTAATTACTCCTGGGGGAATGCAAGAGGGATGTCCGGTTTAGGAATTGTGAATCAAATTCATTTTCTAGCTTGTTTTTCATATCAAACATTTGAAAAATGGTAAGGCCGCAGTACACTCCACAGCAGAGAGCTTTTTTGGTGACAGAATACCATTGTAATAACAGGAACGTGACGAGAGTGCTGGAAAGGTTTTGAGAACAGTACCCTGATGTGCTCTGTCCATCTCGAGCTGCAGTTTACAAGAATGTGGCTAAGTACAGTGCCAATGGGACAAGTTGCAACCTCAACCGGGGAAGATCAGGACGTCTGAGAACAGCAAGGACTCAAGAAAACATCGAAGCCGTACGAAATGAGATCGAAAATCAGAGGCCAGGTGAGGAGTGAATAAGCGCTCGACGGAATGGTCTTGATTTATCATCTGCGACCTTTAATCGTATCACACGGTTGGACTTACGATTTCACCCATTCTAAATGATACTGCGCCATCAATTGCTTCCAGTTGATTACCAACGGTGAGAACGGTTTTGCCAGGGCCTTCTGAACCGACCAGCGCGTTTTCTTGAAAACGTACTTATTGGAGACGAAGCAGGATTTGCCCTTAATGCCTCTGTCAATACCCATAACATCCGACAGTACTGTCCCCGTGGTCAACAACCCATAGACTTTGAGTATCAGCGACATGATGACCGTCACAAGGTAACTGTATGGGTTGGGTTGATTGGCAATGGAACTATCATTGGTCCTTTCTTCTTTCGGCAGAACATAGACGGCGATGACTACCTGCAAATGATAAATGAGCAAGTGGTTCCTGAATTGAGGGAAATACGCCGTTTCGCTCCGAACGAAAATGGCCGGTTTCAGCGGCTTTGGTGAATACAAGACGGAGCACCACCTCACAGGAGACGAATTGTTTCTGAGCGTTTGGAACAATTGTTTGGAAACCGAGTTATTGTCTTAAACCGTCCCGTAGAATGGCCACCGAGATCTCCAGACTTGACTCCACTGGATTTTTTCCTTTGGGGTTACCTGAAGTCTAAGGTTTATGCCACTCCACCTGCAAACCTGGACGAGATTGAGGCGAGAATTCAACACGAGATGGATACTCTGAAACAGAACAGGCAAATGGTTCGTCGTGTCGTTTTTAGCATGAGAAGCAGGGCAATCCTTTGCGTGGAAAGAAACGGCGGACATGTTGAAGATTGAAGATAACTTTTGTAAATTCTGCTCTTGTTTGCTTTTGTATGCTTTGACGTTTTTGTGTAATAAATGATTTTTTTGTGCGAGTTTCTAAAATTATTTTTGACACCACCATTGTTAGCTTAGTCATCCGAGCAATCACTCATGCATGAAATCATTGGTGCATGAAAAAAGTTACGCGAGCAGCGAGTTAAACAGAAAAAAGTCCAAGTTTACGCAGTTGCGCGGCCAACTTAATGTTCATCAAATTTTCTGAAATTTTGATACTTTGTAAAAAATTACCCAAACTTTCAGCCCATTAATTCAAATTGGATTTTAAACCCTTCATTAATGTTTGCACAAGCCATTCAAAATGACGCTTCCACAAACCGCTCTCCCTTTTTTCGAGGTTAAATTTTTTGTTTGTTTTTAGTGTTAGATTGACCAGAAGATGCTAAAGTACCTATACTAACACAAATCCATGAGATATTTTGATAAATTTATAGTTATCTAGACATTTCAAAATTGTCTACTCTTTTTTGATACACCCTGTATATATATATATATATATATATATATATATATATATATTATATATCTGATATAGATATATATATATATATATTAGATAACGCTCTACGGCCTTTTGGTTCATATTGAGCACTACAGGATGAGTCATGTCGCTAGCGAATTTGCGCACGCTCACTAGTCTCTAGTTAGAGCACTCTGGCATGGCTTAGATGTACCACATGTGTGGGACATTTGAGTTGGCTATATAATATAGGCTTCTCCATCCTGCTCGTCGGCACTACACTGATGAGGCCCAGTAGGCCGAAACGGTTTCGTCTGTAGTTATGTATATATATTATATATATATATACATAAGTGCATTTGCGCACGCTCACTAGTCTCTAGTTAGAGCGCTCTGGCATGGCTTAGATGTACCACAAGCGTGGGACATTTGAGTTGCCTATATAATGTAGGCTTCTCCATCCTGCTCATCAGCACTACACTGATGAGGCCCAATAGGCCGAAACGGTTCCGTCTGTAGTTAGATATCGCTCTATGGCCTCTTGGTTCATATTGAGCGCTCTACACGATGAGTCATGCTGCCAGTGCATTTGCGCACGCTCACTAGTCTCTAGTTAGAGCGCTCTGGCATGGCTTAGATGTACCACAAGCGTGGGACATTTGAGTTGCCTATATAATGTAGGCTTCTCCATCCTGCTCATCAGCACTACACTGATGAGGCCCAATAGGCCGAAATGGTTCCGTCTGTAGTCATATATATATATATTTCCTTAATATATATATATTAAGTATATATAACTTTGGTCTGATGATCACTTTTAGCGTGAAACTACAGTAACTTTTAGTTTATTTTATCCATCTTAATAAAGTTTTAAACATTTGTATATATATTTAAACATTTATATATATATATAAATGTAAACATTTATATATAAATGTTTATATAAATGTAAATGTAAACTTTTTATATAAATGTAAATGTAAATGTACATAAATGTATTTTATATAATTTTTATATAAATGTAAATGTAAAATGTAAATGTAAAATGTTTATATAAATGTAAAATGTTTATATAAATGTAAATATAAATGTAAATATAAATGTAAACATTTATATATATATAAATGTAAACATTATATATATATATATAAATGTAACATATATATATAAATATAAACATTTATATTTAAATATTTAAACATTTATATATATATATATATATATAAATTATGGTGTGGGGGTCTCACGAGACCTGAGCAAAAAAGACCACGAGCGTCCCAAGCCACCTTCCCTCATGATTTTGTGACGGAAAACTCAAGGCATCCAAACCCTGCTGCCTTCAGCTTGGTCCGTCGAGAGGCGCTGTACTGTGCTGCTGGTAACAGTACCGTAGAGGTCAAACTCAGAGACCAATAAAACATGAGGACTGTTGTTCACCGTTTCTCTGGCAAACATTTGCACCGATTCCGTGTTATCAGCAGCTATAAAAAGTGTGGATGGTCCTACACAAGCCTTCACCACCTAAAACAAATCATCAGTGTGGGTTTTCTGATAACTTCATCTATGCAGTTTCACACAGTTCCACTGGCAGAGAAGTCCTCTGGCGAGAGAGTGAAAGTGACAGGGACAGGTAAAGGAAATTACTGGAAGTCTTTAGCTGGAGCTCTACACAGTGGCGACTACTGGGTGATGGCCGTTCTAGCACAAACCTGTGAACAATTGTGCTGTTCGTGTCCTCCAGTGGTGACAAAGCAGATCTATTTAGATACAGCATTGCTTTCCCCAATCCGGGGAGGGGGCGAGAAAGGGAGCCCTAAACATTGCTTGCTCATCTATTGCACTTAGTAGCAAGCTGCAGCTGTCTAGTCATCCAGTAACGCAATCCGAACACGAACAAATGTAAGAAACTTCGTCTTGGCTCCTGGAATGTACGTACACTGCAGGACAATGATTCTGCACCAGAACAAAAAACGGCACTGGTTTCCCTTGCGCTGAAAAAGTACAACATAGACATAGCTGCACTAAGCGAAACACGTCATGCAGGCTCTTCTCAGTTACAGGAAGTGAAAGGAGGATATGTGTTCTTTTGGTCTGGCAAAAGCGAGAATGAGCCTCACCACTCTGGTGTTGGTTTCGCCATAAGATCGAAAATTGCTAGTTATCTTCCATCTCTGCCGAAAGGCATTTCAGATCGCATCATGGTACTGACTCTTGAACGCAACATTAGCGCTACGCTGGTTAGTTGCTATGCTCCAACCATGGCCTGTTCCGAACAGGAGAAAGATGACTTCTACAACCAACTGCGCAATGTCATCTCTAATGTTCAACATAAGGATAAACTTATCCCTATGGGTGACTTCAACCCTCGCATAGGCACGGACCAGCAGTCATGGGAGGGTGTGCTAGGTTACCATGGTGTCGGGAAAATGAACACAAACGGTCTACGTCTACTCTCTATCTGCAGAGAATTTGATCTTAGTATTACCAACACCTTCTTTCAACAACCAAACTACCGTAAGATGACTTGGATGCATCCACGATCCAAAAATTGGTATCCTATAGACTTTGTCATTACAAAGAAACGGGACTTAAGGGACTTTAAAATCACTCGTTCCTTTCATAACACTTGCTTTCTTTCTGATTATGCTCTCCTGCGTAGTAAGGCCTCTTTCTGTCATGCCCACAGGAGACTACAAAAGTCATCAGTGCCGAAGCGCATTAACATCCAGCCTTTAAAATCGGCTGAGAAACAAACTGAGCTCTGTAACAGGGTGGACACAGTTCTCGACTCCGTTGAGATTACTGATAACATCGAATCGTCTTGGAAGGCTCTTCGGGATGTAACGCACGCTGCATCCTTAACGGTGTTGCTTTCTGCTGGAGTTTAATCTTTGCTGGAATTCCAATCTTCCCGAGGTACTTGGCAAGGTTCTTGGTAACCATACCTAGTGAACCAACCACCAATGGAACCACACACGTTTTGATGTCCCATTGACGTGCAATTTCTCTTCTAAGGTTCTGGTACTTTTGGATTTTCTCTTTCTCTTTCACTGCAATGTTAGCATCTGCAGGCACAGTAATGTCGATTACTATGCACTCATTTTCTTTCCTGTTTACCAGTACAATGTCCGGTCTCCGGGCTTCAATTTCACGATCCGTCTGAATGGTAAAGTCCCACAGCATTTTTATTGTAGCATTTTCAATGACTGGTTCCGGCTTGTGTTCGTACCACTTCTCTTCGACGTCAAGTCCACGCTGTTTTGCGATTGCCCAGTGCACAATCCAGGCAACGTTGTCATGTCGATGTTTATATTGAATCTGTGCCATCTTACTACATTCACGCAACGAGCGGCCTACCGACTCGTCTTTCACACCACACATTCTACATAAAGGAGATAGCTGCTGTTTGTCGATTTTTGCTTTGGACGCATTAGTTCTCAACGCTTGATCTTGGACCGCTGTAATCAGACCGTCTGTCTCCTTTTTCAAGTCTCCTCTCATCATCCAGTCCCACGATGTCCCATCCCTGACATCTTCAGTTTGATGTAAGATCTGACCATGTAATGTCTTAGCCTTCCAGTCCTCTTGTCTTTTTCTCCTCTTCCTTTCTTTGAAATACTCGGCAGTCTCATCTTCCTCCGAGTTTGGGAAACTCTCATTCAGCACTGCCCCAAGCAGTGCTTCCTCACTTTTCAAGAAATAATTGGACAGGCCTATCTCTTCAGTACGCACGCAATCCTCAACTCCAGTCAGCCCAAGACCATCACATCGTCTTGGAAGGTAGAAGCGGTCAACATTCGCTCGAGGGTGTAATATTCCATAGATTGTCATCCGTTTCCTTGTCTTCCTGTCTATGTTCTCCAGCTCAGCTTTAGACCAGTTCACTATCCCGGCTCCATAACGTAGCACTGGTACGGCCCATGTGTCCAAGGCTAGTATGGTGTTCCTTCCATTTAACTTAGATTTTAAAACTTTTTTCACTCTGAGGAAGTACTCACTGGTCAGCGCTTCCTTCATTTTATCGTGAAGTAGATCGTCGTACTCAAGGACCCCGAGATACTTGTATCCATCATCCTCTACCGTTTTCATCTGTCGCCCCTCTGGGAGGTCAATTCCTTCAGACTTCACAACCTTTCCTCTCTTTAAAACGAGTACACCACACTTCTTAAGGCCGAACTCCATGCTGATATCACTGCTGACTATCCGGACAGTGTTCACTAGAGAGTCAATTTCACGCTCATCTTTTCCATACAGCTTTAGGTCGTCCATGTATAACAGATGGTTAATGGACCCAGCATCCTTTCCTAGTTGCTATCTTCCTTTGCAGCTTCACAGGACAAATGACAGCGGTATCAAGCAGATGACAAACAACAGGGGTGATAGACTGTCACCCTGGAAAATGCTACGTTGAATTTTGACTTCCCCTAATGTTTGGCCATTTGATGTAAGCACCGTCTTCCAATTTTGCATGCTCTCTCGTATTCATTCGCTGGATATTAGGACCTATTCCAGTAAGCTCTAGCGTTTCCAGAATCCTTACCATCCGGCCCAGTCCAATCCAATTCTACACTTTCTTCAACTGCTGTTTCACATCTACTACAGAAATCATTACATCCTCTTGAGCCGTGTGTTGGCTAAGCTCTTCTCTAACGTCATCTACCCATTCTGCCTCTCGATTGTGCTCATTAGGATTATCCCAGACACTGCTCCAAAAATCGCAGCTCTCTAGGGAATCAGGTCTAATATCTCTCTCCCTAGTTACACCGCCCACTTCTTGATAGAATTTCTTCTGGTCATTGTGAAACATGTGATTTTGCCTGTACTGGTTTATCCGTTGTTCATATCTTCTTAATTTTGCAGCATTAGCTGCCACTTACTGCTTCAATTCCTCAATAACAACATTCAACCCTTTCTTTCTCACATGGTATTTCTTCTCAATCTGTGTCCACCCCTTGCCAACTTTACTCTGATTATTCTTTCTCCTCTCCAGCTTGCTTATCTCTCTCCTCAACACATCAATTTTGCTCTTTATTCCTCTCTTCCAGAAGGGTTCTTTTCTTGCTTCAGTACTTCTTTTCTTTATACCTAGTCTCCGCGTTACAACCATAGCTGCAGTTCGCACTATCCGATTGGTTTCGGTTATATCAGCTGTTTGAATGTGCGCTTGTACATCATTCACTTCTTGAGCCGCCTCACGGAGCTTCTTTCTCTCCACATGTTTCAAAGATTTTGTTTGTTCTGCCTCATCTTCTTCTAGAGCCAGTTTGATGTCATTCAAAATATCTCGCTGTCCCTCTGATAGTTCTTCCGGATTCAGGACTCGAAATTGGTAAACTCCTTCCTCGCTGTCTTGCCTCTCCGTTCTACACTCAGTAACAGGTTCTTGATTTTGCTGCATATTCATTCCATCATCATTTATCCTATTCTCATCATTCTCGTCACCCGCCGCACTATCCACTTGTCGCTTAATCTCCTCCAGCTCGACAGTGGAAAGCCAATTATTGTTTTTAATTTCTCTTGCCTGATCAGCTAAATTTTGCTCAGACATCCTAAAGATCCCTGTATTCTGCCAGCTATTCAACATTCTCCTTCTGTACCCTCTGGTTCCTGGTTTACTCTCAAAATAGCATTCCATTACAACTAGATATAACGCATATGTTCCACTTTCTACGGACAGTAGCTTGATGACGACCGAGTGGTGCCTGTCCGTTCACACCATCACTGCCGAACGAGAGACTATTTCTGGCCTCATTCACGTCGTTATACTCATCTCTATTGTTGCTCATTATTCATCACTTTTGTAAGTTAGTGGGTTGTTAACCCGCGCCAGACACAATCCTGGTATTTGACCCCCGCGGGGTTATAATTATTATTATTATGTTTCCATTAGCCAGTTCATATTCTAGCCATTATTCCCTCCCACCAAATATTGTTGGGGGGTAACCGAGGTACAGGTGTTCCCATAGTTGTTCACACTACGGCTGATGCGCTTCGGCTGTACGTTCACTATTCTGACTGTACCACTCCGCCAAGCACTTTCCTAATTATTGTTTCCCCCTCAGAAAGCACCGTCCTCTGCATTGTAGTGATTATTATTACAACTCGCATACCACCCAACTAAGGACAGTGGAAGGGGTCTCAGCCTGCTACGGGCTCCCAGCATCCCGCCAGGTAAGGCCGCAACAGACATTGCACAATTATTATTATTATTATTAATATTATTAATATTATTGTTATTATTATTATTTCATTCCGTCTTCCAGTTATAGTAAGGACGATTTTTCTGACAAGTTGGAATATTATCAATGTTACTTGGATTCTTGAGTGATATTTTGGAAGGGTGGGCGAGGGTTTGTTGCGTACACGTATTTCTAGTAACTACTTGTTTATCTGAAACTTTGGAGGTGGATGCCTTCTCCAGTCTTCTTTTTTTGCTTACAAAGCCAGATTGCTGGTTCGCTTTGTATGATAAGTACTGTTCCAGCGCTTTAGTTTGAGTTTTCGTCACAGAACAAACCTCTGGCTTACCTTTGCTTGCTTCTGAATAGTCCGAACTATCCAAGATTTTAAATCCACATTTCCCGCAAAATTTATCCCCAATCTTTATTTTATAGCCACAAGCTGAGCAAAACTGCGCCATTGCCGCTCAAGAATAAGCCAACGGCTTAGCGGCCAGCGGATGATGCGAATAATAACCAATTAATAATGTAGATTTGAAAAACGATTTTTGAATTTGAAAAAATATTTTTGGATTTGAAAAAATAAATTTGGATTTAAAAAAATATTTCTGGATTTGAAAAAATTTTCGAATTTAATTGAAATGTTTTTGGATTTGTAAAAATATTTAAGGATTTGAAAATATGTTTCCAGATATTAAAAACATTTTTTGGATTTTCAAAAATATTCAAGAATTTGGAAAAAAGGAATATCTTAAGAATTTGATAAGATTTAATTTTATTTTTCAGATTTGAAAATAATTTTCTTATTGACCCTTCTCATCTTCCGTAAAATACTTCAGGCACAAAAAACGATTTCGATGTGGCCCATAACACTGTTTCGTACTGAAGTAAGTTGCTGGAAAGTCTTCAAGATAATAACTTGGACTTTTGCAATCCGCAAATAACTAATTTTACTAATTACTGGCAAAAACCTGTCATTATCTTAGGGTCCAGGCCCTCCTCAGTTCCCCGGCGTATAAGAGCATTTGCTAATTCTGTGACTTGTCTTCAAAACGTTTGTCGAATGAATGAATGAATAAAATGAATGTCGAATCTACACACGTGTTTAATCTATCTAAATCTCACATAAGTAACATAACCATTAAATCATTAACCTTTAAATTCCATTAAATCACACATAAGTTACATAACTATTAACCATTCATCCAAAATTCCAATCATGCACTCCAGTGCCAGAGGCTGGATAGAAGTGACTGTGTACTATGGAAAAACAAAAAGTAATGTAAATTTTGCCACTGAACAAAATTATATATGTACACTTGAAAAGAATGTAACCAATACTGGCCCGCATCATGACGTGTGCACGTGATGTCACATTTCCTCAGCACATGTAGGAAAACTCATGTTCACGTGTGCCAACGAGAACAAACAATTGAAACAAAACAACACAAAACAGCTGTCTTCACCCTGCCAGGAGAGGGAGGGTTAAATTTAAGCCACTTCTCTCTTTTGTCAGCACACTGGAAAATGATTTTATCATTTGGAATCAAAATAAAGTTAAAGTACTGGGACTGAGTGTGACTTCTGGTTAATTCTTTATTCTGTGGTGAGTTAGTCAATCTCGAAGTAAAAACAATTTTACGAATGAATTTTATAAAATCGAAATTTGTAAAGTTTGGGGATTCTTTTGATCTCAGGAATGCCTAATATCTTATCCACAGGTACGAAAATCAAAAATTAAATTTAAGGATGATGTGTGCTGAAGGCAAAGGCGTTTAGAATTTGATGTAAGGTGTTGTTGTTACCAAGTTGGAAATGGCGGAATTGAAAACGAAAGTGGTCTTGAAATGTTTCAAATTTAGCAGTAGATTCGATTCTCTACTGAAAATTTGCAAAAACAGTGAAATTTGTTCTTCGTATTGGTGACAAAGTTTTGACTTTATGCTTGTGAGTCTCTCATGAATGTTTGAAAACGATTTAGGAGAGGTTTATACTGGTAATTTTAACATTGAGAGTTTTTACGCCGCGGGATTGGGGCACCTAGGATTTTCTTGTGAGTGACAACCTCAGGTGTCTGTTTTGCTCACATGTTTGTACGGCTGAAATTCAAACAAGTAGCATGAGATAGCTTGGTGTTCACTGCTGCAAAATTACACTGCCTTGAGGAGCCACAAGATTAGGGATGTAGTTCCTGTTTTAATTGTAAACTTCAAATAGTGGTTATTTCCTGGTTCCAATTAGTAACTTTAAGAAATACTGGATTTTGTGTGACATTTTGTAAGTAGAAGTTGACTTAATAACTTCTTTGATCCTCCAAAGTAAATTTAAATTGCTATTCCAATTTCCAGTATGAAATTTGAACCTTATTGGAGCCATCAAAACAACCTCACTCAAATACAATGACACATTGCAGATTGCAAATTTAAGATAAAATTGACTTCACCCAAAATACAAATAGAAAGAGTTGAACAGTTTGTTAAGTCAGTTTATACATATTTATTTCAAGTAACATGTTAAAACTGTAATCAGGTAATACATAGGGTCCTGTTGGCTCTGTAATACGCATACTTCCCATAACACTGTATTGTATGCCTTAAAAGAAACACCTAAATGGCTTTATACTTCAAGAGAGTGACTATTGATGCAACAATTTTCCTCAACCATACCCTTTTCCTTTAAAGACAAACAACTATAATAACCTAAACATGTACAAACCTCCTTTAGACATTTATATAACATTAAGATAGCTCTGTTACTTTATGCATTGGAAATAAGAGATAAGCATTACATGTAGTTTCAAAAATAATGTTGAAAACAGTCTTTGCTTTTCACAACTTTTGATCATTAACTTCAGCAACAGAAAACTGAGACAAGTATAGGAGACAATTGTAACTGGGCAATCATCTTTATAGGATTTATTTATCTGCAAGTCTCCAAAGAATTCCTAGGAAGGTTGACAGATCTGACATGCTAGTCACTAACTTTCTTTCCATATTTAAAGCTCAGAAAATGTAGTCCCATAGTCCAGGGCTAGTACAATGTAGATTGCCTTTTATTGTGCACTCTTCCAAGGTTGCTCTGTGATCAATGGATTTGTTACTTTTACTCACAGTTAAAAAGAAAGGGAAGATTCCTGGGATATTTAGTTGCTTTGAATCTCTCTCAGGCAAACTGCAAAATATGTCATGTTATAGCTGTTAAATTGTAAAATTTATTGATGGCAATTATTATATATTTGAAAAAAGCTAGATAATTTTTACAGAGAACTGATGAATAAGTTTTGGTAAACTGGAGTTTCAACTAGCATGAATAGCAAGTTGCTTTTCTGGCTTCTCACCTTGATGTCATTGATTAGTTGCAGCATGCAAAGACAACAGTACTAAATTATATACATGTAAAACTTAGGTTTTATATATCTTTCACTTTAAATCTCTGCAAATAAAACCAAACTGAGTTTTTGTCTCATCCTAGTCATGCTTGCCAGAAATGTTTGGTCAGATTAAATCGATGACCTACACTGAGGCTGGAATAAAGTTGACAATATCCATTCCATGTGTTCATACTGTATGTCAGATTAAATTTCCATTATTATTTATGCCAGTAAACAGTGAAATTGATATTCTGACAATCTGTTAATCACTGAGCAATTGTTCTGGTATTGACATGAACTAGCAGTGGACGGAATAGTTAAAATTTGCAGACAGCTGTTTCCAATGTGTAGGGTTTCCAAGTAACCGTGACATGGTAAATATACTTTTTATTGTTACTGTTACTGTTGTCATGGTGGTGGTGTTGTTATTACTATAGTGATGGAAGTGATATTGTGTGTATGACAAAGCATTTCTGACAAAGTTTTTTTCTGTTGGGTTGGGTTACAACCATTTGCTTCAGGTCCCAAAAACCTTTCAGAGGATGCTAGAGGTTCCAAGAAGAACTGATTTCTGAATGGTCATGATTACACTTACATTAGAACCAATTTCTTTGAGGCATTGTCCCAGGCTGTTGGTTTACAGTTGTACTGAGGGCTTGAATTACAGTATTACAGGACCAAGTGTTATTTTGACCAACTCCATTTTTATAAATTATTGTTATTGCTTGTCAACACAACATCCAGTGAAGGACAGTGGTGGGGGTCTTAACCTAAACATTAGCACCCAACAACCAGTTAGGTAAGTCAATGCTAGATATTGCATTTTCAGAAAATTTGTTGGGATAAATAACAAAGTTTGAACACCTGCAGACCCAAACCTTTGTCCACCCAGCCAACCTGCATCACAGGGACAGGTTTTGTACATGAACTCTTAGTTCTTTTGATATCCAGCACTTTTGAAAGTATTCTTACACTTCCAAGCAAACAAGTTTTCTGAAGAGTGTGAAAATTCTGTTATGTTCAGGTTTCCCATGAGCTTGTTGAATGATGTGCATACTACTCCCAAATTGTCAAAAGTGATAAGAATAGTCAAAATGTCTCTGCCATTACAAATCCTGTTCTCTTCCAGCTTCAGATCATAATATTTCTCCAACTTTTCTCTTTCCTTTGCAGGTACCTTTGTATCAATTGGTCTGCAGGCAACATCCACCAACATGCATATTTTGTTGGTCTTGTCGTAAATAACAATATCAGGTTTGGAGTTTTGGAACAAATATTAATGCCCAGCAAAGTACACGCAATAAGGCCATGATTTGTAAAAGAAATAAGTTTATTAACAGGACTAACGTTTCGTTGCGTCTCGCAACATCATCAGAGTATGAATAAATTAAACGGGTATTGTATTTACAAGGTTAGAGATATAAAGTAGGTGTTATATTACAAGATGTATGGGAAACGGAAATGGATAGAGCGGTTAAAAGAGAGAGAGAGGAACAGGACTTAGATTGGCATTCAAGGAAGGTTTAAGTTTAGAAATAATAAGACTTTCTCTTACCAAAAGTTCAGAGGCATAAGAACAGGAGGATAGGATTTTGAAGTTGTCGAGTGATGCAGTGTGGCCAGTCTCAGTGAGATGAGTTAAAACACAGTCCCCAAAAAGGTCTTATACTTTTCTCTTCCCTTCACTGGTTGTCACTCTCTTCAAATCCGCACTCAGATTTTAAAACTGTGCTCCTCAGCTTACCCTCACATTAGAATTCGTTTTTTTTTTTAACCAGGCAAGCGACTTGCTCATCTTTTCAACTTTAAGGACAGGACTCCTAAAGTTCTGAGATCTCGTGTCGTTTATTCTTACACGTGTCAATGCTGCTCCGCATTGTATGTGGGCCAAACGGCCCGCCACTTACGTACACGAGCTTCTGATCATCTAGGAGTCTCTGCCTTGACAGGTAAAAAGCTTCTCAACCCATCACCTTCCAGCGTTTTAACTTATCTCACTGAGACTGGCTACACTGCATCACTCGACGACTTCAAAATCCTATCCTCCTGTTCTTCTGCCTCTGAACTTTTGGTAAGAGAAAATCTTATTATTTCTAAACTTAAACCTTCCTTGAATGCCAATCTAAGTTCTGTTCCTCTCTCTCTCTTTTAACCGCTCTATCCATTTCCGTTTCCCATACATCTTGTAATATAACACCTACTTCATATCTCTAACCTTGTAAATACAATACCCGTTTAATTTATTCATACTCTGATGATGTTGCGAGACGCAACGAAACGTTAGTCCTGTTAAACTTATTTCTTTTACAAATCATGGCCTTATTGCGTGTGCTTTGCTGGGCATTAATATTTGTTCTGAAATTGAGATTCCCGCCTGGATCCTCGCTCTCGACAATATTGAAGAAACGTTTGGAGTTTTGGATTTCTTTACCCATCTGAATCTTTATGTCCCACAATACTTTCACTTTATCACTCTCCTGGTCTCTCTTTGGTTTATCATCAAACCCCTTATCTTATTAGTTGTGCTGCCTTATCATGTCGCCAGTTTGTATACTCTCCTTGCGCTAGCATTTGACATTCTACCACGATATGCGAGTTTGCCTCATGTTTTTCCCGACACATTCAGCAGCGAACAAACATTTTTCTGGTCTGTTACTTTCCTCACATATCTGGTCCTTAATGCCAGGTCCTGCTTTGCCAACAACATCCCTTCCATGACAGGCCAAAGGATTTCAATTTTTGTGGAAATTTTTGGTTTCCGTGCTCGAAGCTCATGGGAACCCGTAGGAACCTTTTTTTACGTTTTTTTGGTTTTTAGTATTATAATGAAGGCACATGGAAAAGAAACTATTCCGAGAAAACAAAATCATCTTGGATTTGCCTCAGAGTACTTTGCATACATACGCACGCACCGACACAGACACACATTTATCAAGTAATGCATTCGAAGATAGTTAAAGGCGGGCAAGTGGAAAAAGAGCGTGCACAAAGTTTGAAGTTTTTGTATGTTGAACCAGAGTCATAACTCGACAATTTTGATTTTAGCCTAATAGAGGGGGGAAAGCTCATTAATTGACTGCTGATACGAAATGTTTAAATTTTGCACTTTGCATCAAATATGACCCTGGAAATGGGAATTTTGGTTCCGCAATTTTTCAAGCACGGTAAGAACACGGTACCGGAAACGATCGTTACCGTGAAATCCTCTGGCCTGCATGATTTCTCATCTCTTATACCGCTGGTAATATTGTAGTGTTGTGGATGAAAACTTGTTTTCTTTGAACATTTCCGATCACTTGTCCTGAATACCTTTCTTCTCTTTTCTTTGACGAAGCATATCTTCGTCTTTGAAGTTGAATAGTTGAATGATTTATTAAAATACAGCATATTGCAGTCAAAAACTGAATTACATGCGTGTAAAAATTTTAAAATCTTACAACATATGATAAAATAGAATAAATCAATCTCTTAAAGTATTTAGCCGCATAATACATAATAAAAGAGTGTTTAAAGTGATTCATATTCATTTTAGGGTGCTTATTTGTTCTCTTCATCATCGGTTGGTCTAAGAGCCGGATGGTGGTGGTAGTAAATGTACAAGTTTGTGTCCACGATTATTTTAAATATTATTAAGGAAAAATAATATGCATAGTTTTTTCTGTATATACCTGAGCTCAGCTGACAGACATCTAGGTAGACTATTATGATATAATTGACGCGCACATTCAAGAACTGATTTAGAGTACCCTGATTGATCTAATGCATGAATAGTAGAAGCGAACAAGGCCAACAGAGTTGACATCGGCACGTTTAAGTTGTCTAAGTAAGTAAAGTCGTATAGAAGCTTTATCAATAATTATGTCAATATGATCATTCCATTTCAAGTCATTGCTAACTGTGACTCCCAAGATTTTTGCTGTAAGTACACTTTCTACGGGTGGCCGTTAATTATTACTGGGTTAGATAAAACTGGCTCTTTCTTGAAGGAAATTATTAATTCCTTACACTTTCCAGGATGAACGTGAAAAAGGTTTCCTTTTGACCTGGATTGAGACTAGATTGACAAGGAGCCTGGAATGAAACCAAATTGACAAGGGTCAGTGGACGTCGGCATGGTTGGTTTCAATTCTCTTTCAATGATAATACTTTCCGCAACTTCTGATAGGGTTAAAGTCAGAATTTGGCCTGAAATTTATATTAAAGTCACTGATTGAAGGAGATTTTGGTAGAGGAGATACGTCGGTGAGCTTCCAGACGCTAGGAACTTCACGTTGACGAAAGGATGTATTTAAGATTTCCGTGATTGTTGGGACAAGAATTTTAGCAAACTCCTTTAAAACCCAGTTAGGAAGGTCATCTGGATCACCAGGTTGCGATGCGCCAATCTTCCGTAGTTTTTTCACAATTATTATCTCGGTGACAGTTATTGGCACATCTTCCTTAGCCACGCAGATATCATCAGATAAAGGAGTATATTATGTCACAAAACTAACATAAGCTTCGTTGATCTTGTTAGATAACATCTCTTGATATTTCGCAGATTATTCACTTTGTTCTAATAGTATACTTTACGACATTGTTTCCTTGTGCGATTCACATTATTATCTAGTAATTTAAAAAATGACTTGTTACCCGATGCAAGAGTTGTCTGCCTCCAAGCAATCAAGGATTTTAGGTGATAGTTCATCCACGGGCGATCAGTTTCATGGCCGACCGCTCGGGTGTGATAGCATTTAATCAGTAATTTATAGCCTCCGTTATGAGTCTCAGCTTCTGATCGTAAGATTGATTTATGGACATCAGATTAGAGCAAGGTATCTCTAGTAACTCACGACCAACTCTTGCGATATTACTATAGGCCTCTTGTCTCTCAAATTGATGATCTTAGTTTGAGACTTGTGACTTTTTCCGGATATCAGAGCTTACTGTCTGAAGCTTTTCGTCTTCTTTATCTGCCACATACTTCCTCATTATTTCTTTCTTTTGTAACACAATCTCCCACACTGATTTTTCATCTTGCACTCTCATTCCTTTTTAGACATGCACTTCAGCTTATCAAAACGGACGAGACATCTTCACCGTCATTGGATCCTCTCCCTCTTTTGCCGTTTTTTCTATTTCTGATTGAAGACATTGCATCAAAAGTTTAGGCGTATGGTTTTATCAGTGTTTTCTTTTCTCTGGTAATTTCGTTTGTGTCACCAATGCCAGGACTACAAATCGCGGTTAACGAGTTTCAGTCACCCAAGATTCACCGTAACCTTGATGAGGCAGGCTACGTGGTTAGTCAAACTTGCCCAAGGTCTGACCATAACCTGACAGAGGGAAAAAGACGGTTTACTTCTCTATTAATTAATGAGCTACGACCTAACTCGGTCTCATTCCGCTGCCCATATTATTATCCCCTCGCCCACCGCGCGAAGCGCTGTACGAGGAGACTAGCCCCGACGTGCGTGGATTCTCTTTACGCGCGTGGTGACTAGAGAGAATGCATTGAACTCAATTTCCATATCTGGAATGCTAACTGGCCAATGAAAAGTGAAGCCAAGATGGCCGCTCATGGAGGGCAATTTTGGAGTCAGTTTCAGTCTCCTATTTGACATTTTACATTTTCTGAAAATTTTCCCTATTGAAAATACACATATAGCATGTCTTCAAAAGATGGAAATGAGTTTAAGAATTTCAAATATACTTCGACAAAGTCAAACCGAGTTACAGGCTATGTATTTTCACGAAAATAAATTGCCAAACTCACGAGAAACCTGATGAAACGGCCCCGAAAAATTACTTGCGGTAAGTACTAAGTATACGTCATTTTTTTACCCCTGAGTTTACCAATTTTAGACAATTTGAGACTGTTCTTAGGCCACACGGCAATAATGAATCCTTTTAAACACTCGAATATGTAAAACTGGTCCAGTAATATTGCGTCTGTGCAGTTTTTCCATGGTTGTGAATGTTTTCGAAACAAAACCGAACGAAACAAAAACTGAAGATTAAAGTCGTGTAAAGGTCTAGAACTGACGTACAAGACCGCGAAGAGGTCTGAAACTGATGTACAAAATTTTCCTCCATGGGCGGCCATCTTGGCTTCACTTTTCGCCGGAGCAAATTACTGGGAGTCAGCATTCCAAATATGGAAATTGAGTTCACTGGGAGAATACAGTGAACTCTAAAAAGACTGGAACGATAACTCCTTATGCCCGGCCTTATGATAGGATGAAGCCAAAATTCCGGGCACTGAAGGGAGCCATGAACGTCTAAAGTGTGAAAAACAGTGCAGTTGCCGACAAGGAAATTATCGATTTCTGGAAGCACAATTGTTTTAGAACACGTAATGATAAACAAGTATGTGTTAGGCCAGTAATTCTTTTGTCAGAAGAAATTCTAGCGACGAAAATGGAATGAATGACGAATTATTTGTCAAATTATAGCAAAATTTGACCTGAAACCCCTGGCGAAAGTGCAGGTTTTTCTTGCTTTTATTTGGGTTTTTTTTTTTGCGTTTCATACGTTGGTTTTCGAAGATTTTCATATCAAAAATTACGGGCATTATTTTAATATCGTTGCTTTATCCTGTTCCATTCTTGTAAACCCTAGCCTAACATTTTTCAATTTGAACAACAACTTCGAACTTGCAATAATTCTCCATAAAGTTTAGTTTCGTATATTTTTTGTGTCAAAGTGGGCAAACCTTACTTTGATTGTTCTTGTAAATACTCTGTTGATTTTTAAACATGAAACACTGACTCATTTTGTTGATATTTATCAAAACACGGGCAATAGTTGGTGATGTATTGTTTACTTCAGTTTTGAACCTTATATTTCACTGTATTTCTGGTCTTCATTGGTTGTGTTTGAGTTCACATACTGTAAAATCCGAAGGTAGTTGGTTGCAAACTTAAAGGATTCGGTAAACAAAAAATTCGGTAAACATTCTTACCTAGGTAAACAAAACGGGTTTGCACTAAATCAAATCGACTTTAGCCAGGTCAGCCAAAAATTAACCATCGATAAATCTGAAAATAATCCAAACCGAATCCTAAATCTTACCTCAACCATTACTCTAGTCTAATCTGAAACTTGACCTACGTCTATCCCTAAAACAAACAGAAAAAAAGTAAAATTACCAATGTTGGCAACCTGGTTTAGATCAATGATATCTAGTGTTTTTCTTGAAAGGAGACTGGTGAAAAATGGAAAAACACTGAGGAGTTGTGATCTTGTAGTTTTACCAATTAAATTGTTGGTTTATTCTTTAGAATTAGAATTGACGAGCCTGAAAACTAAGTTCGAGACTAGGTATGAGGTTGAACTAGCTGAATCGTTGGCTTAAAATCCTTAATTTCTTAGGACATTGTTGAAAAATACGAATAACGTGAAAGTTTCACGCAGTTTCGAGATCAAATTTTGCTCTTTTTTGCCAAATCATCCTTTTCGCTATTGTAGGTCGCTAGAAACAGCTTTGACAAAAACTGTAATATTGCGGTATGTACTGTATTCTTCATTATTTACCTGGCAAAATTTTTGCTCCAGTAAATTGAAGATTTAATTTTCGTACATTTTCCACTAAAAAGACTAGGTTCACGTACATGGTGGCCTCCATATCTGCCATTTTTGGCTTCAAAATTCCATCTTGAGTTATAGTTCCAGTCTTTTTAGAGTTCACTGGGAGAATGTCACTCAAGCCCTTGGGGAATAACGCTGTCGGGAAGCCATTATTGAAAGTTGCCCAAAACTATTCCGTTCGCAAAATTTGCACTTCAGAGCTACTCGATTCAGATGTACCTGTGATTGTCTAGATCAGCTAATTAATTACCAGAACGTGAAAAGTCTCCGTACAAGCCAGCATCGATTCACCTTCAGCGAAGAATGTTTACACTCAGTTGCTTAGCAAATGTCCAGGCAACAAGCGAGTTCCTTAACGTTTTTTGTTCATATTCGTGAGAAAGAACCAAGACAAAGCGTTGCTACAGAACGTAAACAGTTGGCCAATGCATATTCCAAAGAGTTGAGTTTTTGAATTGTTCTTTCAAGTAATAAATTGTCCACTAAGATGTCCTGCAAAAGTGAAACTAGCCGCAAGCAACAAGAAAGCCATTTCGTTTGCCAGTCTTAAATCATTTACTGGCTTCAGTGTTCAAATGATGTAAACGACTTGCGAGAGATCCATACAAAGAAGAAAAAGAACGAGACCAAATCGATTTGCTTCAATATGGACCTAAGTAAGGTTTAGTCAACAACATACCAGTCCCCGAGCTTGCGCACGGCATTCTTGAGTGACCGGAATCCTTGGACATATATATATATATACACACACAAACATAAATTATTCAAAAACAGCGAAAATTTTTTCTCCCTAGGCACCACTCGTGTTAAAGTACTCCACGCACGTCGAGATTAGTATCGATGCTTGCTCGGCCCTTCGGCCCTTGCACCGCGCTTCGCGCGGTGGGCGAGGAGATAACTTCCAGTTTGGGTTGTTAATGTTCGTGGCCAAATGTTGTGTTTTTCTTATATTGCATTCCTTCTCGTTATAGTAACGACGATTTGTCTTTTTGACAATTTTGAAAAATTATCAATGTTACTTAGATTCTCGAGAGATATACTGGAAGGGTAGGCGAGAGTTTGTTGCGTACACGTATTTCTAGTTATTAATTTGTAGCACATTGAATTTTCATTGGTATTTTACTTGGGATTTGGTGTCAACAAGACTTCTCAAATCTCGAGCACTTTTCGGAGTAAGAATAACAATGACAGTTTTCTTCAGTTCTGTAATTCTTGGTCCAATGCCAATATCCTTCAGTCTCTTTGGCAACAGTGGAGCTCTGGTTCCTAAAGCACCAAACACCAGCAGTATAACTTTTACTTTCATATTCCAAATCCTCTTCACTTCTCTCGCCTGATCCTGATAATTTTCTGCTTTTTCCTTTCTTTTTCCACCAATTTTGAGTCAAATGGAACCACAAAATCTATAATCCGACCCTGGTTTTTGGCTTTGTCACTTACGATTTGGTCTGGGCGTCTGGCTTCAATCACGTTGTCAGTTTGAACACTAAAATCCCACAAAATTTTCCTTCCCTCGTTTTCCATTACAGGCTCGTGTTGATGTTCATACCTTTTTTTTGTGACCACAACCTTCCAGTGGATCCTCTTGCGCACCCAGTCATGCCGTTTCTTGGACTCTTATTGGACGAATTTGCTGCACTCACTAGTGATATGGTTTATTGTTTCATCCACCTGTCCACATATTCTACACGTGCTATCTGTTCGGTTTTCATCTATTCTTGCTTTAATCACAGTTCTAATTGCTTGCTCTTGGACTGCCATGAGTAGTATTTATGTCTCGAGCTTCAGCCGTCCATCTTCCAACCATTACCATTGCTCAGTTGTTATTTCTTTGGTCAGCCTAAAAAATTTCCCATTATTATTATTATTATTATTGTAATGTTTTGCAATAACTCAGTCAGAGTGGAGTCTTTTGCAATAACTCAGTTCGAATTTCCACACCAATCTTTGAGATCTTAATAAAAAGTCTTCTTTTAAAACATTTAATAATAAAAATTAGCGATATAAGAGCTACTCGACGTTTCGATGTCATTTGACATCGAAACGTCGAGTAGCTCTTATATCGCTAATTTTTATTATTAAATCTTTGAGATCCAAAAAAAAAAAAAAAATTCCTCAAACTCAGACAGGTCTTATGTCGTCAAAATTAACATACAGGAGCGGGTCATAACAAATGACCAAGAGTCCTGCAGTTCGCACTCCTTACTACATTTGTAGTACCCTTCTCAAAATTCGGGCTGTTCCCAAGAGTGTAGTCTTGCTATAACTCAGTTCGAATTTCCACACCAATCTTTGAGATCCAATTTTGCATCTTTGTTATCACACCAAGGGCTCCAACAATAATTGGAATAACCTCCACTTTGTTCATTTTCCAAATGCGCATTATTTCAAATTTCAGTGGCTGATATTTATCTACCTTCTCGTCTTCTTTCTCCGTAACCCTGTCATTTCCTGGTACTGCTATGTCAATCAAGAGGCAGTGTTTTCTTTCTTTATCTACCAGTGTCAGATCTGGTCTTCTTGCTATGATATTCTCATCACATTGGATACTGAAGTCCCAAAGGAGCTTCACTTTTGCATTTTCCAGCACTGCCTTAGGCTTATGCTCGTACCATTTCTCAGGTCTCTCCATCCCAAACTTCCCACACAATTTCCAATGGACAATGCGTGCAACATTATCGTGCCTCCGCTTGTACTCCTGCGCCAAAATGGTACTTGCACTAATTATGTGGGTCACAGTTTCCCCTGTTGCACCACACAATCTGCACAATGGAGAATCTCCTGTGTGGTCAATATTGAATTTCACATACTTAGTGCGTAATGCCTGTTCTTGGGCTGCACAGATCAAGGCCTCTTTTCCAGTTTTCAAATCTGATTTCTTCATCCAGGCCCATGTGTCTTCTTTGTCAATCCTATCTCTGTGTTGCTCTTTTTCCATATCCTGCACAAATTGGCCATGCATTCTTTTCTCTCTCCATACTCTCATCTTGTCTTCTTTGAGATTTTGTTTGAATTCTTCTTTACTCTTGCAGTTTTCTGTGTCTATTATCCCTACTTGTCTCACTCCATTCAAAAATTGTTCTTCACTGTTTTTTATATACCATCCTAGTCCATTTTTCTCGCTTCTTATGCAATCCGCGCATCCAATGAGTCCCCTCCCTCCTTTGTTTCTAGGTATATACAGTCTATCTCCATCACTGTTCAGATTAAATGCTCCAGCCATCGTCATTTTCTTCCTGGTTTTCGTGTCCAATTCTTTAACCTCATCTTGTGTCCACTTCAGTATACCCCCTCCATGTCGTAAAACTGCAACAGCCCATGTATTTATTGCAGTGATTTTGTTCCTGCCATTCAATTTCGAGTCCAAAACCAGCCCCAATCTCCTGTAATATTCAGTTGTAAATGCTTTCTTCATTTCAACATCCTTAAATTTGTCCATCTCCAAAATCCCAAGGTATTTGTAACCATTCTCTTTTATGTCCTTCATCATCTGTCCATCAGGGAGCTCTATCCCATCAGTTGTAATCGCTTTGCCTCTTCATCACCAATACGCCACACTTCCTAATGCCAAACTCCATACGTATATCACTACTAAAGAGATACACTGTATTCACCAGTGAATCAATTTGATTCTGGTTCTTGCCAAACAGCTTGAGATCATCCATGAAAAGCAAATGGTTGGTTTTCAGCTGTCTCTCACACCATTCATATCCATTCCATTTTTTCTCAGCAGTAGTGAAAGCGGTATCATACATAAGACAAAAAGAAGAGGTGAAAGACTATCTCCCTGAAAAATTCCCCTTTTTATATTCACCTCTCCTAGCACTGTCCCTGCAGAGCTTAGTTGTATTTTCCATATTGTCATACTTCTTTTTGTGAATTCAGTTACATTCTGAACAATTCCAAATATTCTCATGCACTCCAATATCCAACTGTGGGGGACAAGGCCATACACCTTCCGATAATCCACCCACGCTATGGCCAAGTTCTTATGTCTCCTCTTACAGTCTCGAAGTATTGCCTTATCTATCAGCAATTGATCCTTTGTGCCTCTGCTCCTCCGTCTGCATCCCTTTCGCCCTTCTGGCAGTATGTTTTCAGTGTCCATAAATGTGTACATACTCTCAGCTATAATCCCTGTCATTAATTTCCACATAAGTGGTAGACACGATATTGGCCGAAAGTTGTCCACAGCATTCCCTTTTGCAAGGTCCTTCAAGCATAAAACAGTCCTCCCATAAGTCATCCAACTTGGTATTGGTTTCCCACTATTTAATATATCGTTAAGTTCAACTGATATTTTACCGTGAAGAGATGTAATGTTTTTTAACCAATACCCTTGAACACAATCTGGCCCAGCCCCCTTCCAATTTGGTACTTTACGACACTGGATGTTAACCATTTGCTCTGTAATCACAACTGTGTTTTGCAACGTGTTTTCTTTCGTTTTTGATATCAGTTAACCATTCTGCATCAGCCTTGTGCTCCTCCGCACTCCAAATGTCTCCCCAAAATTTTTTGCTTTCTTCCGCATCTGGAATTAAACCCTCTTGCCAAAAATCACCATTACGTTCTTGATAGAATTTTTTCTGGTCTGTCCTGAACGTCCGATTTTGTCTCTATTGAGCTATTCCCTGGTCATACTTTTTGAGTTTTGCTGTTTTGAGCTGTCAGTCTTTGCTTTAGCTCTTCTAAAACAACATCCAATCCCTTCCTCGCAATTTTGTATCTTCGGTCTAGTTCTTTGTACTTCCTTTCATTTTTCAATTGTCCCCTGGTCTTTCTCTCAAGCATATTAACATCTCGCCTCAAAATCTTTATGTTCTCTTGAATCCTTCTCTTCCACCATGGTTCTGTCCTTTCGTTCTTTTTCCTCTTCATTCCCAATGCCTTTGCCACATATGTTGTTCCAGCCCTGATTAAATAATTTATTTCCGTGATATCTCCTACTTCTATCTACCGAAGCAACCTATTAACATTCCCCGTTATGTTCTTTAGCCTTCTAGTATCCACCTTTTTGAAATCTTTGTAATCTACGAATTCCCTCGTTTTCATCGTTTCCAAAATTTCTCTGATAGTGTTCTGATCCTCCATGCTTAATTCATCCATATTTCCAGTACCAATATCTCTTTCTCTATTTTCTATAGGCTCACTTTCACTCCTTTCATGTCCTGCATTTCCATCAATTTCTTCATTCAAATTTTCCTCGTTACCGTTATCAACCTGTATTTTCCTTTTGATCCCTTCCAGTTCAAGTTCCGTCAACCACCCATTTTTCCTTATCTCCCTCGCCTGATCACGGAGGCGCTGCTAAGTTGTTGGAAATAGCCCTCTCTCATTCCACTCCTTGAGTAATCTCTGTCTGTATCTTCTTAGTGGGATACCATTTTCATCAACTGGGTTGCTCCGAAAATGACATTCCATAACAACCATATTCATCTTCTTGGTCCACTTTTTTTTCATTGCAGTCGCATGATGACGGTCGGGCCCACCGTGTGGATCAGTGGGACACCTACCGGGCGCGAGACCTTCACCATTGGTTCCAGTCCCGTTCACGCCGTTGTTTACATTATTGTTAATAGACATTTTACTCATTAATGAGGCGTGTTTTAAGGTTGCCACCAACTAGTATTTTTATCGAGACACCATCTCTAGGGGAGATGTCAACCAAGATTAAAGAGCCCCTCTTACCCTTACCATTGCACCGTTTGCCATCATTTTTCAAAGTTCCTGGTAGGCCTTCACGGCTACCGTAGCGGCCATGGAGTACGAGGCTCCACCGTACTTCGCCCTGCCGAGCAGTCTTCTACTTGATGTTGCCCGCCGTGCACGGCTAGGACGTGGGGTTGCATTTTACACGGCATTATTATTATTATTATTATAATTGTTATTGTTATTGTTATATATGGACTATTAAAACAGCCTTTTTATTTCTAGCCACCTTAACGCCATGTTCATTTAACCTGTCTAAATCTCGTTAAGTTTTAGTTTGTACCATCAGAGTGGCTAAAGCATTGGACATAACACTGGAGTAATTATAGGCCATGCCCATAACTCCAAACTCGGCAGAGATCGCAATTATAGTGATTTAAGCTGGCCATGTACATGTAATTTCAGAGTCATTTTCAGGATAACATGAACAAAATATTTCATGAATTGGTCAATTCATGAAATGTGCATGTAATATTTAGCATCTTCCCTAATTTGATGGCAACCAACAACAGGAATTGCAAGCAACGCCGAAAAATTCAGTTTTGTCAAGTTAGCGCGAAATCTAGACATTAACTTTTCAGTTTAATTTGTGCAAAGCTCATAATGAACCAATCTTATCTTTCAATATCCGTTTGAAAACATATTAACAGACGATTTTTAAACTTATCGAGAAAAAGTGATTCAGTCTATAAAAGAAAACTCTGCGGAATTTCTCAGCTTGACCCTGTCTGTAAACCTGTCTGTTCTTTTCCTTTAGTGTTGTTGCCATGGTACGAGGAAAAATCCTTAATTTTACATTTACCCTACCATGTCCCATCATTGCTGTACTACTCGGCCAAATAGGAGTACAACTGTTCCAGGCAACGTAGCAACTTGTTTGAAGTATGTTTTATGTTTTTCCTGTTATTTAGGACTTGCTATGGCTGGTAATCAGTTCACTAAAAAAATAAATGTCCCTGAAAATTTGAAAGGACTTGTAATAGGAAAGTACCGAGCAGGTCTGAATGATATTTCCCAAGCTACAAAGGCACATTTATTTCTTAATAAACGGGATAATGAAATATACGCGAAAGGAACTGATCAACAAATCAAACTGGCAGAACAATTGATTCAGGAGAAGTTGGTAAGAACTTTAAGACAGCTTTCAGTCAACGATCTGGTAGAATTTTCCCTGACTGTGTGTGTAATTTTTTTTTTAACTTATTCATTATAGTTTCAATTAAAATTGTTTATTGTTAATAGTCATGACTCCTGAGATTATAATGCCAGCGTGTCGTTATCGTGGATATTCATTCATAGTTAAGCTCGAAATGCTGTAAGTAACGAGAAACGAGGTAGGATGCTGTACCGTGAGAGTAGGTACTTACCTCATGGTCCTTACGTGTTTTCCTGCACAGTTCTTTGACGTGAAAGATTTTTGTATTTGTATTGTAAGCTTACGATAACGCTACACATTTTTTAACATGTGCATACAGTATTTGCACAGACAGCATTTAAAATTTAATCAGCCACAATGAGCTTTAATAATAATAAGCGAATTTATAAATTGATCTCGTTATCACAACAGCTACATATTTTTACTGAGTTTAGACATCTTTCCTCGAGATTCTAGAGTTTATAACTTTTCAAGGTTTTCTCGAAACAGCATTACCGAACTCAAGTATACGTGAATTCTTTTTCTTTCATAAGATCACCCTGTTGTCAATGACATGTAACGCGCTTTTTATGTAGGTATATACATGTCACGGAAGCTGATCCGCGCTTTAACATTTTTTCTTGTGCCGACGTTTGTTCAGTTTTTTTATTGTTACAGATTGAAAAGAAGACGGGCGGATACAGGAAAGATGTTCGCGTTCCGACGGAATTTATAGGCTTAGTAATAGGGAGAGGAAAAAGGAATCTAGACTGCTTGGAAACAAAGTCTGGAACAAAAATCCGCCTCTCTTCAAATGAAGGTGAATTTGGCGTTTTCACGATCAGCGGATCTCCAGGAAAATGTGAAAGAGCAAGTGCGTTGATAAGGGAAACCATTGTAAGTTTAGACGAAAATGGGGTTTGGATATTTAACTTGTAACTAAAAGTGAGTTTCATTTGCCATTTCAACAACGAGTTTTGGTGTTTGACTAGGGTATCAAAGCACAGAAAACTGTGCATCATTATGTCGCCAGCGAAGGTCCATTTTTTGCTTGCATTTGCGCGAATTGAATTTTTCTCACAGCATAAATCAATGAAAGAATCAAGCAATAAACCAATTACAAAACCATGGGTAAATCTGTCCTCTGTTTTTGAGAGCTGTACCATAGTAAAATGTCACAATATCCTGGCAAAGTAATTACAAAGTTTTAACCTTTTGTCATTTTTCTTTTTGAAATTTTTTGTTGGGTATTAATACTTCTCACGAGTATGAAATAATTTCTTTACCAGAACAATTTTACTGAAATATCTTTCTACCATGCAGCATCCACATGAATTACGAGAGAAAGGAATGCGGATCGTACATTCTCTAAATTTGACGAGAGAACAAAACTCCCCAGTTTTTAAACAATTGAACATTCTTACACCTCAACTGGTCACTCTTCATGATGTACAGTAGTGCTTGTGTATAAATTGTGTAATCTATAATAAGTTATGCTTCCATTTTTTAGATACTTTTTTACACAAGTGAATGAAATGCATCTGTATAACATTAAACTATTTTCAAAAATGACTCATTGATTACTAAAACTAAGAAGGAATTGCAGAATTTTCAGTATTAGATTTCAAGGTCCTAAAGCTTGGAATTCTATCAGTGAAAATATGAAAAGTTTGTAAGTTAAAAAATCAGACTCAATTTAATGAATAATGAATTTAAATTTTCAAGCACCACAGGCTTTCTACATGTAGACCTCAACAACAATTATTTTTATGACTGCCTCACCACATTGACATTGACGTGATAAAGAGACTTATTTCGTCTTCCATCGGCCGATATATAACTGAAAACTGCCATTGTAATTTTTTGCTGCCTGCCTTGTCAGCCTTTATTGGTTATTTCTAGTAGCTCGTACGCCTTGCAGTTTACATTCTAATAAACACTTGAGTATATGCTTCCTTCGCGTGTTAAGGCTGGAAACGAGAAAGATAGTGCTTTAGCTTAAATGAAATAAGTCTTTGAATATAAAAGGTGATTATTCATTGTTTAGAATGTGCGTTGTATAATGAGTGTACAGTTTTAGATTAAAATAAATATAGTTGACTAGTATTTTACGTGCATCAGCCTTTGGAGTCTCTGATGCTTTATAATACACTCAGTTTTGTGGATCGTTTAGCTTGCTCATTGAATGCCAGTCACGTAATGGAACCCAGGTCATTGATTTTTCGAAATCTTATAAATTATGTAGAATTTAGAGCAGCAATTATGAAGTTTCCACTTTGATAAGAAGTGATGTTGGTATATCTTGAATATTCCAAAGATTTAATAAGTTTTTGTTTGGCAGGCGAATATCCTGAAAAGTGAGAGAGTGAAACAAGTAGTTACCTTGGAGAGTGAAACAAGTAGTCACCTAATGATCCAATTAAATCATAAATAACGTAATACGTTAGCCTCGTGCAAATATGTCTATACAATGCAACCCACCCTCATTCACAGTTGCGCAACAAATTCTCGGATGAGCATACATAATAAAGAAAATATCTGTATCACGAAGTTTTTTCTTTAAAAAATTTTATAATGCGGTACTATAGTAAGAGGAATTTTTGTTTGGTTCACAAATTGAAATCCTCTCCAAAGGGAGCACAAATTTTATGTATACCATTGTAAGATAGTCTTTCGTCTGGAAATTTTGTTTATCTTCCGAAAGAAATTTTCATTTCTGCTATGTAACAAGTCTTTATGACTGAAATGCACGACGTGGAACTATGGAATTTACTTCGCAGCTCTCCTCTCATATTTTAAAAATGTTTATATTTCCGGTTTGAACTTCGAAAGGGTTAATTAGTCGTCATTAATTCAAGAAGGGCGGGAAGAAACGGCAATTGGAAACCACTGATTTGAGCAGTATAAAGAAGTACAATTTTACTGTTAAAATTGTTTAAAGCCATATATTAGCAGGTTATCACCGGCAACTCCGGTATCCTTTTGCAATAACACTGCATCCATGCGAGGTGTCACTTTTGGACCTCTTGGGAGCACAGTTAAATTATAGCTCAGGGATGTTCAAGTTTTCAAAAGGTTGATAGTATGATCAAAAATTCATTTGTTTACGGGTTGCATTAATTTTTCAAGGTAACAGTTGTGAAGTGCAACTTTCGCTGTAATTTTGCTGGAAGACTGCTGCTATAATATATTAAGTGCTAGATATTCTTTCGTTTGCAACGCGAAAGAACGCATTCACTCTTTTATAGACGGAATTGAAGAAGGCGTTGTAACTTCAAAGAAATTAAAAAGAGTAAGTTATAAATGAGGTGCAAGGAATTTGATTTCGGTTAAGAAAGAAAGCTTACGTGTCTGAGTTTATCAATTATCTTAATTAAGAGGACAAGTATAAATTCAAGATGGCTACCGACCAATTCACTCAAAAAATCTCAAACGGGTCGTATCCGGTGAACTCAATTTTCATATCTAGAATGCTAACTGGTCAATGTAAAGTGAAGCCAACATCGCCGCCCATGGAGGGAAATTTTTGGACGTCAGTTTCAGTCCCCTACGCGTGCTTCTACGTTAGTCTTAGTCTCCCACGCGACCTTTTTACTTTTTCTGAAAATTTTCCTTATTGAAAATACACACAAAGCATGTCTTCGAAATATAGAAATGAGTTTAAGAATTTCAAATACATTTCGACCAAGTCAAACCGAGTTACAAGTTATATTTTCACGAAAATAAATTACTAAATTGACGAGAAACTTGATAAAATGGTCCCGAAAAGTTACTTGAGGAAACTACTAAGTGCACGTCCTTTTTTACCGTCAGTTTATCATCTTTACACAGTTTAGGACAGTTCTTGGGCCACACGATAATAACGAATCTTTTTAAACACTCGAATATGTAAAACTGGTCCAGTAATATTTCGTCTGTTCACTTTTTCCGTGGTTGTGAATGTTTTCGAAGACGAACCAAACAACTGAAAATTAAAGTCGTGTAAAGGACTGGAACTGACGTGGAAGACCGCGAAGAGGACTGAAACTGACGTCCAAAATTTCCCTCCATGGGCGGCCATCTTGGCTTCATTTTTTACCCGAGCGAATGACTGGGAGTTAGCATTCCAGATATGGAAATTGAGTTCACTGGTCGCATCTCGGGGTCAGGCGGCCGCATTTGACCCGCGGACCGCATTGTGGACAGCCTTTTAATATGGCTGATAAGATTAGCCATAAATAAATAAATAAAATAAGTATAAGTACGTAAGTAGTAAGTAAAGTAAGTAAAGCCAAATAAAGTAAGTAAAGTAAAGTAAGTGAAGTGAAGTAAGGTAAAGTAAAGTAGGGTAAAGTAAAGTAAGGTAAGTAAAGTAAGATAAGTGAGTGGAGTGGAGTAGAGTATAAATAGTAAACAAAATTCTTATCACTGTATTTAACTGTCCATAAATAATTGTTTTCAAATTATGGGCATCCATATTACAGGAACTCTTCATTCGTATGTAATTCATCAAATAATGTAGCAATGTGGAGTGATCTTCTAAACAAAGTATGTTTCTTTTGAAGTACATTTCGTAAGTTGTTCCTCTTAAACTTAGGAATAGCCCTATGTAAATATCGTTAAAATAAATACACATAAGGCTTCTCTCCCTTGGCCCTCTTTTTTCAAACTGTTCAATAAACTCGTTGCTCATGTCCGATTAGCTCAACTTGAATTGTAGGAACTTTGTCCATACAATTCTGCAGCATGTGCATATCATTATACTTTATTATAACTGTGACGGTGAATGGCTCTTCTCTGTATTCTAATCTGGGCATTAATATTCTTGACAAGGTCACCACTCCCGTATGGTAAATTTATTGCTGTTGTTAGAACAAACTTTGATTGGTTACTTTTAATGACGAATTTCACTCAGAGGATCTAAAATAGGCATTTAATCAAACGTCTAACTGTTGATGGCTTTATCAGGTAATAACCTGGAGCAGTAAATATGGTTTTTCTTCGGTTTTTAATTTTTAATATGATTATAATTAGAATATTTATTACTAAATAATTTCGTTAATATGGTATGGCAGTTATTACGTTTTAATTTATTACATTACTTGTTATTTCTAAATATGAATATTAATACAAACATGTGATTCATAAATTAATCAATTATTTAATAAATTGACTATTTAGTTACTTTGCCACTAAAGCATTTCTCAATTGCTGAAATAAGTTTGAATATTTAATCATTAGATCTCCTTCAAAGACCATATGTCAAGAATGAGACTTGGTGGAGACAAGCATTTTGCTTACTTCAACCAGGACTATGATCATGCTGAGTTCTTGTTGAAGAAATATGATAATGCACCAAAATTGGATGGTTTTATTCAAGGACAACGGTTCAGAATTGAGATTGAAACCCAGAGCGACAAAGAGGTATATAAAATTAGTTTATTTCAGTTACTTTTATGCGTTGAACAAACAAACTGTACAGATATCGAGACATACTTAAGTTTAATAAGTCAACGTGTCTTTGTAGAAATGTTTCAGTCAGGCCACAATAACGTCGATCAAAGAGATTCTTTTGGAATCTTTAAGGCATCTGCACGAGATGAAAGATGAAGAACAATTAAAGATAGATTTATGGTGTCATTTTGGCAAAGTGTTTGTCCATAATGTTGATCAAGGTATACTACACAGTTCGTTTTGTTTTGTTTCTGAACACCTCCTACGTACGAAGTACAACATTAACTGAGAATCGACTGAACTATCGCATTCAGAACCTACTACAAAGACTTAGATTAGAAAGCTGGTACAACTTACCCCACAGCTTACTAGATCACAACGATTACCAGTACCTTACTGAACACTTATATATTCGAACAATCAATAGACCCGCGCTGACCCTCATGGATTTACCAACAATACTCACCCACCCACGCATTAGCGTATGTTTTTTAAAATAACGCCGCCTCCGAATAAGCGCCACTCATGAGGCCTAAATTATTAAAATAAGTGCCGCACTCAACAAGAATGCGGTGCCGATTGGCGAGTTCGCAAATGAGGTATGTATAAAAAGGACTGGTTACTAGTTAGATGGGCGCTGTGCATCATGGTACGTTTGAAGGGACGCTCTGGGGGACGCCGTATCGATAATCTAGTAAACAGTGGAACGAAAAGTTTACTTAACGTGGAAGATATTTGCCCAACAAATCATACTAAGAAGTAGCTTTAGTGGAAGATGTATTCCTTGCACAAGATTTGGTAAACCAGTTGAGCAGTGACACCGGCGGTACTGAGGAGGATTGCTTGTCGCAATGCAAGAACCACTGGAACTGAGCCTCAACTGGGGACGAGTATCGTCGGCAGCGTTGTTTGGAAATACTTTTTGGAAAGTCCCTTTTAATTTTGCTCTCTTTTACACTATGACCTAGCTTTCTCAAACGATAGCTTTTACTTTAAAATTCTTTTGAAACATTTGGTCTGTTTGATCAAATAAAACTGGAGTGTGTACTTACCAAGTAGTCCGTTGTGTTTTAGATTAATGTAACCGATCTCATCAAAGCTTTTGTGACAGGTAGAGATCCCGAATTTCTTGATCAATCTTTTAAAATCATGTTTATTTTGTCTGCATTTACCAAAATCGATGGTTTGAAAATCATTCCTCAAACTACTGCTCAAACATCCCCACACAGATTACTAGCAATCAAGTCAGGTAAAACAGGTGATGTTTTCGTGTCTCGTTGGACTTCCTCGGCCACGCGTTAGTCCAAAAGAATACATTTTGCTGCAAAGCAGCTCTTTTGTGTTCCTCAGTGAGCACAAAAGATTGCTCAAGAAATTCGAGATATCTCTCGGTCACACAAGCTTTGATGAGATCGGTGATATTAATCTAAAACACGACGGATACTTCATAAGTATACACTGCAGTTTTATTTCATGAAACACGCGAAAAAGCGCCAAAACGTTTTAAAGCAAAACTTATTGTTTGGGACATCTCGATCACAGTGAAAATAAAGAGCAAAATTCAGACCATCGAAAACACTTTCCAAAGAGCGCTTCTGATGATACTCGCACGAAGAAAAGTAATCGAATAAAATACCTTGCCTCCAGTGCAAGTTCATTCCCAATGGGTCTTACATTACTACAAGCAATCCATCAATTCAGTATCGCCACAGAACACTACAGCACTGCTCCACTGGTCTACTCAATCTTGTTCAAGGAATATCATCTTCCATTAAAACTACTTTATGATATTATTTTTTGGGCAAATATCTTTCATGTTAAGTAAACTTTTCTTCCTACTGCTTATAGATTATCGATATGGCGTCCCCCAAAGCTTCCCCTCAAACATACAACAATGCATGGCGCACATCTAACTAGCCACCAGTCCTTTTACTATATTCTTCATGTCTGAACTCGCTAATTCGCAGTGATGTTGAAGAAGCTAGTCCCACGATGCAGGCTCTTGACCTCGATCAGAATTAAATCCGATCGTGGAAAAGATAATGACATTAATTAATAATGACGATACTTTAGCGTGCGTTTCGTTTATCTTGTTCGTGTTGTTTTCGTTCTTAGAAGTAAAAAGTAGTTATGTTTTATCCAGAATCGTTTCTTTCAATTAGTTTTAATGAGCGCTTCTCTTGAATAAGTGCTGCATCAAAAAGTCGTAAAATTTAATAAGCGCTGCGGCGTTTATTCGAGTAAATACGGTAATAAACATTCAAAATACGCCCAACACTCACACATACCATCGTTATACACGCCTAGTGTGGCGCACCTAACAGAGCCAGATAAAGAGGCGAACCTCACAGCCATTTCTCACTTGACTCTGAGGATTATCACTGCTCAGGCCGTCGACAAATCGGTCACCGAAAACAATCTTTCTCAAGACTGCAACAACTAGATGATTAACAACCAACTTCTACACTTTGTTTTGGTTCATTTCCTCCTTTTTTTTTCTTAAATTGAAGTTTAAATAATTTGAAAATCAACCCTGGGAACTTCACCTGAAGGTTAACGTAGCCTGATATATGTTTAGACACCTTTATATCACCGTCAAAAGACAGCTCCGATCAACTCTTTTCCAGAGGGAGTTGACGAGTAAAATCGTCTGGTATTAGCCAAAGTAAAATGATGGGAGTTTTATCCCACTGGAAAACAGTTAAGCCACCGTATCTAAATCTGTTTCTAAATCATAGACTCCTGCTGATCACACGAAGGACACTTCAGCCAAAATATTTCATTTTAAATAACCAGTTACGTGACATCAACCTCTTAAAGTAGCAAATACGGAATTATGAACCCAGAAAACGCATTAATGTCGGCGATTCAACTAAAATCCTGAAGTTCTGATTTTCAAAACATGCATTATCTTACAAAAATAGATCCAGTTTATTGTTGGTTACGTGACCGGAATATTCACCAATTGCAAAATGTCGGTTTAAAAGCAAACTTTCCTCTCAAAATACAAGGAACTGGTAGTCTTTCAAATTGCTCCTGGAAATACTCCAGAAACACCTGTTGCCAAAACCTGTTGTAGTAGTTGAGCGATTTCACAAGAGAAATCAACTTCGAGGTGAGACCGTGAATTCGTAAAGGACGTGGCTGTATTAAAAGGTTATCCGAACATTGAGAGTTTGGGAGAAATTTAAATGGTATGCTCAGAGATATAGACATGTCTTGTACATGGGCTGAGAAAATATTGATTTCTAAAGCAGATTTATCATTCGCTAAACTGCATTAGTGATAAAAACACAAGCGAAGGACTTGCTCGAGTTTAGGGAAAGAAGAAGCCCCAAGTCTGTAAAACGGAAAAACAAAACTACGAATGTGAGTGGCCCGGAATTTGAAAGAGGGAATAGAAATTAAGAACTTTAAGGCACATGCACCGACCAATACAATTTAGCAAATATTAAGCTGGGCATTTCCCAAACAGTGAAAGTAAAACTGACAACGAGATTTGACGGAAGAATGAATAATTTATTCATAACCAGCACAGACTGATATATAAATTTAATAAACGTAAAAGCGCACCGCATGACGTGAGGTATGATATCTACCTACATATCTTCTTTTAGTTTAGCCATAACCACTACCACAATCACTTGTTTCTAAATGCTGATTCTTCAATAAAATTTTATTTTGTCAAATTCAGGAAACATTCTGTTGGGGGAATCCTGCTTATTCTAATTCCGGAATACCAATACAAGATTAGACGGATATCCGAACATCATGAAACAGTATAGAGATTCCAGCAGCGGGACATGTTTGTCAGTAGTAAACTATTCCCTAATGTTACTGAATAGGCTTTCATTATGTTTTCAAGAATATGTTTTCAAGAGATGTTTATGGTGGACTCTTAGAGGGAAAAATTTGTTATTTTTGCGACCCCCTTTCCAATTTCGTTTCTACTGCAAAATCTACTGTGAATGACAGAACTTGAATGATTACGCATGATTACAAGGGGGGGTCAGAAATGAGTGAAAAAGTGATTACGTAATATGTGAACGCTCCCCAACACATCGACACCATTCAATTGTCCAAGTTAAAAACTGTATTTCAAGAGCGTTACTTGCTGTTTATTACAAATAATATCTTGTTATATGACCTTCCTAACACGTATACTATTAAACTGCACAGTATTTAGAACTCTGCGGCCAGACTTGTTAACCCCTTAAGGTTCAGTGTCCTGTATAAAGGACATCAAGAACAAAAGAGCAAATGGGAAAACAAAGCGAAAACAATGAAAGAACATTGAACAAAAGAAAACGAATTCAACTTTTAAAGAGTTAAAGGCTGTCCTGGATTTTGTCACATTCCTATTTTTTACCAGTCTTCATTGATTCCCAGTGAGTTATATTAAATTTAATATGTACAAGCTGTTTTCTTTTAAATGACTTGCATCGTTTTGGTTCGAAGCACCAACGTGATTTACTATCTATTGCCAAGCTACTCGGTAAAGTTTTCAATCTTATAATAGTTCATCATTTGTTCCCACAGGAGCTGATTGTAAAGTGTCTTTAGTTGATAGAGTATTTAAAAGATGAAAATAATTCCAAGATAGGTGTGCTTTATTATCATTTTTTCCATCGTTAAAACACAATATTATTTTTATTGTAAAATAAATAGATTAATGAATTAAGATAAGACAAGACATGAGGAGACGAGGCTACAGAAAATGAAATATAATAAATCGGAAAACTAATCATAATGTATATTTTTCTCGGAATTGTTTTCATTTTGTACATACTGAAGAAATCAGTTGGAAGAAGATTATGACAGAGCATTCTTGACCGTTGCGCTCAAATTATGGATCTATCTACCTATTAAAATCAGAAATAAAACTTATTGCCTAGCAAATAATTTTAAGGAACAGAATGTTGCACATAAACACATCAAGATATTTGGAAAAAACTTTAATAAGAACTAACATTTCATCATTTTAAAGTATTTTCCAAATATCCTGACGTGTTTGTGTACCACATGGCTAGGCAATAACTTTTATTGCCAGACTTTGGTTTCCGCCTGGTATTTTGATAGCCGAAATCTTAACAAATAGAATCAGAAACATAAGGACCGTAGAGAGGAGAGTTACTGGAGCAACTACACCGAGGTCCGCTTTTCGCAAGGGGCCCGCTGCAGACCGTTCCATTCTAATCCGCTAATTTTGTTTCAAAAACTCATTGAAAATTCATGAGGAAAATACAAAGAAAAATCATAACCATGTCGCGTCTTCAACCCTTTTAAGTCCATACCCGACTTTGGTATTTTACTCTGGATAAAGCCAGACGATTTTACTCGTCAGCGGGAGACCTTTTGGACAGGAAAGGTTTAAAGGTGATAGAAACACACTTATTGTCTTAGAAATTATTTAATTGTATAGAATAAATTAATTTTAGAAATATTCAAATAATTTAGAGCAGTCAATAAATACCATTCATGCAGTATGAATGAGTGTAAAAATTTGTCTGAAATCCCCGGCGTCTCTGACGTCAGGAAAATTTAGGCTCTCTGTGGCCCTACCTTCCCCTGAGCCCATCTTGGCTCTTGGCGGCCCTGAGAAACATTGATTCTTTGCTAGCATTAAAAACTGCCATTAAGACACATTCTCGTCAATTAGCTTTTAATATTTAATATTTTTTAATATTTTATTGATAGTTTATTTTATTTATATGTCAATTGGATTTTTAATTAACTTTTCATTAAATGAAGCCTTATTAGTTGTTACAATGCGCATATGAACATATTCTGGGGTAAAGTGCGCAGTATAAATTAAATCAAGTCAAATCAAATTAAAATTTATTATGATTATTATTATTATTATGTTTAGCCTGCAGAGATTTATTCATCGGTATGTTATGGACTAGTCGATCACTCTTTCAACTCCCTCGGTTCTCTACACACTCCTTGCAATTCCTTGCACATGGACTCTTATTTAGAGTAATGTTTGTGCCTTTCTAAATAGCTGCGTAACAGTTCGCAGCGTTAAAATCTTGTTCTGTGGTTTCTCTTTCTGGATACAGTTGTGACTAAGCAAGACAAATTGACTATTTGCATGACATGTCTTTCAGTAATCAGTTATATGTCTTGAAAAAGAGTTTCAATTAAATTATGCGATGTTTTACCCGTAATAAAACCTACGCGATGCTTATATTTGACAGAGGAAGAAGAAAGTAGATTCTCAATGGACGATTTAAGTGGACGGCTAGGTATTACTACCAACAACCATTACAGAAATGTTTCATCAAAAGGCGGTGTACACGAGGATGAGGAGTCAGAGGATGGTCGAGACTGGAAAACAATGTTTGAGGAAGGGATGGAATCTTCTGATATAAATGATGGGGTACTTGAGGATGGATGTTTGGACCATGTACGCACCCAGTGGCGTTATGACTACGCATTTACCACACCATCAGGTAGTTCCGGTAATCATAGGTTTGCCAGCCAATTGTTATCGATTCATCAGTCCACATAAAATTCATACTTCAAGTCATTGGAAACAAAATATGGTGAACTCTTAAAGTACTTTACTGGTTTTGCTCGATTCTCATTCCCGTTTCACAAAAGCCTAATCGAGTGAAAAATTTGGTGGTTATTAAACTATGGTTATTTCTTTTAGGACTAATTTGATATCGTTTGAGGTCATAGTGGGCCCTTAAACATGCGACCATGGTCGTAGTTTTTCTTTCATTCTCTAATCTGTCATAACATGAACGTGAACACAAGCAAACAAGATTTACCATGAATGTTACAGTTCCCATATGGTAGCTTTGTGACATCATGGACGACATATTCATGCTCGTGATGTGTATAAAACTCAGAAATAGTACGTAACTGCTATATGAGCTTCATGAACGTTCACATATCATCTGTAAATTACGTTTAATTCAGCAGATAGGGCCTTTACCACAACTTTCATTCGTTCTCTTTATCAAGTCCTGAGTGGTAAAAGTGACACTGAGAGGGTCTTTTCGATGCTGGAAAAGTTGTGAATACAAATTTCTGAGACCCTTGGAAAAATATTGACAGGTACACTTAGCATCAAAAAATAGTATTTAGGAAAATGGTCCAGCGGTTGAAAAGGCAAAGGTAGCAGTTTGAAACACCTAACGTCCGTTCAACTGATTTAATTCGCAAAAAGCTTGTTACCTCCTTTTAAATTTAAAAGAAAATTAGAGTAGTTTTGCACATTTCTTGTATGGGAAGCATTAGTTCTCTTTATACAACACATGAATGTTAATATGTATTCTACCTATTGTTTTCTTATAGACAGATACATACGTCTGAAAGTATGGGAATCCTTGCCGGACAATGAGCCACCCCGTGAAGTCAAGAACCTTTTAAAGAAAGTGTTTCTTCAGGGTCAAGGAGAGAATGTGGTAGCTTGGCTTTGTTACCCTTCTTCTACGATCGTCAGAGGGGATATAATCACACCGTGCTCAAACTATGATTGCCGACTGAAACTCAGAGGAGGTAACAGACATATGCTAAAGTCAATGTTTTCCAATCAAAAATACTGATCTATCGTTGTTTAAACTATTAAAATAAACTTATTTTATAAATATTGTTGTCTTTCTAAGTCAAACAAAAACCCATTTTAGGCCAAGTAAAAAAAATCGTGTGGTTCCGGTTACCCGACCGACCCTAGGTTAGCTCTGCCAACCCTGTATATTTTTGCCAACGATTTTTGGTTACGAGTTTGCGATTGAGCAAGTGAAGGGCCTGGGAACAATGTTGCTACATCACGCAAACTTGTTCCCAGTACTCTTCTCACGCGGTTGGGAAGTTGGTGGAAAAGAGTTTACAGTTCCTCCTCCAGACAACTCCGAAGCCATTTTGCTCAGTTTCCAGGCTGACCTAAATTAAAAAAAAAGCCGACCTAACTACCCTACTTTTTTCAAGAGGTAACCAGAAGCACGCAATTTTTTTTAATTGGCCTTATCAACACCTGGTCACGGTGGCTGGCTGATATTTGACGTCCAGAATTGCTGTGGTAGCTGTAGCTTCCGTGAAGGCACTGAAAACGAAATTTGTACTTGAACTTCAAAGCCATCCAGTAACTAGCTCAATAAAAACGTCACTGAATTTTATTGACTTTGGTTCAGTGCGTACGTGTGTTTATGTAAAAATCATGTTCGTGAAATAACGAAATTAGCGCAGATTAGGAAAATATTAGTATTATTGATTGTATATTCAACATTAGGCAAAATTAAACAAGACATATATTAGAAAGAGAATTCAGTTTTGTTATTAATGACACATGGAGCTTGCTGAGGTAGCTAGATTGAATTCAGATTCTCAAAAGCCCTCCAGTCTCGACATCGTTTATTGCTTAACTAGTTATAAGGTTTACAGCTTTTAAACAATCTTTTAACAAGTTTTTAAAAGGCCAATTTTCAAATATGCTTCATTTATTCTACTTCTTTAAATTTTGTTCTGAGAAAAATTTTAATGTTTATGGAACGTATTTTTATTTAGGAAAACGATCTGTCCTCAATGAAACATGCTCCTTCAAAGTGGAAAACGATATATTGTCAGATTACGTGTCGCAATGTATACTTGATACTGTAAACCATTGCTTAAACCTGCCCTCGTCTGACTTACCTGAAGGATTTAAATGTCCCTTTTACCGAGCGTCGGTAGAAAAAATTTTCTCTTATGAAGATGATGAAAACGGAACGTTTACGATAGTCGTCATGGATGAGAAAGGCTGGGATTCTGACTCATTAGACAAAAGGGAACAAAAACAGGTTAGTTGCGGAATTACATGATACTTTTCCCCCAGATATTTTAAAAGAAGTGTTGCCCGAAGCTTCTAAATTCAACTTCACTCTTTTTGGTCAGTATCCGACTTCTTAATTTTAATCTGGCTGACGCCAAACAAGTATACTCTGACTACCGCTGCAGTTTTACTCATTAAGAGAAGACGTCTCAAACCAGGAGGGGTCAACTGTTTCCAGCACAGAGTGGTCTTTTGACTTTGTTCTGACTGATGACCGAAGTTTTTGTTCAGTTAGGAATTGGTTAAAATGCACTCCGGTCATACAGTTGAATTAGGAATATTTAGGCCTCGTCAACCGGTTGTCAAATACCGAAGAAGAATGTCCTTTGAGGCCTAACAAAGCATTGTCCGCAGAAAAACTCACATGTAGCATAATTGTGGTTCTTATTGAAGAATTCCTTCATCACAATTCTAAAGTAGGAGTGGAGAAATACAGTTGTTATTACACATTTTGTTCTTCATATAAAGAGACAACGATGTTCATAGAGCAATTTATAAATTCCAAAATTTTTGAATTTTTAATAAGATGTGTAAAATCTCATAAAAACTATCTGAATTACTTTTTTGCGGTCCGAAACTTAATTTTACTCTGGCTGACGCCAAATAATTTTACTTTACGGGGAAATACGTCTTGGACCTGAAAATGTTAAATAATTCTAAACGACTTTGGTTAATCTATAGCACTGACCTAAAGTTTTCGCTTTTGAATTATTAGTTGCACTTTTCTGTTGACCTGAATTTCCGCCTAATCTAAGATCAATGACCTGGAATATATTGCAAATCCTTGTTTATGGAATAGATACCTCACTATCTTATCGCTTCTCTAGCTCTTCGTCATGTCTTAGCAGACTTCATATATGATGATGGGTGCGTAGTTGCTAAGGAAAAGGCAATTTTTCCCACGATTGATGCCTCTTTCAAAGCCTGTTCAGAATTTATTAATTGAAACCCCGAATGCGCAGCATGTGCTGAACAATTTTTACTTATAAAATGCAAACAAATGAAGGAATTTGTTAATGGAAGAGAGTGCAGTGGTTGTCACCACGCTTGGATTAGCGATTGTGGCATTTTGCCTTGACACCCACACTGGCACAGTGGCCAGTCCCAGCCTGTTCGTCACTTTGAGAAGGGAGTAGCGGCCTTGCTAAACCCAGTAGGCCAAATACTAAAAATTAGTGTGAAGAAAACACGTAGTACTAAAGAAGCTGTTGCAGTAATACGATCGGGTCGTCTACACTTAATAATGTCAAGCAAGGTTGCCCTTTCACCCACCTCTCCATGATCTTCCCTTTTTATTTCAGACGTCTTCGTAGCTATCATTCTCTTCAATGTTCTGAAAGACGCTACAAGAACCTGTCGCATCCTTGAACTTCCCTTTGAGAGCTCTACGTACTGTACATTTATTGGTGGGCGAGAAGGCAATCTATGGTTCACTGTTGTTCTTCATGCATGTCACTGCTGGGTTCTTCAGCCTTCATAAATTAGTTTCTGGATTTCTCAAATGCTAGAATTTTTATTCCTGTCAATAGCACGACCACAATTCTGCTCCCTCTAAACAACAACCACTGCACTCTCCTCCTCTTATAGATTTTTTTTCATTTTAACGCATTTTAATAACGAAAATAGAACCTAACATACGAACGACAGGTTTGAATAAAAGTGACACTTCACTTCGGTAAATCCACGGATTGATTTAATAACCACAGGGAAGATTGTGAAAACTCCGCCGGACATTAGTATCCAGTTGACTAAGATGTAATAAAATGACATTTCTTAAGAAGTGGGAAAGCATCAGAGTAATCAATTCATGAAACAAAGATACAACCAGAGCATTCTTGGTCGTTGAGCTTTAATTAAAATATGTGAATTTCAAAATATAGGATTAAAAATGGTATATGAATAGGAGACCTAATTTTTTTCCAGTAATTTTAACTTCGTATGATCTGAATTTTATTAAAGCTTATTGCAAGCAGATATGCATGCACCACCCTTAACGAGTGCTTCCTAGCTTAAAAATTAGACGCCTTTCTTGACTCTTGCGGCTATCATTGCCACCGGTGATGGATGAGGTGGCACAAAAACCTTCATGTCCGAAATAGAATGATTCGCGCTATTGAAAAGTCGGGCGACAGGATTGTCAACGTCGCTTCTTAAGGAAGGAAGATGTTCGGCAAACCTCTTATAAAGACGTCCGCCAGTCTCACCGATGTAGAGTTTATTGCATTTACTGCAGGATATGCAATAAATGATCTAAAGGAGGAACATGTGAAATCGTACCGAACAACAAAATTAGATTTGGGTCTACAAATGGTCAAACTACCGTCATTTGTCGCCCCTAGGTTTTAACGAAAGAAACCATCGCGTTCAATGAACTATCAGTTCCAGTCTGTTAATTGCGCTTTCTAAACTGATCTATACAGGTCTTTTCCTTTGGCTAGTCTCTATATTTTTACTTTTGCTTTTTGCGTCTGCTGTTGCTAAGCAACGGCAGCGCTATTGCATCAACTGATTTGTTTCTGACCGTCGTCATCTCGAGATGACGTTTTGTGATGTAATAGGAAGTGGGTGAGTGTGGACTAAGGGCCCTGGATACGAAGTTGCAGCTTCAAGACGAGCATCATGTCTCAGGATGTCGTCTGTTGCTGCCGTTTTTATTCAAAATGTGTGCGAGGTTAAAGGGAGATGGTATCAAAGTAAGAGGGGAAGAGGTTAGAACATACATCATAGTTGTGATTTTTGTAGATAGAGAGATGTTCAGAGATTTAACGGGGTTTTTACTTCCGTCTTTAGGTTGACAGGTTTACACATGTGAGTTCGTCAGTTCTCACAGGAGGCAACGTATTTATACTGAACAAAATTTCGATCACACTTGATCCATGAAGAAAACCATTGTGCTTGTCAAAAAGCTAAAGGAAGCCACCGTGCTCGTTAGAATCAGTCTTAGTGAAGCCAAGGCGCTCGTTATAGTCCATTCGAAAGACATTACAAACGAAGGCATAGCCATGCCTGTTTACTGTCGAACATAACCTTTCGTGGAATGTTCATATAGATAAATTGTGCAGGAAAGTTGCAAGTGGCATTGGAGCACTGAAGCCAATTAGATCTTTTTTACCCCACCACATTCTACTATCTATTTTTAATTCTTTATTGCAGCCACATTTTGATTATTGTTGTGCTGTTTGGGGAAACTGTAGCAAAACTCTGTCCAACAAGCTTCAGAAACTTCAAAATCGTGCGGCTCGTATTTTAACTTTTTCTAGCTTTGATGCAAATGCCGATGTACTTATTGAAAAACTCGGATGGAAAAACTTAATTCCCAACGTCAAATTCATAAGGCTATTATGGTATATAAATCTCTTAATGGTCTTGCTCCTCAGTATCTTAGAGGTAAATTTGTTGATCGTAATAATATTACTAGCTATTCTCTTCGAGACACGGCGAATAAACTTGCTATTCCTTTGCCCCCTACAGATTTTATGAAAAACAGTTTTAGTTACTCGGGAGCTGTTCTATGGAACAGCCTACCCGTCGAAATGCGGCAGGCCGACTCCCTTAGAATTTTTCGGCTTGACTGTAAGAATTACCCTCACTAGAAGTAGCTATATGTTATTGTTACTAATTCTCTTTCACACGGCACTCATGAAAAGCAGATTTGTCTTACTATGTTAATGTTATTGTAATAGTTTTATATTTTATTAGGTATATATTGTTAGATAATTAACTTTGTAGTGAATTTACAGTATTGTATTAGTATTTGTGACGTATATGTAATTTATTCTCTGAGTTTTACCGTGTTTAAATGAAGTTATTATTATAGTTTGCCAAAAAACGCAAATATATGACTGCTTCCCTCGGCTTATGAGAACGGTGTCGTATTTCGCTGTTGCCGAACGGGAAACGATAAGTCTTCCCTGCACGAGTTAAATTGCAAGGCCATGAAATTTGACATCTTGTAACCTTTGTCAAAAACTATTTGCACTAAAATTTTAAAATCGCACGAAGGATCTCGGTGTCAATTTCAATGTTGCGAATTTAATAAAATTTCCAGCAAAGCATTTCAAATAGAACTGAACTCAAAATCTCGCGGTGCACATTTTGTCGAACGAAGTGTCAAAACAAACGCCAAAAGAGGTCTCGTTTCAAGGTTTGCCTTCTTTCGACAAAAATTTGAGAATAACGATTTCCGAACTGTTTGGGGATTTAAAAATAACAGGCCAATGAAACATTTACGACTTAGTGACATAAGCTCTGATTTTCCTGGCTGAGATTTAAGACGATTTTTACGACACCAACGCCAAGGGTTTGTAATTTATTCATCGATACTTGATGCGATACTTGATCGAACCCAATTCAGAAATCCACAGAAATTCGAACCCCAATCAAAAATCCACAGAAATTCGAACCCAATTCAAAAATCCACAGTATCCTCTTTCACTGCTAGGTTTATATCCAAGGTACGCTTCCAGTAATCTGTCATTTTCACCATTTCGGTTAAGTTACCTTGTTTATAAGCCAACTGATTTTCGTGAGCAAGTTCGTGATCAACCATATGATGGCCAGGTTGATCGTGAGCAAGTTCGTGATCAACCATATGATGGCCAGGATGAACGCATCCTTACAACAGCAGACGCATGCGCATACACGTACCTATTTTTTTATAAAGAAAAGAAAAAAAAAAACAAAAAAAAAGGAAAAAGAAAAAAAAAATGAAGAAAGAGTTTACGATTCAGGACAAAAAAAAAAGTATCTGATATTCGCCTCGAATATAAACTATGCATCTCTTTTGCAGCACTTGACCCCCTATGTTTTATAAATAGCATAATGCATCTGTCTTTAACAGTGCTCTTGACCCTCAAATGGCAGCATTTGAAATTTTTCCATTCTCGCCTGTGAAACAAAATTTCGTTTTCTAGTTAGCTTATGCAGATGATGTCACCGAAAAACCAATTTCTTGAGAAATCTCAATTAAATAAGAAATTTAATCTTCGCTGCATGTCGCTCTTTCCACGACACAAAATTCGCTGTTCGAGTGTCTTCAGAAAACTGCAAGAATCTCCTACGAGACTTTTGCAAAGTAATGTATCTATTGTAATGTAATAACTGTAATATAATAATGATAATGATGAAAATAATAATAGTAGTAATAATGATTATAGTTATAGTAATAATAATAATAATAATAACGATAATGGTGGTGATGAGGACGATGTATGACTATTATCATTATTGTTATGATATTTTAAATGACTAGTTTTCATCTCTTATGTTGAATTTCATGATCTGTATGCGAAATGTCACGTGAAATTCCCACCACGAAACTGCAAACCAAAGCTGTAAGCAATGGCCGTTGGCCGAATAAAATTTGTACATATCTTAAAAATGGGTGTGAGAGGTTTTATTGGTTAAGAGTTCGGACCTATGCTTAGAAACTGTGCAAATTTACTGGAAGTAGGTTTTCAGGAACATTAACGAATTTACGTTTACACTTCTAGTTTGGAATCAGAGTGGTTTTGGACTCTTGGTCAGATGCTTTACTTTCTGGTCATTGGGAACCTGAAGAAATAGTAAGCAAGTTGCCAAATTTTATGGAATTTTTCCAGGATTTTCGAGGCATGCTGTTTGATTAACTACATTCATTGGAACTACTGGTCAAGTGATCTGTATTTGAGGCTGCATACCATGTGGTTAAATCGCTCAGTCACGATCGGACACTACGTGATCCAATACATGCAATACACAGACAGATTTAAATAACCATATGGCTTAAGGCTATCTAAATTTTGTTTGGCACGATGACCTTAAATGGCATTCGTACCTAATTTGACCCTGACCTTGACTTTTCACTCAAGAAACTCACGAAAACAGACATGGAAAGAGCATTATAATTTAGATTCTTTCTGAATGTGCTGCAAAACAACAAACTGTACTCTGCAAAAGCACAAAAGTAGTAGAGAAACTTTAAACTGTTTTTTCTTTAAGATTAGCTTCGTACAAAAATACCCGAAATCTTGCAAAGATATCTTCGTAAGAGTTAACTGTAATGTGCTGAAGTTTTCAACAATTAATTCAACAACATACTTTACATTCGGCAGAATGAGTTCACCCTCGTTCATTGTTCAGAAACAATGAACGAGAGTGGACTCATTCTGTTGAATAGTTAAGAAACAGGAAATTTGCAATGGCTTTTCGAATCACACAACAAAATTGGCTTTTAGTCTTAAATTTAAAAATATTTACTACAAAGAACTTTTTCAGTTCAATGCATAGTTTAAATATTCTAGGTTGATTAATCAAAGGTTCATATTGATTGGTTGAAAAGCAATGGTTACCATTGAAATATGCATAAATTGAATTTTGACGTGTGGCTATAAAACATGTTCAAGATAAAGTTTGTGCCATAATGAGTAAAGTAATCATACATTCGTTACTGTTGATGAGAAAGCAGCATTTTGTAGTCTTGCGTATGTGGCCTTTAAATGGCCTTTTGTAACCATCAAACTTGTGTAAATTCCCACCCCAAAATCCTAGAAATAGCATTTCAGAGACTCCCAATTTCAAAATTTTCCGGGAAGCGGACCCCCTACAAGATTTTCATTTGCTGTGTTCTCGTTTAAATCAATACCAAATAATTGTGGAATTTAATGGTCAAATATGTAACCCATTATAATCACTGTAAATAGTCGTTTCGTCGTATTTCATGATCAATACATATTCCCGACTTCCATTTTTGCGCACCCTTATTCAGACGTTTTGGTTAACTGTAATTGTGCCAGAGGCCTCGCACATGCTTAATCCGCCACTGAGGAGGAGGAGCAGGAGCAGAGACGGCGGGGCTCCTTTGCTAGGTTTGAAATTAAAATTGATAGGGATTCCAATGTTTAAGGAATAATTTCCTTTAAAGTTGATGCAAAGTATTAAGAGAAGTTTTCATTGGTATCTCGAACCTTTTCTCGACAAAAATTATCATTAGCAGATGTTGAATATTTGAATACATATTTGGCTACAGACAGCTAATTCCAGACTTTGAATACCTGTTACGTTGTATCTACAGACATTGGCTCTTATGACTGCAGACGTCACATGATATCTTCGTCGGCGGTTAATACTAGATATTCACAAATGAACCATTGCGTGCTTTTACACTGTACAACATTTTTATGGGAAAATGATTAATGAATTTGGTTTTAGAGCGAGATTTATCAAGTCCCCGTTTTGTATTATCCCTTCCGTCGCCGGCTTCCCCTGTTTCAACAAAGTTCGGCCTTGAGCACTTTTGCTACCATGATTTACTTCACCAGATAATCGCCTGTTACGTTTTGCACAGCTTTAGTTCTGATTAGTAAGTCTATGAAAACTGAGAGATTTGTTAATCGTGCGTGCAAATGAATTCTTTCCGGTCTGTATGCGACTTTTATTATTTTACGAATATTTGTCATTCATACCCGATCCCATGAAATGGAGCTTACATTCGATTAACAAAATGTTTCCATTTTAGAATCATATATTTTAAGACCCCATCTGGTCCAGTTACGAAAAATGCAACTCTTGGACCTTCACCGGCACTATTTTCATAGGGTCGGTCGCGGCTTTGAGTCCTATGCAAAGGCCCAAGAGTTGCATTTTTCCAAACTGGTCTTGGTTGAGTCTTAAAATATTTTATTCTGAGATTCGAGAATTTCCATCATCAAATATGATATCCATTTCAGGTGACTGAGTGAAAGTGACAAACATCCGTCGAATGTACTCCGTCACTTCGTTGGCATTATCACCGCTATAAATACAGAACTCGCGGCCTAGCTCGATCCGCGCAACAATCTTTGTGGCTCAGCAAGGTGCTTCGCTACGGTAGTAGGCTCGCAGATTCGATTCCCAGCTTGAGGCTTAATAGTTATGTTTTACGAAACTGGTCCTCGTTGGTTCTTAAAATATGTCAATTTGAAACTGAAAAGTCCCTTCGTAAAATATAAACTCGATGCATTTTATCATTTAGTTACACTTGGTAACGCCAGACAGTTTCGTTCGTGAAGTCCGCATTACGCATATGACTTTTATTACCTTTACTCTGTTTAACGCCATATCGATAATCTCTTTACGGTCCCATTCCAACTTTTGAATATGAAAATCAAAGTCCAGCAACAAACTCGTGGAAGAGGTATGATAAATAAGGACGGGTAGAAATCAGGCCATGTCTTCCTGCACGTATCCGTTTTCGTTTCAAAACGCAAATTTTTTCCCCTCCGTTTTGCAAAATATTTCCGTCCACACGATACTCAGAGTTTTCGAATCATTTTCGCCTATTCACGTGAATGGGCAAACACGATTTGAAAACGATAACAGCCCACTTGGGCAGCAAAGTTTTCCCACCAAGCGCTTGTACGTCATGGTCTAACCCAAAATCTTCTGGTTCTTTAGACGTTGGAAGTTGTTCTTCAGCAGCTTTTATAAATTTTTTATTTATTAAAATCAAATGAGGCCAAGACTGTGACTGTCAATAATTTAGTTCTATCTGAGCTTTTGTCCATCAACGACATCATCACCATGAGGATTGTTTAATTTTAATAAATAAAAAAATCTTCGAGCTCTTGTTTGTCTTCTTCTGTCAAGACGTATCAAACTGGCCTTCGAGACCGCGGGCGAAGGTAACCTGATATTAACCTTACCAACTTGGAACAAGAACAATTAAACCGATCACAACAGTTTACTAGCACCCTACAAAAAATTATTTAAAGCTTAAAACAAACCGCAAAACAACATACCCATTCTAACAATGTCAATAACTTACACTAACAAACCACAAACCTCCCACAACCACCCTCGTACATGCCGTAATGAACCAGTTACATAAACAGCTGACTGTCCCTGACCACTCCTTTTTTTCGACTCAGGTGATAACCGCCGCTTAGGCTGTCGAAACGTCAGTCACCAACAGTCTTTCTCAAGACGACTCTAACCTGGGCGATCTACCATTACCAACACGTACCGATTCTCCCGAGTTTAAACCATTTACACCTTTTGCTGTTCATTACCCGAAAATATACTGTCATTAACGCCAACCTCAAACTCATTACCGCAAAAGTACATTCATTTTATTCAATCGACATTCATTAGCGTAGATACGCAACCATTTGCATCGAAGGGCATTCCATAGCGCCAACAAACGACTATTAACACCATTCTGCTATACATTAGGGATAATAAAATTTCAATTACGCAAGAGAAATATCTTGTATAATTGAGATTTTATTATCCCTAATGTATAGTAGAATGGTGTTAATGGTCGTCTGTTGGCACTATAGAATACCCTTCGATGCGAATGGTTGTGCATCTACGCTAGTGAATGTCGATTGAATAAAATGAATGCATTTTGGCGTTAATAAGTATGAGGTTGGCGTTAATGATACTATATTTCCTGGTAATGAACAGCAAAAGATGTACTTTATAAAGCTAGGTTGATTTCCGGTTTTCAGACGTAAACGGGAACGAGTGGACGGGGCCTTATTAATATCAAAGTTTAGGAAAGAGTAATTGTTTTTGTCCTTCGTGCTCTAGCTTCTATCGTTCAACTAATGATTGAGAATAGCCTTGTCAGGTTTCGAGCGCTTTACAATGTATCACCACCTTCTTGTCTATTTTTGGACATGTATATCCAGTGATTTTACAGTGAGGTGCTGCAATTTAAGAGAAGTCTAAAGACGTTGACCTTCAGTAGCAAGAAATAATTCATTTTTTCAAGCGTTAATCTTTGTCGTAATTCTTTCCTTTGTATTTGTATGCATGTTTATTTATATGTTTTTGAAAATGTTTTAAGACTATAAAATTCTTAAATTCTCATAGGTTCTCATAGTTATCTTTGCATAAAAATCCTACCCAGTGAAGCTTGTATAAATATAGATAAGTCGGTTGTGTTAAACGATGTGTAAAACATCAAAGGATAAGGGAACTGCCCGAATGTATAATAGATTAGAAACTGGCGTTACTCCGCAGTTAAACGGGGTCGAAGTAAAGCTTCCCTAGTTGCAAACAAGAACGCTCGTTTTTAGGTGCAATTCTTCATATGAGACAGAGTCAATCTTTTAACTCTTTCCACTGCGGGAGCTTTTCACTTGCCGAGTAAGATCGTCTGGCGCTGTAAGGGTACCTCCTATTTTCAATGGTTGTTACCTCATGTTGAGAATCAGGCGCAACATGTGTATGAAATTATTTTGAGCTTACACCTGTCTGAACACGCAAAGTTCACCAGCACTACGATGGCCAACACTTACCTTGGCCAAGTCAAGTATTATCAAGAGTTAGATAAATAGGGATCTTCTTTCGATTTTTTCTAAAACTGTGACCTCAAAGGAGCACTTTTTTATAAACATCTGTAAATAGAGTAACTATTGTTGGACCTATTTCACACTATACTTGTGTTGATGTCGCGTAACTCGATGAAAACTTGCATAGGCTAGTGATACAAATTCCTAATAGCTTATCAGGGGGTTGAGTCATCGAGAGAACAACGCTATTCATGTGGCGCAACCAAGGGTATTTGGAGGGTTCAAATTCCCCATAGCTGGAACGAACTTGAATTTTTAATTCAATAATAGGTTTATGAACGTCTCAAGACAATATCACAATCTGGTCTGCTTTGATTTGCGAGCTTTAATTTATCTGAAATACTGAAGTGAAGATTTGAATGCCTGGGTAATTGTCAAGCAAAGATGATTTATCCGAAGTGTCAAACTAATTTTACTACAACACTTATTATGTATGATGTTCAATAATTTTTTATATATTTATTTATTTATTTATTTTTTATTTATTTTAATCCAGATGCCTTTTAATTCTTCCTCACGCACGAGAGCCTTCTTTTCATACTTCATTCTGGTCACTGCGAACTAATTCATTCAGTTTAGGAACACCTCTGCTCAAACAGTCAACCCCTTTCCTCTCTACTCAGTAAGTCCCATGCTTAAAAACCCCTTTGTATATTGATCTGTAGGCCTTTTGACAATGTTATTCAGCTTACACGGTGATTCTGGTGGTGAAAGGGTTAACGTATGTTTGTTCTTTAAAATTACAAGCTGAAAATGTTAAAGTCAGTTTAAAATCTGATTTTCTTTCCTTGCAAATCTCACGAAAAACCCACAACGAATATGCTGCAATCTCATATGTCACCGACAGTGACGTGGCTAGAGGGGGCTAAGGATGTTCTTCTCCCAAATAGCTCAGCCGGGATATTTGTCGAAGAATTATTGTTATCTTGCGGGAATTTGGCCTAGGTGACTGAGAAAATTGTTGATTGAAGCAGAATTAACCTGTTTGTAAAGGATTGTTAAAATTAGTTGAAAGTTCCCAGTAATTTGTTTTTATGAAATATTGAACAAAAGACGCATATTGCACTAGAATGTTGGATCTCGTTGTGACGTCTTGAATGTTACGCGCATTTGGAGGCGTAGCTGCTTCGAGGTCGAGGACATGTACATATCTCAAGGAAACATCTACAAGTATCTGAAAATTGCAATTGTCTTTCCATCGTCGAAATTTTGAAAGGCTTCACTTCTTGCGAGAAGGAAAGAGATTTTAGTATATAAAGAAAAAAGAGGAAATTTTTAACCTGATCAACAATAATTGCGAGTGGTGCTGTTATCTCTCACTCTCCCTTGATCTAATGTTTCCTGACCAACTTTTGCTTTTACAGTACGTCACCATTCGTGTAATTTGACTCCTCATTTCTGGTCTTCAAAGCATCTATCCAGGTATCATTTACAAAGAATAGGTTTCAATTTCCGTCTTCTGTGGTTAATCAGCTTCAAACCCAAAAATTCAAGACCGTTCTCAGTGCCGAAATTATCTCCTCTCCCCGATTCCAAAATAGATGAGAAGCTTCTAGCTAGCCGAATGTCCTATCACTGTTATCCATGTGACAGTCATGTCCGATGTCTCGTGACTCTTGACTATAGTAGCGTCATGTGTCACGACTCTCATCTGTCTGTCACGTCAAATGTCTTTTTCCTGAACTGACTTTGAGTACTCAAGTTAACGTGAACGAAAGGTAAAGGAATAAGTCCGAAGTCCAAGACCTCAAGAACAGTGAGCAGGATTTAAAAGTTACTGAGCTTCTACATAATTTAAACGCACAATGTTATATATACATGGTACATATGAATATATGTATATATGGTACATTATATATATATATATATATATATATATATATATATATATGTACAATACTATAAGCTTAAAATCGGTATAAATATACAAACTTAATAATAGCTTAATAATGCCTTAAAATAGCTTAAACATGTAATTCTGATCAAGAAGTTCAAATACATTAATTAAATATTTATCCAAAAAATTACAATTCAGAAAAGTTCGCTAGCTTATGTGGTGCGTTACTTCAAGCAACAACGGATAAATAAAAAAATCTTTTGAAATCACACTTGAACGCCTACTAAAATTGTGAACCTGTATAAAAGCCTCGTCATAGTTTTACAGTCTAAAAATCTTGCTATATGAAAATTCATACGAAATGAATTTGGCCTAAGTTCTTCGGCCAGTTTCCAGAGGCTTACAGTGACAAACGCGTCATAATCATTTACACAATTCAACGTTTTCGCTGTTGAGAATGTTAAATGGAATGGTTAAATTTAACTGGGACATGTAAATGTGTCGTATGCATTACTTTCAAGATCTTCGCCTCATAAACTCGGTCTTGTATTAACTATCTTAGTCAATATATTTTCGTGAACAGTTTGGAGTGTAAGTCACGGAAGATCTAGCAACCTTGATTCTTCGTCTGCGCTGCAGGCTATGCAAGGCCATGCGGCAAAAGAGAGGACAAAAGGACAATTTTTGTTTAAAGTTAAAGGTTTAACATTCCAAGTCTCAAATTCACATCACTTCAATTTTGTGCGGATTTGTTGTTTATATCGACGAAGTCATCGAGTGCTCAGATATACATACTGGACCATGAAACTCCTGTACTTTATCAGCATCCGGGGGATTTCGTTTTTGTTATTTCGAATAAGCAAGCTGAGCAAACCTGTCCTACAGGAAACCAGTCGCTACGTGACGTCACTCTGTCATTCCAACGACTTGTTTCGTGTAACTGAAATCTGAGAGAATTAATTAATTCATTGTTAGTGATTCAATAGTGACCATATAAACCATTGAGTGCTATTTTTCTTTGCTGCAGTGACCAACCGTGTATCGTAGAGAGAGGAAAGGCTGTTTTGAAAACTAATCAAAATGAAATTCTCAATTGCTGCAATTTTGTTCCAAATTTTGTTGATCATATTATTTGCAACGCTGGCCGAATACGATCCGACGGAATCTGGACCTGTCAAGGGAACCGACAACAGCAAAGAAAACCGTTTATATCCAAGTAGGTAAAGGGCGTAAGAACCATAATCTCTGGTTGATTGAAGTGTGAATGTTATACACAATTAGCTTCAAATGAAACCTAAATTCCTCGGAGTCATTTACAATGCTTCCATATTCCTTTTCATTGAATCAAGTCTAAGAGTGTATTGTTGGTTTGCTGTTGTATCAACAAAAGCTAACTTAAGCTGTAGCAATAAACAAGCACCTCTTGGGCAAGGCACTGCGAGCGTATCGTCAATTTTTAAAAATAAAGTAAATGGCTTGCCTCGGGAGAATCAGTACGTTTTGACGAAGTTTGATCGTCCAGGGTAGTGCAGTCTTCAAAAAGATTATTAGTCATCTGAGCGACGTCCTCAAGAGCTGTTATTTGACCCAAGGAAGCTTGTTTGTAGTCAAAGCTCGGCTGTAAGGGAAACCTTTGCCTTTTAGCTTCGAAATCAAAGTTAAACGGGAAATCGTAATTGACACCTCAACAAAACTCCAACCAAACTTGAAAACCGTTAAAATATAGACTAGCCTTTTCATATCAAACGAATTTCATGCAAACTAGTACTAAGTCTATGATAATTTAGAAAATGCTGCGTGAATTGTAAACACAATACTTTACATTTAAATTTTGTGTGTTTGTTTGGCAGGAACTACTACAATCATTTCTACATCACTTGCGCTTGATCTGAACTACTTGTATAGCCATGTTCAAATGTTAGAAAAGAGCCGTGACAAACGCATTTCCGGAAGGCAGGAAAACTTGCTGTCGTTCCACTATGAGCATCTTTTATGTCGATGAGACTGTCATTGAATCATGCAGTAAATTTCGTTTGTATAATGGAAAACAATCACACTATCTTTGATTTTAGACATATCACATTAATTTCTTTACTTAACGTATGAACGAACAGAGTTAGAACATAAAGTAAACTGAGGACTATTACCTCAATGAATTTACAAGTACGTAGCATTAAATGAAGAGAATAAGGATTTTTCTGGACGCCTCAGTAATTTGATATCAAATCGGCTGGACTTCGTCCACACCAACTAGTGAGGCTATTTGATACCATGCCTAGTGTCAGTTTCAAGTTTCCGTGTTTTCGACACCAGCGGGTAAAGGTTATTTGATCCGATAATGATGTTGGGGGTAAACCAACCGAACTGCTCGAACAGATCGCGAGGCCGCAAGACTTTCGTGCATATTTAGATACAAAGGTTTTCTTGTTAACATAAGTTTTGCAGCGTTTCCCACAATATAACGACAGGAATTAGTTGTACGTTCTCTGTGGGAGACATTTATCCAAGTCAGAGTCGGCATTAGCTGACCGAGGAGGGCAGTTCTCTTCCAAGAGGTTGGGCAGTCGCCCCTATATCTCCATAACAGCAAACATTTGATTCATCGGTGGGCTCACCGTAAGTAAAAGTCGAAATTAAAATTCCTGGAGGAATCCAAATTTGAATTTTCGTTATTGGTAGAGGAAGTTAAAAAGAATGTTAATGTTTCCTTTAAATTTTTAAAAAAATGTTAAAAGGCGGTTGAATCAAAATTTTAGCCAGATCAGATTAAGCAGATGCTTTTTGATTTTTAACCTTAAAAAATACGGAGAGTCGTTATAGTTTATTGCGTTTAGTGGATGCCAGCTGTACAGAATTATGATATTCATCGGATTTTTGGTCCGATGCTTTACCTTAAGTTGAAGGATCATCTATATTGCTTGGTAGAACTCGACCTGATTAGAACAAGATTGCTGTGACACAACTTCGCAAAGAGAATCCACGGAATGAACGGTTAGTCATTGTTTTCGGACCTTTTCATTTTATACTGTGAATAGTGTTTTGTGCACTAAAGGATAACTCGTAACTGGCTGAAAATGGTTTCCATTCTGCGGGATAAGAATGCCAACATAACGGGCTCAAAAAAATACACACGAACTTTAACTTTGGCAATGGAAGCATATCAACATGGTGGTAAGCTCCGTTCAAATCTTTCCGGCGAACCGAGCGTCGCATTTTGTAAGTCTTGCCATTTGTCTACATCAATGGGTGAGCACTCAAGCAAAACATTCTAAACATTGTGGTTAAAAAAACATTTATTATATTTGGCCACCTGTGAAATTAATTAGCCAGACTCAATTTGATGTTAGTCAATTGTGATCCCTCGCATAACCTTTGTCGCGAAAACTCAGCCTTGTTTTTCCTCTTCGTACAAAAAAAAATTAACGTAAGTACACTTGAAGTGTTTTAGTTTGAAAATAGCTTTAGGTAACTACAGTATGGTGAGGAATTGATAAATCTTGAATTCATTTCTTTTCATTTAATGCTTTATAATATTTTGTTATAATTATTATAATGTACAGTGATATTTACGTTTCGCTATTGAAACGAGGATCAAAGAATTTTCTTTCGCCACGAGGGCCATTGTTCGCCTTTGGCGGTTGCGTCGAGTTACAGCACGCCCCTGGGATCGTTTGAAACCGTCCGACCCGGTCAGAATAGAGTTTTATTTAAGACAACTCTGGAATGTAGAATCACAAAATTTCAAACGGTAATTTTGAACGGAATAGTAAGTATTTGTTCATGAACGGATTAGAGTTTGTCCATTAAAACTACGGTTGAAATATTGTTTTTCGATGAAAAGAGCAATACTCACCACCTTAGACTAGGCAATGCGGCATATCAAGCTGTCACCAAACTCCCCTTAAATCTTTGGTGTGAACTCAACGTCATACTTCCTTTGACAACAATATTTGATTGACATTGCTGTAAAATTGGCGGGTCGTGATAATCGTCTAACGTACAGCAGAAGATTAGTCGTTATTCTGGAATGCAGTGCAATTTAAAACTTTCGGTGAAAGTTAGCTTGCTGGACAATCAGAGGTCTGCTTTATGGCAGCGGGTTGAGGCGAAAGGCCACCTTAGCGCGCAGTGGAGCATAATACAGTAAGATTGCTGTCTAATCAGTAACTATTTGATGCCCTGCTAAGATAATTCTAAAGGATGAATAAAGAAAATAGTTGTTTAGCTATCTCATCAATAAGTTTAGAGATAGGGCAGTCAAAACACCAGGCAAATAGATTTCCAGTAGGTGTATAGACCTATTTTCGGAATTTTCAGTATGACGTCGTCGGAAAGATTTTTGGTGGGTGAACTGGCCATTATGGAGCTTACCCGCATCTCTCTGTAAGTTATACCGAAACATTTGTTATTGCGTGATTTTCATACATTCCCTCTGTTTCACTGCTTATATATACGCATTATATCAGTAAATTTCCACTCCAAAAATCGCTAAGGCGTTGCAAACATCCATAAAGACCTCCTCTTGGTTTTTGTTCTGTTGTTAAAAGCAAGCTAGTTATTCTAAGAAACGAAATTTTTGTTGTGCTGGTTGCAACTCCTTAAAAAGGAACAGGATATACGCAATTTGTATGAACTGGACGAATGTTTGTAGAAGGCCACATACTACATTACTAGTGGTAAGAATGATTACACTTCTTAAGGTTATGTAGAACGGGCGAAGTTTATTGACTGTTAATTGACGGGCAAATGAAGAACCGACTCAGATTTCACCACACTGAGGCTCGTAAAGGCTATCGTAACCCCCAGAGATTTTCATTCTGTATACTGAAAATATCAAGCGGAAAATGCCAGTTACTTAGTAATTGGTCCGTTGAGTTAAATGTATTAAATTTGTTTTGCCAGTAACAAACCCTCTCCGCATCCAATTGTTCAGCGAAGTCGAGATCATGCACCTCATTCTATTGCAGGCACTGGTCTGTTGAAGTTAGAAAACGGTACAAAAATTTAAAAAACAAAGACCTAAGAAAACATAAGAAGAACCTGCTGGACTCTTACTAAGCTTTAATTTTATGTTATTTTTTACTATCATTCTGTGTCATTATATCAATATTAATCATCTAGTTTTCCTTAACAAGGTGAATTCCCTTTAAACATCTGCTGAATACAACTGGCAGAATACATTTCAAAATCTTGTAACGTTAATAGGATCAATTTTCTCTCCATTCGCTTTGAGAATTAAATGTTTGCACCAAAATGGAAAGATGGCAAAGTATTCTAATAGTGGTACTCAGCTGACGTAATAAGGAGAACCAGTTATGGCGCAACAATGTTCCTGTTCAGAAAACCTGGATGAGACTAACATTTGCAGCTTCGAAATTGAAAATCATTCCCCTATCCCCACCTTGTTTCTTGGGTTCACGCATTCGTTTATCAAAGTTTACCAGATGTGCTCGAGTGATGTTGAATCAACGTTGACCTAATTACAAGAAAAGAACAGAATACAATACACAATGCAATTAATGAATTTTATGGAATATGCTCGATGTACATAATTAGTACTTAACTCATATCCATGTAATTATTGTTTATGGGAAATAATCCCGCATTATTTAAAAATAGAAGTGCCTATGTTTACTGAGTTAACCCAGTTTGTTAGAGCTAGGAAATTGGAGCTTGACTTCAGTGATTGTTCCATTCTTGTCGCTTGTCAATTGTCATCGGTTTTTAACTTCCGGGTTGTGTCCATAGATAGGTTAGATGAAAAGACAAACCAGTTAGAGCAATGGACTTGGCATGTATAGACAGGACCTATGTATGTTGGTGAAACAAACATAAAAATAGTGACGCATTCAAACTTTTAAAACAGCCAAATGAATAGTACTTAAAGTGGAAACAAAAGGTTGATGAAGTCCCACAAGTGGACAATATTTGAGGACTAATAGCACATTTTTGCACGTTGTCCATTTTTAACTTGTTGAGTGTTGTACTGTATAATTGTAAATCCAGTATGGTTTCAAAAACCACAGGGCCGTAACTGGTAAGATTTAGCGTCGATTGGAGGACACTACTTTTGGGTGGTCGCCTATTGGACAACACCACCTTAGGATCTATGAACAACATGAGATCATAGTCAATGGTAACACCGCTATGGGATGGCTCTGTTCTTGTTTACACATTATATTGCCTATAGTCGCTTCCTCAAGCTATCATAACATTGAAAGACAACGATAGTTTTATTGAGATGAATATTGACAGTGAGATGAATGCCCACATATCGTTCGTGGTAATTTTATTATTAAGAGAAATATTTTTTTTTTGGAGAATTTGAAAATGTTTGTCATACGTAGATCCACCAGCCAGCGGTTAGACTTCTGCATGGCAAACGCCGGATGTTGCATGACATAGCAATTCCAGGCATACTTTAAAAAGTAATAGTAATTGATGCCAGGAATGAGTTCCAATTTTGAAGTCAGAACTTACTTTTTTCCATCCTTTAAGAAAACCTATTGCACCAATATAAGCTATCACCGTCAACATTCATTGTTCTGAAGAACGTTGTTTACGACCACGTTTAAAAGCAAAAAACGGAATTCCTGAGGTGTGCTTTTTAACAGTTGATTTTCTGTAAATAATTTACATATTTCCTTAGCACGTTTTCTTGTTATTGACAAGAATTTGCTTATGTCGTAAATCTAATCATTCTGTGTCATTTAATTAATTGGATTATTCAAGCGTTAAAGTTTCATTGGTATGACCTTGGATGCCCTTTATTTGAAATAACTAAAAATTGATAACAACATTTACCAATATATTTCGCTATTATCAATATATATCATTATATTATCATGATATCATATTATCAATATACATCATTTATCAATATATATATATCTTTTCTGAATTGGCTTTTCCAGATGTTTGGGAAGCCTTCGTACTGTATTGAAGAACCACAGATGTTTCTTATTTAATATGGTATACAATCTCACACTGCAGGATATTTATAGCTTACCTCAAAACGAAACAGAATGTCATCGGTTGAGGCCAAGTGCATTTGGGAATTATCTTTCTTTTTTAACTTGTTTGAAAATGCTCAGAGTAGGTCTCCTCAATCAGTGTCTCTTCCAGATATTTTGGATGGGAATGCTTGGATCTTAGTTTAACGGTTTTGGGTCATATTTTGCCATAAAGTAATAAATTTTAAGAGATGACATTTTAGAGAGTAAAACTTCAAGATTTTAAGCCGATTTGAATAGACAGAACTTTTGTCTTTGTAAATTTTTAAAATGAATTACAAAGACATTCAACGTTTTGCATTATGGAATCTCAATTTAATTCAGTAATTAAATTTGTTTAATAGCAATTCTAGTGCTCACGATATTTGAGGGAAATTGACAGCTAAAATGCATTCAATGCATAAATGGCTGTTTGTTCTCACGAATAACATTCGACGCTTAATGAGTGCTTCCCTGGGAAGTACGGTGAATCACTTCCTGAGAATTTCGATGATTCCCCGACAAGTGGTACAAGCTCCGAAGGTCATTCGCGGAATATATTTCTTTACCCTGTCACGGTTTAATCACATGCCTCAGCAATCAACATCGCAATGTTGCCCTCTGACTACAACGTAATTGCCCCCCTCAACTAATTTAGCAGGATAAAGCTTTTTATAACATGTCACATGGCCATAAATCAGTCTATTGAAAGCAATGAACTGGGTAATAGAGCCAGATACGTTTATTTAAGTCTACCTTATTGAAATTTAATATAAGATGAGTGATATCTTGACGTATTAGATATTAATGACAAAGTGTCTCCAAAAGCCGACGGTCGCAAGCCCTCATGACTGTCAGTAACCCTCCTGAGCCTTAAGGAAACATTTAATCACTAATGTCCTTCATGTTCTGATATAACTTAGTGGTACTATGATTAAAGTTGGAATATAACCTGTATTGTTCCACATTCTAATATTATATTTTCTTTTGAAAACAACAGAAACGTATACGCCCGAGTAAATTTCGGAAAGGAGAATGATAATGTGAGATATTCAATCCAAAAATTTCAAGCCTAATAACTAATAAGTCATTTTAGGGCAAACTGAAGTGCATGGTATGTCATGTGATACTGTAATCCATCAACATGAAATATCGGACTACTCGGCAAACCAGTCTTACCGTGCCCTTGAGGAATATTTGGTGGACTGTAAGCACAGACCGGGCTTTTTTGCAGGAGTAGGGCACTTTATAAAATTATAAAAGTAATAACAAAACTGCGACTAACAAATATATTCAAAACGCAATATAGAAGTTGATATAATTTAAATTCCGATTTTAACATTTAACACATAATATGCGGCAATATGTTCTGTTAAAAATCGTTTCGTGTAACATGTTTTCATGCACGTTCAGAATCACTTGTGTTGACATTTCACAACTGTTTTAGAGGTAGCACAAAAGTCAAAAGGTTGGTAGACTGCAGAATTTATGATAAAAATTTCTAACGTTTCGAGCAATGGCCCTTCGTCAGAGAGTGGAACGAGTTCTAAAAGAGCAATGGCAATTAGACTAGGTTTTATGCTAAAGCAAGTCATGTGACAAAAATTAACGAATGAAATGTGAGAAATGAAAACAAACAAATCAACGACCTAGCAATTTTTATTTCTCACATTTCATTGGTTAATTTTTTCACATGACGTGCTTTAGTATAAAACCGAGTCTAATTGGCATTGCTCCTTTAGAACTCATTCCGCTCTCTGACGAAGGGTCATAGCTCGAAACGTTAGAATTCTTTATCATAAATTCAGCAGTCTACCAACCTTTTGACTTTTTGTGCTGTTTTATACTGCCTACGCAGCTTCCCATTTTTCTATCACTTTCTGTTTCAGAGATATACTTATCACCTTTAGAGAACACATTTAGAAGTGCTATTGCTAAAAGAATTGAATACTTTAAGTCTAAATTACATACGAAAAAAGAGTTATAAGTTGTTCATATGTGCTGTTTACATACTTTAATTTCATTGCAGCCTTGATAAAGTCAAAATTTTGTATGAAGGGTTAATGTACGCTGTACTTGATATTATCGTGATTAAATTTATGGATCCATCGTCGCAGTTAAAAAGATCTACAATTGTTCTCGAAAAGACATCGTTGTATCTTTTATTACTTGTATTAATATTAGTATTATTCAAACCTGCCTTATATTGTCTTTTCGAGCCGGAGTTGGCAAATTAGCCCGTAGTTAATATTCCTAAAATTATTTGATTAATATGCATCATAAGTCAAAAAGATTTGGAGATACTGACCACGGACAAGTTTGATGCAGATTAGTCTGTGGCCTTGGCCAAGGTAAAAATTGGCTTCTGTCCACAAAAGAATTGAAAAATAATATTTTTCCTTTATAAAGTACTCTAAGAAATTATTAAATTGAAATAGAAAATTGTGATTTCTGTGACTGAATTTTCACAATGGGAGCTGTTTTCAGATGATTTTAATATATAAAAAATCCAATAGAACACACATGAAATTTCAGTGTACAATGTCAGTTTTGGATTGACGAAAGATTAAAATCTGCGTGGGCACTTTGGCGCACTGATCTAAATAAGATTTAAGACCTAACAAAAACCTTGAAAGGGATCTTATATCAGCTAAGTGTACATAGCAAGCGATATGCCAGAAATCCGTAAATTTTATAGGCTGTCATGATATTTGTTATTTGCTAATTGCAAATAAAATGCGATAAGGGATTGAAAATCCAAATTTTATTACGAATCGGCGAATCATAATTGACCAAATGTATGCTAAAACAGTAGCGCACCCAGTGAGCTGGCTGAGATTCCAAGTCCGTCGGTACATCCGAGTAAATCGTTGGTACATCCGAGTAAATCGTCGGTACATCATTGACGAAATAGCAAAGGGATATCCTTCCTTTATTGTCCAGTAGCAAACATGTTTACACGAAATTCTTTCTTACTACTTAAAAAGATTCCGACGATTTCTACTTGAGCTTTTCGAGTTACTTGATTTACTTCAACGACTTGAATTACTAAAATTCTTATTTTGAACTCATCCTAATATTCTCTCGTTTTTGCAACAATGTTTTTTGCATGAACTGCATACTCGCAATATGGAATAAAAAGAAGAGAAAAGAAAATGGTACATGAATGCAATCCGTGTAAGAGGTCTACGTAACCACTGTGTCCATTAGGTTAATGGACACAGTAGTGACGTCCACTGCAAGAGCAGGTTTTACATAGTTTCTCCGTACACCTTCGATTATGTCCCTCTCCCTTCCCCCGCAACAGTATGTAAGAGAAAATGACCAAATATTTGATAAAACCATCAGACCAGTCGCTTTTGTTTTCAATGAAAGACCGTCAACTCTCCAGCTTTGCCCTCGATCACTATCAACCACCATCTACTCATTGAAAACTAAACTGTACGCTTATTTTTCAAATACCTTGATTTTTATTTATATGTAGGCAAACACTTCTAGGTAATTTGTTTGAACACGAAGTTTGTTTTTTTTTTTTTAATTTAGTGTTTCAAGATGTTCACGTAATGATTTTCGTTGGTTTTGGATTTCTTATGACCTTCCTGAGAAAATATGGATATGGTTCAGTCGGTTATAATTTCTTTATCTCTGCTCTTGCCATACAATGGTATTTAATAATTTCAGGATGCTTGGAACACCGTGGACAGTCTGGTTTTGATATCAATATTAAAATGAACAGGTCTGAACAACGCGTTGATTTACATTCTTATGTTTTGAACAATAACTAAAATTCTTCCATTAAGAAAGGTTACTGTCCATTAGGATAGAAAATAAGTGCTTGCAACTCTTGAATTGAACGTTTAATACGATTTAAAGATTTTATGGGACATTTCGGGCAATTTCAGAGCCGAAAAAAAAAGTTCAGAAAATTTACTTCTCAATTTCTGTTCCATTGGGCAATGGCCATACATAAAACCTGCATCCAATGTATGATAGATGCACCAAACTTCAACTAGTTTGTTATAATAGATCTTGCCCAGTAAACACATTCAAATAAGACAATTTAATTCCAAATTTTTCATTTTTGCCTAATATCTCCTTAAAAGTTGTCCCCCCCCCCCCCGAGTCCCCACATCCGACGGGCTAGATAACATACGTCCATTTCTTACAAACCCTCAGAATGTTGAGGGATTCGAGAAAAGTATTAAAATCATAACCCATGCATTAAGGGGCCGATTACATGTAGCGGGCTAGCCCGGGTAGCCGGGATAAGTTTTAGGAACCGATTACATGAAGCGGGCTAGCTCGTTTAACCGGGACGAGTTTTACTGAGCGATTACGTGTGTGATTCCACAGCGGTTGGTTGGAGAAGATTTTTTTAGCGGAAGACTTTTTTAGCGGAAAATTTGCCGCAAGGGTTAAATTCATCGTGAAGAAAACAAAATGGTGGGTAAGACATCTTACGAGGCAAAATTTGACAACTGTGAACTAATGTTGCACCACTTGGTCTTGTTTACTTCGTTTTAGTGTAGTTCTACGGAGCGACTCATGTCTTCGCACTCTTCGTAATTACTACTGTGACAGGGTACTGGTTTTCTACCTTGTGAAACGCACTATCATGCTGAGAAGAGAAACCGTGGATACGTAGACGAAACGAATACTCATGCATCAAACTATTTTTGGCCCACCTTACCAGGATAAATAGATTACATGGAAGTTTCAGTCCGGATTACGATTACCGGCATCCCGGCAAAGCGGGCTGGCCCGCTTATCATGTAATCGAATCGTAGAAAAACTATGTTATTTATATAGAGATCAGGCTAGCCCGGTTAACCGAGCTAGCCCGTTCCATGTAATCGGCCCCAAAGTAAGGTGTTTTTTAACTTTTTGAACTTCGAGCAACATTCGAAGTTTTTGGTAGAAAAATGTCCTGTTCCGGGCAGGAAATTTTCCGTGTTTAGATATTCCAATTCAAACAATTATATTACCCAGTCAGAGTTTATTTACGAGTTTTTTTAATTTAACCAATAGATTTTATTTATTGCTCTATTTTTGAACTTGTTTCCATTATTAGCTTGATAACTGGCGATTTTTCCGCCGCTGCCGTTCTCATTACATTTGGGGTTGTCTTGGGAAAAGTCAGCAGACTTCAACTCCTCGTAATCTGCATAATCGAGATCGTCATGTTTGCAGTTAATGAGTTCGTCCTATTAAAAAAACTTCAAATTGCTGATGCAGGTGGTTCCTTAGTCATTCATTGCTTTGGATGTTACTTTGGCATGGCGTTAAGCTTGGTGCTAAGGAGACCTGCAGATACTGATGATCATCCCAAAGAAGGCTCTACATATCATTCGGATTTATTCGCAATGATTGGTAAGTGTTTCTTAAGAATGACTTCTATTTTTGTATCCTTTGAAGAGAATTTATATTGGATATGTATCTCATTATGAGGTATAAATCTTATTGAAAAAATGGCATGCAAGGCCTTTTTGTCTGAAGAAGGGCCTCTAAAGGCAAGTCGGGAAAGTGATAGCTCAGAAATTCTTTTCCCTTGGGAATCCTCGTTGATAGTTTACCATTACAAAATAACCTAGGTTGATCTTTTTGTTATTTCGAATATACTGGGAGTTTGTGAAAGATGATATAAAATTAGATCGAAACACTGATCTGTTGTTGATTCATTCTTCCAGTCACTCTACTTCACCGTTATGCTACCTATGATTCATATGATATGAAACTGAATCTCATACGAATTAGTGATCACAATTCAATTGACTTATTACTAAACAATATGGGAATTTTGAATGATCGATTAACGTTCGTCAAGCTCTAACCTCAGAAAATCGACTTTTGAGCCCCCAGACAGCGATCGAACCATCAACCTTCTGATCACTGTTCATCAGGCTGCGGATTCGATCTCCGACTGGGGCTCAGAAATCGTTTTTCTGAGGTAAGAGCTTGAACAAAGTTCACCTATTATTCAGGATATCTCCGAGCTCCCACATTTCCATTATATATATAAAGAGAGAGACACACACATATATACGTATACATATATATATACACACATATACACATATACATATATACACATATACACATATACACACATACACATATACACATATACGTATATACATATATACATAAATACATATACACATATACAGTGGAACCCCGTTAATACCACCACCGTTGGGCCGAAAAAATTTGGTCGTATTAACGAGGTGGTCGTATTAAGGTGGGGTGGATCAGATACGTAACAAATGTTTTTTTAAATGACGTCATGGCAAACGGAGTCAGATTTCAATTAGCATAACGCTAAAACCACAAAATAATCCACAAATAAATTTTATTAACTGAACACAACTCAACAAAATTAACCAAATGAGATGAATAACCTTGATAATAAGCCTCTATGTTAGTTATTTAAATTTCTTTAGGTTTAAAAAAATCTGTAAGCTTCCGTTGGTTTTACCGACACTCAAGCCAATCGGTTTGAGCTTGGCAGATTACTCTGGCAAGCTCATTTGCCGTTTTTGAATTTCCTTTCTTTTCGAGAAAATCCAAAACATTCTGCATTGAGGATATTGCCGCTCGATACGAGGATAGTTTTGGCACTGCTGGGAGTTCTTCAACCTCATCATTACTGTCCTCCTGATTTTCTTCGCTTGCAGTGGTTGAATCGATTTATTCACGTCCTACTTGCCGAAAAAAGATGTCTTCCCAATTGTCTGGACGTTCTTGACAAATTGGTGCATCAAGACATCCATCTACCACTTGTCTCAATGAAACTGTATTGTCTTCATTGGTTTCGTTTCCCAAGTCTTGAACTGCAACAAGTTCGCGTTCAAGATCTGCAAATGGATCAACGTCACTGCTACTGGAATCTACTGTATTCGTGTTTCCTTCGCAATCCAAGATACCTGCCTTGATCAAACACTTGACAACTGTTGCTTCGGGAACTTCATTCCATGCCATGGACGTCCATCTAATTGCCTGAAGAATATCAACAGACTTGCATACTTCCGACGCAGAAATACACTCATCCACTTTACTGACAACGTGTGTAAGCAGGCGTTTATAATACTGGAGCTTAAAAGCTTGAATAATACCGAGATCAAGTGACTGCAGTCGTGATGTCGTGTTTTTGGGCAAGAAGACGACTTTGATTTGCTCATACATTTCATCCAGGTCTTCAGGGTGGCAAGGGGCATTGTCCATAAACAAGAGAATTCTTCCGTTTTCTAGTCTCAGTCTCCGATTGAGTTTTGATAGAATTTCCATCATGATGCTACCTTCCATCCAGGCTTTTGGTTGGTTGAACTATTGGCACGGTAAGTTATCTAAATCTCGGATGCCTTTAAAACATCTTGGTGTTGCTGATTTCCCAATTACGATTGGCTTTTCTTTTCCAAAACTAGCGTTGACAAAGAACGCACATGTAATCCTACTATGCTTTGGCATTTTTTGCCGGTGCAATTCTGGGAAACTTCGACCAGTGATTTGTTTGGAAGGGCTCTGAAAAACTGACCTGTTTCATCCATATTGCAGATATCGCGAGGTTCTCGTCCTTCCAAAATTTCTGGGAGTCTTTCCTTTCACGAATCTACTGTTTCTTCTCTAACATCCCTGACTCTCCTGAAATGACCTTTGCCTTGATGCCACATCTCTTTTTAAAACGATCCAGCCATCCGTTCGAAGCCTTGAATTTCTCTGGAGGAACTTCTAGAATTTCTGCTATTTTTGTAGCTTTTTCTTGAAGCATTGGTCCTGTAATTGGAATGTTTTTTGATCTTGCTTTTCGAAACAAGTCCAGTAAAGCGTTGTCGATATCTTCATCCTGGGCACCTCTTGACCGTTTGATAGTGCCCCTAACATTGGCCTCATAGTTTTTAACAATCTTATCTTTCTTTAATAAGATGCTTTGAATCTGTGTTTTCCCACAATTAAAGTGCTCTGCAATTTTTCTTGCACTGGCAATAGGGTTCTTTTACTTAAATATCACGACTTCGTAACGTTTTTGTAAGTCAAGTTCCTACAGTTTTCGCTTACAATTTGAAGACATGATGACTGGTCAAAGTGCTCATACACAAAGCAGCGAAGCGTGTTCGAACAAAAGGTAATAAATCAGGAAAGTCCTCGAGACATGTGTGAAAATTTTGCACTGATTAAATTAGAAAAAGTGTAAAATATGGATCGATGACAGATTCGGCGCTTTTCATAGCCTGTGCGTGCATACACTCGTATTTCCGCCGGTAACGTCGAAGGAGTCATGTCTGGCCAGATGGAAAATATTTCTAGCACAAAAGTTATCGAAGTTTCTTCTTGGATAAGGGGATATCATGTTTACAAAGAATACTGGAGAATCAAGATTGATGAAGTTCTTGAACTAAAGCACGAACACGACAATGAACAAGACAAGAACGCTATTGCGGTGGTTAAGGAAGGAGATGTAGTTGGTCACATTCCAAGGGCACTAGCTTCTACAAATCATGGAACTGGGATAGTTCACGATTTTTTATCAAAGAGCGGCAGTAAAGCAGAAGCTAAAGTTACTGGAACAGCTGTCAATCGGGGCAGGGGATATGGAATGGAGATTCCATGCATTTACGAATTTATGGGGCAGGAAAAGAACATTGACTTGCTAAGCAAATTGCTGGACATCCCGAATAACCTATCCGTTATAGTCGAAATGGAATGTGGCCAAAAGTGAACAGCAGAGGAAAGTGGCAGAAAAAAGAAGGCAAGAAAACGATAAAACGACCCAAAAACATATTTAATCACGTTCTGTCTGTTTAATAAAAATTAAAATGAATATTGAAAAACGTTTAAGTGTTAAATATTTGCCGCATGTGTAATTGATTAAGATAATTATACACCGCATATCAAAATTCGATATCAAAAAAGGCATTACTCGACACGTTGAGTGGTCGTCTTAAACAGTAGGGGACATCAAAATATGGTCGTTGGTCGTATTAACGAGGTTGTCGTATTAACGAGGTTTTCAGATAAGAAAAAAAAATTACCTCTTATTCGGGAAAGAAAAAGTGGTCGTATTAACGGGGTGGTCGTACGGCGGGGTTCCACTGTACATATATATATATATACAAATAGAGACAAATGTTTAGCTGTCGCTACTCCGAGTTTCACGTGCTCTGGCGATCATCAGGCAACTCATATATATATATATATATATATATATACATACATATATATATATATATTTATATATATATATAAGGGTTTTATATTGGTTTATATTGAAGGTTGAAAGGTTTATATTGAAGCTCTTCAGGTGCTAACTAGTATATATATATATATATATATATAGATAGATAGATAGATAGATAGATAGATAGATAGATAGATAGATAGATAGATAGATAGATAGATAGATAGATAGATATACAGGGGGTTGCCAAAAAAAAAGAGCCCTCCCTTAACAAAACGAAATCGACAAAGTGTCATAATTCTTTTTATTTGATTAGAAAGAGATCTTACAAACACTCAAGGTTTATTAAACGTTTTTAGGATTGTCCCAAGCACTCAACATTTAATAGTCAATAGGATATCCACGACTTTTAATAACTTTTCGGCAGCGATTTGGCATGCTTTCTACAAGATTTTTAAGGTAATCATTTCTGATATTCGCCCATTTATGCTTTAAACTGTAGAACAATTGTTCCTCACTTTGGCAGGAACGTTTCTTCAGTTTCCTATTAATCTTGGCCCAGAGATTTTCAATTAGGTTTACGTTTGGGCTTTGTGGTGGCCAAGAAAGAACTTCAATGCTTTGGTTCCTAAGACAGTTTTTCACGACATGTGATGTGTGTTTTGGATCATTGTCGTGCTGAAAAATGAAGTTTTCTCCATGAAGTCGTCGGGCTGAAGGTCGCATTTGACTAGTCCAAATTTGACGATATTTTTCCTTGGTTAAGGTTTCTTTTATCTGATGAAGAGCTCCAACTCCATGCCAAGAGAAACATTCCCATACCATAATTTTTTTCTGGTGCTTTAAAGTTCCTTGCAGAGATCGAGGTGAGAACTTTTCGGTAGGACGACGCCAGACATAACTACGATTTTGATAGCGTAAGATAAATGGTGATTCATCAGACCAGACTACCTTTTTCCATTCGTCCACTGTCCAGGCACGATAACGCTTCGCAACGTTTACACGCTTACGCCAATTTACACTGCTTACATTGGGTTTTTTGGTTTTGGGGCATTTCTTAAAATTGCGTTCATGGAGGCGACGCTGTACTATACGACGTGATATTTCCATTGATGTGCGCTCTTTTAGTGACTCTGAGCGATCAGCCGTGCTTGGGCAGACTTCGGAGGGATCACGAACTGTCACAGCTTCTCTGATTAAAAAACGATCTTCTCGAACTGTTGTCTTTCGTGGTCTTCCAGAGCCAGGATTTCTCTTCCCGCTATCTCCTTCCTTCAAACACTTGCAAAGCTTTTTTGCCCATGAATAACTGAGTTCATATTCTTCTTACCCTTTTCATAGCACTCCAACCAGCACGACGGGAACCCAAAATCTGTTCATTCGTTGCAAACTTCTTCTTTGCCTTTTCTTCGCGTTGTTGCTTCTTAGACGCCATCTTCCACAATGATTTAAAGCGAACTGACAAAAGTTTCGCCTAACTATCTAAATACTGAAATCGTGCACAACAATTGTGGGAGAGCTTTTTCACACTGATACCATACTCCACTTCTGAATGTTCCAAGGCAAAGGAGCTTCAGATTTTTTAAAACCTTCGGACTTTTGATATCAGAAAAACCCTCTTTCACATGGAGGCTCCTTTTTTTTGGCAACCCCCTGTATGTGTTGATAACAAGTATCAATAACAAAGTCATATGGGTGCAGAGTGCTCAATATCGAGGTAGAGCGGAATAATCATAACACAAGATTTGTTTACTTCATAAGAACTTTTATTCACTACAGAACTGTTTCGTATGACAAGTCCGAAGCTTGCCACACTCATCAGGTGAATGCTGTGTTTGGCGTGTAAACTTGAGATCTGTGGTTTGTCTGTGACGTCAAGATGTTTGTGTGTAGTATTTGGTTCGTATTACAGGTAGAGACAGTGACAATTATCTGTTACAAATTAAATGTTTCTTGCGGTGCCTGCAAGTATATATAAGTTCATTCCTTTTGTTGAGGGAACTCCGTTCCGGATGGCAGATGATAAGAAATTTTTCGTAGATGCATAAGTTGCAGCGTTTAGTCCTGTTTGAATAAGGATGACATTTCTTCATAATTTTCCATTCTAGTTATAGCGCGCGTTCAGTTCCTTCAGCAACCAAACATGTTTGCTAAGCTCTGTGGCGTTTTTGGATTTTTCATTTCTAAATGAGCTGGTGTGGTTCCGATATCGTGTTTTAAACGTTCCTTCTGTTAAGCCGACGTAGGTCTCTTTCGTGTTGTTGTCCTCATTCGTTACGGTGGCCTGGTAAACAATCCCTTTAATTTGACATTTCCCTTTTAGTGGGCAATTATTTCTTATGCGGCAGTTGCATTCGTTTTCTAGGGGCGTGTGATCAGCAGTTTCTTTGGCTTTGTTTAGCACTGATTTGTTGTGCAAGGAAATGATGTTGGCTACGTTAGACATGCAACTATAACTAAGCTTTAGTGTGTTTCTATTGCAAATTTTGTGTAAAGGATGGCCTTTTGGGAAGCACTCGTCGATAGCCTTCAAAAACTTACGGCCGATGTTGGTTGCGACATTGGCACTGTATGGTGGATTAAACCAAATGACGTTACTTTTCCTTGATCGTTTTTCTTGAGTAGGCTGGGGGTCCAAATGAAGCTGGTAGTCGTATCCACTTTTTAGGAGAGCTTCTTGATACGGTTGTCGTGTGGAATCAAAAGTTTGTTGGTAGGAAGATATGCTCGAAAGTCGGCGGTTGATGGACTCGGGCATTTGGCGAAGTATAGGAGGCGGATGGTTGCTGTCTCTGTGGACGTAAAGAGGAACGCTTTATGTCACTGTCTCTACCTGTCACTTTATTATCACTGTCTCTACCTGTAATACGAACCAAATACTACACACAAACATCTTGACGTCACAGACAAACCACAGATCTCAAGTTTACACGCCAAACACAGCATTCACCTGATGAGTGTGGCAAGCTTCGGACTTGTCATACGAAACAGTTCTGTAGTGAATAAAAGTTCTTATGAAGTAACCAAATCTTGTGTTGTGATTATATATATATATATATATATATATATATATATTGAATAAAGTCTCTGTCTCTCTTCATTTTATTCGTAATATATATATATGTATATATGTATATATATGTGTGTGTGTGTGTGTGTGTGTGTATTTACGTACTTAATCAGTAGTCCTAAAATGTTTTTTGCTAAAAACTTTTTAGGACCACTGATTAAGTATTGCTCGCTCTGCTGCAAAAAGCATTGAGCACTCTACCCGATATCAACAACCTACGTTTTGATGTTGATTTTTATATATATATATATGTATATGTGTATGTAATATTTAAAAACCGAGCAGGAGTGCTTTATCGGTAAAGCACGTACTGTGAGTTTTTTTAATGTCTTATAAAATTCACCACCTAATAGGCTAATTCGCGAAGAAAGTTTGGAAATTTATTTTTCGTTACCCAAAAAAATTGAACTTCTTCACATAAAAAAGCACATGTATCTTTATCACACATATAGATCCGACACGGTTATGATTTTCTTTTGCAATTTCCTCATGAATTTTTAATGAATTTTATAAATATATATATATATATATATATATATATATATATATATATATATACAGTGGTGCTCAAAAGTCTGAGTCCAGTCAATTCGGTTTGGGCTTTTATTTTATTTACATTATATTTTCCCACTATATATTATTTTTTTCACGTAATATTGCATGTGCATAAAAGCAGCATGCAAATCAGATTGGAAAGGATTATGTTTAACAATAAGTGAACATCATTGTCAGTTAATATTTTGTGTGTCCACCTTTTGCTTTTAACACTGCTTTAACTCTGCTTGGCATAAAGTGTACAAGTTTTCTGGTTACTTCTGTTTGAAGATTTTTCCAGCATTCATTAAGTACGTCCCATAGGTTGTTCAGACTTGTGGGATTATGTTTTACTTTCTCCTGCTTCAAATGCTCCCATAAAGGCTCAATCGGATTTAAATCAGGAGATTGAGGTGGAAAATCCATAACCACCGGATCACCTTTTTGTTCCTTCTTTTTTAAATCATTTTTACACAGATGAGATGCGTGTTTTGGATCGTTATCTTGTTGCAAGACAAAACCACGTCCACATAACTTCATGCCAGATGGTATGGCATGTCTTTGAAGGATGGAATGATATTTCTGTTTCGTGAGAGTGTCTTTAATCCTGTAAAGATCACCAACACCATTATAGCTGAAGTAACCCCAAACCTGAATGCTTCCTCCACCATGCTTTACTGTTGATTTAAGGCAAGAATTTAGAAATCTTTCATTCTTTCTACGTCTGACGTAGGTTCTCCGATTATTTCCGTATATCTCAAATTTAGATTCATCAACAAACAGCACATTTTGCCAATCTTCCTTGGTATAATTGCGATATGTCTTAGCCCATAACCAGCGCTTCCGTTTGTTTTGAGGTCTGAGCAGTGGTTTTGAAACTGCTACTCTTCCGTGTAGACCGCATTTAGCAAGTCTTCTTTGCACTGTTTGCCTGCTTAATGCTTTTTTTCGAGTCGCATTAATTACAGATTGAATGTTCCCAGCCGTTGCTCTTCTGTTGCGTAAGGTGGTTGTCTTCATGTATTGATCTTCCCTTAACGTGGTTACCCTTGGCCTGCCAGATCTTGGTTTGGTAGAATATTTTCCAGTTTCCCGAAACCTTTGTAGCGTTCGCTGAACAGCACCCTTCGAGACCTTTATCTCTGCAGCAACTGTGCGCTGTGAATACCCCTCATTGCTCTGTGCGATTATTTGGCCTCTTATCCCTTCACTTAGTTCTTTTGCCATCCTTGTTCCAGATACGGGACGTAGAGACTTGTTGTAGGTTACAGTAGGCATTAAATACCATTAAAATTGAACAAAATGATTGTGGGAGGTAAAAACTGATGTCAATGCGCATAGGGTAAAACAATAAATATATTTCACATTCCATTAGACATTATTTATAGTAAATTGGGAAAAAAAATCTACTGGTCTCAGACTTTTGAGCACCACTGTATATACATATAGATGTGTTATTGGGTTGTTTCAGGAACTTGTAACACATAAAATTATCTCAAAGTGTTCTAAGGAGGATGTTTTTGTTTACAAAATCTGTTAAGACAAATACAAATATCTGTTATGAAGAAACGTCCTTCGCCAAATTTTGCCTTCCTAGGATGGCTGGGTGCATCAGTTGCAAAAGCTTGTATTCGAAGCCTGTATGTCATTGCTGTATTTGAACGCTAACAATTTCAGCCTGAAAGAAAGGTTTACTCATCTTCCATTTATCTCTTAATGATTTAACTTAAATTTTAAAACAGGGACTCTTTTCTTGTGGATGTACTGGCCTAGTTTCAACAGTGTATTGGTTACCACTGCGAGTGATCAACAACGTGCTGTCATAAATACCTACCTTTCACTCGTTGCTTGCTGCGTAACCACATTTGCAGTGTCAGGATTGCTTAACAAAGAAAAGAAATTGAACATGGTAGGAGTATAGCATTTTGTATGTAATTTGGGAAGGCAGTTTTCTGTTATACCTGCACGAAAGAGAAAGAGTAACATGCTTATCCAAAATAAAAATTAAAGATTAATGTACTGGATTTAAATTTAACTTTTCGCAAGCTGTTCACCATGCACAAGGCCACACCAGTCACGGAACCAGGTCCCCTGATCCGGCTGCAAAATTTTGGGAAACAAAGGTATTTTTATTTTTAAGGATTTTTCTCAATAGAATCGCCTGCCTTGTCCATTCCCTAATTACAGTGTAAGAAGTTTCAATTTCATGGGGAAGATAGACAAAGTTCGCCTGAGCGCTGAACATGTAGCATTACACATCTTACACAATGATTGTGATAAGAATCACAATGATTCTTAAACTGCAAAGTATTATTGTATTGTTTGCATTGATTATCAAAAATCAATATTGTTACGATTTCATTCCCAGCTGTTTTTCAGTTAATTACGCACGTTGTATTTTTCTTGTATTTAGCTCAATTTTTTGTATTCAACTCGCTTGCAAAACACTGATGTGCATCATGTTCAGAGTCATAAAACGGCTTCTCATTAGTTTATGCCGAGTAATGTAAAAGACAGACTTTCTAGTTACTCGCCATTTTTGTTTGCATGGCATTAATGCTAATCATGACTAACATCAGTGCCTTTTTCACCCGTTATGCTTGATGAATTATGTCTTACTTTAACTTTCGTTGCGAAATGTCCAATGCAAAACAGGCACTTAAGACTCCTTTATGGCCTTTTTAGCCTGGTTTTAGTTACGTGCTTTAATATTTTCGAAAGGCATCTTCCTAATACTTTTACTGGTGTTCATCAAACTTTATACTGCCAACTAACAACTATGATTTAGCGCTAAGCCAGGACCTTAACTGGGAAGTTGGGACTAGCATACATATCAAGACAAACATGAAGTATTCTCTCAAACATGAAAGGATGTGATTTGACATAATTGCAGTTGGTCCAAACGATGCGTAATTTCAGTGTTGCAATCAGTCACTTAGTTAACATTCAAAACACAAAGTAATGGCAGCCTGGCCGAAGGTTACATACAATAATATTTAAGGAGACTTTTGTTAAAAAAATGTCAAAGCGATTCCTACACTACTCCCCAGCACTACTTTCTGGAAATTCTGGAATTAGTATTTTTTGGAACCAAAAAAAATTTATGATTTACTGGAGGAGCAACACTTGGTCCCTTTTAAAAGCTGAAAAGGTTAAGCTAAAAACGTTTTACTTGCACAGTTTTGCAATATCGGGGATAAAGGATGAAAAACTTGGAGTCTCTTTTCGAAAACCGATATCGGGCAATATTAGTTTGTTCTGTATGGAGTTCGTTTAAGCAATAAGCAGGTATTTATGTTACTTTGAGCCTCATCTAGGTAACAAGATCGTTGTTCTCCCTTCATTGCGTATCTGTGAGGTTATTTTCGTATTTGTGTAGGTCCACGTACAGAACGCTACGCTTGCTGGAGGAGTTGCAGTCGGTACGATTGCCAACATGGTAATCCAACCTTGGGGTGCACTTATGATTGGATTTCTAGCTGGTATTATCAGCACTGTGGGATATAATTACGTCACAGTACGTATTTCTTATAATTTTATTCTATCGCCACAGTTCGATAGGTAAATGTAATTTTAATGTCAACATTGTCCTTTTCTTCGAAAATAGCCCTTCCTTAACGAGAAACTCCATCTTCATGATACCTGTGGAGTGCATAATCTTCATGGGATGCCTGCACTGTTGGCTGGAATTGCTGGAGCAGTTGCTGCCAAGCTTGCCGATGAGGAAAGTTATAACAATAGGTTAGTAATAATGGAAAAGCAATATAACATTTTGCTTGTAGCCAAAAGAGCCACTGCGTATCTAATATCTGAACAAAAGGTGCACTGCCAGCTCTAAAGAGTTGGATTTTTTGTACCCCACGAATTCTTGACAAAAGAAGAGATTTTGGGCCCAAAATCATTGTAGAAAGTGAAAATTAACACGATTTCACGATTATGATGGCATGCCTTGGCTTGCATGAGAAAAGCAAACTGTTTTCGATTCCTGACTCGTTCTCAACTTGTTGAAGATAATGACAAGCTCGCGTTATTCCTCTGGTGAATACAACTACCACGATGCTTTTCAACATCTTGATTGTGATGACAATATAAGCAATTGCCTTCTTTCTCCTTTGGAATTAACATTTGGATGAAAAACAAAAACCTTCATAATACTTTCGTGGTTGTATTCAGCTCACGAAATAAAAGAAACAGGCTATTATTTACTGTATGTTTAGCAGTTGGTGCCCATATCTGCGTTGTTTGATTAGTTCCTGCTGTACCTGAGCAAACGAATTCATACTAACATCATCAGGCTTTCGTCATAATGACTGGAAATGTTCGTCAAGCTCAGTTTCTCACAACATTGATTGAATCAACGTTTCTAAACCCCAAAAGGGAATCTAGCCCATAACCTTGTGACGAGCAATGACAGTCTTATGAGGCTTTCTAACCATTGAACTACCCATTCGATCATCGCCATGGATAGAAAAACTTTTTCTGAGAACTGGAGTTTGATACATGATATTTATGCACAACATTCATAAAGTCGACTGGAAGCCATACAGCATAGCCCTATGTTTGGTTCATCAGTAAGGCAATGTACAGTTACATGTGTATAACGATTTATACTAAGTTACATGTGTATAATGCTAAATATGGGTTAAGCTTTTTAACAACTTATTAATAGGAGTATTAATAGAAGAGCCTGAATCAATCTGAGAAAACGATTTAATGTGGAAAAAAACCCATTTGTAATGTATTTTCACAAAATTTGTGAATCCTGTTAAAAATTATATTTTGTAAAATTCATCCAGTATAATTTCTTGTGAACAGTTTTTCCAAGGCTTTGAATGTTTCGTAAGCCGAAACAATAGCTGAGGAGAAATGTAACGTAAATGGCTCAAATCGAAATATCATCTACGAAGCGGCCATCTTTGTTTCACTATTTGCCCAGTCATTGATTGGGAGTTAGCGTTTTAGTTACCATAAACAGATGTTACTGGGCGGCCCAAGGTTGTCTGACCAGGAATCTAGTTGCCGTCACGAGCAACAAACGAAGGAAAGGGGAGATTTAGAAGGAAAGGGATGGAGTTAAAGGTTCAGATGATTTAGGAAGGATAGGGAAGTTTACCAACAGGAAGTTTTGGCAGAGTCATCTTCGTTTTCGTAGTACCCACTTTCTCCCATATTCAGTGTCGTTGACTCGATTATATTTTCATTTTGTACCTGTTGTCCTATTCAACAATGAACAGGAAACGGGAGGGAGAAACTGTAACTTTGACTCCTTATGTGTCCGAATATTTTATGTCATTAGTAGATGTTTTGAGTTTTGTGAAACAAATCACTCGCATTAAAAGCATTTTCAATGTTTTGTATATTCGTGGGATTCTCGCATGCTGTTTCGCCTGTAGGACATCTCACCGAGGATTATTTTGTATACAAAACAATCCCTCTTCTGAAAAATCCACTCCGGCATGTAGTTATGCTAAGGTCGAGAAAAATCGTTACTCTCTGCACTGTTGTTGTGCATGTGTTTAGTGTAGAACACTTCTTAAAATTTTTTCAAAACATAATTTCATTAAAACAATACCACCAGAAAAGTAACCGTGGAAAATAAGCACGTGATTTATCATCTGGAAAAACCAGACATAAAGTCGTGGGGATATTTCTAAAGCAAATTAATAACAGTAATGGTTACATGGGTTAGAATTAGGGTTACGTTACAGTAGTGATGGTGATGATAATAATAACGATCACGATAACAATAATGATTATGATAATAATAGAAAAACTGACAATAATAACGTCAGTACAAGGGGTATATACGCCCCAAATCGAAATTTATCGAAAGGGTTTACAGTTATAAAATTAATGTTAGTAAAATTTTCAGTAATTCTTAAAATAAGTGAAAATTTAAGAATAACATGGAGGTAGTAAGAACGTAACTGTCATGCTTCGACGCCTACAAATTTTAGACTTCCGTTAATTTTGTTTTAACCTATGAAAATCTGAGTGAGATAAAGCAAAATCCACGAAACTCCATTCTGCTGGGTGAGGTAGCCTTAAGTGTTTGTAAATACTTTAATGTAAAGTTATAGTTATATTATGGTGAGATTATGTCTCACACGAAGTCCAAGGATAAACTTACTTCGTCCTCGTACGTCTTTTTCCACAATACCGTTGGATTCTTAGCCTCTCGATCCCCAAGGATATCACGTACCCTCCGCAAAGCTCGTATAACCATATGACAAAATGCAGTGGCACAATCATACTTTTTAATTATTTTTTTCACATTTATCCTAATTTACCCTTTTTCTTATTTGTTTTTCCTTTTATTTCCGACTTCAACCCAATGTTAATCTCCAGTCACCTTAAATTTCAGATCCTCTTGCTCTTTGTTCGTTCCTTTAATATATTTCACCTTAGTTTCACTTTTTGTTTTTTGTTCTTTTATTTCTATTCTAATCTCCTTCGCCTTAGACACTAATCACCAGCTGATCACACTTTTATAAATAAACGCACTCACGTATATGCCCACTAACCATTTCACTTCCACATAAAACACACTCTCGCTCATGTGAGTCATTTAATCTTTTACCGTAACTACCTCTCTCTTTGAGCAACGTAGAAAAAGTTATTATTCTATGCTTTAGCCTGGAAAACGTGTTTGAGGCTCGTCGCTCATCTTCTAAACAAGCTGGTTACCAAGCCCTTGCCATACTGGTTACACTCGGTATTTCCATGGTGTCCGGAGCTCTAACCGGTGAGTACTTATAATTTTAATATTGATAGACAACCAAACACCACAAATGATAAAAAAGCTCAACAATTACTCTGCATCAACAAGTTATTGCATTCATCGGAATTTTCCACGATTTAAAACTAATAGCCCGACAATTTATGTATTTGGAATGACTAGCCCCTGTTAATATCGCTTATTTTTACATTGTCATCTTCTATAAAGATAGTTTTGGTATGTGCAATTTGTTTTTACCGGAAAAAATCTTGGGAAATCCTTTTCTTGGTTTCTCAAAAAGCTTGGAACCACAACCTCTTAACAGCAGACAAGCTACAAGTACATGTATTTCATTCTTAAATTTCGAACAATATATAAGTTTATTAAAAAACTGTAATGAACAGCCGTTACTAAAATGTGCCTTGATTTATGCTAAGGTTTTGTTGTGAAACTTGGGATCTTTGATCCTCCAACTCGTAACCAGATGTTCGATGACGAAGATTATTGGGAGGTAGGTATTCAAATAATCAAGCAATTCTTTGTTGTCCATGTTGGGTGAAACCATAAATGGAAAAATAAGAATCTTCGCAATAGCAAAAGTATAAAAATTAGAACTTTCTCGGTGTGTACAACTAATTGGTCATAAAAATCAAAGAAATGATACTTCTTTATTTAAGCGAAGCGCCATGGAAACTTAAATTGTTTTGGAATATGAAAAAAATAAACCCCACCATATTTCCTGTCACTCTTTTGTCAGTTACAGGGCACTCAAACATTGCCTTCTGTAAATCGAAAGATATGTAATTGACGAAGATAGCTTAGGCCCGGTTCATACGTCGTATTTCAAATGTGCCAAATCTAATTCAAGAATTAAATGCATGTGAAGTTCGACGTCTGAATTAATTGAATTCAACAGATTTGAATTAAATGCGACTTCCGCCAAATACTCGACTGAGCCAGTCGAATATTCAACAGAAGTTCGCGACTGTTGATTCATTTGTCGAACTTCACATGTGCCGAATCAAATGCATAAACTATTTTTAATTATGTTTTACTCAACATCTACATTTTTTTCTAAATGTCATGCGCAGACGACTGGAAAAAGTCGTCGTTCGAAGAAGACAAGAGCAGAATCAGCGGCAAACCGAAATGTGTGTAGTTCTGTTTCTTCTCTGACATAATAGAGTCGTTTAAAATGTGTCATTTACTTTAGCATGAAGTGCTCTGTATTTGAAACTAATGAGGACACTTCAGGATGGAAAGCAAGAAAATTGGTGGCTTACTGTGCAGTTTGTTTTGAAGAGAAAATGAAGATAATAAAATTTTATATTCATCTGTATTATTGCCTGACGTTTCGGTTCGGACTGAATTGAAAGACGGAAGAGCCAACAAAAACTAGGCGAAGATGACTTTGCTTGTAATATCGATAGTGGTGATGAATTTGATTCTCTATGGGCTCAGGAAAGTGAGTCCGCTAAAATAACGGAAGTCAAAATAAGTGTGCCACAGTTTTTGCCACCAACCAGGATTCTGCGACGTCTATGGCAAGATCTTCGATGGCACTCACTTGTGATGACTTTTCTTTACGACAATAGTCGCAATAAAGCCAGTAAATAAACATTCAAAGCCTTGTTCTCCTTGATGCGAGGTATTTAAGTGCTAGATTCATATTGAGGCGACGTCTTTTAATACGAATGTTTGGAAGGTATAAACAAAGAGTATTAAGTTCAACGTCAATTTTCGCCGTGTTAGGGACTGAGAAACAACACGTGTGTGGAAACAAAACACTCTCTGATCAACTAAATTCGACACCATTAGTTTCGACGAATGAATCAAATGCCGAATTTAATAATTTGGGTCGACTCAAATAGTAATTAGGTTCGGCACTTGTGAAATGCGAGGTAAGAACCCGGCCTAAGCTATCTTTGTCAATTATACATCTTAATTATATATTTTTAATTATTTATTAAGTTAATAAACTAAACTATAGGTATTTCAAAAATACTCCGGCAATTAATTATGTCTTTTGGTTGATAAAGATTTCAAAATATCATCAGCGAAAGAGCCCTAATCCATGTGATACAACGGGATAGTCCCAGCATCTCATGGAAAGAAAATTTGTTAATAGTCTTATTTCGAGGGGAAAATGAGTACAGAAGCGAAATAATATGGTAGTTAAAGTTTCTTGAAGCTAACGCGCACTACGCCTGTTATCGGGCACTGAATTCACTTTATATTCGCCCTTAACAAAACGGATTGAGCGCTCGTTACGATACAAGAACGCTAGTGTTCTTGGAACCATTTGAACAGACATACTTCACACATGGTTTTTTGAAAACCAGCCAGCTATCCGCCCGAAGGTCTTGAAAATCCGCGAATTCGTACCTCGTCACCAGTCTTTAACTTGTTTTGTTATCGGCGAATACAGGGACGACCACTCCACCTTCCACAACAGAAAGCTGATTAAGTATGCGCTTGATACTACAGGACAGAAAGCCTATTACCTTACTGACTCAAATAAGCGTCAAGGCGCTTATTAAATTTTACGATTTTTTAATGCGGCGCTTGTTAAAACTAGCTAAAAGAAACGATTCCGGATAAAACATAACTAGTTTTTATTTCTAATAATGAAAACAACCAGAACAAGATAAACAAAACACACGCGAAAATATCGTCGCGATTAATGTCACTATCTTCTCCACGATCGGGTTTAAGTTTGATCGAGATCAAGCACCTGCACCGGGGACAAGCTTCCTCAACATTATTGCGAATAGGCGCAGCATTCTTCTTGAGTGCGTCGTTTATATTAATAACTTGGGTCTCACGTGTGGCGCTTATTGGGGGGGTGGCGCTTATTCGAGGGTGGCTCTAATTCGCGTAAATACGGTATTACCAGATATAAAATCATGCGTAAAAATGGCCTAACGGATAATTCCAGACCAAAGTAAAAAATATGTGGGGCAAAAGCATTGCACTGGTCTTGAGTCATGATCTCCGGTTTTCTAAATGCCATTTACAAAATTTGCTTGTTCTAAACCATTGCCGTGTTTTGGCCTACAGCAAATATATTTTTAACTTCCGTCTGGTGGTGCCAGTTTTCCGCTTGATACGAAACCCCACAAGGTCCATTACTTTCGGCTTCACTTTTTGATCCAATTGTAGACTGGGGTCATATATCTGGTAAAAATTGGCTTCGGTGGTAATTGGTCAGCGACACAAAATTTCGAAAGCCGTAGTTGAAACAACCAACGCATAAGTAAACCCTAGCTGAAGAGATGAATGAATTTTTTTGCGCAAGAGTAATGTAATTGATGTGATCCATTTCGTGTGAACTAGCGGTGAACGAGCACAAAGTAAATTTTAGCACACTTAAGGAGGAAGAATAGGATCCATTTGTACGCCTGTCATCTGAATAACCGATTGGCAAGGACGGTTACGTAATTCATTCGTAATTCAAGTCACTTTGTCACTGCTACCCAAGTACACTACATGGAGCAGTTACGCCTTATTAAGGCTTTTTTGTTTCTTTGTTTACCCAAGAATGTTTCAAAAATATCCGTTAATTGTCACAGTACATGAAAAAAGTTTGAACTTTTCTTGTTTTTCTTTTCTGACCAGCTACCTGAAATCAACGTTACCGTCGACGAATCAAACTCAGTGCCTCTGCAGTCAATTTCCAAACCTGAACCTGTTCCTTCCTGAAGTTGACTGTCTATGAAACACGGAAACTCCTCAGTTGCATTTATGCTCGCTTAAAATTGAGAAAATTTAGTGAATTCCTCACACGAAGCATCCTTTTTTTATCAAAGGATGTCGTTTTTTTGTTTTTATCTTCCTTTCTTTTTTAGTCTATTTGTTTGTTCAACTTTGTGTCAAGTTTTATTTGGGTTGTATTAATTTTGGATGAACTGTATTTTGCTCATATATATATATATATATATATATATATATACATCGCGTCATTTTTTATCCGTTCATGCATTGTTAGTGTGAGCTGCTATAATGACACTATCAATTGAAGTTACATCTTTACGTTTTTCTTATGTTTTAATTTCTTTGTCGCTTTACTGTCACGTTGATTAGTTTTAATGAAAATATATCATAAGAAAACTTGCCTGCACTATCTTTGGTTTTATCGCAGGATGCTTTGATATCGTTTTACTGTTCTTTATGAACTAAAGTTCATAATGTTTTGATAAAAGAGACGGGACGTAGTGACAAAAAATGCTTCCAACTACTCAATCATCAAACTTTTTAGTTTTTATATAAGCATTTTTCCTTGGCGTGCTTAGAATTATGACTTCAACAGAGACGGACAAAAAGAGAAAAACTTTGGTTGAAACAAGGTGGACAATCGTTAAAGACATAGCATCAGTATTTGTTCAAGAATTAAAGTATTTCAACATATTTGTAAAACGTATCTTTTCTGAGATTTCGCTGCCTAAAAGTTTAGATGTAAAGAGCCAAAATGTTACAAAAGTAGCTGATCCAACCGAAAACAGAAAATGCTAATGTTTCGAACAAAGATCCCATGCCAGAGTGAAATGAGAGGCCTTAGTTCGAAAGGTAAAGACTTTCCCAATTTCCAAACCTTTTCGCATTTTACACGTGCTAAAGGATATTATTTTTTTTATATTTGCTTTCATTACTTAAAAATTTAGATAGGTTTCACCACAAGTTGAGCCGTGCGTTTATGAGTTAGCGAATTGCTAAGTCATAGTTAAGATAGCTCGCCTCATAGAGATAAAACCAATCTAAATCATTTCCAGTTATTCAAATTCAACCGCAAAATAAGAGCAACTTTTATACAGATCGAAATTAGTGTTACACTAAACTATCGGTTTATCGCAATTTGGAAGTCAGTTTTGCGAAGCCCGGATGGCTTATCCAGCGGTTAAATCCTGGTAAATGACCTGTGCAGTACTATCAATATTTTAACAACTGTACTATAATTTTATTTGCCGGATCGCGAGTTATCGAACTCCAAATAGTAACATTCTATCGTTTACATAGTGGACCTTGTCCGGTGGGAAAGTTACCAGGGTTTAGTTCACGTCATCTCTGATGACTGAAATTAATTTGCTCAATCGAGTCCATGAAACCATACCATTTATTTGGAGTTAGCTGAATTACCACGTCCATTACTTGTTTGATAGTGCAAAATTCAAGCTTAACTTGAAAAATAATCTTCTTTAGAACGAATGTCGTGATAGCACTGCGCATAATTGCTGATAACCGTGATATCTTTAAGAATATTAAAAAAAAAATATGGCAAGTGGGTTTTTATTAGCTGTTAACTGACTAGACGAGTTCGTTCAGACAAGCCCTTAGAATTATGTGATTCCTAAACTCACGATGGTGAACCCAAATATCGACTGATTATCTTACTTGACGCAGATTGGTGAACGTTAATAATAATTTCACTTCGAGCAATAGGAGACAGTGGAGATGTGGAGGGTGTGGCGTCCAGCTACCAAATTTTCTCCGTCAAAAGACCGTTCTTCAACTTTTTTCCGTTTTCATGAGTGGAAATAATTCTTAAGCCTCAAATAAAGACCTACAAAAAAAACCAGCCTTCCCTCCGTACCCCTTTTCAATGTTAAGCGGTGAACTAAAGACATTTTTGCACGATTATTTGGAGGAAATATTAGATTTATGACATTTTTGGAAGCAAATATTGATTTTTTGTGGTGTCCCAGCCTCGTTTATCACTGATGGTAGTTTAAAAAATTCATAGCTGTAGAGTGCAACTTTATGGGGGCTGGTCAGGGCGTGTTTGTTTTGTTGGAACATTTGCATTCACTACCCCGCATTCACTACTCGTACCTTATCCTTTTCCTTCATTAATCGGGCTTCTACGAACTAGAAAATCTTGCGGCTTTTTGCAACCATCTGATGTAACTTACTTCCTTTGCTCAATTCCGTTTATGCTTTATTACGTGCAGGTACCTCCTGATAACATGGAACAAGTACTCGATGAGGCTAAGACTCCAGGAGAAACTGAGCTGTTGGGAGTACGTCCCAAGCAAGAAGACACTGCCTAACGAAGAAGCTTCATCAAAATGAACTAGTTTATTGATAAAGATGTCCCCCCCATCATGATTTTATAACGCTTTCAAAAGGTCAGACTGATGTGTTTCCATCAGAAAAGAAGGAATATACCGCGGCGTAATAGTGCTTTAATTGCTTTGAAACAACTTTGCTTTATCAAAATAATAAAACAAGCTAGCTTTATATATATATACATACTTAGACTTGTGGAAACCATTTTAGATTTTAGCAAAGGCGGATTGAAACCGCTTGAAATATATCGAGAACGTTACCATTTTGTTTTGACTCGATGACCATTAAATTTCTGTAGGGAGACCTTGACGACATCTTAAATTTTTGTGCCAACATTAAGAACAGACTAAGAGTGTACCATGCCGAGGGAGGAGAAGGAGGGGTAGAGGATGAAATTCCTCCCGTTTTTTGGTAAATTGGTCGATAAAACGGTTTGTTAAGCCTGGTTCACACTAAGCGACATGACTTCATAACGACAGGGTCACCCGAAAGCGAATTGCGCTCAGTTTCAGTCCTTGTGTTCACAGTGTGAACAAGGTAAGATGTATCTCGAACGAGATACATTCTTGTTCGAGATACAGGGGGTTGCCAAAAAAAAGGAGCCTCCATGTGAAAGAGGGTTTTTCTGATATCAAAAGTCCGAAGGTTTTAAAAAATCTGAAGCTCCTTTGCCTTGGAACATTCAGAAGTGGAGTATGGTATCAGTGTGAAAAAGCTCTCCCACAATTGTTGTGCACGATTTCAGTATTTAGATAGTTAGGCGAAACTTTTGTCAGTTCGCTTTAAATCATTGTGGAAGATGGCGTCTAAGAAGCAACAACGCGAAGAAAAGGCAAAGAAGAAGTTTGCAACGAATGAACAGATTTTGGGTTCCCGTCGTGCTGGTTGGAGTGCTATGAAAAGGGTAAGAAGAATATGAACTCAGTTATTCATGGGCAAAAAAGCTTTGCAAGTGTTTGAAGGAAGGAGATAGCGGGAAGAGAAATCCTGGCTCTGGAAGACCACGAAAGACAACAGTTCGAGAAGATCGTTTTTTAATCAGAGAAGCTGTGACAGTTCGTGATCCCTCCGAAGTCTGCCCAAGCACGGCTGATCGCTCAGAGTCACTAAAAGAGCGCACATCAATGGAAATATCACGTCGTATAGTACAGCGTCGCCTCCATGAACGCAATTTTAAGAAATGCCCCAAAACCAAAAAACCCAATGTAAGCAGTGTAAATTGGCGTAAGCGTGTAAACGTTGCGAAGCGTTATCGTGCCTGGACAGTGGACGAATGGAAAAAGGTAGTCTGGTCTGATGAATCACCATTTATCTTACGCTATCAAAATCGTAGTTATGTCTGGCGTCGTCCTACCGAAAAGTTCTCACCTCGATCTCTGCAAGGAACTTTAAAGCACCAGAAAAAAATTATGGTATGGGAATGTTTCTCTTGGCATGGAGTTGGAGCTCTTCATCAGATAAAAGAAACCTTAACCAAGGAAAAATATCGTCAAATTTGGACTAGTCAAATGCGACCTTCAGCCCGACGACTTCATGGAGAAAACTTCATTTTTCAGCACGACAATGATCCAAAACACACATCACATGTCGTGAAAAACTGTCTTAGGAACCAAAGCATTGAAGTTCTTTCTTGGCCACCACAAAGCCCAAACGTAAACCTAATTGAAAATCTCTGGGCCAAGATTAATAGGAAACTGAAGAAACGTTCCTGCCAAAGTGAGGAACAATTGTTCTACAGTTTAAAGCATAAATGGGCGAATATCAGAAATGATTACCTTAAAAATCTTGTAGAAAGCATGCCAAATCGCTGCCGAAAAGTTATTAAAAGTCGTGGATATCCTATTGACTATTAAATGTTGAGTGCTTGGGACAATCCTAAAAACGTTTAATAAACCTTGAGTGTTTGTAAGATCTCTTTCTAATCAAATAAAAAGAATTATGACACTTTGTCGATTTCGTTTTGTTAAGGGAGGGCTCTTTTTTTTTGGCAACCCCCTGTACATCCTAGAGCTTGTTTATTAGTGGCTAGAGTAACCCTGGCAGTAGGATTACCTCAACATCCGAGTGAAAAAATGGCTTGCGTTTATAAGGAACAAGGTTATCCTGCGGACCGGGGGGGGAAAATGCAAGTTAATATTCGCGCATAATTTGAACAGTGGTTGCTGATGACAGCAAACCAAACCAACAATGGCGGTTCAGTTTTGTCCTTCGTTTTTTCTTTACTCCCAGTGCTTGTTTCTCTTCCAATTCATGGAATACTTTAGAATCTGTATCAGTCGTTCAGGTCAACTTCAAAGTCAATGCTATTTAAATAGCATTTGGTTTTGTAATCTAATAACTCAGATGACCCTCGACTTTATCGTCTGTCCATGTCCATTTCCTTTTCTTGGAAGCAGATGATGACTTCTTGGTGGACATTTTCTTTCCTTTCCTACGACCATCTGTGTCTTGGAGTTTGTCAACATGTACAGAAACTAAATGTATGCACTGGTCCATGGTGACAATTTAGACGCAATATTAACTGCGTAAACGCAGACGTATTGGGTCCTGAGAACTAGAATTTCTAACCCTGACTGGCGAGTTGTCCCTACCTGAAGCGTTTTATAAGACAAAACATAACCCTAGCACTCGGATAACCCCTGTCGTTTTGATAGGGTCACCCCAGCACTAGGTCACCCTAGACTGTTTATAAAAGTAACACAAGAAAACAATTGCATTAGAGCCACCCTGGTGTTTGGGTAACCCTACTGCCAGGATAACCTTAGCCCCTAATAAACGTTAGCGTAGCCAAGGAAATGGGGCGCAGCTGACCCCTACTTTTCGTCCTGACTAGGTCTGTCGGTACATCCAGTACATTAGTCAGTACATTAAGCCTTTTAGCTGCGGATTCCGTTTGCGTTTAAATTATCAAATTAAAAAAAAATTGTTAAATAAACTCCAGCAAAAGTTAAGTACGAGAAGGACGTTCAATACAAAATGTTCGTGAGGAATTCTGTTTTGTTTTTTTTTTTTTAACCGAAAAAATGATAGATCCAGTCAACCCTCAGGACAAAATGGTTGTGATAGCGGTGATGGCAGAAAAAGATATGTTGATACATCATAGCTCACGTGATGTGTGCACTTTTACGTTAAATCATTTTCAAAATTTAATACCATTATACCAGCCAGAATTGGCAAAGTAGAAATCATTTATTCCTTTATCGAATTTCAAATTTTCCTGCCCTCGGTTTGGTTAACTTTGATTTTTCCTTAATATTTGTCGGCGCATTGATAACATCTTGTCGGTACATTTGTCCAAAATTTCCCCAGCCCCCTCACTTTCAAATTCCTGACTTCGCGACTGCGAATAAACAGGCCCTTGAATCGTGAATAACGTACAGAGTGATGACATGTTTGCTGTAATTTAGGTGGTTAATGACTGCGGAAGTTTAAGAAAGATTTCAATGGAAATAGATCTATGTCGATTTACTTTAGCCCTTCATCTAGCCATATGAAATGACATGTCTTCTAATCTATCGTTCCATCTATTCAGAGAATTGATGAAATGGGTAATCAGGGAAATTTCAGCCACATTTGTTTTCTCGATACCTTTTCAAGCTGTTGAGATTCTTTTCATTCGCATATGACTTTGAAAACTCGGTTTTCAACAAGCTGTGAGTGATTATGAGAGACAATAGTAAAGTAGATGAACGATCTTCAAGCTCGATACTCAGAAAATGATATCTGAGCCCCAGACGGGGATCGAACCCGCAACCTTCTGATGACCGGTTAGACGCTCTAACCATTGAGCTACCGAGACTCAGATGGCGAGCTAAGTTGCAAATTCGATATATATATGTGCGACCTAAGCGGAAGCCACTATATATTGATAATGATATATTGATAATGATTGAAGCAGTTGATGTTTAGGAAACATGAGAGCTTGGATATATTGAAGTAGATGAACGATCTTCAAGCTCGATACTCAGAAAATGATATCTGAGCCCCAGACGGGGATCGAACCCGCAACCTTCTGATGACCGGTTAGACGCTCTAACCATTGAGCTACCGAGACTCAGATGGCGAGCTAAGTTGCAAATTCGATATATATATGTGCGACCTAAGCGGAAGCCACTATATATTGATAATGATATATTGATAATGATTGAAGCAGTTGATGTTTAGGAAACATGAGAGCTTGGATATATTGAAGTAGATGAACGATCTTCAAGCTCGATACTCAGAAAATGATATCTGAGCCCCAGACGGGGATCGAACCCGCAACCTTCTGATGACCGGTTAGACGCTCTATATATATATAGGTCGCTCTATATATAGGTCGCTCTATATATAGGTCGCACATATATATATCGAATTTGCAACTTAGCTCGCCATCTGAGTCTCGGTAGCTCAATGGTTAGAGCGTCTAACCGGTCATCAGAAGGTTGCGGGTTCGATCCCCGTCTGGGGCTCAGATATCATTTTCTGAGTATCGAGCTTGAAGATCGTTCATCTACTTCAATATATCCAAGCTCTCATGTTTCCTAAACATCAACTGCTTCAATCATTATCAATATATCATTATCAATATATAGTGGCTTCCGCTTAGGTCGCACATATATATATCGAATTTGCAACTTAGCTCGCCATCTGAGTCTCGGTAGCTCAATGGTTAGAGCGTCTAAACGGTCATCAGAAGGTTGCGGGTTCGATCCCCGTCTGGGGCTCAGATATCATTTTCTGAGTATCGAGCTTGAAGATCGTTCATCTACTTCAATATATCCAAGCTCTCATGTTTCCTAAACATCAACAGAGACAATAGTTTTGCGGTCACAACTGAACTGAAAAATCAATGTTTCCAAAGGCATATACATACATGCTTACACGCGTTTACTTAATTTGCGCGGGATGCTATATTAAAAAGTCCTCATAAATACATTTCCTGTTAAAACTGGTGGATACCGAAGGTCAAAAATCGGACAAATTTCTGCGAGGGTCTGAGATTCTTGGAAAAAATTGAAAGTCCATCTAAGATGGGGTTAACATCATGATCAGAGTCAAGTTTACTATTTTTATGTTGTACGAGAACCATGCAGACGAAATACAAATTTGCCATGTATGAGATCCTGGCTTTAAAATCACCCAGCCATAAAATCATATTTCACAAAAATTTCTTGCAAATTCAAGTTAGACCTCTAAGTAGGCCTTTCTTTGTTAACAAAAGATGATTTCTACTTCGCTGGGATCTTTCTTCTCACCGTACCCTTTTGTTCTTCTTCCTTGTCCATACTATCTTTTTCGGTTTCTTTTCGCATTTTTCTTTCTTTGTTTCCTTTCTTACATTTGAGACCAAACATAGCAATTAAGTGCAACATTTCACTTTTAGTCGTATGTCTTTAACGTTTCTGGTAACGATTGTTTAGAAAATCGCGGTGATTACATTATCGAATAATTGAAAAAAGTTAGAAATTTAAATACGATGTCTATAAAAGTCGATGTGTTGTTTCATTGTGTTTGCAATTACGACTAAGCTGAAGCGACGGGATTTAATATGGATTGCGTCGTAGCTTGTGGACAAAGAGGCGGGACTAGGAGTAGTCGTAACTAGTTCTTTCCCACTGGAAATAGCGCATCCTGATTGTTGTATACCACAGATGTAGGGCCGGATCCAGCCCAAAACTTCACTGTTGCAAAGTTGTGATTGAGTGCGCCAAAGGCGCATACTTTCTAGAGGGGTCCAGGGGCATACTCCTCCGGAAAATTTTGAAATCTAAGATTCCCCAAAACGCCATTCCCTTTGTTTTCTGGACACATTTTGGGACATTGCACGGCATTAATGAACAAAATTCAAGGCAAAAAAATAAGAACCACAACAATTAGCCACCATATTCTCAGTAACAAAAAGCTGTTGTCATTGTGGAATGCCTAATAATTGTTCTCTAATAACCAATTCAACTGTCTTCTTGCAAATTCATCCCTAGATCTGCTAAACACTAACTTGACTTTAAACAAAATGTTTTATGAGTGGTTGATGCCCAACAAATGAATTTATCATAATAACACAAACAAATTATTTACTAGGTACCACTCAAACATAACAGTGCAAAAACAAATAGTACTAATTCCTATAATCATCCATACAGCTACAAATTTCTTCAAACATCAGAGGTGCAGTCAGTAACCCAGTAGAATAGTATAGGAGCAGGATAATTTTTATGACAAGATGCAGTCAGTACAGTGTATTTGTGAAATCAGTTTCATACAGCAGCAGGATAGTTTGTTAAAAGCTTGTTATGCAACAAGGAATTGCCCAGAAAGCAAACAAAGTTAAAAATCTACTTTATTCAGCATCAGGATAATGCTAAGGAACAAAAATAAGTTGAGGATTTCCTTGACACAGCTGTAGCATAATATTGATTGAGTAAAATAAATTCAAAATCAGCTGACACAGAAACAGCATAATGTTAAAGAAATAAAATAATTCCAAAATTACCCTCAGTTCAAAATTAACTTCATACGGCAACAGTATAATGTTCATAAATTTAAATCAGTTTGATACAGCACCAGGATATTGTTCAAGAGGTAAAATACGTTCATGTAAGCTACATTATGTTCAGGAAGTTAAATGAGTTCAAAATCAGCTTGGTACAGCTCCAGGTAATATTGAGCAAGTAAATACACCTAAGTCTACTAATTATCTAGATACTGTAGAAGGACAAAGAAACATGCAGGAGTTAAATTACTGTAAGTTCAAAATTACCTCAATACAACAGCATGATAAAGTTCATTAAGTGAAATGAGTTCAAAATTGCCATGCATGATATATATACTGACCGTACAGTAGTTGCTACAACTTATTTCTGAGCAACTACAGTAAAATAAATTCACAATCTGCTTGGTACAGCTCTAGGATAACGTTCAATAAGTCCATAATTACCTTCATATAGCAACAGAATAATCTTCAGGAGGTAAATTAAATATTAACAGGGGGGTTAAAAGAAGGAAGCAAATCACTCTTGTTTGTCATGAATTGACATTTTGCAAAACAATTCGCTTTTGTCAAGACGTAGGTTTGTAGCACATGTAGTTCTTACAATATACTGCCAAAGACATGGTCTGCTTCAATAAATGATCGTTATGAATTGATAAATTTTGTAGTTCATCCAATGAGAGCGAAAGAAAACACTAATAAGCTCTGTCTAAATTTTTAAGGAACCAATGATTGTTTCAATAAACTAACCATATTTATATATTATATATATATTATATATTTTTATAATTAATATTCATGATGAACTTACTTTTTAATGCTGCATGAAAACTGAAAGTTCGCTTGCACTTTAAATCCTGCACTTTATCCGAAAACACGGCATTCAACACCTCTCGAGTTTCAGATTACGAAATCCGCACACAATGGCGTCTTAGGGCGATCATGCATCTTTTTCCCGGAGAATAACGTCCACTCCAAAACAGTCGAAGCATAGAACGCGCACCCAATATAAAAGGTTAATCTCAGGGTCATGGTCTTAGAGGCCCCTGCACCCACATCCTATAGGGCAGAATCGATGGGAAAAAGTCGAGAGGACGATAAAGACGACGGTGGACCGACGACATCAGGGACTGGATGGGAAGAACCCTGGGGAAGTGTACAACCGCAGCAAGAGAGAGGAGTCAATTGAGAACGCTGGTAAATGCATCCATGGTCCCCGACCCTCAGCAATGAGAATGGGATCAATCGGTCAATCAGACGGCCTTAGCAACTCTGTTGCTAACTGTTGCACGACTGTTGCAAAATCCGGCGTTTTGATTGGCTTGCAACAGTCAAGACGCTAAATTTAGCATTTGCAATGGGCTAAATATAGTACGACTGCTGCAAATGCCAAAATTGCATCATGGATGCATCAATGCAAGCTCGCCTTCTGGTCGATGTAAGTATGGTAAACCACCAGAATCAGGCATAAAATTGACGGGATCTGTGGACACCTTTGTGAGTGGCCATTTTAATGGGCACAATATCGACAAATGAATCGCACGCTACAACTCGATTCAATAAAAAGAAAAGATGGATTAACCGGACCAAGACGGACATTCGGCTATTGAAACTTTAATTATTCGCTGGACATTCGACTGTTGCATTTGTAACAGTTGCAAAAGTCTGGATCCGCCTCTGCAGATGACCGTATTAAAATGTACTTCATATGACAGTCTGATAATGTAGTTTACTTCTGCGGATGCATATTAAGTAAAGGTTTCTAAAGTTGAAACTTCGCCCTTTTAAAGTATAATAAAAAAACTTCCTTATCATGCTCTTGTTATTTTCTTGTGTAATTTTATATACCACGTTTTATTTAAGCAGTTAAAGTTGACCTTCATTTTGGTGGTCCTTGGGACGAAATTGTACGGTACAGACTTTTGTGGAATACTGTATAGTTTGGTTGACATTTGCCGAGGATTATCAAGAGACAAAAGATCGTGAAAATCAACAAGCGTCTTTGAATAACGTTCAGTATTAATTCATCCACGACAATTTTAAAAGACCATGGTGAATGCTAGTACGTTAGTCTGAACCTCTAGTGTAAGTTCAGCTATTAGCCATATAAAGAAAATATAATTGCATTTCCAGTATCCATAGATAAAAGCTGAGTTTTCCAACATACTCTGCATATAATAGAAATCAACCAATTTTTAATCCAAATTATTAGTAATTTTATGATTGCTTAAACTCTTCCAATCTAGAAAGATGTTTCATGGTTCAAATCTTGATTAGTAGGAGATCAAAACTTTTACACTTCGTCTTCCTTGTTTTCTACCCTTTCCACTTTCCTCTTTTTTGGTACTTTACCTTTCATTGGTTTTACTCGGTTTAACACACTTCGTGTTTGAATGAACTCAAATTTGGTTCAGATTTTACTCACAGCTTTTTGACTTTGGTGATCTCGGAGTTTTTACTTGTTAATCTCCTGGACAAAAAATAATGAACGAGGTACAAAACAATTCATTTCAATTCTCCCTCGATGACCGTATAACAATCGTCCACTGAATTGTAAGCATTTTTTTTCACCACAGTTTCAAATTTCACCGGATGGAATTGAGGACACGCATCGGCTTGACGTGCGGATGCAATTTCTGAACGCTTTATTTACCAGTATATACTAATGGTGGACTTTGAATAGAAAAATAAATTTCCTCTACGAATAAAAATTTACTGCTTCAGCTGGTGGAACTTCAGACATAAAATCAGAAAATGAACTTTATAGGATACCAAGTTTAAAACGTTTACTAGCAAAAACTTCTCCCCTGGTATATTTAACACAAAACCGTATTTACCAAGCATTGTTATGCCCAAGTTCGATACTTATCTCATCGCCTAATAGATTAATTTACATAAATTCGTAGGCACGACAAGCACACATATCAAGACGTTTGGGAACCTATTTGAAGAGGTGGAAATGCCCTTAAAACAAATGCAAAACAAACTATCATCCTTTGCGAGTATATTCAAACGTGCACCCGCTTGACATACCAATCTGAAACAGCCAAATCCGTGGCTAAGAGAAGCACAAATTTTGGACATTTAACAAACTTTTGTATATGGAGTAAGAGATATGATTTTAAGGTTCTAGAGAGTCTATTCAGCTTAATTAAAGCGAGTTGTTCAAAATTTGAGTTGGTAAATGCATGTTTTATTTACTGATTATGTAGACGTGCTCCTGTAAGAGTAGTAACCGCTATATTATTAAAAATGTACTTTGCATGCGGATTTTACCCAATCAAATCTACGTGAAGAAACCATCTTAAAATTGCCTGTTAAGGGACCAGAGCGCTTGCTTCTCGGCAATAGTGTCTTCCATTCCTGTCCATATATTTACAAAGGTGATTGCCCACCCGTTTTTTATGATTGTAACCAACCACAAAATTGATAATAGCGAGAGTAGGATCATGTTATATAAAGTACCCGATCGCGTCTTAACAGTTAGCTTTATTGTTCGCAGCCAAAGGTCCAGATCACTTGGCCAGTTTTTCTAATAAAGTAATTCAAACATCATGCCTCCAAACGTCTTGAAAAGTTCCATAAGATTTGGTGACTTGCTTACTTGTCTAGTGTTTCGTGTTCTGTACGGTATCCAAGTGTTGGGCTGCACGCATTCTCAAGAAAACCCTGACCATTATCGTCCCTGTAAATATAGCAGTTGAACTGTTATTTATCCCCAACAAAACCTTAGCCCTAACCCTAACCTTAACCCTATCCTAAACCCTGTCCTTGATCTTGTCACCGAACGTGAACCTAACCCTGATCCCAATCATCTCCGTACATGCAGCGTTTGAATTATAACCTAACTCCAATAAAATTCTAAACCTAAAGCCCAGCTCTGCCCACTCATTTTCTGCACGCAGTGACCAACATACTAACTATGGAAGGATCTCTTTAAAAAAAATTCAACGGTACCAATAACAATATTAATCATATTTCAAAGACATCACGTGAGATGAAGGGTATGAGGTCTAATTCTAATAAATTGCACTTATCTTTGAAAAACACTCTTCAAAACTTGTGATAACTCAGAAAATGTACTTATTTGAAAAAAAATAATCCTTTTCAAACGTACTATACAAGTTCAAAAAACATCTTGGTTGGAAAAAAAGTTAAATATCCTTTTCAGCCCACGGCCAAAAAGACAAAAGCTTGAACGATCTATAAAGTAATGAATCACAGCTTTAATAGGTTCATTTGCTCTTCAAGCAAGAAAACAAAATCAATAATCGCGTTTACTAAGTCCAGTGAAAGCCAAAATTCAGTAAACCATATTTTCCCTTGCTCACGTTGCATCAAAGTTTTTACTTATTTATTTATTTATTTATTTATTTGTGTATTTTTTTAACTCATTTTTTAATTTTTACGCATATCAAATTTTACGTGATGTTTGGAATAAAATCATAAAATTCAGCAGAAAAGTTTGTCTTTTTTCATCTGTGTAGTTGAACTGAATGTTTTTGCATAGTAAAGTGTCTAAGAGTGCCAATAAAATGACCCCACCTTCAAAAGCTTTCGTGAAGGTATACTCCTTGGCTGTAAGCACTTGAAATCATATTTTTATTTGAATTTACAGAATTAGCCAAGTGAAAAATTAAAAGATAAAAAAAAAATCAATGAAAAATGTAAAACGGTCCATTGCTGGTAACAATATTTTTGGGGGCCAGCATATTATTCCCTTGCCCCTTCCATCCGCCACAACGCTGATGTTTTATTGTTCAAAGAAAATTGATGATAAACGTTTGTGTGTTTGCGACGAGTAAGTTATTCAATCGTTATTTAAGTTCATCCTCTAGAGTTTCAGATTACCATATAGCTCTAAGTTTTTGGATAGCAGGTACTTTTAAAGTCAGTTGACAGCTAATAAAGTAGCTCTTTGATAAAAAAAGAAAAGAAAAGAAAAGAAAGAAAGAAAAAACATCCCTGATTTGTTTAATAATCTAGAAGACATGGTTATCAGCAATCATGCAAAATGATATCCAGACATTGGCTCTAAGGAAGACTGCATTTTAAATGCAAACTTGAATGTTCGAGGTTACCTTATAGTAATGGATGAAGTTCAAATATGAATATGAAGTTCATATTCATGATTGAGTTGATAAAAATCAGCCATTAGGCATTGGTTGTACAAAGCCCAGATAGCTTTTCCAAATCTCACTCAGTGAGAAGCGCTCTCTATCTTCGAACAAATGAATTTCATCATTCTGATTTTGATAACTAATTGAACAGCAAATTAAACTTAAAGAGAACTGTGAAAAAACATTGATACTACTGCCAGGGCTGTAGCAGGAGGGGGCAATCGAGGCGGCTGCCACCAGTTTCTTGGGATATCTAGTCTTTAAAGTTGGTTTTATTTGTAAGGAAAAGGTTTCTTATCTTCAAAACATTAAATAAGTTCCAGAACATTTTTTATCCGTTACACTACATTTAAGTGCAAGTATTGGATCGGCTTAATAAACTTTGTAAGGATTTATGGCTTGCTTTTTTGTTCTTTACATTAAAAGATGTTACTTGAGCACATAGGAGTGCAATAGTTTGCTTTGTGCAATAGTTTACTTTGTACCAGGGCTTTTGGAAGTAGTTACTATAGCCAGATTTTCGTTTTGCTTGCAGTCGTTGGGTGTTTTGCGCTTTTGACGACTAATAATACATTAATTAATTCACCAGCATTTAACTGGCTTCTAATCTTAGCTTCTTTCCTACACAATGCTTGCATTCTTAGCTTCTATGTTCCACGATTATAACGGCGACAATGTTCATGTAAGTAGGTATACCTGTCTAAATGTAGTCGGTGACATTCAGTCATTCTTCCATTCGTTTTTTCATTCATCATTGAATTATTTATTTAATATTTATTAATTCACTTCTGAAATTTTAAAATGTTTTTTTGTATTTTTTCATTCTTTCCACCTTCCGCCGTCCGCAGTTCTCGTCCGTATTTTATCTACACCCTTTGGAAGGAAGACACTGATCAATTTAGATGATTATACACTGTTGTCATTACGATGTAATCATTAGATCACGTGGCTAGACACAAATATCAACGATCTTTTATAACTACGACTACAAGGGCAATTTTAAAGGTTAGCAATATCTTTTTGTTACGATTTGAAAAGTGTTCACTCCATACTGACTTTAACTGAATAAGACCAAAATAAGTTTAATTCCGCTATCTCATGTCTAACTATTGAAGTGTAGGTGATACGACTCACAAGAAAAGTGAGTGCAATTTAACTAGTTATTCACAACTGCAGAAGGGTTTGGTGACTGACCGTGTTTGGTTAAGTACTGTTATTGGACAGCTGAGTTTGTTGTCCTGAGAAAGATAATTGAAATTGACAAGCGGAAATCGCAGAAACAGAGCGATATTAAGATTTCAAAGGGTAGTTGATGATATTAAATAATAGTAAAATTTAGCTGTCTATCCAAAGGTCAAAAGCATAGATGGTCTGAAGTATTAATACTGCGAAATTTTTAAATATTGGCCGTCCGCAGTCCGCAGACCGCAGACCGCAATCCGCAGTCCACAGTCCACATTTTCCAGAAAATCTGTTACCTCTTTCATGGCCGGAGATCTCCCCTTGACGAGTAAAATCGTCTGACGTTAGCCGGAGTAAAATATAGAAGTCTTATGCCGCCGGGAAAGAGTTAAATCTTGCATTAGCTAACCGAGGATTGCAGATTTTTAACCCCAGATTAGTCCTGACCTTGAGTTAAGTTAATCGCCTTTTGAACAACCGGTCTCTGAGTGCAAGATTAACAAAGACTTAAAATCGTTCTCGCTCTGATTATCTACGACGACAGCGTTCATGAAATATTGTGATATTTCAGTATTGGTGTAAGTGCGCGAAACTTCAGCCACAAATATTTTGTTTAGGTAATCTTTTGAGTTCCTGTAACGTTCATTTTCCACATTCACGTTATTTGGTAATGATAATAATTATTTGGTAGACTTTCCTTGAATTAAAGAATAACGAAGACTTTGTTCGTTATAATCTAAAAAATTTCTAGGAGTAAGCAAATTATCGCCTCACGTCTGAGTTGAAACTTCCCCATTAAGTGTCAGTGAAGTTATTTACGAATAAAACAAAACACAATCGCGATTCTGAATAATGGCATCTTGAAAACTGGAGATTTGAGTAAAATCACGCCTATAAAGTAATTCAATAATAAGTTTGCAATGAAGTTGAAATTCGACCGAATTGCTTCATCTTTCTTGATTCAATCGCATGATAAAATCTACAATTTTCAAGATGTTATTATTTGGATTATGTTTTTTCGAATATATTTTAAGCGGTTGTTTTTATCTAATTAAAATTTCGAATACGGATCAAAAAGAGTTAATTACCAGATTTAAGATCTTTTTATTTCCTGATTGTCTTTGTTTCATATTTAGGCTGTCTTTTTTTTAATTTTTATACTGATCGTTAAAGTAAAAGCATTAAACATGATTGTAAACTATGGCTTTTATATGAATTCGGAGATAGTGGGTTCATGTGTCTCCCATCTTCTTTATCCAAACATAAATTTCACAAAGAGAACTAAACTGACGTCAAAGCTGCAGCGTAGTCACGTTAGGACACACTTGGGCACATGCCCTAGTAACTTAGGTTTGTGCCCTAGTAGTCATTATCCTGGATGAGGCCTAGTAAAGTCAACTGAAGATATCGCACAGATGCACAGACTTACAAACTTGCTTCATGAATACCCAGCAAACTTAAAATTTCCAATTTTTCAGAAATTATTTTGTGGCCCAGCCGTATCCCAGCAAATTTCAATTCCTGGCTACGCCACTGCGTCAAACCATCCTGCCAATGATTGTGCAAGCGAGTTTTCTTAATGTAAGTACTCATTAAACAAATCAAAGTGATAGTAACGGGACAAAAAATTAGAAAAACACAATAACATAATGATACAACTTTAATTTATAGTGCTAGAATAAAGCAGCTTACAGTGACAATACAGTAACAAATCCAAATTGCGGTGACATTAATTTTATATGTATGCGAGTATAATATATACGTAATAATACTAAAATACATAACATGGTCGAATTTTGATAGAATCAAAACAAAGCTTGATTCAAATTTAAGCAAACAAACAAAACAGATATCCGTAATTACAAAAAAGGGTGCTTCGTGTAAACAATTTACTAAATTTTCTAGACTGTAGGCAGTGATATATCCAATTGTGGAGATTCAGTGCTTAATTTTGGTACTAAATTTTCACAGTTGTAAGCAAAGGTAAATATAACTGCTGCGATTCCGTGCTTGATAAAGGATGATCAATCTGCTAAAGTCAGTTGCATATTCTCTGGATCTGATGGCTGGACGGGCTCATTGATTTCAGGTTGCTGGTCAGGAAAATAGTGAGAGAAATTTAAATCTTATTTTATTAAATGCGACAATCGGGGGCGAAATTCAAGGGGGGGGTGGGGTGCAACACTCCCCAAAGTTTTAGAAATCAATATCGGCAGGGTAAAATCAAAGATCTATCAGGGGAATGTATTCAGTGATGTGACGAGATAACTCGAATAAAATTTTTAAAAATTGACTCTAAAAATATTGTTTGTGTTAAGAAAAATATATCATGAGTTAACGTCCTGTTTCTAAAGTCCCTACTAATTTCACAGGGATTTTTTACATTTCGATTAACGCATGGCATCGTTAAACAGTGTAACCCAGGCATGATCTGTGATAATACTTATTTTTGTTGGTCTTTTGTGAAAAATATATATATATAAAATGTGTTGTATAATTTACAGCATACTTGGAGCATTCTTATACGTTGCCAACTGCAATCACATATACAGATTAAACAGGGTCATCGCAGTTTGGCCTTGTATTGTAAGAGGCTATTAAATTAAATTTTACTAAGGAGCCGCACAGCAACAAAGATTCTGACAGGGCAATTTTATCTTCATTCACCAAAGAAAAGGGCCGAGTTACGCCCCTAGCAACAATTTACAGGTATTTTTGACCTATCTTGGCTAAAAAGCGAACTGAAAAAGCCTTAATAAGGCACACTGATTCACTGCTCTAGCGGCAAAGTGACATGAATTAGATACGGATTACCTAAACCTGGTTCTCACGAGTAATGTAAACGCAAGCGCAAGCACAAGAAAAGTTTACATGCGAACAGAGGTAAAACAAACCCAAACCCAAGAATGAGACAAAAGGACTTTGGTTTTCTCTTTTTCCCTCCTCTTATGCTTGCACTTGTCTTTGCGTTTATTTTATGTGCTTGTATTCATGCCAATGTTGCCCCTTGGGGATAGTTTCTTTGTCTCGTCTTTTCGTTTCGTTCTTGTACATTCATGTGCTTGCTTCGCTCGTGTGAACCAGTCTACGGCCTTGCATGCTTGCCAATCAGTTATATCTGTTGATTTACTTAGAGATGGATCTTATTTTTCCTCCTTAAATATACCAAAATTTGTTTGGACCTGTTGACCCCTAGTTCACAATAAGCGAATCACATCAATTACATTGCTCTTTCGTAAAAAGTTCAAGCATCTCTTCATCTAGGGTTGACTTATGCGTTCTTTGTTTTAGTAATGGCTTTCTCAATTTTGTGTCGCTGACCAATAACCGCCGGACTTGATATATAATGGAAAATGACGGTCAGCACTAGAACTTAACCACTGAGACCAGGTAACCGTGTGGAGACTGGGACTGGAATATTAAGAATTTTATTTACCTGATATACTGACTCTAATTCAAACCCTAATTCTAATCCTAATCCCAACTCTAATTCTTACCCTAATTCTAACCTTTGACGTGTTACCCCTGGTAACATTTAACCTAAACCCCAACGATTTTTAAATAAAAGTTATCAATTAAATAAAATACTTATCTTTCCAAACCCAGTCTCCACACGGTTACCTGGTCTCAATGGTGGAGTCATCGAAGGTGGAGTTGTCATCCCTGTATTGGCCGATTACAAAGAGAGTTGAAGAATGGTGACTAGGTACGAATGCTATGATTTTTAAGATCTTCAGAAGGGATAGCTGGATGGTTTTTATGTTACCAAAGGTAAAGTATAGCTGTGCAACTCATTCCAGGAACGCTAGCGTTCTTGCATCGTCTCGAGCGTCCAGTTCGTTTTGTTGACGGCGAATATATAGAGAGTTCATTGCCTATAACAGGCATCCCGCGCGACAGTGTCAAGTAACACCAACTACCATAATGCTTTGCTAATGCTCTTATTTTTCTCTCGAAATAAAAAGACAGTCAATAAATTTTCTTTTCATAAGATGATGGTAAAAATATTCTTTGTATCGCATGGATTATGACTTTTACACTAATGAATATTTGAAATCTTCATTTTGAAATAATTTACATCTCATATGAGCATAAGTTCTGTTTACTAGTGACACAACTTTCGATTTACTGAAGACAATATCGACTTGAGTTCTGTCACCAGGAAAAGACAGGAAACTTATAGAGGGAAAATTTTTCATATCCCAATCCAATTTAAAGGTTCTCAAGTTCATTTAAATTAGGGAAGTATTGTTTCATAATTTTTCTGGCCTATTGATTACACGTATAGTGTTTTAATTTTCATACTTTAACTTTTACTAAAGATTCATATTTCTCTGATCGGTAGTCTGGCCTAGCATGGGCAACAAAGGATCACTTGTTTGTTTAAGTACCTACCTCCCACTCATCTTGGTCATCGAATATCTGTTCACCATTTGGGGGACGGAAGGTACCCAGCTTGACAATAAGACCTTAACATAAATCAATGGACATTTTAGAAAGGAATTTTAGTGGTAGTTTACAGCATATGGATCGTTATTTAGGAAGATGTAATGTTTTTATTATCTGAATCGAAAGTTTTCAATATATTACTTGTAGCTCGTCTTGTGTAAAAACGATGTTCTTCCTAGCATTTAGAGCAGGCGAGAAAAGGATTTCCTGGATCACATTCCGAAAAACAATTTTTTTAAAAAAGATAATGACATAAACACAATCAATATAAAGTCGGGCTAGTCATGGTGTGGGGCCATTAGTTTTAAATTTTAGAAAATTCCTGAGTAATGCACAAATTTGCGCTATTTTGCTTGCTCTTTTGTCATCTTTATTTCACTTAACTTCGAAACACTGTTAAAGTTTTTATAGCTTTTTATCCTTCGCCATTTTTGAAAATCTATCCAATTAAAAGACATACGTATTAACCTGTTACAGCTCCAGACACCAAGGAAATGCCGAGTGTAACCAAAATGGCCAGGGCTTGGAAACCAGCTTGCTTTGAAGGTGAGCGACCAGCCTCAAACACATTTTCCAAACTAAAGCATAGGATAATAACTTTCTCTGGATTATTTGGGTAGAAAGATACAGTTATAGTAAGAACGCAAACGTCCTAAATGAGGGAGTAAGAGTGATTATATGGATGTCCAAGTAATATTGTGTGCGTGGGTAAATAGAGTACCCACTTTCAAACATGATTAATCAACCAAATGGTCAGGGAAGCTTTTTGTAGGTTTTAGTGTACTAGCAGAAAGCTGCTCTAGATACTAAACCTAAAATACTCCACATTTTCCAAGCTTTTTTGGATTCTTATCGAAAGCACTCTAAACGTCAAAGTCACTATACAATGTATAATTTTTGTCAGTGTTTCAAAATGAAATTAAATTTTATAAGTTTAGTTCCTGCACTTTTATTCTAACTACCTGTGTTGAAAATTTGGTAAGAATAGGTAAAAGGTAAATTTAATTTTACGTTTGAAAATGATGCTTTTCAATAACTATAACAACTTGAGAAAAGCAGATTCAAAGTTTAATAATGAATATGCAGAGTACAGTTTGGAGTCTTCCAACATATTCACGAAGAACACACATATGCTTATTATATGCTCAATGTTTTCATAAGGTTCTTGTGTCAAGGTCAAGGCAATCGTAAAAATTATGAAGGTCATTTAAGGTCATCTTGGGAAGATGCTTAAAGGCAACCTCGTACCAGAACCATTTGTAAAGGGTTGGGCCAAGATGGCAGAATGTCAAAATGGCGCTGAACAAATGACCCTGATAAAGGCAAGCTAAAATGAGCAATATTTTAGTTAACTCTTTGAACTGGAACACACTTCCTTTTCACAAAAGACTTTTTAAGACGCAAACTTGAAGTTTATGCTAATTTGACCTTTTTATATATAATTAGCTGAATGTACAAAATCGGCAAATACAAAGTAATTCACAAACTTAGTGGTTTATACTAATCAATTTAAGGCTTCTAACGTTTGTATACATTTCGAAGTGCTTGTGGCTTTCTATCCACTCTTTACTTGAAACAGCTTTAAATGCTGCTGCCGTATTATTTAAATACCGACAAAAAACTCTAGGTCTTCGAACAATCAAAGCACGTTAACAGATACAAAACATTCCTGGCCCTCTTCATGAAACAGTTTTCAGGCTCATATGAGACGAGGTATAACTTTTGTTCAAGTTCAACACTTATAAATATTATTAATTTTTAACTTCAGTTTGAAATGCACTTCTGGTCAAACAAAATGAGTAAAATTTCAACCGTATCAATTCTCCGCTGGAAAAAAAAGCATTTTTCGACGAGAGATTTAAATAAAGAATAATAACGGTAATTTTCCTCCTTCTCAATCGATAAAGTATTTCAAATGGCTCTAATAATCTTTTCAAGTCAGGTCGGGGTATCGTTTTGATTGTTGAACTAATTGTTTTTGTGGCTGGTGATTGATTTACTGTTCCTGTGTTGTCCTTAATAACCAATGACAAGGCACCATACATTTAACATCAGTGTGATTTCGACCAATCAGATGTAGCAATAGTTAAATCTTAACTAGATGCTATTTGTACCCTTTTACAAATGTCTCTGGGTACCAGGTTGCCTTTCAGGTTCTTCCCCTTGTGCCTCAAAGCAAACTCAAGGTCATTCAAGGTCATTCAAAATCACACCAAGTCGTTTTTATTGCATTTGAACAAAATTTAGACAAAGTATAGGCACAAAAAAATTTCCGAAAAAAAAAAATGACTTTAATTTAACGAAAATGGATGGGGTAACTGGATTGAAAACTTTCGCTGTTCTATATGCTAGATGTTGTATTTGTGCCGTTGTCGTTGATGATAATAAAAGTAACTGTCACTTTCACACACTCGTCGTTCATCCTTCCATCGAAAGATGACCCATCGAAATCCGAAGTTGTCAAACCTTTACACTTGCTCCATTCGCATCACTGGCTGAAGAGAGGAGGTTTGACACGGAAGCGTTTAAACACTGCTTCTTTGCTGCTGGTTCAAGTGCGTCGTCATGAGAACGAAGTAGACACCCGTCCACAATAGCACAAGAAACAGGCGTTTTCAAAAATTTCCACTCTGTGAACCGTTTTTGAAAAGTTCCGTTTTTGGTGACTGTATTCGCCGGATACGTGTGGACGGGAAAGCAATTCGTAATGACAAATCTCTGTTTTCAAACAAAACCGGATACTTGTGGACGAGGCCTAATTAAAACATAGAATCCAGGATAACACCAAAATCAAAGCTTCAATACAACTTTTTGGACTCGGCACTACAACCTTTATCTAGATATCGGTTACATAGGGGCTCTTTCCATTAATGTCAAATTTAAAATGAATTAGTATCTAGATCTTTGCATTATTACTGACCTTTTATGATAACTTTTCTCATCGGCAAGCTTGGCAGCAACTGCTCCAGCAATTCCAGCCAAAAGTGCAGGCATCCCATGGAGATTATGCACTCCACAGGTATCATGAAGATGGAGTTTCTCGTTAAGGAAAGGCTGTTTTCGAAGAAAAAGACAATGTTAACATTAAAATTACATTTACCTATTGAACTGTAGCGATAGAACAAAATTATGGTAAGGAATACGTACTGTGACGTAATTATATCCCACAGTGCTGATAATACCAGCTAGAAATCCAATCATAAGTGCACCCCAAGGTTGGATTACCATGTTGGCAATTGTACCGACTGCAACTCCTCCAGCAAGAGTAGCGTTCTGTACATGGACCTATAGAACAACGAATATAAGTTCACGGACACTTCATAATGACCGGAGAACAACGAACTTGCGTTGGGCGTTACGTTGGTTATCAAAAAAGGGGGCTCATCAGTAATCCGTTAGATAGCATGACTCTACACGCGAGACGGAAACGTTGTCAGTTTTTGAAACTGAACTGATTTTAATATGAGCCTCTTTTCTGAAATAGCATTCTCTGCATTTTAATGTGTTGGTAGGCTGCATAGTACTAATCTATGAACGAAAGAATCTCACTTGCTGCTATCGTGCGTAACCTCCGACATGACTGTCCTGTTATCAGTTGTGTTTTGATTCTGAAGGTATTGACGGCAAGCTCGTAATTGTGCCATGTTTGGGCGCGTTATGATTACCTTAAATCATCGGTATTAATTGTAGATCCTGTCATGTTTAAGAGGATACTACATGCTAGACGACCGAAAACAGTTAAAGTATAGTTCGCTGACAACAGGCTAAGAGGAAAACCATGACGGATTTCTAAGAGCCATTATTTTCGTCCTGTTTCGCTCTGGATTTCTCGCAACAAAACATATTGTAGGACCATAATTCTATTAAGAATAACATGAAAATAAGGCCCAGCTTTCAGTGTCATGATTAGCATTAATGCTGCAAACAAAGCTTGTCAATAAGTGGAAAAAGTGGCTGTAATGTTATTTGGTTTAAACCAAATGAAAATCGGTTTTAATAACTCGAACACAGTACATATCAGTGCTTTGCAAGAGATTAAACTAAAAATGTTAAAGTTATTAAAACAAAACGCATATGATCCACCAAAAAATTTTTCCACTAAAATGCTCTCCACATTTTTCGTTGATAATGCGTTGATAAAGCTCTTTCTTTGTAATCAGCATACAAAACGGTAACAAAATAAGATACAGGTAGTTCTGCACAGAAATAATCGGAGACTGAAAAACATCAGCTATTCCCCAAATCTTGCCTCTATGAATTGTGCACCAAAGCCAGGGACCGCGGTTCCACATTTTGTACTGTTATTTACATAGTAATAAGCTCGCGAAAAATTAAATTTAAACCTAAACAAATATATTTAATAATATCTTTCAATTTTCTTTGATGTAATATATTGTTGTTAGGGTTTTATCCTGATATACCACAAAAATCGCCTCCTGAGTTACATACAAAATGCTATACTCCTACCATGCTCAATTTCTTTCCTTTGCTGCACAATTCTGATACTGCAAACGTGGTTACGCAGCAAGCAACGAGTGAAAGGTAAGTATTTATGACAGCACGTTGTTGATCACTCGCAGTGGTAACCAATACACTGTTGAAACTAGGCCAGTACATCCACAAGAAAAGAGTTCCTGTTTTAAAATTTAAGATAAATCATTTAGAGATAAAAGGAAGTTGCGTAAACCTTTCTTTCAGGCTGAAATTGTTAACGTTCAAATACAGCAATGACATACAAGCTTCAAATACAAGCTTTTGCAACTGATGCACCCAGCTATCTCTAGAAGGCAAAATTTGACGAAAGATATTTCTTCATAACAGATATTTGTATTTGCCTTAACAGATTTTGTAAACAAAACCATCCTCCTTTTAAGGCTTAAAAAATTTGTAAAAAACCTCGAGACAATTTTATATTTAAACAACCCTGTAACACATCTTTTAGGAAGAAATTCATACATATATATTCATATATATATATATATATATATATATATATATATATAAATGTACAGGAAATATTTAAAAACCAAGCAGGAGTGCTTTATCGGAATTTAAAACACGAGGCGATAGCCGAGTGTTTAAGACCCGATAAAGCCCGAAGTGCGAATTTTTTAAATGTCTTATGAAATTCGCCTCTTAATACGCTAATTCGTGAAGAAAGGTTGGAAATTTCTCGTTCGTAAGCCGAAAAAAATAGAACTTCTTCACATATAAAGGCACATGTATCTTTATCACATATATAGATCCGACACAGTTATGATTTTCTTTTGTCTTTTCCTCATGAATTTTTAATGAATTTTTTAAATATATACGTATATGTATATGTATATGTATGTATGTATGTATGTATATATATACATATATATACATAAATCCAACAAAATGTAACCGGAAAGCTACACAAGTGACTTGAATAAATAGAGCGCTAGATACCATTACAGGTAGAACGAAAATGACACAAATAGAGACAAATGTTTAGCTGTCGCAGAGCGCGTGAAACTCGGAGTAGTGACAGCTAAACATTTGTCTCTATTTGTGTGTATATATATGTATGTATATATTTGTGTGTATATATATGTATGTATATATATATGTATATATATATGTATATATATATGTATATATATATGTATATATGTATGTATGTATGTATGTATGTATGTATGTATTGGAAATGCGGGAGCTTGGAGATATCCTGAATGATAGATGAACGTTCGTCAAGCTCTTACCTCAGAAAAACGATTTCTGAGCCCCAGTCGAGGATCGAATCCAAAACCTTCTGATGACCAGTGATCAGAAGGTTGCGGGTTCGATCGTTGTCTGGGGGCTCAAAAATCGATTTTCGGAGGTTAGAGCTTGACGAACGTTCATCTATCATTCAAATTACCATACTGTTTAACAATAAGTCAATTGAATTGTGATCACTAATTCGTATGAGATTCAGTTTCATATCATACGAATCATGGTAGCATAACGGTGAAGTAGAGTGACTGGAAAAATGAATCAACAACAGATCAGTGTTTCGATCTAATTTTATATCATCTTTCACAAACTCTCACTATATTCGAAATAGCAAATAAGATCAACCTAGGTTATTTTGTAATGGTAAACTATCAACGAGGATTCCCAAGAGAAAAGATTCTCTGAGCTATCACTTTCTCGACTGGCCTTTAGAGGCCCTTTCCCAGACAAAAAGCCCTGTCCCGCCCCTTTTTCAATAAAATTAATACCTCATAATGAGATACATCATATCCAATATAGGTTCTCTTCAAAGGACACGAAAATAGAAGTCATTCTTAAGAAACACTTACCAATCATTGCAAATAAATCCGAATGATATGTAGAGCCTTCTTTGGGATGATCATCAGTATCTGCAGGTCTCCTTAGCACCAAGCTTAACGCCATGCCAAAGTAACACCCAAAGCAATGAATGACTAAGGAACCACCTGCATCAGCAATTTGAAGTTTTTTTAATAGGACGAACTCATTAACTGCAAACATGACGATCTCGATTATGCAAATTACGAGGAGTTGAAGTCTGCTGACTTTTCCCAAGACAACCCCAAATGTAATGAGAACGGCAGCAGCCGAAAAATCGCCAAATATCAAGCTAGTAATGGAAATAAATTGATTTTACAACGCGTGATATAATGAATGAAATCTATTCATTTAACATAATATAATATAATATAACATAAAATAATATAGTATAACATAACATAATATAATATAATATAATATAATATGATATAATATAATATATAGATTACTTCATGGTTGGTGAGCGCGTATAATTTTTATTCACGAGTTATGATTTATCAAAACAAGTGAATAAAAATTGGACAAGCGAACCAACCATAAAGTAATTTGTTTATTATGTACGCACTGTGATCAACACTTTTTTTATGACATGTGATGGAGCAAACGCTCCTTCGAGTTCCTCTCCGCGACAAGTCGACGAAGTCGTATATAGACAACATAAAAGTTAGAAAATGTATTTATTTTTAACGATATTCTTAAAAGTTCACATGTTTAACAGCAAGATAAGTATGAACACAACGTAATAAAGATGATATTTGAGAGCAAACAAAAGTTCAAACTGTAAAGGTTCGCATGAGCTGTGGCAGGAAAAGTCGATACGTTTTTTTCACTGGCGGAGAACAATCGCATGGGGCCTCTGATTGGTCAGACCATTGTAGTCACTAGTAGGAAAAATCGTCTGACTAATCAGGATCGAATTTCATCTGTAAGAGACGACTTTTACCTTTGCGCTTGCTGAGGAGTATATCACAGTACGTATATATAATATAATATAATATAATATAATATAATATAATGAATGTAATCTGTAAGTAATATAAAAGCATTGTAAATGAGCTATGATTCGCTAAAACGTGTACTTGTATCAGAGTATACCATCACAGAAAACATCTAAAAATGGAAAGAAAATTTTCATCCAGAAACTTAGAATGTTGTTTGACTATCGAAAGTCTGAAAAACCTTAGTCGCTTAATAAGTTTTTGATGCTCTAATCCAATCTCACAACATTATGCATGTTTGGGAGAAATGTTTAGCTCTTTAACTCCTGGAGCCCTCTCCTTGAAGTTAAAATCGTCTGGTGTTGGCCAGAGTAAAATAATAGATGTCTTAGACCGCCTAACACACTTTTCGTGAACGGGAAAACCGTAAGAGTAATTTTTGATTAGATTTGATAATTCATAAAATGAAATGCTTTATTGATATATCGTTCATCTGTCCTCTTTGAATATGTTCACTGGGTAAGAACCGTTATAATGTATTAAATAAAGATTGTCGAAATAACCATACATTAGATGCAGGTTTTCTGTGCGAGCGAAGGAAAATGAATAAAGAAATTTTCAATAAATGTTTCTGTAATGTATTGACTTCACTTATTCGAAGGTACTTTATATAAATGAACACACAAGTTCCCAAAACGAAAGTACAACTAGGTTTATTAACATGGCGGATCACAACAACACATGGAGAGCTCATCTTTTAACCGAGCATGCGCGAATAATGTATACTGAGATATCACAGTTTCTGACAATTTTTGGACGTTTTCAATGCCTAAAAGATTTTAGAAATTCTTTGCATCGCATTACACTTTATATCCAGGGATAGTGCGTAGTTTTATTTATTTATTTTTTTATCTTTAAAGCAAATACTCTTTATTAATAGAAAAATTTAAATCAGCTGTCAAAAAATATAAAAATCAAATAAAAAGCGCGTTTTCCAGACCTTTTCATTTTAATATCGATATCAAAACCAGACTTTCCAATGTGTTCCAAACATCCAGAAATAATAATGTACCATTGTATGGCCATAGCGGAGATAAAGAAGTTATAGCCCACTGAACTATGCCCATATTTCTTCAGGAAAGTCATCAGAAATCCAAAACCAACAAAAATCATCACATGAACATCTTGAAACACTAGTAAAATTCAATAAAATAAAAAAACTTAGTGTTGAAACCAGTTACCAAGAAGTTTTAGATGCAGAGGAACAAAAATTGTATCATTTAGACAATGCAATAAGTTTTCAATGAGCGAATAATGGCAGATAGTGAACGAGTCAGAGCTGACTGTCTTCCATACAAAACAAAAGTTAATGGCCTAATTGTTTCATCATGAAGTACTCAGTATTTAAGTAAAGGATAAATTCCTCGAACGTCGGATTTAAGCCAGATAAATCCCGAGAGATCTTCTGTCCCTCGGGATTTATCCGGCTTAAAGCCGACGTTCGAGGTATTTATCCTACTTAAAACACGATTAAAGAGGTTTTCTTAAAGAAACCTCAGGGAATAGAGACTTGTAGGATGTAATATACATAAATATAGGGTGTATTCAATTTTTTTTTCTTTTCTGACGTGGCATAACGTGGACGGTGGTCGATGGAAGACGACGAAAGTGACCACCCGATATGGATAACTCCAAGCAGATATTCACTAGAAGTGTTGGTAATCTTAACGTGGCTATTCAAAATAAAGTAGACTACGATGATACTGATGTCGCCATTGGTAAGGAATTAGAGATTGTGAGCTCTTCATCACGCGTTCGTATCACTGATTTAGCCTTACATGAAAAAATTAAGAATAGGATTCCAAAAGTGACTACAGCAGTACAAACTGGGCTATCAGAGTGTGTGAGGGATGGGGAACGAAAAGGAATTCTAAAGAAGTAAATCGGAACGATGAGTTTGCTCACGTTTCGTACGATATTTTTGCAATATTTGATATAGAACTCAACCACTGGCTGGCAAAGTTTGTGGTTGAAGTTCGGAAGAAAGAAACTGGCGAGGTCTGCTGCGGTAACACGTCGTATCAAATGGTGTGCGGTTTTCAAGGTTTCACTGGAGAAAACGGACGACCAGAATTAAATGTTTTTGAACAACCTGAATTCAAGCTCTTCCGGGATAGTTTAGATGCTGAAATGAAAAGACTTATCCTCAGAAGGTGTTGGCGTAAGGAAGAGAGGAAGAAGATATTCTTTGGCGTAAACATTATCTTGGTGGAAGTAACCCTCGAGCTTTATTATATACGATGGTGTTCTTACTGGGAAGATGCTTTGCATTAAGGGGAGACAAAGAACACTGTGGACTAAAGTTTAAACTGTCCTTGATCGAAGGTGCTGATGGGGCACAAGCGAAGTTATCTTAATGTTCTTTTGGTAAAAAGAATATCAAGGGAGGACTAAAAGACAGAAAGTACAAGCCGAAACGTAATGAGCACCACGCAAATGTGAACAATCTGTCCAGATGTGTTGTACAATTTTACAAACAATACTTGACCAGATGGTAAGATTGTTTTTGATATCTGTACAAATTGGCCTCTTTAGCTTCGTATGTGGATTGTCCATTTCGGACGACGTGATGTATGGTTTATCATTCTAATCACTATGCCACGATGAGTTTCTGAAGATCGTTCAATGTAACAGAAAGAATTCCCCTGATTATCATCACGTGATCTGAAATAAGTAAACAAATTTCAAAGCTAATGGAAACCATGTTATGTTGTTAATGTGTTTTTAAATGTGCCCAAATTACTTAGTGACTAAGGAATTGTCTGATCTTTTTTTTCTTGTAATAGTCCTATAGAGAATCTAAATGGACCATTCTAACTGCGCCCTAAAGCGAAGTATAGTGACGATGTTGACGCCACATGGTATTTAAGTGTCCCTGTCGGACATAACACGCTGGAAAATACCGTGAAAAGATTATGTAGAGATGGTAAGGTAAGGTAAGGTAATCTTTATTTAAACAAGGGATCATTTCATTACAAAATGTTCTTTCAGTGATCCGTGTTTTAACTAACTTGTATTAACTATATACAAAACTAAACTAAATATTTAACTATATAAACTAACTATATTTAACTATAAACTAATTTAACTATAAAAGTTCTTTAAAGGTTCTCAGACTGTGCTGCCTTTTAAGATTGTTTGAAAGTCCATTCCAGAGAATCGCCCCCTTTATAAAGAAAGCTGTTCTTTCCAGCTTCAGTATTTGGTCTTGGTACATAGATATTAACATCCGAATGTTGCAGGTTATACAAATGTACCGAGTTGACATTTTCAAAGATTCTAGTTAAATAAGTTGGTGTGCTGCCGTGAACTGTGTTATACATTATCACAGCTAGTTGTTTATATCGTCTAGTTTTTAAATTATCCCACATAAGCTCATTCAATAATTCTGATGAATGCCTATTATAGTCCGAAAAGGTAACCACTCTAGCAGCCCTATTTTGTAGCTTTTGAAGTTTGTCAGACAGTTATCGCAGTTTCCCCATACTGCACTGCAGTAATCAAAACACGGCAGTGCAAATGAATTATACATAATAAGTAACGTTTTAGAGAGTACAAGGTGTCTGACTCATTTTAAATGCACCTATTCCCCCAGATATCTTTCTAGAAATTTTGTTTATGTGATCTTTCCATGTGATGGATTCATCTATTTCAATTCCGAGATATTTATGTACTTTCTCTCTTTTTAATGGTTGATTGCACACTTCAATCCTAAACTGATATCCGCGACTCCTTATTCGATAACGACTTGTTATTATCATGTATTTTGTTTTTGTGATATTCAGATTTAGTTTATTAGCCTTTAACCATGTATGTACTTCGCATACATCATGGTTCATTTGCCATTCAAGTATATTTGCATTGTCACTAGCTACCATAAGACTAGTGTCATCCACATACATGCGTACTTTAGAGAAAAGATCAAAATTGAGTAAGTCATTTATATAAACTACAGTATATAACGGGAAACGCGAGGTTTGGATATGGGCATTCCGGAAAAGAAGTTAATGGAAAGAACAGGGCATCGTTCAGTTGATTCGTTGCTCCGCTATATCAGCGACCATCTGAAGAACAAAAGGCAATGGTATCGTATGCTCTTGATGGTAAGAGGTTGAATGAAGTGGGGAGTGTAGATATGCCAAGCTAGAAACGGTCGTGTGTTGCACAGAACGAAGAAAAGGAGAGGAAAGGAGTTCCTATGGCGAGTCGCAATGGGAACGTTATTTTTCAAACCTGTACTATGAACATTAATAATTTTAACGTCTAAGTACTTCATGTGATTTCATAAATGGTATGGGTTTAATAGTGTGGGTTAATTCTGTTTAGTTGTAAATATCTCTAGCCAGTCATAAATTTAAGAACCGTTGCTTTATGATTTTGGTTGTTTGAATTATTAAATATTTATTTTTGTTGTTCGTATTTCTTAATCGACGTTTGAGAGATTATATATATAGTCCAAGGGACTGTATATATAATCCCAGATAGCTATGTAAAACAGCTAATCAATACATTAACCCCTATTTCCTCCGGGACAATTCAAAATTCCCGCCAGCTTTTAAAATACTCTATTGTTCTTGGCAAGTTTATTAGGCAGATAAAAAACTGGAAAGAACAAAGAAAACCGACTTAATCGTGTTTTAATAGGTGTCAGAGGATTTTAGCATTAATTTAGTCAATTCTACTGACAAATTTATTATAGAAAGTGGATGTTTCACTGCTTATTGCATTTTAACCAAAAACCATGACCAGCCGACAACTTCAAAAAGTATAAAATAAAACATATTCCGAAGAATAATGTCATCTTGAAAACTCAAGATATGAGTCAATACAAGATAAAACTATTGTTGAAACTGTGATATTTCGACTTTACTTCAATTTACATCTTCGCGCTTACTGATCGAATGTGAACACGCTCACTTCATTAATGACTTATACGATCAGTACGAGCGAATAAATGACCTTCCCTCATCTTCTAACATATCTACCTCCATTGAAAATTTAATCTTTAATAACTATAAAGTTCTTTATACGAGTAAGTCAACTAACACCAATAAACTTCTAATAATTGAAGCACTCCACATTAAGTTTAATAAACCTGAGCTTAATTCTGGGCTTAAAACTAGCAAAGAACTCAACCTTTTTATTTAGATATTATGCACACTTGTTATCTGTTACCCCGATACTTCTATTGTTCACGATCAACCGCTTTATTCATGCTAGTGAGAATTTCTAATTAATTAGCATCTTAGCGTCTCAACATCTCAGCATGTAAATAGTGATTACCAGTAGTGTTTCCTGATTCCGTCTCGATGATGTCATCACACCTCCTGTATATAGACTCTGGCATGTTATTGTAACATCATTCTGTCTGAAGATGACTTTGAAATAAAGTCGAAATATCACAGTTTCAACAATAGTTTTATCTTGTATTGACTCATATCTTGAGTTTTCAAGATGACATTATTCTTCGGAATATGTTTTATTTTATACTTATTGCATTTTATTTTACTACTTACAAATAGTAAACATTATGATTGCCTGTTTACGAATCTGTAGAATATAATGATAAATTTATTCTCATGGCTATTTAAAGTTCGTCCACAAAGCTTGCCACACGTACTTATCTCTTAGGCATCTAGTAAGGTACTATGTGACCCTAAGTTTGTTTTTCTGATTTTCTTCCTCGAATAATCGATAATTCAAGTCACCAAGGGCAATTTTAAACTTTTTGGCTAGAAGTTAAAGCAAAAAAAGCTCTCTTTTCTGGTCTTTCCTCAAGTGGACATTATGTTCACCGGAGCAGAGTCTCTGCAGAGTCCCTTCCACACTGGTTTCCTCGCACGTTGGCTCTTGGATTGTGGATGCGGATTTTGTTTTTGTTTTTTGTTCGTTTTTTCTTCGCTTTTGTTTGTTTCTTTGATTTTTTTAAAACAAAAGCCTGTTTTTAACAAAGCTCATATCGAAGATATAAGGTATTTGTGACACTTTGTCTAAACCCTTGCTCCAAAGCAGCCTCCCAGATTTTGATCGTTCATCACTTACATTGATGTATCCATGAAATTTCATGAATTTTGCTTAATCTGTTAGCTTCATTACTAAGCAAATACGTTGAAAATAGCTCCCATTCTGACAATCTCGTCACTGAAATTCCAATCTTATGTTTTTTTAATTCCTTTCTGCCTTGATGAACTTTCTACAGGGAGAAGATTGTTATATAATTCAGTTGGCAAGAAAAACCGTCTTTATCCTCGACCTAGGCCACAGACTAGTCTGCGAAACTTCGTTGCCCATATTTTAAATTTTGTAGAGATATTGGCCGCGGGCTTGTTGGTGAAAGCCAGCTTGAAATAAAACCTCTAATGGAACAGTTTTGATAGACTCACAAGGGCGTGGGTTTTTTTCCAAAAGCACGAGATTTCATGCTTAGCCAATAACTTAACAGTAATATAAATGATAAAAGTAATACCGTATAGGCTTTTATAGATTGTGCTAGCACAATTTTTGGCATAATTTGCAATTATGAGCACAATTTTCACGGTTTTTTCGAAACAATCACTGCTAGCATAATCATCGTTTTCTGCTTCTGAAGCATTAAATTGGTCATTTGTCTCTACTGAAAGAGTTTATCATCCGAATTTACTCTTAATCGGCGTCAAAGAACATAGGGATGTTTGTAGTTTCGTAACCAGTCCCTGCTGAGGATGACTCACCGCCGGCTGGCTGTACCGCTGTACTGCTGTGGTGCTGTTTGTTTAACAACCACGATGGCGACTTACAGTGATCGCAGTGATTTAGAACGTGAAAACGAAGTGACAGAAACAGTCAGTGGTCCAGGAAGAGCTGAAATAACCCGACAACGAACTGTGAGATCAACTGGAGGGAAATATGGAAAGAGGAAAATCTGATGCAAAAAATGTAAGTTTGCATGATCGTGTAGCACAATTTCCGAATGAAAATCTCACCATACGAGAAGGCAAGCTGTTTTGCAGTGCATGCAAAGAGCGTGTATCAACAAAGAAAAGCATTTTAAAGAACCATATTATTTCGAAGAAACATAACACGGGAAAAGAAAAACTCTCCAAATCAAAATTGAGAGAAAGAAGTATTACTGAGGTATTTCAAGCATCCAAGAATAAACAAATACAGGACAGTACATTGCAAATGAATGAACGTACATTTCGTGTTGAAGTGCTTGTGGACTTTTTAAAGGCCAGTGTTCCTGTCTATAAGGTGGACAAACTTCGACCCCTACTTGAGAAGCATTGATATCGATTAACTCATAGCACCAACTTGAGGCAGTATATTCCACTCATCCTGAAGAAAGATGTAGACCAACTGAAGCGAGAAATTGCCTCACCATCTTGTGATCATGACATCTGAGATCTTTCTCTCGTTTTTGACTGGAGTACAAGGCAAGGGGAAGCAATTGTCATTATCGTCCGTTTTCTGGACGACGACTGGGGCATTCAACAACGTCTGATTAAGGTTGACATCTGTGAAAAAGCTGTTAATGCAGAAGGCTTGGCTCATGCTTTTAACGAGTGTGTCAGTCGATTATGGTATAAGAGGCAACTCATTACTTGCAGCCATGAAAGACGGTGATAGTGTCAATCAAGCAATCATGGAGCGGATCAAGTTTATATTTCCAAAGGTGTTCAGTGTTGTCTGCTTTTCACACACGCTAGACAATGTAGGCAACCACTTTCAGATTCCGACACTTCGGGAATTCGGCAACTTATGGATCCGCATGTTCAGTCACAGCCATAAAGCGAAGCTTTCATGGCAGGAGCAGACAGGCTGCAAACCAGTCCTACTGCAAGACTTGGTGGTGGTCCAGGTGGGAAGCATATCAACAATTGCTGGTGCAGCTTGACGATGTGAGGGGATTCATTCAACAGGTAGCAGCTGAAAACATTGCCCCACAGATTGTAGCACAGATTCAAGATATTTTGTCTGATATACAACGTTGGATTAACCTTCTGTTGGAACTGGCTACTGTTGTTGATATTGGTGAGCAGTTTGTAAAGGCCACATATTACTTGAAGGGGGATGGCCCGCTTGTCTTTTCTTGTTATGAGCGATTGCAGACTGTCGCTGAAGTCTGCCAAGCTCCGCACTTCCCCAATGTTCCTGTAGTCTCTTCCGCAATTGTAAGAGAAAACCCTATCGAACAGGCTGGCATTAGAACAAAGGACCAAGACAACTGTTAATCCTGCAATTCAGTGGTTCCCACGTAAATTCAACGTGGAACTTTATGAAATCGTCAGGGCATTTAAGGTAGCCAGAATAATGTGTCCAGTAGTTGTGCAGTAGTTAAGACGAACAGCAGCTAATGTACAGGCTCTTCGCATTTTCTCGTTTTTTGAACAGCGACGTAACAATCAACGATTTGATTACGGAGCTCACAAACTACCTTGCTGCAGCACATGGAGTGGTTGTTGCTACTGAAGAAGAGAAAGTCGTGTGGTGGAGCCTCCATGCAGAGGAGTTACCTCGATGGTCTGCAGCGATCAAACAGGTACTTTTGGTGCAGCCATCTTCTTCTACAGCTGAAACAGCATTCTCTCTGCTCTCGTCATGCTTCCGTAACCAACAAGATCATGTCCTTGTAGATTACCTGCAAGCTAGTGTTATGCTACAGTACAACAAGCGATAAGGACAGACGTGTTGGTTAAACAGTGCGAAAAAGTATAGTATTGGCTCTGCTTGTACTACTTGCTGTTACAGTTTTAACAGTTATAACTGCTTCAAACAAATACCTGTTTTATTTCTTTTAACATGTTCAGGTTAAGGAATACCAACTTCACGGCTTCTGTCACCATGTATACCATTTAAAGAAACAATAAAGAAGCATGTTTTTTTGCTCCTTTCTTAGTATTATTAGCATAATTTAAAAAAGCTAGCATAATTCCCGGCACACTTTCAGTAAAAGGGAAGCAGTACTAGTAGCATATTGTGCTAGTTTTACGAGCACAATCTATCAAAGTCTGCCAGGACCACCTAAGAAATTTCTCGCGCCTTCGGAGCTCATCATCACGCTTCTCCGTTTCCGAAATCCTGGATCCGTCCTTGTGTTGTGCGTTTCACAACTAGATTTATAGAAAAAAACAATATGACAAAAATTGATATAATTTTTTTGAATGATAGTCAAAAATAACACAGCATGAAAGTTTAGTAAGAGTTCTTTACTTATATCCATTTTCTAACTACAATAGATCAATGCCGGCAACACACTGAGGTGGATGATTCCCAGTTTGGTGAAATCGGGGGGGTTATTCCTCCTTCTCCAGCAGCACCAACGATTCATTTCCATGAAAGCTTGTGCCATTTCACCAACTTCTCAAGACAATGCTAGCCACAAGAGACATAGAACTGTTCATGGAATTATTCATCCCAGTATTAATCTTCAATTTTAATCCCTTACCAAATTACTGTTTTTGTATAGTATTGGCAGATGAGAACATTAACTTATGCACTTTGTTCCTTAAATTTCAAATTTTGCATTAATTTGCGTCATTTATTCCTTTACAAGTTCGTACATAATTCTGTTTGGTAATGGCCGAATAAAAGCTTTGGCTTGCATTCTTTTTTCAGCATGGGTTTTTCTTTATTTTAACGTTCACGCAACAGCATTCCCTTGGGTCATCTGTCCTTTCCTCCCCTTTTCGGTTTCCTGATCGACGTTCAAGATATCAAATGACATTCCATCTTGTACATTTCATTATCCCATTTTTTTATTGACTTTTAGTCCTATTTGTCATTTTTTTCCTCTCATGTCTTTTCTACCTAAAAGTGTTAACCCCTTATATCATTTCACGTTTCACTCGAACAAAGGGCAATCGCTCGAAAAGTTAGTATTTTCTTCCGCATGTTCTAGCAGTTCCCTAACCTGTTTAGCATTTTACTTTCTTTGTTTTATGCATCTATACATTAGATATATCTTGGCAGGGAGCCAGAGAGCGAATAGCTGGACATCAATCTAGTTGCATTACGTCCCAATGGGTGCTGAGGAGGCTTTTTATCTTAACCCGCTTCCACAAGGCGAGCCCCTGATTGTTAGCTATTTCTCACACAGGAGTTTTAATTGCACCGCATTCCAGGCGTAAGCATCAATCATTTGTTCTACGTCTGACAGTTATCTTGATCAGCCAATGTCATGACGATGAGAGTTCTATCTTCTTGTCATAAGTGCTCGTGAAATGAATTGTGTCGTTGAGTTCACCTGAAAGATTTACCGGAGTTTGGTAGCAGCTTAATTATTACATATGCTCCATTGCTAATTCCAAGGTTGTATGCATTGTTCTTTCAACATATAGAAAAACATTGTTTTATCCGCATTTTGATGGACAAACTCTATTCCGTTCATGAACAAATGCTTTTCCCTTCATAGTCCATAAGATTAAAGTTCGAAATTCCGTGAATATACATTCCCAATTTGTCTTGAACAAAGCTTAATTCTGATACGGTCGAGCTGTTTCAAACGATCCCAGATGCTCACTATAATTCACCACAGTGACCAACAGCAAACATTGATCACTCATTTCAAAAGAAAATTATTTCATCGTTGTCACATTGCCAAAATACAAAATATTATAATGCATTAAATCCACCAAAATGAACTCAAGATGTATCATTTAATACCTAGGACTAAAATTAGTAAAGAAGCTATTTAAGAAAATAAGGTGTACTTTCATCAAATATATATCTTTGAATCAAAAGAAAAAATATGGCTAGATTTTGTAACAAAGCTAATTTGAGGGGTCACTATCCATTCATATCAAATCGAGTGTGGCTAATTAATCTCACAGGTGGGTAAATGAAATAATTGTTTTTCAACCACGATGGTAAAATTCATGTTTGCACCCAAACGCTCACCGAGCAATGTAGGTGATTAGAAAAGTTTTATACCAAAAACTGTTTTTACCTTTTGAAATATCATATTGGCAATATCCGTGATAGGCTAAAGTTTACACAAATTTGAGAAAACAGTTTCAACCTTTTCCCAACGGGGTATCTCCCTTTGACGAGTACATAAAATCGACTGGTGTTGGCTACTAGAAAGAAAAATAATACCGATCCTGCGGGATTGAGAAACGAATTGAACTTCATCAAAACAGCACCTTCTTGATGACAGTACTTGGAATGGGATCGAGGGAATCACAGAAAACATGAAGACAACGGAAATGCGTTGTATCTCCTCGAGGGGGATACTCCAAGCGTAGACAGGGTCAAATTTGTCACTGGAGAAACGTTATAATGACACCTCTCCCTTGAGGAGTCACTCTGTTTAAAAACAGATTCCGCTTTAACGTTGTGGCGGATTTAAGGGACGTAAATTAACGTCCGATTAATATTCGATCTGCCCATGGGGATTCAAAGAAATAAGAGGTCGAAAACATGCTAATATTCTGGCGCTGTTATTTATTCGGGTCAAGGTCGAACCAGCAGAGACTTAAGTTTTAGCGTAGCTAGGCCAAATCAATTTTTTAAAAATTTAAACTGGCATACCCTTGAGATATGAAGGTAAGTCTCTCGTCCAGGATGGGTTTGGATTTTTTATCTTGAACTGGAATTCAAGTTAGTTTAAGTATACTAAACAGATTTTTGAAATTGGGGATGGAAGCTTAATGAAGTGTATCCACAATGCAAATTGAAAAGAGCTCTACAAGGTGGTACGGAGTCGGTACACCTTACTTATGTTCAACTAAACACAAAAATTATTAGCAGTAACAGCGCATAGTATTTCACATTTGGGCTTCCAAAGTATCCTGTTTCTATCCCAGCTCAGGCAAACGAGCGATTAAACCACAGAAAGGCCAGTTTTGCTAACAGCTTAATTTCCGCCGAATCGCTGTAGCTCCGCCTTCCCTGTACCTTATTGATTTCAAATCTGAGCTTGGCTTGATGTAAACAGATTCCACTTCTTGAAATCTTGCATCGTAAGTAAAAAAAAAAAAGGCAAAAATAAAGAACGTGATGGGAAGAGCTACTCTGTTACAAAATTAAAAAAGGACAGAATACGTAGGATCGTAATACATTCATAAACTCCAACGGTTTAAACGGTCGTAAGTTCAGCGTTGATTTTTGACGTGTTGTAAAATCTTAACTATTGCATATCACTAACTGAAATGAAATGATATTTTTAATCCTAAAATTGACAACTTTTGCTCCCTAGAGGTCCATCCCATAAATGCTATCATACGTTTTCTTTCAATTTTCCCTTCAAATTTGATGCTTCTAGCCATTAACCGAAAGGCAAACAAATCAGAACTCAACTCAATTCAAACACTAAAAAAAAAATCATTGTTTTTTCCATATAAAACCACCTTTATATATCAAAAATCCGAATATGCAGAAAAATTCTTATTCTCTTCATTAACCACATGCACATTTGTAAATCATCGTGGTAATTGTCTTTAGTTTAAATCGTATACTGTTTGTGTTAATACTTCATGAAAAAAAAAGAATATTCTGTGTTATTTCCAATAACAAAGCTAATAGATTGTCACCCATTATGTATCAACCATTGAGTGATGTATAGTTCAGTGCTAATCTCATCGACCAGTTGCTCTCGGAAGTAGACAGCATGATGTCCAGTCTTTTAGAAATGTGTTAGCCTCGGCTCTTTCATAACATTTCAATTAGCCTGTTCAACTTAAATGTGGCCGTACTAGTCCAGATCACTCTGACTAAAGATATATCTAAATAATTGTAATGCTCCGTACCAAGCAAACTCTCACAAAACGTAACTGTAAAGCAGCGTTTAGGAATCAAGCAGTATTATATGAGTAATCATATTCCTGGTTTGAATAAACCTAAGCTTCGGGCATTGAAAGGCAACACATTCGCTTACTGCTTTTAAATTTCGTTCGAATTCTGTTGTTGTGGCAATTATAATTTCAAGTTTGATTTCAAAGCTAAAAGAAAAGTCTTTCCCTTACAATGGAGCCTTCACAGCAAAGTAGCATCCTGGGAAAAAAACAATGTCTGATAAGGTGATGCGCTAGATTAGATAAAAGATGGTTGTGGGTGGTTACATTCTTTCGAGTATGTACAGCATATTAGCTACACCTCGCCCAACATCTGCTTGTTTACTGCTACAGCAGAAGTTAGCTTTAGCTGATGTACATGTATTTTCTTAGGTGTCATTTAATGCACAGGGAAAGACATTATAAATGACTCCAAGGGATTTAGAATTCTTTTCAATAAGCTGATTGTAAATAACAATCACACTTAAGTCTTTTATGCCCTTTACGTACTTGGATATAAACGGTTTCCTTTGCTTTGGTCGGTTTCGTTTACAGGTCCAGATTCCTTCGGATCGTATTGGCCCAGTGTTGCAAACAATATGATCAACAGAACTTGGAACGAGATCGCTGCAACCGAGAATTCGATCTTAAACATCTTGATTAGTCTTCAAATATCTTTTTCTCTGTCCACACTGCAGGAGAGAAAGAGTTCTATATGATTTATCTGGCGTGTGCTTACTTACTATATAATGATTCAATAGAATTTATCAGACCTTCCACAATTGAAATCCAGACTTGAATTTTCCTTAGATCTCCTGGGTTCTTTTTTTGAACTTCCTACTTCCTTCTGGCAAGCTTGATAATTATAATCTGCTCAGTGGCCTCGCCCTCATTAATGTATAACAATTGATATGCAACAATGTACTTGTTTCTGCTAGCATACTTTAAGAAAGGCATATATTGAAATGCAATTAACAAAAAGTCAGAAACATATCAAGAAACACAAGGCAACGTAATACTTCTTGGAAGTTATATTATGAAAATTTTATCAATGACAATTCTGTCAATAACAAAAAATATATATGTGTTTACAAGTATTTAACTACAGCTACCACGGCTTTTTTACATTAACAAGAAGAAAATAAATGCAAAAATATTACAAAATAAAAGTTCAAAGACTAAGCTGAATAAATCAACAGAAAAATAACTTAAGACTTATTAAGATTGATTTCGGAATGTAAAGACAAAGAAATTATGACCGTGGTTCTCGATCCTAAATCGATATACAGTCTAGTTAATACACATAGTAATTGATTATATTTATAATATGTTTCATTATAATCTAATTTTTCTCCTTGTTAGGTTTTTCACAATCAGACACTTCATCATTATTAGCAATTAACTTCATATCTTTATAAACTTAAGGCTCAACATTTATTTTGAACTCTCCAGCTTGGTAGGTTGCAATTTTCATGGCTTCTGATTTCACCAATGCCATATTTGTTGTCAAAAGAGCAAGTACGATTTCTTGTTTGAGAGCTGCTTTATTATCAGTTTTCATTAATTTTAGTTGGTTAAACACTCCTTCCACAACAGGCACTTGAAAAGGAGTAAAAACAAAAGAGTCTTGATCACTTTCGCAAAATTAGAATTTCTCATCTTTCATGTAACATTTCTCTAAAGAAGCATGATGTGTCATTACTCTTTGATAGCCATCATCTCATTTCAGTTCGTGTTTAATGCATTCCTTACCCATTCCTAATCTGTTTTTTATAACTCGGCAAACCTTCCAAGACGTGTCATTTGTTTGTATATGGGGTACGGTGAAAGAATCTCCATGTTGTAAGGGATATATGGCGTGAGACTTCAGAATACCAAATAGATTTTCGTATTTGGATATTGTGATCCAAAGACGAGGAAAAGGTTGCGAGACTTGAGAAAAACATAGAAAACCTAATCCATTGGGTATTTCTTTTACAAAATAACGACAGATGAAAAGCCGTTTGTCTGATTAACACATCGATGAAGTGACCAAATCTTCAAAAATTCATCAACTACCAATCGAAGATGAGCTTATGAAGAACGTATTCTAGTCGGCAAAGTTAAGCCACTTCAGCGGAATGAAAAATAAGGGTAAAAAGCAAAAGAGTATTTTTTTGGCTATTTGAAAGTAATAAAACTCAACATGCAATAAAAATTTCAGTTCACTTTTAGTGCGAGATTTTCATCTTTGGATAAAATGATCCAAACACTGGTATCAAGTAATCAGAGCCCATATTTTATAGGACAATATACACATCTGAACTTCGACAGTTCCCAAGTCTACCTTGGATTTGTTTGCCCGCCTCAACCTAGTGGTGAAACCGTGCGAGGCATTGGGGTCTGGACCCCTACTTTTCAGAATTATGTTCAACTAGATTCAGTCAAACAGAAAGAAAATAGGATGCATTGTCAGAAATTTTAATCAAAAAATCTTTCAAGAGCTGTGGTCTGAGCCTCTCAGCTGATGGAAGTGAAGATGAATTAATTCATTGTTTCAAAGCTGGTTCACCTTGCTCAGCTTGGTTTATCTATTCTAAAAGACAAGAGTGCAGTATTAGATGATCCATCCTAACAAGGCAATCTGTTCGAACCAACCAATTCTGATATAGAAGAAGCGGCTGAAGAATATCATCTTATCGATGAAGATGACGAGGAGGATATTGACGTTGAGATATACAGTGGTGCTCAAAAGTCTGAGACCAGTAGATTTTTTTTTCCCAATTTACTATAAATAATGTCTAATGGAATGTGAAATATATTTATTGTTTTACCCTATGCGCATTGACATCAGTTTTTACCTCCCACAATCATTTTGTTCAATTTTAATGGTATTCAATGCCTACTGTAACCTACAACAAGTCTCTACGTCCCGTATCTGGAACAAGGATGGCAAAAGAACTAAGTGAAGGGATAAGAGGCCAAATAATCGCACAGAGCAATGAGGGGTATTCACAGCGCACAGTTGCTGCAGAGATAAAGGTCTCGAAGGGTGCTGTTCAGCGAACGCTACAAAGGTTTCGGGAAACTGGAAAATATTCTACCAAACCAAGATCTGGCAGGCCAAGGGTAACCACGTTAAGGGAAGATCAATACATGAAGACAACCACCTTACGCAACAGAAGAGCAACGGCTGGGAACATTCAATCTGTAATTAATGCGACTCGAAAAAAAGCATTAAGCAGGCAAACAGTGCAAAGAAGACTTGCTAAATGCGGTCTACACGGAAGAGTAGCAGTTTCAAAACCACTGCTCAGACCTCAAAACAAACGGAAGCGCTGGTTATGGGCTAAGACATATCGCAATTATACCAAGGAAGATTGGCAAAATGTGCTGTTTGTTGATGAATCTAAATTTGAGATATACGGAAATAATCGGAGAACCTACGTCAGACGTAGAAAGAATGAAAGATTTCTAAATTCTTGCCTTAAATCAACAGTGAAGCATGGTGGAGGAAGCATTCAGGTTTGGGGTTACTTCAGCTATAATGGTGTTGGTGATCTTTACAGGATTAAAGACACTCTCACGAAACAGAAATATCATTCCATCCTTCAAAGACATGCCATACCATCTGGCATGAAGTTATGTGGACGTGGTTTTGTCTTGCAACAAGATAACGATCCAAAACACGCATCTCATCTGTGTAAAAATGATTTAAAAAAGAAGGAACAAAAAGGTGATCCGGTGGTTATGGATTTTCCACCTCAATCTCCTGATTTAAATCCGATTGAGCCTTTATGGGAGCATTTGAAGCAGGAGAAAGTAAAACATAATCCCACAAGTCTGAACAACCTATGGGACGTACTTAATGAATGCTGGAAAAATCTTCAAACAGAAGTAACCAGAAAACTTGTACACTTTATGCCAAGCAGAGTTAAAGCAGTGTTAAAAGCAAAAGGTGGACACACAAAATATTAACTGACAATGATGTTCATTTATTGTTAAACATAATCCTTTCCAATCTGATTTGCATGCTGCTTTTATGCACATGCAATATTACGTGAAAAAATAATATATAGTGGGAAAATATAATGTAAATAAAATAAAAGCCCAAACCGAATTGACTGGACTCAGACTTTTGAGCACCACTGTAGGTTATACGTTGAGATAGCTATAGGGAATAGGCATTGAAACGTTTCAAATCTAACTCGAACTTCTTTAATGCAAAACTACGTAGCCTATCTGCCAAATGATTTCCCCTTGACAAAACATTTCAACACAATTTTTTGATTGTTTAATAAACGCCTCCCTCTAATAAACGCAGCACCAAATTGTTTCAAAATTTAATAAAACGCCCGGGGCGTTTATTAAAAGAAATACGGTAATTTAGTCTCTTTTGACTGGTTGTTTTATGTAAACATGGCAATCGTACTAATGAATACTTGTTCAAAATTTTGAATGGGATTTTGGCAGGCGTTCCTTTCTCTTCCCTCACTAGTCCCCCTAAACAGAACGACGGTCACGCGGGTTAGCTACAACCAGTCATTGCGAAAAGACTCAGAAGAGGCGAGAAAAACAGAAAGCAAGGCACGACCGACATAACATTGACCAAATGGTGCCAACCAGGGGATAGCGCTCACACTTGGGAATATTCGAAATGAAGTAAAAGACATTGTATTTGATAAACACATGATTAAAGAGAACATTCATATTTCATAAAGTGATTTGGTCAAGTGATATTTCGAGGCCATTATGTTAGGTTTCATGTTTCAACAATCATCTTCATGGAAAGCAAAATTTGGAGTATGATTTTGTTGAAATACATCTCACATTCTTGGATTCATTTCTTCCTTTTTGAGGGTATTTCAAATTAAATCTCTTGAACTGAATAAGTAAGAAAAATTTGAAAAGGACACTAAAGTTGATTTACAAAATTCTTCACCATATCTTAAGTTAGCCTATCAATTACAGAGCTCACTGACTCAGATACTTTACGAATATCTGTCACATGATAATTTAGATAGATTCATTGGCTCAATTGAAAATGAATATTACAAGTTGGAGTTACTTTGTAGAACTCATTATGAAGATCACATATCCCTGTATAAAAGATAAGCAAGTCACAAAATCATCAATTAGCTGAATTGTGATAATATATTGAATTCATTGAAGAACTTCTATGTTGAGCGGAACGGCCAAGTTTACATAAGACGAGCTTCTGGTTTGGAAATGGATTGTACAGACTCAGATCTTTGACCTTGAATGGTGGTAATGACTTCAGGTACCTGGAGGGAAAAGATGTCGTTCGTTTTATAAAATTTCTTCGGAACAGTTCTTCCAACATCATACAAGAAGACAAAAAAATCTGAGCATTAACTAGTGAAGAGGAGTCTTGCATAGCATTGTCATATGTTATGGCATTACCTGAGGGAAATAAGTGTTCAAATTTCCCCACAGCTTGCTGAGTGATGAAATTTAATCGCTGATATCACTGATGAGAAGCCATAATATCCTTTCATAAATTTATTCGGTATAAGCCTATGATCCATCTATTTTAAGTTTGTTTTGCAGAATACTCAAAAAATATCTTTTTGCCAAGAAATGATATAACATGGGGCTTTCTATAAGATAGGCACTTTCATCAGGAGGTAACTCTGTGGAGGGACTGAGCTAAGAAGTGGGTACATTTCCAACCGGAGGCTTGCATTCCGTAATTCAATTTAATAATGGTAACCTGAGTCATTTTCTTCAAGGTGAACGCAGCGCTTCTGAGGAAAATTATTGCATCTCTCATTTTTGCTCAACAATTCAAATGGTACTGACTTTCAGTGGCGGATCCACTGGAGGACTCACGCGGCGCCCCCCCCCCTCCTCCTCCCCATTGAAATCATATAAACAATTATTAGGCTAATGTAAAACAGACTGGTTTATTCACTTTTCCTTCCAAACTCTGGTTTGCCGTCATACGTTAACATACGTGCCAGGATGAGTTCTTATACTGCTTAATTTTGTAGTTCTTTTCTTAAGCAATGTCCAAAAGCTGTTTGTTATGTCAATTTAATAGTTTCGCTTGCGTTATTTTGGCTTCTTCTGTTAATTTAATTAACTTAGCTACATTAATCGGCAGATATTCGTCGTAAACAACTATTCAAAGTTTTCCGAAAATGCTAAGCTGAACATTCTTTATGTTCATAATTCTTCAAAAGGTTGGCCTAACGATACTTTGTTTCTGCTTTTTCAACTTTTTTTTTTCAACCGGCAATTTGCTAAATGTCAATGTGAGCCCCATCCCCTTTTCAACCAACCGTGGATCCGCCACTGACTTTAATAAAAAACTTTTACCCGAGCCCGATTGAAATTGAATAAAAAATAATAAAAAGGTAATTAATAAGAAAATAGCAATTCAAAGGAGTTCTTAAATGAATCAATGTTCTTAATCAACTTTTTTATAATATTGTATTTTTGTGGTTGAAAATATCTTAACATCATTCTTGAAATTTCATTGTCAGTTTTTGTTGGGTTTTTCATGGTTGTTCGGAAGACAAACCTTAACAGAAAATTAGTAACATTTTTTTCGTTTTGTTTAAGTTCATAAATCTTCGACCAATCAACTCAGTCGGAGCAACACTGACCAATTACATGTGTCAAAAATTCATATATTACCTAAACCCTCATAACCAGTCAAACTTCATACCCAGGATCTTATCTCTGCTCCCATCGATGGTAAAAGCTTTCCGACTGTCGTAAATAATGAGCAGTTTTGCACAATCCTACCTTATTTCATATTTGGGCTGGATATTTTTCACCTCAGTCGTGTGACCAGTTTGACTAATACTAAATCCGCCACTGCATTTTTAAGCCTATCGTAGTAGTTAGATGGAGCTAGTTCCCCGAACTGCATGCACTTAATAAATGGGCGAGCAGGCACCCAGATCTTCTTAGGTGACGATCGTTCTCAGATTCTTTCTCCTTTATGAACAATCTGGATAGATCAAGGAAATGAATACCGAAATGATTCAACATTATATTGTAGTAAATGTAAAAAATAAACCTTTTTCAAATCTGATAAAATTGAACTTCCTTTATTTTTTTGCCTTGTCATTATGCCCTAGATCTTTTATGGGTTATCTTATTCTTATCTCTTTAATCAAGTTTTTGAGCTATCAAAAAAATTTCAGATTCCCAACTTATTTGAAAATTAATTCTGAAATTTCGTAAATTCCATGGCATTCACATTCACTAAGTAACGGTAAATTTTGATGAATAGATAAAATATTGTTTAAAATTCAGGTATTAAGTAAGCTGCCTATTTATTCATTTGCGCAATTTTAGCATTTTCAAAACCTCCAGTTTTGTTTTTTATCTTGTTTATTGTTCAGATTAAATTTTCATATTTTCCCAATCTATTATCAAACTTCAAACTACGTCACAGGTAACTTATGAAAGGAAAACCACCCTGATCGTTGTCAAAAGAAATATTCACTTAAGGCTATTTAAATAGGTTTACTTGGACTTGCCCATTAGCTTACTCTATTGCACCGTTTAATCCGCAATACAAGAAATATACCCCATTTAAGCTCAACAGCCACTATTGCTTAATCGACTCTTCGACTGTAAATAAAAGCTACAAGTTTTTTTTAAGTTTTGAATACTAAGTATTCTATTGATGTTTTCTTGAAGTTTCAAAATTCCATGACATTTGCATGTTGCTATTAGTAGATTTAGATTGTATAGAAAAAATATTAGCAATTTAGAGTTGCCTGGCGGGATTTCTAGCATTGTCAAAGAATTCTTGACACCCAATGAAGTCTGTGGGCATAACTTACTTTCTTTTTAAAACACCTACCTCCCAAAAATCTTCATCTTCGTACATCTGGTCACGGGTTGGTGGGTCGAATATTGTCATCTTCACGATTAAACCTTAGTGTAAATTAGAATGCAAAGTTTAACACATTTTTCCTGGGTTCAAGTTTTAAAATAACTTCAGCCATTTAGAGGGTGGCTACATATAATGTATTGAAAAGAGGAAACACTGATGAGACTTCACAATAATACTGAAATAAAAAAAATTGTTGATCCATTTATTGCAAAAGTGAAAAACAGACGTCTGCAGACGTATAGCACTTGATAAGTGGTCTGCCGAAATGCATCGTGCTTTTTTCTAATTCTTTAGCCTTATTCTTTACGTAGAATTTTACCTCAAAGTTTCATACAGTTCTTTTAAGAACTAAACTATCCAACAGTCTCTGGTAACTGTGTATACCTCTTTATAGCGTATATTACTCTTCATCTTCTCCTACTTTATCTTAAATTACCAATCACCATGGTATCTACGTATTTAAAAACTGTGTTTAAATTTGTTACCACGACAAAATTGCTGTTTTATTATAAACACAATCGTTTACATATCTGTTTAAAAAACGTTTTATGACGAAAACTGAAAGAAAGAAATTTAAAAAAATTGTAATCACGGAACACTCTTTGAAAATAAATTAGACTGAACTGTAATTAAAAATCATTTTGAAACGTAAATGTTTCTAAAGCAACAGCGTCAACTCACCATTTCGTTATATTTTTTTAATACTCTGAATGTTTTTCAGCAGTTGAATTCAGTTTTAATTTTCTTACTAAATATTTATGTGAATTTTTTATGCCTCAAATTTAGATTTTTCACTTTTTAGGAAACTTAATGGAGTCACTTTTAATATATAAGTTACTGGTTGTATGAATTAAGGAGTTGCTGACAATGTCAATAAAATACACAACAAAGTGTTGTTTATTTTATTTACTCAGTTGTTGTCTGTTTTACATGATATTGGGAAGAATCTGGATAACAACAAACAAGTCGACATGCTTTATTTGGATTTCTCGAAGGCTTTCGATTCTGTTGACCACTCGATCCTTATTCAAAAGTTATATGCGCATGGTTTGAGAGGTTCTATGCTGTCCTGGTTTAAGAATTAGGGTAGGGTGGGGTAAAATGGATCGGTGGGGTAAAATGGGTCGGTTGGCAAAATCTTTCGTAAACGTCCATAATATGAACTGCTTTGGAAAAATTCTTTTGCAGGTTGATAATAGACTGTCTAAATCTTCTAGCAATGATATTTTTAGATTCCAGATAAAAAATTAGCTTCTTTAATTTGAAAACATTGCATTGCACACAAAAAGTTGATTTTCGAAGGTTGTCATTAACTTTGATGTGTGCTGCCCTGTGTAGCAGATGATATTAACTTCTTGGTATTATTTGTTAACTTTAGAAACATATTACATATTACTATTATAAGGTTTTTCATTCTGATGTCAGGTGCACTTTTATTTCTAAAATTGAAGGGTGGGGTAAAATGGGTCGCCTGTCGAAAAATAAAAAAAAATCCTATTTTGGACTCCTACTATGGATCTGTGGCTACTGCCAACCAGAGGACATTGATTTCGATGACAACTTCTACTGTCAAGTTTGTGTTGCAGACTAGATTTCATTTCTATCAGACTAGTCATAAATATTACCAAGATTGTTTCCAGTTGTTTAAAATGTTTTACATCATATTTTACTTTTGTTTAGACATTAAAGGGTTTTATTTAAGCTTAACTAAGATTTTGAGACAGTAGAAGTTAATTCTATGAAGCATGATTGCTTGTATTTTGGGTGACCCATTTTACCCCACTCCGACCCATTATTCCCCACCTAAAGTGTATGTAAGTAACGAAGTAATAATCGTACCCATGCCTGCACCAATATTGAAAACCATTATTTTTCATAAACTCATAAGTCATATGTATAAACTAAATGATTTAAGTTCAATGATTTTGAATACAGGGAAAAATATGACAATTTGATTTGAAAAGTACCCGTATTTTGACCCATTTTACCCCACCCTACCCTACCTAACCGACAGATATCAGCGCGTGGTGCTAGGAAATGTAGCTTCCGAATGGTCCACTGTGACTTCTGGAGTCCCTCAGGGGAGCATTCTAGGCCCACTACTTTTTACTGTTTTTATTAATTCTTTGCCCCATTCTTTATTACCGAATTCGAAAACTTTTCTCTATGCTGACGACTCAAAAGTATATCGACCTATAACGTCGTCTCTTGACTCAATGGCCTTACAACATGACTTAAACAATCTCGAAGTTTGGAGCAATAATAACAGTCTTCAATTTAATTCATCCAAATGTAAAATCCTTACAGTAACAAGAAAGAAAAATCCTATTTTATTTCCTTATAAATTGATCGGAAACGACCTTACTCGCTGTAATGAGGAAAAAGATCTGGGGATAACAATAACCTATAATCTTAAGTGGGACTCATATTATGCAAATTCGGTCCTCTGCAAATAGATGTCTGGGTGTCCTAAAGCGGACTTGTTATGATTTGTCTGATGTACGAGTTAGAAAATCTCTGTATTTATCATTGGTCAAATCGCAGTTAACCTATGGTTCTCAAGTATGGTCCCCTGATACTGCTATGTTGAAGAAAAGACTCGAAGGAGTACAAAGACGTGCAACACTGTGGATTTTAAGACTAAAACGTGGAGATTTATCTTATGTGGATCGTTTAAAAACGCTAGATCTCTTACCTCTTGCTTATGACAGAGAGATCAGTGACTTGATGTTTTATTATAAATGTCGATGAGGTTTAATCGACCTTGACATTAGCACTTTTACCCCTATTGTCTGTAGTCGCACAAGAAGGGGTTCGTTATTGTATTTGCAAACTACCTTCTGCAAAACTAGCACTTTTAGATCATCATACTTCAATAGAATTGTTAACCTATGGAATTTTATTGTTAAGATAGCTCCATTTGATACATTTCAATCTCTCGGTAGTTTTAAATTATTTTTATATAAAACTTACAAGGAACTCCTGATAACAATTTTTGATCCTGAACTACCCTGCACTTATTCTTTGTGTAGGACTTGTCCTTGTCATGCCTAATTTTTACTTACTCTAATGATTGCATGTATAGTATATTATACTTACTTAGTTTTATTTTAATTGCGGCTGACCCCTTGCATGGGACTTGTCCCGTTCGTGTCAGGCCATATTTAGTAATATTCTGAATATTCTGAATTAAAGCTGTTAAACTAACACGTTAAAAAAAAGGTAACTTCGAAAAGGGTCCATAAAAATGGCATCACCACTCTCTGCCTGAACTTCTTCGGTTCTAGTGACCTCCTTCCACTCAATGCTCATATTGAATCGGTAGAGCACTAAATCCGAATTCGGTTTCGAATTTCCTTCGCTATAATAATGCAAATCCAATCATACTTTTCTGCTTTGAACCTCTTAGGGGTTCCAACCGCGCTATTGGCTACCAAAATAAATGATTAATAGTCCCATCACATTAACATGAACTAGTACTTGAGTCCTCTAGTCGTTCCAGCTTCTCCTGTTTGTGTTAAGATCGACGTTTAAAATACCAAATAACCTTCAACATTAGCCCCTTACTAACTATACTTTATTGTTGTTTTCCACATTTGATTGGGTATTTTTTTTACTTGACTTTTCCAAATATAAAATTGTCACCTAGTTTCTATTTTACTTTAATTTTTACTTCCTGAAAAGAGGACTTCACTCGAAACTTTAGGATTTTCTGTTTGCAACTTCGTCTGTCAGTTTTTAATTTCTTTTTATCTCTTTTTGTTTTATTGCATAGTTGTGACTGAAGCTGAGAGTGAAAGTTCTATAGCTTTTACAATTCGACTTAACTTGAAAGTGAGAAGGTGGATACGTAATTCTACTCTAGTTTTATTAGTTTCTTAAGCTGAAATTGTTCTTACTCACCAGTTATTGCTCCAGACACGATAGAAATAGCCAGCGTAACCAGAATGGCCAAAGCTTGGTAACAAGCTTGCTTTGAAGATGGGCGATCGGCTACAAATACATTTCTTAAGCTAAGGAATGATAAAACGAAGTTTACACAGTTGAATTAAAGAATGGACACAGTTACAATGTGTTACAGAGCTACAGAGATGGTGACTGAGTCAGTGAGTGAGCAATGCCGGGGTACGGGAAAAATTCATCAAGGATGGCGGACCATCTCACCCGAAAAAAATGACTTGATGCCTGAATTTTGCAAACTATCGCAAATCACTTAATTTTGCTTGACGAAACGTTAACTACCCCAAAATGCAAGAATTACGTTTTCCTCATCAGACGAGTAAAAACGTGGTATTTACCGCATGATCTAACAAGTGAGCCATTTCACATTGCCATTAGCCTCAGATATTTCAACGGAAATATAACTTACATCAGCTCGTCATTCATCCTGTACAACGTTCGCAAGCAAATCGTATGCAGAAGTTGAGCTTCTAATTGAAACTTACGTACGCGAGAACGATAAATAAACTGGCTTTAAACATTTGTTATTATAAAGTAAAGACTGACGTTCAAGAGGGAAGAGTAGAATTATTTCCTATCTCACTACAAAACATATTTCAATGTTGTGAGTTTGGGATAGATAGTCTCGAAAGAGTTCGGCAGAGTACAGCGGAACATGATCAACTGAGCGAAAAATGGCAAAACAGTCATCGAAATAATATTATAGGTGAAATAAAAGAGGTTCGAACTGTCTAACCGAATTCAGTTTGTGTATCAATTATGACAGTTTTATTCCCTTATCTTTTATACATGCCGGGATTCCATAAAACCTTAAATCGACGCTGCAACAGATCTGATAAATATCTCGCGTAATTGGAGTTTTATTATCGCTAATATATAGTAGAATGGTGTTAATGGTCGTCTGATAGCGCTATAGAATGCTCTTTGATGCAAATGGTTGCGCATCTACACCAGTGAATGTCGATTGAATAAAATGAATGTATCTTTGCGTTAATGAGTTTGAAGTTGGCATTAATTATAGTATATTTTATAGTATATCATATATCGCTGGATATTTATTCTTGTCAATTACGTTATTTGTAAGCCAAAGAAACTGAGCCGGATAATATAGTTTGGATCCTTCTGAGTAGTCCCGGGAAAATTGTACCTTTACGGCTTTTATGTTCATCAACCTATGTGACGTTACCCTGGGGAATCGATTCTTTGAAATTTAAAGTTGTAAGACAGTTCGGTTAACCAAGAGTGACTAAATTCATCTTTTACTGAATACATGAGATACTTTGGGTGTTCCTACATAAAATCCGGTACGGACCGACGAAACTGACAGATAATTTACCAAAACTCAGTGCAAGTTAAGCCTAGTTTAAGCTAGACTGTATTGAACTTTTTAATTTTTTTATTTTAATTCAACTTCGAACGTTTAACATAGCATTTATCTTTTTAAAATTTTACTCAATTTCTTTCTATTCATCTTTAATAAAGTGACTTCAAATGGGGAAAAATAATAACACTAATTCGACTTATTAAAACGATCAGGTAAATATGATTCATTCAGCTGTCAGCCCATGCTGAAATGTCATCCCAGTTAACCAGGCTGAAAACCCTGCTTGAGGCGGAAATTTTAGCCATGCAATGGCAAAATGATATTTTCAGCGGTTTCTTTGTGAGCCTGGCTGACACATCAGACTTGCTTACAGGGCTGAGATTCTTTATGCAGTCATCCCCTTATATTCCGGTTCATTGCATTCAAATTAGGAGAGAATAATGATGTTTATATCATTTCCACTTACATACTGTCACTACTCACCTATCATGATAATTATCTCGGTTTGCAAGCTTCGCCGCAACAGCTCCACCAATTCCAGCCAACAGTGACGGCATTCCGTGCAGGTTGTTCACTCCACAAGTATCATGAACATGGAGTTCATTGTTAAGGAACGGCTGTTTTAATAAGAAACAATGTTTATTTAAAATCAAGTTCTCCAAAAAGACAATTGCTTTGCAAAATAAACATCACAAGCGCAATTTACCGTGACGTATGTGTATCCTAATGTACTTATAACGCCAGCCAGAAATCCAATGAGAATGGCTCCCCAAGGTTGAATCACCATGTTGGCAAGCGTACCAACGGCAACTCCTCCGGCAAGTGTGGCATTTTGTACATGGACCTATGTAAGCATGATGTGAAGCAGACTGCTAAATACTGACATTACTATCAATATAAGACCACTTACAATTATAAGGTTATTTTAGCCACACTTGAGAATGTGTTCGAAAAAAAGAAACTTGTTTTTCTGGACCGACTTTTAGGAGTGCTCTTGATTCATAAAGTCAACATAATTGATTGTCTTTGGAGTCTGAAAGAATAACTATCCAAAAATAATGTCAAACCCCAGCATCTACAGTGCATGGTACGGATTACAGTATATCAGGGATGAACTGCCTCTTTGCGCCGTCACACCACACATCATAAGCAATGATGAGGGGGACCGCGCTACAGGTGTACAGCAGGTTGTTCACGCGACAGTATACATTGCAAAAATAACCACATATTCTTAGTTGAGTCCAATGGTATACCCAGTGGGGAGCCAGGGAGCGTGCTTCCCCCCAGCCATGAACATTGCAAGCCGGCCGGTACATCCAAGTAAACCGTTGCCATATCATTGGCGAAATAGCAAAGAGACATTCTTCCTTCTTTCGTGTCCAGTAACAATTATTTTTATACGAAATTCCCTCCAACTGCTTAAAAAAATTCCGATGATTTCTTCTTTAGTTTTTCTAGTTACTTACAGATTTATTTCAACGACATGAATTATTAAAGTTGTTGTTTTGAACTTATCGTAATCTTGTTTGTGTTGCAATGTTTTTGTATGAACTTTATAGACAGATAGATAGACAAATTTATTTATAGAAGATAGCACATAACAGTAATGAATTGATAAACTTGTGGTCCTCTAATCCAGTAATATAAATAAGAAATATAAATCTCAATAATAAATATAATGAACAACAAAGATTACTGATGTGATTGTGGTAGCTTGGTAATTATATTCTTAATATGCACGCTCTCAAGCTATTCTCTCAGAAAACCTTTCTAAGTCCCTGACGGGAATCGAACCCGTAACCTTTCGATTCCCGTCAGGGACTCAGAAAGGTTTTCTGAGAGAACAGCTTGAGAGCGTGCATATTAAGAAAAAAGGTTACCTTATTATTTTTAATCATGTTAAAATAACAGCTGTAGAATATAATTAATAAAAGCTAAAATTCTAATTGGTATTATCTAAAAAATGTTTTCGAAGAGCACATTTAAAAGAAGTTAGAGATTTTCTTTTTAACCTCGACCGGGATACTATTCCACAGTCTAGTCCCTGTCACCCAAAAAGTTCTTCCACCTTCACTTTCTCTCTGGTATCTTGGGCACACTAAATTTATGTGTAAATGTCAGTTAAATCTGTTACCTAAGTCCACATTTCTAGTAAGCAATTGCTCCGTATAGCCAGGAGATTCCCCGACTATTCTTCTGTAGATTACAGAACACTTCTGAATTTTGATGTCATCATGTAAAGGCAACCAATTTAGCTTTCTGAAAAGTTTGGCACTTCTTTCCATTGTATTTGGGTCAAGAATTACTCGTGCTGCTCGCTTGTGTAACTTATACACTCGTTCAACGTTCTCGCAATTTGAAAAGTAAGAAGAGAAAATAAAAAGGTACACGAATGCAATCCGTATAACAAGTCTACGTCACTACTGTGTCCATGAAGTTAATTGACACAGTAATGATGTAGACTACAAGAGCATGTTTAAATAGCTTGTCGGTTCATCTTTGATTATGTGCTCCTCCCCCCTCCACCCCCCCCCCCTCAACAGCGCTGATCTAATTACGCCACTGGTTCACTCACAAAATTGACTATATACTGCATACATTGTATTGTAGGTATGCAATGAAAATATTCGGCACATTTTATTGATTTTAAACCAAAGTAGTAGCGGGAGAAAAGGTTTATGTGGCAAAAAATATGAAAAGTCAGAAAAGTTACCAAAATTTTAAAAAAATTAATGTTGGGAGGCGAAATTTTGATCTAGGCGAAATAAATACAAAATCCAGCGAAAAATAATGAAAATCTGCTTGACATTTGGGGGGAAAGCCATCAGTCCAGTAACTACAGTTGCAAAGATGGATCCAGAGGAGTACTTGAAGGGATTAGGTTCCACCTTTTAGTCAATTTACATTTTCATTTCAAGAAGTCATCTACTCTTAAAACAAAAGTGGGAACGGATAATTGTCTTTGATTATGTCAATCAGAAATCTTAACTTTAAATCTAATTATATAATTCCCTGAATTGTTCCCTGTGTTAAAAAATGTTCATCTAATTGAGAATAAAAAGTATAATGTAAAGTTTTAAGAGCATATATGTCTATAACTTGAGCGCAAAATTTGACCAAGGTGGCAAGCATTGAAATATATCAAAATATTTAAGATTTTAGATCCTATTGCTAGCATGTCTGAAACGCTATAATTAAACATACCATTACGTGAACGATATTTTGGATAGACTTGAACGACGCCAAAATGTTTCAGACAGCAGTTGTAGGAGTCAATAAGAGAAGGCAGAAGGCTATCGACCCCAGTTTGTTCAGAAGGATGCATTCGGTCTGTTACATTTCAAATGTATTATTGTGACAGGAAACTTCTGAACTTTATGATTCCAAGGGAACCAGACTTTCATAACTCGAGCCAGTATATTTTTCTCTTTTTTCGTTTACCTTTTTACCTACCCCAATTCTAAAGCCAATTTTACAATGCTGCAACAACTTTTCTACTTCACCCCGCACGTTTTCACCCAATCCAACAAAATCTGTAGGGTTTGGCCATCCATGAAGGGATAGAAAACAAAAGATTTCCCAACAAATCTTTTTCTGATAAATGCAACTACATAACAGTAAGCAATAATATTACATTAAATATTTTTAATTCAAATTTTAGTGCATATTATCATTTGTCGTTATTGTACAAAATTAGGTAAACTAACCCAGGGCTTTACACAGAAGATAGATAGATAGATAGATAGATAGATAGATAGATAGATAGATAGATAGATAGATAGATAGATAGATAGATAGATAGATAGATAGATAGATAGATAGATAGATAGATAGATAGATAGATAGATAGGATAGATAGAACTTTATTTACCCACGCTAACATCGTCAGTATGAAACTGATTTCCACGATGGGCGTGCACATGAACATTATAAGCTACTACAAGAGTATAGTAAACTGTTACAAAAGTGTTAGAAATTATTATAATACAGAAGATAAAATCATTAGGGATTACTATTACACTAGAAAACAGTTCATGAGAGAAAGAGTTCAAGGATTGAAAGTAATATAATTATAAGTTTATGATTGTACTATTTACAGTTGTATCCTCTGAATTTAGGCTAGAGAATAGTATGAGCAGCAAGTTTTCTTTTAAAACAAGTAAATGATTTTGTCGCTCTAAGCTCTTCTGGTAATGAATTCCATATCGAACCGCATTAAACATAAAGCTCTTTTTCATATTGTTTGTACATGGTTTAGGCAAACAAAGTGTGCCTGAGTTGTTCCGAAGATTGTATTTTATCAATTCATTTTTGAATGTAAAGAGTTCACTGAGGCAGTGTGGTCCCATGTTATTTAATATTTTAAACATTGTTTTGGCTTTAGTTTTAATTCGTTGTTCTTTTAGAGGTTCCCACCCCAGCATGCTCAGAACAGTTTCTTGGTTTACCTCATTAGGTACATTTGCTATAATTCGAGCAGCTCTGTTATGAAGTCTCTGAAGGCATGTGGATTGTGTCTCTCCAAATACATTCCAAACTTCAGAGCAGTAGTTAAAGTGGGGTTGAATAATAGCATTATATACTGACCGAACTGTGTTTTGATCAACAAAATCTCGCAAACGTTTAAGGGCATATATTCCAGATGATACCTTCTTGCATGTGCAGTCAGTATTGCTTTTCCAAGACAAATGCTGGTCAAGAATCACACCTAGAATTTTGCTTTCAGAGACTTGTTCAATTTGTTTATCCTCGATATTGATTATAGGTTGTTTATCAGAAATTTTATTTAATATTGGTTTAGTCCCAATTAACATAAATTTAGTTTTTGCAACATTCAGGCTGAGTTTGTTTGATATAAGCCATTTCCAAAGTCTTTCTAAATCTGAATTCACTGCATCCTCAACCTCATTCAGTGAGTTACCAGCCGCTGTAATATTTGTATCATCTGCAAATAACCGGGGTTTAGTTTGAGCAAGACATGATGGCAGATCATTTATGTAAAGCAAAAAGAACAGGGGACCCAAAATAGAGCCTTGTGGTACTCCACATTTAATATTACATTCAGATGAGATAGATCCATTCACTTCACATTTCTGTTTACGATCAGTTAAGTAGGACTTAAGAAGGGAGTAGGCATTACCTTTGATTCCATATAGTGATAACTTATCCAGTAAAATTTGGTGGTTAACAGTATCAAAGGCCTTTTTTAGGTCTATGAATACAATAAGATTAAACAATTTTCTATCCATGTTTATGTACCAGTCATTAGTACAATCTAGTAAGGCTGTAGCAGTTGAATGGAGCTCACGGAAGCCAAACTGATGTTCAGAAAACAGATTATTTGTTTGTAAATAATCATGTAATTGGTTGTAGATAATTCGTTCCATGACTTTGCTTATGGCAGGTAGAATTGAAATAGGCCGATAATTCCCTGGTAGGTTTCGATTACCATTTTTAAAAAGTGGGATTACTTTTGCCATTTTCCAGTCATTAGGGAAGGTGCATAAAGTAATACTTTGATTGAAAATGTATGTTAGCGAATCTGAAATCACGGGTGCTGCAATTTTCATAATTTTACAGGATATTTTATCAATTCCAGTAGACTTATTACCCGATAATTGAGATAGTAACTGACACACATTATTTACAGTAACTGGTTTGAATGAGGTAAACTCAGATTTAGTTGTCTTAATGAATTGTTTATAATGGTAATTGGTTGTACCAATCTCTTCAGCTAGATTTGGTCCAATATTTGAAAAGTAATCATTAAAAGCCTCTGCAATATCACATTGGTTTGTCAGCTTCTGTTTATCTATATTCAATTCATTTACTATTGTTTTCTTATTATGTTTACCTAGTAGACTATTTACTACCTTCCAAGTAGCTTTTGGATTTTTCTTATTTGCTGAAATTTTACTGGAAAAGTAATCAGCTTTGGCCTGCCTAAGCCGAGTGGTTGTCTCATTTCTCACTTCCCTATAAGCAACCCAGTCTTTTTCAAGTTTGGAGATCATGGCTACTCTTTTTAACCTATCCCTTATGTTAATCAGTTTTTTAATATCTTTTGTTATCCAGGGAACTGATTTTGATTTGATTTTCTTCTTCTGGATGGGAGCATGCTTGTTAAGAATTTCTAAAAATAATTCTCTCCAAACATCCCACATACTATCTGGGCTATCTGCAAAGAAATACACATAATCCCATGTCTGATGTGATAAGTCTTGAAGAAACAGATTTTTGTTAAAGTTTTTCATGTTTCTAATATCAGTGATATTTTGTTTTTTGCTCTGAGTAATGTTGATTTTCCTTGTAGCAAAAATAAGGCTATGGTCACTTATTCCTGTGTGGATTACACCAGACTTGCAAATTTTCTCTGGCATGTTTGTTATGAAATGATCAATGAAGGTAGAGGAGGTCATAGTCACTTGTGTGGCTTCATTTATTAGTTGAGTTAATTGGTAGGTTTCTAATAATGTTATTAGTGTCTTAGTTGGTTGATCTAAATTTGTTTTGATCAAATCACAATTCAGATCTCTAAGGATACAAATTTCTTTATTTTCATTATCGATAGTTTGTATCAAATTTTCAAAATGGGTAAAAAATTCAGGGGAAGCATTTGGTGTTTGGTAAACAGTGACAACTACAAAAGGCCGACTGTGAGGTTTGGTTATTTCTATACAAACTGCTTCAAAATCTGTTGGTACAATGTCATGTCTTATCTGGTAGTTTAAAGAGCTACGCAGGTAGATACATACACCACCTCCATTTCGACTTCTATCATTTCAGACAATATCATAGCCAGGTATATTAATCATATTATCAGTTATAGCTGGACTAAGCCTGGTTTCATTGAGAACAAATAAATCTAGGTAATTTTGTGACATTATGTAAATAATTTCATTGAGTTTTTTGGGTAAACTCACAATATTCAGAAATGCCATTTTAAATCCCCGTTGTTTTGAAAAAGATTTAAGGTTGCTTAATAGGTCATTGCAATAGGAAAGGTTGCTGCTCACATTATTCATATTATCATGAAAGGATTTTATATCATTGGAAAAATTGTTACTTATATTTGTTTCTAATACTTCACTGCCTATTTCCTGGTAATGTGGTAAACGTTCTTCAGATGGTTTATCCAGTCTCTTGGGCGATTCTGCCAGTGTTGGACAGTTTGAAAAAAATCATTGCTTCTATAATTTACACTAATGTTGCTTGGCCTGATTGATCTAAGGTAATGACAAAATGCTTTACCAAGAGATCAATCACCACTTTGATTGAGGTGTAGATTTGACCGGTTAAGCATATTTCTATTTATAGTATTATTGTTAATAAATGTTGCTTTATGCTTCTTGCATAAATCAATTAAAGCATTATTAAATTTAATAATTTTGTCAGAAGGAACCTTTTTGTCATACCTCATAACAACACTTGAAACAGCAACATTCTTTGCTTTATCCTTTGATTCCATAATAAGTGTTTCCATTTTGTCCACTGATTTTTTAACTTCTTCATCCACAAGATTGTTCGTTCCGGCATGTAAAATAATGCCGTGCATTTTCTCACATCTTCCACTAAATTCCTTTTTAAATTGTTGATTTATTTGCTCGATTTTTGCTCCTCGATATGATCGGCACAAAGCTTTGGCTTTAGCAGCTCTTGAAATTTTGTTTTGACAAATGTTCTTTATCATTGAGTCACCCAAAACAAGCACTTTGGGCAAGGAGTTGCCTTTCAATTTGTGGTCTTCGCTGATGTTTCCTTCTTGATTTAGTGCATTGAAATTTTTTCTCTGAGATTCTCGATAATTGTTTAATTGGGTGGAGAAGCATTCATTAGACTCACCATTTTGGTTTCCGGGTATTAGGTTGTTGCTTGTATCTGGTTCATCGGACATTTGTGTTTGGCTTGATAGTTCGATCTCTTCAACTTCAAGAGAAGCATATCGATTTGAGGTTTCAAGTCGGATAGATTCATCTCGCACAGTGCTTTCTGATGTCAATCTCTTATTGTTCTCTATTTTTAACCACTCGTTTTGTTTAATGCCTAAGATGGATTTTATCTGTGCGTTTTCCTTGATGGTTTCTTCCACGACCGTTTGGAGGGTTTTGATCTTGACCGCCATTTTGACATTGTCTTCTTGCAGTTTGTTTATGATATCATCAAACTCTGCATTTGGATCATCGTTCCTCTGTTCAGCTAATAATTTGTCGAGAATATTGTTCATTTTTATCATTTGATCCTTCATACAGCTTAATTCCTTCTCGTTTTGAAGACATCTGTCGCATGCTTGAGAAGTCAAATTTGTTTGTGATGGCTCGAGCAAAGTTTCCACGTGGTCGTGCGTGATGGAACCAATTTCGCTGTTTTGATTCGTATTCGTTCTGGGATTTGGTTGTAGATTGTCGTCAATCAGAGCATTCCTTCCTTTATTCCTGTCGTTGGTCCGCTCGTTAAGTCCATGTTTGGAGATCACTTGTTTGTTTGGTTCCATACGAGACTCTGAATTGGTAATCGGAACAGCGTTATCACTGATAAAACGTATTTTAACCGTCTCTTCAACGAGCTGTGCATCAAAATGATCTATTTCTGTATCCTTGGCAATAAATAAACCTTTTCCACCTTTAGATTTCAACTTATTTTGCTTTTTACCGCCAATCTTTTTCGAGGGATCGCTACTGTTACAAATCTCGCCTACGGCCGCCATCTTTTGAATGGGAAGGGGAACAGCTCGTGCAATTCTCTTGACGGCTCCGATAATTTACCCCAATGAAAATTTTATGTTAGGCTCGATACTTTCATAATTAACGGTGATCAGTTGCAGGAATTTTCATTTTACATCACTAATTCCTCAAATGTCTCTCATGATCTTCGATATTTCTTGAACCACTGGAAAACGTTGGCAATAGAGGATAATTTTATTTTTCCGACAATATTCTGAATAAGGGAGTTCATGGCACCAGGAGATGGATATTATATAACATAAACAGTAATGTCCCAAAATTTTTCCTAATATTTCCCCCTCGTATATTTTTTTTGGATATCTCATATTTTTTTCAAAATAAATGGTTTTCACATACTTGAAAAAATTAATCGTTCTCAAAGTAAAAGACAAAACATATTCTGAAAAACAGTGTCATCTTGTAAACTCAAGGTTCGAGTTATATAAGAGAATCTTGAGTTTACAGGATGACACTGTTTTTCGGAATATGTTTTGTCTTTCACTTTTTGAAACTGTGGGCTGGTCGTGGATTTTAATCGTTCTCGTAAGGTAAAGATCTGTTCTGTTTGGCGGACAACCCTCCACTGATTAATGTTTCAATTTTAACAAGGAAATGACCACGATTTCGCTACTTTTCATGCTTAAGAAAAATTTCATGAAAAATCTTTTCCTACCATACTCAATTTTCTTTCTCTGTTAATTAATCCTGATATGACGAACGTGGTTACGCAGCAAGCAGCCAAAGACAAATATGTGTTGATGACTGTACGCTGTTGATCGTTTGCTTCACTGACCAATATACTGTTGAAACTTGGCCAGAACAACCATAAGAAAATGGTTCCTGCAAAAATATTTTTTATATTCATAAACATTGCGCGTAAAAAATGGTAGAACACGAATTCCAGGTAAATAAAATCACATTTGGGGAAGGGCTGCTATCATCTCTACGATGAAGTTTGTTTCATAAAATAAATATACCTAATTTACCCGCCTAGCTATTGAGCTGAAAAGTTGAAAGGTTCAGTTTTATTGTTTAGAACTTGAATCCATTTTTGTAAAATAACACACATCCTACGCTTGCTCCAATCGGACGAGCCTCATTTTCTCTTAGAGAACACCTACAACCGATGGTTTGCGTACCAGAGCTATCATCATTATTAAGACAAAAGCTTCTTCCTTTGGAATCACATGCCTTAATGAATTTTAAAGGTAACCATTGTCCCTCAAAACTCTAAGAACATGTTTCTTTTCATTTTCCTCCGTTAGATGTAGGTATTTTCTCTGCTCTGTCGAGATGGGAACATACGACGAATTGTTTGTGTTGTAAAGAGTGGTGAGAATTATAATTTAGGCATTTGTCCGATTGAGTTGGTTTTCTATGCACGTCTACTTGTACGTGGCCATTCCGTCTAACAGTTACCGTGTCTAAAAACGCGAGACAATTTCGGTCTTCTACCTCAAAAGTAAATTGTATAACTATGACAATCACTAGAGTTTAGATGACTGAGGAATTCGTCTTCAAAATCTTTATTTAAGCAAGAGTGACTGTCATCCACATATCTATGTTACCAACGAGGAGGATGTGGTGCAGTAGTAATAGCGATTTCTTTTACATATCCCATGGCAACATCATATTGACGTTGGCACTAAACGGAATACCCATTGAACAACCGGATATTTGTTGAAAATACTCATGAATGAATATAAAATATGCTGCTCGGATTGCAACTTTACATAGTATGGTAAGACAGATAGAGTACTAAAGACGAGAATTGAAGAACATAGAAGAATCATGTCTAATTTTTGGTAAGTATTCAAAAATAGCTTAGTATGTGGAACAATACGACCACAGCATCGATTTCGACAATGTTGCCATAGTTGATAAGACAACGAATTATCATGAACGTTTGTTTTTAGGGCCTGTTCATATGAGCCCGGCTATCCTGGTAGTCACCTCAGTGGGACAAATTCTTTTTGCGTTCATATGGTTGTTTTCATCCCACCTCACCGGGAAAAAATTTGTTTTCATCCCACCTTACTGGGACGAAATTAACAAACAAGCATGGCGCTGTTTGTTTCGATACTGGTAATTATACATGGTTTTACGACTGTTATCATCCGTCTGAGCTAATTTATGTTGAACTTACTTCTACCATCTTGCAAAATACGACATCTGGCACTAATAAAGGTTTAAATCGGCAAAATATTCCCATCTCGGTCATGGGGATGACGCGTTCATATGGCAAATTTTCATACCACTTCACCGAGATCCCACCCATGCACGTTGGGATGTCACCTAACCGGGCTAGTTCGTTTTTATATGAACACAAAATGATTTTTAATATAAAATAAGGCCACATGGATCTCACTCAGATGAGTTTTCCGGCTGGCCGGGCTTATATGAACAGGTCCTTAGAGGCTTGGTCCTCCCAAATGAATTCAAACTCAGGTAATGACTATCTAGATATATCGGATACTTGCAAATCTCTTTTTAAGTAATCTACATAACCTTGAACTTATATATGTCAGTCTGACTTTTAATTATTTATCCATTTAAACCGAAAAAAACCTATGTTGTTGGTCGAAACGTCTTACAAAGTTTTTCATCAACGTGTTTTTGAGGTTTTAACTAGCCAGTGTCAATCATCAAAACTTTGAAAATATGTACAATACAGGGTGCAATTTCAGCACTTTCCGTTTATAAATATACATACATACATACATACATACACACATACATACATACATATACGTACAATATATACAATACAATACATACAATACATACAATATATATAACTACAGACGGAACCGTTTCGGCCTACTGGGCCTCATCAGTGTAGTGCTGACGAGCAGGATGGAGAAGCCTATATTATATAGGAAACTCAAATGTCTATCAACTCAAATGTCCCACACTGTGGCACATCTGTGGTTACATATATTTATATATATATATGTATCAGCTGTATCAGAACTCTCTTCAACCGAATTGAAAAGTACTGCAACACCAAGAAAGCAAAAAGAAAGAACAAGAATATCTACACAAAACATTCAGAAAGAACAACTACCCTAGACACTTCATCGACAAATTCAGCGTACAACGACAACACAATCCTCCGCGAAACACGAACGACGAACAAGACAACAACACCACTCAAACAAGACACATAACTCTACCCTACATACGAACCATATCCGAAATAACGTCAAGAATACTGGAACAATATCGAATAAAAGTAGCACACAACCCCCCTAGTAAACTCAGATCCATATTCACAACACATAAAGATACCGTCGACAACCTTGAAAACATAACGCAATTTATATGATCCCTTGCCGTGATTGCAACAACGTTTACATTGGCGAAACCTCGAAGACAATTAACTCAAGACTAACCGAACACAAAAACGTAATCAAGCGACAAGACTCACGATCGCTCCCAGCCGCACACGTCCAAAATACAGACCATAGATTCCATTAGGCCAACACAAAAGTACTAGGGCAAGCAAACACAAGACACGCACGCGAATTTAAGGAAGCATGGCACAGCCTCGACAAACCCGCAATTAACAGACACATCGATATTCCCGCAGCATACCACCAGCTCCGATTCAAAATCCGAAACGAAGACCGCAAAACCTACATAAATACATCAGAACAGCCTACTAACATCACATCACAGCCTACTATCCATGAACCAACCAATCACTTCAATTCATCAGAATCCACCGTTGAGAACAGCGCACAGCCCAATCCACCTATCAGACGCTCGGAACGCCTACACGCGCCAAGACTCATGGATCAAACTGATAGAAACAAACCACGTGCAAATACCTCACCATAACCTGACGAAGACTTGAAGGACCAAGTCGAAAGCTCGACACACCAAAACACAAATCCGGAGAACAAGATCACAACATTACTATGCCTGGATTACAAGTATTTAATTTATATATATATATATATATATGCCAAGTGAATTTTCCAGAATACTCTATTTTGCAACGCGTTTCACCACTTTAGCAGTGGCTCTTCAGGCTTTACAAATTCTAATTAATAATTGTGACGTCATTCTTACCAGTTTCTAAAGTATCTGTAATTAAGTAATTAGGTTGAGTTAAGAGAGGATTTAAGTTTCCTTAGAAAATATTGTTCTATTGATCTGCGTGCATCATCGCTTAGCCCACTCATTTTATAAAAAGGAAAAACAGTAAATTTTATTGTTTTGTTTGCTGCACGTTGTGCAATGTGTGCACTGACCGGAAGCATCCGGTATTTTTCATCGCGTATGTTGTCGTTAAAGGGTCATTCTCTCACGTAGTTTTTTTCTTGTTTCACCTATGAAATTCTCGTTGCAGCCCATGCAGGTTAGGACATATGAAAATTTGCTGTTACAATCCGTGTCATGGGTTACTTTAAAGGGTTGGTTGGTGGCTTTAAACGAAAATGAATTCCCGACGATTATCTGTACACATGTTGTGCACCGTTTTCCTACACACTGTGAAACTGTGCCCTGGGATCTTACTAATAGCTGTCTTAGGTTGGGTGATTGTCTTCTACTATGAATGAATTTCAAGCCTCCCAAAATGGCTTTCATCCGAGGGCTGTATTTTAGTATTGTGAGTCCTGGCTCTAGCAGCGAGGTGATTGGTGGATTATTTGAATTGAATGTTGTGACCAATCTGAGGGTGTTTTGACTGGTCGGAGGAGCTCGGGTTATTTCAAATTCCTCTTGCTTAATTGTCTTAGCTTTAGTTATTCCATTGTTTATTAGTTCTTTTGGATAGCATCTTTTAATGAGTTGGTCATTAAGTTCTTGCAGTCTTTTTTCTTTGTCGTTATCTGTATCCGCGATTGTGCATATCCTGCGGGCTAGATTATAGGGAATGGTTCTTTTTATATGTTGTGGGTGATTTGATGAGTAATCCAAGTATTGCTTTGTGTCTTTAATTTTATAGTTTATATCTATTAAGAGTCAATCCTGGTCCTTTTTATTCAGAACATCCAAAAATGTCATCTGTCCTGTTTTGTGTTCAATTGTGAACTTTATATTTGAATTCAACTAGTTCAGATATTCTTCTCTAAGGAACCAGTTTATGTAGCAGTCGTCCAAATATTGAAACCAGTTATTCTCAATGCATCAGCCCATTTCTTCACCCAATTTCGTAAATACTTTTTGGTATATCTGTTTCTCTAGATATCGTAGTACTAGTGTGGTATATGATGGTGCCATTTTTGTCCTCATTTTTGTCCCCACTTTAGGAACTGGTAAGAATGACGTCACAATCATTAATTATAATTTGTAAAGGGTGAATAGTCACTGCTAAAGTGGTGAAACGCGTTGCAAAATAAAGTATTCAGGAAAGTTCGCTTGGCGTTTACATGTCACAGGTATGGCATGGATATATAGAGCGCTCAATTCCATAATAGGCAAAGCGAAAACGCAAACAAAAATTTGTGACAGCAAACAAAAATTTGCCTTTGATTTGCGTTTATATATATATATATATATATATATATATATAACTAACTACAGACGGAACCGTTTCGGCCTACAGGGCCTCATCAGTGTATTGTGACGAGCAGGATGGAGAAGCCTACATTATATAGGCAACTCAAATGTTCCAGACGTGTAGTACATCTAAGCCATGCCAGAGTGCTCTGGCCACTATTTATATATATATATATATATATATATATATATATATATATATTCATTTATTTAATAATCTATGATTTAACAACTACGTCGTTACCGTGTAACGACGTAGTTGTTAAATCATAGATTATTAAATAAATGAATATTGCTCTACTACCTGTATTGAGCACTTTTTTGCCAAGAAATCAACACCTATGTATATATATATATATATACACACACACACACACACACATATATATATATATATATCCCTAACAGGATTTATTGATTTATTAAGCTTCGGCTACAATGTATACAAAAGACCCAGGGAATTCGCCACAGATTACCCCAGTTACGGCGACCCCATTACTAAATAATTTATGTTAAAAATCAGTTTAAAATTACATTTAAAATTTTTAAATTTTGTATATATAAATTTATTCAAACATAAAGATTAGTAGAGACTGACAACAAGTTAAAAGGTTAGGCCTGGTTTTTCTACACTTGATGCAAACAGTTTTCCACGTGCGAGGTTCTTCGCAATTATAAGTCATTAACAAAGCTCTTTTATAATACGATTTAAGACCACATTTAAAATCATAAAAGCTAATATTACTACGACGAAGTTCATTACTTAGAACATTCCATGCCTTACAAGACCTTATAAAGTAAGAAGTTTGAAATGTCACAGTTTTCGCAAAGGGTATTATGAATTTGATTAAGTTATCATTTGACTGGCTTCTAGTACTTCCGGTTGCAGTTATTGCGGGTCGAGCGCTCACGTCAATAAAAGCGTGGTTGTTTAGGATCTTACATAATAGAATCAGACCCAGGTACTCGTGCCAATAAGTCATAGGCAGCATATCTTTGATCCGAGATTCGTAAGAGACATCAGTGAGAAAACCAAGATTTAAAATATATTTGGTCGCTCTCCTCTGCACCTCAACATCCTGAACCAATTTGACAGTCTGTGGGCATCAGACCTGAGAAGCGTAGGTAAAGTTGCTGCGAACAAGTTGCAAGCAGAGGAACTTTCTAGCATTGACATCTGTCAATTCCAATGTAGACCGTCTTATCAGCCTAAGTAATTTATTAGCTTTGGAGCGCACTTTATTAACCTGATCGTTCCACAACAGCTTAGAGTGAAGGGTAATGCCTAAGTCACTTTCAACGTTGGAACAAACCAGTTGATGACCGTTAAGGTTGTAAGTGAAAGTAAATGGTGCTACTTTTCTTGAAATCGAGAGTACTTTACTCTTAGGTATATTGAAACTTGGGTTATTATCATTCGACCACTTGTAAAGACCTAAAATGTCTTCTTGCAGAGCCTGACCGTCTTCAGAAGTCCGTATACAACGATAACATTTAACATCGTCGGCAAACAGGCCCATGCCAGTTGAAGTTGATATGTAACTTGGCAAATCATTGATGTAAACGGAGAAAAGAAAGGGACCCAATATAGAACCCTGAGGAACTCCGGATGTAATCGGCATTGATGTAGACGTAACACCATTGACAGTTACGCGCTGAGAGCGATCTGACAGATAATTCCTAAACCACATCAAGACAAGACCCGAGAATCCGAAATCTCGTAATTTCTGCAGCAGTTTGGAATGATCAACGGTATCAAAGGCTTTAGAAATATCCATGAGAACGACGTCCGATTGGAGCCCCTTGTCCAAGTTTTTTCCAATAGTGTTTAAGACCGAAAGCAGTTGAGATGTACATGATTTAACGTTTGCGAATCCATACTGTGCTGAATGTATATGAGATTGTATATGATTCGATATATGGTTGAAGACACATCGCTCTAGGACCTTGCTTATTATCGACAGCAAGGATATAGGTCGATCATTTTCGACGTGGTCTTTCTTTCCATTTTTATGTAGTGGAACAATGTTAGCAAGTTTCCACTCAGCAGGAATCTGAGATAAGGCAAGTGATTTGTTAAATAAATAATGTATAGAAGATGATAACTGAGAGGCGCATTCTACAAGTAAGCGAGAAGGAATCCCGTTGGGACCATGAGCCTTTGATGGATCCAAATTTTGTAAGGTTTTTTGGACTTCTTCGACGGAGAGTTCAATAGCTGAAATCCTTGGTACATAAGAAAAATCTTTAGATTCCGCTGAGGGAAGAAAATCCGAAGATGGCGTGTAAGTGGAGTGAAAGTATTCATTAAACATCTTGGCAATGCTGCTTGGAGAATATACGTAAAATCTATTTTCAGGATTGTAAGGATCTGGAGTTGAAACTGAGGTGGGGATGCTTCTGGATGAAGATTTAATATTAAAAACAGACCAAAAGCGTTTTGGGTTGACCTGTAAGGTAGTACCTAGTGAAGAAAAGTAGAGCTCCTTACTTTCTTGGACCGCTTTTTTGACATCCGCTCTCAATTTGTTAAACTTTTCCTTGAAATAACCAGACCCCCTGCTTAAGAATCTTTTGCGGGCGGTGACATTTTTACGGATTTGATGTAGGCTAGATGGAGTTATCCAAGGCGGGGGTATGACGTGGATCTACATATTTAGTCGGAATATATTCGTACACCACAAACAATACAGCAATCGTCATCTATAGTAGATTCCTTTTCATTATTCGATAATAAAGAGCAGATATCTAGTTCGGTTAGGCGGTTTCTCAAGCCTTCAAAATCAGCTAGTTTATAATCAAAGACTAATCGCTTTGGTTGCTTGGTAGAGCTTACAGGCGACAAAACCTTAAAACGAACAACACGATGGTCAGAGGACATTCCCACCTCCTTAGGGTCACAAATGTCCAAATGGATATTTGCTTGGGATGATTGGTTATCAATAGATGCAAGATATTCGATTCTCTGGTAGAGAGAAGGCAATGTTGGGACATAAAGTAATCATCTAAAATATCACAGAACTCCTGGTCCAGAGCACCATTACATGTATAATTAGAATCCATCCAATTAATATTTGGGAGATTAAAATCACCAGCAATGATGACTTGTTCATAACTGGAAAAAAAGTTATCTGCCAAGGATCTAAATTCGGACATGTCATTGCTGTCTGGAGGTCTGTAGCAGCACATGAGGAGTAATTTACTATTGCTCGGTAGAATAGCCTGAATAAGGATAGCTTCTGGGCTATTTGAACTTATAGACACAACTTCGCTAGAGCTTATAAAACTGCCCTGCTTAATGGCTATCAAAACTCCTCCTCCAGTTCGTTCCAATGCGCGATCCGCAAAATATATGTCGAATCCATACGGAAGAATTTCCTTGTTAAGAATTTCACTATTTAGCCACGTTTCTGATATAAAGATTAGGTCAAGCATGTCCGAATAATCAACCTCTTGAAACTTTAAAAGATTTGAAATAGGTAAATTCCCTGGTGCGTAGATATTCTTTTTCAAGCTCCTAGCATTCATATACATACAGAACAAATTTGATTTTCTAGGTCTTTGGCCAATAGCATCGTGATTAATACTACTTGCACTAGAGTTAGCACTGGTTGTTGTTGGGCCTGGATGAGGATGGATGTCACCACACATTAACAAGGATGTTGACAGTACGTTGGGATTAAAGGATGACTCGCTCTTAACTGAATAAGGGAGCCTTCGTTTCAGATATTTATTGTGGAAAAATTCGACAAAACGTGCCCTGTTGTTTATAATGAATCATCGTTTCCCCCAGCTTGAATAAAGGCTTTCCACCGATGACAGAATCACTGAACGGCAAAGTACCAAGTCTGTAAAAAATTTGTATGTGGCCTGAAAGCAAAATGAGTTCCCGAGGTCCACAGAAAAGCAAGAGCCATTTGGAATCAAAGTACAAACGGTAAGAGAACAATTCATACACAAGAGAGCACTTATCTGTTGAAAAAGCATGGCCTTATTTGCCCCGCAATCTTATCCAAGTTCGCCAGGAGGACAACACATTGTGTCCATCAAGCCGAACGAGGATTCATAGCCAGTAATACTACAAGAACGACCCGGAATTACAAGCAAAATTGTCGAGGATGAGCCGCAGGAAAACTTCGATGCCAATGGAAGAAAGGACATACAATGTAATTCCTCCTCTTCTGGCCGATGAGATTGGAAAACAAACCAGCAACAAACAGAAAGGTAGACTTCACAGCACAAAACCAACCCGACCATCATTGTAGCACCACCTGTAGCACTGACAATAAGAGGATGATGACACATAAAAGGATATTCCACCAATAAGAGTTAAAACTTGGTTATAGTCTCAACGAAATGTCTCAACCCTTGAGAACAACTCTCAGAATTATTTAGTATTATTTATTCAGATTATTTACTTAAAATAGTCAGCATCATATGATTTTCTGTCCACAGTGGCACCGCTTGGATTTTTTTGAGGTGGCAAAATGCGTATACGTTACGTTATTTGTCACGACACATTTGTAGGGGGGTCCCGGGGTATGCTTCCTCGGGATGTTTGAATTTTGGGTCTCTGAAACGGCATTTTCTGCATTTTGTAGGGGACTTTGGAGCAATATATAAAAGTCTTAAATCACATTTTTAACATTGTTAGCAATTTTGAAAAACATTGGGGGCGGGCGCTTCCCCTCGCCCTCCCTTGCCTTAACCACTGTTCTTCCTTGCTTCCCTCCTTTCCTTCTTTCTTGCATACGTCATTACTTTCTTCCTTCCTTCTCTAACTCACCAACTCACTCACTCACTCACTCACTCACTCACGTATTTGCTCACTCGTTCGTTTGCTTACTCGTTCGTTTGCTTACTCGCTCGTTTGCTTACTCAGTCGCTCTCTAATTCATTCATTAATTATTTTATTCATTCCTTCATTCATCCACTGATCCTTTCATTAATTCATTCATTCATTCATTTATTCGTACATTCATTCGTTCATTCATTCATTTATTCATTCATTCACTTATTCATTTATTCAATCATTCATGGATTCTTTCTTTCATTCATGAAGTCGTGAAAATACACTGCATTTCGTATAAAATCTACTTAAAACTAGCAGGACTCAAAAGGGTTTATGTAAGACGAATAAACACTTACCAATCATTGCAAATAAGTCCGACTGGTACACCGAGCTTTCTTTGGGGTGATCATCAGTCACTAACGGTCTTCTCATTACCCAGCTTAATGCAATACCGAAGTAACACCCAAAGCAATGAATGACTAAGGAACCACCTGCATCAGCAATTTCAAGTTTTTCAGTGAGGATGAACTCATTGAGGGCGTACATCACAACCTCGATAATTGAAATGATCAAGAGTTGAAGACGGCTGACTGTACCCAAAACAACACCAAATGTGATCAGAACAGCCGCAGCAGCGAAATCTCCAGTTATTAGGCTAGCAAGAGAAATAAAACAACTATTTTTAACGTAAGAAAGTTTTACCAATATGACTTTGAAATACATCCAACGAAGTGGAGCATGATCAGAAGTGGAAATGTAGAACAGAATTGATCAATATTGCTTTTGAAACTGTGGTAGCGGAAAGTCCCATTGCCAATTATATATTTATTGTTTGGTTTGTCGAAGTTAATGTATAATCAATATTGAAATAATTAGTTCGCAAATTTCTCGTATCAATAGAAGACTATGGAAAATTTGTGACAAATATCAGTGCCCAGCAAAAAACACGAAGTAAAGCTATAAAGAATAGTAAAGTTTAATCTGACATTTCGGTGTCAACTTAACAACATCTTCAGAGATTATAATATTACATCAGAAGGATAGATGGTATATGTTACAAGCAGAAAACTAATGGAAACCTGCATGTAATCAAGGATTGCCTCTTGACTTTAAAAAGTTCCGATTATTCTCGTACTTCATGTTGTTCTATTTCATCATTTAATTCATCAAGGGACAATAGTGAAATATCACTTGTTTTAAAGCAATAATTTCAACTTTAGAAGTACTCGTCATAACTTATTAATCGTTTTCAACGGTTTTTTTTATATTGTATTGCATTTATTTGTATTGTATAATTATATTTATCGCATTAGTTCTCCATGTAGGTTTGGATTTCCGTCTAAAAGAGACAATAATGCATGCCCCCAACATTTTGAGGCATAATGTTTTCTGGGAGACTGATTTCCCTTTTGTCTGACTTCGTGTCACTGCATACTCTACTTATCTAAGCAAATAATATTTGGTTTACTCATCACAGTCATTCTTTTAATTTAGTATGTCTGGGTAGCCACTCCTTTTCCTGGATTATGCTGTATCAGTACAGAATAGTGAAGCAACCTTTTAGAACTTCCTTTTTCTATTGTTTTTCCATAAAGCTACAAAAGCTTGACGATTATTTAAATATCTTGTATATTCCCATCTCTGCCATAGATGTACTCTACTATTAGAGTAGATGTACTCTACTATTAGAGTATCAATGTTATATTTCACTCTGGCCGACGTCAGGAGATTATAGTTGACAAGAGGAGACGTCCAAAAAAATCCAGAACCCGTGACTCAGATGAAGGTATTGTGTTACATGTGAATCAGAAATATAGCATTTTACTGTACCTTTTTAAGTTGAGATCAATGTCAAAGTTAGTCGTTCCACGATGTTTCAAACACCCAGCAACAATGATGTACCATTGTGCCGCAATGATTGCAGTAAAAAAATTATAACCTACTGAACTGTATCCATATCTGCTCAAGAAGGTCATCAAGAATCCAAAACCAATAAAAATCATCACGTTAACATCCTGGAACACTGCAAAAACAACAGAAAACTGTCAATGTTAGATCAGATCTCCCGAAAGGAGTAATATGCTGTTGTAAAATCTGTTTTGCATGCTCTTGTATTTGCCACCTTCTCAGAAATCAATAAAGCATATTAGCAAAAATATGGACAATGCATGTTTAAAGTTTTTTTGCCTCCGAATTTATTGCTTTAATCCAAAGGTGGCGGAACAGTTTGAGTTTTGTGGGGGCGAGGTTCGAGGGTTTGGAATCCAGTACTCGTGACGCGAAATCAGTACTAACCACTGAAACGCTAGATCTGACCGCTCCGAGTTCGTAATCATGTTTTTGAAATGGGATGAGTAATTTTAATATTTTTCAATACGTCTTCCTTCACTGATTTCGATCTTAATGATTTTTAACCGCCAACGCGGACGCTGCGCAGACGTCGCTCGGCCCAGTTTTTCCGCCGAAATAGGCGCGTCGCAGATGAGCGCGTCGCAGAATCTTAAGGTCCCTATTGCTACTCCACACACTCTCGAATATTGTTTCATTTTGAGTGCCCATAAATTCCGGTAAACTCATTTTCCACTGAATATAGCATGGAAATACTAAACATAGCTCGTATTCTGACCCCTGAAGTCCGTCAAGTGAAGCAGAAGACCAACTTTGAGCAGAAAAGAGTAGAGTAAATTAGAAAAGAGTCCTCCAGCTTTTAAATTGTTTTTTTTTCCTCACTAGAATCTATCTCGCGAGCGAGGTTCCAGGCGGGAATCTCAATTTCAGAACAAATATTAATGCCCAACAAAGTACACGCAATAAGGCCATGATTTGTAAAAGAAATAAGTTTATTAACAGGACTAAAATTTCATTGCGTCTCGCAACATCATCAGAGTACGTGGTTTTCGCAGGGTATCCAAGTAATTTCGAAAAAAAAGAATCTTTTTGCTAAATTTTCTTGATAAGCCTTGTACTGTTTTTTTTTTTGAGACTCATAACAAAGACTGTATTGGACTTTTTGAAAGTTGGTCCGGGATGTCTGATATTGCCTGGGTCGGTCAACAATATAGAAAACAACAAGCTTTTAGCAGCTTCATGAAAAACGTTACTGTAACAATTAGGCCTAGCCTATTGCGAAGAACACTAGTAATAAATTGTAAATTAGTTAATTAGGTATGACATGGAAACTACATCCCTAAAAATACCAAAAAGACCCTATTTAGAGAATGAGATATGAGAATCAATAGCTCAAACATTCATTGTTTCAATGTGAAAGCCAAAGGGTAGTAGAAATCCTAAAATTAATGACATGCTTCTTTGGTACGGCACATCGGTACCGAGTTTTCGCCGACATAATACAATACTTACACTGACACAACTAACGAAAATTTTAGGCATAACTGGCTAAGTGTAGGGATGTCATTCAGTCACTTAAAATCTCTTGGGGCAAAAAGGCTGGAGCATTGGCCCGGAGAACGTGGAGGCTGCATCTCACAATTAATTCACTTTAAATACGAACAGAAGTCACCTGCAACAATTTATAAATTCATTGAAACATCGTTAAAAATAACGAGTGCCCTAATTTCTGTCTGCACGATAATAGAATACTCTAACAGACATATAATTCACTACAGCAGAGAGGATTATCATGTAACGACTATAGGAAAAAGTTCATTTTAAAATTTTTACCCCAAAGTGGTCTCAAAAATACAGGAGATGGCATTTCAGAGATCTTACAGTTTCGAAATTTTCGGGAAGCATGCCCCTGGATTTCCAAGTTGGACAGCCTTTGCTCGGCATGAACCCTGGGATGAGGAAATCCTTCAAAATCCTTCTGAGCTTGGCACAGTACTGCAGAGGTACATGTGAATCGATAAACAATACTTAAAGCTAAAAGAATGGAAACTTCCATTGAACATGCATGGTCTTGTAGACCAGTTACCGTCTTTTCGCGACTTGTACTTCAATTTTTATGTAAAGATCATGTTAAAATGGTTGGCACCAGAATTTTACCAGATTCCCTCGTGTTGTTCTCCATAGAGAAAGCCATAGACTTTTCTGTACTTAAATTCCTGCCGTAAAAGATAAGAATAGAGTACAGTCTACCGATAGTTTGGATTGCAACAAAAAAGTTACAGCTGCTTCGTGGATGTTTTGGCTGCGCGCATACTCAATTTGTTTAAAAAATTCATGAACGGTGTTACTGAAGTTTTTTAAATTCCGAATTTTTCTGGAAATGAGTGTGTTTATAGAGGATGTTACATAACGATCCAGAGAAAAAAATTTCTCTTTCAATGTTTGTAAAATCTTTCACGAGTGCGCAAATTAGATAAGTCAATGATATCATCAGGACAAGAATATGAAATTTCCACCTCCAAGAATCCCATGAATGTTTTGTTTTATTATAATAATGAAATAAGTGAAGTTACTGTGATTACGAGAGAATAAGTATATTTTCATTGTGAACAGTGATGATAACATTGATAACATTCTTTGCGAGGGGTATCTTAATTATTTTTTTTCTGAACAGAATAAAATCCAAGCATTTCGTCTACGTGTATAATTATCATAAATGCATATATTTGGAATTTTGTGTAACACTCCAAATGCTGAGATGGCTTCTTCTTGAGATTTCAAAACACCAAGAAGCCGATGAAAAAACGAGTGGAACCCAAGTCTTTATAATGAAATTCGCTGTATTTTGAAATTGAAGGAAAAACCACTTCAGTATTTGCACTGGTTTCTGAAACGAACCCATACTTTGATTGTAAATGTATTTAAACCCAGCCAAAAGTGTAAAAGCTTTCTTTGATTTCAAAGTCTCTCCTGCCATAATGATTTCCTTAATCATACTGATCATTTACTTTTACGTTATTTTTATTTGTTATTCAAAATGTTTGCGTAAATCAGGATACAAGTGCAAATAAGTCCACTTCTCCTATTTATAAAAAGCTTCCTTTGGAAGGGTTTTCAAAATTGTATATTGAAAGGCTGAAGATTGCTTGATGTTAAAATTTATTTCGCGCTAAAACTTCAATGCCAAATAAATCTTAAAACATTTTTAAAACTTCTGTTCGTGCAATTTAGGAACACTCTTCAGTAGATGAGCTAAAATAAGATGGCATTTATAGACTGGTTTAGGCCAGCCTACTAAATTTTTAAATTATAAAGTAAATGGTTTGAACCTGGGAGAATCGTGACATGTATGAGGAAGTTGATCGTCCAGGTTAGTGTAGTCTTGAGAAAGACTGTTGGTTGAAGTGACTGACGTTTCGACAGCCTTAGCGGCGGTCATCTTCAGAGTCAAAAGGAGAGTAAATGTCAAGTTCGCCTGTATTTGTATCTGGCTCGTGCGTGATAAGTGGGCGGTCGTATTAGTCATGGAGGTGTGATAGTTGGTGAGAAACAGTGGGTGTGGTTGTGGAGGCGTTAATTGTCAGTTTGTCGAAGTAAGTCTATTGGCTGCTCGCACGTTTGACTTTGTGAATTAGTCGTTTGTAAGGTCCCGGTAATTGTTGTGATCGGTTTAATGGATTTTGTTCTAAGTTCGTATACCAGCTTTCTAGTGTGAGTCGCTGTTTGTCGGTGGTGTTCGGCAATGTGGTTGGTTTTGTCTCCGTTTTTTGTCGCTCGTTTGTGTTCTGTGAGTCGTATATTTAAGTTTCTGCTAGTCTCACCTATATAAGTGGCTTGGCAGTCGGAGCAATTAATTTTGTAAACTGCACCTTGTCTTTCGTGCGGTTGTTCTCTGTCCTTAACGTTAGTCAGTACATGTCGTAAAGTTGTGATCGGTTTGTGCGCTACTCGTATGTTGTATGGTCGTAAGATACGGGAGATAATCTCAGACGTACCTTTTATGTAGGGTATCGTTGCTGTAGTTGTTGTCGGACTGTTGTTTTCGTCGCGTTCATTGTCTTTGTAAGTGTTAAGTTTGATGAAGTCAGAGTTATAGTTGTTTTTGTGGAAAACGCATTGTAAATAGTCATTTTCTTGGCGTGGAGCGTCGGGTGAGTTACAAATGAGTTGTGCGCGTCTCGTCAATGCTTTGATGGTGGTAGCTTTGTGTGAGGTTGGATTGTACGATAATTGGTCCAGTAGTCTGTCAGTATGCGTTGGTTTCCTGTAGACAGTGGTCTGTAGTTTGTTATTGTTACGACTTACCAAACAGTCTAGGAATGGAATAGCTCCGTGTTCTTCAATCTCTTTGGTAAATTGTATGTGACTGTTCTGTTTGTTAATGTGTTTGTGAAACTCGTCAATCTCGTCTTCGGGTAGTGCAGTAATCGTGTCGTCAACGTAACGAAACCAAAAAGGTAACGTGTGTTTGTAAGTTGCAAGAGCTCGTTCCTCTATGGATTGCATTACAATTTCAGCAACCACAACAGAAACGGGTGAGCCCATTGCTGTGCCATGTAACTGTTTGTAGTGTTTACCGTTGTATTGAAAGTAAGTTGATGTGAGGCAACTTATCACGCACACTTATCACGCACGAGCCAGATACAAATACAGGCGAACCTGACATTTACTCTCCTTTTGACTGTGAAGATGACTGCCGCTAAGGCTATTTAAAATATGGCGGACAACTCACGAGCTGTTTTGCTATGTGTATGGATTGTCGCATAATGTTTCTGCAGAGAATGTTTCTTATATAAATATAGGATACTGTGCATTGACGGTATTAAATGACGTAAAAAGTTCAAAGATTGGTGACTGCCGTGATTGATCGCTAAGAATTCGAACATTTCGAGCGAAAGTCCCTTGTCTAGAAGTGAAACGTGTTTCGTATGTTTATATCTCTGACTTTCTATCAACAACATTTACATTAACCCTTTCCTGTCCAAAAACCTCTCCCCTTGACGAGTAAAATTGTCTGGCTTTAGCCAGAGTAAAATTAAGAAGTCGTGTAAGGACTGGAATTGAACTACGTCAGTCACATGAAGGACGTCTCAAAGACTTGGGCTGTCATCAATTATTGAAGATTTACATTCTTTGTAACTCAAATACCTTACGGATATGTTCTGAGCAGGCTGAGTCACTCCGTGATTAAATCAACTGTAAAGTATTGCATACTTATCGTTACAATTATTTAGGGCCAGTTGTATACATCTTGTCTAGTGGGTGAGCCCCAGCAAAAGAACAGCGCTATCCCGTAGTTTGGACAACCAAACTTAAATTTTATCGTGACATTTGAATTATCCATTAGTAGGCGGATAGAATTTTAGTTCAGTTGTTTAACGCGTAAAAAGAGTTGTTCTCTCGATAAAACTTATCTTCCTGATAAGCTATTTGGCCTTAGTATAACCATAGTCGGTATAATCGCTCTCTGCATGCATCGTAGAGTTGCGTAAAAAGACCTCCTTTGAGTTCAAGTTACCAGGATAAGTCGAAATAAGATCCCCACTCAACTCTTGATAACATTATTGTTTCTCCCTCAGACATTCTTAACTTGGTGAAGGTTGACCAAGATTAGTACTTATCGTTGTGGTGAAGGAGAACTTTGCATGCTCAGGCAGGCTTAAGCCCGCCTACTATATACTCATATTACCACCGATTTTAAACATTATGTAACAGCCATCAAAATAAGATCTACTCTTACTTTAATTGGTATAAAGAACGTTCCAACAAATTTCATTTATAAACAACTGAATTATTTTTTAAGGAATCTCGTTCATGAAATTCCTCTTCCCTGGAATTGACATCAATGAGCATATCTTAATGATAAAAGGCAAACGTACAACCAATATAACATTAGGATACTGCGTAGACAATTTTAAGGTAAAAAGTTCAAAGACTGGTAACTGCCGCGACTGATCTCAAAGAATTCCAACATTTCGAGCAAAAGAGAAGAAAACGTGTTCTGAAATATGAATAGCAACTAGACTAGGTTTTATACGAAAAGGAGTAGTGTGATAAAAAGTTAACCAATGAAATGTGAGAAATGACGAAGAAAAGCATGCGTGTTGTAGCAGGCTCAAAAATAAGAAAAGTACCGAGTCAAAAGAAAACACCGTCATTTGTGGATCGAAATCTGATTTTATAATCCGGCATAATTTCACATGCACCTCCTATAACATCGTTTATTGCATATGTTGCAACAAATGCCATAAACTCCACATGAATAGTAAATAAAACGCTTTTTTTTGTTTTTACATAAAACCAGAGCAAACTTAAGCCTAGTTCAAACGTCAAACTTTTCATGTGCCGAATCAAATGCCAATCCATTTGAATAAAAGATTTTGTTCATTAACATTAGATTCGGCACATAAAAAGTTCGACGTTTGTACTGAACCTTATCTACTGCATCTTATCTACTTATCTACACTAAAAAATGAAAATCACAGTTAAGCTTCCTGTTAATTGCTTTTATCCACAGCCAAAAACAACAGTTGGGGGCCTATTCAATCTCGCTGATGACAGCGATCTTTCCAATATTGGCATCCTCATGAACATCATATGGGCGAACCCAGCTTCTTTTTATAAAATCAAACTGTGCGTCATTGGTTAATGAACTTTGGACGTTGACTCTTTTATTTTTCATATATTCTTATACGTTCACTAAACATTTTTCATGTTTCATACGAGACAGGACTTTTTATCGACGACCCAAGTCTTTGTCAGGGACGCATGAAGGCAACATTTGTATTGTTCAGTACTCTAAACCCTGCTGCTCAGAATAAATATAATCTGCACAAATACGTAAAGTATCATATAACCATTCCCGGCTCAAAATAATACCTGTGAGCGATTTCCAACGCTAAGGGTAGGGTTACAAGGAAGCAGACCGCGGCAGCTTAAGGTCTGTTGTAAATCTTTTACTATGCAGCCAAGAGTCAATTTTTTTGTTTTAAACATCCTTCAACACCAGTTCACCAAATCGCCTAACCGTGCTTTGTGCACATACTTCACCCTTGTTTACAACTTAACAAACAAGAATATCGCACAGGTACAAGGGTTAACAAGGATACGTTTAGACACGTTAATTTTATATCGAATTGACGTATTACGTCAATAAATTGGACATTGGTACCTTCCCGTATTTATCCGACTGCCCGGCAATTGTTAGCATTGGTTATGTAATCGACTTTACTTTGGCAGCTTTAAAATGACAATGTATTGCCCTGGAAAAATTCACAAAACATCTAGCATTGCTAACTTATGTTGACCATAATTTAGAAAAAAATCTAACTGATATCGCTAATTTCACCGAAACTGATCAATAGACTTCAGGTTCACGACATTTTAATGTAATTAGCCTAAGTGATTTTCATGGGTTAATTCAAAACTCCACACAAACAAATTATCCATAATGATACAAAAATCAAACGAATCTGTTAACCCTTTGATTCGTGAGGACGATGTATGTCAAGTTTAAAGATTTTGTTTTGGCAAACGCCAGTTAAGGGGTTAAAGTAGTCAAGGAATAAATGAGACATCATTTAAAGAAGCCTTCAGAATGTTCAACTTTGCTGGATTGTCGCTTTTCTACTGAGAACTGATTGCTAAAAAACAAAAACCTTCTCTTTTTAAGAAAGTCGATGTGGAAAGTTTTAATGTGTTGCTGAGAACTAGATTTCTACTAACGTTATTTTAAGCAAATAAATGCCGAAAGATGTCTAGAAACAATGCGTAATTTGATGTATAACACCCACGCTTTATTTAATTCCTCTTCAAACGTCTACAAATAGATTTTCTAAATTACACACAAAACTAATTCCGGTATTTCGACTTCTTATGACCTGACATGTGGTTGCAAAGAAGGCAAGCGAAATAATAGATTATCCTCAGAGATATACATGAACAGAAACTTTTCATGATAATCTAACATTGTCAAAGTCAACTGAAGAATGCTGACTCGAGCGGGATAAGTTTCTGTTCATAATAGATTATTCCAGCAATTTTGTACTTTTGACGGCTGAATTAGCTTTTCATGAAACTGTTTCATGAAAGGATCGCGCTTCTTGAAAATTTATTTCCAGCTAGTTTTACCCCCTTTTTTTTGTAGTCTGCTGGCCGGATCTATATAACCAGTCTCCGCTCGCTGATTGGACAGTATGCTGATTAATACTGTTGAAAAGGAAAATTAAAAACTATATATGAAATACAATACTTTCGTTACTAAGCCTGTCCATAAAGCCAAGGATTGATCGAATTCTGTATAGAAGTGGCGAGTCATGGATTCGTCGGCTGTTTCTCAATATCTGAACAATACAAAACCGGTCATTTTGATTCTCAATCCCGACCGCCTGCCAGTATATAAAACGCGTAATAAATAACAAATAAATCGTTTATTATTTTGATAAATTCTGAAACAAAGTTCTATGCAGTTATGAAAATAAATTTTGACCAAACACGGCAACTTTGTCACCCTGCATCAAGACCGTCCTGGTCAGAATAAACCCAGTTTCAGCCCACGAAAATCTCATAGTAAATAATGCCCAAGCGTTAAAATTAAACAAAAACTATAATCTACTATCTACCTACTTGGATATAGTCTGATGTCATTTCCTTGGGTATAATTTAATGTCGGCTGTTTTTCTTTCTGAACGGGTCCTGTCTGGTCTGGATCGTATCTTGTGAGCGTTCCAAATAATATAAGTAAAAGAACTTGGAAGGAGACGGCAGCAATTGAGAACTTCATTTTGTTTTCACTCACGAATGGGATCTTACTGTTTTTGCATTCGTCGGTCCTGTGTCCAACCCACTACTGCAGGATAAAAATTTCATAATGCGGTTTTAACGCTCAAAGTTGACCTGCAATCTTTCACTGTTGGATATGGAAGTCACGAGACGATCACCTAACGATTGATGATGTCAGTTAATTTGTTGCTATCATTTTGAAGTATTGGCTGTCATAAAATGCGTTCTTGCGCTTCTTGGAGGACTTTTACCGCAATTTAAGACAATTTAATTATGGTAGACTTTGTATCGATCATTCAGGCAAGTAATCATGAATAACAATTTGTTAAAGTTTACCGAACGAATGAATAAAGATGGCAGAAGTAAACTGAACATGAGGAACGATAGCTTCGTTCCATTAGTTCCGGTCCCGTAAGTAATTTCCACGGTGTATGTCAAACTTTTGGCTTTTCGACAGCTTCGCAATGATGCTGACTGAAAGCCGAAGGCTTAAAGGCAAAAGTGAAGTAAAGGTAAAGTGTCTATTTATACTGGATAACCCTCGCAGCCACCTAGGCTGCTCTCCCTAGAGGTCTAGTAAGGGCCACCCCTCATGGGTATGGTGTTACTACAGGAAGAAACCGGAGTACTCGGAGAAAACCTGCGATGCTTGGTAGACTCAAGCTGGACTATACTCTTCTCACATGTGACCAATCGGATGACTGCATGGAGCCGGAATCACACCCCAGTCACAGTGGCGAGAGACAAGTGCACTACCACTGTGCCACCAGTTAACATAAACTGTGTTTACTTTTATAGTTCTACGGCAACAAAATGTTACATTAAAATTCATGGTTGATGGACTTGATGACAACTAGCACTAATGAAGGCATTAGAACTTCTCTTAGAGAGACTTTGAGATTGCTTCCAAGACTAGGACGAAGCGTCATAACTTCACGATAACCCGTGGCTCAGTACACTATCATTCCTATTCGGACTAGCATTGGTGTTATAAGATCTTTCATAATGAATTTGAAATGAAGTCGTCTCATTTTGTTTTTAATTCAGTATTTAGTTTCAGGATGTTATCATTTTTCGAGATATGTGTTGTTCTACACTTTTTAAAGTTGTCGACTGCGGTTTTCAAGTAAGATCATTCATTGCTGGTATTTTGTTGCTTTCACGTGTTTCACAAGCTTTTGAAACGAAATTTGGCAGGAAGAATCTATATCGTACGTCCATTCCAGAAAAGTTAAACTTTTCACTAATAAATTATTATGACGTCTTGTGACGTCAAATATGATTTAACTTTACGTTTTTCCTTCAAACGGCTTTTGGATTTGCATGCGCAATCATACAACTGGCTTTCCCATTTTAAAGAAATTTGACAGGTAGTATATTTCTGAATTGTAAATTTAAGAAACGATATAAAATAATAATATTTATGATTCTTTTTTTATTAAATTGAATTATTTGTGAAACAAATTTTTTAGAGGTCGTTGCCATGGAAACACTATTAAAAGCAACGTTTAAATTTCGAATTGAATTCTGAAAAGATTAAGAAAATTTCATCGCAAAACTTAAATCGTATTTGATTATAGGTAACAGCTACTAAGGGGATCATAAATACCCTCTTCCAAAGTCCGTACAGGCCTAAATGGCTGAGGTGAAGTGTGATTTAGCCTTCTGCTCAGCCAGACTGATGTGATTTCGACACATCCATTTACTTTTAAAACAGATGTTTGTTGGTGGTCTATCAGTCAGCCAAAATTTACTGACACGAATAGCTCTGTTCTTTCAAATCACTTGTTCAATTGGAAATGAAGAACAGAAAATGCATGCATTGGAATTTTCTTGAAAAGAATGCCCATAGGAGGTCACTTAACATTTCCACTACTCTCCTAGATTCTCCACCGAGGACCTGCATGTATTATTCCAATTTTTTTAAAAAATGTGTCGGTCCTTCTCTTTAAATGATTTGCATTTTTGGATTAATGTGGTAAAATTCCGTTTCGTACTTTTTCCAGATGTAAACCTTCAAAAAACAGTTCCACAACGGAATACTTCACTTTCCACTATGGGAAGACTCGTTGATTGTAAAAATCAAAATAAAAAATACCCCAAAACGCTCCTGAATCAAATCAATCACCACGCCAGCCTTTTTTACACTCGTTACTACAGCCAGCAGGGAGAACATAAACACCAGGTTTGGATTGGCCATTGTGCCATCGTACCGAGGAACAACAGTCAGCCATTGTTCTGTGGCGCGATGGCACAATGACCAGTGCAAGCCTTGTAAGCACCTGATTAACTTAATTAAATACCATTCAGATCTTTAGTCAACAGTCACCCTAACGGATCCAGATTTGGGTTGAAGGAGGGCCCAGTCTAAGAGAAGTAATTAAACAGTAACATCTCCTTTTCTGTTCTGAGCTTTTCCAGAGAAATCACATGTTTAGTTATTTGAGATTGTTTTAAGTGACCACCGAGATATTCAAGCGTGCATTTATAGTATTTACCAGAATGTGCAAATATATACATAACATATTAAATGTATATTTAGTACATAATAAAACCTTTTAACTTGTATTTTATAAACTGCTGGGTAGATCAACACTTGTAGTTGTTCTCTTTTCCTACTTTTTCAGTTAGCAAGCTAATTTATCATAATAATAATAATAATTTATTTTGACAGGTTAGCTTCTTCAGCAAAAATATGCGGCTGTTATCAATGAAGGAACTGTTTTCTAAAAGCTAAATTTATTCTAAAATCGCGGTGAAGTTAATACTTCAAGTTAAAAATCATGACTAATACTATTAGTTTTCTTCTTAAAAAGCAACAGGGAGTGTCCCATTTTCAGGTCATCAGGAAGCTTATTAAAAATTAAAGCCCCTTGATACGAAAGGAATTTTCTTCCACACTTGGTCTTAACATTAGGTAAACTAAGGTTGGTGTTGTTTCCTTGCGTATTTTTAGAGAGTGATGATCTTGTGAAGCGATTATGAACGGCCGCAGGTGCAATGTTATGTAAGCATTTAAACACTTCATGGATGCATCTGCGATTCCTAATGTCGTTAACACTTGGCCAGTTAGGTGGACTGTTAGATCCAGTTACTATGTTTTTGGCTTGATTCTGGATATCTTCAAACTTTTGTTTATACTTGTCCGATAAGTTCAGTAAGACATTATTGCAATATAGCATCACTGGCAAGACCATGATCTTACAGATTTTTTCAGCAGAAAAAGGACGAATATTCTGTCGTATCCTAGACAGCATTCGTACACGTGATGATGCCTTTTTTAATGTCTTTTTCAAATATTCACGATAACTCAAGTTTTTATCCATATAAACACCAAGATATTCATAGCCATTTGATTCCGTTTTTTGAGTGCCATTAATTTTGAGATCCAATTTCGATGATCTTGAGGTTTTACGGTGCATACCAAACATCACATATTCAGTCTTCGATTTTTTCAGGTTAACTACTAAATTATTAGCAGAAAACCAATTTCCCACCAATTCCAGGTCAGAATTCAGGTTCTCTTGAATATTTTCACAATTTTTATCAGAATAACATATTACGGCATCATCACCATATAAAATGATTTGACTGTACCTAAGATTTAGCTCCACATCATTTATTAAAAGAGGGAACAATAGTGGGCCCAGGACCGAGCCCTGGGGAACACCATAGTAAACTAAGCGGGTATCAGACTTAACACCATCAAATAATACAAAATGTTTTCTGTAAAATAGATAGCTCTCATACCAATTAAGCTCTTTGTTTGTTACCATAGATAGGTAATTTAGATAAAAGGCGTGCAAGGTCGACTGTATCAAAGGCCTTACGCAGGTCAACAAATACTGCAGCAGTCATTTGGTCTTTGTCCATATTTCGTCGTAAATCATCAGAAAATAAAGTAACTGCATGTTGTGTGCTTGAATATTTTCGAAATCCAAATTGACTATGTGAAAGAAGGTTATTATACTCTAGATAATCATATAGTTGTCCATGGACCACATACTCGAACACTTTTGACAAAACTGGCAGAAGGGAAATTGGCCTAAAATGATCCATTTTTGACCTCTCATCGGCTTTATAAATTGGGACGATTTTGGACAGTTTTTCAGATGTGGGAAAGAGAGAGCTTTCTAGGCATCGGTTTACTAGATCTGATAGCGGTTCGGCAATAAAATCGATGCCGTCAGTTAGAAGTGATGTCGGCATCTCATCATGGCCTTCAGCCTTTGACCCGCCAAGGCGTTTCACGATATTTCGGATTTGCATACTATTTGTTCTCTGAAATAAAAAAGTACAATTTGCTGGATTCAGGTTACTTGCAAGCATTGAATGGTCATGATGTTTCCAAATTGGGTTAATTAACGCAAGCAAGTTATCTTGCAAATTTTTACCAATATTGGCAAAATAACTAGCGAATCCATCAGCAATCACTTTCTTATCAGACAAAGTTTCACCGTCAATAACGAAAACTTTACTACGAGAATCTTTTCTTTCTTTGATGGGAAAACATTTCTTTACTTGATTCCAAAAGTTCTTAGGGAAATTGATGTTCTCTCTAAGAGTAGATCTCATAAAGTTAGACTTACTTGATCGAATTGAGCTTGAAACAGCATTTCTAAGCCGGCGATAAATGGACCAATCAAATTCCTTCCCTGATTTTCTCGCTTTTTTTAGCCAGTAGTCCCTTTCGTGTATTTTTGATCTAATTTCTCTTGTAAGCCATGGACAATCGCAACCACGTACTTTATGCTCAGTAAAAGGAGCATGTTTGTCCATGACTGATTTCAAAATTGATTTGAAAAATATTCCATGCCTTGTTAAGATCTTGTTGCCGGAATACATCTTCCCAAGTTTGTTGAGCAAGGTCATTGCAAAATGTTGCCGCATTATACCTGGAGAAATTTCTTTTCCTTATCGTCCTTGGTTGAAATTTGCGGTTATTTTTCTTCATGACTATACCAATGAGGTCGTGATCACTAATGGAATTTGCGTATGTCATGCTATTCGACATGTTTTGAGCATGAGTTGTTGCTATTATATCAATTAATGTGTTTGATTCTTTAGTAATCCTGGTCGGTGCTTTAATAAGCTGCTTTAAGCCGTTTGTTTGAATAATATGCTTTATTTCATCGTTGATCTCATGTAAATAATCAACGTTTAAATCGCCGAGTAAGATTGTCTCTTTGTTCTCGCAAACAACGGTACTTAATATATCTTTAAAGATAATTTCAAAATCTGGATGCAAATAGCGTGACGAATGGGTCGATATAAAATGCAAACCAGGAAAGGCCTTGAATTTCTTATGAATATTTCCAACCAAATAGCTTCAATGCCTTCTTTTTCTAAATCAGTACGTCTCTGCCAATTAAAGTCTTCTCGAATAAAACATCCAACACCACCACCACTGCCAGTTGATCTGTCTTTACGGACGAAAACATCGCCATTCGAAATTAATTCTCCATCTCTGATCTCACGATGTAAATGAGTTTCTGTTATTGCAAAGATGCCAATATTTCCATTTGCTTCTTTAAGTAAAATATCAACAGCCGAGATCTTCATTACCAGTCCATTTACATTTTGATGTAAAATCTTTAAGCCTCTTGAAAAAAAAAGGGTGGGGGCGGAGCCCTTGGGCCCCACCCTGGATCCGCCACTGAGTCACAACAAACATTAACCAAACCAAATTTAAATAAATTCGCCAAACAAAAGTCTTTCGTCTAATGTAAAACAGGCCACAATAGGCAATAAATTGACTTAATGACTTTAAAAGATTTGAATCTAAGCTGCAGATATCGAAGGACGGAGGCTTTTTCGCAGGTTTGCACGCTTACTTGATTTCAATCCTAGTATGAATTAAAGAACGACAGCGAAAATTAATAGAATATTAATTATGTATTGCGCACAGGACGTTCGTGACTAGGTGTTTACATTCGAACTTGTGATGTTCCAGGAATGAATTAGCGAAGCGGGTGAGTGAGATTTCTGCGATACTGAAACCAACGATCCTGTAATCAGGAAAAGTCTCACTAAAGCACTTCACATTCCTTAATTTATCTCAGACTTACTTTCCCACTTGTCCTTATCGAACAAGACACTTTTCCCTCTAAAGTCCTTTTTTGTTTCTCAGTGGCCAGGGAATTTTCGAAAGACGTTTAGTGAAATAAAAATAAATTTCTAAATTCATATATAACATAAAGTCGTTTCATATGTAATTAATCAAAGTTGGTAGCTCGAATCAATGCACCTGCTCAGGATCGGCGTCATATATTTTTTCTTTGTCACATTATCTGTGGCAGGATTCTAGATCAGAGAAAAATATAACCAAGTATTTTATTTCGCCAAATATCCCATGCCGAAAGTAGAAGACATCACCAGTAGATCGGGAATATCGAATTATATTTAGAAGATTGATTAAACTAGGTGGTACAGTGAGGTAGAGTAACAATGTCCAAGCAAGTAAAATACAAGTCAGCCATTATAGGCCATTTTTAATTAACTAACCATATTCGCAGCAATGTAATTCCATCTTTCTTTTTGTCGTTCAGTTCGTAAAGCGCCGATAAAATTATCTTTGGTGAACATAGGAAGATCAACTGAAACACCAAGAGGATTTTTTGTCAAGACTAAAATCAGCTGGTCTGACAGCGAAGCAAATAAATGCTAATTTATTAACTACTTTTGGGAGACACATAGCCGAATGTCTGCGCGCTGTATTCGCATGTGACAACGTGAACATTGCGCAAGAGTCCCTATTACCCACGAGAAAGCAATGCTGACTGCTCCCTCAATACATTTACTGATGAAATTCTCGCCGAACTAAGCAATCTGGTTTAAGTAATCAACGGCAGGGATGTTTCCAGAAATTCATAATAATTGTTTGCAGCGGTCCGATTCAAGTTCAATGATAACATGGACCTCGACATGGACTGTTTACCCAAAATTAATAACTTTTTATTCAACAAGGACTGTTTACCACTATGACGTTATCGCTTTTCAATCAAAGACTATTTATCACCATGAGATGAATATTTTCATCTTTTGAAAGGGAAACGATGAGTGATGAGCTTAGCTCTACCATGTGAAAATCACACAGCCCCTGCGTGACGTAAGACGTTTAGGATACCTACTAGAACCACAGACAGGTGACATGCGAGTACATACGAGTAACATACATATCACATACAAGTATATATATGTTATTCTTTTGTACTTCTATATTTACTTGCATGTTTGTCTTATGTAGTCATATGCAGTCGTATGTTACTCATACGTACTCGTATTTCACCCGTCTGTAATTTTAGACAAGGTTAAACTTTTAGGTGCCGCTGTACCTGTGAACAAAGTTGTTTTAAATTTGCGTTCTTGGTGCTGCCATCAAAATATGTTTACAAAATCGGATTTGAGTGAAGTAAATAGCATGAAAAAAAAGTTTCGTTGTGTCAAAGAGGATCTTGTAGGTACACTCATGCTAAATATATGCCAAATACTCAACGAAATGTATTTAACACACCATGTTAAGAGTTTCAAGAATTCATTCTTGATTTTAAAAACAGAAAAGCTTCCTGTCCACGATCGTACCGAACCAGTGCGACTGCAAGATTGCTAAATGTGTCCAACACCAACACACTGAAATGAATAGACCCTGATATATGGACATCAATATCGATCGGGCCATCTGGCAAAATACAAAACTATTGCACATCATTCAACCCTGTTTAAGTGTCCAGCATGTTGAATCAAAAATTTATTTAATCAAACATATGATTTGTTTGTTGACTAGTTTATTTGCTTGTTTATTTATTTATTTATTTATTCATGTATTTATTTATTTATGTATTTACTTATTTATTCATTCGTTCATTTATTTATTGATAGGTTGATTGGTTGATTGATCGATTGACTGATTAATTTATTCACAAATTTCTTTATTCAGTCTTTGAGTATGAATGTAGTATTTCGGATTCATAATTTGGGTATTCTAATAGATCTAGGTTTCCGAACTTACTAGTGTCAGGTAACTTAAGTAGTTTTGCAAGTAGTGTCTTCCGCACTAAGCTTGGTGATGCTATCTTCCTTGTTTCATTTTCAAGATTCCTCATTCGTTGTTTGCTTGATCTCCTTTCATCCCTTGGAAATGTGACTTAAGTGTTCGTTTGATGCATTGATTTTCGGTTTTCCTTCCCGGCCGTCAATGGCCTTCATCATACTTGTTCCCTGAAGTCGTCTCGTGGTTTGATAAATGATACTTAGCGGCAGACCCATTCCTTTTCCTAGCTATCTAAATGAATAGTCTTAATCCCTTGGGATCTTCAACGTTATTCTTTCTTACTCTTTTGTCTCACTTATGGGTTCCATTTTTCACTTCTGTATGTCCTCATTTACCCGAGATTTCACCACAGAAAAGCTTCCAAGACACAATCAGCGACATGCTCTTCATGGGGTTTTGCTACTTTTTTTTCAGCTTTGTTAAAATTATTAAATTTGGTAGCTTGGTAGATATATGTTTTCTACGCATATTCTCAAGCTATTCTACTCAGAAAAACTTTCTGAGTCCCTGACGGGAATCGAACCCGTAACCTTCTGAACTCCGGTGAGCTGCTCTAACCATTGAGCTACCAAATTTAATAACTCATTGATTAGCACTAAATAGGCGACACATCAAAATTTACAGACTGGCAGTACATATGTCTATCATCAATTCGAACCTGTACATAAATGTAACCTTCGCTCACCATCTACGTCCATGTAGCTCAATGGTTAGAGCATCTCACCGGCGATCAGAAGGTTACGGGTTCGATTCCCGTCAGGGACTCAGAACGTTTTTCTGAGTAAAATAGCTTGAGAACGAGCATATAAAACATCATTTGTTAAAATTATCACAGCTTATTCAACATTTCTATCAGAGGTATGTTTTGCATTTTTTATTCAGAATATTTTTTTAGTTTGGATGCGGAATTTCATTAAGTTTGTGTAAGGTTCGGTAGCACGACTGGAATTGGTATGACTAAATCGATTCTTTGGCAGTAAGTTTGTTGTGTAGTCTTCACAGGTTGACTTCCAACCTGAAGGGGTGACCAGGATTGGTGAGCTAACCCGGGTTCGGTACCAACTCGGGCTCGTGTAAACTGCTCTATAGTTGAGTATTTTCTTGTTACCCAGCGAAAATAGTGATCATTTTGATTTGACGGTCTGCAATTTTTTATTGGGCATGAAACCCGACATCAACTCATCCAAGGAACGACAAACTTAAAACAGTTACTCTCTTTATAAAAATTGAAGCGGCTAGAAACCTTCTTTGGTTTTTCTTTTTTTTTTTTTTAATTTCGTTTTCGCCGAAAGAAACCGGTTTGTTTGGTCAACAACCTTATATTTCACCATAAAATGGAACTTTTATAAATCGGTTAGTTAGATTATTAATTTAATATTTTGAGAGCAATCTATCCCTATGCGAAAACTTACCTCGGTTTTTTGAGGGTTTAACACCACAGAAATCTTGTTTTAGCGATGATGATAATAAAGTCAATTATTTAAACGAGAGTGGCACTAAATATCCAAAGGATAATTGTGGTCCTCAGTCATGATAAAATTATTTGATAATTGCGTAAACTGAAAATGTTATGACACCAATTAATAAACTTTACAATGAAATGATGCAGACTTTGCTGCTAGATAAAAAGCCAATTCGATTAGACGCTCATGAGGTTGACCAGTATCACCCTTTTCTGATGGTCCTCCTAACAATAAACAATCGACTTCAATAAATAGAACACGTCACAGGTATTGGTGCCGAAGTCATCGCCGAAGCGTATGCTTTCTATCAAGAAAAGAACCGAGAATTAGCAAAATTTAATAAAAATCCCAATAAGTCGTTAAGGAAACCACTATAATATCCATTCGTTATACGAGAAACACGAAGTGCTTGACCTAATTGGCCATGCAAACCACTGCGTAATTATAAGGATATCAAAAGACCAACATAATGATAAGAACAAGATGAAGAAGATTAAAGTTAGGTCTATAAGAGAGTCCAGTTTACAGTTGTTATATGATTACATTAGTCTGCAAAGTTGGTTAACAACAAGGACTAGTTTACACTGGTGACCTAAGCACAATCATAACGACATACGCAACCACAGTTATAAAGTCACGGTCAACCGAACTCTTTGTACTTCCTCAGTACAAAGGGATTAACCAGCCATGAAGTCGCTACTGCGCTTGCGTATGTTATTGGGCTTATACTTGTATCGCCAGTTTAAACCAGGCTAAAAGGGGAAATCTTTTTGCGAATGACAACGAAGGAGATAACTTCTATTGAAAACTATCAGATTTCATAACGGTGATATACTTTTTATCACTGGAATGATAAAACAAATTATATCAAAATGGAAGAAAGGAAGAATTAAGGTCTTATACACAATCAAATTGTACTCGAGCTGCTGAAAGCAAACCAGAAAGTTCAAAGGGAAAAAACTAAACCTGCCCGATATTCTAAATCAAAGACGGTTCCGTTCGTCCAACAGACGACCATTAACACCATTCTACTATATATTAGGGTTAATAAATTTCAATTCGTCAAGATATTTCTCTTGGGCGTAAATGATTGTATATATTCTGGTAATGAACAGCAAAAGGTGTATTAGATAGGTCTAATTTTACATTATGTCAATGTAATAATGCGTTCTACAGCTTCATTGACAAATTCACAATTGGACTTTCGACTCCAAAATCTCGCAAAAGATTCACGATTATAACTTTTTGCAGGAAGTGTCACATCATTTAACATTGAGCAAATTTTACATGGCCATTCCGGGATAGGAGATGCTACGTAGTACAGTTTTCTCCAAGCGAAATATTCATTGTACGCCGTGTCATTCCTGTCCAACATAACCAAGTAGTCCGCGAGCTGTTTAACAGACACGAAATCCAATGCATTCACAAAAGAACCAGGGACAGCAAGATTTCTGTCTGTGTAATTACCACCTCCAAGTACTACGGGAACAATGTTATTTAGGAGAGAATTGCTCCAGTATTTCTCCGTAATATAATCAACACAATATTCGTTCTCAAACGCCAAGTAAAATTTATATCTTCTCAGTTTCTTCAAACATGAATCTCCTCGTCGACATTTTTTGGGTTGTGAAAATTTTGGAGCGCAGGCCCCGTAAACGTCAACAGGTATATATTCCATCAACTTCTTGACAAACCTATCACGTGGTGTTCCGCAATGACTGACCATCCAGGCAACAAGCCTGTCTTTACCGAATAAGTAATTTTCGCCGGCCGGTGCTTCTTTGTTTTCTTCATGCGGATGGTAGAAGGAGTAAGGCACGAAGATATCCGAACTCAACTTGTAGGTCATGGTCCAGTTGAACACATTGTCGAACAAAGGTAAATTCGAGTGGAATCTAAAGTTTGTCGGATTCTCGTGAATAAAGAATATCCATCGCTGGTCAGCTCGCCTCATCCTACTTATCTGACGAAGATTCTTAACGTCGATATCTTGGCCATGAAAGATAATTGCATCGCTTTTACTGAATTCTTTCTCATCGTACGAAATTCTACAATTTCTGACTTTACATGGTTCTTTGTTCCAGTTGGTAAATTGATAGTCATTCCCGATGCCAGCCCACGGTTTTACTCCGAAGATGGGCGTGTAAAGCAGTATCAATTTTGACGGTACTTCTGCTTTCAAAATTTCAGTTCTTTCGATCTTCTTCAAATCAGGTGCTCTCTGTTTAATCTCAAGATTGGGTATAGTGATAACATTCATTATTCCATAAGTAAAGAACAACGATATTAAAATCATAGATGTTGCAATCAGGAGCCTGTACAACCTTAACCTTGGAACTGCAAAGCAGTAACGAGAAAATGTCATCATTACGCACGATAGTGATAACTAAAAAACGATGAGCAGTGTCTTTCGGGCTTTGATGACGACGAAGTCTAGATAAAGTATAAATTAATAAAATAATAATTTAATTTTAACCCTTTGCTTACCAGGTGTTCCTCTCAGTTGAATAAAACCGTCATGCGTTAGACAGAATAAAACTATTATAGAGACTTATACATCCCGTTGGAAAACTATGAAATAAGGAAGCCAGAGGTAGAGCTGCAACTTTATCTTAGAAAGTCAACGTATACCTTGAGACATTTAGGGACATTTTTTAGATATTTAGAGGTGTTGAGTGGCGTTATAGTCAGTTTCATTACCAGTTTTTAAGTCAGTCGAGAGTCAGCAGTAAATTAATTCAAACAATGATGCAAACGTAGAATACTACTTAGGCACCGTTGAATGACGTTACAAAAGTCAAAAGGTTCAGGCTACTGTCGCAACCGCGGATAGAAAACATGCGGACGTTTCGATCAAAGGTCCTTCGAAAGAGACGTTTTGTGATATAAAAACAATGTAATGCTTTTATAGGTTAAAAAAATCGCGACGCAAGAATGACTGGTCGGATGAAAAGAATCAATGCCAAACTAAGTAATGCGATGTAAGTGATGGAAAGTAATTTGCTATTTATTAGAAATACGTGTACGCAACAACCTCTCGCCCACCCTTCCAATATATCTCTCCAGTAAAAAAACTCACATACAATTTGGGCATAAATTAACAACAATCCAAACTGGAAATTATGTTATATTTAAATTTTTTATCGTAATATTCACGTTTAAAATTTCAATTCTCTTATTAAAACAAAACATTCGTTGAGAATAACCTTTAACAGCTCAACAAATGCTTCGAGATCCATCCTCAGAATTAAATTATTAAATAATGAATGATGGTATCAAGACCCTGTATTAGTAGTGGGCTCATGATATTTCGTGTCGTTTTCCAATCAAACGTCTCCCTCATTTTGCCTTACAGAAAGATTTTTTATCAGATGACCAGACTTTCTGTAGTAAAAGTGGACCATTCTCATAGGTTATCAGCCGGATACCAGCATTACGGACAGCTTATGATTGAAAAGTTTTTTTATATTTTTTTTTGGACTTCAACAATTGACAAATTCTACATTATCTCAAAGTTGGTTACCAATGTCTAAGATGTGCCATGATAAAGATTTACGCGAAGTATTCATCCGGAGGTTCAAGAATTCGGTGACGAAGATAAAAAGAACTGCAAAACCGACAAAAGAAACAATAAAAAAACATGAACGAGTTCTGCATTTTTATTGCTGACCAAAAATCGGAAAATACAAAACATACAACAAAATACAACAAGCAAACCTTGGGCAAGTTTCGTCGAAAGAAAAACGAGAAGAAGGAAGTAAAAGTACGTACTTTTTCTACGGTAAAACCTCCGTAAAAAAGAAAAATGGACTACAAACCTGCAACTCTTACGTATTTTCAACTTAAGCCTTCAGTGGAACCTTAAAGGTTTCAAAGGGCTCAACGGTAAATTTACACAAAGAAGACTGATTTAAACTTTCTTCAGAGGATTTAAAACTCTGGTGAAAGCATTACTGCTTGAATACGGTAAAGTTCATCATCCACAAGCCACCCGAGAAGTGAGAAAGGCTGAAGCGGACAACTGTTTCGCCGAAGGATAGTTTGGTGACCAAAAACGAGTAGCTTTGCAGCGAGTTACTTGGTGGCTGTTTGCCTTGCATTTTTGTTTCGAGCCAGAAATACATCCCGACGTTTTCAGTGGGACGACATTTCATTGGGAAAACGATCTTGAATAAGGAAATTAAAATCCTTGTGCGCAAAGAATTTCACGACCCGGACAAGTCTTCTGGACGATGAGTGTTTTATCCCAATTCTCAAACAACTGAACATGAAGGCTGCTCGGTTAAATACCACAAAATATTCAAAAGCCATCGTCCTACAGAGATGAATAAACCAGAATCTTTATTCTTCTTTACCAATAAACACCAGCACAATCCAGGCAATAATATTTGGTACAGGAAGTCTCCCTTAGGGAAGAATGAAGTCGGAAAGCCACTTTTGAAAGCTGCTCAAAACAATTCCGTTCGCAGAACTTGTATTTCAAAGTCACTCGATTCAGACGTACCTGTGATTGTGTAGCCCAGGTAAGTGGTTGCCAGAATGTGAAAAGTCCCAAGATTTGTACAAATCAGCATCGATTCAACTTCAGCGAAGAATGTCGTTTGCACTTAGTCGCTTAGCGAATGTCCTGACAGCAAGCAAGTTCCCTTACGTCTTTTGTGCATATTCATCAGAAAGAACCAAGATCAAGCGTTGCTGGAATAAGTGGACAGTTGTCCAATGCATATTCCAAGAAGCTAAGTTTGAGAACTGTCCTTTGAAGTCATAAATTGTTCAGTTACTAAGATGGCCCTCAAAAGTGAAACCAGTCACAAGCACCAAGAAAGCCATTTCGTTTGCCGATCTTAAATCATTTACTGGCTTTAGTGTTCAAACGATGTAAACAAATTTAAACAACTTGCGAGAGATCCATACAAGTGAAAAAAGAACGAGACGAAATTGATTTACTTAAATACGGACCTAAGTAACCTAAGTAAGGTTTGGTCAACAACATGCTAGTCCCCGAGCTTGCACACGGCATTCTTGAGTGACTGGAATCCGTGGATAGATACCTATAAATATATACATATATATTTGTATATATATATATATATATATATATATATATATATATACAAACATAGAATTTCTCTTCCTAGTAACCACGCGTGTAAAAGGACTCCTCGTACTTCGAGATTAGAACCCTCGCACCGCGCTTCGCGCGGTGGGCAGGGGAAGAGGACGATCAGTAAACCGAAAAAGGTAGGAACCAGCATTGCATCCAAGGGAATGGTAGTGGGTTAAGTTAAAATTAAGAAACACACAAGGGAATAAATGATACAAGCCAATACTTTATCCGCCCATGCTAAACAAAAAGAATTGCAGGAAGGATAACGCCACGGTATAATTCATCTAGATGGTGGAGACAGTGCATAGGAATGCATCAAAGTTGAGTTTGAACAATGGATTAATGTTCCTACATTCTTGAAAGGAAACAAAGGATTTGCTGAATAGTCCAGACGACGTCTCTTCGGCAAAGATGCTTCAATCGTTTACTGGACAAATTAAAGACTTAACATTGCATGAGTTTTTTTTCATACCTTTTTGTAAGCAAATTATTTCTAATTCTCCTTTCTCTTTCCGGAACCTGTTTACTGGAAACGTTCAGAAAAAGTTTCTCCTAACAAGCTCTCTTTTTTCAACAGTGTTGTTAGTCATATAAGCCCGATAGCCGAATGTGGCAAATCGTCATGGAATTAATCGTATTGACATTTTTAAACTCAAAGTAAACTTGATAAAGGGGGCAATACACCGAAGCGATTATAGGATAATCCATTGATACTTGGAAACCAAACGAGTGTCTGACAGTTTAGTAAGTTCTTGGGCAAGGCAAGTAATCAAAACCTCATTTCATTTCTAATTAATAACCATGATCATGCGTTTAAATGTAATGCCCCGAAACGATGTTTTTTCATTGATTTCTCTCTGGTTTAAAGCTATGAGCATTGTGTTGACTATTCATCCCATGGTAAACAAAAATACTATGCAAATGCATAATTTTGAGTAATTTTACAAACTGGTTATTCTTAGTAAGCCAAGTAACCAATCAAACCCATTTTGACTTGCATGACCTTTAATCCTTTAACGCCTGATTTTTTTTTCTTTGCACTTTGTTCTCTCGTTGTCTTCGCTTTGTTCTCTCATTTGCTCTTTTGTTCTTGGCGTCCGATGAATCGACCAGTGCGCGTTAAAAGGTTAAGCTTTGCTAAACAAATATGGATGTCAGGAATTGGCAACCTTTTTACATTGCAGTAGTGTCTGGTGAAGTTTCTGGGCATTGTTACAATTTAACCGCCGGAATCCAATATTTGCACTTTTAAAGTATACAGAATGATATTCAGAATCTTTTTCTTGAATTTCTTACCAGATCAAATTTTGCCTGGGGCACTGTTCTTTCTCACATTTTTGTTTGTTCGCAACTTTCAAATGTGTGAATAAATCATTCCTTCAAGTGCAATGCACTTGGCTTTTTCCATAAAATACGTTATACAGTGTCCTTGGTTTGAAGTTACAGTTGTCATGCAAATAATGCCAATTCCACTAACTACATCTTAATATTTTAGGATACTTTGCAGTCTCTTTACACTAAAGAGAAACTAAGCAATAAGGCCAAGAAATATATGCTAAAATTATTTCAAATGTTGACAAACTCAATTCTAACACACAACTGGAATTGTGATAGAAATTACCATGAAAAGGAATAGTCTATAATTCTATAGGCATAGAACATAAAACTGTCGTGTTTGTAATCATTGGGCCAATTTTCTGCTACTTCTTTTATTGAAGAGTAAGATATTTTTGAAATAAAACTTTGCTTGAGTTATTACAATACTATGGTTGTAAGAATAACAAGTTGGTTTTAAAGAAATTGATTTTTGAAATGCTTATGATAAAAGAGTATGATGATATCAAAAAACGGCAACAGTTCTTTCCATTGATGACAATTGTGAAGTTAGAAAACAGGAAAATAAAATATTGTATGGAAAACGTACTTGCCTTTGTACTTCATCTTCACTTCTTTCACTTCATTAAATTTGCAAGGGAGTTGCTCATAGATAGTTGGAACTTTGACTCCCTTGCAAATTTCCAGAGAAACTTGTCACTTTCAAGAGGAAATTTTTAAATTTCATTTTGAATTTTCACTACCAACTTTAAATTTCCTTGGCTTTATTTATGTCTTGGTAGAAGGCTAAACAATTACAACTGCAAGGTAACGTCATTGATTATTTTGTTTGCCCTTTGTCCAAAATGACAAGTTGTCCAAAATGACAGGTTCTTTATTGCCAGTGTAAGGATACTTCAACGTATCTGACTTCACTCTCTTAGTCACACTAGTCGCAATTATACTAATAATCCTATATCATGCGTTGTCACACACATCACACTCATGGTGTTCTCAGATTACATTTTTCAATAATAGTTTATACTGTTCACGCAACAAACTAAATACTGCTGACGTCAAAGAACTTAACAGTTTAACTATCTAACATATGACCCTAAAATATGGGGAATGAAGTCGTGAAGGAGAGTTTGAAGTCACAGAATGATTTTTGTAAATTTGGTCAACTTTCATCCACATTCACACCAAAAATACCGGTTCGTCAGACTAGCTACCTCAAATGATTACATAGAGTTGTCCACCGACTAGACAACACCTGGAAATTTCTTTAAAAATCTCGGCTTTGCCTCATTTTTCATCTGCTTCTGTGTGTTTTGAAATTGGAGAAAAAACTCTCACCCGCAATTTTGAACGATGATTGAACAGAATTTTGCAGCCCGTGATCAAATTTTCATAATTCTTTTCTTCCATTGACCTACTCGACTATCGATATCTAACGGAGTCACATAAGCATCTCAGATTTTTTCCACTAAAAGTGACAGCTGGTCTATCTTCGCCATCGACAGTGACAGGATTTTCTTCTAGTCTCTGCAGGAGTGCAGGTTCGAAAAACGTTTTAAAATGTGATTTTATTTACTTAGAATTTCGCTTTTCTAAGCAATTTTTACTTAGCATATTTTGAGATGTTCCTTGTTTTTTATTGGCGCAAAAATCAGTTTTGTAAGCTAGACCAGTTTGTAATTAAGATGCGAACCACCGTTCCGTAACAGCAAATTGTAGCCAGAAATGTAAAGGCCACATATATCACTATTAATATGATGAAGGCATCTTATCACGTACGATTTTGCACCTTGCAATTATATCATCCCGATGTATGCATTACACTCACGCGAACCTTGATAATGAATTGGAGAGAATCAGTAAGCATGAATCTAGCTGCGTAGACTGTCGTTGGGTTATTTTATACACTAGGGGCCGGTTGTTCAAAGCACAATTAACGCTAATCAAGGATTACCAGTTAATCTGTTTATTTATTTATTTATTCAATCTTATTTACAAATACGGTAGTCCTTCAGTCTGATGCTTTGGTTTTGTTTATTTTGATTGAACAATCTACCTGTCGTCCAGACTTCACAGCTTAAAACCTTTTTGTTTTTCCAGCTTCTCTCAGCAACAAGATCGGACAGGTGTCCACAACATTTTCGCTAATCCTGGATTAAGCTAATCGCCTTTGAACAACCGGGCCCAGGTCGATAATCGCGAGACACAAAATAGTTTGTGTAACAGTAGGCAGGCTTAGCGGTAACCAAACTGAATACGTTCAGCTACGCGAATATCTGTGTTTTGTAAACATTCTTTGTAAACATTAAAGGAAAATTACATCACTATTGGGCTGCCTATAATCAAAATAATGGCAGCCACCACTAATCTAGCGATTGACCGACCCATTGTTCTGTATTCTCTTGTAACAGCTGTTTTCGGGCAGTTTAGAATAGCGTGATTGTCCAAGGCCTTGATTATACGAAGACGAGGTAGGCCGGTGGCCGGGTCGATTAAATTCTTAATATGCACGCTCTCAAGCTGTTCTTTCAGAAAAACTTTCTGAGTCCTTGACGGGAATCGAATCCGTAACCTTCTGATCGCCGCTCTAACCATTGAGCTGCAAAGACTCAGATGGTGAGCGAAGGTTAAATTTGCATACCGGTTCGTATAGATGGTAGCCATATGTACTGCCAGTCTGCTAGTCTCGATATGTCGCCTATTTTTATGTTAATCAATGATGTGTTTGTGGTAGCTTGGTAATTATGTTCTTAATACGCACGCTCTCAAGCTATTCTCTCAGAAAAACTTTCTGAGTCCTTGACGAGAATCGAACCCGTAACCTTCTGATCGCCGGTGAGACGCTCTAATCATTGAGCTACAAAGACTCAGATGGTGAGCGAAGGTTAAATTTGTATACCAGTTCTCATAGAGCGTCTCACAGGCAATCAGAAGGTTACGAGTTCGATTCCCGTCCAGGACTCAAAAAGTTTTTCTGAGAGAACAGCTTGAGAGCGTGCGTATTAAGAACATAATTACCAAGCTACCACAAACACATCATCGATTAAGTTTTGGTATTACATAAGGTGAGCTAGCTTGCTTGCCGAGCTGGACTTTTCCTTGGATTGACTATTAGCGTATGTTCCTTGATCGTAGGCTAGCCTGGTTTTCGGGCTCGTCTATTTTAATTATAATTACGGGAGATGAGCTGGCTCGTTTACCGAGATGGCCCGGTAAACGGTGTTACATTTACATGTATATAGTAGATATTATATTTAGGATATATTGCTTTCGTGCATGAATATTGCTTTCGTGCATTTCGTGCATGAGTAATTTGCTTTCGTGCATGAGTGAGGAAATAGTTAAACCTCAAAACGCAACGCCTTAGCCTACAAGATAACGTAACGGACATCCTGTGCTGGAACAAGCTTTCACGCACCGTTTAACGTAAAGAAAATAGTCATAATCCTAACGTATAAAAGACAGAGCACAACTCAGCAGTATATGCATTATTCATAAGGCGTTAGCCTGAATAACATCATTACGAACCGAAGTCTTAAAAGAAAGTATCAAAGCCAAGAACCAGACAAATCAACAGAACCGAAGAAACAAAACCAAAAATTCAAAGTCGTAAAAGAAATCAAAAGAACCAAAATCCAAGAGCGTACAGTGATCAAAGTTGTGCTCAGTCTCACAGCAGTATAATACATATTTCAAGGTTAGAAAGAATAAAGACGCTAATCTTTCAGTAATTCAAGTAAAGTAAAATAAATAGTTGAAAATATAGCTGGTTTTGTATTCTTTGTTGCGAGCAAATTGAACCAAAAGCAGCCACATAATTCAATAGGGACCGGCTGGTAACAACGGGCATTACCATGTAATTGTAGTGTTTTCATTATATTATTGTTGAGTTATGCTAACCAATGAACTGCAGTTATCCGAAGGACGCGAACCAGGCCCTCGAAAAGCGAGCGCGCGAATAAGAGAGGTGTGACGAGAACCACATTGTAAACAATTCACTTGAAGTGAGAGTTAATCACCGAGAACGGAGGCTCTTAGCCAGATACAACCCGAAGGGGCGTGACCCGAGGAATGCATCCCGAGGGGCCGTAGGCCCCAAGGGATGCTTTCCAAGGGCTACGCTCCCGAGGGATGGATCTGGCTAAGAGCCGACGTTCTCGGTGATTAACTGACTTATTACATGATTGACAAGGTTTTCTCAAAATGACAATGGCAAACAAGGAAATCAAGTGGCAAAAGAAAAGAACTGGTGTGGCGTGTGACATGAGAAAAAAAATTCAAATACAACAAGAAACCATTATAAGCAATAAAATAACATTCGGTTAGCCTTCGAGTTCAATTGCAAAAGTCGAGAACAAACTCCTAAAAATGGAGAGCGGGGACGATGAAAGCTTAGCGGGTTTGACGCAGAGCACCTTTCTAGCGCCGCCTTCCGTCCCTACTTGTGACTTATTTGAAAGTATTTTTGAGGCTCAGAATTTGGATGCATCTACAACAGCATGTGTTGGTTTAGCAAGCGAGAGAGAGTTCAACGAACCGTTAGAATATCGAAGGCCGGAACACACACGAAAAATATTGCTTGTGACTGACGAACAACTGGAGAATATTAAAGAAAGCAGAATTCCGAATAATACGAAAAGTAATACTAATTGGGCTGTTGGTGTTTGGCACGACTGGGCGAGGGAGAGAAACGTTAGAATAAAAGAATTAGGCGTTAATGATATACTTGTAAACCCCAACATTGTAAAATCGACTGATGAGGAACTGAGATATTGGTTTGCCAAGTTCGTCGTTGAGGTTCGCAAGAAAGGTGATAAAGGAGAACATTACCCACCGGCAACGCTGTATCAGTTATGCTGTGGGCTACTACGATTCTTGCGAAATAATGGGCGTCCAGCCCTCAACATATTTGAGGATCCGACGTTTAAGCATTTTCAAGATACGTTAGATGCCGAAATGAAACTCCTTACTGAACGAGGTGTTGGTGCAAGTGTTCGGCAAGCGGCAGCATTTTCAGAAGATCAAGAAGAACTTTTGTGGAATTTAAATCTTCTCGGAGCCCATTCAGCAAGCACGTTGCTCAGCACGATGGTGTTCTTAATTGGCAAGAATTTCTCACTCAGAAGTGGAAAAGAACATCGCCGTTTGAAGTTCAGTCAACTTACATGGGAGCCTTCATGTGGAGATGAGCCTGAAAAACTTATATATACGTCTTTCGGAGAAAAGAACAACTTGGGCGGGCTTAAACATCGGGCGTTTAAGCGAAAGCGTATCGAGCATTACGCAAACGAAGTATGTCCTGAACGTTGTATGGTCTATCTATATAAGAAATATTTGGAGAAATGCCCACCCGAAGCTATGGCCAAGGATGTATTTTACCTCGCTCCTCGGCGAAAATATAGTAATTCTGACGCAGGTATGTTAATGCTTATTGACTATGGAAACTTTTGCATGATCTCTATCAAAATTAATTCGAAATATTTCTTTCTCCATTTAGTCTGGTTCACGTCAAAGCCAGTCGGCCATAATACGTTGGGTGATACGGTCAAGAATCTGTGCCGGGAAGCTGGAATTCAAGGGTATTACACGAATCACAGCTTGAGGGCAACAACTGCTACTCGTGGCCTTGAAAAAGGAATTCCTGACAAGTTTATCATGGAAAGAACTGGGCACAGAAATGTCAGATCCTTACAGCAATATCAGAGACCAACCGTTCAAAAGACGGTTGAAATGTCGAAAGCGTTTGATTTACCGTTAGGTGATAAGGTCAATTCGTACTGCGGGCAAGCGTCAGTAAGGAAAGAATTCAGTAAGAGAGAAACAGACAGTGTTGAGATAGGAGGCAAAATAGAAAAAAGAGTTGAGAATTGTGGATTTAAAAGTGGTGAAAAGAAGGACGTTCAATTTAGTAATTGTACGTTTTATGTCAAGAATGACTTTAAGGCTTAGATTCATTTTGATGTTTTATGGTTCTATGAAATAATGTTTGGCTTTTGATTGAGTGAAATGCTGTGTACTATGATATTACGAATAGTATAGCTCGGTGTAATTTTAGTACTTGTCAATAGAGACAAGATGTGGCGTAGAATTCCTCATTACACATTTTAGGATTGTATGTAGATACATCCCTCCTGGCAAGGTTTTATCTAGATACAACCCTGCTAGGAGGGATGTATCTATATACAACCCTTGAATACTAATTCAATTCAATTCATCAACCCCGCTTTTCCCTGCTAAATATAAAATCCCTCCCCGGGCTTGAAGAAAGTTCGGTCTTTAACAAGTATTTATGTTAAATAAAGCTCTGCGAATAACAAAGAAAACCGCGTCGATCATGTAATAATACTTGTTAATTAATTGAAGAAGAAACGTCTCGCATCAACAATTTCTCGTCTCGCATCAGGACTCATTCCCTCTCAGTTCTCATACAGACAACCGCTATGGCATTTGTGATCTGTCAAACTTTACTTGAAAGGAATTTTCTTAGCCTTCTGTTCGTCACTGTGGAATGTAGAATGTCAAAATCCCTTCTCAAATAAACATATAGAACAACCAGGCTTGTGAAGTTTTGAGAAAGACCGTTTGTGGTGTTTGTAGTAACGTACGTTTCGATGGCCTCATTGGCGGTAGTCTCTAGAGTCAAATGATTCGTGCTATATCAAGATGAAAGGAAAAGTGTTTGTACCTTTTCTAACTGATGGCGGCAGCAAACAGATTATCGAATTATTGAAGTATCTTCGAGTCCTTCCTTTTCTGAACCAATCCACTGAACACGAGAACAAAACGATACAATTAAGGCTAGTTTCCATACAATCGCTGACGATCGCTGACGATCGCTGACGATCGCCGAATCGCTGAAATCATTGAAGCGAAGGATCACTGACGATCGCCAACGATCGCTTGAGTTTGTTTCCATATGATCGCTCAATTCATTGTATCCCAGCGCCTTCTTGTGCCTGAATATTTATTGTTCAGCAGACACCGCAGGCCGTCGACGGTTCCAAACCAAATTTGTCGCTTACGACCTTCAAGGCGTTGAGTTTTTTGAACTTGTCTTTATACTCTTTACAGTATCGGTTGTATAAACATTCATGAATTTCTTCCATTTCTTCGAAGCACGTGGTCAATTGAAGACAAATGCCTGAACGTCACAATGTCAACAGAAAATGATGCATTTTGGGATCGTTTCGATCGCTGGATCGCTGAATTTTGTTTCTATATAATCGCTGACGATCGCTGAGATAGAACATTTTCTATCTCAGCGATCGTCAGCGATCGCGATCGCCGGGGATCGCTCACGATCGCTGGATCGCTGAAAAGTGTTTCCATATAATCACTGTCGATCGCTCATGATCGCTGGCGATCAACAGCGATCGTCAGCGATTATATGGAAACTAGCCTTTAATAGAAAAATTAACATGGTTCGGAAGGCGATGCCACGTGATTAATTATTGATGTGATCACTGATCTGAAAAATAGGACTGGATCGCACAACCATTGTTCAAAATGTGAAGGCGGAAGTCAGCCGTGACGACCATATTGGAGTGCATACCAAGGAGAGACAACAGTCTTTAAAATTGTCCGATTTTCTTTAAAATTGTCCGATTTTCTTTAAAATTACTGATTTTCCGGTGATAAATAATCGACTATTGAGCGACGAGTGATCATGTTGGTGGCGTGTACTGCACTTCGAGATCTACTGCATAGTCTACTTACTGTGGAGGCCAGAGATTTTTCCTTTTACAGTGCCAGGTTTTATGGATGGAAAAGGCCGTGGTTGTTTGGCGTTCCCAAGCCACAAAATTTTAATAGATTCAAGAAGGTTTCATGGGCCACATCTAGACAGCAAGCTGCCAATTGAAGATTCCTGGGCTGTGGTATGACATGTAATTTGTTAAACTGGTCTCCAGTATGCTAAAGCAATTTATTAACAGTCTTGCCACAATTCACAGGTGGCTGTTTCAGTTACGCTTGCTTCATTGATTTTTGGATTTTTAAACTTTGATGAACCTTTAAATGAACTGCTCTACACAGTCATTTGAAACAGGAAAATGTTTCTCAGGATTAGAATTACATTTGGTAAAAAATCTTTGTACTTTGCACATATTTGTGATATGTTTTAATGCCATTGCTTTAGCAATTTTTAAAGAAATATATCATTAAAATAGATATTGATGGTATTTGAGGCAAATTTTGCTTTGATAATACTTGCCATTTAAAGGTGTCTAAAGGTTTAGTTATATGAAGTAATTTCAATTTTTCAATGCAGTTGTGTTTAGAGTTGTGCTGAAACTGTTTTGCTGTTCATCCATAAAACGAATTGTACAAGTTCAATTCAAAGGCTTCACAGCAAAAACAATCATCTGTGAAAAAACAACTGCAATGAAGGACAAAGCCCCACTGACTGGTTGCAGTAAAGATAGATTGATTGCCACCATCCAGAAGCAACGAGTTGAGTGTAAAGATTTTGAGCATGGGCTTTCAAGCTTAGAAAAAGAGATACAATCCAACAGCATCAAGGTCAATAAGGATCTAGAAAATGATATGTATACTCAGCATTCTGGCTGACAGTGATTTGAAGAGTTCACCACACATGAAATTGTTTTAGGAACAACAGAAGAAACTTCTTGTATCCCCCAACTTTGGTAGAAGATACTACCCTCATCTGATCAGATTCTGTCTCTCCATCCATTCCAAGTCCCCATCAGTTTATAAAGAACTGGCTTCATCTGGTGTTCTTGTGCTACCTAGTGAAAGGGTTTTACATGATTACAGGAATTTTTTCAAGCCTAAACCTGCTTTTCATGAGGAAAACATTAAGAAATTGTGTGAGGATACCAATCAGCTTTTTGGTAGGTAGAGGTATGTTATTTTATCATTTGATGAGATGAAAATTCAATCAAATTTAGTGTTTGACAAAAACAGCAATGAGCTCATTGGTTTTGTGGATCTTGGTGATGATGATGTCAATGTTGCCACATTTGATACTCCCACCACTGTTGCAAGTCACATTCTGGCTTTTATGGTTAGAGGTGTTGCCTGTGATCTGAAATATATCCTGGGATATTTCAGCATGCATAATGTTAAGTTAGTTCCAATCTACTGAAAATCAACATGGAGTTAAACAATCACTGAATTTCATGTTTAAAGAACTGTGATGACTTTTTTATTAAATATTGCAATATGTAATTTGTATTGTCATTTCTTTCTTCAATGCATAAACCTTGCTTCTTCCAAGCAGCCTCCTCATGGAGAGGTTCAAAACGCCAGACCAGATTTATCAACTAAAAAGTACAATAAAAACAAATCAGTACCATACGTTTTCTCTGAATAATTCTATTTGTAATTCTCGGTTGAGTTGAGGTGAAGACAAGACATGAATACCAGTTAGACTTTCCAGTTGGTTCAAGACAAGGATAAGCCAAGGTATTACATGTAAAATGCTATCTCAATTAGTCGTTTTCACATTTAAAGTTCAACCTAAAAATAACTCCTTCCAACAAATCAATTGTGAAGTTTAAATGTGCATTAAAGTCTGCGGGGCGGCAAATATCTTGAGGCACATTTTTGTCTATCTTTAGGCAAGAAATACAAAATTGTACATGTACAAAGGCTCAAAGCATATTTTTCTTTGATTTTGAAATTATTTAAAAACCAAAATCAAGGTGACACGCAATCAACAAGCTAGATTTGGTGTCAGCACGAAAATATAGCTGCAATGAACACGTAAAAACTAAAATTAATTAGGGCATGAGTGTGCTGCAAGCCGATTTCGAGTGTGAAATACGAGTAAACAACAAAGCGAACAAATGACCACTCTTAACTAAATGAATATGTCACGGAAAATTTCTTTATACGCCTTTTAATTATGATAAAATTGACCTCTTACCTTTCCTCTGAGACATATGAAAGTAAAACGGAAGTCGTCCAAATACTTTTCCAGATAAAGCCGCTTTAGTGATCCAAGCCGGTTTTTCGCCATTATGTTCCTTGTTGCCTGGCTGGAGTTATCTGGCTGCCAACATGGCAGATCCCGGACATGCGCACTGGAAAACGAGGACACATTGCACCCCCAAGTGAGACTTCTGGTTGAGTCTCTTATTCTGTGGTTGAACATTTGATCAAACTTGTGCCCAATCTCTTTCGGAACACAAATCGCTCGGCCCAGAAACAACAATGGCGTCTAGACCGAGGCGAACTTTGCGACAACCTCAACGTTTTGACGATGAATTCGCTGCTCCCGAGTTAGTTCCTTCTTTGACTCGGCCTAAACGACCGAAGAAGGACAACAACCTTTATGAGATAGAGGTAACCGAGGTTGATCGGGAGAAGAAGCTGGTACGCATTCACTATAAAGGATATGAGTCACGGTTTGACGAGTGGCGACCCTATGACAGAGATGGAGAATATTTTCCTTTCATTCAACAAGAAAAGCCACATGTTTTGACGGCCACTTCTTTAGACGATAGAGTCAATCATTTTGCGGATTTTCTATATCGATCTATTAAAAGGGCTCTCTACTCTGGAAGAAAGGATGATTCAGCTGTTCGAGTAGAAGTGGATGTCATGGAGGATGTATTTAATAATAATAATAATAATAATAAATTATAAACTTTATTTCTATAGCGTCTATATCAATAACTGTTCTAGGCGCTTTACAATATTACAAAATGTAGTAAGATAAAAATAAATTACAGCAATAGGAATAAAAATAATACTAATAATAATGATATCAAAAATAACAGGTAACTATCCAAGCATATAATTATATCTATAACTCTAAAAATCCAACAACCAGATATATAAGTATGAGAATTAAATAAAAATCTATTTTACAAATTAAGAAAAAGCTTGATGAAATAAATATGACTTAAAGTATTTTTTGAAAAAATTCAAAGAATCGGCACTTCTTAAAAATGCGGGTATGCTGTTCCATAATTTAGGTCCTGCAATAGAAAATCTTCGATCACCATAAGACTTTAGCTTAGATCTCGGGACTTGAAGTAACTTATTTGAACAAGAACGCAAAGAATAAGAGTTGTTACAAAAACTAAGCAAATTGGATATATAAGTTGGTGAAAGTCCATTGATAGTCTTATATACTAACAATAAGATTTTATAAATAATACGGTATTCAACAGGCAACCAATGTAAGTCTATTAAGCTGGGTGTTCTATGTTCATACTTCTTGGTAAATGTTACAATACGCGCTGCTCTATTCTGAACTAGCTGTAGGCGGTTTAAGAGAACTTTAGGTAGTCCATATAGAATCGCATTACAGTAATCCAAGTTGGTAGTCACAAACGCATGAATAATTGCTTCAGTAGATTCACGATCCAAATATGTTCTTATCTTACTAATATTAGTTAGATGGAAATGACATGTCTTGCATATCTTTTTAATGTGACCTTCCATATTAACACTGGGATCGAGTATCACTCCAAGATTACGAACAGAAGAGGACAGTTGAATAATTTCACCCCCAACACGAACAAATTCCAATGAAGGACTAGGCCGATAACGTGAACTAACTAGAAGCAGCTCGGTTTTTTCCTCATTTAGCTTAAGACCATTAAGAATCATCTAATTATTGATTTCCTGCACACATATTTCAATGCTAGATTTTGCTGAAGAGAGAAGATCATCACTTCCTAATTTAAATGACACATAGAGCTGAGTGTCATCAGCATAAAGATGGTACGTAAGATTGTGTCTTTTCATGATATCAGCCTCTGGTGAAGTATACAAAACATATAATAGAGGCCCAAGGACAGACCCACGCAAAGAAGATCTTGAACATTCAATTTGAACAAATTGTGTACGAGATGACAGATAAGATGCGAACCAATCTCGTACAGACCCTGCAATACCATAACGTTGAGAGAGCCTATCCAGTAGTATTTCATGGGACACAGTATCAAATGCAGCAGATAAATCTAACATGAGTAGTACAACGGCTTTATTGCCGTCAATTGCTTGCAGAATATAATCTTGTACCTTTACCATGACAGTTTCAGTGGAATGATGTGCTTTATAGGCTGACTGAAAGTTCTCATGTAGATTATTGCTCATCAGATAATTGTTTAACTGGAGAGCAACACTTTTCTCAATAATCTTCGATAGCGCTTTCAAATTCGAGATGGGTCTAAAATTCTTGAATTGTAAAAAATCCGCATCAGGTTTCTTGAGCAGAGGTGACAATACTGCAGATTTCAAACACGTAGGCATGCAGCCTTCACGAAAAGAGAGGTTGACGATGTTAGTAATAGTAGGCAGCAATAAGTCTGTACACTGCTTGATGATAGAAGATGGCAATGGATCCAAGACACAGGACTTCGAGAGCAGTGTTGCAGCCAATTCCCTGATGTCATCAAGTTTCATCTCAGTAAAAGTTGAAAATTTAGTCAAAGACGTAGTGAATACCTCATCAGTAACACATTCGGCCGAATCAATGAGAGACTTCTTTTTAACAAAGAGATCATTTTGTAAAGTATCAATCTTAGTAGTAAAAAAGGTAGCAAATTCATCAGCTAGCATACGACCGTTTTCGAAAGGTGGATAGTAGTTAATAGTCGGCCTTTGAAGTAGCTTTTGAACAGTTTTAAACAAAACTTTTTGATTACCAGAATTTTCTTTAATAATAGACGAATAGTACTCTGACTTGAGAGACTTGATCAGATTGATCACAACACTACATTGGTGTACATACTGCTCGCGGTCAGCTTGTAGTCTCGATGCTCGCCATTTACGTTCAAGTTGTCTTCGTTTCTGCTTCTCAGCAGTAACTTCAGCTGTATACCAGGGCGCGGGTGGACGGACAGTGACAATTCGTTCTTTCACAGGAGCGTGCTTGTCCAATAGTGATCGTAAAACTTCATCATAGTTATTCACAAGTTCATGGAGATCATCCTAATGTTGGAGTAGAACGGAACCTTCAATATCACTTCGAAAAGAAGTCATATCAATACCACGTAGTTTTCGAGAAGAAACAACCTTTTTTGCGAATCTGGGCTTTTCCAGGTGTAGGGTTGAATGAACAGCCAAGTGATCGGAGATAACAGGATCAGATGTTTTAACGTCATTAACAAAATGATCCATTGCATTAGATATTACTAAATCAAGAGTGTGTCCATTAACATGTGTTTTCTCGCAGACATGCTGTACCAGATCGAAAGAGTCCAGCAAGTCCAGAAATTGTTTAGCGGTATTGTCGTTGGAATTATCAACATGGATATTAAAGTCACCAACAATTAGCAATCGCTTATGTCGCAGATCAGCAGTAATATGTACCAAAAGCTTAGAAAACTCTTCCAAGAACAACGATGTGGACAAACCAGGAAGTCGATAGACAATCAGAATTCTTACACAGCGCACAATGCGTAGGTGAAAATCCATTAATTCAAAAGAGTGATGTTGATCTGTAAGAGAGGTGTTTATACGAATACTGTTCGTATAAACGATGTGATCTGTTGCAGGTATGTCTCATAGCAAGCCATATTCCTATACTTCTGTTGAATCCATCTGAAAACTTGTTCTTCTTTTCAATTGCATCATTATATTTAAGTTCCCTAATTAAAAGTTCAATTAAGTTATCTGAAACTCTTAGGAAAAGATGAAGGGTATCAATAACTGCATGACTGAGTGGAATGAACATGGAGAGGTTTTGACTTGCAATTAAATTTCCTAGACGTGGCATATTTCATTATTTCATCCAATGTACGTGTTCCATTGTCTGGATCTAAAATTGACCAGTGCTTTTTGGTATCACATTTGTCTAGGCGAGCACACCTGCACCACATACATGCATGATCAGCATTTGCAGCCCCAATTCCACACACACAAGCTAAGAACTTCCAATCGCCACCAAGGAAAAACTCAAAATAAAATTGTTCATTGTCAAGGGATATGTCTTTTAGATCCTGCATTTCTGTTATTAAATCAGAAAGACTTTCTGCCAAGGTTTCATGACTCTCACCTGCCTTAATCACTGCCAAAATGTAGTTGCCTTTTTCACTCATTGCTAATTCCTTCTCATTTAGAATGGTATAAGTGATATTAACAACCTTTATATGCTTTCCAATATTAGGACCATCCCCACTCAATTTTATTTTTAATGTGTCTCCATCTTGGATGACTCCACTGGCTTTTAATCTTCTAATATGTTCAATGATGCTTTCCTTGAAACTGATTTGAACCCCTTCTGCCTCCCCAGGAGTTGGCTTTATCTTCCACGTCTGGTTCAATTTTTTCATATGTTTTATAATTTTGTTTAGACATGGTGGATCATCTGATTTCATAGCAATTTCATGCCATACCTCATTTGATATATTAAATTTATCTTTAAAGTATAACCACATATTCATTTTATCGACCTCAGTTTCATTAATTTTTCCTCATCAGTTTCAGTTAATAGCAATTCATCGTTCTCCATAAAAGTGAAAGTATCCACCACTCCAGTATCATGGTTATAAAGCTCAATTCTTGATGGTACAAAATTGTAGTTCCCAAGAAATGACAATGCTGTCTGACACTGTTCTTTCAGCTGCTTACGCACTCTTGCCTGATGCTGCCTGGAGTACTCGGTGAATTTGTTCCTTTTATCTGGGCCCCTAGTCTTCTTGTTGCTGCTCAGTTTGGCTACCTTGTTTACAAGCTTTTTGAATTTCTGCTTGTACATCTTTTTATTACTCTCAACTGTATCTGTTGCAGTCTTAAGCTGTTCTTCCATCCTCATCCTTTTGGAGGACTCTTCTTCCAAGGATTGCTCCATCATTCTTTTTTCCCCTTTTAGTTTCTTGTTTTCATTCTCAAGATGTACCACTTCTAATTCATTGTGAAATATTGTGAATCTGTACATTAGACCTACTTCCCACACATTCATCAGCCTTTTAACTGAGTTCCCTCCTGATTTTGACGCACGTTTGAGAGCCGAATAAAAGGGATATATCTTCTTAAACACATTTAATATCCGACTGCCAACGATAACACCACGTATTCCTGACTTTAGCAGTATGTCGTCAACAACAGCAGCTAACTACGATTCGTAGGTCTCCCCGTCATCTTGCTTCCTCTCTTTGGATAGTGTATAAATCAATAAACTACAGTATAGAGATATGAAGTAAGAAATTGTTAGTATTAATTTGATATATGCTATACAATTTGCAAGCTATGTATCTGAACGAAGTCAAACAAGTAAAAAACATAAATATGAAGAAATATTTCACAATTTTCTTACTTGCTTATGTCGTGAGTTACGAAGGAGCTGAGCCAAAGAAAGTTCTTTGTTCGCAATCATCGCCAACTGCCGTGACTGAATGAATTAATGAGGTAAACAATACCAAAATGGAGAGAAAGATCCCCAAATGATGAAGATACAGACCCATCAGTCCGAGCTTAATTCTCGATAAATATGTATGAATTTGGTACGAAAATGCGCGCCACATAATGTACTTTCCAAATTCGGTACACAATGACGTTAAGGTACGCTACTTCCAGTTTTCTTCGGCACTTCCGCTCTGCGGGGCCATTCAGGGGCGATTTTCTATACTAGCGACGTACTTATAACCCCCAAAGTCCGAGTCTAAAATGCGATAAATATCGATCAAAATGGCTGTAGTAGATGCTCCATGCATCCAATTTTCACATTCCTCAGGTACCTAAACTATATTTTTAACGTGCGAAGTGCACGAACGAGATAACTACAAATTTTGGGCAAGTATATATAACGGTACACCTGGGGACATCGTCGCCAGTAACACGATATGACTTTTTGTTAACAAAGAGTTTGATATGAACCTTACGAAATTTTCTAATGCAAGTTTAGAACATTTGTTTGAAATAGCGGAGTCTAAATCTGTAACTATGTTTTCCGACAGGCTTTTCACAGTAGGCATTGCAAGCAGGGCCGCCGAGAGGTTTTGTGGGGCCCGGGGCAAAATATCAATTTGGGGCCCTTGATGACGTCATATATGTAACCATAAATCAGTGACGTAATTATGGAGCTGATGAGGGCCTTTACGAAGTTTGTGTTAGGGGCCCCCGTCTCCCTTTTGAGGCTCCAACGCTCTGAAACTCTGTTTCTCTGCATTTTGAGGGCAGTAACCATTGCTCTAACCCAACTGCCGTCCGTTATGTCACTGTCTTTAATCTTCGTTACGTCAAAAACGTAAAGCTCAAACATTTTAGGGGGCCCCTATCAAGTAGAGGGCCCGGGGCAAGTTGCCCCTCCTGCCCCCCTTCCTCTCGGCGGCCCTGATTGCAAGTACGTCGTCTGTCACATCATCTCTGGGAATTGATGTGGCCATATTCTTTTTAGACCACAAATGCCTCTGAAATGTTACCTCGGTCCTCTCGGCAATATGTGCAATATCATTAGGGGTCCATAGACCACCTCGAGACAAAAAATGGACATAATCGTCGCTTTCAAATTCTGTGACCTTCATGGACTGAAGAAGGTACTGCAGCTCTTGGTTTCGTGGTGAATTCCAGTGCGCTGAATTCTTTTTCGATAAAGTGACTGGAGTACATATCCAGTCACTTAGGAAAGCGGGCCAACTTCTTCGGGCGATATGGTAATTTCTTCAACTTTCTTGAGTTAAAAAAGGAACTTATTTAATATTCATTTGCTAAATAATGAATTCGACGTAATAAGATTCAAGGCTTACCTCCACTCTAGTGACATTGCCTCCAATTCCATGTTTGTAGTAGCCAACTAATTTTTGAGCATACATGCCAACCGTGCCGATTTAGGCGGTACAGTACCGATTTGAGTGCTAATGTACCTCCGTACCAACAACGTATGAAATAGTACCGCTTTAAATATTTTCTACGACTTTCATACCGGTTTGACAAATTTTAAAAAAAACAAAGGCAAAAAGGACTTTCGGTTAAGTTTTTGACAATCTCCAAGCAAACGTCCCTCGGCAGTGACTGAAAATAGGCCATTACTATGACTGAAGATGCAATTTAGCCCTTAGTCGCTCATCATGAATGCCTAACATCAACTGCATGCCTCAGCCTGACATCTCCGTTAACAAAAGCTTACAGGAAGTAAAATAACACTCCGCTGACACATACGGCGCACGAATGACAACTTGATTTGCAATGGTAAATAAGATGAATCTTCCCAAAATGCAGGAAATGGCATCTTAGAGACCCTAGAATTCAAAATTTTCTAGTGGGACATGCCCTAAGACCCCCCTAGATGTTTCTCACGCCTTCGGCACTCGACTGTACGACTTTCACGTATACATATGTAGGCATGTATGTTTGAGGAGGAAAGAAAGTTTCCACTCCTTCACCATATTCTGATAAAACATAGCCAGGAATGAATCTTGGTCGAGTTTTTGGCAAAACTGACGAAAACCCTTGACGAAAGCAAGAAATTCACCACTCGGAAATAAGCTTGAAATCACTCCCAAGATTTCTTCTCAGTACAAATTCTCCCCACGCAATTTCTTCATTATTTCCTCCAGTATGTTTGTGAGGATTGCCATATCTATGGGTTGAACATTTTGGGCTAATGATGTCGTTGACCCAACGTTGTCGGGATGTTTACTACGGCAATATCTAGTCAGTCAACCTCTCGACTTACAAATTTTTAGGCAATACACGCACGGAAAATTTTTCGAGCCTTTGACCTATAAAAGAAGACGCTTATAATATAAGCTTATACATGTACTTACACAAATATATCACGATGTAATGTCCTTATACATATTCTTAAAATTTGTATAGGTTGCTTACCTCACTAATCGAGTCCGACACCTCGACATCGAGTTCCTCAGCACTAGCTTCGATAAGCTCAATCGTCTTAGTAAATTCGTTTCAACCTTTGTCCTCTTCAGAATACTCATTCTTTCCTCCCAGACCGACATCTTCATCACTACTCGATTCTAAGTCATGGAATCTCAAAATTCAATGGATATATCGAGTGCTTTCTATTTTCTACGATACGGAAATGACATATATCCTCGTGTCTCCAGTTTGTCGTAGGCACAAAGCTACAATCATCAGCATATGTTGTGAGCTTGATATGCAATGCAAATGGCCTGACTTGAAGGGATCACAGAACTGGGTAATTGTACTTCCAACTAATCACGAGAACGTCTGCCTTCTTCACTTCAGTATAATGCTCCTCAAATGGAAATTCCTCCGTCTCTTGATACTGGAAAGGTCCGCTTTTCATGTCGTTATACCTAACAAAAGAAAATTATCAAAACTCTGTTGTTGAGGAACACCAATGTAGCGACTATGAAATCGAGTGAATACGATCTACAGGGTGTCCCAAAAAACCCGAAAACTATTGAAATCACTTATTGTTAAAATTTGAATGCCCTACGAAAAAGCTGAACGTAATGATGCGTAAAATATTGACAAGGTGCATGTATTAAAATTTATGTAAGAAAATCGCCTTGTAAAGTGCGCGGTTTTTTGCCCGTGGGAATTTAAATTTTACTGTTTTAGACAGCTTCATTATGTATAAAATTACTTATATCAATCATTTATGCACTCGTGGGGACCAACAGAGTGCTAAGGCATTCAAATTCTAACAATTATATTGTTATTGGTGATTTCAATAGTTTTCGTTTTTTTGGGGACTCCCTGTATAAGGCCCCGTCCACACGTATACGTTTTCAAGCGAAAACGGAGACTTTTTTATCCGTTTTCGCCTTCCGTCCACACGTAAACGCTGAATCAGCGTTTTCGAAAGTACCGAAAACGGAGACTTTTGAAAACGGGTTTGAAAGCGGAGACTTTTGAAAACGGAGACTTTTGAAAACGGTGCGTTGCCGTGTGGACGGGCGAAAACGGAGACTTTTGAAAACGGTGTTGGACCCAGTCTGCTAAGTAGAGCATTTTCAAGATGGCGTACAAATTTGCGATTTTCGCTATAATTTTGCAGTCGGTTTCAAGCTTAGCGACTTGTCTCCAACTGAACTTAGCGCTCATAAATCTTCAAGAGCAACATATTCGACGAACGCGCGATATAGGAAAGTTGCTGTTTTTTGCGAGCTCGAACACAAGACTAAAGAGGCTAAGAAAGAAAGCGAGGAAGAGAAGGTTCTGGATAAAACCTGGGAGAACAAGCGCCTGGTGGGACAATTTTATATCTGACAAAGTTTTACCGTCAGAGTGGAAGGATAATTTCAGGATGAGCAAGGATTCGTTATACAAACTCGTCGTCTGACCACACGAAGGCTTCTTTATTTGCGTCACTTGCCTTGGACTTGTTGTTTTGCTTTTTTTTGGCTTTTGACATGTTAAATATGCGCAATAATACAGCATTTAAATACAGTTTACGTACCATCCTGCCGCCGTACCAACTGTAAAGTTATTGCAGGCTCAGCTTACCTGAACATGCGCTTAACCCGAGGAAGCGTTTTCAACCGTTTTCATCGTTGTCGTGTGGACAGGCAAAAACGCTGCAAAAACGATCGTGTGGACGCAAATATTTTGATCCGTTTTCGGTTTAATGAAAACGGAGACATTTGAAAACGTATACGTGTGGACGTGGCCTAAATGACGCCATCATGCTGGGAAGATTTTAATAGTCATTTTGGAATCCTCCAGCGGTCAAATTTTATACAGGTGAATAGTAAAGTCTACTTGCCAATCAACAGCAGTTCCTGTTACCTGCCTGACTATTTCCAATATTCGAGTTACAAGATGACTGAGAAGAGAAGTTGGCTTATAAATCGTTTTGTAAACCATCTTTTGTAACCAAGGTGAGTTAAAAGTTGACATTATAAGTCAACTTAACTCATAATTCGTCCTTTGAAATAGGTCGACTAACTTACTCGACGACGTATAAGTCAACTTAAAGTACAATCCAATTAGTATGCTGTAAACCGGATACAGCATGTCGTCCTGATTTAAATAAACTTTTCTTTCCTATTTCTCTGGTAAAATTTCCTAAAACTTCAAAATAGACGGTAAATACCGTTTTTATTCCAAAAGACGCCCTGGGCATTTATTAAAAATTGAGCTCTAAAGTGACGCGTTTATTAGAGAGGGGTGTATATTTCAAAATTTAATATTTCAACCTTAAAAATCGAAAATGTTCACACCATTGCACGCAAGTGTTCACATAATGTCAATTTCACGGTCGTCATCGGTAGTAATAAACGAGAGAAGGTTCGTTAACTACGCTCTCAACATCTGAACGAGCGAATAAAAACAAAAAAAATTTAACACAATCAGTCATGAAATTTTCACTAAATTTCTATCTCATCAAAATCTCTCAAACGTTCATCATCTGCGTCCTCAAAATCCGAATCAGCGATGACCTTGAAAGGATCAGCCCTAACGTGTTCTTGCAGGACTGAAAGTTGAGACTGGAGCTGTCTCGCTCCAGTCTCACATGGCTGTTCTTCCTCTAAACAGAGAATGAAATTCTTCATATCCGTCGACTGGAAAGTTAAGCGCGCAGGTTTTGAAGGATTTTACATTTTTACGAACGGGCCCATTTGGTTTACGGGGGCGCGTTTCTTGGAATGAGGCTTTTATTGAAGGGAGCGTGTTTATTAAATATTTTGATGAGTTGAGAGGGCGTTTATTAGATAGTGGGCGTCTATTGGAATAAATACGCTATGGACATTTAAGTGCATAAGTATTTTAAGAAAGATACAATATTCGCGTCCGAATGGCATGGCACTTATTCTATCGTTCACCTTGTAAATCCCATACAGTTCGGCCGCTCATATTTTATTTGTAACTTCTAAAACGACTTGGAATCGTCCTTTGAAACAAAATGAGTTATAAGACGACTTTTGAAAAGAAAAGTAGAAGAGGTATAGCCCTTCAGCGGCTCCATAGTGAATGGAATCATGGCGACTGAAAATTTGCTGCCGAGAGTCCTCGGGCGGCAAATGCCAAAGATCTAGACCGACCTCTCCATCTTCTTCTGGCAACGAGTTCCGTGACTGCTCAGATGTCGAAACCCCACACGCGAAAGAATCGGCGAGTGCGGCAAACTCCAAATTAAAATTTCATCATTAACTGATATCAGTCATACCAGTTCATCACTTCTCTCCACCCATCTTGTTACTGCCTGTTATTTACTCGTAATTGCTCATTACCAACAAACTCAGATGGTGCTGATTTCAGTGGATCTGAATAGTTGACTAGACTATTTTTTTTTAATTTAATCTTGATTTTGATTTTTATAAAATTTTGCAACAAACGTCAAACGGTGAGTGGATCCCTTCGGTGACTCGTAAAATCTATGTTTATTTTCAAACTTCGGATTTTAATGCAAAAGTACAAGATTGACGTCAAAGTACCGCTGCTCTTTCTGCTCTTCTTGGAGCGAAAATTGATGTTCCAAATTTAATTAAGGCTGAATGAATCCTTCATGTAAAAAATTCAACTTAGTTTCCCAGTAAATAAATAGTTGAAGGCACAGCGTATTATTGTCTTCAGTCAGTGAATTATACATCAAACAGTCAATTGGGGGAAAGCAGACAATATTTTACGAAAGATCAGTAAGGACATCGTTGCAATCGTATTCCGTTCGACGATTCTTAGGCATGCAAGCATCCGGCTTAAATCAAAGGAATAATTTTAAGAGATGCTCGATAAACCTCAGAAAAATAGTCCAGCTTGATTTAGTTCATTTTTCGATGGTAACCGGTTATGTTTTGGCGCCACAAGCGCAAAGATTCCATTATACCCCATCATGAATGGTGTACCAAAAACACTAATACAAAATGATACTGATGCTAACAATGCACAGAACAACGTTAGTGGATAAGCTGCGAAATTCTCTTTTAAAACCTACAATTCAAAAATACTGGGACAATCCTTAAAAATCAATTAGCTTTCCACGCCCCCCTTCCTCCTATAAACATCGCAAGTTTCTGCTCAATTTGTCACCTTGTGTGAAACAAAGTAACCTGACTTGGTGGAATGAAGCTACATTGTCGGCGAAGGTTAGGAGGAAGCGATATGAACTGTTTAGTGTTTGGTATGGTGAGCAGGGAGTCATTTGTATTGCTGTTCCAGGCATTTTTGAAGGGGAACAAAAAAAAATTCAGCAAGTAGCCCTAAACATCAGGAAGTCGCATGTTTCGCAAGCTATAAACTCAAAAAAGGTTTCGGAGCCCCAAATTGGAACCGAACCCGCAACATTCTGATTAGCGGTGGCGAGGTCGATTCATGTAAAAAGCCAGTAAAAGACTAAGAAAATTTGCTCACTCGTGATTTACAAACACCAAGCAACCACATCCAGTAGTCCTGGACATTACATGCTCTCAACACTTTGAGCTCCACGTATCCCACCTGCAGAAAAATTAAAATTGCAAAACCAAATGAAAAAATGCCAAAAATCGGTATTTCTACTCTACAAAGAATGCAATTATCAGCACCCTTCCCAATCAACCTAAGTCCCATGCCCTACGGACGATGACCATCGGTTGATCCTGAAACCTTTAATGTTTGGATTTCTTTAGAAAACGTATTTCATTTCTACCGAATAACAATGCCTTCTATTTATAGACCACAAAATTTTAAAAAATTTCAATAGACAACTACTTCAGTGGTAAAGTGTCGAAAGACAATAATGGAGAAACAAAAGTGATCAACATCCTCAAACATGCCCCATCTTCTCTCCCATAGTCTATTGCAATAGCAAGTAGTATTAGCAAGTATTACAACATTAGTAAAGATCTCATCAGAAAGTTAGCTACTGTCAACAAAGCTTCGTTTATGAAAAGATTTTACTGTTTCACGTATATTTCTCTCGGAAATTTAGTTAAGCAAGAGACAGTTAAAGGAGACGTAACAATCCATCGGATTTGAAGGACAAGATCTAGAGAAGCAGAGACGCAATACAGGATTTCCTAATCAGGAAAAATAAAAAAAATAAAAACATTCTACTTTCAATAGCAGGTCGCGGGAATACCTGCAGTAAAATTTTGCAATTTAGTATCGAGTCCGAAAAACGCTTCAAGTAAAATTTTAATTCTAAGGCTTAAAATAATACTGGTAAAGATAAGATTTGTTTTAAGAAAAAAATACCACATTTTTGGTGACAAGAACGATATTTCTCTTTTATGATAAGAAACTACCAACATTCACCCTACCCATGGTTAGTTACATCCTTGTTAGCGTCGTTTATTGCGCCAATTGTAACAAATCTTACGGAAGTTGCTTTAGGTTTCACAATTTTTGGCGGGGAAGGGTTAAGGGGAAAGCTAAGTGTTGAGGCGGAAACGTTATTTTCAAGTAAAAATGCAGCAAATCTTTCGTTAATAACATTAACTGAAACCGACGAGCTGTTCAAGAGGAGGGTCATGGTCCTCCAGCCAACCTTCCACCGGTAGCAAGATACAGGTATACAATGTTAAAATGATCCAAAAGAGGGCCAAAATCATGTCCAAAACCTTATGCATAAGTGTAAGTGAAAACTGTGTCAAAAATTGAAAAATAGTTACACCATATAGGGAAGGGTGGCAATGATAAAGAGCTCGTTGATCTTATATTGTAAACATTAATCTCTCTCTTTTCGATCCGAATCCGACTTTTATTTTATCCTGGCTAACGCCAGACGATTTCACTGCTCAAGGAGAGATGTTTCAGGTCCGGAAAGGATTAACCCACCCATTCTTTTGCAACGTTTGCCAGCATTTTCCCGGGATGTCATATTTCAAGAATGCCTTCCGAATTAAGCACGCAAAGTTTGATGGGACATACCAGTTCGGTAGTTGACGTGTATCTTGACGTTTGAAACATTTTGACAATTTCCACAGAAAAGATGAGGTTAGTTTTGAAAACTCTACAGATATAAGAGAAAGTTCAATGTTCAGTACTTTGTAGGAAGAATGGCGAAAGACAGCCCAAGAAGAAGCAGTTTGTTCGAAGTTGGTTTTCCAATACAAAAAGACCGTGGCTCGAGTATTGTCAACATTCAATCTAGCATTTACGAGCATCGGCCACAAAAAGTCACTTTCGAAAATACCTACAAAATGGAGCCTGAAAAGAAACCAGACCTGAAAGAAATTAAGAAAATTATGGAACACACGCGGGAGTCCTTCCGTCATAATGCAGTCTACGAAGCTGGTCGCTGCCGTACTTTTATAAACACTGTATCGTTGGGAATTCGTGAGCAAGTTAAACTTTTGGATTATGAACGGTACAAAGTGATCTGTCTGGTAAATATCGGTTCGATCCCCGTCTGCGGCTCAGAAATCGTTTTTCTGAGGATAGAGCTTGGCGATCGTTCATCTATCATCTCAAGCTATCTCCAAGCTCACACACTTCTAAAATATTAATTTCATTTTGGTTTTTTCTCGATCCAAGTTACAAGTGAATGACTAAACATACAAACCACAAAGTAAACTAATCAAAAATGCTATTTCAATCCTGAAACTTAGATATTTTACGCACGTTCTAAAGACAACAGCAAAACATATATTTTGACCTTGACGATGAAGCTTGACGGAGGATGAAGAAAACCAACGTTACCCGGAAGTAAAAGTAGTATCCGGTCGCCGTCACTGTCGCTGGAAAAGGCATTTATTAAGTTTCTTAGTTCTGTAGAATACGAGTAATATTTCGAATGTGGGGGCTTGGAGATATTCATGGGTGTCCGTTGGATGATCATCAAGTTCAAATTAACTTCAGAAAAACGATTTCTGGGCCCCAAAAAGGGAAGTTGCATAGGCGGAACATACTGTCGAACTCGCATTATAGCTCATTCATCTGTGTCGCGGTAGCCTAATGGTTAAAGCGTCTCACTGGTCATCATCAGATTGCAAGTTCGATCCACCTGTGGGTCTGAGAAATCGTTTTTCTGGTGTTAGTTTTGAGGTTTACAAAAGTCCAACGAACATCCAAGAAAATTGCTTCCTACAGGCCTGCAACATAACAGTTGATAGTATAGCCAAGATGCTAAGCCGCGTTAAAAAACAAAGTACCAGGCCCCTTCAATCCAAACACCAAGTTAATTAAATATTTTGAAAAATACTTTTCTGTCTTGTTATTTCAAGTTTTTAATAAATCATTTTCATTTAGTTCATTTCTAGACATCTGGAAAATTTCAAACGTCTGCGGAATTCCGAAGTGTAAACCGTGCTCTGCAATGGACAACTTGAGACTAATAATTTCCTTAGCGAGCATTTTATCAAAGGGACAAGAATCTTATGCTACAGAATGAATTCTAGTTTAGATGACATCCATAATAACATCGGTGAATACCGTTTCGAAGGCTGACCAGGAACAGCGTTATCCAAGCCTTGGTCTATCATTTTCATAAATGGCAATCAGAAATCTAGGAAAACTTATTCGCATTGTACTTCTCGGTTTTCAATAAATTATTTCTTTTATTTAATAGGTTATATTGAGCTCTTAGAAGCCTTTCCCCAAATCGTTGTGCAATCACCATTGATAGATTGATTTGGGTCATATCTCCAAGGTAGGTCAGAAATAACGACATTAAAGGCGAGAAGTCTGACCTTAAAACAACCAAGGGAGGGGTTCCACCAGATAGTAAGCTTAGTCGAATAGCTTTTATAATTAAACAAAGCACTTTTCCCGTGGCTATTACCCTCAACGAGCAGGATAAGATAAAGGATGCGGTCGAAGAACAAGACACTATGATACTCATGGGTGATACAACTGCCCGAGATGATCAATGTAATAAATCCTCTTCTTGTATTCCGGTTGGATATACCTAATGAATAGTACATAAAGCAATTTGTACAGGGCGAAAAGAAAATGGAACAGAACGGGAAAAAGTGCATGAAAATTCTAATAGATTTCAGGAATAAATAAATCAGACACAATCTTATAAATTTAAACAATAGGTAAAAGATGATTTAAAATGGAATGCTAATACGAAATACATTACTAAGGAAACTGGGAAGCTTCATATTTTTTCGTTTATTAAAGGTAAAGAGTTATGGAAACCCCAGGTCTGACTTGTTGACATTATATTGCGCTGCAATTCAAAGTGTGCTGCAGTGCCGGCCGCAAGTCTGGAGTGGGGGGTAAACCCACGTGCAGATAAAGAACATTGAAAGAAATCAAGCTCGCGCGCTCAGAATAATTTTTCCACCATGTGACTATAACCAGGCATTCTTCCAAATTACAGACCTTAGAGGAGCATATAGGCACTATTTATGCGTCTCCATAATAAAGGATATGCTACATCCATCTCATAGATTGCACGCCTTACTAACAAAGAAACTGGAGGACGTTAAGGAAAGGGATACTAAGGCAAATGTCAAAGGATTTATAGTTTTTTCGGTTAGACTGATTGTTTTAAGTATAGTATTGAACATTGATCTATGTCATCGATAAGTACAATTTTAGATTATTAGATTAAGATTTTACAAGTTTTAGCCACATACACTCATGACAATATCTATTCTTAGAAATTAGAGTACTAAGTAGTTAGTAAGGTTTTAAGGTATCACTGAAAATGTTTTAATTATAAAATATTAATATCATAACGTATCTTATACACCTTTTGTTGTTCATTACCAGAAAATATACTATCATTAACGCCAATCTCCAATTCACTAACGCATAAATACATTCATTTTATTCAATCGACATTCATTAACGTAGATACGCAACCATTTGCATCGAAGGGAATTCTGTAGCGCCAACAGACGATCATTAACACCATTCTACTATACATTAGGGAAAATAAATTTCAATTCGACAAGATATTTTTTTCGTGTTATTGAAATTTTATTATCCCCAATGTATAGAAGAATGGCATTAATGGTTGTCTGTTGGCATATTGGAATGCCCTTTGATGCAAATGATTGCGTATCTACGCTAGTGAATGTCGATTGAATAAAATGAATGTATGATTGCGTTAATAAATTTGAGGTGGACGTTAATGATTGTACATATTCTGGTAATGAGAAACAAAAGGTGTATTATTGGATAGAAAATAAAATAGTGTGCTGCGTAGGCACTATTGAAATCTTAGGGGAATGCTCGGAAAGGTCTGAGTAATGCCGAAATGTAAAGAGTAGTTTTCTAACGTTTCGGCATTACTCAGACCTTTCCGAGCATTTCTCTATTATTGGATAGGTCTAATTTTACGTTATGTCCATGTAATAATGCGTTCTACAGCTTCATTGACAAATTCACAGTTGGACTTTCGACTCCAAAATCTCGCAAAAGATTCACGATTATAACTTTTTGCAGGAAGTGTCACATCATTTAACATTGAGCAAATTTTACATGGCCATTCCGGGATAGGAGATGCTACGTAGTACAGTTTTCTCCAAGCAAAATATTGATTGTACGCCGTGTCATTCCTATCCAACATAACCAAGTAGTCCGCAAGCTGTTTAACAGACACGAAATCCAATGCGTTCACAAAAGAACCAGGGACAGCAAGATTTCTGTCTGTGTAATTACCACCTCCAAGTACTACGGGAACAATGTTATTTAGGAGAGAGTTGCTCCAGTATTTCTCCGTAATATAATCAACACAATATTCGTTCTCAAACGCCAAGTAAAATTTATATCTTCTCAGTTTCTTCAAACATGAATCTCCTCGTCGACATTTTTCGGGTTGTGAAAATTTTGGAGCGCAGGCCCCGTAAACGTCAACAGGTATATATTCCATCAACTTCTTGACAAACCTATCACGTGGTGCACCGCAATGACTGACCATCCAGGCAACAAGCCTGTCTTTACCGAATACGTAATTTTCGCCGGCCTGTGCTTCTTTGTTTTCTTCATGCGGATGGTAGAAGAAGTAAGGCACGAAGATATCCGAACTCAACTTGTAGGTCATGGTCCAATTGAACACATTGTCGAACAAAGGTAAATCCGAGTGGAATCCAAAATTTATCGGATTCTCGTGAATAAAGAATATCCATCGCTGGTCAGCTCGCCTCATCCTTCTTATCTGACGAAGATTGTTAACGTCGATATCTTGGCCATGAAAGATAATTGCATCGCTTTTATTAAATTCTTCCTTATCGTACGAAATTCTACAGTTTCTGACTTTACATGGTTCTTTGTTCCAGTTGGTAAATTGATAGTCATTCCCGATACCGGACCACGGTTTTACTCCGAAGAGGGACGTGTAAAGCAGCATCAATTTTGACGGTACTTCTGCTTTCAAAATTTCTGTTTTTTCGATCTTGTTCAAATCAGGTGCTTTCTGTTTAATTGCAAGATTGGGTATAGTGATAACATTCATTCTTCCATAAGTAAAGAACAATGATATCAAAATCATAGAAGATATTGCAATCAGGAGCCTGTACAACGTTAACCGCTGAACTGCAAAGCAGTAAAGAGAAAATGTCATCATTGCGCACGATAATGATAATCAAAAACAAAAGAGCAGTGTCTTTCGGGCTTTGATGACGACGAAGTCTAGATGAAGTATAAATTAATAAAATAATAATTTAATTTTAGACCTTTGCTTAGCAGGTGTTTCTCTCAGTTAAATTAAATCGTCATGCGTTAAACAAAATAAAACTGTTATAGAGACTTACATATACCGTTGGAAAATTATGAAATAAGGAAGCCAGCGGTTGAGCTGCAACTTTATCTTAGAAAGTCAACGTACATCTCGAGACATTTAGAGGTGTTGAGTGGCGTTTTAGTCAGTTTCATTACCAGTTTTTAAGTCAGTCGAGAGGAGCCGGTTGTTCAAAGTACGATTAGCGCTAATCAAGGGTTACCAGTTAATCTGTTGTTTTGATCTTGTTTATTTTGATTGAACAATCTAGTCCAGACTTCATAGCTTAAAACCTTTTTGCATAAACCCAAAATCGGTAGAAGAAAATTCCAACTTCTCTCAGCAACATGATCGGACAGGTGTCCACAACATTTTCGCTAATCCTGGATTAAGTTAATCGCCTTTGAACAACCGGGCCCAGGTCCATAATCGCGAGACACAAAAATGCTCGTGTAACAGTAGGCAGGCTTAGCGGTAACCAAATTGAATACGTTCAGCTACGCGAATATCTGTGTTTTAGGAACATTCTTTGTAAATATTAAAGAAAAATTACATCACTATCGGGCTGCCTATAATCAAAATAATGGCAGCCACCACTAATCTAGCGATTGACCGACCCATTGTTCTGTATTCTCTTGTAACAGCTGTTTTCGGGCAGTTTAGAATAGCGTGATCGTCTAAAGCCTTCATTATATGAAGACTAGGTAGCCCGGTTAAAGGGGTAAACTTTGACCCCTTTAACCCCTTCGTCCCCCGTGGCCGGGACGATTAAGTTTTGGTATTACCTGAAGTGTGCTGGCCTCCTTGCCGAGCTGGATTTTTGCGTGGATCGACTTTGAGCGCATGTTCCTTGATTGTAAGCTAGCCTTGTTGCCGGGCTCGTTCATTTTGATTATAACTGAGATGAGCTGGCTCGTTTACCGGACTGGCCCGGTTGGCATCAACCGAGCTGGCCCGGTAAACGGGCTGGCTCATTACCATGTAATCACATTATTTTCTTCAGTGGCTTAATCATTGTTTGGCGGGCAGGCCCGTTTAGCTAGCTGGCCCGGTAGTCGGGTCAGCTAGTGTCATGTAATCAGGGCCTAAGGCTTATTGTTAATTAATTGAAGAAGAAACATCTCGCATCATAAAACAAATATTCTCAGATCTAAACCATTTGAGAGAGATGACTCATTTCCCCTCGGTTGTCATACCAGACAACAGCCATGGCATTTGTGATCTGTCAAACTTTACTAGAAAGGAATTTTCGTAGCCTTCTGTCCGTCACTGTGGAATGTAGAATGTCAAAATCCCTTCGCTAAATGTCAAAATCCCTTTTGAACAACCAGGCTTGAGTAGTCTTGAGAAACTGTTTGTGGTGTTTGTAGATACGTACGTTTCAATGGCCTTGTTGGCGGTGATCTTTTGAGTCAAATGATTCGGGCTATATCAAGATGAAAGGAAAAGTGTTTGTACCTTTTCTAACTGAAGGCGGCAGCAATCAGATTATCGAATTATTGAAGTATTTTCCAGTCCTTTCTTTTCTGAACCAATCCACTGAACACGCGAAGAAAATGATACAAGCATTATGCGAACTATACCAATTAAAGTTATGCTTACGGTCACCCGTAGAATTCAGAGCAGATTCATCAAAAACTCATTAAGATAGGACCGCGACGGAGGTTTGGACATTATGTTGTCCTATTTGCATAAAATCTTGACAACTTTCAGTCTGAAAGGAATATTAGTACCCAGTCAAAAAATTTGAAATAAACGCATGATAAAGTTTTAATCTGACGTTTCGTTGTACATTACAACTTCGTCAGAGATAAAGTTATGACAATGATTAGGCCAAAATATATTTACAAGTTAGCATCATTTAACCAATCAGAGAAAATTAGAAGTTAAAAGTATGAAGAAAGAGGCAAAGAGACGGTGGGGTAGAGGGTTAAGAGGTGATGAAAATCAAATACGAAATGTCTCCACATCTACTTGACCCCCTTGTTTCCTCTTTCTTGATTTTATCACCTCTTTAGCCTGGTTCATACGAGTGATGCAAACTCACACGTAAGCACAAGTAAAATTTACATATGAACGGGGCTAAAACAAACACAAGCACGTGGCAAAAGAACTTTTGTTTTCTCTTTTCTCTGCCTCTTATGTTTATGCTGGTGCTTGCGTTTTTTTCGTGTGCTTGTGCTTAAAGCCTGTTTTACACGTGAGCATAAACATAAGCGCAAGGACAAAACATAGAGCAAAACAAAGGAATGAAGTCAAGCCTAAAACATAAGGATCGTCGCAAGCATAGGCAGATCTTAACCCGGGTTTCCATATAGTTGTAATTGTTGTAGTTCAGTCGGCAATTAACGCCGAATCCATTACGATAATTGTGTTTCCACACAGTTGTAATTGTTGTAACTTAGCAACAGCCAGCGGGTGATTCGAAAAAAAATTGGACTTGGTCGAGAGCTAGAACTTTGCTTCGAACAGTAGACATTGTCATAAAATATTTCTTACAACTACGATAATAACAAAGGGTATTACAATTTGCCTTAGCAAGGATTCGCAAAAACTCAAGGAAACGGAAACATAAAATGTTTGCTTTTTTGTCTCAAAATACAACCTGCGATCTTTGGAAGGTAGCTGTGTAAACCCAAGCAACATCCATGAACGGTTTGTCAAGCCTTGTTTCCATATACCGTAAATAATCGATTAAGCACCGCTAACCGAATAAGCGCCGCACCTTTACCGAAAATAATTTAATAAGCGTCTCTCTCGAATTAGCGCCGCGGTGCCAATTTGAGGATTTATAAATAAACGCTGCATCGAGATATCATAACATGATTGAGAAAGGAGATCACGACCAGTTCTAAAGTTTTAATGTAGGATATCTCTTACAATTGGGTTCAAATAATAATTCTAGGTGTATAAATTTCTCCTCTTTCTTGCTCAACTCTGAGTCTAACACCTGTGCATGTCGTCGATTTACGGTGTATCCTGTAAACTTTGCGGGAACCACAGGCCCAACCTCGTGCCTTATCTTCCCCGTAACTTCAGCTAAGACGCTATTTGATTCGTCCGCCTTCAGAAAATAATCAGTTAGACTTGAAAGCTCTGTAGGGACGTGCCCGACAATAATACGTGCCTTCTTTATTCTCTATATATTACACTAAATGTTTTACCCGTCTTTCAAATAAGCGCCGCTTTCGAATAAGCGCCGCTCTCAAATAAACGCCGCATTTTTAACTGGAAAAATGCAAATAAGCGCCGCGGCGCTTAATCGATCATTTACGGTAGTTGTAATTGTTGTAGTTCAGTCGACGACTGTCGGTGATTCCATTACAACAATTGCTTTTCCATATAGTTGTAATTGTAACTTAGGCATCGATTTCCCGTTAGTACTCAGGACATCTCGTTTTAGAGATCGCCTATTTATGTTCAAACTACGCTAGCGGGTGATTTGGAAAAATTTAGACCTGGGAGAAAGCCACAATTTGGCTTCGAACGCGTTGTCGTAAAATATTCCTCACCTTAAAACGCTGAATGTAGTTGGCAAAGTTAAGTCGAAGGTTACAGGTACAATACCAAAAGGTGTTGCGGCTTGCCTTATCAAGAATTCGCAAAAAATCAAGGTAGAGGAAACATAAATTGATTCAGTGCTTTTTTTCGCAAAACACAACCTACGATCTTTGGAAAACGGCTGGGTACATACGAGCAACATTGTTTTTTTACACACTTCTCGGCGTTAGGATATCTCATGAAACACTCAGTTTCTCGTACGTATTTACTCGATTAAGCGCCTCCCCCGATTTAGCGCCGCAACCGAAACACTAAAAATTTGGAGTGCCGCGTAGCTTAGTCGATTTGATTTCCAAACACTGAGGCGTGAGTTGAAAAAGCGAGGCGATAGCTGAGATTTTTAACCGTCATTGAAAAACTTGGAAATCACATCGAACACAACCTTTTAATATGGTATATCCCGTGGAAAGATTCCGTGTATTAGAGAAAAACCGTTCAAAATTGTCACTTACAACTTTATGTTAATAGATAGATAGATAGATAGATAGATAGATAGATAGATAGATAGATAGATAGATAGATAGATAGATAGGTAGGTAGGTAGGTAGGTAAGTAAGTAGGTAGGTAGGTAGGTAGGTAGGTAGGTAGGTAGATAGGTAGGTAGATAAATTTATTAAAATTACATCGCAGTCCAAAAAAAAAGGTGAATCTCGTAATTATTGACATTTAAAAATTTTTCCAATAAAACTTTTATCTATACTATACTACCCGATGTATCTGACAAGCAATTTTTTTAATGAATAACTTTAATTAAGTTTAAAACTAATTTATAACATTAAATTAACTAAGTAATATTATTAAAAAGTTTAAAAATTTAACAAATATACAAATTAGAGTATGGGCGGACGTTTCATTAATCGCACATAGCGAAAATAAAAGAGTTCCTTGTTCTATTCGTTTGAACGCTTGGGATGTCAAAATTTCGCTGATTTCGTAACTTATAATATGGATTATATCTTTCTGGTAATAAGTTATTGAGTTTATGGCTTGGACCTAAAGTTATAGATTAAAAAAGTTTATTACACAGATGTTCATGATGGTCCTTCATGGGTTTAAAGCCTAAACTTTCAAGAGCAGTATAATAATCCGAGTTTGCCATAATAATAGTTATGGCCCTTTTCTAAAGACGCAACAACTCACTTTTTAAGTATTGCGGTAAGGAATGATAAAAAGCTGGTATTCCATAATCTACGACCGATCTAATGCACGATACCTAAAACAACGCCAAATCTTGCGGTGGTACTTTAGCCCGCCTTAATTGTACTAAAAAATACAATCTTTTACCAACTTTCTTTATAACCGCATCTATGTGGGCATTTCAGGTCAAGTTGTTACTAATAGCCAAGCCTAACAGTTTGACGCAATTCACTACTTCTAACTCCTTGCCATTAACAACTACAGGATCAAAAACTGCAGGTAGCTTCGCAAATGCAATTCTTAATTCTTTACATTTGCTCGGATTTAAGTGGACTCTGTTTTCACGTGACCACTCCATAACACGATCAACTATAGATTGGGCGTCGCTGACTTCCTCCTTGGGAACTATCTCGGACGTTGTCGTATCATCTACACATTTCCAAACATGATGATCGTTGATTACTAGGTCATTGATCATAAGGGTAAACAACCAAGATCCCAAATTTGTTCCCTGTGGTACACGAGAAGGGACTGATCCCCACTTGATTATCCCATTGACGACACTTCTAGGTAAATCCAGGTTACATAACTTATCAATTAGAATGTTGTGTTCAATGAGATCGAAAGCTTTACGATAATCAAATAATATAGTTCTTACAGTTGCCCTATTGCCATCAGTCCCTGGATACCAGTGATGCAACATACAAATTAAAGCTATCGTGGTAGAAGATTTTGAAATTACTCCAAACTGATTCACATCAATTACTTTTAATATTGCTGGTTTACCCTAGTCTTCTACCAAGAACTCTTCCGCCACTTTGGGAGCACAAGGTGTGAGCGAAATAGGTCTTAAGTCTTTTTTGAGATCGTGAACGGACTTTGTTTTCGGTACTGGTGATACATCAGCCATCTTCCAAACGGTGGGTAAACATTGCTCACGATAGGAAGCATTTAGGACGTGCATTAGGGGAAAGGGCCACCATGTTCGAATATTCCTTTAAAAACCAGTTTGGTATGTTATCAGACCCAGACGCTTTACCTGGGTTAAGCTTCGCCAAAGCCTTCTGTACCCGACTCTCAGTTATATTTAAGAACTCCGGCGACTCCTCCAAGAGAAGACGTGCTGGTTGAACTCGTAAGCGGTACTCTTGATAGGGTTCCAAAAAGCTGCATTAATAGCATTAGCTTGTTCATATTGCGAGAGATTCGAAAACTCGTCAACACTCATTTGACATGTTACATCACTGTTTTTGATTTTTATATTGCTAAGACGTTTCACTTCTTTCCACCATCTCTTCGGATTTTCCCATTTCAGTTGCTGTATCTTCAATTTATAATATTTTGCTCTGTATTTTTTCTTTTCTCTGTTGACTAAATTTCTATAATACTTAAATTTAGCAGAATTTGTACCATGTTTGTTAAACTTTTCTGTCTTTTCAGAATGAGAGATTTTAATTTCTGAGTCATCCATGAAGCATCAGCCATGCAGATCCGAATCTGTTTTTCCGGCATAAGTAAATCTAGGCCAGTATGCTCTACACCATAAAAGGTATTCCACATTTCTTCACAACTATTCAAAGGGGCAAACATCGAAGACCAATCCAGGAGGCTCATATATCTTCCTATTTCATCCTTACGGCTTCTCCGTCGGTCACGTCTTGTAATCACTTTCTTGGTGTTACTTTTATGTTTTTCAACTTTAGGTGAAGCCACGACAGTGTTATGGTCAGATAGGCCAAATGGTGGATAAGCTTGCGGCGAATAATAGTAGTCATGCATATTAGTTAACACAAGGTCTAGTGTGGCATTTCCCCGTGTAGGTACTTCCACTATTTGCTTAAGGCGAAATTGGTTTAATAGTCCGCTAATGTCTAGGCGATTAAAACCACCGGTCACTAAAATGCCACAATTTGGGTGTTTTGACTCCGCTAGGGTGAGTGAGTTAAACAAATGTTCACGAATAGATCTCTCATCCGATCTTGGTGGATTATATACCACTCCAGTAACTATACATGAGAAGCACCTAGGTAAGCGATTAGGTCTCAAATATAGCCATAAGGTCTCGTGATCTTCACAACAATTAAATTCATTTATTTGCTTAAAGTTGCATTTGTCGTCTTTTATGTAAACGCATACTCCACCATGTTGGTCCCTCTGTTTCTACGGAGAACGGTAAAGCCAGGGATGTTAACAACGCTTTGGGATATAGACTTTTTTAACCAATTCTCAGTGATGAAAGCCAAATTTAATTCATGACGATATAAAAAGTCTCTCACTTCATCTAGTTTAGTAACTAAGGACATCACATTACTTAGCATCAATTTAACGACTTTGGAAGGTGTTTTATGGCTTCGTGTAGACCTTACAGATCCACCATTTTGAAGACAATCAATGACAATAAGATTGTTGGTATTCTTTGTAAAAGTTCTTTGCCTAACTAAGGATCCATTCGTATCGAGTGTTTCTTTTCGTATATTAAAACTGGTGTAATGAAAGTTTTTAAAAGGTCGACTTGCAACCCGTACTGGAAGAGCGTAAGATAATATTTGATAATTACCTTCACCGTCGTTCAGGACCTTGTTATTCGACTCACAAGATTTAACTTGGTGCTCATTTTCTTTGTGTTTTACAATTACATTTTAACTGGAAACCAAGCAAACCCCTAGGAAGAATAGGAAGATTAACAGAGTCCAAATGCCCAGAAGAGTTAATTGGGAGGTAATGGAATTTTCGGGTGGGGCATGAAATGCTGAGAGTTCAAACGTAGAACTTTTCATGTGCCAAATCTAATGTTTATGAGCAAAATTATTTTTTTCAAATTGATTTCCATTTGATTCGGCACATGAAAAATTCGAAGTTTGAACGAAGTCTTAGATCCTAAATGCAATAAGTTTTGCGATAGATTTCGCGAGGGAGGATGACCTAAAAGACTGAACTCCAATTTACACTACAGGAAAACTGTATCTTAGGAGCAAGTTCCGGGTACCAGGTCTCGACCATTTGCCCATTGCGAAAAACTTTTTGGGATCACCTCCAACATTAGTAACCAGGCTTGCGACTCGGTCGCCAAGCTGCCTGGCCCAGTGAAATCAATTCCCATATCTGGAATACTAACTGGCCAATGAAAAGGGAAGCCAAAATGGCCGCCCATGGAGGACAATTTTGGACGTCAGTTTCAGTCCCCTACGCGGGCTTGTACGTCAGTTTTAGTCTTCCGCGCGACATTTTTTACATTTTCTAACGAGTTTTCTTTGGAAATACACACAAAACATGCCTTCAAAATATAGAAATAAGTCTAAGAATTTTAAATATATTTCAACAAAGTCAAATCGAGTTACAGGTCATATATTTTCACGAAAATAAATTACGAAATATACAAGAAACCTGATAAAACGGTCTCGAAAAGTTACCTGAAGAAACTATTAAGTGCAAGTCCTTTTTTTTCATGGTTATTTTACTATCTTCAGACAATTTAGTACACTTCTTAGGCCACACGGCAATAATGAATCTTTTTAAATACTCGATTATGTAAAATTGGTCCACTAGTATTTTGTCTAAACACTTTTTCCATGGTTAGGAATGTTTCTGAAGTCTAACCAAAGAAAAACTAAAGATTAAAGTCATGCAAAGGACTGGAACTGACGTACAAGACCGTGAAGAGGACTGAAACTGACGTCCAAAATTTCCCTCCATGGGCGGCCATCTTGGCTTCACTTTTCATTGGCCAGTTAGCATTCCAGATATGGAAATCGAGTTCACTGGCCTGGCCATGTAAACGGAAGTGCAAAATTAGTGCCTCTTTAAGTAGTCCTGGTTAGTTGAGTACCTTCTATTGTGCACTACGAGCGTGATTTTTTTGTAGAGTCAGTGCGAACCAAGTGAAACAGCCCGTCACTCTGATTCTTTAACCAGTATCCTTAGTGGGATACTTGTCATGTGGCCCTAAAAGCTCTGCATTTGAGGCAACTTGGCTCACCCAACTTCTGCTGATGAAAGTCGTATGAAACAAAACCACAAATTTCTGTGATGGAAAAATACAGGATTATCGTTCTCATTGCTGTTTAACCACTAAACAGTGTTTTGTACTGTAGTATATTTTGCACTAATTGATCGTCTCGTTCGTCTGTCTCCGAGGTGATCGTGTCCGAACCATTCCACGCTCAATACAGTTTTAGGCCATAATTTGGGCGTCGATACCAATACATTTTGTTAAAATGAACCTGTGCTGACTGTAGTAACTTACTAAATCTTTAATGTTTAATCTTTAATTAAAATACTTTTGACACTGTAGCTTATCCAGTCATAGGAACTGGTTTTCAAAGGACCGTGTTATGCAACAAAACAAGAACTCGACCTAAGCTACAATCCTACACTAATTATATACAAATATTACTTATACTAGAAATACGTGCACGCAACAACCCCTCACCCACCCTTCCAATATATCTCTCGAGAATCCAAGTAACAATGATAATTTTTCAAAATTCTCAAAAAGACAAATCCTCCTGACTATAACTGGAAGAGGACACGCAATAAAAAAAATCCACAAAGAATTTGGCTGCAAATAAACAACAATCCAAACTGAAAATTATTTTATATTTAAACTGCTTATAGTCATATTTACGTTTAAAATTTCAATTCTGCTTTATTAAAACAAAAAGTTCGGTGAGAATAACTTTCAACGGCTTAACAAATGGTAAGATGTCCATCCTTACAATTAAATTATTAAACAACGAATGATATGATCAATACCCTGAATTATTAGCGGGTTTATGGTAATTCGTGTCATTTCCCAATTAGACTTCTCACTCATTTTGCCTTAAGGAAAGATTGTTTTACAAGATGACCAGACTTTCCGTCTTAAAACTGGAGCATTCTCATAGGTTATCAAACGGATACCAGCATTACGGACAGCTCATGATTGAATATTTTTCTGACATTTTTTTGACTTAAAAAATTGATAAATTATACATTACCTCAAAGTTGGTTACAAATGTCTTTAAGATCTGCTATGATAACGGTTTATGCTAAGTATTCATCCGGAAGTACAAGACTTTGGTGACCAAGATGAAACGAATTACGAAATCGACGAAGTAAACAAAGAAAACATGAACGAATTCTGCAGTTTTATCGCTGACCAAAAATCGGAAAATACAAAACATAAAACAAAATACGACAAGCAAACCTTGTGCAAGTTTTGTCGAAAGAAGAACGAGAAGAGGGAAGTAAAAGACGTACTTTTTCCAAGGCAAAACATCAATAAAAAAGAAAAATGGCGTATAAACCTGCAACTCTTGCGTATTTTCAACTAAACATTCAGTGGCACCTCAACACAAAGGGTTGAACGGTAAATTTACACACAGACGACTTTAAACTTTCCTGAGAGGTTTTAAAATCCTGATGAAAGCATTACCGACCGAATACGGTAAAGGTCATCATGCACAAATCACTCTTGAAGTGAGAAAGACTGAAGCAGACAACTGTTTGCCGAAGGATAATTTGGTGACCAAAAACAAGTAGCTTTGCAGCAAGTTACCTTGTGGCTGTTTACCTTGCATTTTTGTTTCGAGCCAAAAATACATCCTAACTTCTTCAATGGGGTGACATTTCATAGCGAAAAAAATTCTGATTGAGGGAATGAAATCTTTGTGTGGAAAGCGGAGAAAGCATCCAAAGACTGTCATGGCCTCGACAACTCTTCTGGATGACGAGTGTTCTATCCCACTTCTCAAACAATTGACCATGAACGCTGTCCGCTTAAATACTGCAAAATGTTAAAAAATAATCGTCGTACAGAGATGAATGAACCAGAATCTTCATTCTACTTTACTAATAAACACCAGCAAAATCCAGGCGGTAATATTTGGTACAAGAAGTCTCTCTTAGGGAAGAGTGAAGTCGGGAAGCTACTTTTGAAAGCTGCTTAAAACAATTCCGTTCGCAGAACTTGTACTTCAAAGCTACTCGATTCAGACTTACCTGCGATTGTGCAGCTCAGGTAAGTGGTTACCAGAACGTGAAAAGTCCCAAGATTTATACTAATCGACATCTATTCAACTTCAGCGAAAGAATGTCGTTTTAATACAGTTAGTCGCTTAGCAAATGTCCTGACAGCAAGCGAGTTCCCTTATGTCTTTTGTTCATATAAATCAGAAAGAATCAAGACAAAGCGTTGCTGCAAAAAGTGAACAGTTGGCAAATGCATATTCCAAGGAGCTAACTTTGAGAACTGCTATGTCAAGTCATAAATTGTCCAGTTACTGAGGTGGCGAAACCAGCTGCAGGCACCAAGAAAGCAATTTCGTATGCAGGTCTTAAATCATTTACTGGCTTCAGTGTTCAAATAATGTAAACAACTTGCGAGAGATCCATACAAGGGAAAAAAGAACGAGGCCAAATCGATTTGCTTCAACACGGTACCTAAGTATGATTTGTTCAACAACATACCAGTCCCCGAGCTTACACACCGCATTTTTGAGTGACCGGAATCCATGGATATATATATATATAGAAAGATACATACACACAGCGAAAATTTTTCTCCCCAGTCACCACGCGTGTAACAGGACTCCACGCACGTCAAGATTAGTACCCTCGCACCGCGCTTCGCGCGGTGGGCGAGGGGATTAACCGAGTGTGAGGTCTGTACGGGAAAGTATTAGCGTGAAGTTTTCGTACAGACCGAGCGACGAAGGAGAGAGGTCTGTGTGAAAAAAACCGAGGGCAAATACTTTCTCGTACAGACCGGACAAACGAGGTTAATAAGGAATTTATTATATGGCTTTTGGCTACTTTTTTTCACCGCTTTTAACGAAGTTTTGTGTTCGTGAGTTAGCAGCTTAGGTTTACCTAGTTGTTTTTACCTGTTACATCGTAGTTTTTGGCATCTATTCCTTTAGTTTTTTGCTTAAAATTATCATTGAGAACGTTCAACTTCTTTTTCCGTAATTTGTTTTTATAAATGTTCTGTAAAAGGTACCTGAATCTGGCTTGTTTTTCTTCAAATCAACTTGGAAATTTTGCCGCCAAAACTAGTCCGTCTGTACGAAAAACTTATTGCACAGCCTGGCAGCCAATCTGCGTGCGTCATTTTGCCTACAGACAGGATAGCGAGCTCAGCCATATAATGATAAGTAGTATTAGTAAGCACTACAACATTAGCAAAATCCTCATCAGAAAGTTAGCTACTGTCAACAAAGCTTCATTTATGAAAAGATTTTACCGTTTCACGTATATTTCTCTAGGAAATTTAGTTAAGCAAGAGACAGTTGAGGGAGACGTATCAATCCATCCGATTTGAAGACAAGATCTAGAGAGGCAGAGACGCAATACAGGATTTCTTAATCAGGAAAAATCAAAATATTAAAAAAATTCTCCTTTTAATAGCAGGTCGCGGGGGCACCTGCAGTTAAACTTTGCAATTTAGTATCGAGCCCGAGAAACGCTTCGAGTAAAATTTCAATTCTACGGCTTAAAATAATACTGGTAAAGAGATGATTTACTTTGAGAAAAAACTACAAAGTTTTTGGTGACAAGAACGATATTTCTATCTTATGATACGAAATTGCCCACATTCACCCTACCCATGGTTGGTTACATCCTTGTTAGCGACGTTTATCACACCAATTTTAACAAGTCTTGCAGAAGTTGAAGAAAGCTGCTCTAGGTTTAACAATTTTTGGTGGGGAGAGGGTTAAGGGGAAAGCAAAGTGTTGAGTCGAAAACTTTTTTTTCAAGTAAAAATCCAGCAAATCTTTCGTTAATAGCATTTACTGAAACCGACGAGCTGTTGAAGAGGAGGATCGTGATCCTCCAGCCAACCTTCCACCGGTGGCAGGATACAGGTATACAATGCTAAAATCACCCCAAAGAGGGCCAAAATCATGTCCAAAACCTTATGCATAAGCGTAAGAAAAAACTGTGCCAAAAACTAAAAAATGGTTACACTATATAAGCAAGGGTGGCAACGATAAAAAAGCTCGTTGATCTTATATTGGTAACATTAATCTCTCTCTTTTCGATCCGAATCCGACTTTTATTTTATCCTGGCTAAAGCCAGACGATTTTGCTGGTCAAGGAGAGATATTTCAGGCCGGGGAAGGATTAACCCGCCCATTCTTTTGCAACGTTTGCCAGCATTTTCCCGGGGTGTCATATTTCAAGAATGCCTTTCGGGTTAAGCACGCAAAGTTTGATGGGACATACCAGTTCGGTAGCTGACGTGTATCTTGACGTTTGAAACGTTTTAACAACTTCCACAAAAAAGATGAGCTTAATTTTGAAAACTCCTCAGATATAAGAGAAAGTTCAACAGTACTTTGTAGGCAGAATGGCGAAAGACAGCCCAAGAAGAAGCAGTTTGTTCGAAGTTGGTTTTCCAATACAAAAAGACCGTGGCTCGAGTATTGTCAACATTCAACCTAGCATTTACGAGCATCGGCCACAAAAAGTCACTTTCGAAAATACCTACAAAATGGAGCCTGAAAAGAAACCAGACCTGAAAGAAATTAAGAAAATTATGGAACATACGCTGGAGTCCTTCCTTCATAATGCAGTCTACGAAGTCGGTCGCTGCCGTACCTTTATAAACACTGTATCGTTGGGAATTCGTGAGCAAGTTAAACTTTTGGATTATAAACGGTACAAAGTGATCTGTCTGGTAAATATCGGAGAAAATAAATCTCAAGGAGTTCGGATTGCCAGTCGTTGCCTTTGGGATGACAAAAAAGACAATCAAGTTGAGGCAGTGTATTGTAATTCTTCGTTGTTTTGTTTAGCAAATGTGTTCATGATTTACTGTGAATAATTTGGAAAGTTCAGCGTATATGATTTAGAATTTTGGGCTGTAGCTCGAAAACTTATTTTCAAATGTTTGAAGAACTCGAAGGAAAGAAAACTCATTAATTGCTATAATATGACGTGAACCTTTCTCATCATTTTAGTCGTGCCTCTACCTTTATTTTTCGATACTTTATTCTTTCATGTTTGTATACATAAATATAAAATGAAATTAAAAGGTCTTTTGTAAATCTACCCAAATATTTCTTTCACAGTGTTTGATTCGCATCATTGTTTATACCATATGCTGACTGGAATGATGGAAGTTTAAACAGGTAAAATACGTTTACTTACTTTTCTTTCTGGTGGCCATGTTCAAATGACCCCAAACGTGCAGATACGTACATTTATTCTGATTAATCATTATTTAGGTAGAAAAACTTGGCTTGACCGACAGTGCAACTTGTAACTACAGGTTTATTCAAAACAGAATTTTCTTTTGACAATTTTTTTACCTGGATAAAACATTCTCACTTGTCGCATAGCTAGTTGAAATATTACTAAGCAAACACAGGTTTTGGAGACTACAACACGGGAATATTTCACAAACGTCAACCTATGTACGTCTTCTTAGGCTATTAGTCCATTTTCTAAGATCAAGGTAACATAACTTCATGGTACGAACAGTTTTATAGTGGTCAATAGTTGCTAATAGCTGTTTGGTTAATTCAAATAATCAAAGTTAAATGAGACAGTTTCATATGAACAGAAAAGCAAGAAATATATTGGATCCCAAAGACTTCCCATATACAAAATAACAGTGAGCCGGTCTGAAAGGTCAGGTTGGGCTCAAATGACGGAGACATGGAAGAATTTCAGTTTGAACTGAAACTTCATCAGCTTAAGATAAATCATTTTACTGGGAATACTTAGGTCTGACCCACATATGGAAGGATTGTCGGATATGATTGTTCCTTCTGATGTATATAAGTTTCCACATTTATTCGATTAAGTTCACCTTCTCGATTAAAATAACCGTACTGTCCAACTGCTTTTTTTCTAATACGCGCACTCTCTCATTTAAGCGCACCCCCTAAATCTATTTGTTCTATATATTTGTACTAAATATATACACGGTATTTGTATTTTATTAGATTTTAATAAGAGTGTGGAAAAACGAGAAACATGATAGACTATTAGATGGGTAGACAGTACTAAAAGACTGGAGAGTGATGTAGATGACATAGATATTGGTATTGTTCAAGATGTAAAGAGCAACATCCATGCATTGCTATTCTATAATATGCTATTATTTTATCTTGTTTTCTTTCGCACTTGCGTTAATGGTTTTAGTTTTAAACATTAAAAACAACCAATGTTCTGAGGTTTTGAATAAGCACTCTCTCCCGTTTAAGCGCACCTCTCTATTACCCGCTACCCCCAAAAAGGTCAAAGTTTCGAACAAGCGCATCGTGCTTTTAATCAAATAAACACGGTAGTCAATAGACTCTTCAGGACATATTGCAGCATTCGCCAGCGAATGGTAAATAAGAATTTGTGGCTCAAGATTTAACTGCATACATCAGGGTGGAGAATCATATACAACAGTCTTATCGTGTAAATGAAGCGTAAGGGGCAGATAAGAATTTCAGCCGATCTAACCAGTTGAAATTTCATATTCCACTAGGCCAGGAATTATGCATGTAATTGCAACATGATTTTTCAAGTGATTTCTTGATGAGCCAGGGCTAAAATTTCACCCCAGCTAACCGGGTTGAGAATTTAACCTAGGCTTAAATTCTTGATGAATGCATCCCCTAAGTGATTTTCAGAGGTCATTCAAACGACTCCCATTTTTATATTGGATTTCACTGGGTTTCAAGTACTTGAAATTCGTTCTTGTTTGAGGGGTAGCCCCTGACTGGAAATAATTCCGAGTTCTTAAAAAAGCCCAACCATATCTTCACTATCTACCCTTTACTCCTAAAAGATCAAGTCTGGTGAAAGCGGTGTATGTCGCGTGTTCCTTGTAGTCGAGGAAAGCTGCTCCGCCCAATCTTAATCTGGCCTGGCACAATGCACCACCATAACCACCACCAACGATCAGTAACAATGCAATAACTATTTATTTGAATTTTTAAATAATGATTTATGTTTCCATAAGATATTTTAAGCTTTATAACGTCGCAGTACGTAATTTAATATATGGTTTTGAAAATGCCCGTTGAACAGATGTTGAAGAGATTGAACATTTACTGAACTGGTATATAATACAGTAAAGAACTATGTTGGTAGAATACTCATGAAATTTCTTTTACTCAATGAATATATTTGCCACGCAAATTGATTGATCAATACAGTAACAAGTGCTTTGTGAAAAAGCTGACGCATGTAGTCTGGATCAACAACCTATTTTATCAACTTCTCTCGCAACTTGTTCACACAAATTTAAGAATGTAACCATGGACACTCAAAACAAACCATCACCATAATTTCCCCCGGTCATTCCAAGAATTAATGACCAAGCCATGCTATCACTGTCAGTGAAACCAGCAGTGATCTCAAGATTAGGTCTGCAGCGCCGCAGCCTCATTACCACATCGTAACTGATGCCGTGTTGATCGGTCAACCGTAGTACCTTCAACTTTGGCAGAATTTCTTGATCAAAGAGCACCTTAAGGCTACGGTCGGTCACCTTGCCGCTAATTTTGTCGTTTCCCGAGACTTCTAAGGATTCTAGTTCGTGGCAATGCTTCATTACTTTGAGAACAGCTTCGTCGGTCACGTTTAGAGCCGATTCGAAACGCAGCTTACATAACCTGGGACAATTTTGAACGACGTAATCTAGTAGTTTGTCTGTGATGTCGCAGCCGCAACCGCTGTCCGATGAGCCCAGCTCAAGGACTACCAGACGTTTGCACAAATCGATAACTTTAATCACGTCATTGTCAGAGACCGAGAACTCAGAACCAAAGCAGACAGCTTGGGCCTCCTCCTTCGTTTCAAGAAAGCAATCAAGATCTTCCTTACGCGCCAAATTAACTCGCGGTTTGACCAAGTCGTGAGCTCGAACGGTCTGGTACCGTGCCGGGAATAGGTTAACATGGACATCGCACCACAGCCCACTTTGTTTGCAACAACGCCCACAAAGACTGTTCAAGCAGTCATGCTTCGCCATGTTATTGCAATCTGAGCCCGAACACTTGGTATGTGGAACCTTGTTACATCCATTCGACAGAACATCAGACCAATTACAAATATCAGCAGCATTCTTGATGCCCAAGCTTTCACCTAATCGGGTAAGATTTTAAAAAAAGTCATACTCAAATACTCAACGCGATATGAGAACAATACTGCAAGCAAGTCTAATTTTTATGAAGTGAATCAAATACCTTTGTTAGTTCACGCTACCATTTCAATCAAAAACGGAATTCAAAGTATAATTAGTCTCTTTAGATGGATGGCCACTTTTATGCGCATGGGAAAAAATTCAACAGCTATTAAAAATCGTGCCTCTAGAGTTCTTTGTACGAAATGTTTACGTAAAACCCTCATAAGTCTCAGGAACAAAACTAGTTTTTAGCCTTGTAAATTGATTTTCGCTGCCAATTGCGTTTATTAAACTTACGAGCTAATTTAACACTTCATATGCTGTCTCCAAAATTCAATCCCCCGTACCTCCCGGTACTGAGATTCTATAAACTTTCGAGACGAATTTCCTGTCTACACTAACTCTCAAACGCACACGTACACACGCACAAAACTAACAGACACAGTTTAGTGCCTTCCTCTATCCATTATCTCCATGAACGTAGAGGGCATTTGGGGAAAGATTTTTGTACTTCCTAAGTAGTAAGAATCAACCTCGTCAATCCAGAAACAACTGGCTTCTAGCTGAGCTGAAGATTTCTTTCCACCTGTGTTAGAATTTTTGATAACAGTCACTAGTTCTGAAGTGTGTTTTAAGTTTCCGACCCCAGCAGTAATGAGCAGACGCTTTCAACTCTAAAATTCTATGGCTAAATTCCACCAATCATGCTTGAGAATTTTACAGACAAACCGCACCCTAAAGAAACTTTCACATGTCACTTCACATGTGAAAAACATTTTCACATATGAAATTTTCATCACACATATGAAATGGAAACGATTTCACACGTTTTTACGGAACGTTTTCATGAAATACCTAATACCTGGTTCAAAATTTCACATGTGAAATGTTGGTGTTCGAAACATGAATTCCACATATGAAATGGCAGATTCACATATGAAAATTAATTTCACCTATGAAATTTTTATTTTACATATTGAATTGAAACATCTCACATATGAAATGTTATTTTCATACATGAAATTGCATTTGAAAATTTTGTAAGGGCAGTTACCTAGGTCGGATAAAACATCTAGTCCAAACAACTTATCGACTGCTTGGCAAAAGAAAGTTCTTTTTTCACCCATGTTCAACTCCAGTCGACGCACCAAGCCGTCGAACAAAATGAAGGCCACACCTTCGTCCACTTCCACAGGGCAGAGGCATTCTGGTGTTTTACATCGACATTCAAAACTATTTTGAAGTCCAGTCGCTAACAGATAGCTATGTGCTAGCTTGCCAAGTTTTCCTGGGTCTTTTAATTGCTTTCCAAAACTACACAAAACGTCCACAGTATCGACGTCGCAACAGTCCAAGTCAGACTCCAGTTTGCTTAGCAGTTCGGCAATCCACTCGTTGTTCCATATTTCGGGTTTTCTATGATTGAGATGGAATAAAACTTCTCCCAGGAAACAATCAAATTCGTCAAGTCTGCAGGGACAGCCTACCAAGCAAATAATCAAGTCTGCCATGTCTACCTGTTTTAATTCGCACAATGCACAAATGAAGTCGGTCGCTGTGCTGCTTGTGGGTCTCCAAAGACGAAGCAGCTCATACAATGCATTACCGGCGTAGAAATTATGAGACAAGCATCCCGAATCTTCGAACTTCACCATAAGACATAGTAAGTCTATTGCCTCTTCCGACGACCACTGGCTCAAGTCAAACGTTGCTAGCTTCTTATAATACAGACTTGTTTCTTCCAATGCGGATAAAGCGCATTCGTCATGATTATCCAAACGTTTGTTTGAGTCGCAGTTGATTTCTTTATCTTCTACAAGTGTAAAAGAAACATTCCGTTGAAATTCTAAGGGTTCGCAAGAAGAACTTTATGCGAAAAAAAGACAGCTCTATCGCATGAAATTGCTTATATTTAAGGGAGATTTCACCTTTAATTCTCCTGTTTTATAACATGCCTACAGTAGGCCGGCCCTCCCAAACAAATCTCGACAACAGACGACGGAGATTTCCGGTAAAAACGCGACAAACAGTTGCTGAACCTATCCAGGCAAGAAAGTTAAAACTTGGTACATTGAATAAATTTAACCATGCCAGATTTTTCTGTGACGAGATTTTCGTGTTGTGTAGTCTATAATGTAACCTGGGCTGAAAGCTAGAATTACCACAAACTACACCTGCCAGGATAGAAAGCTAGTGCCGTACAAAGAGGGAGGTCAATGGGGTACTTGCACCAGACTCAAGATATTATGAGGCGAAATTTTTAGGAGAAAAAGATTCTTCTTTTTCGAAGTTTTTTTCTAGATTCAAAAAATATTTTGCAAAGCTCAACTTAATGTGAAATCAATGTCTCGATTTCTAATTATTACTTGACGACTTCGCACCTGTAAGGTTCGGAAGAGCTTGTTTTAAATTTCCGAATTACAGTTTGAGTAATAAAAACAAAAAGCACAAAAAACGATTGTTTCGACAAAAGTACCTCGTGTAGTTGTACACCAATGGTATCGGTATACAATAAGGAGCCTCAATGAACCCATCACTTCGTCTGCATCCCAAACCACTGACAACTGTCATAGCAGCTATTTCCATATGTACAATACATGTAAGATATTTAATACCACCACCTTCGACACAGTTTTACCTCTCTCAGTGATGTTTTTCCACATTGCTATGGCCTTTTCCACAGAGATAGGATCTTTGGGAGTCTCATTTTCTTCCGTGTTGTTATTCCTCTCTGACAATGACGAGGAAATAGCTGCAGCCATCAGCAGATTTATGTTACTTAAGGAAGGTGGTTCTACACCTACAAAGTACACAGGAGTCTTGTTAATCATGAATCCTAAACAGTATTTTTTAACCACAGACCGCCCTATTCTACAACTTGAATGATACGTGTTAACTGAAGCCTCAGGATATGTTGCGTATATAAACATCTAGACTCACGTTTCCACAGTAATTTTTCTTTAATTATGATTAAAAAACGTTTCGTGAAGGGCTCTAAGCCCAGAGGAATCAAAACGTAAACAAGAAGTCTGGAAGTTTATTTGTGAAGCATGCATGATTTGAAAGGAATTTCAGCATATATTATCCAAGCTATAGTTGCTACCCAGAAGTTAAAATACCAATATATTCAAAAATGGAGGTTGAGTTACACATGTCTTGATGACTAATACATAGCTTTTCAGATCAGATAGCTTAGAATCATGGGTGAAAAGTTAAAACTGTAACAATATTTGCAGTGTACGAAGGAATCAGCCCTGGTTAGTTTCTAAATTCATATTTTTCAAAGGCGGATTGATGGACATGCCAACTAAAGGACGGACAAATTTTGACCGACTCATAGTCCTTTACTTGCCATTCTTTTAGATGCATAGCAACGAGGCATTCCAGTCATGTTAAAGAACACAAATTGCGAATCTCTTAAGGTCCATTTACATGATTAGATTGTTGCATGCCACTGTTCGTACTGACGAATACGAATAACGAACTAGAGTCTTCTGGACATATTGCAACATCAGCGAGCCAGTCGTAAGTATTGATTGTGCCCTAGGGACCACATCGTATACGCCAGAACGTACAATCGTATGCAACAACCTTACCATATAAATGGGTCGTTGCACAATCACCAGAATGATGTAGGGGGTGTTGATAAACATAACCACAATAGAATATTAAATAAGGCACCGTTTATTTTTTTAAGGGTCGATGCACAAACAGGTATGCGGTGTACGTGTGAAATTATGTGTACATGTAAATTAGACATGAATATATTACAATACTGTATATCATCATCTACTGAGTTTATTACGGTGAAGTACTGCTTTCTTTTCGTTTCTTCGCAAGCCAACATCAACTAATAGCTCCCAGTTTATATTTCCTAATGTAGCCAAGGATCTTGCCAGGATCTTACTAGCACGTTATTTAGTTACAGATCACTTCCGTCGAGCATTTAGGTTAAGTACTTGTAGCTCATTTATGATGCGGATCGCATCGATCGGTAACGAAAAATGAAGCTCTTTAACCTCTGACTATGATCTCAATGTAACCAACTCTGTGAATAGAGAGAAGTGCGCTGGCAGTTTACTTGCGAAGACCGTTGCCCGGAGCGTGGTTACAGGTTCTTTATTGACAAATGGTAATACAAATTCACTGAAGGGTACGTAGTATATTCAAGGAGTATGAGGAGGATAAACCCGAAGACATAAAATGGAGTCTATTAAGTGAAAGTAAATTTTCAGAATTGTGGCAGTTGGCTTGGCACTGGTGTCCAGATTTGTATTACGCTTTCCGCCTAGCTCATCAATGGTCGAAGCTGTTCACTCGGCCAGTTTATTTCCAAAAATTTTACACTGGGGATAGAAATTCGATACTGGGATGGCAAAATGCTAATTGCCAAAGATCGTGAAGTATTCTATTCTTCTCCCACGGTTAACTCCCACGGTTAAAAGCCCATGCAGATGCTGCCTCATTTACTTCTCCGAAGTGAAGAAACCTTCGGAAAACGGCATTGCATGTTTCTCGACATGATGGTATGAAAAACGGTCCTCGGCGGCGGGTATCAGAGGGCAGGTAGACGTGCTTACATTTCAACCGGCACTGGAACGCGTTCCTACCGCATCTGGAATGCGCTCTGACCACTTCTTGATCACGTTTTTCGTTAGGCTATTCTTGAGATATTCGATGCTTCTACAAGCAAATCTAGCAATGCTGAACACTATAATTATGTGTAATGTGTCTGTATAGATACAGGTATGTATGTTTTCTTCTATGATTAAAAATGGTTTTAAAATATTACCAAGTGGAAAAAAGTCGTCTGCAGGGACAAGATAGTCTTCCAGATAACTACACAAATTTAAATCAATATTAATATTATTCACGTATGCATCAAGTTGGCTTAAATCAAATTGGTTAGCTCAATCATTATGCAAATTTATGACGCAGCTAGAGTCGGAAATTTAGATGATAAGTAGTCAGAAAGGGAGGGAGGTATTCAAGTAGAGAGAATTGAATAATGGAAATAAAAGCCTGGATTTCTATAATTGTAACTGCAGCATTGCTGCACGTGGTTAAAAAGATGTATATAATAGGAATGGCTATTTATCTGAAGAAATATGCATAATTGCATTACCTTTTTAATGTTATCAGTTTTTATGCAAGCACCACCTCAGCTCATGGGCAATGTAAGTGACAAGCAGGAGTTCACCCCAGTGTACAGTAAACAACAGGGGCCACAGCTCTAGCAAATATTTGTTGCATAGCTGACACAAAAAACGTATTTTCTTCCAGTTAGATATGGAAGTGGTCTTTAACACATTAGAAATATGCGTAGAGTAGTTGCCTGGAGTCACTTAAAAACTTTGGCAGACTTTTACATTTATAAACTCCATGTCATTATGGATACATCTTAACTACCCATTAATACGGGCTCCAGACATCTTTACAATTAACGCGTACAGGTACCTTGTTATGTTAAATATAGCTTCTGGATGTCGAAACCAGCAACGCTCGCCATAGTAGCAAAGGCCTTCTTGATAATATCTGCAAACCTATTGAAATATTTCGTATCGTACTGTACAGTACTCTATATGTACACCTTTTGCTGTTAATTACCAGAAAATATACTATCGTTAACGCCAACCTCAAACTCATTGACCCAAAAATACATTCATTTTCCTCACTCGACATTCATTAGCGTAGATATGCAACCATTTGCGTCAAAGGCCATTCCACAGCACCAACAGACAACCATTAACACCACTCTACTATACATTACGGATAAAATTTCAGTTATGCAAGAGAAACATGTTGCGTAATTGAAATTTTATTATCCCTAATGTACAGTAGAATGGTGTTAATGGTCGTCTGTTTGCGCTTTAGAATACATTTTGATGCAAACGGTTACGTATCTACGTTAGTGAATGTCGATTGAATAAAATGAATGTATTTTCGCGTTAGTGAGTTTGAGGTTGGCTTTAAATAATGATAGTATATTTTCTGGTAATGAACAGCAAAAGGTGTATTTCAAGATTAACTACATAAGTTAAAACTAATCTGTCATTATCTCGTTACAATCCCAGGATTATCCTTTTCCTGCAATCCCATTAGTTTAAGAATGTACCGTACATTTAGAAGTCTGTTTTTACAAGGCCAGACTTCTGAATAAGCTGGAGGAGGGAAAATTTGGTGTCTGTTGACAACACATGGAAAACCGTGGTGGAATAGTACCATTAAGTTACGCCCACTTGTCCAACATCACTGGAGTCAACCTCCTCAGTTTGCCTCACACTAGCATCAGCTACAGTATGTGTTACTAGTGTTTCTGCTTTCGATTCAATTGATTCATTTGGGTTGCTACATATAATTATCCCTTAAAATGTTCCACTTTAATATTACAAGTAAATATGGCATTGGTAGGCAAATACTTATCTTCACCACAAAAAGGCATAGGAAACAGTAAGAATACTATGATTTAAGAGAAATATTAGTTGTGTGACATGCATTTTAGAACCCTTGTTTATCCCAGTTATAAGTCTCATTGGTTATCTGCTTGCTTGTAACCTGAGTCAAAAGCCATAACCAGTTCCTGTCTCTTGAGACCCTTATCCTAGCATTGTTCTATGGCAGGTAATGCAGAATAGTTTTATTTATATGAAAGGGAATGCCATCAAGCTTTTTTACAAAGTGATGGATTAAAATACTTATTCATAATGCATTCTGGAATAGAGAGACAATAAAGGTACATGGGCTTAATTACACTGCACTACATGCAAATTACACATCATTTTAGTAAAAGTCAGGAAACCTGCCAATTACTTTTTAAAATGTGCGAACAGGTGAGCAAATTGATGGCCACATCTAAAACTCTTATAACTGCTTAATATTCTTTTCTTCCACTTAGTTGATTATAATTCTGTTAATGCCCAAATAACATTATTGAGTTAAAGATGGAAAGCACAACCCCAAGGCCACTACAGTTTCCACAGTAAAAAGTATTGCATTCATCAAAATAAGGGGAATGACCAGCCATGTAGGCAGCAATAGGTTAACTTTTCAGTTACATACACAGTCATGTATATGTTTGATCTTTGGGTTTTATGCCATACCAAATCAACAAATCAAGCAACCAAGCTCAATTTCAAATTTTTCAGTAATAACAATGTTTAAAAAATCATCAATCAAGCATGCTAAACAAGTCCCCATCTCAGCTCCTCCTCACTACCCCCTGCAAGGGGACAGTTGAGCAAGTTCACAGTAACAGAGTCCCTGCATAGTCCCACCAATTACAGTCCACCAGCATGTAAGCTTCAAGATTAGGGGTGTATTACTATTTGTTATATGCTTGCAGAATAGTCCCACTACTTTCCATGTGGGACATTCTTTTCATGATTCTATAGTATAGTATACTGAGTTGTTTGATTTAAAATATCTCAAATATAATTGGTTGTTTAAGGGTTAATACAGTGCACAAGCCCAAGTGAAGGACATGAAGGACTTTGAAAAGCTGGCAAATTCAAAGGTGTGTATGAAGTGCATAAAAGTAAACACAATTACAGCACAAGCTAAAAAAATAGAATTTCCCTTACACTTGTTCAACATCCTTGACATTTAACTTGAATCAACTATCTATGATATTAATACCATAATATAATTTAAATAACAAGATGAGCAGTCACAATCCCACAGTCACCACCATCAGACATTTCTATAGGAGAATTTGACCTTATATACTAAGTAATTTTTTTATATTTATGGTAAATGTTTTACAAAAAATATAAAATTCCCATAAATATCTTAAATTCAATAACACATGAGCAAAACACATAGAACATCAGTGCCCAGAAGGTGTTTAAATATCTGACCTTAATTAATGTAGAATTTCAACAGCTTTCAGTCTGATTAACTTTTATGGATTTGTTTGAGATGCAATATTATATGCTCAAATGGAGCAGTTCATTAGGCATCCATACACTTCAAAGTTGATTTAAAAAAATTGGCTAATGCCTCATTTTTCAAGAACTTTCTGGACTTTAAATATCTGATAAAACACTCATCCTGTACATACTAAATTTTTGGGTCAACTCAGCCCACATAACAACACTACACAACCATAATGTCAAAGTGTCCTTTGGAAATACATTATCTTTCATAACACAATTGAATTTTAGAATTTGGTTTTTCCCAGTATTGGGCATGTGGATATGAGAATAAGATAACTTCATCATGCAACATGGTTGTGGCTGGCGATAGGGAAAGTCATTACCTATACATGTGATACTGCATGTAATGGGTTTGGGTCTAATTGATTCATATCCTCCCATATAATCAGTCATTCTGCAGCTGAGTAGTACACTGGTGGAGTAGGATAGGCAAAGAAACTAAGCTGAAGAAGAAACCAATGAAATGTGTGTAACGTCTGCTATTTTCAAAAGTGAATACCATACTAGAACGAAATTGATGCACTGGTTAACAATACACAAATGTACAAAAAAAAATAAAACCCATGTCAAGACCCCGCGCCACAGTTAAATATTTGAAATAATTTACCATGTGTGTTGAATTTGTGATAAGAAAAAATGCGATGTTGAGCATTTTCGACTAAGCTCATTCCACTTAGCATGAGTTTTAGTTCCCTATGGTTCTTTCTATTATAAATACATATGGAGATATCTTAAGTTTTTGGGGGGTTATGACTTCGGGGAGTCATGCCTGGGAGCATTTTTTCTACGTGTCGTTAGACCTACATTCATATGATCTGCACAAACATAAAAGTCATCGATATGAAACATTAACTAACCGGGATATCACTGGGATCATGAGAATAAGAACAATTGTTTCCTTTACGACAATATCCTCTTACGAAATACCTGCACGTGACAGAAATATTAAACGTAAGACAAATCATTAAAACTTCGAGTAATCTCTAGACGAGAAAAATCCGTTGGTATTACTACAAGTACTATACAAAACGTCCTACCGACACGATATTCTTCGCTTCCTGTAAAAAGAAATTTGATAGATTGAGTGGTAAATAAATGTGTCTTTTGAGCTTCGAGCTGCTACAGATACATGTAGAGAAGTGCATTGTGCCATTTTGTATTGAAATAACAAGTACTTTGAGGTCTTATTTAAAAATAAAAACGGCTTTTAATAACTTACTCAGGATCACCTTTTTCCTGCCCTTCTCCTTTCGCATCGGCCATGCTTTTCAATGGTTAAAGGAGAAACGCAGCGTCACATTTGTCGTACATTCGTCAGGGCTGGTCTGAATTTCCCGCGTAAGCACGCGTTTGCTAAATAGGCCAAGATAATTGAGCCCGCGTATTTTTAAACCAACATGGCGTCGAAAGCAAGAACATTTTGTAAAAAAAATAGATCATGCATGTTTCATTTTAACTGTTTGAGAGGCATCCGTTTCTTGTTCACCACAGCACGCAATATATGCCACAATATAGCAGCAAATAATAACCTGGTGAATTTCGGGACCAATGGTTGTGATATTCAAGGTGTAGAAGAAGTTCAAGATCTTGTTCGTGACAACTTGTTTGTGTACGATGAATTTATTACACTACACGAAGAAGATTTCTTATACAATGAATTAAGGACCAGTCTGGAGACACAAAAGTATCAGTATGACCATTGGGATAATGTAAGTTGGATATCCTTTTTTTCTGGAGATTAGCTGGCGAAGCGTTACTCTAAAGTGGAAATACAGGTACATGTACAGTAATTAAGCACAAAAAGTTAAAAGGTTGGTAGACTGCCGAATTTATGATAAACGAGTTCTGAACTCGTTTCACTCTCTGACGAAGGGCCATAGCTCGAAACGTTAGAATTCTTTATCATAAATTCGGCAGTCTAGCAACCTTTTAACTTTTTGTGCTGTACGCAGCATCCCATATTTATACATGAAATTAAGGCCGATGGAACTGAAGTGTCCTCTTACCGTAACATCGGGAGAATATAAACTTTAGGCATTATTTCATTACTCTTTATTGATTATTCATTATTCATTTAACAAGGAGAATCGAGTGAGACCAGCTACAGTAAGTTATAAAAACAATACATCTTTATGTATGATTGTCTAAGCTTTTGTCAGTCAATGACATTATCAGAGACTCTGATGGTGTCCATTGACCAATGAAAGCTTAGACAATCATACATAAAGATGTATTGTTTTTATAACTTACAGTAGCTGGCCTCACTCAATTCTATTTATTACAATAATGCTACTGAAGGACACCTTTACCCAATCATTATTCATTATTCTCTTCTGTTCACTGCCATCACACTTTGATGTGATCCAAGGCTTTGGTTCCAGAAAAGTTCAGCAAATTTAATATGGTGACACCATAATTAAACTGAAGAGTTACATATCTTTTTGTGGTATAAATCATTAACTTTTGTAGACACAGCTTAGAACATTGTTTTTATCTCTATTTGATATCTCTATTGCTGCCATCATTTGGTACCACATACCGTACATTGGAAAACAGCCAGCTCATGATGCACTGTGTTGCTCAAAATGATCTACATGTAAAGTTGAGATCAATACCAATATAGTTTCAAGCTGTATAGGATTTTAAATTAAACTGACAATTTCCAAATATTTATGGAAAAATAACAATTAAAATATCCACTAACCTCCTTTACATCATCATTGTGGTCTTGCTTCTGTCATCCATTTACATGCACACTATATAATACCACATAATTCATTAAAAAGAATCACATGATTGGTTTTCACTTGGAGAAACAACTAATCATTAATGTTAGTATATGAAAACAAATACAAGATTTCTGTCAGACACCATTTTTAATATATTTTGTAGAATGAAATACAGGGATTAGGATTTTTTTGGAGAGAAAACATATTAGATATTGCAAAAATGTCAAGTAATAAAAAATTAAAAATAGTTAGAGATAATTTCATCTGGTGGAAGAAAAGACATGTGGGTATGTTATGGTAGGCTGATGCTTCAGTTTCATTGGTTTAACAGAGCCATTTCCCTAAGACAATTATTGGACCATGATAAATCACATTCCTAAATCTACAGTATATACACATACAAAAGCATATAAAAAATTTTTTTTGTGTAAACAAGATGTCAACAGGTTCTAACCGTATTATAGTAATAAAACTTATATTATAGCTGCTAGAAAACACCTTATAATAAATTAAATGTAAATACAATAAACTATTTATAAATTTACACCCAAAGGTACTGCTTTTATAAGTGTAAGATTGAGTATCAACAGTATAACAAACAAGAAGAATATTTTAATTTGTACAGCATGACAAACAGAGAACATAAATTTTGTGGCTAATACCTTCCGTTTCATTGTTTGCTGGTTTATAACTATGGTGTGTGTTCAGTAGAACAGGGCAAAAATGGTATAAGGACTAAGGTATAACCTTGTGATCACATACCATTCCAAAGATGATCTGATCAACAGATTAGTGTTAATATGGTTCTCTTAAGGAAGGTGTATGGCCCTCTTTGCCCTCAAACCAGCTGGCATTACCTTATAACTTCATCACAGTGGCATTAGTACTGGGGAACATGAGGGGGCATATGCCCCCTATCTGAGGACTGTGCCCCTGCAGGTGCCCCCCCCCCCCCATTTAAAATTTTGAAATTGGGAAAAAATTACAGAATCAAATACAGTTGCTATTTTGCTTATGAAACATATCTACTCCTTACTAAGTCTAAAAAAGAAATAGTAAATACAAGTTGTCAAACTGTTTGACTTTGTTAGACTATATGCAGTAACCTTTTCTTTTTTGTTTTGGCTGCTTAACCCTTGCAAGGATGTCAGGCTCAAAAGTGCATGCTTAGTGAAATGAGCAAAATACCAGTAGTTCTGGAGTCAGTTGATGTGTGGATGGCTGATATTTAAACATAGCAATAATGGAAGAATAGTTGAGACAATTTTGATAAATTGAGGCTGATACAAGTCAACTTCTTTGTTTGTCATGTATCTAGAGGGAATAGGGAGTTGCACAATGAGAAAAAAATCAATGCTGTATGTTGTCTTTGCTGGTTTAATTGAATGTTACTCATTGTGTTGTCCTGCAGGGCATACAAACATTTTATAAACCAAATTTTAGGCCAACTTGTATCTGGGGCTCATTTGGTAACTGTAGTTCACCAACCATGTAAATGCAAAATGTTGAAATTCACTTCATGTAAATTTAATAAAACATTTTATAGCAAAATGTCTAGTGCCCCCTCTCCCAAAAAAAACCCAAAACAAAATGGTTATGCCTCCATTGGTGCTGCCCTTCTTTTTCAACCACAACTACTGTACACCACAGTTCAGTCAACTGGTTTTTGAGTATATTATAATATTATAATTGCCTCCAAGGTAAGGAAATGTTAGGGTTTGCACTGAAGAAGAAATGGAACAACAAGAGAAAAATGGATGGAAACAGAAGTCAAAACCCACACTTTGGTCATCAAAATTTTAGGGTTAGTTGCCACGTGTGCCTTAAAGAAAAGGTTAATTTTGACTCACATGGAACAAAATAATTATTTGACTAAGCAATAAGAATTATATATAACTGATGAGTCATAGGTTGCTATGAATATTGTAATCTGTAAAATCATTTTGCAATCTCAATTTATCCATACCAGTTAAGCTTGGTTGCATATGAAAATTTCATACCTCCAAAAAATGAAGTACTATAGTCAATTTTACAAGATCATTAATTGTATACTAGTAAATATATAGGCAACTTCAGATGACAGGCAGGCTGTAAAGTGGAGGTCATGTACTAATTTTGCTGATTTACCATTACATTATTTGTTGACTACAAGATTTAACTTGCTCTTTTCAGTTACCATACTGTATGGTTTTTTGAAGTAATAATGTTTATTCTCATTGACATGTGAATTGTAATGTGAAATGAGAATACTTCTACAGTTTCCTTTCGGGGACTGTCCTGAGGAAATTCTGATACAAAATAGTCATGCTCATTACATTTCTTTTGTTCTGAAAGTACATGGAGCTACTGAATGAGTAAGAATCATATGAGAATTTATGTGAAGCAGTTTCTGCATTTAGAATTGATAAACATCATTAACCAAATCACTTACATTATCTGCATATTTCAAGTAATGTTAGTTACAACAGAAGATGAACCAGCACAATTGAGACATTACAAAGAGAAGATCCACTTATCAATCTACATTTTAGCTACCATAGCAAACAAGTTGTTTTCATGGACCATTTTTTAAATAGATAAAAACTTGTAATATGTTCTACCTAGTATGATAATTTGACTAGATGCTGCAATAATTATGTCCCATCCAGCAGTGGAGAAGCTAAGCATAGCAATCAGTCATGCTATGCAAATATAAAATGATCTATGACATTCAGGCATGAACTTGTAAACATCAACCATAGCAATGGTTACTATAATAATAAAAATGGAACAGTTAGAGGTCAAAGTACATGGATAGTGGTTAATTGCTAAGCATAACCAAAAATTGCTTTAATAATACCTGCAGATTGATATGCTTTGCTTGATGTCTAAATATCATACATAATTTATATTTGCATTGCATGACCTTTTGCTATGGATAGATAATTTTAAATTTGCTTAAGATGACCTGTTGCTATTCTTAGCTTTACCACTGCAGCCCAGGATCCTTAAGGGAATAATAAACCAAACAAAATAGAAAGTGAAATTTAAAGCAAGCTTGAAATTTATAGAAATTGTTAAATTAATAAAAAAAATAAAGGGATATGGCACCAAACCACATGCATAAGGTAACATGAAAAGTTGACTCAAATGTACATCACTTTATTTCTATTGTAAGATTGTTCCACATTTGGTTGTCTTTTCAGGAACAATTCTTGAAATGTTATCAAATAATTTTTTGCTTGGTAAAGCCAACTCCACTTATGACTTGTCCTGATCAAGCAGTGCTGCAACTTAAGCTTTCTGAGAGACACCATGACATAGATTACTTCTTGCACGGACACCTTCAATACAATAACAGAAAGAGGTTTTGCTGGCAAAGCACCTCCTCCCCATAAAAAATAGTATCCAGAAAAGATTATTTTGGACAGCATAAGCAGGCACTTATTTTATTATTCATGTTAATAATTCATTGATTAAATAGGAATAATACATGCATATATAAGATGTGTAACTATAGTTGGATCATCAGAACAACTAAATATGTTTACAATATTTTGAGTCAATATAAAATGGCACATTGACTGCAAGGTCAGCAAGTGCAAGTCACCTTCAAGGAATGCAACGAATACAGTACATTCTTAACTTTTTGCGAACAATGTATATGTACTCAATAATAAACATTGAAATAGAAATTGACTAATTGAAATTTTATTATCACTAATGTATAGTAGAATGGTGTTAAAGGTCATCTGTTTGCAAGATGGAATGCCCTTTGATATAAGTGGTTGCGTATCTACGCTAGTTAATGTTGACTGAATAAAATAAATGTATTTTCGCGTTAATGAGTTTGAGGTTGGCGTTAACGATAGTATATTTGCTGGTAATGAACAGCAAAAGGTGTAATGCAAAAGGTATAATGCAAAAGGTACATCAGTGGCCAAACTTAAACAATGAGCACCTTTGTACTGTTACCAAAGCAATTTTACAGACACTGATGCTTTTAGGAATTCACAATGAAGGAAAGATAGCTATCTTATTTGGATTAGCTATTTTTTTAGGTGAATTACAGAGTTGACATATTATTCAATGCATCTAAAGGACTGTTTAAGAATCAAGTCTGGATATATTTTTTTTTCCTCTGGTTGTCAAAATGACCACCATCAATCAGATTGTGCCTATCACAAAACAAAATGTACCTGTCACTTAACAAGACTATAATTTGATTGATATTTATACAGTCGTTGTATAAAAATAATTGTTATTGTATACAAGCATTGGTATGGGATATTAAAACTTAAAAGTATGAATGATACATGCACTGCACACAATTTTATTAAAAAGTACTATACATGTAGATTTATACATGTAGTATAAAACTACAAAAAGATCATAATCATCAACAATTAATTTATTCTTGAACCATAACATGTCTCTTTGATCAATTTAAATCCTCAAAGTTACAGTAAATCCCCAGGTAGGAAACCTGAAAAACTAGCATCACTATCATCTAAATCAGACAAATGTTTCTCATGTAAGTCATTGTCAGTGGTCAAGTCCTGATCAATATGGCTATTGCTATCTACAGACTCCATATCTGATTCAGAGTCTGATACAACTTCAAGCTCATTACTAGGGTCAGCTTCATCTTCTGGCAAAGGGTTTTGGTAATATTTAACTTTCTTTTTCCTTGCTTTGTAATTCTTTCTTCTTTTTGGTTTGGCCGTCTTGCTTTCTGGCTTTGCCACATGTTAACAACAGGTCTGACATTGAACGAACCCAGTGGAGGACCTTTTCAACAATTCTAAGAATGTTTGTCAAACGGTCCTCATCCAAAGAACATCTGCTATCATTCTTTGTTCTTTTGAGTTGAGAAAACATGCGTTCCAGTTTTGCATTGGAAACTGGAACTGAAAACAGGAGTTCAATCAGAATTGAAATGTTCTTCCAATTTGATGAGTGGGAGCAGTTGAATAGAAGTTTCCATGTCTTCTTGTAGTTAGTTTTACCTGACTGAAGAAAGTTCATTGCATAACTAAGTAAATCATGCCATTCTTCAAGAATTTCATGAGAAGTAGCACTGGAAGAAAACTCTTGTTTTAACACTACAGGCTGGAATTTTTCCACAAGTTCAGTAACCTTATCGTCTGCAAATTCAATACCTTCAACTTCTGAAACCAACTTCCAGTGTTCAGTGTTTAAGATGCTTGCCACAGCATCTAACTGAATGCTGTTTGCTCCCACTAATCTGGCACTGATTGTGGAGTGCACAGATTTCATTAAGGAGTTCTTATCAGTTTTTATATCATTAATGGCTTTCTGAAAATTCTTGGTTGTAAACTCAATTCCTTGATAAATGTACAATGAAGGTGTCTTTTTCATATTTCTCAGTAAGTGTTTAACTGATGGAAGATCTTCCAAAGATCTGGACATCAACTTATCAAGCGACTGCTCAGATCGCTTGAGATTGTGAACTGCTCCAACACAATCAATACCATCCTCTTGAAATGCTTTGGATAACATTGCAGCTGGATTCAGAACATCAATGAACAAGGCAACATACAGTAGCATGTGGCTTGATTTCCACTGGTGCAAGTAACCTTTGATGTTTTCACAACCTTTGAAATTTGTATCATTGGCCAAACGTTCCAAATGTTGAATGTAAATACCATATTTGTCAAGGACAATTCGCAGTGCTGACAACTTGAATGCAATCCATCGTGTACCACCAGCTCGCATTGGTTTTAGAGATCCCTCTTCAAATTCAAAAGTATCCTTGAGTAAATCATGCAACAGTTTAAGTTCATGTAGTTTTTTTTTGAGATTTGTGGTAGAGTGCATATATTTTGATTAGCATGTTGTCAACTTTCTGGAATATGGTGTCATTCAATGCATTTTTGAAGGCTGGTTCTAATTTATGAGCAATACACCATGTATAAATTAGCCACGGTGCTTTTTCTTCTGAAAATGCTTTAACTCCATTCTTATTACCACTATTGACCGATGTACCATCAGCTCCAAAGCCTACAAGCTTTCAATAAAGTTCGCTTGGCAAAATACCTAGCGAATGAAAATTTTCTTCGATTGCAGCTTTTATTCCTGGTGCATCTGCTTTTTTGACATCTTTCAAGTAAATAAAGGATAATTTCACTTCAACTTCTTCACTCTTGGAATGAGGATCAAAATATAGTACATAAACAACTTCTTTCTCAGTGGTGGAGCTGTCTATACTCCCATCTGTTAATACGCTATAGAACTTTGCTTTCGCAAGATCTTCTTTTAGCTGTGAAGCTATATACTCTCCATGAACATCAATGAACTCACCACACTGTTTTCGGGTAGTATACGCATCTCCTACATCCACGCCATGGTGTTTCTCCAATTCAACCAAATCTTCATAAATAGTAAAAGGAAGTTCCTTTTTGGCAACAAAGTATGCAATTTCGAACTTTTTAATTGCCTGTTCCTGTCGAACTTCCCTGTATTTAGCAACATTATCTCTCAGAGTTGGTTGACCTGCGTCTGGTTGAAATTGCTCAATCACATGTAGATGATTAACACACTCACCCTTGGATTTCAAGTCATTGATGTACAATCTCTATGCGTGTTGGTGGTATTTCGTTGCAGAATGGTCTGTCGCGTTTGACAAGCGAAGGTTGCGAGTTCCTTTTATCCATGCGTCAGAGAAATCCCGATTGTGTTGTATTTACTTTTGAAATTTGGTGTAAATGAAGCACTTCATTTCAATAACTTGTCCTTTTTTGTTGTCTTCGTGCTTTAACCATACGATTGCATTGGTTTTTGCCAGATCTTCGTTAATTCATTTCGTAACAGTGCTCGATTTTAACATTCGGCTTGACTTCTTTGCCTCTTGTTGTTGTGGTAAAGCTGATTCATCAAAAGTGATCGAGTCTTTGTTGCTAACACTATTTGTGTCAGCAGACATTAAAAATGAAGTTATTTTCTTCGACATGTTGTATATAATTTAACGCTAGAGTGATTACAAACAATCAATATTCAAGACAGTCGCACTTCGCCATTTTTCGCAAAACCACTCATGGCAACTCGCGCGCATTCACTAATTTAATATACAAATGAAGAGCGATTGATTCAAGACAAATATTAATAGTTGGTTTTGTAATGAAACTGGAAATCAATGTTACCAAAAACCGTTCCGGACAAAGTGACAGACATCGTCAAACTTGTGACTGTCAAAACTCTGTAAATGACAAATTTGTACCGGACGCTAATATCCAGGCATGTTAAGAATACAACACCAGAATTTTGAAGTTGCTGATTTTTCATCCTTCAATTAATCCGCTTGCTGTAACAGCAAGGGGAATCATACCTGTAAGGTTCCTGTAAGGTCAATAATCAATATGTAAGAGTTTAATGAAAATTATCAAACAAAAACTCATGCCACACAGGCTAATTGTCACCACAAGAGGGAACATGGTCCGTAAAGACGTCCTCATATAACACGGTTGCAGATGTTAAGCGAACTGTGCATTTTAGTAGCGAAAGTGCTTTATTGTCAGTAATATGGATGTATTGACTTTCAGGCAATCCATGGTTACAGAGAATCGGAAAAAGCAAACTGGTCGAAAGGAAGTTTGATGATCTTTAAAAGGATGAAGGATATTGCTTTTAATTCGAAACATAATTTATTGCCGTATGTTCATGTCTTGGATTTGGATGCAAAGGGGTAAGAGATATGTCGCAGACTTAACACTAATTAAAACATTCTAATAGTTGATATTTCCATAGGAGTATCCAAACAGGAAAATTTCCCGCGAAAAGTGATTGAAGTTTGCGTCGCTCGTTCGTTCTTATTACCAATTTGAATTTTTCCCATCCGAGACGTCTCCCTTAACGAGTAAAATCTTCTTGCGTTAACAACGTTGGACCAAACCCGGATAGATTTGAGAAAATACACACGGACGTTATAGTAGACGCCGCCCAACAATTACGTTAACTTATTCTTTGATAATAAAACTAATGTATAATTAGTGGTCCCTACAGTATTCTCGCGGTCCTGGCACCCCTAAATGCGTGACCACGAAGAGCATTTCCACGCTTTCAAGACGACGCTGGCTCTTAAGACACGTAGTACTATGAGCTGTATTGAACGAAAAACATTAATCGATCAGCTAGAAGCCTTTAGAAAACGAAAAATGAAAACACCCTGATTATGCATTTGTAATTTTGGGCTAAAAGCAAATGAAGAAATCACGCAAAAGCTAGAGATGTAAATACCTTACTAGACGTATTGTATTACTTATCCGTGTTTTGTGCGTTAGTTGACTTTGCCAGTGCACGGCCCAGTTTGTCTTAAAACGTGACAGGAGTTCACTTTCCTGTCAAGATTTCTTTTTACCCATCCTTCTAGCACAAAATATCAAACTAATATTAAAAATGCTTATATTTTATAGTTTCATCAAGCCTCACATTGATAGCGTAAAGGTAACCGTACTTATGTTATTGCAAACCAGTTCATCTCAAAACAGTAGCATTTTGATGGGCCTGTCCGCGGTTGGAACCTGCAACAGCATCGACAATAGCTGATCGACAGCCATGAAAAGGTCGGCGGTAAAGGGGTTGAATAGCTCCTCCCCATGCCGCCATAAAGCACCGTTGAGTGGAAGACCCAGCAACAACCTTCTCTGTGTCGTTGGCTTAAGCCTGACACGAGCGACATAAGCATAAGGAATGCAAAACAAAGGAACGAAGTCAAGCCTGCGACATATGAATCGTCATAATCATAAGCATAAAATCATAGCGTAAGCATAACCCAAGAGCCGAACAAAAGACGAAACAAAGAAAAATTCTTGTTTTATCTTCGCAAGTCCCAGAGGAGATATCATGCTTTGTTTTCGTATCGATCTTGTCCTTGTGCTTATGTCGCTCGTGTGAACCAGGCTTAAAACTGTCGCTCTTTGTGATCAATTAAACGTTTTTTCCAATTCACTGAGATAATTAGATTTTACTTACAGTAGATAAACGCATTTCTGCATTAATTTATTCTTATTAACATATTCTTTTGATCACAAAACAGGTGAAGAAGAATTTGCTTATCCCCGACGCTTTGTTTCAGATATACACTGATTATGGGATATGTGTTTATTTTGTACTTTTTCAAACTGGGCATTTCATATTTGAAAAATTACTTCGCTTCCCCTCTGACGAAACCCTTCATGACGACTAAAGCCTAGTTCACACGTTCGTCGTAATCATAAATATAATGACAAATGCAAACTCAGTACGTTCTTCATGGTTTATTAACTCCTTTGCACCGCTTGGGAAGTACAATGACTTCTGGAATTTTGAAAGTGATTCGAGTGATCTTGTAAACAGCAATGTGCTTCACACCGATTTTGGCGCTGGGGCATCGGTAGCAGATTTAGAGAGTATTTAGTCGCACTGAGTTATTCAATTGATCCTACCTGTCTTTCTTTCAGTTTTGTGGATCAACTATTGCAGGCCTGAGTCTGTTGTCTTCGTCTATCATGCGCTTTCGTCATGACAAGTACGATGGTGTTACAGTGGATGCACTGCTTTATCCGCGATCGCTGTACATTTGCAGGTAATAAAGTCATCCTCTTGCATATTCTTACGAGAACTTCTTTGGTCACCCTGGGGAACATCTTTTCGAAAAATAAGTGGCTATTTGTTAAAAATTGTAAATAAATTACAACAAGGCTTGAAAATCTTTTTAATGTCTAAACATTATTCTACACACTCTAAAGTGTGATGGTTTTGTTTTGCTGAGTAGACACAGATTTTGGAAATTACGTTTGGTATCAATCCGTCTAAACGTTTACAATCATCGCCGATTTTGTAGATATCTATTTTAGTTGAGAAAATTCGAAAGAAAATTAACATGGAAGGTTTTGCATAATATTTGTCATTTAACTAACCACGTTACATGGTTTTAATTGATAATTTTCAAGAAATAACCAGTTTTAGATTAATTATAATGTTCTTTAACAATTTTGACGTGATTATATGCCTTATTTGTTAAATACAAAAACTGGATAACGTGTGAGCAGAAAAATATATCAAAGGATTGTCAACGCCATTCTTCGTCATTTTTCGCGCTTTTTCAAACGAACCAAGAGTGACATTTTAACTCTTGTTTATTGGTAATAATGACATAGTCAACGTAAAGGTAACAGAGAATAAAAGTTATCAATAAAGACACATCTTGTCGGCATTCATTTACCTGTTTTATGACATACTTTGTGTTTCGTTAAGGAATGCAGTCCGCTATCAATTTTGCCACGAAATTTTACCACCTGACCAATCCATCTGGAAGGGAAATGTCATTGAACGGTCACGCCGAATATCTGTAATATTACGTTGTGAACCAGAACAAGCTGGAACATGATATTTATTAACGGCGTAAGGCAGTGGCATCGACGGGCTTGTATGGTGAAATCATACAGGCCATGCACTTGCTTTGATAAACAGAGTTTTCTCTTTGAAAACATTGCTTCCTATTTTGCACAACGCCTGTAAAATCATGTCACTGTACGGAAAGGAGGAAGGAAGGAAGGAAGGAAGGAAGGAAGGAAGGAAGGAAGGAAGGAAGGAAGGAAGGAAGGAAGGAAGGAAGGAAGGAAGGAAGGAAGGGAGGGAGGGAGGGAGGGAGGGAGGGAGGGAAGGAAGGAAGGAAGGAAGGAAGGAAGGAGGGATGGAGGGAGGGAAGGGTAGGAGGATGGGTGGAGGGAGGGAGGGAGGGAGGTAGAAAGGGAAGAAGGATAGAAAGGAAACCTACTTAACTCTATCCAAGGAAATCAACGATGTTCATCTTTGCAAACCTTTCTAAAGTCCTTTCCATCTTTTTCGGGAAGGTGCTTGGACTCTCACAAGGGCCTCAAGCACCTTTTTGTCGGCATTTTTATTTGATGAAAAGTTATTTACTTTCAAAACATACCCAAACTAGGTTATTTTTCATACTATTGCAATGAATTTTCGTCGAACAAAAGGGTGGATCTCTTCTACCCCAAGCGCCTTTTGATAGTTATCACTTGTCCATCACTCGTGGAGCGAGTGCTTGCTTAAGATTGAACTCACCTCGAAGTATGGCGATCGGTATTCATCTGCTTTAGAGAGCTAAAACCCCTCTCAACACCTGCATTCAATTATTCCCTTCGCACTTTGTGCGTTCCACGCATCCACATTTTTGAACCCAAAAGTAAAAAACAAGTACTTTCCTCAACTTTTAATTAAAAATTCTCGAATTTCAAAATAGTCTTGAATTTTCCAACTATATGATCAAATTTCCTTCCAATATCCTTCGAAATTGTATTTCTTTTTTTTTTTCTTTCCAGATGCCAAAATTTTCATTTAGGGGCCGGTCGTTATTTATGGCAGGGGTTGGGGCCAAAAGGAAAACGATTGGGTAACTGAAAATTCAGAGACATAAAATGTTGGGTAAAAACAAAAATCACTTCTCTTAAGGTGGGGTAAAAAATCTTCATGGCCACGTTTATTTAAAGGTTGCCATACGTTAAAGTAAAGTTAAAAACAATTCAAAGTCCATCATCTAAATGTCAATGGGAGTATCATGATCACTTGATGTGTCACTTTCTGGACTTAAACTGCTCATTTTAGATTTGGATACAATGCTCCTCTTCTTCTTTGCCTTTAATCTTTGTTCTTTCACCCTTTGTGTTGGCTAAATAATTTTCTTTATCTATACACGGTTGGTTATTTTGAATTTTTCGTTATAAGTTGGTTGTATGAAAAGTTTTTTGGTTGTCGAAATAGTTTCTCTTCGGTGCCAACCCCGGCCATAAATAACGACCGGTCCTTTAGAAGGAAATTTCCTTCCAAGGGGAAACACTGTTTGTGCGGCTAAGAACAATAGGTCTCGAGATAATCGCAAGTGTTTGTACTTATTTTCCAACTTCAGCTAAAGATTATCCTCAGTTTTTAAACCAGAGATAAGCGTTTTGACAATTTATTATGCCATTGCACTTTAAATTTCCAAAGATTTTCCTCAAGATCTTATCAAGACGCAGTAGAAAGTACGTAATAACACAAAAGCGCAGGGTCTAAATTTCGATTATTTCCCGTTAAAACTCGTTAGATATGCTATAGATTTAACTGAAGCTCCTACTTCTGGTAGTATATTTACTCATCTTCACTACCTTGTATATTAAATGCTTAAAATCTCACCAAATGTAGATTTCTCTTCAAAGAAAGATCACCAGTTCATTCATTGCACTGCAAACACCCAGCTTTTAATAGGGCTTGGTGACCGCGCCTAAAATTTCTTGCCTACCGTAAAATTTCTGGTCAAACGGCGGCGAAAACCGTGAAACTGTCCATTCAAACTAGCTCTTTGCATGTTTAAATTCACGCAGAGACTTGAGCTGTGCAATGTAATTTTTGTAATTTTGTGCAATGTGCAACGTAATTTTGCAGATAGAGTTGAGCTGTGCTCGTGCAATGTAATTTTGTGGAAAGACTTGAGCTGTTCGCATGCAATGTAATTTTGCAGGAAGAGTTGAGCTAATCATGTGCTATGCAATTTTACAGACGGGTTCTGTTCTTTCGCTTAGTACGTCTACGAGGAGACGTGAACTGTTCATGTGCAATGCAATTGTACGGAAAAACAAGACCTGTTCTTTACCACAGTACGTCTACGAGGAGACGTGAACTTTTCGTGTTCAATGTAGTTATACTGGAAGACGCGAGCTGTTTATTAACCATTCGGGAACTTAATATCTATGACATCAACTTGAAAGAAGACATCATTTAAAATTTCAGAATTTAAAGAAACCACAGTAAACTGACCACTGTGTTTGATACTTGTGGCTTTTCTTACGACATCTGAAACACTCCAGTCCTCTCAAAACAACTGTAGTCTCGGGGTGAGTTCAATCTTAAGCAAGCACTCGCACCACTAGCGGTGGGCAAGCGATAACTATCACAAAGGCGCTTAAGGCAGAAATGATTCGCCCTTTTGTTTGACGAAAATTGGTCGTAATTATGAAAAATAACCCAGTTTGGGTATGATTCGTAAATAAAATAACTTTTCATCAAATAAAAATGGCTCCAAAAGGTGCTTGAGGCCCTTGTAAGATCCCCAAGCACCTTCCTGACGACGATTTCTAAACCTAGATTTCCACTTGATGCAAATTGTGGCGCACACCTCTTACCTGTTGTCTCAGGAGTTGTCAAGAGGAACCAAGAAGATAGCCATTCAATTTTAACAATAGAAGAAGCGCGCGCGCGCGACAGCTTATACCGAGTGGAGATTTGGCTTAAAGTGGCTGTTTAAGGCTGTTTTTCGCTAGACGATTTTTTTCGCTGGAAGCGGCAATTTCTTTCCTCTCAGTTGCACGCGGTTACTCCCCAAAACTGCCTGCCTCCACCCCTCCCCCTTTTCAATGCTGAGTGGTCAACAAACGTCACATTTGCGCGATTCTTGCGCAGAGACTGATTATTCCGTGTTGCATACAACATTGAAAAGGGGAGGAGGAGAAAACTATTAAATTTAAGACTTTTGGGGAGGCATTAATGATTTTGTTGGGTGTCTTGGTCTAATTTGTCACTGATTGTAGTCTGGGAAAGACAATTAGTCACGTTAAGTTCGTGAACGGTGATCAGGAAGGTACTGGACTGGTTCACATCCAGTGCTTGGAAACGTTTTACTGAGTTTTCGTGCAGGAGAAGCATGCCCATCCTCTAGTCAGACATAACGACCTAGGTGATTTTCATAGAGATTCAATAATGCAAACGCAACACTGAAGTTTGCAAAAAATTCTGATTTACCGGCATCATAGTAGTGATAATACCTAAAAGTTTAACAACGCAAATTTAAGGCGCTAATCTGTGTTTTATTGTGCATAAAATATATTGGATATAAGCCACTTGCTTTGTCCAGGGCTGAGAATAGTCTCGCCATTCATTATAAAGGAATTTTTTTATTTATTTGGATATCAAGATTCAAGATGCCTTGACATATAAGAGTTCGCGAAACCTGGAAATTATACAAGCTGGACTACAGTAGTTTCAAACAGTTGTATTCACCTGAAATAATTTCTGACGGTCTTTTAGTGAAAGCAAAATCACGAGGAAATACCTGTAGCTAAATAAACAAGTGTCAAATTCTGACACTTGTTTATTTAGCTTGTTTATATCTCGAAAAAGTTACGTCTGTACAGTTGTCCAAATTCCTGACGCCCGTTTGCAATAGAGTAGTCAAAATCTTGTAATAATACCTCACTGGACAGCCAGTGGTGTACAGTTTTCTGACGGTCGTACACATGAGTAGTCAAAATTTTGCAAAAATAGCTTATTGGATTTGAAAAAGGTGACAGTTTCTGATGCCCGTGTGCCATTGTGGAATTTATACGCATGTCCCGATTTTCACTTACCTGCACAAACAATTTAGTCAATTCACCGAACCTGGAACTTTTTGAACACCGAACTTTTTGCTGTTCATTACCAGAAAATATACTATCATTAACGCCAACCTGAAACTCATTAACGCAAAAATACATTCATTTTATGTAATTGACATTCACTAGCGTAGATACGCAACCATTTGCATCGAAGTGCTTTCCATAGCGCCAACAGACGACCATTAAGATCATTCTTCTACACATTAGGGATAATAAAATTTTAACTAGGCAAGATATTTCTCTGGCGTAATTGAAATTTTATCCCTAATGTATAGTAGAATGATGTTAACGATCGTCTGTTTGCGCTATGGAATGCCCTTCGATGCAAATGATTGCGTATCTGCGCTAGTGAATGTCGATTGAATAAAATGAATGTATTTTCCCGTTTATGAGTTTGAGGTTGGCGTTAATGATGGTATATTTTCTGGTAATAAACAGCAAAAGGTGTATTATTTGAAGATGTGTCGGTACTCTTCTGTTAAAACAACTAACTATCAATGTAACAAAATTACAGTACATTTACTTGAGAGTCAGGAATTCTGAGTACCTAAAGGGCTGTTTACACGTGCAATTTTGTGCCTTGCGATTGACATCTTGGAGTATGTGTTTGACGAGAGCGTCAAGGACAAACTGCAACGAACCATAAGCAGACATCTTGCTGCTTAGACTGTTATGTGTTTACTTACATACACCAAGATGACGATCGCAACGTGCAAAATCGCACGTGTAAACGGCCAAGTTTTGCCGAGGTTGCTCACAATAGCTGTCAGAAATTCTTAATCCTTTATAAAAGCAATCCTACCCAGTAATTCAGCCGTATTTGGTTCGGCGGCATTTAAAGAGGGGTTGGAATTTATAACTCTTTTTTCTAATAGCCCCACACACACCTGGGCGACAAAGTGAGATTTTGATCTCGTGTGTTAAATGGAATGTAGTTGTCTGATTTAAGACATAGTATGCAGCCAACATCTCGACGATCAAACCAATTTGATGTTGTCAAAGATAATTGCACGCAATTTTGTGTTGCAGCAAAGCAGTTTATTGTTGATGCGATAACTGAAACTACAAATGAAAGACTGGTGAATGATGATATGATCAAAATGATCAAAATGATGACGTTGCTCCGATTGCCAATAAAGAAGAGAAATTAGTGTCGTACGAAATGAAAGTCTTGTTTTTACCATTTGAGCGGGTGTCAAAAATTCTCAATCCCCCATCTCACAGGTCCACTCAGTTCTACAGTCTCCGGCCAGGCTAATATGCATATGGGTGTCATAATTTGTGACCACTTTTATGCTGGATTTTCAATATGCAAATGTAATCGCGCAAGTTACTATTCTATTATTAAAATTGAATAATTTTCTACTTAGTTCCACCTGAGAGCTCGTAAAACAAACAGAAAAGGCTATCCAAGCGACTATGTTTGCTAAATGCCAATCGAGTGTTACGCCTGGTTTTCACTAGCGACACAAGCATAAGTACAACGACATAAGCGAGCTCATTAAGTATTCAGTCATGGTGGGATAATTCTTTTGTACTTGCGAAGTACAAAGAGTTTAGCTGACCGTGAAGTGTTAAGTCGTTATGTTTATGCTTATGCCGCTTGTGGAAACTAGGCTTTAGTCATTCGATTAAGGTATTATTTACAATGGATATGGGTGTTACCAGTTTCCTATAGAGATTTTCTGACTAATCCGATAATAGACACCCTAGCAGAACTCTGGATCGGCGGATTTACATCAGAACGAACGTGGGACGCTTTGGTATTATGTCGTTATTTCGCAATGAAACAAATAAATTAGTTTATCATTGATTTGACCTTGGTGAGATTCTTGGAAAACTATGTTCAATTCTATTAAACAAAGGCGTCGTCAAACTGAAGGAATCTTAATTAAACATCTACTAATAGTCTTTAATAACTCATAAAGAAAAAAAGTAAAGACTGATGTTTTGAAAATGGGAGCTTAGAGATATTCATAGATGATCGTCAAGCTCACATACAACACCGCCGTTTATATAGACCACTGGCATTTATTTCTCTGCCGGAGGAAAAATACTTATAAAAAAGAAAAAACTTTACATGAATTACTCGACCTGTTGAACGTCGGAGCTTTGAAGTTGTCCTCCAGATAGGTTGTTTTGCATATTACTGGTATGAGTGCAAGAGGTCTATTGTAAATAATACGTAAAAGGTGTTATAGAACTTCCGAAGTCTTAATATACTTCGGAAGTTCCTGGACTCACTACTCGATAAGACACGCATTTCTGAGTTAATTAAATCTTTTCACCTGACAATCTCCAAAACGCTCAAACATGCCTAAAATTGCTACATTCAGCCGCTCGGTTAATCTTCTTTACACCCATAATCCTTTCCTAATTTGAGCCATATTACTTAGCCTTTCCGCAATTATCATGAGAAGGAAATTAGCTTTAAATTAGAATGCAGTCGCTTTGTCATGCATGAGTAAGCATTCTGTGTATACAGAAATACATATTTCATTCTAGTTCATATCCCGCCCGTCTCATTCTTATCAAGATTGTCGGAACCATAATCGACAGTCCACACGAAAATAGTTAATTAACCTCCTTTAACCTACATTTCACGAATATGCAACTCCATGTAACTCTATTGTCACATATAATAGCTGAAATTAGGAAAGTAGCCCATGGTAAATCCTTGATTCCTCTTCTGATTTGAGCCTTAATATTGCTTCCCGTTCAACTTATTTCGATCTCTGAGCATTTAATCCAGCCGATTTGTACTTATAACGTGACAATTTCTTCTATCTTTGCAACTTTTGAGAAAGTGTATTGTCCACTAAAATTCACCGTTCTCGCTTCTTAACGATTCGTCTTCTTTCCTTGGTTTTGTTTAAACTGAGTTTTGTAATAATTCAACAATTTGTCGTTTTATAACTATAACTACTTCGAAGAGCTATTTCGGGATAAACCAATTACAGCGATGGCAGATCATATTACACCTTTTGCTGTTCATTACCAGAAAATATATTATCATTAACGCCAACCTGAAACTTGTTAATGCAAAAATACATTCATTTTATTGAATCGACCTTCACTAACGCTTCTGTCACTTTAAATTAACATTTTAGCATAGAAAGTGATATTCATTAGTGTAGATACGCAACCATTTGCAACTAGGGGGCATTCTATAGCGCCAACAGCCGACCATTAACACCATTGGGAGAACAAATTTCAACTACGCAAGATATTTCTCCGGTCTGTTGCAGGGTCAATTTAAGGTTATACGGAATCCCGAAGTGTATAAAAGATAATGGAATAAAACTATCATAATTCCTACATAAACTGAATTCGGTTAGACAGTTCTAACCTCTTTTACTTCACTAATATTTCGATGATTGTTTTGCTATGTAAAATGCTCTGCTGACCACGTTGTACTCTACTGAGCCCTTTCAGAACTGTCTTAACTCACAACATTGAATTATGCAACTGAAGACAGTTGTCCAGTCTATTGAAGGGACAAAATGGAATCTAAACATGTATTTTAGTTCACAGCACTTGGTTAACACGCATCAACTTTCACGTCCCAGAAAAGAAAGCTTTTTGCGGCTGAATAAAGCTTCGCAATCAATGCTTTCATGCAGTCCAGTACTGCCGTGTATTGTAAGCTTTGATTGCAAAATATGTTTCATTGAAGATGTAAAAGTTGATGTGTGTTAGCAAAGTGCTGTGAACTGAAGTTTGTTTACAGCTTATAATAATGTACGTGAAAAAATTTCTGGAACCTGATTGGCTAAGAGCAGCGCAATTTCAAAGTAACACAGTGGCGAAAAAGGTACTACTGTAATTTGTACTAAATTGCATTTTTTCGGCACTGTATGACTTTTTTTTTCATGTATATTATTAATTGGTTATAGCAGGATTTCTCCTGCAATTTAGCCAAAACGCATACTTGTAAGTTTTTCAAAGACCTCAAAGAGCACTCGTTTTGATAGTCTTTGAAAAACTCACTGGTGCGTGTTTTTTCCAAATTGCACTGAAAACTATGCTATTACCTATTCAAATTGTACTTGTCAGGAAAAATGTGATATGATGAGAAAATTTTATAATATCAGTTACGTGAAGGTGCAGACGAAACCACGTTTAAAGGATAAGGGAATAAAACTATCAAAATTTATAGACAAACCGGTGAACGTGGGCTTTTGATAAACAGAGGTTGAAAACCTTGTAAGCATGCGATCAATTAAGATGTTCAAGAAAGATATGATAGAACTATTCTCTATCCCACTACAAAACATATTTCAATGTTTTGAGTTAAGTTAGTCTTGAAAAAGCGCTCAGCCGAACTCATAGAACGTGTTCGGCTGACCGAAAAATGGCAAACCAGTCATCGACATATAGGCAAAATAAGAGTGGTTCGAACTGTCTAAGCGAATTCATTTTATGTACGAATTGAGTTTTTCTCCTCAACTTTGCGATAATTTAATGTTTAATGATGGAGAGTGCTTTGCAAAAGCTGTTGTTTAACATTAAATGGCATGCCAGTAAACTTAGTTTATTGATTCAATTTAGTGACGTTATGTGTTTCAAAATTTGACGATTAAACCGAAGAACATGACGTTTTCAGATGTTATAATAAGTAATCATTTGAGTAGTCCATCTTTTCCAAAAAAGCTTTTGAATGTTATCGGTGTCGTATCGAATTCACCTTTTGATATTATGTCAGATTATAATAGTGAGCTCATCACATAAGGAATGTTATTGTCCCTCCATATTTTTTGCACATCTAGTTTCAGCCAAAACACTCCCCTGTTGAATAAACTTTCAAAATATATATATCCCTGAGAGAGGATTTGTAATCTCCAATTCGGACGGAAATTTCATGGAATTTTGCCTAAACGTTAGTTGGCTTTGACTGAACGTATTAACTGCCGGTTCCGCTTATTCATCGGCTGAATACAACTGCCAGAATGCCTTTGGCTATTAATCGGAGCAATTGTCTTTCCATTCGCTTTGAGAATTCAATGTTAGCATGAAAATAAAAAAAAGGCAAAATATTCTGGTAGCTGTATTCGGCTGACGTGATAAGGGAACTGACTATTTTCTAGACTTAGTAAGCTATTTATTTACTGGATCAGTTCACTCGGGAGATAAACTCTTACTAATTTGTCTGTCATCCTTTGCTTCATCAAGTTTCGTTTACGTGTTCCACTCGAGTGGTTATTGTAAAGTTGAGTTTATCCTCTAAGAACTACACCATTTAAACTGGTTTGGTTCTCTTGTGGTCATGACTTTTCAGCCAAACAGCTGCAAGATTTATGTGCTTGGGATATTTCATTAAAGTTTTACTTAAAGCTGAATGTTGGTCAACTCTAATAAACTTTAGGTGATTCTCATGATAATTCTTAACCAGGGGCAAGTCCAGGAGACCATATTAAACGAGGGGCCCGAAAAGAGGGTCCTGTAAAACATTTTAATATACAGAAAAAATATCTTCTGCGGCAGTTTTTAATCTAAATGAAGTAAATTGTTTCTTTACAATCAAGTGAATTTCAAATGCAAACATTAATGTCAACCATTAGATCTGTACCCCTTTTACACGGTGTAAAATTATCGGGATCTCGATTGCAATCATTATCGATCGCGGTAGATATTAGTTTATTGGATGCTGATCCGGAGGTGGATTGCGTACGCCTTTGAAATTCGTCGTGTAAACTGTAATGGAATTGAAACCTAAGGCACAGTCAAACAAGTTATTTTATCACACAGTTGATCAAGCACGGATCCATCTCGGGGATAAATTTGCGTACACTAGCTAAAACTATAATAATATTTTGGATAAAAATATGGCATTTTGGGGGTCAAGAATCGAACTAAACACCCGTTTAAGAAATTAGTTCCAGAGGAAAAGGGGGACCGCCGCCCCTTTGGGCCCCCTCTAGATTCACTCCTGTCAACTTCAGACAACTACAACATAATAAATACTCTGTTTGGAAACGTTTTAGGCTTATACCAGCACCTCTGTCAATTGACCATTTTTTTTCTTCTGTGGTTACCAAACGCCGTCATACTAAAATTGTGTGTTCATTCCATCAAGTCGTCTGTTGTGTCCTTATGTAGTCTGCACGGTTAGTGTAATTGAAAGAAGATTAAATTATTACAAATATAGTTCCTGTCAAGCCTTGTGTCAATGTTTGTATGTGTGATTGTGAGCCCCCCAGTATTTTTGCTTTGTATATACATCCACGCGCGTATGCAAAGCATGCACGTACATTTGAATGTATGTATGCATATATGTGTTTATGTATGCATCTACTTATGGATGGCTGTGTGGATGTGCGTGTGAAGGTGTTGGGTGTGTTTGGGATGTCTAAGTGTGCTAGGGTGCATGCATGTGAGTATATTTTTTCCAACTATTTTCTTCTAAAACTTTTTTAATAACTAAACAACAAATTGCAAAGAGCTTTAATCAACAAACAAACGGACTTGATCACTAACCACAATGTTTCGTCTTTGTCATTGAATCATACATTCTTTTTTCATAGTTCGTCAGTATTTGAATCAATCTAGTTTAGTATTGCCGACAGTGATTAAATTTCTTTTCGTTCGTGTAATTTAAGCGCAGCCACATTCATGCACTTGTATATTCCGCAAATTCTTTACAGAAAATTGGCCTGCCTCGAAGTACACTGCAGATAGTGGGGACGTTTTGGTTGGAACGCAGCAAGATTCAGTCATAGCAATGTGGGAATGATTGGACGAGAAATTTCCAGAGCACAAACCCCGACAAAAATTGGCCGGAAATACTGTTGGGATGATAATACGGGAAGTCCAATCCCCCAATTCTTTAAGCGACACATTGTTCCTCTGCAGGCAGCAACGCTTTTCTCCCGGGGTACAGTTCAACGGTGCACCGTACTTCCGTTTTACATCACGTGGATTATCTGCTGACCGTATTTCCAAATAAGGCTTCCATTTCTTGTTATCGATTGTCCTGTGCGCTGCAGGACTGATACACTTTGAACTTCTTATTATGACACTCAGCTTCTTTCTCTTCGAGTCTTTACACGCACGCTTTGCGTTCTTCCGCATTGCTTTTACAGGGGCTGTGATGTTAAAAACGAGCCATCCTCCATTACGGGCATGGAGATTTACTGGGTCGAGCACAAATTTTCTGTTGTTGTAAAGGTTGCCACATTTCTCCTCTCTTCCTTTTTCATTGAGCAATTTCATAACAAGGACTGGCTTGACTGCAGTCCCTCTGCAAAGGTTGTAAGCGAACAACATGACCGATATCAATTTTCTTGGTATGTCTGTACCACTGAGAAGAAATCCAATGACGATACCTTTACGGTTTCTCAAACGTTTCACTGCAGAAGAGCAATAGAATGTGGTTTAAATCTTGCCGCTCAAACCAAACAAGTGCTACTCTATTGAATACTGGTGTCTATATTAGGGACTTGTACAACCTCAAGGAAGGCGTACTTTAACACCTAATGTCATATACATACATTTATATTTCTAAAATTCATTAAGAATTCATGAGGAAAATACAAAAAAAAAGTCCTAACCGTGTCGGGTCTTTAAATGGGATAAAGACTCATGTGCCTTTATGTCAAGAAGTTCATTTTTTTCGGCTTACAGAAGATAAATTTCCAACCCTTCTTTACGAATTAGCGTATTAGGAGGTTCATTTTAGAAGATATCTAAAAAGCTCGCAGTTAGTGCTTTATCGAATATAAAACTTATTAATAATTCATGAGGAAAATACAAAGGGAAATCATAACCGTGTCGTGTTATTATGTGATAAAAACACGCTTACTTTTCTCCTTCAATTTTCTCGGCTTAGAAAACATTAATTTTCAAACTTTCTTCGTGAATTACTGTATTAAGGGGTTTGTTTTTTTTAAGCCGTTCAAAAAACTCTCAGTACGTGCTTTATCGGACTTAAAACACTCGGCTATCGCCTCGTGTTTTACATCCGATAAAGCACTCCTGCTCGTTTCTTAAACATTATATAAAACATTTCTGCTCGGTTTTTAAATATTATTTATATATATATATATAAGTAGAACGAAAGATGAATGTTGTTACTAATAGTTTCACGCTTGTAGACGATACTACTACCAGATCGTCTACTGGCGTGAAACTATTAGTAACAACATTCATCTTTCGTTCTACTTTATTATCTTGCTCTATCGAATAAGATATCGAGCGCTGTCAGAGCTGTTAACTTTTTCACGCACACACACACACACACACACACACATATATATATATATATATATATCTGTATCTATCTACCTAGAGAGAAAGAGAGAGAGAGAGAGAGAGAGAGAGACTTCAAGAATAACACATGAATGGACAAAGCAAAAACAGGGTGAGAACAACAAAAGAAAAAAATTCAAGCGTTAAAGGGTTAACCCATACTATCCCACATATCGGACTTTCAGAACAAAAGAACTGGTTACAGAACAAAGCAAGAACAAAGAGAGAACAAAAGACAAAAGAAAAAAGAAATCAATCATTGGAAGAAGTAAGAAAAAAAACAAAAATAAAGAGAATAAAAAAGCAAAAGAAAAAAGTATAAGGATGAAAAAGAATAAATAAATTGAGATCTCACGGGTATTCTCAAGATCGTCGTCGTCGAGAGTACAAAGCCAACGAGGTATTAATTGACTATACATGAAGAATCTCAGGCTCCGTCCACATGTGAACATTTTCACCGAAAAACACGTACTTTTTTATTCTTTTTAGCCTTCCGTCCACAAGTCAGCAATGAGTGGGTGGAGTCGTCTCCACCGAAAACGGACCACTTTCGAAAACGGTGTTGGTTGTACCAGTTCTCTAACATGAAGACCACTATCGAGATCAGCGATTTTGATTGGCCTGACGTGAATTAATTAACGCTCCCATCGTTTTCAGCATTGTCATGTGGACAGGCGAATACGACACAAAAACGCTTGTGTGGTTGCAATAATTTTGAAACGTTTTCAGTTAAACCAAAACGCATGAATTTGAAAACGTATTTGAGTGGACGTAGCCTAAGCCATGCTTGAGATTTTTTCCTCGCCTTGACAATCAGTGACAAAATCACCTTGACAGTCACTTCCACCAACAGTTTTTCTCAAAACCACACTAACCTGGACGATCAACTTCCACAAACATATCATGATTCTCCCAGGTTCAAACCATTTACTCCATTTACTTTACCCTACTTAAAAATTATCGCGAGAATAAATGATGATATAATTTCACCCATGACCGTGCTTTTGGTAACAAGTTGGTAACAAGGAAACATTTCAGCCTGGCTAACTGGGCTAAAAAATACCCAACCGTTGAAATAAGTGAGTTTTACGGTCGTGCACATGCACGCTCACGGAATGCGACATACGATATCCGCCAACTATTTTGCAAGCTCGGCGATGATATATTCACTTTATTTCGTTCACTTTTGCGATTGTTGTTCCACTATACATTGTGGATTGTTGAACTGTTGACAAGTTCAAAAGTTTTACTTTCTCGGTTGGTATCTTTCATTCCCGGCCTGTTTCAATAAAATCATTGTGAGTAAGGGTCAACATTTTTCATATCAAACTGACTTAGGCATACGAATCAAATTCGAAACAGACTTTGTCCTCAGGAATATCAAAATTGACCTTTAGATGCAATAGAATTCCACGCATAGTGTACTCTAGTTTGTATGCATCCACATAAACATTACAAGTACAAATAAAGTCACGATTTTTATCGAATGTAGCCTCAAAAACTTCGAATGCTTCAAAATGTTGGAAAAAGCAGATGAAGATATTTTCTAGCGTTGAAAATAATTCGTGGGCCAAGTAGTTGAACGAAGACCACAATAACTCAATATACCTTGAGCCCCTACTGTATCAATCTGGTACGCCAGACGTTGAGAAACTAATTTGACCCAAGACTAAAGCCAAAGATTCAGTAAATACGTCTTTAACTATTAATAAAGTCAGATGTACATCAGCGCCAAAATCAAGCTGTGGAAGTTTCTTAATTCGAGTCTCCCAGCCATGCGTTAACCGAGCGTCAGTGCTCATTTACATTCCATCTTTTTGTTCAGTATGCATCATGGTACCCCTGATCTTTTCACCATACTGTGAATGTAGTCTGCCACACCTCAGTTATTTCGCAAGGAGTCACAAATCTCACGCCTGCACAGGCGCAAAATTTCCAACTCGTCAAGCTTGGTCAGCTATTTCGCAGCTGGGATGTCAGCACAGGCTTACGAAGAAGCCAAATCCCCACTAGGCGGAAAAAGTCGCGCTACTCGCTTTTTCTTCGCGGCGTCACATGAGTAGAATAGTTCTGACTGGATATACGTGTTAATCGTGGCGGAAAAAGTCGAGTCGTAATTTAACCCTAGGCTACAAAACTACATAGGATCAGCCCTTTTAGCAAGATAAAAATTTCATTTCGGGCTAAAATTCTCATGCGTTACTCGCACTTGAAAGTATTTTCACGTGGCCTGCATGACGTGTGGAGCGTTTACAAAACAAGCTAAAAGTATATCGAATGCGATAGCAAATTAAGTTTAACAGTGTATTCTGTTTTTACATCTTACTTCTTAAGACCACTATTTCAAAATGAATAATGGTGGAAGTAATTCATGAAGCTTAAAATCCACACAAAACCTAAGAAAGAAAAGAAACGCGCATGCATGGGACATAAAAATTAGTTGGTAGCACGGCGCATATCGACACCATGCTTGCTTGATGACCTCGAAAGGAAGAAGTGATCGCATTCTAATAAGTTCATTCCAAGTGGATTAAAAGCTTGATTCCTTCCCCTGATTATCTATAGCCTTGAAGACTTTGAGAAGGATCGAAAAGAGTTGCGCGGAAAGCAAAATTAAGACGCAAAGTAGAGAAGGAATTAAAGATAAGACTCATTCAAGAAGCTGTTAATCGTGACAACTTCAGAAATATGACAGCTGTTTGCAGATTTTCAAGTAAAGTTAATTAACTTACGAAAGTGTGAACCATGCAGCCGACAATCTTAAAGCCGATAGTTTTAATCCGAACAAGTGATGAAGCATCAGAAATTTTAACGATTGAATACATGATTGAACAATTTCGGGTCAGGCCCATGTAGTTATCCCTTAAAATATATCTTCCAGTTACATGGTTAGGTTTTGAAATTTCAGCCTAGTTAGCAGGGCTGAAATTTGTCTAAAAACAGCCTTTTAGCCGGCCGGGAAGAAGTTCGTCGAGGAACCCCTTTTAATCCATTTATCTTAAAGGTTCAGCCGGCAGGTGATAAAACACAACGACGTGCTTGTACATCTTTTCGAAGCATGTAAAATCATCCCTTATGTTAACTTTGTAGCGACAAAATTGCCGACTATATTGCGGTATTTTGTGAACGCGGCCTCGACTAGTTTATTTTATGAGTAACATCATGCATGGTAGCGGTCTGGTTGCATTTGCATCAAAACCTTAGAATATGCACTTATTCTTATTGCTTGAAATACGAATTGAGCTGATTTTTAGTAGATAGAATTGGGAAATTGACACATCGTAAAATACACGGTGTTAGGTTTTAGACATACCAAAAGAGAATTGGCCAAGCGCCTCGATGTTTCAGTTTTTGTTGGGGGACAAGATTATTCCCTGCATAAATAGAAGAAAATCTCCTTATAAAAAATCGGCTGGAAACCCTGGATTTTATGGTGGGGTGTTGATATACATACGGTATTTCTTGAGGCCAAACTGGATCAGTTGTAGTTAACAAGAGGCTTGTCTAAGAGATTTACCTCGAAGATTTTTAAAGCTTAGATGCGTACACCCTTTATCTAAGATTTATGCTAGAAGATATTGTTGCATTATATCTTGGACCTCATTTTAAATGTAACTGTTGATCTGAGTAGTATGTCAGGCAAATGGTTAAAACAGAAACATGGGGCTGTACGACGCTCCAACGTTGGACGACAAAAATAAAATCCCGTATCGCTCATGATGCACATTATTAGCAAATACTAAGCTCTCGTCTCATTCCTGTGGCATCACCGACAGGAGTCAAAAGGCTTTACAAATATCATAGCAGATTATTGTGAAATAAAAAAATAAAATCGTCTCGATTGCTCTCAATGTAACGATTTACTAATTTAATAGCGTTTTCAACTTAGCGGCACTGTAGGGAGTGATGGAACTTAAGCTCTCTGTAACTGTAAGCCCCATGTGAGACCTGTTGCGAAAAATCATGTGCCACAATTATGTTCTGGCTTCGTGCATCAAGTGTCATTTGAAGAAAGAAAATGAAGAGGGAAGCTAAGAACAATTTTACGGAATTGTCTTTACACATATCAAAGTTGACATAGCACCTCAATCCCTGAAAAAAATTCAATCGTCTCATCGGAAGACGTTCCGTTGAAAGTTTCCGTTAAATTCATTGTTATTGACTAAATGCGATACCTGTCTTTACCATGATACCATCGTAAGCCATTTTTTTCAAAATCCTTATTTACTGATATATTATGGTTGGTTGGTTTTGCCATTTCTTGTCTTGTTCTGCTTTGTTCTGTTATATTCTGCTCTGCTTTACTATGTTCCGTCCTGGCGCAGCTTTGATCTGGCCCTGTCTTGTTCTGGTCATGCTCTGTTCATTTCTTGTTGTCTTGGTCTGGTTTGGTTTGTTTCGTCCTGGTTTGGTTTGGTTTCGTCTGTTCTGGTTAGGTCAGGTCTGTTCTGTAATATTCTACTCCAACGGCGTATATACCAATTTCTGGAGGGGCCGAGGGGGGCCGAGATTTGAAAAATTTCCGACAAGAGTTAGCCTAAATCGGTTTACCTGAATAAACGGCAAACGTATTTTTAGTAGCCATTTAGAGTTGAAAATTAGTAACAGCAGTCTAGCCTCGGCTGTAGTACGCGGGGACACAGCGGCGCCAACCAACTAGCATTGACTGGCTTCTTTTCAGAACACAAAATGTTACCAACAATTTTATAGGCTATTTTGATTACACGATTTTCCTATTTTTGTACTACCGCATTTGACATTGACTGTGCACTGTCCTTTAATTAACGCGTTGTTTCAAAATTAAAACGTTGAAGTTTATTGGAAGAAACTTCGACGTTGCTATGGTTGCCATATTTCAAAAGAAAGCGTTTGGTTTTCTGCATTCGGTTTAGGTTAAAGATGTTTAAATTTGTTTCAAATTTTCATTTACCGTAATGTTAAATCATTTCTATAATCTACAAATGTCCAATTTTTGACGTTTCTAGTCCTTAAGGTTTTTTGAGTTCTCAGCAAACGAAATATAGTAAGGTATCCTCCCTCAAATTTTCCGACAAGCTCTAAATTTTCCGACAGAAATGTCCGGTGGAGGGACGGTCGCCCCTCTGCCCCCCCTATATATACGCCATTGTTCTACTCTGTTCTTTCGAGTCCTATTTTGTCAAGAATTGTCCTGCCCTCCACTGTTCTATACTATCTTGTCTTCTTCTGCACAGTCTTGTCCTGTCTGTTCTTACAGCCTAACTGAGAGATACGCATATTAACTAATTTGTATTTCCACAAAAAATTAGAAATAGTATACTGCACGTTAAAAACGTTAAAAAATAGAACAGTTTAGTAAAATGTCATGATACGGTATTTCTAAAGTGCGATACTCGATAAACATCATGCTTGTACCCAAAACACAGATGATTCTGACGTCACGAGCAATATGAAGTAGTTGATCTGCCCCAAGGATCCAGGAAGATTTTCAAATTAAGTGGCTCAGTACTTGTTTTTTCACACAATATGATGTCAAATCAAGCATTGTCTTCCGTGACCAAATTTTCAATCTGTAATCCACCACATCCGAGAGTACTTTTGTGATCACAGCTAAGGTTTGGCTTACACTACTTCAGTGACAGCCAATAAGTTTTTTTTCCATCCATTTTTGGCATTGGGCATACTCAGTTATGAGATGTCAACTGTATATATAACTGTGCTGATGTAAAAAACTGATGGAGCTCCTCTACATTCCTTTTAAGGATCAAATTTTCCTGTTGGTGCGGTCTTTGGAGATATCAGTTTGCTCAGCAATAATTGCCAGAGGTTTCAGGATTCCAGACGGACTTATGCAACAAAATTTCGTAAAAGTTAGCGGTGATTGGCAGAAAAGATCACGCCATCACATACGTCATGCTCAACAGTAAGGAGAACATACGCTTTGATGAAAATGGAAAGACATGCTTTTTTTTCCAATTTTTACTGGTTATTTAATGAAAAAATGCAAAACGTTTTTGTGTTCCCATCGAGTTATTGACACTCTTGTAGAAGTTTGGGAGACTCGAAGTAGGTTTGGAACGTTTTACGCTTGGGACATGTGTTTCCAAAGACATTTGTCCTTCTCCCAAACACTTCCGATCAAGTTTATATGCATGCGTCAGTAGAAACGCAAATTATGTTTTCGGTTTACTTGTGAAAATAAAAGTACATTTGCTGACTTTGGAAATTATTTGGCATGCTTTTTATAGATAAGTGCAGGTCTTTTGTGGGAGATCAATTTCAAAAACTTGGTCAAACCTTGCCCCATTTCGACCTCATATCTGTGATTTCTATATGTAGTAGCCAAGACGTCTTTGGCAAGAATTGAATTACAATTGCTTGATACTGCAGGAAGAGAAATTACAGCAGAGCGAACAAATATTCAACACTTTCAAGTTTCAACAGTTATATATTTAAAGACAAATTTTCAGTCTCATATAAGGCTAAACTACAAACTACTTGTTATCACAGTTTCTTATTACAAGCAGCTAGCCAACACAAGAAAGAACAGTATTTCTCAGACATTGCTGGCCATAGATATCTTCTGAAAGTCACCAATTTTTTCACATGTGTAATGAAGTGCCGTACATTTGTCATTGAGCACTTTGCGGCAGGAAGGGAGCATTGCGGACCTAAATCATATTAGCGCATCTGTTTGCCGCATTTTACACCTGCAAGCCTGTACTGTTAAAGATTGAGATAATTTTAAATAGGGAGGTCTAATCTTGTTTTCAAAGTTCATAAAAAGCATATTTCGAGACGGCTACAGCGCGTTAAACTATGAGGTCAAGAAAACAAAGTTGTTAACATCGTACGTCATTGCCGGTCAACATGCATATTCCAGTGTGGCTAAATCTTCCTCTGATTTTTTGTTGTAATTCATTTTCAGGGGTGGCGGCAGAGGGGGGTAGAGGGGGTACAGCCTACCGTCGGGGAACCTTAGCCCCCCTATCGGGGAAAATTAACCATCCGTAGGTAGATTTTCACTGATCAACACACATATATATTACAAACTATGAGAACTTGTTATCGATTTAGCCAAGAAAGATAATAGACTCTTCTCTTTATGTCAAATCTAATAGTTAACTGTTTCAAGTTAGAAGCTGGGGTTATTCTTGCGAAAAATAACATGTTTTCGACCCTCACATGACGAAAGTATAAAGGGGCGTAGTCATGGCTCCTTCGGCTTAGCCCCCCTGCCAGGGACGTTAACCCCTGCGTCGGGGAATTCCTGGCGCCACCATTGTTTATTTCGTCTATTTCAAAGTATAGGATTAATCTCTTTTATTATTTATCTGAACTTGAAGTGATTACTGTCAAAAAGAACTAGTTGCAAAGCCAGCTGGCAAAGAAGAAAGAAAGTGAAGGGGTTCTCCTTGACCTTCTTTTTTAACCTTAAAGGTTTTTCTGATATTTTGAAGGTTCAACTATGCTAGGAAACAGTACGAACGCACTGGGTATTGAATCAACGAACGAGGAAACAACTGACAAAAAGGGAAATGAACAGGTAAATATGGTGGGAAACACTAGTAAAGAGAAATTATGACACCTGGCCAGGATCAAAGATTTTTCTCGAAGATACTTGGGTAAATATCTGTTTGAAATACGGTGCTACTATTTAATTTCCTCGAAATTAAAAGTATGTGTAAATATCAAAATAGAAATTATGTAGTTTTGCTGCAGCAATGGCTTAACCAATCCATTTGTAATAAAAAATATTCTCTCGATTTCACTTACCTACGTTTGGAAAGAAGATGCCTTTCTTCATTATTTTGACTTTTTCATCACTAGTATTCCTGATTCTGACTGGGTAAGTTCCTTGCTTTGTTGCGTTTACGTTTTTATTCAAGTCAAGTTGTCCAGAAAGGCTTTGATTGAGAGCAACAAGATGTTCTTTACGAGCTTCTTCCATGGTCTGGTTACTTAAAACTTGTAAACAACCACGCTGCCAATCTTGCGATTTTCGCCACTCGTATTTCTCGTTCACTAGCGGTTTTGATGAACGTGACCATTTCCCTTGCAAGAAACTGCTTTGCATTTTCCACGATACACTGTTTTTATTTGATAAAGAGGCGCTTACGCGAATAGGCATATACAGAAATTGGCCGAGATTCAATATTGCAATAAAAACGCAAATCTTTGCCATGGTTCAACCCGTTACTTCTTTGATGGTCAACTTGATCTGTAATATTTCAAGTACTTTACGCAAACGTACTTTATTAACTCCTACCCTGCCGCACTAATATTTCCGTTCTCATCAACTATTTGAACTTACTAAGGGACTACTAAGCCAATTTACGTCAATAACCCGTTTGTGATCGTATTAATTAGTTATTTGATCTTTACGTCCTAATCAAAAAGTAAACATCCATGCGCGAGGATAATCTGACTCTCGAAAACTTTTCTTTTTTTTTTAAATTAAAAACCTTGAACGTTTCATCAGATGAACTGAACCAAGGTGTTACCGTAGCTGTAGGATATGGACAAAGTTGATTGCTATAAAAAGTATTTTCACAGCAAACTTCCTTCTCGAGATTGCAGTCTTATTAAGATTTCCGCCGACATATTGACTGCATGACTGAAGTCTGGCATCATATCAATCTCAGTCAGATTTCAAACTCATATTACACACAGCTCATTAACACATTTTCCTATTAAATTATTTTTAATTATTTTTTTTATCTTATTTTTGAATGGAGAACTGTTAACCAAAGTCAACAATATACCTGGGCAGGTTCGCTTAAAACTTTTCCCTTTTCTCCTGTGACTGCGAATGCTCGACTTCAGAAAGGCTAAAATCACTCGCCTAGTGGCTCGTGTTTTCTCACAATTTTCCTTTGTCTCGCAATATCCTACGTGTTCGTAACCCATTTGCTATTTTATAAGTTTCTACTGGAAACACGCATACGCTACAACCGCTCGGTTGCAATTCCATTATCTCTCTTGATAATTCAAGTAAGAGTACCAGTTTTTCAAAATTGTCAAACAACCTAAAATTTTTCAATTGACAAACCGTCGTTATTAGAACTATGAGAGTGAAAGAAATAAACGAAAAACATCAAAGAAAAAAAGAAACTTAGTTGTAAATTTGAACTTTTTGCTTACAATGGGGACTTTGGCTGGATGATTTAAAAAAAGCGACATAAAAATAAAATAAATAAAAAGGCCTAGTGGTGAGCAAGGGGGACTATTTTTATGCGCTTAAAGCTAACCACATTCAGAATTACAACGAAGCCATTAGCTATCAAGTCTCGAATTCTTGCGGTCAAACGAAATTATTTTTTCTGCCATTTACGAAGCTCACACCAGAAAAGTTAATTTCTACAACTGTAGCATCATTAAAACCTACGTGGGAAATATTATTGTTCTTGGTACTCTTTCTTTAGCTATGGCTGTGCAAGATGTTACCATCTGAGATATACATGTTCTTAGTGAAAATCAAAGCGTACTTTTCAGGCCTTTCATGACAGTATTCTCCAACAATGAAACTACTCCTGTGGCGAAAGATTTTTCACATAACGGGATCCAAGGAAAGTCACGTCATACTGAACTTTCAAAGATTGTTTTAAATTGTTCACTTGATTAGCCACACTGAAAAATAGGGTTATTATCATCATGGCTGCTTAGAGGACTTGCAAAGGTTAAGAATTAACTGCGGTGAAAAATTCATCATCCAGCTATGTTCTGGGGTATGTTTGTTTTTTTGGGGGGGAGTTAAAGAGCAAGTTTAAAATAAGAAGGAAAGACGTTATTTGTTCTTCAATATCTTTCCTCGAAGCAAAAATATTCAAGCTTTTGAAACATGCAAATTAGATGTATTATGACGTCATATACTCAACACTGACAGAAAAAAAATTCAGAAATGTGGAATGCCTTGGGAAATAGACGTATATTGGAAATTATGGAAAATTTCCATATGTACGATAACAAAATAGTCCTATGCGTCCAATGGTAGTTGCCATGGGAATCGTTTCAATTCGGGTCGCTTTAACTCATTGGCATAACTACAGGGTTGGCCTTTACTGGCCAAACCCTGCTTCTGATGAATGTAATCATGAACCTCAGTACAGTATGATATTTCCACAATTGTAGGTGTGCAAGATGACGTATTTGAGTGTTTGCGAGACTCTCAGTAAAATCTGCATTTGACGTTGCCCCCCATATTTTCTGAGGGCCTCTCAAGGTCCAACCCACTTGAAATTTCCTAGTTACGCCATTGCCTTAACTCAGATCATAAAATTCGAAATTTGTGTTTCTTTTTTAAAAGATAAGATTGCTAAAATTTTTTAAAATACATTAAATAATATAAAATTGCGACCAGTCACGTCAATTATCAACCTTTGAACTTTCTACGTTAAGATACATGCCCATTAAAAGTTGCAGTAAACGTGCAAATGGAGTAATTGATGAAGCCTAACTTTCCTTGGAACACAATGTACACAGAAGAATTCGACTGCTTCATCGCCGCACATAGGCAAAGTTTCAGTAGTTTCAATCAGTACTTTCCGAAGATATCCTTCATTTTGTCCAATTTTATTTAGGCCGGGTTTAGTAAATGGCGTCATATGACATCTAATTTTCATGTTTCAAAAAGTGGAATATCTGTCGAACAAGATAAGATATTGACAATCCACTAGTGTCGTTTCTTTTCGAAGCTTTGCATGGTGAAATTATTCTTTTCAGTTTTAAGGATACTTGTGGATTACACCATGTGTTAATTTATTAATCTGAGTTTTCGTACCGTAAACTCGGGCCTACTTCAGAGAAGTTATGAACTTTTCATTGACAGTGTTTCTAAACTTGCTGGTCCTATTTCATGTGCATGTCATATTTAAACTATACAAGATTGCAATTGGAAGTTATTAATCCATAACTAAAATGCAACAACAAAAAACTCAAGAAAACTGTTAAGATAAGTGGAAAAGGTCGACCACGTGTCATGTAGCCGTTTGCTGTGCTAACGAATAGTCAGGTGTTCTTGTACTTCAGTCCTTTCTCTGAGTCGTCATGGAAAATAACGGTTGACTAAGAAAAGTAGCGTAGATTCGTCTTATTTGATTTCGTAGCCATGGTCCCATGCAGGCTTGGCAAAAGCTAATTTTTCCAGTTTAACATTGAGACAGCAGTGTCTGTGTTCTTTTTGTCGGGTCTTTAAGTTTCTTACTGTTTTACCGATGTATACCAAACCACATTCACATGCGATAGGTTATACACTGACATTCATGATGCTGTTTGTTGTATCTTATGAGTAAGAAGCAGTTCCTGGATTTTCAGTTGTAAACTTTGGCACACTTTGATATTATCATGCATTCATTGAGTATTCACTTGATTTTTATGGGACTCATTACATATGTACGGTTAAACAAACAGTTTTAACAAATTCTTTGGTTCGAGGGATGTTTGTGACCCAAGAGTTTTTGAAGATTTTCATCGTCTGGAAAGCCAGAAGTTTTAAAGGACCGTGTTTAGGTGTTCTAGTTCCTTGTTTAAATATTATTTCCAGGCACCAGATCTTGTGAGACCGCTGTACCGGTCTAGGGTCAAAAAAGCATAAGGCTACGTTTACACTAGACCAAATTTCCTTTCAATCCGGAGAGGTAAGTCTCCAGAGAAATTTTCCTCCTTCTTGTGTATTGTAACAGCAGAGGTAGCCAGATATAATAAACCAAGAATAGAAACAATTTTCGGTTGTCCAAGGTTACTTTCAATAAAATTTATGAGGATTTACGTCCATTCTTAGATGAAAAAGCAATGTTTACGTCAACACCAACATCTAACTAACCCAGATACTTTTTCCTGTGTAAACGGCCAACAAATCCGAAAACATTTTTTGTGTGAATCCGAATACTTTTTTAAACCGAACAATTTTGCTGTTGTGTAAATGTAGCCAAATCAATGAGTTAGAATAATTAATATTTGGTCCAGAAGAATAATGGTTTTCCAGATGAGAAATTCTCCTTCAGCCCAAATCACGAACATCATTCGAAACCGATGAGTTTATATTGTCTTCATGCCGTGAATCGTTCCAGCGTACGAAAAAATCGAAATTATACTCAATGAATGTAAAATCAAAGTGTGCCAAAGCTCTCAACTGGAAATACAATAGATACTGTTTACTGACAAGGATAAAACTAATAGAACATGAAAGCAAGTGTAAACCATATTCCTCGTCAATGTGGTTTGGTTCACATTGGTGAAACTGTTAGAAACTTAATGACCTGACCAGAAAATAACAAGGACTGTTCCCATAATGCTAAACTGAAACATCAGCTCTTACAAAGCATGCGTGGGTACAGGACTATCATATGAAGTGCAAAGAAATTACAGTACTTGTCTCAGTCCATCATTATGTTGCATCACAAATCAGAGAATCAATTGAAGTACACGAACATCCGTCAATTCCTCAGGACAGCAAACGTCTTTTGTTCCTGTAGCTGTTTTGTCGCAATGGAGCTTCCATTAAGAATTTAAATATGACGTGTGCATGCAAGAAGGAGTAGCAGTACGTTTGGAAGTTAAGACTGTCATGATCAAGCGTCCGCACCTTCTCGGAAGAAGGCCGGAACTTCAGACTAAATTACACATGACGTAACCCACAGGATTTACTGACAGTCAAAAAGAATACTATTCTCCCACATTTCTGAATCGACAATGTTTTCGTCTCAGTAGCACTGTAACGTTCTGTTTCCATGGACAAATGGAGTTCCTTCAATCTAATAATGTTCAGGTTCTTAAAAGTTTTGACAATTTTTTTGCAGATGTGTGGATGTGTGGGTGTGTCTATGTATGTGAGTTTGAGGGTATGTCTGGATGATGCAATATATTATCCACGAGAAGGAGTGTTTCCTCAGATATCCAAACACTGAGAAGTGAGTTGAAAACAAGGCGATAGCCTAACCAACTTCAAGTTGTTTGGATATCTGATGAATTACGACTTTCAATTGTATAATATTACATCTCAAACAAATCCGTATTTAAAGACAAAATCGGGTTTAAAGATGTCGACATTATATGCTAATTAAGATCAGATATCCGTGCTACGCCTCGATACTGATTGCTTTTGTGTTTTGCTCATGAATTTTTAACGAGTTTGAGATAGATGGACGAATGCTCTCATCCATGTACATATCAACCATTTTTCTGGACGTGTAATCTCAATAACTGCAAAATTAATTTATTAACAAAAGTTGGATTTAATGAACATAGTTATTGAGTTACGATCTAATTGACAATCAAGATGTTACATGTATATCAAAAAATAGACATTCTACTCTACATAAACTTGTCTGAAGATATAAAATTGTGTACGAGTACTATCTTTACAGTTCATCACTGTTGGCATCAACTATGTGTCATCAATGAATTCTAAACCGCATTGCATGTTTTAAACGCAGCCACATTCACGGACCAACACATCAGGCAAATTCTTCATAGAAATGGTCCCTGCTTCGAAATACAGAGCGGATAGAGCAGACGTTTTGGTTGGGATACAACAAGGTTGATTCACGTTCTGGTGAGAACGACTGGAGAGGGCATTTTCAGAGCATGAACCCCTACAATAAGCACCAGAAAATACTTTGGGGTGAATGACTTGGGATGTCCAGTCCCCCAACCCTTTAAGAGAAACAATGCTCTTCTGCAGGCAGCAACGTTTTTCTCCTGGGGTGCATTCCAAAGGTGGACTGTACTTCTTTCGTCCTTCAGGTGGGTTGTCTGCTGATACCATTTCCAAGTAAGGCTTCCATTTCTTGCCACCAGTTATCCTCTGCGCTGCAGGACTGATGCACTTTGGACTTCTTATGATCAGACTCAGCTTGTTTTTCCCCCAGCTTTTACATACATGCTTCATGTTCTGCCAAACCGCCTTAACTGGGACTGTAAGGTTGAAAGCAATCCATCCTTTATACTGGGTATTGCGTTGCGTGGAGTCGTAAAGCAGTCGTCTGCTATTGTGATAGCGGTAAAGATTAACGATTCTTTTGCCACATTTCTTCTCTTTTGTTTTGTTCTTGTTGTGCAACTTGAGGATGAGGACTGGCTTAACAGCGGTTCTTTTGCATACGTTATAAGCGAAGAGTTGGATCGAAGTCAATTTTCTCGGTATATCATTACCACTTAGGACAAATCTTATGACGACACCTCTAGAATTTTTCCGACGTCTCACTGCAGAAAATTGATAAAATGTGGTTAAAGTTATATATTACATTTCGGTGTCAATGTTGAAACACCTCTATAAAATGTTTGAAACACCTCTATAAAATGTTTGAAACACCTCTATAAAATGTTTGAAACACCTCTATAAAATCGTTTACATAGAAGATGGAAGACACGGTTAAGGTAAGAGAGGCTTATGTAAGACACACCCACCGTACCCAAGGCACGTAAACCCTATAAAAAAGGGCACGAAATTTATGTTCATGCCTTACGTAATCCACGTCAAACATGCACAAGATACGGTTTCGTACTAGTATAAATGAGCTGGTACGTGCATTATGAAAGGTGCCTCTTTTTTCACTCGTATAAATGGCTTTAACAAGGCAGAGAACTATCATCACATTTGTACGAAAATATTAAGATAAATATGCTTTGGAGATCGATAATAGATGCTGCCATAGTTCTGCGAAAAAAGCTATTTAAATCAAAACGTAATCGAAACCAATCCCAGAAGAGAAACGAAGCCCTTCGCAAAATGGAAGAGCAGCGCCTTTTCGCTGACAACTTGGCAACTCAAAAATCGCGAAGAAATTGAATATATCGTTACCAAATTTTGTTAACCATAGTTATTTTCCAACCAAGCCTAAATTGACAACTGTAGAATTTATAAAGTGTCCAATCAAGCAGTTGGGGATAGGTATGGTAGGAAAAAGAATACGACCTGTGATCAATTTGTAAATTTCTCTGTGATGATGATAATAATTAATAATAATATTTATCCAAGGTGCCCACGATAAATATTTATTACTATTTTTGGCATCGTTAAGGCCAGTAAAATTTTAGAAAAACTAATGAAATTTGTAAGGTGTACCTTGAATACTTTGTGAGAAAATAAATGTCAACGCTTGTGAAGAAACTTTCTGTGGCAGACACGTGTAGCAGACACGTAGAAGAAAAACAGAAATTGCGATCATTTCAAGAGAATTGTTGGGTAAGGTTCGCTAACTCTTCGATAAAAGAATCGAGTGCCCAGTTCACACTATGCGTTGGAATAATATTTATAATAAGAAAACGTCGATGGAAATATTTGCGTATACGTGAGCTTCAAAACCTCTAATGCAACATGACATTTTGGGTTTATTTCAGCAATTACCCATTTCCGAACATGTAATGTTTTGGCTTTCTATTATTTAAACCATAATGCTTTGACGCTTAATTTCATTAGGTATCAAAGAAACAATTTTCCATAGTAAAAGTAAAGTAAAGTGCCTTTATTTTGATAACCCTATCAGCTACCTAATCTGCTCTCTCCAGAGGTCCAGTAAGGGTCACCTCTCACGAGTCCAGTGTTACTACAGGAGAAAATCTGCGGATAGAGTCAAACTGGACAACACTCTTGTCACGTGTGACAGAGACACGTTACTACCACAGTGCCACCAGTGCCACTAGCACCCCCTTCGATTTTTGTTACATTTTTTCCTGACCTATATAGAGATGGACTGCTTGGCTCCATTACGTTTGAGTACCGAGAAAAGTCTCCAAAAGGATTACATCAGCATTGAAATTTAAATGGATCCAGTGGCCGATCTATATGAGGAAATGCCCCTCGTCCGCATCAACAAACTCACACGTACTGATAGAGGTAATAGTAAAGATCAAGTAAGATATTTTGTATTTTGTATTGGAGGTTAAAAAAGAAAATTTGATTCAGAAATTTGGCATAGAAATTCGCACTAGTATGACATTCTACACTATTGACTTAAATTTATTTCAGTTTCTTATGAATGATATTTTAATCATTAGTTAGTTAATCATGTAAAATTAATACGCAATTTAGTTTGTCAAGTGCAATCAGTTTTCTTTAATGAAGTCTCTCATATTATTAACTCTCAAATGATCGCAGAATATTTTTGAGACTGGTACCTGGACAGACAAAGTCTGCTAAAAAGTCCCCAGGCCCCGTTAGCAGGGCTTTCGGCGTCATCCTTCTACGAATTCCTGAGTCCGCCTCTGCGATCCTTCTCCTACCTACCCAATCACTGACCTGATTAGTGTTCACGCAAAATAGACTGACAGTTCGCCTTTCCTAGAACTTGGCATTCGGAGACAAACAGTAATTTTTTCGATGTAAACATTTGTAGCATAGTTACTGGGAATAGGGAGATGAAATTTAGATTTTCGTGAACGTAAATTCACATAACATCTGCAGATTGAAATCATCTAATACACGTTGGCTTGCCAGGTGACTCCGGGTTTCATGTAAACCGGCGATATAGTTTAGTTCGATAATCCGCATAATTTGGCTCCTCGACTAACTTGGAATGTATAAGAAATTACTGTTTTCTTAGCATCGATTTGTGTAGGGGAAGGTGAGTAAGTTGCCTTAATAGAAGCTGAAGTCTCGGCATTGAGAGATAAAATTCTCATATGAACGCCTCTTCCAGTGTTACTCGGCATTTTTGCGAGCATGATAATTTGAAGCAACTTTATTGTATAGGAATCTTCTTCTGCTCCTCGACGTGCTAGGTAACTCAGTTTCACATAGGCAGACCGCATATTAAATCAACCAGGCAGTCCGAGTAACTCATCTGACGAATTACTCCACATGGGTCTAGTAGAGGGACTCGCTCCGATATACACAAAAGTGTCTCCAATCTTGGCTTTAATTCGTTTAAACTGACGAAAGAATTAAAAGGACCATACCCAGGATTATAGCAGCGGGAGGAGTGAAAGTAAATTAAAGGTAGGCGTGGTTTTCATTAAATTGTCTGCTACAAAAATCTTTATTGAAGAACAACATAATAAAATTCTTACCAATGATGCAGTTCTTAATCAGGTCCTACAAAAACTTAATTGATGAGAAAAAGGAGTCAAAGAGTTAAAGGGTTGCTGCCTCAGCTTCTTTGTACGGAGCAAAGTTGTGCGGTTAGCGTGCACGATAAATATTTTTGTTCGGAGACTAATTGTTTTCTTCGTTGAGGGGTCTTGCCAAAGGCAGAAGTCTTTTTTTTTGAGGATTAAGGTTTTTGTGGAAGACTAAAATTTTTCTGTGTTTTTGCGGTAAATCTAAGTAGCCGGCTTTCTCTTGTGTGGATATTTTTTGTTCGTTTCTGGTTTTCCTCATATTTTCTTTCATGATCTATAATTGAATATCATCGGGATCATATTAATTTTCTCAAACTGGGCTTAATACAATGCTCAACAGCTTAAAATTTGATAGTGACAGGCAACCGATATTGAAGAGACCTTACATTTAGATTCGGAATTAATGCTATTTTCACGATGACTTTGGAAACTGGGCGTGGTTACCCGTTCTGCTTTTGAAGTAAGAGATACATGCCCAGTCATATTAGCTTACAGGGCGTAGTTGCTTCTCCGTTGCTTAGTTTGCTTTCGCTTTCCTGAAAGGCTTCCGCAGGGATCCTAAAATGTACTCGCCGATGAATGAACATAGTTGTAAGAAAAAGCTCTCCCCGGAAGAGATCTCCGTTCTGAAAATCATGTACAAAATAACCTGAAGTTATATTTGATCCGTAAACGGGCAACGCAAGCGACTTTAGCAAAAGTAGTGAGACCTAACTGGTTGAATAAGTTCTTCGATGTCAGAAGCAGTCGACTTATTTTCTGACTACAAACTTATTAATGCAAATCTATTTAGTCTTCTTTTCTAGAGTTAACATGTACCTCATATACCGATCATCAACCCACATTTTCTAGTCATGAATAATATTCGTCAACTTTTGACGGAAGTTCAGCTTGCAACCTTGGCATCTGATAACCGGTGAGACTCTCTTTGATCTTAGTCAAAGAGCTTGAAGAACGTCTTTGATAGTCTATTAAACCTCAAATTGTACAGGGATTGTCTGACGTGTTGTCCATGTTGAACCCAACAGTGTTGAAAGACGTTGAATGATGCGTTGATGGTAAAAGATAGGCAATGAACGACAAGGTCATTGGATGATTCAAAAAATACTGAACCAATTAATTACCTTACGTACATTTGTACGCGGGGGGCGGCCGTTAAAGATAAGAAGCACCGGGCAAGGAAAAAATAAATAAAAATATAATATTACATATATATATATGTGTGTGTGTGTGTGTGTATGAGTAAATTTCATCTTACTAAGTGTAGATATTTGTAAGCTTGGATATATATATATATATATGATGAAAAGTTTGTTCTCAAGCTTTATCTCGGGAAATTTCTGAGCTCCCCAACGGGAATCGAGCCCGTGTCTCCCGATTGCCGGTACGGTTGTTTTACCACTAGACTATAGGGTCTCAGACGGCAAGTATGATGTTAATTAAGAGACCTGGTTCGTAATATTGATATGCCTCTTTCGTACTTGAAAGCTGAACATACCTGTGATGTGATATTGTGTATTAGTAAATTTAATTTAATTACAGGTATGTTCAGCTTTCAAGTACGAAAGAGGCATATCAATGTTACGAACCAGGTCTCTAATTAACATCACACTTGCCGTCTGAGACCCTGTAATCTAGTGGTAAAACAACCGTACCGGCAGTCGGGAGACACGGGTTTAATTCCCGTTGGGGAGCTCAGAAATTTCCTGAGATCAAGCTTGAGAACAAACTTTTCATGAGCAAATTTACAAGAACAAGTACAAGACAAAAGAGTCTTCTTTTTAATTTTGTATGCTTTTGTTTATATCATGTGCTTGTTTTGTTCCTCAGGAATACTTGCTGTGTCTTATCTTGTTCTGATCTTGTGCTTGCGCTTACTTTAGTCTTGTGGACCAGACTGGAGTCAAATCAATCGTTTACTATCAGGATACCCGAGACAAGTCTCCACTCATGAAAATGAAGTGCTAAAGCAGGTTGACTAGATCTTTACAACAATCAAGAAAAATAAAGAAACTAGGGATTTGAAGGAAGGAAATTTTTTTCTCAGAAATAACTTTCAAAAAGATTAAGAACAGAACAAAGATCCAAAAGCGCCCAAAGATACGTTACATAAAGAATCCAGGTCACAAATCGTGGTCACAACTGTACATATAATACATTTCAATTTACATCTCTGTGTCCGAATAAGCAAATGATAATGTAATTGTAACAATCTGGCAACTTTAATACTTTCAAATATTTGTAACACGTTCTTTTCCATTACATTATAGATAATTCATTAGTACTACTTACAATATCAACGGCTTTGTTATATCGCATATGCAAGCACGAGCAGAACGCGAGTAATCGTATGTCCGATACAACTCCGACGCGAATATTGTAAGGTACTTATGGAACGTATGCATGTAAACATTCGTGCCCTTCAAATTAGTAAAGATTCCAACAATTTTAGTCGAGAAAATATCACGAATAATTCACGCAAATAAGTGGTTGTAACTCCTGATACAACACGTGTAGTTGTATCACATTTACAGCAACTGATTAAAGTTGAAATTCTTTTGTTTTTTCTTGATGAAATATAAACGAGTTTTATAATTGTGGTTAATTACTGGAATTAGGCTGGTCAGCTCATTTATAGTCATTAAATAATTATAATATAAGCGCTTTTCGAACTTTCATTTTGCAAACAAACTGCCAGGGAAGAATGCGTTCAAATCACCTTCAGTTTTTTAACCTCTCGCTTAATATTTCCATAAGTCATTCCCGACGTTTATTTTATCTTGCGAGACCAAGAAGAATTCTGATATAGAACAAATTTGTGTAACAGATTATTGAACCCTATCAAGTTAATATGGATCGTGAAGAATTCATAATTTTGTTGAATAATCTTGGAAGAGTGCTTGGCAACCTTGCTTTCAACTATTGTACGATTAAGTCTCATTGAAGTTCTAAATAAAGTCAAACCTGTTTAAATTAGCTCTTTATTTAGCGCAAACCTGTATTTAGTGGACCGTTACAGAAGTACCAGATTTAATTCCAAAAAAGCCTCAGTTCAGCGGACGCAAGGGACGCGGACACGCAAATTTATGCGAAAATACCGCGAACCTCTACATCAAGTAAACAATGGCTTCCAGATCATTATAATATTTACCGACCCTTCTACATCACAATACAAACTAGACGAGTTTTTCTATTCTTGCTTTTTTCAATGACCAGCCGAATTGTAAGTTCTCTACATTGGTTTTGCGTGACTACTTTATGCAGTTCTTTTGTGAATTGTTTAATTTGAAACCATGTCTAATATCCAAGTAGTTTACTATTGAAAACCTGTATTAAGCGGACACCTTTTCTTAAACTGACACAAAAAAACTCCCCAAGGGTGTCCGGCTCATACAGGTTTGACTGTGAGGATTTTCGACGTACATGATGGGGAATGACAACGATTTAGTGTTCTTACAATAGAACGACAACAACAATTAAGTTTCAGTCATTCGGGTATGCTCGACGTCTACAGTGTTCAACACTTCAGATTACCAAGGGTATTCTCACTTTCTCGCCACATTAAGTCTTCGAAGGTAGAAGGCTATCAGTGGTTTTAGTGTCAAATTTTGAATACATTAGCGTTCAACAATAAGTAAAATGACAAATTAAAGTTTACTCCACTATCAATAGAAGTGGTTTCGTTCAGTGCTAAAAAAATATGCCGCAGTGGGTATCTGATATAGATTCTACCCACTTTTCTTGCAAAATTTTTTCGGCTCTATTGACAAAATTTACCAATATTATTAGCATGATTTTAACAATGACATCTTTACACCATTTTTACTCGCATATTGAAGTAAGGTTTACGAAATGTAATTTTATTTTAACTGAACAGAATTATTCAAAAAAAACCCCTTAATTGTACTCGCTGTCTGTCTAGACATTCTATAATTCCGTTCTCTTATCTTTTTTCCTATTCTCTTCGCTGTCCTTGTCTGCTCTCTTCTCTTCTCCTATCCTCTGCTTTGCTCTGCCCTCCTCTTCTCCTCTTTTCTGTTCTGTTCTGTTTTGTTCTGTTCATTTTTGTCCTGTTCTATTCTGTTCTCTGCTCTGCTCTGCCCTCCTCACCTCTCCTCTTATGTTCTGTTCTATTCTCTCTTCTATTCTTCACGTCACTTCACTTCTCTTCTCTTCTCTTCTCTCCTCTTCTCTTCTCTTCAATATATTATTAAGTACTTTGTTGGGTTACCCCAATTTAGCAATGTGGGACCAAAAAAATCAAATGATCTTCACTGACTCTATCTCCTTTGATATGTTTTCATGCTAGGGTATCCTCCACTACCCCCTTGCTTTTCTAGGTATGGACACAAAGATTTTGCCTGAAATTGTTTTCAAATTAACAGATATCGCGAATGGAGACTTTTAAAGTGCTATTATATCTGTAACACAACGGTTATTGCAATTTAGTTGCATCTAATATAGAATTAGAATGAAATATCTTCATTTTGCATGGCTGGTCCCAAGATTTGATGGGCTACAATTGAGTCAAGTTTAATTGCAAGCGGGACGCAGAAAAGAGTAACTGTAAGTTGTCGTTGTTGATTGCGACAAGAATCCTGCAATGAACACTAAAAATGAAAGGCTTAATTTCTCAAACATTGTAAACTTCGAATTTTAAAAATTTGACAAACCTCAGATGAGCACGTATTAATCTTTCACAAGTATAATGAAGGTCATATGTCAGAGTAACTTTAAAGGACAGGGGAGAGAGCTTTGCATCAGGTCATCAAAACGTGCCAAGCTACAACATTCGTTATTTATTGCTGTTATTAACAAATATCTGATGACATTATGAAGGATTGCAAGTTCAGCAGTACATGAATAAATCCGTCGCTTGACCGCCAGGTGAGGCCTCACAAGTCAATAATTACATCGTCTATGCGATCGCGAAATGGTGACAAATTGGGTTTATTTTGCTGACCAAGAAAGATCTTTTTACGAAGAAATTAATTTCTAATGGTTACAAAATAGCTACAATATTAAGATATTTCGTACTGATCTTGCGTTGACCGAGAAGTCGTGCAGGGCAAACTGAGCAAAGAATTTGTTGGTCTGATAACAAATATTCAAAAGTTAGTTAATCGGATTAAAACGACGCATTCATCAAACCTGTCGAAATAAATCAATTAACAATTGTTTGTCACAATTTACACCTGAATGCCTGCAGCGTTAACGAGTTTAACACGCCTAAATTAATCGGAGAAATTAATCTGGTCCTCATAGTTTAAAAAACCAGATTAATTTGACTTCATTGTCCATCATATGATTTAACAGCCATCACTGGTGATGAGATTTAACCCATTTGAACTAACTGGTGAAGAACCTAATGTATGGCTGTTAACGTCACTTGTCACCGATAAATCGGTCAACAAGCCAGTTAAAATATTGCTAAACTTGGCACTGATGACAGTTAAATGGATCTAGTTCATTGCTTTTCATTCCGTGTCTACCAAAGTGAAAGATTAATCTCTTTCGGTATTTATGTGAACCTCAAGTGACTGTTTCAAAAACACATCTTGACCTATAGCGAACTAGTCAATAAATTAAGCAAAAGAACAACTATTTTCCTGGTCACATAATTGTAAGTGTTGGAGCTTGTGATTTTCCGGAAAGCAAATAAAATATGTTCCGCGAAACGTGCCTGCTGAGAAATAAAACCGGTAAAAATTGCAGGAAAACAAACTAAGAGAAGAAAGTGTTTGCGTCGCCAGAGAGAAAGTATGCAGATTTGTTTGAAGGCCCCCTAGATGAATATCTATTTTAGACGTGGTTTTATTTTTTAATTTAACTTCCTCCTTCATTTCAATCAAATTTACTGAAAATGTAATAAATACGATTGCTGCAGCTTGTTTAAACCTTGGATATTTTCAATTTACACTAGTAGATATTTTTGAATAAAAATATAGCAAGGAATGTTCATCAGGAAGGAAAGGAGAAGGAATAACGGAAGGGGTACGTTTAGAAAAAGCAGGTAAGAAATCTTAAGTATGAGACACTTGATAAAATACGACAGGAGCAACCATCTGATCCAAGCGGAAGGAAGAGTTTGGTTAACACAACGCATGCCTTCACTCTTGCTCTCGGAATCGTCGTTTACTCTATAAAATCTATTCTGGCGGCATTTTACGCCAACCTTCTGACTCCCCTCAGATAAACTAGCTGAGCTTCTTTTCGGGATTAGAAATTGATTTGGATACACAGAACGTTAATAATTCTTTTTGATTTCACTTACCTGTGTTTGGAAAGAAAACGCGTTGTTTCATTATTTTATTTTTTTTATCCGTAGCTTCTCTACTTTTTCCTCGCTTCCTAACACTCTCATCCCTGAATCGAGAATTCCGTTGGTTTGTCGAACTGACAATTTTGTTCACGTTAAATTGTTCAAAAAGGCTTCGATTGAGAGCAGCAATGTATTCTTTTCGAGTATCTTCTACGGTTTGGTTATCAGAGATTTGTAAACAGCTTTGTGGCCAATCTTGCGACGTTCGCAAGTCTTGGTTCTCGTTTATTCGCGGTTTTGTAGAATGAGACTTTTGGCTTTGCCTGAAATTGCTTTGCATTTTCCATATTAGTGCTTTCCTGTTTGGCTCTGAGGCGGACGCATCAGTTGTCACGGAAAGATATCGACTGAGAGAGAGTGCTACAGTGATAACGAAATAGTAACATCCCATGGTCTGACTCTAAACTTCTTGAGCGATCGGTCAGATCTATAATGTCACAAATACCCTCACGAACCAACTTTTAAACCTTGCCGGCGTGAGTAATTCCGTCTGTCATTAACCATGCATTTAAAATCACAATAGGGCTACAGAGCCAATTGTACGTCAATAACTGATTCAAGATCATATTAAGTTACTGCTTTATCTGAGGATACGTTAACTTGATTTTCCATACCAATATGCAAACGTACATGCCGGAGAATTATCAAACGTTTGAAAAAATTACTTCTGAATTGAAAATATTGACATTTTTGTCACGTAATGTGAACTCATTTATTACTATAGCCACAGGAATGGAGCAAAATTGATTACCGTAACTATCGTAAACGTTGTGATGCAATTGCAGAGCTTCCACATGTTCCGTGGTGAACAAGACATTGTACCCCTTCTCACGATATGCATCACTAAATCATGGCTGTGGATCACTCTTCAAAACGTTTGTAGACGAGTAAATCATATAAATTTAGTAAACGCATGTTCATGGGAAATGAAGAAATGATGATGTGTGAACGTTCACGATCAAACTCATGGTCTGGGAATGGCCTTTGAGCCTCGCTTACTATCTAGGTCACCGTTCCTAAATGGTTACAGCATTCCACCAGTGATAAGAAGGTATCGGGAATTTGGGTTCAAGTCTAGTTTACGGCTCAAAAACAGTTTCTGATGATTTGAACTTGACAAATGTTTGACGTATACTCAAGGTCGTACATTCATAACATTAATGCATAACATTCATCACTTCAAATCATGAACTGTGCACCATCGTGTACGTTCATTTCAACACATGTCCCCCAATTTCTGAACAGCCCTAATCCTTTCGACGTCCGCCTACGTTATATAACTGTCGCGTATTTTAGATGTTGTCATGGCCTAATTTTCTCTCCTTCAGAGTGAATATAACACTCCACCCGATGTTCCGAATACTTTCATCTGGTTTGTGGTTACCTAAATTTATCGTGCATTACCGACAAAGGCGCACCTTTTCATACCAGAAATGACCTTTTAAACTTTCGAAGTTTAAATTCCAATTTAGGTAGTTTCGAACGGATAGGGCGTTTCATGCCTTGTTAGAACGTAAAGCAGGCTGTAGAAAGGTGATCTGAATGCCATTTAGGAATCGTCAAGTAATCGTATCTGAAGGAAAAAATTTCATGGATAATCATCAAGATTTTCTCTTCATGTTACCTTGTGGATGATTCAGAAATAAAATGAAATATGTACCTTTTGTATGTACTAAGGATAGTCCCTTCAGTGAGTTATAACAACAGGGTTCAATTATCGTTGAAAGATTAAGTAACAAAGTTATCCAATTAACGCACTACCAATAATGTTAAAATTACTACCAATTAGAATATTGAAAATTTCTTTATTTATTAAGTTTACTTAAGTGATTATTAAGTTTACACAAGTTATTGTCACCCAAAGAAGTCCTAAAAGGCTAAGCGCCTTATTATTAACAACATCAACAACTGAATTCTAGAACGTAAAAATCCAAAAGACCAAAAGATTAAAAACATCAAATAACCTAATGCCTGACATTCATGGGTTGTTTTAACTTGAGACAGGTGTACTCTGTCACTTTGACGTGAAACGAGGAACTAATTTGTGAGATCAACAACATATAAAACATCCAAATTAATTCGAACTAGTTTCTAAGGAACTGGATGAGAAATACCACCACTTTAACATTTTATTAAAAATTTACAGATAGATGGTTAACACAAGTCGGTTTAACACTGCTATACAAAAGAATCTTTTAAGCACAGTTTTTGGAAAATTTTGCATGTACATCCACCCAACTGGCCCAGGTAATATCAATAATATATGGCAGGTAAGTGATGAGTCTTACAGACGCAGTGTCTGCAAAATTTGTCGGATTGTTTCTCCTCGGGCAATTTCGCGCCGTGACTCTCGTGAGTTTCAGAAATACAACATGAACGTTCGAGGAGTGAAGTTCGTTTAAACTAAAATGATTTCCCGTCAAAACAGCCAGGTTATCAAAATCACTTGAAAGCATTACGGTCTTTGCTGGCAGTCCGTAAAGAATAAGTTTATGGGTTCATTCAAAACAACTATCCACATCGCGTAATAAGCGCAGAATCTATGGTAGACATTTCAAATGTTGCGCAGAATGCGACGGTATATTATACGGGTATATAAAAGTGATGTTACACGGCTCAATTTCAACGCAACAAGATTTCATAGAAAATTGTTCACGATTGTATGCGCAACTTTAATTTTTTTTTTTTATTTTTTATTTTTCCAATATTCTTTGCGAAAAAAAGGTCCAAATTACGGTAACAGGATGCGACGATAAAATCGCTCAAATTTTGGTTAGAATTGCATTTACTATACCAATAAAATAACTTCTCTTCCGCCACTGCACGTTTGGTAATGAGAACATTGAGGAAAGCCATGCCACTTGTTAGGAATCAACGCTTGAATCGTTCTCGTAAGGTAGTGTTAAGACGACCTTTCATGTCCATAAAGTGGTATTTTTGGTAAGAATTTAAATGCCTTATTCCCTAAGCTTTTTAAATCCTATTTTTCCGAGTCGACCACAAAGCGCCACGCTAAAAAGTGCTGATGCAAACTATTAGCAGGTGATCAAGAGAAGTTACCAGAATATAAAATGTTATTCTTTGTGATGGGCAGGAATCGCCTACGGTAACGTGGTATAAAATCCGGAGTTTTGAATGGCAAGCACTTCCTCCTGAAATCTCCAAAACAATGCGAAATTACTATTCAACGCTTGGACTCCTTTAGTCTTTGATCGTTGTTAAGCTCTCTGGCCCTTGAAAACTATTGATTTTAAGCCATTTTACCAATCCCTATAAGACCCGTTGTGCAGTGGTACAACTCTGGAACACTGGCTCGTGGTCATAGTATTCCAAATCAGGGTCGAATTTAGCAGAAAGGCGTGGGTGGGCCTTGGTAATCACAACACGGGAACAGCTGTCAACTGGACAATAAAAATTCAGTACCACTGATCTTCCTGGGACTGGTTCAACTTGAACCGAATTAATATTTCATGAATTGACCTACACAGCTAAAGTCAACTATAAAAGTTGACTAGAGTGGGATTCGAACTCGCATCTTCGGGTTACCAGACCACTGCTTTACCAATTGGGCTATTGAGTCAACTGGGAACAGTAAGCTCGTTTTATCCAATTTAAACATACGAGAGATTCTCGCGACAACTTATCGCAGTGTAGGTCAATTCATGAAATATTCTGTTCATGTTACACTGGCCCAACCTGCCAGTCACATTCTAAATTCGCTCAGAAACATTTCTTTATTATATCAATAAATAAACGCAAGAGAGTTTACTCAATTTTCAAGCCGATTGTGAAACAGCAAAATAACTATTTAGCAAATCTTCTACACTAGACGGTGGATGATATTCAAACTCGCCACCACTGAGTTAAAGTCAAATCATCTTCTGAGTTCCAAAATCAATGTGATACTGTAAAATGAGGTGAATGATAAGGTATCGATCAATATCACAAGAGAACAAATCGTACGAAGCGAAGCGAGAAAACCTTAGCTGACAACAGGTGAAGTTAAAACCGTTGACTGTGGTTTTACCACGCCGAGATCCAAGCAGTTGAGCCAAACGGGGAACTTGCGTAAGTGGGCTGTGAAAAAATCGTGCAAAACCTGTTTCGTGAACCACTAACTTCAAGTCAGGATTAAAAGTAGATTTAGAAAATGGCAGAAAAGTTGTCCTTGCCACTACTCTACAACGAAAGCTGAATAGGTTCCAATTGGTTACATCCGAGCGGATAAAAGAGGGGTTTAACAACAAACTTTTTCCACCCGAGTATGGGCTTTTCTACAAGTTATTTTTAAAGGATATGGTATCTTTTTTCTTTCTAATTTATATTACTGTTAAGCCACAGAAGCAGCATTGAACGTTTGGAAGGACCCGAAAACTCGAAATGGTGTTTTAAACATTTGTTATTTGCTCTCGAGTTCTTGTTTCCAAAATATTCCACTCTTGTTTTGATAACTCGATGGAAGTACGGGAAATGGTATCTATTTCCAGTATCAAAAAGTCGATATAACAAACCACTAAAGGATACATCATATGGCTACTTTTGCACCAGGTCAATTCCGAAAGATTTTCACAGAAGATATTCCATTACAAGTAAAGTCACTTAAAGAAATGTAACCGTATTAGATTTCGATAAACAGCTGTGTCAGTCAACAAAGAATCTAGAACTGAATATTTGGCCTGTGCATGCATGCCTTGTTGTTCATTTAGCAGATTGTCGGACAAGTGAACGGAGAGTATTAGGAAAAATCCCTGACCGTGGTCAGTCTCTTTGCAGATTTTGGCAGTCAATTATCTTATTTCGCTAAATATTCATGAATATAGTCTAAACCTGATTATCCATAAGTTTGCATGATATGATTCCATAAGCCAGATTTTATCACAACATGTGCGCGGAATGTATGTTCAAAAGACATTTATCCTGATTGACAATGTTGATCGCTCGGACATAAGTTACTTACACGATTAAAATGCACATCACAAGCTGCATTCAAACATTATGTTACAACGAGTTTAGCCGTCTTTTATGAACACCGGGTGTAGAGATCACACACGTTTAACGAGATATTATCCAAGATGTTTGGTGGTGGTGGTAAAATCTTAGGCGGATCAGTGCATTAATCTAAGTGCTACAGAGCTTCATGGAGTTTCTGGCCTGATCGTGATTGATTGTTTCCAGCCCTTTTCACAGCTCAAAGGCCGCCCAGTCATGTAAGAACCCTCCTTATCGAAATTCACAGATATGCATGTATATTTATTTGACAATCAAACGTCAGCGTACAAAAAATCTACATTGTCAATAGCAAATCCACTCCCAAAGAATCCCAGAGTTTGAATTCCAGAAACTACTCTTAGACTTACAATGTTGAAGCTCAGACGTAGTCAGATGGAATACGTGGTGCACTTCTGTTAAACGGGAGATGGTTAGTTGTTACCTTGATTATGATTAATAGCGCGTGGGCCTATTCCTCATTTCAAACGAAAGCTGAATAGAATTCATGTCATATGATCATTATGAAACGATGCAGTATTTTGATTTCATTATTTTCCCCAAATGATCGCATAAACAGCGCCAATTTTATCTAGCTGCCTCAAGACATTTTTCCCCTTTGTAACGTGACTAAACGAAGCCCAAATAGACCACTTGCACCAGCAAGTCACTGGACCTCAACCGTCCTTGGAACCCGGTTTACTCTGTGACATTCTGGGCATGGCACAGCTAAATTTTCATGTACGGTTACCAAATTTTAAGGAGCCGGCACCGTTTACAATATGAAAATCACCAGTGCCTTGCCCAAAAATAGCGGCACCTCTGCCAAAACTTTAGCCGTGCCGTGCCCAAAATGTTGACAGAGTAAACGGGGTTTAAATAGTAGATGTGGAATCATAAACCCAGAAAACGTGTACGGAATGGTAAATTGAGTCAAATTCTGGATTTCTAATTCTTGACAAAATGATTAGAGACATTACTGCGTTGTTCATAGAAATTTTGGCTGTATTGATCACTGTTTAGGGGGAAAATTATACCTTTTGTTCCAGACTGCCAAGCCGGATGAGATATATTCGTTATCCAACACTGTGGTCAAAAACAGAAATAAATTTTGTGTACAGTGATAACCAGTGACAAATCGGATTTGTGCGGCGATTAAATATTAACGAGAACGTTTTTAACACAGCACAAATCCGATTTATCACTGCATTCTAAATGGATGACTGAACCAAAAATTAACAAAAAAAAACCCTTATTTTTATCTAGTAAAAGTTTAATATTTTCTTCCAAAAAGTGGCAGGAACAACGATTTAGCCTCTCCGTGGCATTTTCCTGTAGTTCGGGCGCTTAACGTATTTTTGAAAGATATTTTTACACTGGCTTAAGCGAATTATATTTGTTACACCACGTCATTCTCAAAGTACCGTGATTCTACAAAAGCAAAAGTGCGGCATCACTTCAGAGTTCCTTGTTAGGTAACCTGGGGTGATCGTCGTCATACTATCTTCGTTTGATTATTTCAGGCAATATTCATCATTTAATTTCTGGGACGTTTTTGCATTTTTTACATTCATCAGGGCTGGGTGAAAACACCGACTCAGACAGATGAAAGTTTTAACTAGTGAAGTACCAACAGTAGAGAAATACGCTTTAAGAGTCATGAAATGCGCGGTGACTTTCCCTAAGCTTTCCTTTAAATGCGCTTTGAGATCCAGATAAATTAGTTGGCAAAATGGCGATAAACATGTCGTCGAATTCTAAGTCGTGATTCATTGCGTAGCAAAGAACAGTGACATCAAACGCGCCCAATAAAGCACTTTTCTGACGTTGAATTTCATGTCAACTCTGAAATCACAGCAAGTTGGTAAAAACAGCAGAGGATGAAATCTTGCCTAAGAGACCTATATATGGAATGTAGACCTTAAACAGCAGTGTTTCAACTCGAATCTTTAATCGGGTGCCACTTGTTCCTGGAGTAACAAATTTGGTTGCCAAAAGAAATCTTTCTGCCGCCCAAATTAACTGAGTGATTCGATGAACCGGTGTAATTTATTTCTTATAAAAAATTTCCAATAGTCGATGGCGTGCACATCTGTTTATCTAGTCGCGAGTGCCACTGTGGGTCAAATTTTCGGTTACTTTTAACTTTCACGGATATCTTCCAGAAAATATGGAAATCTCACGTAGTTTTAAAATATAGGAAACCTATACGTTTTCTAAAGTAGAAATTGTACCATAAGGTCTCAAACAGAAAATATCTCTTATCTTAGCTGGTGAACAGTCACCAGCAATATTAAAAACGTATTATTGTTCTAGGCTTTCAAGAAAGCTCTCAGCAACTCTAGGATCCCACTTAAAGAAAAACAATCTTCAAAACTGACGCATTTCTAATATCTCATTTCAAAACTATTCGACAAGCACCAAAAACTGAGGGCTTAATTTTGAAATGAAGACGTACTCTGGAAACAGTCCAACAAAAACTAGACTGAAATTTGGAAAAGCCTCACAACGCCTTGGAAATTAGTCTTTCTGATGAGAAACCTCTTCCAAAAAAATTGTATTCGGAGCAGCCTGAAAGCCATTAATCCAGTCTTTGCATGCAGCAGTCAAACGTATCCATTTTCTTCAGAAAATTCCAACGTTCTCAAATTATAAAAGAAAACAAACTGTTTTGAACCTTTCTAGTACCATTTTAAAGCTTAAAAATTATATATATATTTCTAAAATTTATTAAGAGTTCATGAGGAAAATACAAAAGAAAATCATAACCGTGTCATGTCTTTATGTGATATAGACACATGTGACTTCACATGTAAAATTTATGCTGCTGGGAAATGCTTAATTTAACTCCATTTCATTCAGTTTAATTTCATATAATTCTATTCGATTCGATTCGATCCAATTTTGTTCATCTTTACAATCAAATACAAAAAAATATAGAAGGACGAATATGTTAACAGAACGACTAAAAACCCACGATACACACTTATTGGATTAATTCAAGCCAAGAAAGCCAAAATATTTACATTGGGCTAAACCGATAATCGTGCCTAAAATTAAATGTCGAGACATAAATATTTGCCTTTTTGGGTAAAGGTGAGAAGAATTTTGCTGTTCCAAACAAATCCTCCACTTAACGAAAACGCAGTAAATCTCCCTCTTGAAAGCAAGTTCTCCTCACCGAAATGGTTTTCCCTGTAACGAAAACTTTTCTAGTGACATTGCAGCAGTTTCCTCGTTCAAGCTGAGGAAAACTCAAAAGGAATGAATAAAAGAACAAAATAGTTTGGTTTCTCTTACGTAAGCTACAGAATGTGTAAGTAAGACTACAGATTTTAGGAGCAGATTAAAAAATAAAGGTTACAAACACAACTACGTTAATGAGTTGTTGATGTGAAATGTTGACACAACACTATTAATGGATTGCTGCAGTTCAACCCTGAAACCTTTTTTTCATAGCACGAACGTCTGAGGGAGTTATTTGAACGCCGAGAGTAAATTCAAAAGTATTGACCTGATCGTCTTGAATTTTGTGTGAGTAATATTTGGTATTCTATGTTTAATGCAAATCTATTTATATTCTTGTAAATTGGTTTCCATCACTTGATCACAAAATAATGAAAACAGTTTTCAAAAAATTGTTGTGCTTCAATTTCTTTCTTTTTATTTTGAATAAATCGTATTGATCAGCCCCGCCTTCAACTCATATTCAATTAACCACAGATGTCTTGGCTTTCACTTCAGCACGGTTCTGTTGTCCTTCTGTGACTTCTAAGGTTACTAAAGCATAAAATAATGACGTCATTACTCAAAGAGGTGTTTTTTGGGTTTTTTTAAGTTTCCATTTTTTATTCAAAAGTCTACTTCTGTTTGCATTTAAAATTTTTATATTTTACTGTACAGCCAAACGTCTAATGTCGGTGTAATTATTTTGTATTCCGTTATGCTTTTTGTTTTGAAAAACACGTCGACCATTAGAACTACCAAAATAGCAGTAGTTTTTAAACTGGACACCCGTTTCACAAACAGACTAAAAACACATTTTTAGGTTTATGCTATCAGCACTGTTCACTAATCGAGAAAAACCTAACATTCTAAATATACAGGAACCAAGTTCAACCTTAAAAACTAAAAATCAAGAAGAACAACGACAACAAAATTGCAATGAAAATATCTTATCTAATGACAAACAGTCATAAAAAAGATTAAAATTCGCTCAGGAGACAAACAAAAAACTCTGATCTTCTAAACTTAAAACCCTTTAAACGTTTAACGAAAAAGTTTGATGACGGTTCAACATAAGTCGTAGCTGCTTATTCTTTAAAACCAAATTAGCGTGATTTTCACATCATAATAAGTAGAGTCACCGACTTCATCGACGGGAACTGAAGAGAAATTTCTCTGGCATTTGACTCTAGAAAGAGCTCGACACCGATTGGCATAAAATAATGGAGAGGCGTAGACAGTTCTAACATATTTTTTCGTTCTTGAGTAATTCAGTGCTTTATAACATGTAAATGAAGTACAAGATGACATCAAACACAGAAAACATCACTGAGGGCCTATTTATATATGATGAAGGTTAGCCGAGACATCCTGGGTACCTGGAATCTCAGCACTGTTTACAACTTCCAGATATTTCTAATTTGTTTGAATGGAGAACTACATTCCGTTCCGCCAAACCGGGATCCTGGTTAAACGGATCGGAGTCCCGGCAAGGCGTGACGAATTTTCGTCCATATAAAAGTAAAAAGGCGGGATATCCCGGTCAACTGGGATAAAATGGATTGAACTTCGCACACTATAAACTATTTAAAATGGCGTCCAAAGTAATGGAAGAGCATTTGAAGCTGCCTAAAAAGGAGGCAAAAAACTTTCGTTGGTCAGAAGCGATGCACAGTGATCTAGTTCGGCTTGTAATTGATTACAAAACAATACGACCGACGCTTGCTTGATAGTTGCCTTTCTCGAGTTTGCTTCAGCTTTCGTGAAAAATATTACTTCTTCCTGGTGAAATTGGTGACGAAAATGTCAGTTTGTGTTTTGACATAAACTGCCCAAGAAAACAGAATTCCATGTGACTGAAGTAACATGCAGAAAATAACATGCACCATGTCAGCGTGAAATCATTTTTCGTTTCTTCGTCTCCATTTTCCCGCACTTCTGGCGCTTCATACCCAGCGTTTTGTATATTGCATATAAACCCCGGGATAAAAGTTATCCCAGCTCATACTGATGTTCCGGTATTCCACAGGATCACATATAAACAGTCCCTAAGATCCAGTATTTCTTGACATATTTCCTGTGGATACAGTACAAAAACGTAGAAATTTGATTTAAATTAAACTGTCATTGCATAAGGTTAGGAACCAGACTTCTTAGTTATCCCAGTGAAATTCCCTGTTTTCGGTCCAATTAGAATTACATGAACAATTTCTGGTGATGTTTCTATTTGCTTGTTGTTTCTAGTTATTGTTGCTTCTAGTCGTTTCTAGTTGCTGAGAACGCAAGGGTTAATGTCTACTTAAGCTTGATTTCCACTATGCGGAATTTTCCGCGCGGACAAAACTTTTTCTTTGTTTTTTTCTAATTAGTTCCACTTGAAAGCCATGAAACCAAGAGAAAATTTCGTCCACGCGGAGAATTTCGCCCAGTGGAAATCAAGCCTTAAGGTGGTTGAACCCAGTTTAGAGTGGGTTGATAACAAACCGTGAGTATCGCGTAGGTTTTAAACGTGTAAACAAACAGGCCAGCTGGGTCAATGCGGGGTCAAACATGAACCAGCACGGCCTCCCACCCACAGCATTGCTGAACATCCGAAGTTGTATGTAAAAGTGAGATTGGCCGTGCAGTACAAACAACTATTTTGAAAGATCGGTGGACATTTGGCAGCATTTTTGTCAACACCACATTTCATTCGATGAAAACTCAAAAACGTGAGTTAAACATGTGCTGAACCACTCTTTTCTTGAAATTTTTAAACTGTCAGTTAAAATGTTGTCAAATTCTCATCGAACGAAAGATAAGATCTTCTAATTCTAACCTTTATACAATTCAACAAAAGTTAATGAAAAGGTCTTCCCTTGACTCAACCAAACAGAATTTTCGAGGTTGTTTCCAATTACTGTTGTTGCCGTGGAAACAGGAAAACCTCTTTATATTATCCTACCAGCTTAAACTTCAATCACCAATTTCCTAGTCTTTCGAATTTGGTGTTTTGGACTACTACAATTCAAGAGATGTGTCCAAGGAAAACAGGAGGTCAGAAAAACTTGCAAAAATAAATTCACGACATTAACAACTTTAAACTCGTCGGTACGTGAGAAGAAACAAAGTATTTCGTTTTATATTAGAAGTTCTAATTGTTAATCTATTGCTACTATGATAATGACTTACATCAAGTTTTTTTACTTTTGCAAATTTTATCCATGTGGAGTAATTCGTTTATTAAAATACAACATTTAGCAGTCATGTGACTGAATTACATGTGCAATAAAATTTACATCTCAGTATGGGTAATACTATTAAAAATAAATTATTAATGACCTAACTACACCTTTTGCTGTTCATTACCAGAAAATATACTATCATTAATGCCAACCTCAAACTCATTAACGCAAAAATACATTCGTTTTATTCAATCAACATTCATTAGCGCAGACACGCAATCATTTGCATCAAAGGGCATTCTATACCGCCAACAGACGGCCATTAACACCATTCTACTATACAGTTAAGGGTAATAAAACTTCAATTACGCAAGAAAAATATCTTGCCTAATTAAAATTTTATTATCATAAATGTATAGTAGAATGGTGTTAATGGTCGTCTGTTGGCACTATGGAATCCCTTTAATGCAAATGGTTGCGTATCTGCGCTGACGAATCTCGGTTGAATAAAATGAATGTATTTTTGCGTTAATGACTTCAACGTTGGCGTTAATGATAGTATATTTTCTGGTAATGAACAGCAAAAGGTATATTTAAGGACGAAACTATTTACAATAGTTCTGCGCATAATGCATAATAAATGAGTTTTTAAAACGGAATATCTCAAATGATTTCTGTGAACAGTTTAGTAGAAGTACTCTATTTAAGTGGATGATTACATGGAGAATTTCATCCCCGGTAAAATCTCAGCCCAATCAGCCCATCTTATAAGTCAGCCAAGGCTCAATGAGAAATCCCTTCTGGGGTTATCTCCGGTTAGCCGAGCTGATAAGTTAGTCTATCCTCATGAAGAAATTCTTTGAAGATTATCTTGAGATTATATGACGAAAATTTCTGCTCTGGGTGAGCTTCTGGGGTTTCAGGCCGGTCAACCGAGTCCATAAGTCAGCCCAGACTCACAACGAAATCTCTGTTAAAATTACCACGAGATTACATGACCAAAACTTGTGCTCTTTCATTTGCATATAATAAAAAACAAGATAACCCAAGAACCAAAATAGACATGAAAAAATTTTCAGGCCCATTCTCTATTAGGTCGATCGTTCTTTGAAATAACATATAGAATAATGTTGTAGTGAGGGGCACTACAAGGAGAGACCAACGTCGCCATACACTACAGACAGCTTGGGACAACAGGGCCGTAGCTAGCATGTCAAAGTTCGGGGGGTGCCGAGCGAAAATTTCTGAATGACAAAGATTTTTGTCCGAATCTTTCCGATTCAAATCAAGATACTTACTATCTGACAAAACAAAGGAGGCAACAAAAATTAACGAGGAAGCCTGTTTAAAATCCGGATAAGAAATTAAAATAAAAGTATATCCGTTATTGGCAAAGGTATCATATCAATAAAAAGCTCGCATATACAGGCTTTTGTTATCTATGTGTTTTATGAACTTCTATACAATTTGTCAATTTAATAGAATTTCCGTAAATCACTTCATTTAAGTAGTGTTGATTCTAGGTAGTCGTTGCTTTCCGAATGGATAAGTTACTTTCCGAATATCGGAAATTTCAAAAAGTTAGTGGGCTGAAGCACCCCTTAATACCCCCCTTCGCTACGGCCCTGCCAACACTATGACAATAACTATGAGTCTGTAATTATAGACTTTACTCTCCAAAACAAGGGAAACGAACAATGTTTAGTATCGATTGTATTCTCGACAGTCCTTATCGTAGACACTACGTTACCGTAAGCATTTCCTCGTTTTCTCAATGACGTGGACACTTCGAACGTGGAGAAGTTTTGGTTATGTTAGTCAAATAACGTTAACCCACTGCAGTAGGGACAGCTCCAGTGTTCATTTTAACAATAACAATGAGTGGTTTCCATCGAAGGCTCAAGTTTTTATCTTGCGGTAACTTTTCTTGCCTTCCGTAGTAAAAATTCTAATTCGCTGCCTTAAGTCTTGAAACAGCATGGAGCACGAATATACGTCTTTATTTGAAATATTTAAGACTGAAGAAATAATAGCAATAGTATGAATTTTAAAAATGAGAATATTTACAAACCTAACTTTTAAAGTTAAATTCATTCTAACTTTTTGGGATACACTAAAGTTTTACAAACTGGTGAGTTACTTCGTATATTCCGACAGCCTCTTGAGACTTTTCATCATAATCAGCCCATTCCTAAACAAGGATACACGTGTCATATTATTTCAATTTTGTAACGACAATGAGTCTTTCAACAGTTATTTCCCAAGATTTTGTACAGTATGGCTCAAAAGCGAGTACACCCTATGCTATTTTCTTTAAAATATCTGAGTTTTTGGAAGTGCAACACAACCAAGAGTCAACACTTAAAACATGAGGTTAGACAATCAATTATGATCGTTTACTGCTAATAAGGCGGGGTAAACATTTGTACTTAACGTCGCTTGGACTAGTTTTATAAAACAGTGCTGTTTCAATAATGATTACTCCTCTGGCCTTATGGCATACATGAATAACCTTAAAATGAAAATGGATGTATCCTATTGTTGGTAAGTCCCTTGGCTGCTATTGCAGGCTTTCAAGTATTGCGTGGGCGTAGATGGTTTGCAAAATTTATACAAATTTGTATTCACACTTCTTGGCTATTTTTTAGTCAATCATGGCACCACATGGTAAAGAATTCTCACTGGATCTTAAATAAACCATAATTTCGTTACATCAAGACAAACAGGGCTATAAGAAGATAGTCAAAACACTAAAGCTCAGCAAAAATACTGTTGCTAAACTAGTTCAGAGGTACAAAAAGAATGGGATCCTACAAGCCATGAAGCGCTTAGGTCGACCGCGTACATTGACAAAAAGGTCAATGCGTTATGTAGCTAGATTGGTTGGCCAAAATCGGACACAGAGTGCAGCACAGCTTGCTAATGCTGTATCTGAAACCACTGGTAGTAGCGTTTCTGCAGCAACGATACGGCGCACATTACATGATGGAAATCTACATGGACGACGGTCACGTAGAAAGCCTTTTCTAGAGCCCAAGCACAAACAAGGTCGTTTACAGTTTGCAAACGATCATAAAGATAAACCAATGTCTTTTTGGAATTCAGTTTTGTGGTCCGATGAAACCAAAATAAATCTCTTTGGTTCCGATGCCGCTCGTTATGTGTGGCATCGCCCAAGAGAGGAATACAAAGATATCTTCCTTGTACCAACAGTCAGACATGGTGGAGGCAGCCTCATGGTTTGGAGTTGCATGAGTGCACGTGGTGTAAGCGAGATTCACTTCATAGATAGTATAATGAATGCAGGCGTATACTGCAATATTTTGAAAGAGAAAATGATACCATCCCTCAAACACCTTGGCAGAGGAGCCATTTTTCAACAGGATAACGATCCCAAGCATTCTGCTAAGGTGACATCCGTGTTCTTAAAGAGGAAGGTGAAGGTATTCAATGGCCTAGCATGTCCCCAGATTTGAACCCAATCAAACATCTGTGGAACGTACTTAAACGTCAAGTAGAGCAACGGCGACCTTCAAACATCAAGGGGCTGAAAGAAATCGTCTTAACAGAATGGGCAAACATCCCGGAAAACACTTGCAACAATCTGGTTCATTCCATGCTAAGGCGTGTGGCAGCTGTTATTGCCGATGGGGGCTCACACACAAAATACTGACTTACAGCTGAACATTTTTCACTTTGCGTTGTCAGAGGTGTACTCATTATTGAAACAGCACTGTTTTATAAAACTAGTCCAAGCAACGTTGAGTACAAATGTTTACCCTGCCTGATTAGCAGTAAACGATGATGATTATCTAATCTCACGTTTTAAGTGTTGACTTTTGGTTGTGTTGCACTTCCAAAAACTCAGATGTTTTAAAGGAAATAGCATAGGGTGTACTCACTTTTGAACCATACTGTAGATATCGCACCTCCCTGACAACTGTTTTAATTTTCCTACTTATCCTGATTGACATTGTGGGATCAAGTTGTTCAGGTAGCGGATAAAAAGATCAAGAAAGAGCTTTTAAGTCCACAAAGACATCAAGAAACGTTGGTATTGGGGTTGCAGATACAGTAGGAGGATACAGCAGAAGTTTGTCGGCGGGTCTTTCTATAAACGCTCCAGTGCTCATCCAGTTGCAAATTGCTCATGGTACCAAATACAACTATTTTTTTCGGGAATTTCTACTTAAATCAATATTATACTCTCTTTTAATTGAAAACTAGTGATATTTAGTTGACTTGATTGCCCAAGCAATATGGGAGCATTTGGACATTTTCCAAAAGGATTGAACACAGCACGGACACCAGGCTCGTGAGGTTGCAACTAAAATTGTTGTTAAATTCTTAGCTTTTATGTTCAGGTATTAGAAAAACCATTATTTGGTTTAACTGATAGTAGGGTTTCAAAGTTAGGAAAGGGATGGTTTGTTTTTCTTGTGTTACTAAATATTAGTTCATGTCGTGGATTATAATGAAATAAGTGAAGCAAGATATAAACCATGATATATTAGCTATTCAGGTTTTCTTGGATGTAATATTTCAAGTACGAGTTGGTGTTCTTCCTCCGATTTCTAGATACCGAGAAACGAGTTGAAAAACGAGGCGAAGCCGAGTTTTTTTAACGAGTTTCGAGGTATCTAGAAATCGGAGGAAGAACACTAAACGAGTGTTTGAAATTACTTCGCAAACGAACCAGTATTTTAGGCGAAAATCCAGCCAAAAGTTGGAAAAATTCAGCCGTAATCTTCCTCCGATTTCTAAATACTGATTAATTATGTATTTCTTTTGTTTTTTCTTCGTGAATTATTAATGAGTTTGAGAATGTTATATTAAAGGATTTCCGCGTGGACTAAAATGTCTTTCAGAGAGAAAATAGGTCAAAGTAAAAAGAAAACAATACGAATAAGAATAATAAAAACAAAAATTAGTTAAATCAGGTGCGGAAAATAAGTTAAAGTAACTGTTGTTTGTCAGAAAGGTTTTTGAAGCTTATGAACATTAAAACATTTCAATATATTCAGTTCCTGTCTACATCCGAACTTTGTTCTTTTGTCATCTACTTTCATTCAAATTACACTTCTTGCAATTTCTTTATTCCACCTCCTTTCAAGCTTTGACAAAGCTATCATGGATTCCGGTCCTAGGAATGAGTCAACTGCTGTTCAAAAATATGCCACACACCCCCCATAAATGTCAGGGTGTGAGTACTAAAGCAGTGGTTTGGCGTTTCCTCTGACAAGAAAGTTGTTCACCTCCAGAGTACCCAATCCTTTGGTTTGGCTGAAGCAAAATGGCTAGGAAAGTATGAATTGTACACGACTTTACGCTAGCTTTCCAGTGGGATCACCCTCGGTATGGAATGTTTCGACCAGCTAAAGCGACAGTGAATTGCCGTTTCCCTTAGCCTTCTTTTACGTGACAATTTTTCTTTTCCTCGACACATAAAGTTGCTTTCATTACAGACTTCTGAGTAGACTTTTGTCGCAGGGGAAATTTTCTATGACGAGTCTTCAGAACATCGTACCCTCATTGAGCACTGATTTTTCAGTTTCCACTTCTTGTAACCTGTCCCGTTGAGGAAGTGCAATAAACCTAACTGAATTCTGGTTACGTCCACTTTTTCCTTATTTACCTCGGTTATTTACCGCCTCTGGGAAATATTTGTCAGCAAATAACTCACATTAGCAGCAAAATTATTTACTGAAACCAGAAGTAGAAGAAAGAGGAGCAAAGTTTGAGCGCCGATACAAGTTGAAGTTCAAAAATGCCAAAAGCCTTCCTGAAAAACAAAAACGCCATTAACTTCCATTGTATGTCGTTTTATTTATTGGTTTGAATAAAGACAAAACAAACAATTCTGTATAAAACAATGAGGTTTCCTCGCCAGCAAAGTTTTCCCTGAGTTTTTTAAGGGTTTTTTTTTTTTTTTTATATTGGGCCTTACAAGCCTCGTTTCCGTGCTGGGCACTATTTTCATGAAACAAGTCATTAAACTGTCACAGAAATTTTTTCTTTTTTTAAAAGTCTTCATAGTTTGTAAATTAGATATTATAACAACCACAGATACATTCGCTGGGCCAAACCTGGATCCCTGACTGTCATTACCTCTCGCCACAAACGCAGTAGCCAAACGTCCGTATACTTGTGAATTTCAAAAGCTTTTACTCGTTTTCGTCTGAGAAGATTCAGTACGACGGTATGAAGATATGACATGAAACTCATATTCCCAAAAAATGATTTGTGTGCCCTAGTTCAATGGTCAGATCATCTCACTGGTCATCAGGTTGCGGGTTCCATCCCCGCTGGGCTTCAAAAATCGATTTTCCTAGTATCTGTAACCCTTGACGAACTTAAGGGTGTAAGACTTATTCGTGAAAATGTAACAATTCTCTTTCACAAAATAATATCCATGAAACATTGCAGCTGGTAACACAGCCTTCAATCACGAATTCCTTATAATTACGTTGAACGTAGAAAACTCAAACAACATTTTTAAAATAAAAGTTCTATATTTTCAAAGTAATCGGCCTGCTTCAACTTTCAATCAATACGATCTTCTACAGAGTGTTTCGAAACGACTTAAGGTACGACTGAACAACACGCTATTGCAATCAACGACTGATGCAGGTAAAACGTACATTTACAAGGATACTTGAATTTATTCTTTTTCTTGATGTTCGAAAACTATAAGATTAGTTCAATGTCAGGAGATTTATAAATGTCATATTCTTTTGACGTTGATATCAAGTCCTACATTTACATTTACTTCGCTGCATTAGTAACAAATCTAATACAAGGATTTTCTTTCCTTTGAACGTCTTATAAACGGTCCCTTCAATCGCGTAATTCTTAGCATAATTTAACAGTATGTGTAACACAAAGGCACAAGATTTTCTTGTAATAATTTTCTTGCTAACTCTGTAAACTGGTATGTACTTTATTCAAACTGCTATTACAAAATACCTCAAAAACCTTAAAGATCATCAGTCATTTTTACGAAACTACTATGTCACGAAAGCTTACGATAGCTAGTCAGTTCACAATGGCTTAATGTAAGTTCATAAGTTTTCTATAGAATTGTATTCGCCTTCACTAAATACCCGACAGAATACCCGACCTTTTCATACAACGTCCTCTTGTGAAAAAGAAGTTCTTTACAAGTGATTAAGTGAGTTTACCGTAACGGTTATATCTTCCTATATCATCAGTTCTTTCTGCCCTTTTAAAAAGGCCACCGACGGCCCGACGGTAAAGACACCCCACGTCCCATAAAACAAATCGCGACAAACAGGATTAGGAAAATAAAATACCTTTTCAGTTAAGTTAATATCAGAAAATTTCGTTCCCGTTTCGGCTCCTTCCGCGCAAAATCCCGCCTGATTTGAAAAAATAAAAATCACAATACCTAACGGTTAATAATTAACGGACAGCTCGTGTAAAAGCCTACAGCTCAGCGTAACACAAAATACGCCTGTGGAACCATCGATATGCTGAGTTCCAGAGAAAGTCCCGGTAACGTCTACGATGTCGGGACAACGTTCCACTTCCTCTCTTTGTTTTCTTCTTTTTCCCCGTTTTAGCTCATCCCTCCTTTTTTCTTACCTTTCCTCCAAACTCCCTTTCTCCACTCTCGCATCCTTCCCACTCACATCCGTCCGGCCTTACCTGCTCCCTATCTTCTTCACAAGTGTTACTGTCTATATTCGTACACAGTCAACAGCAATATTGAAGTTGATCTAAGTGTGAAGAACTGAACTCACCCTTGGGGAAAAATTAGTTGGTTCTAATCCTCGACAGTCAAATGCAATTAGCGATTTGAATTTGTTGTTGTCTTGTGCCTTGCAAAGCAAACATAGGATAATAGTTTTAGCCAATTACCATAGCAAATTGGTATAAACTTTTATATGCTGACTAAACCTATCTAAATAAATTTGGTTTTGGTGATTACTAGACGAGATTGTTCTCATAAACCACATATACCTGGTTATAAAAGAATTTATTACATGACTGTACTTGTTATCCGGTCTGTACCCAAAATGATGCAATTTGATTGGTTGTCGGACCGTACAATACGTTTTTACCAATAGATCAGAAGGTTTTGGCGAGTATATTTCTGAGTTGATTTGCACACAAAGAAATCAGATTTAGATACGTTTAACAAAAAAAACTTAACCATTACAGACTGTTTATGAGGCGTTTAATATTTTGTTTGATGACTTTAGGCAGAAAATTGAACGAATAGGTACAGAAAACGCCCGAAGTCATATTAAAAACAATCATGTAAGTCTACACCGCCACCTCGCTAAAACAAAAAGATCGTTACAAGCGGTGAGGGAAGAAACTAAAAGCCATGTAATAAATTCTTCATTAACATCGTTTGTTCAGTCTGAGCAGGAAAGTATTTGCTTTCGGTTTTTTCAGCACAGACCTCGCTACTTCGTCACTCGGTCTGTACGAAAACCTCAGGAAAATACTTTCCCGTACAGACCTTTCACCTTGTTAATTGGTAATCACTATTAAATAACTTTTTGTTTATTCTTCTATACATTTTTTTGGAATTAATTCCACATTTCATCTTTGGAATTTGTGCTTTACCTTCCATCGTATCCCAGACATGTACCTAAGGAAACCATGCCTCCTAAAATTCTCTAAGAGAAGGAATGAAAGAAACTTTTTCCTCGGCTTGAATCTTGATTTCAGCCGTTATTCAACAACTGGAGCAACAATGAATATAATTTTAAACTAAACTATCCCCATTCCAGACTCTAGTTCTGTTGACTATTTTTAGAATTGTTCATACATATAATGCATAGAAAGAACATATGCTCTTGTACTCCTGAAATAATGCTTCTGGACGCTATAGTTTTAGAGTTTACTAAGCTACTCAAAGTTGATGTAACGTGGCAGTTTTGTTTTTATAACTGACGCCACGAATTCTGGTCTGTTTTTTTCAATTGGCTATTAAGCTCTATTATGACAGGATGGTTGGTTATCAGTTAAAAAGTAAAGCTTAAAATGGTACACTGAGGGTCGCCAAGCCGCCAGTTTTAGTCTCCTACGGGGTCAACCCAGGGAGGGAGTTTTTGAGATTGATCCTAAATAAGAATACACGAAATGAACGATTACTGGGTTCACTTGGGATCTTTTCCAGTTGAAAATAGACAGAATAGAGGAGCCATTCAGTTGTATTCATGAAATGCACGATTTACCATGTAAGCAGCCGAGGAGTCTTTCAGGATATCTGAAAATCAAATTAAATATTAATATGCATCTGCAGGTGTAGAATGAAAAGCAAATGTGCAACACACTTGGAGGCGCGACAAAAACAGCCTTGAAGATTAAAATGTTAACATTCATTTGTAAATAAATATCACATGTACGGTTACTCTCGAGTAGACTGGACAAAACTTTCGGGAAGTGTAGACAACAATTAGACAAGGGGCATGATTTTTCTACGAGCGAAAACCATAGCCGAGAAAACTACACTATCTAATACTAAACTAATATCGCAGGGTATCAACAAATACTAAAAGACGAAGAAGCCATTTAGATATTACATATGGATGTCTACCAACAGTAATAGCAACCATGTTTAATTTTTAAGCCGTACAGGGTTTTGTGCTACTGGTCTCTAACTGGAGAGAATATTCCTTATGTCAAGTTCTATTAACATCTTTCATTCACTGGATTGTAATCTTGACTCTCCTGTAGGGGTTACGGCCGGTGCCTGACATATCGATTGACGGATTGACACACTGAGTTTTGATTGAGTGAATAATTGCTTGGTTAATTGATTGATCGATTCATCAAACCATCGATCGAGCAACCTTAACTTCACCAGTAACACTGATTTCGTTACCGATAGTTCAGCACCGTTCATATAATTTTGTATGCCAAAAAGTGCACTTAAATAACGCTGAATTAAGCACTTTTAAAAAAAAATGGTGAGCCCGCAATAAATTATAATGAAGAAACCACTCTATGTTCTGGCGCCCCGTTGAAACGATCGCTTCATTCAGAACAACATACTAGACTTTTATGGTAGGCTTACAATTTTCTTTCAAAAACTACATATTACATGGCTGGAAATGCAATTCTCTACTTAAACTACAAGAAAACTACTCCTGGAAATATTCCTATAAAAATTTTTCAAAACTCTTTCGTGCATAAATTTTGTTCCTTTAGTTCTTAGTTCACTTTGTTGTTTAGCTTTGTTCTTTCATTTGCTCCACCTTTGCAAGTTGTAATTTTCCGACGACCCTATGCAGGAAAGGGTTAAACTTAGTTGCCGAATATGTGACTTCTAGAGAGGCTTAAGCGTCGTAATTTCAAGCCTTGCCAGTCAGTCTATGAACCAATAGTTACAAGTCTACTGTACAAGGAGAAAGTACCAAATGGATATAAAATGAAATAATATTAACATTTTCTATTGGTCTTACTCTTATAACGACATCGAAAATAAAATAAATACAAATTACATAATCCTTTAACTGTCGAATAATTTTTCTTTTGCTCCTCACTCTCTCATTGTTTTTGCTTTGTTCTCTCTTGTTCGAGAGGTTGACCGTTAAATGGCTGATGAGAAGAACGTATGGTATTTACACACAAGTTGGTGATGTGCCAGGAATCGAATGGGTGAGAGTTCTGGTACAAACCAACGTGGTCGTAAACACCGTTCGAAAGCACCATCCGTACTAAAGTATAAAAAAGGCGTTTAGCGTTCATGTTTGGATGAAACATTTTTTCCCCGAGTGAAAACGTCGTTGCACGGTTCAGATTTATTCATTCATTCATTCATTCATCTATTTATACTTATTTAAAAAACGATAAACCCTTCAGAGCGCCTCGGCAACTAATTTTCAAGGGATCGTTTGTGAAAAATTATGTAACGTACAACACTCATCTATAAATACTATTTACAAAACTATCTATGTATCGAACACATACAACTGTAATTATATTACATATTTATAATAGCACATTAATAAGATGAATAACGCGTTATTTACCATTTTCGCTATTGAGGGCAATTTCCTAACGACTTTATGGAATGGTAAAAGGTCAAATATCCAAACGTCCAGATCATTAGTTGCCTAGGGCTCCTGACGCAAGCGCCATCCTAAGGTGTCCCATTTTCGAATATAGTCGGTTTATGAAACGGGGTTTTTTTAAGACTTGATAAACCCAAACTAAATTTCAAAATTTTCTTTAGGGTAACCTCTGCCCTGACGTGAAATTGTTTCGATCGAAAAAATTGACTCGAAACTCTTGGTTGAAATCAGAAGTTTCTAATAACTTACCACACATGTGGGTACAGTCTGTAGGACTTACCTAACGAGTTTTGTCGTCCACAAAGCTTGCAATGCGTGACAAAGTTTGCATAACCCCTCCCGCCTTTAATAGGATTACTTTCCTACAAGCAAAAATAATTTATACTGTAGATGTACAAAGCAAACTCTGAACCCAATAAAACCGTTTCTGAGCTAGAAAAAATTTAACTTTTTCAAGTCATGCATTTCAATTCACTTACTGTAACCCTTTTCTTCTTTTAATTCTCAAATTTATAAAATTGAATTGAGCAGGAATGAACTGAATGGCTTATCCAGAGTACCAACTGGGTGGTTCACAGACCACCTTAACCTCCCTCCCTGTACACCCCCCTGATATTACTTACAGATAACTTTGTGGAAAGATACAAACCTCAAGTGTAACATAGATCCATGAAGGATTTTCTTCTCCACAATTTAGGCACTTTACCTATTTCAAAAATATACATTTTGGTTTGTTATCCCTTTTCCTAAACAGAAATCTAAACTGGCTTGGATGCACATTTACTACTAGGTAATTGTTGGTAAAAACTAAAATTTTAATTTCCCATGTATCTTTAAATTTTCACAATTTGGGAAGTTTCAATATTAAATTTTCAAACCATTAATTTAAGAAGGGTAGATTTGTAACTTTCTTTAATTAATTCTGAAAATTACATGATAAAATTTAAGATAAATTTAAACATTAAAAAAACAAGGATAAGATAAACAGTACCAGTAAAAATATTTTCTACATCTACTTCCTGAGTCAAGCTATTATAGAGAGAATTTTGCCTAAATATCTCCAGTAAGTCATTAACTATATCACTCAACTCTGAATGTCAAGTATTAGTGGTATGCAAGTATTTGCTTGGAGTATTACAAATGTGATCAAATGTGAACATTCATAAACCTCAAATCTCCAGAAAATGGTTTGGAACCCAAGCAGGGAATTCAAAGATTTACATTTCCCATCTTGGAAAGGCAAATACAGGGACTATTGGTAACTGTATGTTATGACACAACCTTCATCATCCCATGATGGGACAACTATGGATAAATGAAAGTATAAATGTAGAGTGGTACCTATACACTGCTGACTGACATGTTTGAAAAGCCTAAAAGATCAGGGGACTGCCAACACTAAAGAGAGGACATAGCAAAGGCCCTTCATTGGTACAAAATGTAAACAATAAAAACTGGATGATATTTTAATAGGTGAAAAAAGTCATGTGATGCAATATGATAAATAAGACTGAAAAGTTGATAAAAAACAAACAAACTAATGAGATGTAAATTATGAAAGGTCATTTACTATTTAACATCAATCATCAAACCAAAAAGTGGAGGAACAAGCATAGGAACCAATAAAATCCCAATAAAATATGATAATCTCTTAGCTAGTGATTATCAGCTAGTTTTGCTGTTTTCCTCAAGATCAATGAAGTACTTTCCTTCTTCTCCATTTGTAATGACATTATTTGTTGCTTATATTTTAGAATTAGCATTGTGCTTTAGTCAGTGATGGCAACAGGAATTCCCCAACACAGGGGCTAATGTCCCTGACAAGGGGAGCTAAACCAGAGAGGCCATGACCACACCCCCTTTATAATTTTGTTATTTGAAGGTCAAAAATATCATGTTATTTTTTGCAGGAATAATTGCAACAACTGACCAGAAATAGTTTACTTGTAGATTTGACAAAAAGATAAAAGTCTATTATCTTCCAGGCTCAATCAATTAACAAGTTCTCATAGTTTGTACAATATATGTGTTCATCAGTAAAAATTCCCTGACAGGAGGGCTAAGGTTCTGTGACAGTAGGCTTTAGCCCCCTCTGTCCCCCTCTAGCACCACCCCTGGTTTTAATAAGTACTTTATGTAACAGCATATCTTCAAAAAACAATAATTATGATGAAGTGAGCATACTGTTTTTTATTAATCATAACTATTCATATTATCAAAATGCTGTGCCATGGGGAACTAATTTTCTTGTAAAGAGACAATGCCAACTTTACCTTGAGGTACCACCTGAAATCCTCTCCATCTGCTTGAACATTTGTAATATTCTCCAAATAACACTTGAATTGTAATGCAATTTTCTGTTGATTGAAAATAATTATGCATTATTTCAAAACCTTTCTGTATAATTCAGGTGGGCTGCCTGTGCTTTGTCAATGGCTGAAGAGTAAAAAATCTGCTCTCCTGGACATTTATTAAGAAGAGCAGCAATGTACTACCTGTATCTGCTCAAGCATGTCCAAATAGCTACCATACAAGTACGTAATTTAATGTCATGTCCTCTTGATATGAGAAGCGGAAAAATTTTTTAAAAAATTCATCATTAAAACTTATGTTTCTGGGAATGTAGTTATCATATATTGGTTGGAAATCATTTCCTCAACTTTATTGTGAATATAATTTGTGGGTTTGTACACAGCTTCCTTTTAGTTAATCACTCATCAGTTTATCAGTAATCAGTTCATAACCATTCACAATGAAGTCGGATATTCCTAAAACATTACGCGGCAGAGTTACAACCACAGTACCCTCAATAACTTTGATGTGCCACGTACTTGTACAGTGGGATAATGCAATTTTTCATGTTTCATTAGTTTGACAACTCACACCATTGATAGACCGATCCATATCTTAAGTATGTTTTTCAACACGACCCTCTGTGTACCAGAAAAGTTAAAAAATTAAAAAAAGCTGAAGTACAAAAACTACAACAATACGGCAATTTTGCACGTTTGATCGAGTCGTACTGTGTTTCGTACATCCACATCATATGCTTTCCCATTACTGCAAACGAAAGAGGAGCGTGGACGTTAAATTTTTGGATTTTAAATAATACATACCACCATTTTTCAAATCACCATCTGTGGAGAAGCACAACAGCAACAATTCAACCTCAAAATTCAAGGAACAATGTATTATTGATTTGAAAGAAATATAAGAATTGAAATAATAAGGAAACGAAAAACAAACCGCTGAGCAAGATGATTGCCCATGCAGAATGGAAGCAATGCTTCCACTATGCCAGAAGGAAATTCCCTCCTTTTAGTCTGATTTTTCCTTTTTCAACTCAAAATATCCTTCAAATATACTACAATTTCTTTGAAATCTCCTTCACAATTTAACGTAAAATTAACGATGGTGTGGTCATGGAAGACTAGGAATGAAGATGTTTGCCAATAAGCGGTCATATTTGGGAATTGGGCTGTGGACATGTAGTTTTCTCGTAGACGTACATACATAATGATGAGATTCCTAACGTTTAATAAGTTTTACCTGTCCCTCAAAGTCAAACCTAATACCAAAAAAAGTCATGTTTAAATAACACAAATAATTTACGATGACAATTACCAATAATTCATATATTATTCAGTATTTATATAAAGTACCTTACTTTTCTGTTTTTTATCAACTGATATATCTGCCAAGTCAAATGAAATTTTTATTTTCGGAATTTGTTTAGCAAACGATTACAAATTACAATTACGTTGTTTTGACAATTGACATGTAGGTTTACACCAGCATCGACCCAAATATGAAATGAAAAATTCCGTAAACATAACAGCATAATTCTGACAAGAGCATGAGAACATCTCAAATTCCCAGTTCCCAATACATTTAAAAATGTTGTTAGAGTCATCGAATAAATTTTCCTTCCAGACCAATTGAAACATTTAACCTTTTCCCCTCCAAGACGTCTCCCCTTGACGAGTAAAATCGTCTGGTGTTAGCCAGAATAAAATACCAAAGCCGGGTATGGACCGGAAAGGGTTAAAACAATTCTAGTTTAGCCTGACTGAAGGACATTTCAGTACTATAAACGATTCTCGATTCACAGTTGGTGATATGTATGTCTTGACAAAAATAAAGAAACAATAAAACGATGTCCACTTCAAATGACGCAAACAGCTCTTCCGAACGTTAAATTTAATTGGCGATCCTTTGTTTCAAAGATTAACTGAGTGCGCTTCTGTCGGTTGTTGGTTCACAGAAATTACATTAAAGTGGCTCGGATTGTTTTTGCGGTCGTCTTCCTCAAGCAATCGTGCAACAATCGACAGACGCTATATCTTATTTTTTGTGCAGCTTGAGCTACATTTACTCCCATGCACAAATTAATTAAATAGATAAGTGTACGTAATGCTGTACCGTAATTTCCTTCAATATTGGAAACAAAATGTTTTTCAGTAGGGCAAGTTCCTTAAGATTTCCTTCAAATTTCTTTCATTTCCTCTATATTTCCTTCGAAAAGGAAATTTCCTTCGAAGCGGAAGCACTGAATAGAAGTAATGAAATTTTTGACATTTAGGAAAAGTTTGCGCAGATTCTACTGCCCTTAGGCATCGCGGGGGGGGCAAGGGGCCATAGTCCTCCCCTCATTTCAAACCAGTATATTGAACTAGTTGAACAACTAAATTATTGCCTCGTGTTCTGGATTTCGGCAACATTCGTTTCTACAACCTTTGAAGGAAATTTCTTGGTGCGATATCGAACTAACACTGGTCGCTACTTACTCGGTGATTGCAAATGATGCTATTGTTTGGTGAGCACCGATTTCATCATTAAAAATCTGAAAAACGTCAGGGCATGCCACAATTTTGCCCCCCCACCTCAAAAAAAAAAATAACCCGAGCAACGCCACTGCTGCTGCGAAATCATTGGCGATTTTTTTTTAGTTTTAACTGTTACTCAAAGTCTAACTTTTTCTTCTTGCCTTCTGATTTCTGATGTCAATTCCCTAAGTAAAAGTTCACCAAAATAGAATGACGAACAGTGCTGTACTTAAAAGGATTGATTATTGGGTAGGGGAGTGTTAAGGTGTTGGGCCCCACCCAAAATGCGTTACTTCAGAATGCTAAATGTATGTGCACTGGCCCGGTTGCTCCCTATAATCTGCTAAAACAGTCCTAACAGTTTCTAATTTCATATTTCGGAATTCTAATATAGAATGTTGTAATTCTACAATGTCGTACCCCCCACCCAGTCGGCGCAGTCTTGTCTTTAGAACTGATATACGGGAACTTTGATCACTGAAGTAGATACGGGTTTTTGAAATAGGGGCCTTTTCTAACTGATATAAGAGACTTTAGTCACTGAAAAAGGGGTTTTTCATAACTAATATAGGGTAGTTTGGTCACTGAAATGTGGGCCTTTTATACTGGGACTGCACAGCTTTTCAGGCTATGAAATGGGGGACAAAAAGTTAAAAAGTTGCTAGACTGCCGAATTTATGATAAAGAATTCTAATGTTTCGAGCTATGGCCTTCCGTCAGAGAGTGAAACGAATTCTAAGAGGAATGGCAATTAGACTTGGTTTTAAACTAAAACAAGTCATGCGACAAAAATTAACCAATGAAATGTGAGAAATAAAAACAAACGAATCAACGACCTAGCAACGACAAGGAAGTCACTTGCCATTTTCCATCTCGGGTGGCAATGATAGCCCCAAGAGACAAGAAAGGCGTCTAATTTTCAAGCTTGGAACTGCTTATCCCCATGGACTTAACGAACGTTTTTCTTTTAACGACCTCATAAGTTTTTGTTTTTGTCTAGCACGGGCAGATAGAAACACTAGCTTATACACTGTTTTCCCTCGGTTTTGTTTTCATGTTTATCGAATGCAAATTTTTATTCCTCTGGGGTATCTGGTGGTTTCTTCCCGGGCCGGTTTACTGATCACCGTTAAAAATAGCAAGTGACTTCCTTGTCGTTGCTTGGTCGTTGATTCGTTTGTTTTTATTTCTCACATTTCATTGGTTAATTATTGTCATATGACTTGCTTTAGTATAAAACCTAGTCTAATTGCCATTCTTCTTTTAGAACTCGTTTCACTCTCTGACGAAGGATCATAGCTCGAAACTTAGAATTCTTTATCATAAATTTGGCAGTCTACCAACCTTTTAACTTTTTGTGCTGTTTTATACTGCCTACGCAGCATCGCATTTTTATATCACTGTATGAAATGGGAGGCCCTCCACAAACGATATTACGGAGTCAAACAAGACTTTGGTCACTGAAATAGAAGCCTTTCATAACCAAAATTGGGACTTTGATCACTGAAAATCTGAAATAAGGCACTTTCATCATTTCATTGGGGGATGTTACACCCCACCCACCCCCACACACGGTATGGCACAAATGGAAGAGATAAATAGCAGCACATCATCATGGCAAAACAATAACTTCATTCTTTGTTTCAAGTTACTTGACAAGCTGTTTCGGGTCAAACATGTATATGTTTCAGGCTAAACGCTAAGTATAAGGTTAAAAACATTTCATTTCAAAATGTACCTCACAGATGTGATGAAACTTCTTTTGCCTTTACAAAAATGTTATGTGAGCCAATTCTTAAACTCTTTGCTGCAATAATATCAGCACAATGGCTTGGTTTCATATAGATAATACCAGCATAACATTTTGGTCCCATAATGACAGTATCAGCATGGGCATCCACAGGATCCTTTCTAGGGAAGGTAAGTGGGATAGCCAAAGTATGCGGTGAGCTTATGACTGTGTGACATAATGCTGGCACAGGTTTGAAATTTTAAGAAGTCTGCACTGTTTACACGGTAAAAACCACTGGTGGCGTGCCCAAAAATAGCAGCACCCATGCCAAAATTTTAGCAGTGCAATGCCCAAAATGTTAACAGTGTAAACGGGGTTTTTGACCTTAATGGTAAATAATTCTCATTTGTATAACCAGCAATTGCCACTTCATGTGTAATTGTATGAAATCATTGCTTAGTTACCAACAACATTCCTTGTTCCACATTCCTAGGGGCCCTAGGAATGTAGAACAAGGAATATTTCTTGGTAACTAAGACTTGGATGAATCTAGCAAATTTAGTGAGGGGTTTCTGAGCACCACAGGTGCAAGAACTCTAGGGAGGTCCAGAGGTATGCTCCCCCAGAAAATTCTGAAATTCTAGATGCTCAGAAATGCAATTTCATGCATTTTCAGAAGATGTTTCATGAAAACATGCAGGTACCTTTATTGCTCAAATTGTACCATTTTAGCATCACATCCTCCAACAGATATACAGTACAGAGCTAGGAGGCCACAATTTTCCAAAGATAGTGCTTCACAAATCACTTTTGTAGCACAAAGGCTGCAAAACTGATTGATGGAGTACCTCCATGAAAGTTTCATCACAAATAGCTGTACCATACAGCTAGGTTCAGGTGAATCTCATATCCAAGCTTAGCTAAAGGTGCATACGAATACCTCAAAATTTTGAACTAATTCAAAATTGACTTCAGTGGCTTGATAGAACTGCAGAATGGCAGGTAGGAAGACTGAATAGTTCAAAATATCTTGGTACCACTGCAGAATGGCAGGAAGGAAGGCTGATTAGCTCAAAATTATCTTCATACAATGGCAGAATGACAGGTAGGAAGGCTAAATAGTTCAAAACTATCTTCGTACAACAGCAGAATGGCAGGAAGGATGGCTAATTAGTTCAAAATCATCTTGATATCACTGCAGAATGGCAGAAGGGAGGCTAAACAGTTCAAAATTATCTTTATACAATCGTAGAATGGCAGGAAAGAAGGCTAAGTAGTTCAAAATCATCTTGATACCACTGCAGAATGGTAGGTAGGAAGGTTGATTACTTCAAAATTATCTTCATACAACAGCAGAATGGCAGAAAGGATGGCTAATTAGTTCAAAATCATCTTGATATCACTGCAGAATGGCAGGAAAGAAGGCTAAGTAGTTCAAAATCATCTTGATACCATTGCAGAATGGTAGGTAGGAAGGCTGATTACTTCAAAATTATCTTCATACAACAGCAGAATGGCAGGAAGGATGGCTAATTAGTTCAAAATCATCTTGATATCACTGCAGAATGGCAGAAGGGAGGCTAAACAGTTCAAAATTATCTTTATACAATCATAGAATGGCAGAAAAGAAGGCTAAGTAGTTCAAAATCATCTTGATACCACTGCAGAATGGTAGGTAGGAAGGTTGATTACTTCAAAATTATCTTCATACAACAGCAGAATGGCAGAAAGGATGGCTAATTAGTTCAAAATCATCTTGATATCACTGCAGAATGGCAGGAAAGAAGGCTAAGTAGTTCAAAATCATCTTGATACCACTGCAGAATGGTAGGTAGGAAGGCTGATTACTTCAAAATTATCTTCATACAACAGCAGAATGGCAGGAAGGATGGCTAATTAGTTCAAAATCATCTTGATATCACTGCAGAATGGCAGGGAGGCTAAACAGTTCAAAATTATCTTTATACAATCATAGAATGGCAGAAAAGAAGGCTAAGTAGTTCAAAATCATCTTGATACCACTGCAGAATGGTAGGTAGGAAGGTTGATTACTTCAAAATTATCTTCATACAACAGCAGAATGGCAGGAAGGATGGCTAATTAGTTCAAAATCATCTTGATATCACTGCAGAATGGCAGGAAGGAAGGCTAAATAGTTCAAAATTATCTTTATACAACAGCAGAATGGCAGGAAAGAAGGCAAAGTAGTTCAAAATCATCTTGATACCACTGCAGAATGGTAGGTAGGAAGGCTGATTACTTCAAAATTGTCTTCATACAACAGCAGAATGGCAGGTAGAAAGGCTGAATAGTTCAAAATGATCTTGATACCACTGCAGAATGACAGGAAGGAAGACTGATTAGTTCAAAATTATCTTGATACAACAGCAGAATGGCAAGTAGGAAGGTTAAATAGTTCAAAATTACCTTCATACAACAGCAGAAAGGCAGGTAGGAAGGCTAAATAGTTCATTTAGCCATTCATACCTGAACCGTCGATGTTTTCCACCACTCTCAGAAGTCGGCGGAAAGAGAAAGAGCTGGTCAGGTTTCCAGACATTCTGAATAAAGTGCAATTTTCCGCCCGAGAGAACCGGCCAATCGTCGCGTAAACGAGCACAATATCAAAAGGAGAACAATCTTCTTTGCGACACACGAGTAGTCCACGCGCAGCCTTATTGAAGCACTAATCGATGATGGCTTTGCGATGGGTTCACTTTAATTAATTCAAGGTGCTTGACGAATATTAAAATACAGTACACATTTAAAGTGAACGATATATTTTTTAAAAGCATACATGTTTCGACAACTTCAAGATGCCATCTTCAGTGCAGAATGAATGATGTGAGGTAATATGATACAGTAATATACGAGTTAGAATATGAATAAATTATTTACAATTGATGAGGAAGTGATCTGCTTACAAATACAGAATTATTTGCATAAAGTGATTTTCATCACTTTATGCATTACGGCTTGTTTCAATATTTTTTGTTTGGTAGGTGGCCTTTCACGCAAATAACCTCTTTCAAGTGTGATCAGCGCAAACACAATGGCTTCGTTCAGCCCGTTGATATACACACGTAACGAGAATCTGGCTAATATGTAGGTCATCTGAGTACAACGGCTTGGAAAACAAAACAGCGGTCTAAGATTTATCTTGTGTCAAAAAAAATTATAAAACGTTAATTAACTACTTCGTTCGTAACCGTAACTTATTCGGCTATAACTTGATTGCTACAAACCCAGCCATATCCTTGCCAGATCCCAACACCAAGTCGCCCACATCGTGCTGCTTTGACTTTCTATTGAAAGACCAGCGGACACTAAAACCAAGGTGATATCATAAGTGATTTGAAAACGGATTTGGAAATTACTTGCAAATATGCCGCAAACTAGCGGAGGGAACATGATGGCAGTAAGAATCCGTCATGGTTCGTTGGGTGCAGTAAAGCTTCGTAACGAAATAAATTACAAAAACGAAAAATCAGAATAGAAAATCCTGTCCATCAGGGGTTTGTATTGTTTTATATGATCATATGATTAGTATTGACTACTTATATCATGATTAAAAAAGTGTCTTCGACAGCAATCACTCTGTTCTTGAGTTTGTATTTAATTTCGGCCTCACGTGCCTCTTCTGAAGCTGGTGCGCCTTCATGAAAAACTATGCTGATAAGATGATGTGACGTTACCCATTACATATTAAAAAATGAAACCTAATTAATTTATAAGGCAAATACATCTTATTGAAATACCTCTTGAGAATATGCATGAGACAAATATGTTACTATTACGTTTAACACTGATTTGAAACCAACTAAGCTTTAATTGACTAGTGAGAATGGAAATATTAGATTAAGTAGGCTTCACCGTCATGAACCAGAACAACACGACCGTTCGGACTAACTGACATCGCTGCCGGAGTTTGAAACTTAATCTCCCTTAATGGTAAAGTACCCAGAAGTTGTCCACTCCCAGAATAACTTTGTAACCGTGTCTCGTGATTCCAACAGAAAAAAACAATGATCTCTTGACTGAGAAAATTAAACCCCATGCTCATCATTCCTGGGGAAATCTTGAACTGTTGAACTGGCTCTCCTGCTTCTGTGAAAACATAAACTTTATGGTTGACTTCATCTGCCATAAGCAAATGACCATTGTCGGAAATTGTAATGGCTCCGATTAACCCTTTGACCCTTCTGTAATCAAAGCTGTACAAAAGCTTACCCCGCCTGCCATCATAAACAAATATTTTGTCCGAAAATCTCCAGTTGTCACAGCTTCTGGGAATAAAAACCTTGTCTCCCGTTTTATTTACAGCTACATAGAATGCTCGTTGTATGAAAAACTTCTTCATTTCTTTACCGTCACAGTCAAACACAAACAACGTGTGGACAATATTGTGGTACTTGTCGGTTGAGACAATGTAAATATTGTTGTTGGCATCAGTAGCCACTCCTTGGGGTTTGAAAATCAATCTTTCGGGGTCATTGTCACCTTCGTTGAGGAAGAATGCCAGCTCCAATTCGCCACTTCTGTTGAATACCTTGACCCTGTCGTCCATCGTATTACCCGGTTCGGTGACAATAAGTTCATTCTTGCGATTTACTGCCACAACGCTTCGATTCTCAACCGGTGAAAAGTTAAAATTGCTCTCTGCGCTTGTAGTATCTCCATTAAGGTCGTTCGGACACGTCGGATCACTTAATGGAAGAGAACTGATTTCATAGATTGACATTTCGTGTTTTTTGGCAATCGCTTTAGTTTCAAGATTCACAATTGGGTGCAAAGACTGCTCGGGCAGATTGATTCTTGGCCAGTTGGTTAGCTTTAGTTGCCCCCTAGCGAAGGTCTCGGCAAAATTAAATACCACATAATTGATAAGTGCTACGGAAGTAACATTTTCAATGCGTTTCTCCTTTTTGAACCACGATTTCATGCCACCATCAAAGTAAACAGAAAGGATTTCGCGCACAGCTGACATAGAGTGAAGTTCCTCGAGATACACCTTGCACGAAACAGCTGCTGCCTCAGGGTCTTCCAAGCATTCAAGAATTCTGCTCATTACACGCAGTTTAATTGCCAAGATCCTGTCCTCCGTGCTTAGAGCTTCGTTACTGAAAGCCCTCTTGGCTTCTTCTCGTGCTTCTCTGAACGACGATCTGGCATCTTCGAAACGCTTTCTTGAAACAGAATTTAGATTTCTAATTCCCTCTGCAAGATCAACCTCTCGTATTTCCTCAAGAAAGCAAGTGCAGTGAAGCTTTGGTGCAACATCGACCTGTAAATCTTTCATACACAACTTAGGCTTCCCAAGCAGTGGAGAATGGGTATCGTGGTTCTTTGGTTGCCCATTTTCGGTCATTTTTCCGAAGGACAGATAAAGTAGTTCAATTCCTTCCTTAAAGGAACTGATACTGCTGAGAAGGTCTTTGCGAACCAAGCCATCTAGTTTTGATTTGATGTCGTCTAACTCTCTGACGACCACTTGTCGGACGTCTTCTTCTGTGAAGTCCTTATCTTTCAGTTTCTCAGCCGTATAGTCACGGATTTTCTCCACAATAAGTCCCAACGAAAGCTTGATTATGCTGCTTACTAGTGAGGCCATACTAAAGGTATCGCAGGTACGTGTATGGTGCCGGTATGCAGTATGATGTAATTCTTCTACGAACGAATCATACATAAATCCCGTGACAGAGTACTGAGAAGTGTTAATAGAATTCCAAGAAGTTATGACACCTATGGTGGTTGCTTGGCATAATCGACGAAAGTCAAGTGATGGTCTCACCAGTCATAACAACTGGCGCCTTAGCGAAGCCCCCTAGGGAGTCCAGCATAGAGTTCGAATATTTATCACGCTTCCTTTTCCGGTTGTACCACTCCTCCACTTGGTGGCCATGTATTATGATCTTCCTTCATTTCACTTTCGCTGCTATCTTACTGTCCCGGCTTTCTATTAACTTTGACCATATTTAGTCCTTCACTCTTTAAGATCTTTATTGTACATATGTTAAATTTCTCTCCCTTGTTGTTTATCCACGATATCAGGCTCTAGATCCTTCTCCACGATATGAAGCTTTTTATTTATTATGTATTGATTCATTCGTTCGTTCGTTCGTTCGTTCGTTCACAAATTCAAATATTCATTCATTCATTCTTTCATTAAGTTGCTATTTATTTCTTTATTTATCTATCATCTTAAGATATCTCCAACAATGAGGATAGGGCTTGACGAACGTCCATCTATCCTCTCAAGATATTTCCAAGCTACCACATTTCTAAAATATATATCTCATTAATTAATACCATTATTAACATATAGTAGGTTCCGCTTAGGTCGCACCTATGTCAAACTTGTACCTTAACTCAACATCTGGGTCTTGGTAGTTCAATGGTTAAAGCGTCTCACCGGTCATCAGAAAGTGGCGGGTTTGATCCCCGTCTGGGGCTCAGAAATCGTTTTTCTGTGGCTAGAGCTTGACGAACGTTGATCTATTGTCTCATTACTTAACTTTATGTAAAAATAAGATGCTGCGTAGACAGTGCAAAATAACGTAAAAAGTTTAAAGATAATTGGTAACTGCCGTGACTGATCGTAAAGAATTCTATCGTTTCGAGAAAAGGGCCTTTCCTCGAAACATTAGCATTCTTTACGATCAGTCACGCCATCATGTTCCCAACCTCTGAATCTTTTTCATTAGTTTATAGTCCATCTCATCATTGAATACAACAAAGGGAAGTGGTTTTCAATTACCGTTTAAAATTCCCGTTCAAGATCAATTTTCGACTGTTCACATGTTAGCCAGTTGTTAAATCATCAGCAAATGGGATCATGGAACGCACCGATCGGTCTTAAGATCTGCCACTGGTTGGGTACTGAAATCCGAATCACCGGTATAAATCCTTGGAAATCAATGGATTGCATTATTTACCATCGCATGTGTTCGACAGACTGTTGCGAATTCAGGATTTGTGCCATTAGTAAAAGTTCGTGAGCAATTGTTTTTGTGTAAAATAAAATAGAAAAAGAACAATACACATAGTGGCGTGGTCAGAGTAAAACGAGTAAGGGGTCCGGGAGTCCATGTTGGTCAATGACACATAAGTACCACGAGGTGTGGAAAAAAATCCTAGTCTTACACTCTTTAATTTGAGTCTAAAGTATCTCAAGTCAAAGAGCTTTATAACCCTTTCCAGACGAGACAGTGGTACGATTCGACAGTTTCAAGGAGGATTTCAATCCCTACACCCGGGCGTATTCTGTTCATATATGAGCGAATCTAGTTGACCATACTTCTGAAAAGTGGGCGGTCCGGACTTTCCAATTCCTCCCCGTTCAGCGGGGCTCACTGAGTGGCGGAGTGGTTCCCATTAAACAATTTAATTTTGTTTTAGAAATTCGTATATACCGTCATCTGTTATAGATTACTATAAACAGCTAACTTAATTAATTTTGATTAATACTGATTTTATATGTCTTTCTTATAATTCTTGTTTTGTAATCATCATCCTTGTACTTATTTGGCAGCAGTAGACGTTTGTCAACTTTATGGTTGCAAAGTCTAAAATTTCCTATTAAACAAATATTAACAACTCTGAAACCCAGTTTTTAAATACGTAGATACCATGGTGATTGGTATCTTCTCTTCATCTTCTCCTACTTTATCTTAAATTACCAATCACCATGGTATCTACGTATTTAAAAACTGTGTTTAAATTTGTTACCACGACAAAATCGCTGTTTTATTATTTGAAGAAACTCTAAAACCAAAATATGTTGTACAAGAATAGCTAACTGTGGAACCACTCGCTTTGAACTGACTGAGCATGAGTTTCGATTTACCAAAGAATCACTCAGGGAACAAAAGTTCCTAGGTTGATGAGGCTCTTCAGGAAGACCTGGAAGGGAGGCTTTCGAAGTAACAGACGCCACGGATTGCCAAGTCAACCACGTGAAATTGGTGGGGCTAAAGATCTGGCAGTCTTTCTGTTATCCGTTTCTGCAATCAATATCATGAGCTGTTGTCGTGCTGATAATATATAAATATTAAGAAAAAATGGTGAAAAAAGAAATTTCGGTACCCCAAAAAGTGGTCTGGTTGAAACAGGACCAACTGTACCGGTGGCTAGGCCCTGCTCCTTACTCTTTCATATAGTTCTTTATCTCCTTTTCAATCGATTAACCGTCTCCGGAACAATACTCATTCAGCTAGAATATCGATCTTCGTGCGATGAAATGCGATAAACACCAGTTGATATGGAGCCACTCCTGTGTTGCTTTGGTTTGCTTTGTCGTAACCTTACAGGATTTCTGGCAGGTGGTCTATAGCCATGTCTTTGGCAGGTTGGCCTCCAGTTTGGCTGTGGCTTGTCTCATCGTCTTGTTGATGCGTTCTACTTGTGAATTACCTTGACGTCGATATAGAATGAGTGTTAAAGTGCTAATCAATGATGTAATTGTGGTAGCTTGGTAGTTGTAATGTTCTTAATACGCTCACTCTCAAGCTATTCTCTCCGAAAAACGTTCTGAGCCCTTGACGGGAATCGAACCCGTAACCTTCTGATCGCTGGTGAGATGCTCTAATCATTGAGCTACAGACTCAGATGGTGAGCGAAGGTTACATTTATGTACTAGTTCATATCGATGGTAGACATGTGTACTTCCAGTTACAACTACCAAGCTACCACAATTACATCATTGATTGGCACTAAAATACTAGATGACATGTCGAGACTTGCAGACTGGCAGTACACGCGTCTACCATCGATATGAACCAGTACATAAATGTAACCTTCGCTCACCATCTGAGTCTGTGTAGCTCAATGATTAGAGCATCTCACCAGCGATCAGAAGGTTACAGGTTCGATTCCCGTCAGGGACTCAGAAAGTTTGTCTGAGAGAATAGCTTGAAAGCGTGCGTATTAAGAGTGTTAAAAAACCTGCACCAACTCATTAGGAGAACAGGGACAGCAGAGTCAGAGGGGTGGAGGCTATATAGCCTCCCACATTTTTCCATATATAACGTTGAAACAACTACGAGAACACTTGTTGTGAAATTTCCTGGGGGAAGCATGGTAAACGCTGCAATTCATCACAAGCCTCTACTCGAAATTCCGCTTCAGCGTCCCTGGAAAACAATGTCTTTTGTTGACGTTTTGGTATTCCATTCCTTGATATGGAGTCCCTTAGTTATACTTGGGGTAACGAGCTTTTGGTAGCTATTTCCACCTGCCGAAACGGTTTACTTTGCTTTGGCTTTATGTGTAAAGGGACTTTGACTACATGGAGAAACAGGTGGCTACATGTACATGTGCGGTATGACTGGACAGTGGTGTCATGAGCACTGTTGGCGACCAGCAGCCTAACTTGCGTTGTCTCCGTCCCCAAATAACAAATTTGAAATAACAAAAAGGATGCCAATGACAGTATGAAAATATCGTGGAAACTGAAGTTGGCACCAGTTATTTTGGCTCCAGGACCAATTACCCTCTCTTACGCGTCATTCCCAAGGAGAATTACAACCCGCACAAAAAAATTGATAAACCACAAGGCACTTAAGGTCACCGGCTGGATTGGGTCCTTAAAGCAGAAATGGCTCTTCATTGTGTAAGACGAAGACACAAGTTTGACTTCTAAGTCTGACTAAAAATGTTAGACGAGACTTTTAATTTTGCGTTTAGTGAGACTAGAGTGAGAACAAACAGATATGAAAGCTTCAAATAGCGAGTTCGTTCGTGTGACTTCTCCAGTGGAATTGGATTTGTGAGATTAGGCATCATCATAATAGTTTTTGACTACTTCATTTAATGGAAATGAAAGGAGATACGTTTAACCCGTTCATGCATGCGGTTGTCGTAAAATAACTATTTAAAATAATAGAGCAGATAAACGACTGAAGCAAAAAACAAAATGAGAACAAATAATAAAAGGGAAAAAATTCCATGTATTTCAATTATATGTGGGTCAGTATTGCGGGGCCTTTTTTAAGAAATTTGCCGTGGGGGGGCATTTTTCAAAAGGGACCTTCGACTTCATTGATAAATTTGTCCCTCTAGAATCGTTTTTTACTTGGACCATCCTGAAATCTACAAAACGTAAACCTAGAGCACAGATTATTGTCAGTATTTGAAAGAAAGCACTCAACGAATTTGTCTATAGGCATTTTTATTGTTACTTATTTTCGTGCCACCAAGAGGGACTGGGGAGGCATTTGCCCCCCCCCCCCCCCACTATAATAGTTAAAAAAGGCCCTGCAGTATTGTTAACTAGTTTAAAACTTGCGCGATTTCGGCTGTTTTAGTTCAATACCGCTGATCGACCCTAAACTATGTTCAGCCACCTTCAGTTCAAGTGCCCGTTTCTGTGAGAGGTTGGTTGGGAGGACTGGAGCCGCCGTTGGTGGAATCTCCCTAGAAAAAATTTGTACAGAAGTCTGTCCATTTCCTTTAAACAGGAATAGTGCAATTGACTTTAACGAACAAATTTTGTAAATTAATGACTTGGTGGTAAATCCAAGGAAGAACTGGAAATAGCGACGAAATGAACAATTTGCGAAATGAAAAAACGGTGACGTTTCAAACCAAAGACCTTCTTTCGTTCTTACAAGAAGCTTTCCTTTAAAAGATCGGTTTAGATTTCAATATTTTGGCAATTTCTCTTGTCCTTTTTGCGTTTTGTGTTTCCATAGCTTATGAAGTGTAACAAAATAACTCTCCGTAGAGAGAACAAAGTAATTAAACGGTGAGACCGGACGTTCCCCAGCTTCGATATGATTTCCGCACCGGAAACCATCCACTCACTTCCCCTATTTTTGGGAAGAATAACTGAGAATGACTTACAGCTTATACCGACTGCAAAATTTCATCAAACAAAGGCGCTTACTAAGAACATGATGGCTTTGAAAATAAACGAGTACAAAATATCAATATAAAACAAAACATAATCCGAAGATCAGCATCTTGAGAAATCCAAGATATGAATTGAAACAAGACGAGAAATGAGTTTGTAATATTTCGATTTTATTACAAAATCATCGTCAGACTAACTAATTACAAATACGCAGTGTGTTATATAAGGTCTACAGTGACATCATACGGGAGGAATTCACATCTCAGCCGACAGCAACTGACAAGGAGTGATTTATGTGGAGGCGTGTACGTGTTGTGACAGGAAGAAAGATGACCAGATGAGAACATTAAGGAAAAAGCATAAGTTCTTTGTTGGCTTTGAGACCTGTATTCAGCGCAGGCGACTTATGTTTAATATAAAGAGCTCCAAGAAATAAAAGAAAGTTAGATGTTCGAGGATTGGGAGAGTGAACAATTCGAGAGTTATTGATGATGAGATTAGAAATAAAAATAGAAACATCGTCTGAGTCAGTTGTTTTGTCGTTAAAGCGGTCAAAGAGATGATGCATGTCGACAATACGCCGAACGTTTCCGCAGTTATAGAAATGATGTCCGACAGCACTTTTAATTCGATCGGAATGCTCGAGAAGTCTGCTTTTTAAACATCTCTCGATCTTTCCTATGTATGAATTTGAGCAACCAGGACATGTAATCTGGTAGATAATTTTCGACTTTGATAGTTTTGGGATTTTGTCTTTATTCGGAAGAAAGTAAGCAATCTTTTTGTTTTCATAAATGACCATAAAGTTGACAGATTGTGTCAGGTTACGCCGGATTTTCTTTATGCATTTTTTGACAAGAGTTTCTCCTCGTTTACCAAGATATGGAATACGCATCCAAATTTTGGGCCTGTCATCGTTTTCATGGTCAAAGGAGCTTAGCTGTTCTCGTTGGCTTGAATGCTTATCTCTGAGTTTGGCTATAAGTAAGGATCTGATGGCGCAGGGAAATCCATTCCAAGACATGAATGCTTTAAGCTTGGTTATCTGATTCTCAAATAGTCGATTGTTGCTGCAAATCATAAAGGCGCGGTGAAATAGTGACTTAACCCAGGCAGTTTTGCGTGAGAATGGTTCGAAACTCGTAAAATTAGTGTATTGACCAGTGTGTGTGCCCTTATGGTAGACATCAGTGTTTTCAGTAGAGATCAAAATGTCTAAAAAGTGAATTACGCCATCAGGGAAAGTATCGACTGTAAATTGGAGATTTTTATCAAAACTGTTAAACTTATCTAAGACCGTAGAAATGTCGGAAGGTTTAATTAATGCTAGAGTGTCATCGACATAGCGGCGATAGAATTTAATAGCACCTGATTTGATTAAGTTGGAAACTATAGTTTTTTCAAATTCCGTGAGGATTATGTTGGCTAGGACAGGGCCAAGGGCAGAGCCCATGAAAACGCCTTTGGTTTGTTCGTAAATTTGGTTATTAAATGAAAATGCAGTTTTGGTACAGGAGTCTGAAATTAATTTTTTTAAGGTTCTTTTGGAGAGTGTCGTAGAAATGAGATTGTGTTCAAATACAAGATCAAGAATGATTTTAATCGTTCTTTTCAAAGGAACATTGGTAAATAAAGAAACGACATCAAATGAAACAAGGCGATAACCTTCTGAAAATAATTCTTGGAGTACATTTTGTATGTCCGAAAGCGCTTGAAAAGAGTCGGAAAGAGAATACTCGTTTTGGGTTAAAGGATTTAAAAGTTTGGAAATAAATTTACCTAGATTGTAATGTGGTGTTCCGGTGGTGTCAATAATGGGTCTAAATTGTGGTAACTTATCGTATTTTTTGTGAATTTTTGGAAGTCCGTGTGCTCTGCCAAAGTGTGCTGCTGTCGGTTTAAGGAAATTGAGTTCTAAAGCAGAAATTTCACCTCGTTTGAAAAGAGTGTTTAAATACGCTTGTAGTGTTGAAAGTCGTGTAGTGGTTAGATCAAAGTCAAGTTTCTGAAAGCGTGAAGTATCAGAAAAGAGAGATGTGACAGAGGAGACGTAATCACTACGTTTCATAACTACGATGCCATTACCTTTGTCGGGCTTTAAAATAGAAAGTTCTCTTGATAGTTCGTTTAGGATTCTGATTTTCTTGCGGTCTATATCATATTCGCGTAAGTCCAAGTCGATACAGTTATATGCAAAGGAGCGTAGCGAGTTCTTAACTTTGTCTTGAGTGTGATGACCGACCTTAAACTTCTCCAGACGAGATAACTAGTCCCAAACATCCTCAGCAATCGCCATAATTTCAAATTGGTTAGGTCTTGTGGCAAGTCCATGCCTTAATCCCAGTTTTAAAACTTCAATTTCGTCCAAAGAGAGAGTTCGACCGGATAAGTTTACAATTGTTTCGTTAGGGTTATATTCTATTGCTTCGGCGGTTTTCTTTAATCCAACAAGCGTTCGCAGTTTCTTCTCATGACGGGAAAGTGTCTTGGTCTTTTCATTACGAAAAGACCAAACCCTGACCCTAACACTAACCCTAACACTAACCCTAGTCCTAGTCCTAACCCTAACCCTAAATCCTAACCCTAGCCCTAACCCAACTGCGAATGGACTTAAAATCCATATTAATGGTAAAATTTCCTTTCCCCACAAGTTCCCTGAAATGTGCAATGTCTGTTGCGGCCTTACCTGGCGGGATGCTGGGATCCTGTAGCAGGCTGGGACCCCTTCCACTGTCCTTAGTTGGGTGGTGCGCGAGTTGTAATGATAAAAATAATGATGATAATAATGATAACAAGGGCAGTGGCTAGATGTTGCCTGGGGCCGGTCTAGAATGGAGAAGTAAGACGACTCCTTCCCTCCACTAGTCTGAGGGTTCACCTTGAGCAAGTGATAGGACCCTCAAGTCCCCCTACCAAGGGTTACAGGAAAGGAAGATGGGGCTCTTAAGCTGTGGTGAAGGCTCTACCAGGCTCTACCTGGAGGGACAGGATGGAGAGCGCGGTTTGAAGAGCCTGCGGAGGTTTATAAGGAAACAAAGGTGCGGGTGGTAACGTACATGGTTTGTAGCACGAGCCACTGGATAAGGATTGCTTGGAAGAGAGAGTATAACAGTGAATACAAGAGCTTAAAAAGGGAAGCAGAACAAGCGCTGCGTGAAGTTGGGGTGGAGGTTCAATTTAGGGAGGAAGAAATCTGGAAAGATAGTGAGAAGACTGAGAAAGAATTAGCAGGATACTGGGCGGAGCTGTAGAAAGGAATGCAGAACGAGTATACAGAGAAGTTGAAGAATGATTATAAGGCGAAGGGTATGCAGAGTCAAGTATTTACAGAGCAGGAGAACGAGAGTCTTGTGTGGTTGAACACAAATATCACACCGCAGGAGACGGCTGGAATCATGGATTTGCTGGAACAGATGGTGGAGACTCGGAAGTGGGATAGGAGGCGGGGACGGAAAATGTAGATTGTGCAAGAAGTTTGATGAAACCGTTCAACACCTGCTTGCAGGGTGTGAGATCCTAGCAGGAACCGAGTATCTCAGTAGGCACAACAGTGCCTTGATGGTACTGGCTGTTAGCTGGGCCGTTGAGAGAGAATTTCTCCCTGCCAATACGGCATGGTACACTGTTAAATGGGAGAAAGGCCACGTCCTAAAGGGGAACGGGTTCAAGGACGAGAAAGCGAGGAAGATCTGGTTACTGGATATGTCATGCCCTCAAGAGCAGAACATCATGGAAGTGACGAGAAAGAAGTTACAGAAGTATCAGCAGCTGGCATTCGGAACCAGAGAAAAAAGAAGAAGGTACACAGTGGAAGTAGTGCCGGTAATAATTGGATGCCTGGGAGGTGGTGCCGAAGATGCAACCAGAGCAGTGAGAAAGATTATTGGAGATGAGGACAGTGTGATTAGGATAATCACTACAATGCAGAGGACGGTGCTTTCTGATGGGGAAACAATAATTAGGAAAGTGCTTGGCGGAGTGGTACAGCCAGACTAGTGAACATATAGCCGAAGCGCATCAGCCTTGGTGTGAACCTATGGGAACACCTGTAACTCGGTTACCTCCCAGCAATATTTGGTGGGAGGGAATAATGGCTAGAATATGAACTGGCTAATGGAAACCTAATAATGGCAATAATAGCAATAATAATAATGATAAAAATAATGATGATAATAATGATGATAATAATGATAACAATAATAATGAGGATTTTCTGACTAATATGAGCTCTGAGCAATGTGACATCGGAATAATATCACCATATTTGGAGTGGCTAAGAATGTCGCCACTCTGACAGAATGGTATGGAAAGATGGAAAACAGAGATGACCGCTGGAGGCAAAGTACATTGCGAAGTTAACATCCAATGAGAGATATTCCATGGAGACAGCTTATCCCCCTCTTCTGTTACTTCATTGTTACTGTTACTTCATTGATACCTTTGACTCTCATACTAAGAAATGGCAGGGCTGGATATGATCTAAGACAAGTTAAAGGTGTAATGAATAGTTTCCTGTATGTGGATAACCTGAAGGTATACGGGAAAAGATGAGAACCAGGAAGACATATTTGTCCAGGCCATAAGAGTGGTGAGCAGTGACATGTGCATGGAGTTTGGAATAGCTGAGAGTGCGCAGTGTTGATCATGAAAAGAGGAAAGCTTTTAACAGTGATGACATTAATCTTCCAGATAGTAAAACAATCTGATAATTATATATACTGTATATATACAGCATACCCCTACTGTATGTATATATATATATATACATACAGGCTGTAGTGACTTTTTGAGGTAAGCGATATAATCCCATTTGCTCTTTCTTTGCGTTATTGAGCCCTCTTTGCATTTCGTAAACCTAAACGTTCACGTATATATATATATATATATATATATATATAAAGCGGGCTCAAGGAGGAAGAGGGATGCTGAGTCTCGAGGACTGTGTAAACGCTAGGACTAACAGTCTAATTAAACATGTACAGACAAGAAAACTAATGGATAGGACAAGTCTACTTTAATTGAAGAGAAAATCAAAACCAGAGATTGTTATCAAAACCTCTCCATGGACAGCTCTCAAGGAGTATCGAAGAAGGGAACCATATCCTGGGATACGCTGAAAAAGGGATAGTTAAAGAAGGAAACGGAAGAATTCCTAACCGCAGCGCATGATTAGGCGTTGACGACGAACAGCATTAAACATCTCGTCGTTAAACAATTTGTTGAGACAGGGACGAAACAGTCGGTCATGTAACAGCTGAGTACAAGCTGCTTGACCAGAAGTGTCATAAAGACGAGAGGCATGATAAAGTAGCAAAAGTGCTACATTGACACTTCTGTTGAAGTTTGGGTTTCGAACGAGAGGATAAGTGGTACAATCATGTACCAAAACCAGTACTAGAGTCAGAGAGCAAGATCGTCATCCCACTGGCGGCATAAGAGGTCTTATGTTGGAGGGGTAGGCTTGATTGGGGGTAGGCTAAATCTTTAAAAAAGAGGTAGGACAAAGCGTACATTACGCTGGTCTCCGGATCAAAATTTCAGAGTTTTGAAAAAAGACATGCATGCATGAATTTATAAATTTTCGGATATAGTAGTTTTAATCATAAGTTAATCATAATTTTGATCACAATTTTAATCGTAATTTTTGTGAAAGATAAGGCCGATGACCAAATCAAAAAAAAAAATCGATTGATGAGTGATCTTGACATCGAGATACGAACAAATACGCCACGTGATGGATTCGAAACGGACTAATGGTTGAGGAAACTGACCATAAATGCAACAAAACGTGGTGTGTCTCATAGTTCACTCTAAACTATAATACTGCAAACATACGAAACAATAAGATGAATAACTAATGGTGAGTTTTGGGAGCCATGTTGCCTATTTTAAGCGCCTTTGAGCCCAGGTATCGCAGCAAGCGGTACAAAATTAACTTTTCCCAATGTTGCTTTCAATTTTACAATTCGCAATGCATGCTTTGCAATTTTTTAGTGACAAGAATCAACTTTTTTTGTTCCGAAACTATTGTTGGGGGTTTATCGACCCCCTATTTCGCTGAGCTTGCAAGATCTTGTGGGACTCCAAGACTCACAGATTACCGAATTGAAGCCAGCAAAGTACAACTGACGTAGTACCACCTGACAACGAAAGCAGAAAATACTTTATCATCGACATCGCTGGCCCATTTGAAACTGAAATTTAAAGGAAGGTCATGGACATTTAAATGGCACAATTACCTGGGTGTCGTGGGAAGTGGCTTGGAGCAGGTGCACAACTAAATTGGGGATTTGGTGTGTCGCCACGTGCACACCCGCCGTTTTAGTAAGAAAGCTTATTTGTACCGTATTAGTGACAGCTTTTTGTCCTCACTTCCCAAAGCAACGTAGATCTACTCGACTCGAAATGATCAAAATCACCCCGACGGCGCCTTTATACTTCCTTCCGATCACTGCCTTTCGAAATTCCTGGTTGCGCCCAGTGCTTGCGCCCCTGTGCTGTTTGTAAAAGAACTATAGAAGACCGGCAGTAGCAACAGCAAGCTGAGGAATTAAATTAAATAATAATAGTAATAATAATAAAACTAATAAATAATAATAATAACAACAAAGTGACAGTCCCCTGTCTATGGAATTTTAATTTGCTCGAAACATTTGTGTTTTTCGAAACATAAGAAACATCAAATTCTAATACGTCACTCTTATGAAAGTACGTGATGCGGACGTGCATCGCAGGTTTTAGCTGTCAAATCATCATACGCTGCTTTCTGATTGAACATGTTTGAATGATGTTGAAATCCATTACACTCATCAGCATTGTATGGAGTGAAAATCACTCGTGGCGTTCAACTGACTCGCCATAGTCAATATTTCAGGGCAGTGAGGCAATTTTTACTTGCCAGAAATATTCAATGTAGTGAATACATTATAACAAAACAGGTTTTGTTGTCATCTCCAGGACGTGAGTAGAATATTTATCATTCAGGCTCGAAAGTGCATTTTTTGATTAGTTTGTTAATTGTGACTGTTTTGAACAGCTCTTTTCTTATTACTTTTCTTAAGAAGGAACCAATATATTGTTTGAAAAAGCCTGATTCTGTTCCTCGCGATTGTTGTCTTGGTTGGAGTGATTACACACACCAGGATGACAATCGCAAGGCACAAAATCGCGCATACGTCGAGCTCATCATGTGCCGAACCTTAAGGTGTTATGCACATGATATGTTCTATGTCTGAACCAATTAAGTTCGGCAAGTTTAATTAGGTTCGAGCCCAATATTAAGCTGGACTGCCTTAGTCAAACTTACGGAATTACGTTCAACGTCGTTTTAAACGTCGAGCTTATCATGTGCAAACCTAATTCAAGTGACCGACAGGAGCTGAAGAAATAGAAGCAGAAGAAAGCAGAAATATCATACATAACCGTGTAATTAGTGACCAAGTCATGACTTCGGCGGCGTTTTCGAACAGCCTTAGACACCATGTAAGATCGGAAAGATGATGAACGAGTGTTTTGCGAACCAAAACCAAAATATAAATGCCTCGCCTGCTTAGTAGTAACAGTAACGTGCAATCGATATTCCGTCTTCGAGAAAGATAAAAAAGTCGAGGAATGGCTCACAGGATGGCGTGTTGGATATTGCAACAGCAGCAGTGAAAATTTGAAGAGTGACGGTGGTGATTCAGAAGAAAATAATTTCGAAGTTAAATCATCGCCAACTTAACGTACGTTTTCTTTTGTTGATCAGGCTATTTAACAGCGACTCTGACAACCTCCTCAGCGTCCTAGCAGGCTCAAGCATACTTATCAGCAGTGCGCCCTGCTTATTAGTTAATATAATCATACTTGTCTTCTTGTCTCAGTTTTTCGGTTTCACCCTCGCCTTATTCAAGAAATCAACAAGCGTTTCAGCAAGTGACCGAAAACATCGTATGCAGTCCAGGTGACAACTGGTCACAATAAATGAGTGCTCGCAGCTGGCAATTAAGTTCGACGTTTGAAAATAACGTCTAGCTTAGCAGAACTGAATAGTTAAAGTTCGGCAATAAACTCGATGTTTGAACTGGGCCTTAGTTCTCTCCTGACAGTCTTCCAGGTGCTTATGTAAGGGGTTTAAAACATACTACACCAGAACTACCACCCACAGTTAACCGGATATTTTTATATGTGGTGCCTAGCAACGGTGGAACTTCCAAAATTCAGATTTATCGTCATTGTTTTGATTTTGGTGCAAGCGAAAGTCCATCTGCGGATGGTCGTGGCTAGCAGGTATACCTTGAGTTGGAGGATTGGGACTAGGGTCAGGGTTAGGATAAAGGTTAGTTCCAGCCCTAGCCTTAACCCTAATCCTAACGCTAATCCTAACCCTGATCCTAATCCTCCTTGTCAGGTATACCTTCTGGCCACGACCATCTGCGGATCAAGAAAACCAAATTCATCGGAAAATGACGGTGACGTCGCCGTCGCAGTTAAGTTCCATAAATAGATTTCCGGGGGAGGAAAACTGACACAACTCATCACATTTGCATTACCGCTATAGGGGGTTGACTGGTTATCACTTTTGCACTTCAAAGAGTGTTTTCATTACTCCAACCAACTACCGGCGTTTTCAGTTCCTCAAATACAGTTGCAAGGATTCGCGCAAGTTAGATAAAGATAAAAAAAGAACGTGGGACGAGTATTTAGGACTTACGAACCAAGTCTCAAGCGAACGGTCTGCAAACGCTCCAACATTACAAGCGAAAGCTTTGGCGGCAGCATCCGTGTTGCGTTCTCAGAATATAGAGTCTCTTCAATCAAAGACTCCGTCGATGTCATTTACTGGCGTTCTCTTCCTGTGAGAATACTTTCATCGTTCCTGTGGTTTCACTGTAGCCCAGTGAAAGAAATGGCCTTACAGTTTTTGGTGCAACTGAAGCTTCTTCTCTGGAAGAATTTCACAATTCGCAAGCGTCAGTGGGTAAGTCTTTAAGAACAGTTTTATTTATTTCTTTAATTTGAACCGCAAGAATTTCTTGCCAGTTTTGAGGAGAAACAGCTGCGAGAGTAGTGTCTTTGATTTCAGTATTTGTTTTAGTTAAAAAGCATATTATTTAACAGTATTTCTTAGTTCTTGACGTTACGTAAGAGTCTAGGCACAACTACGTTTGTCTAATCCGTTTAATGTATTTGTGGCTCGTGTAAATCAGAGCCTCTGTGGGCTATGAGCTCCGGTTGCAATCTCGCACGTCGCACTTATTGCTTCACCGATTTTCAATTTATTTTCGTTCGCTGAAAGTCATGAAAATTTCAAGGTTTTCCGTTATCACTGAAGTGACTCAGCTCTATGTATATGTACATGTAAATCCTTTGCCTATCATAGCTGTAGATTGGAAACCTATCAGTCGACGCTCAACTTTTTGATGGTAGTTTATATAACGTAGGAGTACCGACCGAAATACTCTTTTTGCGAGTGCAGTTCCAGGATAAAGATTTGTATTTTTCTGGTTGATTTTTTTCTTCTTGCTTTAAAACAAATACCAAACACCACTCGCCTTGCCTAACGTAAAATCGTTTGAGTCAATATCAACAACAATGAACACCTGTTTGCCGTCAATAAAAGCAAAGCTTGTTTAGATTTCCAAAAAAGCTAAAGGCTGAGGTACATCTAATGATAATTTCTGATGTATATACTTCAAATAGCATCGTATTTTAATGTACATTAATGTGTTGCACACCAGAAGCCCTTTCTACCTGTATAACGTCTTTGAAAATATCCATGTGATAGTATTTGGCGTCGTTATTCAAATATTTAGAATTAAATTCATCCGGACCAGGTCACATTACTTTTAGTTTAATTTAAGCCTAATGTAGGATTGCAATGCGTTATCAGAATCAGCAATCTCATTGTCTAGGTTGGTTCTTGCTCGATAACACCCTATTTGATGTCAGTTTCGTGCCATTAATTCACTCTTTTCTCGTTTTGAGTTTCTTTACGCCATAGTGTGTAATCACTTTATTTCCATTTCCCCTTTAGCTCGATGAATTATAGACTACTTAATAATTTTCAGTCGTATTGTCACCTGCCTCTCATTGTAAACTAGTATGAGTGTACTTGAAAAGTAAATTGCTGCACTTGTAGATTCATCACAAACTTTTAATGTGGTGTAGATTAAGTCTGATAATATACAGTTATACTTGAATATCCTAATTTGATGGACGGTGGGCCTGTTGAGTGAAGTGAAGCCCCAATTGCTGTTGTCCATGATCCAATACCATGCTGTATAATTATGGAGAGTATAATTTTTTGTTCTTTCTAATTTCCTCTGCAACTGTATGAATGGAAGAGTTAGCTGAAATATAGCCTACATTGTACACCATAAAACCCCACTTGTAAGCCCCGCTGGTTATTAGCCCTCACAATTCTAAGCCCAGCAGATTGCTAATACAAATTTCCTTCTGGTTATAAGCACTCCCCTGACATGAGCCCACCTTCAGATTATGAAGTTGCATATGTAAATGTAACACAAAATTAGATAAAAAAAGGTAACAAGCAGTTAAACTATGTCAAAACAGAACTTTTAATAGATAAACAACAACAAGAGCAGCATTGTAGCCAAGTAATATTTCCTCCCTTGGGAATGCCAAGTTAATTCAGTTATCATGCTGCTAGTATGTCACCAGAAGGTTTCTTTCTTGAGTAATAAAGTACTAACGAAGCTTGTCTACTGTGCATTTTGAATCATTTATTTGATCTCATTTACAAGCCCCTCTGATAAGCCCCACCAGTTGTAAGCCCAATCTAAACCCCTTATGACTTTGTGTAAGCCTGAGGCTTATACCATAAGTGGGATTTTATGGTATATTAGCTCTTATTGGCTGAAAGCAAAATGACTAATTCTTAAAATCATCTCAAACCAAGATTATCTGTTCAATTATTACATGTGGTTGCTAAGTGATCAAGGTGATTGGGTTTAGGTGCTTGGCAGCAAGAACTATATTATGTGATTTGGAAATTATTGTCGTTAAGGTTAGATATACAATACTGAATACAGGTATTGCATTGAAAGAAAAATAATAAATAAGATAATATTAGCAGTTAAAAGTCAAAGAACCATTAATTCCTATTTCCTAATATATAAATAAAGCTACTAGATTGAATTTTTGTGATATTATATCAGGCCATGATTAATCTGGATGTTTAAAATAAAACTTGCATGAACAATAACCAATCGCTTTAATAATTTAGTTCAGTTTTTATGGTTCTCAGTGGCAATACTGAATAATTGTTTTCTTAAAAGCTTTTCACTATGCCTATCTGTTTAAGGCTTTCCATTATGTTATAAAGTGAAATTTCTAATGAATCTTTTTCCACTGTACAGTACATATATTTATATCTTTAATCTCTTGGCTGTCACTGTAAATATATTGTTTACATGAAAGTATGAAGTTCTTGTTATTTTTGTCAGCATGAAAGCACAGAACTTAGACCTGTTTGCTTAGTCTGTTACTAAATATTTAATACATGTAAAATGAGATACAGTATATGACATATAACTTCACTTCAGAACTTTACAAGTTTCCTTAAAGGCTAGGTGTATAGTTACATGTAGATACAAACATTGAAGTTGGCTAGTCCATTTTATGGTCACATGTACATGTCACTACATGGTCTGAATTAGTACTTTGCAAATTGCAAATTGCAAAGTGATTTTGAAAATCACAAAAATTTGAGATGTGAATTTTCTGAAACTGTGAAGCTTATTTAGCAGTGTTTAGTTTCTAATGTGCTGTCAATGAAATGATGACCATGCTGCTTTGTTAATGCTGTGATCATCACAACAATGATTTTTTAAGCAAATTACATGTTACATACAATGATTTTTGGAAGAACATATGTTGCTTAAAACTTTTGCTAAGTTTTGTCTAAAAGCTCAGTAAAAAGTCTCACCTAAATAATGCTTGGTCAAATTTCACCTTTCTGTATGGACATTTTGCTGTGAAATGTCAATAAAATGAGACAAAAAATCATTTGCAGAATGTGACACAACTTCATCTCTTTTAAACACAAACGGTTTCCCACACTAAAAGATTGGTCTGAAAGATCGCAATCAGAATCCATTATTCTAAAAAAATTTTTTTTCTAGGGGGTGTGTGCTAAATTTTGTTTTCAAAAAAAGTTGTGAAGTTGTTTTGGACTGCTAATTTAGACCCTGCAATATTTCACTTGCTAATACATATTATTTTTAGCTTGTTGCCATACTTTATTACAGTTCATACAGATTGTCTATGGATCAAATTAAGCCATCTTTATGTAATAGTAAGTTGATTTTACAGTATTCCAGGGCTCAAATTTTATTGTGGTCATAGTGGCCATGGCCTGTGATAGATGGAAAATGGCCATGGATAAAATGAAATATTTTCTTAAAATCCAAGGCCACTACTGGCCCAGATGGGTATATCAGGAAAGCTGTATCTGTCTTACTGTCTGAATTTTTGGCTAAACTTGCTTTATTTGTGAGTGAGGTTTCCTGACAGTGTGTGACTAGTTATTTGTGCAAACCTTTTTCATTCTCATTCTAAAATCTTTGCAGACTTGGCTTGATTTAATTGTAATATATGGTGTATTTCAAACATGCTTTAGGTCAATATCCTGTATGAATGCTCTACCAGAATTAGTTTAAGCAGTACCACCATGAGAGGGGGGGGGGTGGTAGTGGAGTCAAATTGTTCCCTGGCCAGGAGGAAATAAGGGGGCCCAGAAGAAATCAAGGGGCCCTGTTGGCTAGAAAGTAATATGTTGAATTCAGGTTTTTTATCACTAAAATAAGGAATGATTGGCCATGTGCCATCTGTGCTGATAAGTAAAATAAGACAATTTGACTATTTTGCATTCCAATTTGGTAAATCCCATGTCCAACATGAAAAAATAAATGACTTTATATTACACAATGTTTACACTTATGAGACATCAAATTGTGTAGTCTAACTTAAAGTATGTGTACATGTACCACTTTAGAATATGGACAGTATGGATTCATCATTCATAGTATACTGAAATAAGAACATTTTTAACTGTTATAAAATCTTGAGCTTGGTATTTTCTATATATATTAATTAAAATTTATAACTGCTTTTGTTCATTTCTGAAGTTCACATGGTGAGATGTAAATGCATTTTTATGACTTTGTTGGACAAATTAAACATCTCGTGAAAATTTTCAACCAGAGATCTGCCAACTTCTCTAACTCCCCCCTGGGGCCCACAGTAGCTTTTGGTGGCACTGGGTTTAAGTTTGCACCCAGGTAATGCACACAGGCTTATAACACATTTAAGGTTCTAGGACATATGGCTGTGCAATCGCAATTAGCCATCATCACTATTTACAAAAATGCAGAAAGCACCATTTGGCATTGGAGTGAAATTAAATGTAACATGTGCCTTCTAATAAACCAGCTACAATAATAATGCATATTCTTTTGATGATGTAACCACTGCAAATATAGTCAATTTTGGAATAACCAGCTCACAAACTGGGAGCAAAGCTGATGAACATTCTAGAAAAAGTGGCTGTAGAACAGCCATGTTAACAACTATAAAAAAACTGGAGTTGCTGTTGGCTAGAATATAAAAAGGAGGATGGAATGGTAGTGAACTCCCTAATGTTGCCTAAGCCCTTCAGCATCAAAATCAACAACAGTTCTTTGTTTGTGAGGCCTAGATGTGCTATTAAGTACAGTGCTACTGTATAAAAAGTTATTGATTGTACAATTGGATATTGTGAAGGTAAGTATGTTGAAACACAAATCAACCAAAACATCATTGTATAAACTGGTCCTCTAAATGAATGATTGAAGGTGGTTCACAGTATATATACAGGTAAATAATATTATTTGGCTTTGGATGACCACAAGCAGACCAAATTACCTGCACCATTTTTGGTTGTGGATAGAAAAAATAGAATTTGAGCTCTGCACTCATAAAAAGTATGTTTTCACACAGTTACATGTTATCTTTGTCTAAGTCAGTGGTTCCCAAACTTTTCCAGGCTGGCACCCCCCTGGCTCCCAGGTGGATTCCTAGTGCCCCCTCCCCACATACACATTTGAACACACACATTTTTTTATATTTCATATGCTTCACATTGAAAACAACAAGATTAAACACAATGTGCTCCTTTACCTTAGTGTTTATTACATATATTTTGTCATTCAGATTTTACAAAAAACAAGTTATTTATTAACTGCTCCTAATGCCACCCTGCTGCCACCCTATCACCCCCTTTTACCTCACTGCCCCCTCAGATCTTTCCACTGCCCCCAGGGGGGTGGCACTGCCCACTTTCTAAACCACTGGTCTAAATTAAACTATTATCCCTATCTAAACTTGGTTTTGGCTAAACAAGGGCTGTAAGTTTTCTTTGTCTATCTTTTGCCAATATTCTGTTCTCCTTACTGGCTCCAACAGGTAACTTGTATGGAGAGCATGAATGTAAAAATACTGACAAACATAACCAGCAATTCACAACCCACAAATCTCTTACTTTGCTACAGACTGTGTTGGTCTGTGTGAGACTAGGCCTCAAACAACATACACTCTCCCATGCATTGCATTGCTGATTATACTGCCTCTAGTATAAGTGATCATTCAGACTTCAATATCTGGTCATAAGTTATGAATTTGGCTGTCTTATATGGTAATTTTTGTTAAACTTGCAATTCATTAAGTTAAGACTTAAAAATGTGGACCAAACAGAGGAATTCCATGGTATTTACTGTTGTAGACTGACTTACTGTTCTCTTAATAATTTTAAGAATTGTCTGTTTGCATTTTGTCAAATTAGTATCACAAGATAAGATTTGCTAATTGCAAGCTTTATGCACCTTGAGAAGACAAGTTAATGACTGGATTTACTGCTAATTAGAGAAAACTGAATTTTTAATGTTGTTTTGAATTGCTCTTGATATTACTTTACATCTACTGTGTCTGTCTGATCTTTTTCTTACCACAATCTATGTGTACTCATCTATACATGTACTGTACAAATGGTGTTTTTAAAAGCTTTTAGTTGAGGTACATATAAATGTATGCCAGATCATGAAGGGGTATTTGGATTGTGTAGTACTTACAGTATCTGGTGAAGTCTCATTATTCTGTGATCTCAGGTATCCTGTAAAATTCTTTTGGATGTTTACCAGATAATAAAGAATAAAACAATTTATGTTATATTTTTTACTTTTTGAAATTATTGACTGTTTTGTATACAATTTTTACCAGATGGTTTGATGATGCCCTTCAGAAACTTTGGCTCCCACGATGCTAAAAATTAATTATTGTAAACTGCCAGCAGGCCACAACACTGTGCTCTACGGACAGCTTGTCAATGACCTCCACAGTACTTTTGTGTGCTTGCAATAATTCAAATGCTCTTGAATTGGAAAAAAAGCCCTTCTTTTCATTTTAAGTACAGCATAGGGTGCCTTTTTTTCAATCTTGGGGAAATGTTAATAAGATCCAGGAGTCTAGTGATAAAGATTATTGCCCAGCAAATAATTTTGAAGAAGCCCATAATCAAATACACATGTCAGGATACTTTGAAAGAAATTTAATGAGGAACTAACGTTTCGTCACTTTACAAGTAACATCATCAGAGTGTCTATTTACATGAAAATTTTCGGCTTAAATAACCTACACGATTACAAAAATAGAGGTGAGAGAAGGAGAGAACGATGAATGAGGTGTCATGACAGGGATTAAGGTGGAGGAGAAAAGAAAAGAAAAGAAAAGCAATTAGAATAACAAGAGAGGAAATGACCTTATATTTACGTTGAGAGAGGGATTTATTTTAGCAATCAGCAAACTTTCTCGAATGAGAGTGTCTAATTCCGAACGGCCACTAGCTAAAACTGTGAAATCATCAAAAGAAATTGGGTGTCCAGTTTCTCTTTTATGTGTTAAAATGCTAGACAAAGACGATGGGTGAGAGATCTCATTTCCTGTGTGTGCCGAAATGCCCATGTGTTCACAGATCCTAGTGTGTAAGTTTCGGGTTGTTTCACCCACATACAACGCGGAGCAGCGTTGGCACGTAAATTTATAAATAACATTGGATCTTAAACGCATAGGAATACGGTCTTTAAAACGAAAAAAGTGTGAAAAACGGCAAACTGGTCGAAATATTACTCGGAGGTCAATGTGTGGGCGGGCCGAAGATATTAACCTTAAAAGCTGTTGGCGAATTTTGAGGCCGTGAATACCAGTAAAAGGCAGTGCAATGGATAACTGCAATTTGGGTGCTGTGAGAGGTTTAATAGGTGTGTCGGAAACTTTATGTAAAAAAGAGCAAATACAATAGTCTATAAACCGTTGCGGATAACCATTTTGAAGTAACAGGCTCTTAAATTTTGCAAGTTCTTCTTGAAAAATCGAATACGACGAACATATATTCAAATATCGAAATAAAATAGTATAAATTAGACCTTTCTTGTAATTAACAGGCAAAAAACTCTCGAAATTTGTGAAAAGGCCGGTAAATGTTGGTTTTCGATAAACAGAGGTGATAAATGAGTCATTACATCGAGAAATAGTGATGTAATGACTCATTTATCACCTCTGTTTATCGAAAACCAACATTTACCGGCCTTTTCACAAATTTCGAGAGTTTTTTGCCTGTTAATTACAAGAAAGGTCTAATTTATACTATTTTATTTCGATATTTGAATATATGTTCGTCGTATTCGATTTTTCAAGAAGAACTTGCAAAATTTAAGAGCCTGTTACTTCAAAATGGTTATCCGCAACGGTTTATAGACTATTGTATTTGCTCTTTTTTACATAAAGTTTCCGACACACCTATTAAACCTCTCACAGCACCCAAATTGCAGTTATCCATTGCACTGCCTTTTACTGGTATTCACGGCCTCAAAATTCGCCAACAGCTTTTAAGGTTAATATCTTCGGCCCGCCCACACATTGACCTCCGAGTAATATTTCGACCAGTTTGCCGTTTTTCACACTTTTTTCGTTTTAAAGACCGTATTCCTATGCGTTTAAGATCCAATGTTATTTATAAATTTACGTGCCAACGCTGCTCCGCGTTGTATGTGGGTGAAACAACCCGAAACTTACACACTAGGATCTGTGAACACATGGGCATTTCGGCACACACAGGAAATGAGATCTCTCACCCATCGTCTTTGTCTAGCATTTTAACACATAAAAGAGAAACTGGACACCCAATTTCTTTTGATGATTTCACAGTTTTAGCTAGTGGCCGTTCGGAATTAGACACTCTCATTCGAGAAAGTTTGCTGATTGCTAAAATAAATCCCTCTCTCAACGTAAATATAAGGTCATTTCCTCTCTTGTTATTCTAATTGCTTTTCTTTTCTTTTCTTTTCTCCTCCACCTTAATCCCTGTCATGACACCTCATTCATCGTTCTCTCCTTCTCTCACCTCTATTTTTGTAATCGTGTAGGTTATTTAAGCCGAAAATTTTCATGTAAATAGACACTCTGATGATGTTACTTGTAAAGTGACGAAACGTTAGTTCCTCATTAAATTTCTTTCAAAGTATCCTGACATGTGTGTTTGATTATGGGCTTCTTCAAAATTATTTGCTGGGCAATAATCTTTATCACTAGACTTCGTTTTCCGCCTGGTATCTCGATTGCCGAAATCCTAACCAAGATCCAGGAGTGTTGTCACTACCAGTTGAATCTGTTAAACCAGTTATTAAAAGTGGAATCCAGCAGATTCCAACATGTAGTTCTCATTTTGAAGAGACTGTTTTCAAAAATTAGCCTCATTTTCAGAGACAATTATTATTGTCATCATGTGTACTGTACAAGAAATGAATGCAAACAATGTTTGCTGATATGAATAAATTAAAACACATTGATCAGTTTCATGAAGAATAATTATGAGGTGATTAACTAAGTATTGCTGACTTACAGGTTTGTTTTTTTTTAACTGTTGATTGCCCTTATACTCTAAAATAATGTTTATGAATTTTTTGCACTTTTGAATATTAATTTAAACCCTGTGCTGTATTATATAAAATTAAAAGTATCCTAATAGGTCACTGGAACAATTTTTGAAGGACATTTATTAATGTTGAGGGGGGATGTCAATGACTGAGTAACAATTACAGTATTTTTACTAAATATTTTATACTTCCTTCCTAGTATTCCTTGCAATAATTAGTTCTTGGATATAGTACTGTATATACATGATCATACTGTAACAGAGAACAAATAATCCCATTGTTTTAAGGGTTTCATGTACCAATGGTATAGAATCTGCTATACATAGTATGTTGAAGGGTAGACTTAGGATTTTACTCTATCGCCTTTAGACCGATGATTTGTACATCAGCAATAATGTGCATGCTGCATAACGCCAGCATATTGACAAAAATAGACCTTTTCTCATAAACTCTATGAACAATAGATTTAATATAAAAACCAGATGCAAACAGGCGACATGACCAACACTTTTTTGTGACAATGATATTTGCTTACAACATCAAAATGTCATCAAGTTCAAACTGTTTAATATTTGATTATAGTGTATGTGTATGATCATGATCTATTTTCAATTTATTTCTGTATTTCTTGTTGAATTTCAGGTGAGAAATGGTGTAGAAATCCTATGGCCATTGATGCTTTTTTTAATATTAGTTTTAGTAAGGCACAGACGTCCTGCTGAACCTCGGAAATCAGGTAACTACATACAACTACAGTATAATAATGATGAACAGGTGAAATTCAGCAAAATAGTTATGCTAATTATGTTGTGTATTTAGCCCAACAATTATTTCAAACTGTCGCGAATGCTTGCCTCCGCTAAGCCGTACTTCGCGCCAGATCACAGAGTTTTGAGTTTTTAGGATTTTATTTTACTTTCACAAAAGATGTCTCACTCTCTCACTCACCGTCTCACTGTCAAAAAAAAACACAACTATTCTTTTTCCTCACTCACCGGAAAAACCACACCTCGACTCGTTTACTCACAGGAAGCCACACCTCAAGTCGCTGACAGTCTAATTAATCCAGTCTCCGACACACTCCCCCCACATGTCTCCGGCTGGAGGCATGTGCTGTAAATTTTTAGGAGACTGTAACGCTAAGAGTTCACACCACGTAAGGTCAGCGGACCAATGTTTAACATGAACACAAATTACAAAAGAAACTGTTCGAAATCAATCTAGTTAAAAAGTTCATTGTTCTTAGGCTTCATCGTTAAGAATTTCCCTAGCTCGAATTCCTGCTGCTACCGCTGCGTCTCGCCGCGGCCTAAATGTAGCTGCTTCGGGGTTAAGTACAGAATCATTCTTGTGTGTCGACCTGTCACACGAAAGCTCGAGCGGATAGAGCTGTTGAACTGCACGGTCCAAAATTCGGTCTGTTCCTACTCGTAGTTTTGCTGCTCGAACGATTCCATCTTTCCCAACAATCAACTCGTTGACTACTCCGAGTTTCCATTTATTCCTGTTTTTGTCATCTCCTCGGATGATCACCACGTCGCCCTCTGCGATGGCAGGTTTCTTGCCATGTTTCAGATTGTGACGTTCCCGTAGCCCTCGGACGTATTCTTTGGACCAACGGGACCACATTGCTTGTTTGCACTTGATCAAGTACCTTGCTCTCTTCCTCAGGATAGAATCCTCTACTTGATGGGGCTGGAGTTCCGGCATGACGTTGGGCTGGTTGTAGAGCAACGCATTCGGTGTGAGTATTGGCCTTAGCTCGTCAGCTTCAACGTAGCTCAGAGGTCGATTATTAAGAGCTACTTCCACATCTAGAAGGACTTCCTCCAGCTCCTGCCACGACAACAAGCCACGACCAATAGTCTTGTAAAGTGCTCTCTTCACGAGGCCCACCAGCCTCTCGAACTGGCCGCCCCACCATGGGGCGCGGCTTAAGTTGAATTGCCACTTTATATCGTTCCGCGCCAGGAAATCGTTCCACTGCTCTTCTCGTATGACCAGGCGAAGCCAGTTCGCAGCTCCAACGAACGTACCGCCATTATCGGAGTACACCTTTCGAGGCCGACCCCTTCTGGCAATGAATCTTTTCAGACTGCGGATGAAATCTTGAGACTCCAACGTCAGCATGAGATCTAAATAGAGCGCTCTTGTGAGGCTGCACGAGTACAGAAGGACGTACGCTTTCCCTTCCTTCTTTGCGGAGACTTTGAAAGACAAAGGACCTGTGTAATCGACTCCAATGACCTCGAATGGATAGTTCCCCTCGGTACGGTCGGTGGGTAACATCCCGGGCGGTGGAATAGTGACGGCTTGTGCCTGGAAACGTTTGCATCCCGCACAGTCTTTGATAATTCGTCTACTCAGTCGTCTTAGCCGTGGAATCCAAAACTCTTCTCGAACTTTGGCCATAGTTAAGCCCACTCCCCCATGAAGAGTGGCTACATGAGCGTGTTGTACCAGCTTCTTAGCGTAGGTCGAAGAATCTGGGATGTATACAGGATAATGATCTTGAATTCTGCCGTAACATCGTAAGACTCCCTTCACATCTAGCTGTAGGTTGAGTTGCGCTCGTTCTTCGTCAAATACTCCGGAACTTTCGGCATGTTTCTGTATCCTCTTCTGCCAGAAGGTCTTCTGTTTGTTGATTTCTTCTGTCGTGAGTGGTCCTTCGTGACGTTGGCCTTGTGCCTTTGCGTTGTACAAAAATCTTTGAATCCATGCCCCCACTCTCAGAGTTCGCCAGAGGGTAGCCTTCTCCAATAGCTCATCCAGAGCATCTTGGCCATCGACTGCTAGGGCGAAAATTTCTCTAGTTGCCTTCACTTCAGCACCTGACTCTGGCGTTGCTGTTGTCGCTAGATCTGGTGGCCACTGTCTTGGATCTTTCAGCCAGGCAGGTCCGTTCCACCACGTTTGGTTGTCGTTTACCGAACCACCTCGACTTCCCAGGTCGGCGGGGTTTTCATTAGTTGGTACATGTCTTCACGACACGGTAGCGTGTTCTCTAATCTTTCTCACCCGGTTCCCGACTAACTGCTTGTATTCTCCAGCGCCACGGATCCAATGAAGGACGACGCTACTGTCAGTCCAAGCTCGACATGATTTCACTGGAAATCCAGTGAGGGCATCTTCGACATTTGCCAACAGGTTAACCACCATGTGAGCTGCTACCAGCTCCAAACGAGGTATGGTTAATCCATTCTTTGCAAGCCGAGCTCGTGCGACGACAAGCCCCTGATTCACTGTTGATTGTTGATTCACGACAGCGTAAACGGCTGCAGACACCCCATGGCCACTTGCGTCTCCAAACCCATGTAGTACGATACTCTTGATTGGCTTGCGTGCTTTCGCGAGAGATCTAGGAACTTCCACTTGCTTGGGAAGGCTATTTTCCCACTTGTTCCAACGTTTGATAAGTTCTGGTGGCAGACTAGAGTCCCAGCTAAACTTCCCTTCGCAGGCTTCACGGTAGAGGAGCTTCCCTTGCAACAGTAATGGTGCGACCATCCCAAGAGGATCGTAGACTTTAGCAATCTTTGAAAGGACATTCCGCTTGGTTGGCGGTGTAGCCTTTTCGTTAGGGAAAGAAACGGCGATCATATCTCTTTGTTTATCCCACTTTAGGCCGAGTAAGCCACACTCGTCCATGTTCATGCCCAAGTGTTGCTTGGCGTAGCTGATTTCTGGTTCGTTCTCAGGTAATGCGGTGTGTTCCAACTCCGGGGCATTTGAATTCCACTTGTGAAGCTCGAACGTAGCTTTTCTAAAAATCTCTGTAGCTTTAGTCTTCATCTCTCCGGCCTCTTTAACAGTCTGTCCTCCAGACAAAAGGTCGTCCACGTACAGGCCTTTCTCAATTTCTTCGACGTACCTGGAGTATTCAGCTCTGCAGTTGTTAAGGTGATGTTGAATTACTCCCCCAAGGAGAAAGGGTGATGGTCCCAAGCCAAATAATGCTCGAGTGAATCGTAAGGTGCGTATTTCTTCGGGATTTTCAGGGTGGATCCAATGGAAGCGAAGTGCATCTCTATCTTCGGATCGTATGCGCACTTGCAAGAACGCCTTCTTGATATCACCGGCGATGGCAACCGCGTGGAATCTTCCGCGCACCAGTACCTTCCATAGTTGGTTTTGAAGAGGTGGTCCGACTTCGAGACAATCGTTGAGGGAAGGAGTGGCGTTGTTTTCACTGGCAGAGGCGTCGTAGACAATCCTTATCTTGGTGGTTTGGGAGTTCTCTCGTATAATAGGCTTGTGAGGGATGTAAAACTCTCTTCCTTCAGCTGGAGCGTCAGCTTCTTCCACAATCCCTTCTTCTAGCTGTTCCCGGATAATAGCATCGTAGGCTTCAATTCTTCCACTTCGATTCAGTCGCTTTACCAAACTCTCAAGGCGCTTGAGACTGCCAACCTTATTATTCGCTAAAGGAGGGTGGTTCCCCTTCCAAGGAAGTCCCGTGGAGTACCAACCATCTGGACTTTGTTGAAGCTGCTCAAGGAATTCTGCATGCACTACACTCTGATCACCAGTGGGTTTGTCCTCTAAACCAAGAACATCCAATCGACATAACTTCTCGTAGTCACCAACTGTGGTCTGCGTGAGAAACATATTCTGGAGATCGACCTCGGCGCCAGTGGACATGATTGTCCACCCAAATCTGGTGTGCTCAGCTACAGGTTGACCCATGGATCCAGCACGTAGATAACCACCTTTCTTAATCTTCGTGTATTCGTTAGTTCCCAGAATTACGTGAATGGGCAACTCGCTCTTCGTTGCTGTCTCTTCCATTTGGACTCCTCGTAAATGGGGATAATTCCCTACGATCTCAGGATAATTTGGATTTTCGAGCGTTAACAGTTCATGTCGATCGACTTTCGTGGCACAAACCGGTAGGACAAGCCTTTCTTTGGTGTCGCTGATGTGAACATTGTAGGTCTCGATGCGCCTGGTAACAAGGCCCACGATTGTTTTGATACTTCGAGTAAGCGTTTGTGCAGGTTTGATGTTCATCAATTTTACCAAGTGGGCTGAGATGTACGTGCTTGTTGAACCGGTGTCCAATAACGCTCGACATTTTACACCATTCACTTTCACGATAACTACTGGATGGCATACTTTCTCTCCCTTTTGCGTCGCTGTCATTGCTGTTGTGTCACCCCCCGGTAGTTTGGTGGCTTGGTCGCAAATGGATGTGTGATGCCTTTGTTTGCAATGAGAGCAAGTCCAACGACTCTTGCAGTCCACCGCACGATGTCTCCCCCCGGTACAATTGAAACATAGGCCCTTCTCTTGCAGCAATTTCTTCCTGTCCTTGGCGGTCGTTATTTTGGTACACTGGAAAGACTTGTGAGAGACGTTGTTACAATAGACACATCTATGCTGTGGTGGGCCACGCTGTTCTTCGCCATACAGACTTCGATTGCGCGGTGGCTTAGGTGGTTTTACACCAACTTGATCAATCGGATGTATTTCTTTCCAAGTGTGAAGGGCATTGAGCAACTGTGAGAAACCCCACATTTGCAGGGGCGGATCTAGGGGGGGTGGATTGGGTGGCTAGCCACCCCCCATTTGACTCAACTAACGTTGATCTACCATTTACCTCTTCCCAGTTTATGCCCAAATCTATGTATAAATATTATATTGTGGCAGTGTTAATAATTCCATATGTGTTACACATAAGCAATAAAATACGATAAAGTAAATTGTGATACAACTACACCTGTCACCTGCTGATATTTGATACTTCTTATCACACAGTACATGATATTGTGGCTAACATAAATTTCTTCAGAACTTTCGGCTCCGCTGCCCTACATGCCGCCGTGTGTTAAAAACATGGCGGCGTGAAACATGTAAATTAGCGTTGTTTTGCATAACTGACTTTTCGATCACAATGAAACGACGTAGACAGAACACTTTGGATGCTTTTCTTACAAAAGAAGTTCCTGGACAAGGAGAAGGCTCAAACAATTCAACAACTTCTAATGAACGTCAAAGTCAGCCGGAGCAAGATCGTATCAGTACTTTCGATTCAAACTCGACAGCAACTCCACTGGCTGCACAAGTCCCTCAGACTGCTCAAGCTGGTCATTCAAAAGAACTTGACCAAAATGTCTTGATGCTTGTCGCGCCCTATGACGTAAGTGAAATTCTTATCGCTCAGAAAATAGGAAGAACATTAAGTGACGCTAATAAAGTAGATTTTCTCGACAAATGCTGGCGACCAGCAGCATCCGATGCTGACCATCTTGATAAACGACAGTTTGGACCTAAGAAGACCATTTGCTTTCAACTTAAATGGCTAGATCAACGTAGATGGCTGGCTTACAGTGCACACATCGAATTTAGAGGAGGTTGGTGTTTGTCATGTCTTCTCTTTCTAACTGATCGAGAGAAAGAGTCATTAGGAGTCTTTGTGAAAACACCATTTACAAACTATCACAAGTCCAAAGAGAAGCTTGATGCTCACGAAACTACAGAGTACCACAAGAGATGTATCGAACGTGCTGGTTGTATTCGGGCCCAGATTGCAAATATTGAAAACCGCATCGATACACAGATCAATACAATAGCTCTGCAGAATGTCCAGAGAAATAAAGCAGTACTGCCTTTTATCGTAGATGCTGTTCTGCTGTGTGTGAAGCAGCAGCTTGCTTTGCGCGGACACAGGGACGATGACGTACAATTTGATCAACCGCCTAATAGCAATGAAGGTAATTTCGTCGCCATTGTACGACTCCTGGCCGATAGCAACCCTGTTCTAAAAGAGTATCTTACTTCAGGGCCACGAAACGCACGGTATACAAGCAAAACCATCCAAAACGAACTCATTGAAGTGATTGCTGACTTGATTCGTGACTACTTCCGCCAGTGCCTTGAAAAGAGCCCCCATTTCGCTTTAATTGGCGACGAGACGACATCTCGGGGACGGGAAGTTTTGTCGGTGTGTCTCCGCCTACTTGACTTCATCGCTAACCCATCCAAACCAACAAAGCGTGAAGTTTTAATCGATATGTGTGATTTGCGTAGAATCACTGGAGAGGCTATAGCCACCGCAATTCGAGATAGCTTAGAGAGGCAAGGAATCAATCTCGCAAATTGTCGGGGCCAGGCTTACGACACGACTGCGTCGATGAGCTCAGATAAGAAAGGCGTTCAAGCTGAAATAGGCAAGTTTGCACCAGATGCAGAATATCAAGGTTGCTGCCTTCATTCTCTTAACCTTGTGATCTGTCAAGCTTGCAAAATTCCGTCAATTCAAAATATGATGGATTCATGTCGAGAACTATACAGTTTCTTCGACAACTCCCCCTAACGCCAAAAATTCTTTGAAGTTATCATCCACGCCTTCTCGCCAGAAAATAAGAAGAAAAAGCTAAAGAGTTTATGCAAGACCCGGTGGATCGAAAGGCACTCCACGTTTGAAACCATTTTCGACTTGTATGAGTATATCGTCATCACACTGAATGAAATATGTGAGCCCACAAACGATGACCGTTTTTATCAGAATAACGAGACATGGGACTGGGACGCCAAAACCAAGACCATGGCAAATGGACTGCGGCACATTATGAGCAACTTTGGACACATTGTCAACTTCGTTTGTGCCAAGGAAGTACTGGAGCCTATGCGACCACTTGTCTGCGCCCAACAAGGCGAACTCATGGAAGTATATTTCGGATTCCAGAAAATTGAAGAAGTCATCTGTTGCTACCAAGAGATACGCAGTGAAATCAATGCACGGTTTCAGCTCATTTATGAAAAAGTCAAGACTCTGGCAGAAATGGTTGGGTCGACTGAACAACGCCCGCGAGTTTGCAGTCGACAAAGGAATCGAGAAAACTGCCCAGCTGAGACAGTACAAGAATACTGGAGACGAACGGTGGCAATACCGTTTGTTGATGTTATCTGCTCGGAATTACAATGTCGTTTTAGTGAGGACAAAAGAACGCATTATGAGCTGTGTGCCTTGATTCCTCAGGTTATCGTCACAAAGAGAATGGAGGCTGTAGTAGAACTCGGCCGAGTTTTACACGAGAAATGGAATCACGTGATGCCGCTACCATCGGCTTTTGACAGTGAACTTTTACGCTGGATGAACTACTGGAAACGACAACCGCAGCCAGTTGCAAGCAGCTCAGTTATGTCTATTCTGGCAACACACGCGGACAACATATTCTTCCCAAACGTGAGAGAACTTCTGAAGATTCTTGCTGTTTTGCCCATAGGTAGCACAGAAGCAGAGCGATCATTCTCATGCATTCGTAGAATTCATACTTGGCTTCGGAGCTCCATGACGACCTCCCGACTTTCCAATTTGGCTGTTGCTGCCATGCACAGTCACACGACAATTCCGATCAACAGAAACCAGATTTGTGAACGTTTCATGGCCCTACACTCCAGAAGAATGAATGCATCTTCGCTTTTCATAGACAATTAAAACAAATATTTTTCAACAATCGGTTAAAGGTACTAACTGACTGTTGTGTTCGGTTTATAACAATTCTATAAATGACTGAAGTTAAAGCTTTTAATTACCTAAAAGTGTATGCATTGAATATTTTTAATAGTCCAAATATATTCACTGTATTTCGTATGTTCCTAAAACTAAAACTCTTCTTAAAAACCGCTCTGGAAGCACTACAGACTGCACCTAAAAAGCCCAGGATTTGCCCTTGGCCACCCCCCTTTTAAATATCCTAGATCCGCCACTGCATTTGCCATTCTTTGTCGCCTCGAACGAGCTCCGCCTTTATGCCCGGTAACTTGTCGAGAACTTCACGGACCATTGACCAACATTCGGTTGTCTTTCCCAAGGTTTCCAAAGATTGAACGTTAAATGTCAATGTCTCGTAAAACTCGTGAATTTTCGTAGGATCTGATCCGGAAATGATTGGAAGTGCTCTTATATTCCCGACGTACGCGTTTATAATTTCACTGGTCTTTCCGTAGTTCGTTTTGAGAATGTTTTTAGCACGTTCGTATCCTTCTACAGTAAAGGGCAAGCCATCAATCCCGAGACGCACGTTTGGTTGAACTAGCTCTTTGAGATACGCAAATTTGGTCACAGCTGGTAGATCTGTTGAACCGACTTCCGCTTCGAATTTATTCCAAAATGCCAACCAATTTGTAAACTTACCGTCGAATTTCGTGATGACGAGTTTTGGCATTTTGACTCGTGTCCTTTCGGTAGATTTCGAGCTCGTTTGCTGTTCGTGAGGTTGTAGCTTCGTCTTCTGCTCTAGCAGCTCCTTTTCGAATTTCAGCTGAGCGTCACGTTGTCGGGCTAACAGCTTTTCCTCTCGATCCCTTTTCTCGTTTTCGGAGTGAAGAGCAGCTTCTTTGAGACAGCGCTGTAGGGAGTCCACTTGAACGTCCGCTTCGTCGATTTGATTTTCAATCTCTTTTCCCCATTCGTCAACTTCTTCAATCTTCTCTCCGTTCTCAAGCTTGGCTTGCTCGACATCTCTCTTTAGTTCTTCCACAGCGGCTATTATCGTCTCCAAAGCTTCTTTATGGCGTCGAATCTTGTCTACATTCCCCTTGTCAACAATACCCTTGGATTTGTTTTGCGTTAGTTGTAGCAGCTGTAATTTCGCCTGTAATTTTCCCGTCGAATCACTCATTGTTCGATGTCCACCTTTAGTATCCCGTCGGAGGTGCCAGATGTCGCGAATGCTTGCCTCCGCTAAGCCGTACTTCGCGCCAGATCACAGAGTTTTGAGTTTTTAGGATTTTATTTTACTTTCACAAAAGATGTCTCACTCTCTCACTCACCGTCTCACTGTCAAAAAAAAACACAACTATTCTTTTTCCTCACTCACCGGAAAAACCACACCTCGACTCGTTTACTCACAGGAAGCCACACCTCAAGTCGCTGACAGTCTAATTAATCCAGTCTCCGACAAAACTGTAGTTTTTACTTATAGAACAGCATATGTTGAGAAGTCTATAGAATAAGATGTTTGATTGGAGGAGTGACAAATACTTAAATTAGACAATCAGGTTTTATCGAAGGAATGTGACGGCGTGTAATGATGTAATTACCCCTTGATGACAAAGTGGGGATAGCCACTGTGAAAAGACTTGTAACAGATGCGGTACTTCTTTTGTTTTATACTTATAACCTCCAACAGCTCTCTTCTTTAATTTCTAACAGGTATTGGCCGTACAAAATACAAATAGGAAATACCAAGCCACGATGACCTTTTTACAAAATAATTGGTCGATACAGACATAATACGACATAATACAAAATAAGAATCCCGTTTACACTGTCAACATTTTGGGCACGGTACGGCTAACATTTCGGCTTGGCACGGGTGATTTTCACAGTGTAAACGGTACAGACGTCTTAAAATTTGGTACTTGTGCCTGAAAATTTAGCCGTACCGAGCGCTTCTGTATATGTAGGTCCCGGCATGGCTAATTTGCTTGTAAACGGGGGTAAGGAAGTCGAATCAAACGGTAAGGTGATCAGTTAGTAGTTCCGTCGGACAAATAGTACTTGTCAAAATTATCGCTTGCCAAGGGCAATTATTCAGTCCATTCGTTGTTCACGAAAGTAGTACAATCAGGTACACCTAGTGTCGAATCAACTTTACACTTTCGCTTCTTTTTATCCAAATAAATCTTTAATGCACGCTATAAGTTAGATCCCTCGCGTTCATTTCTCTTCCATATTGAATCGATTGCGTTTACTATTAATCCCATTCCTAACACGGAGTGCTATATTTTAAGGATCATGTCTGAATTCTGAAATCATATTTGTCAAAACACAAATACCACTTTTAATAGAGTTTGACTCAAATGAAGTAAACACAAACTCTGCTAATACCGTAAACATGAATTGGGAATTCCTTGCACTTATAACTAAGAATATCCTTCCCGGATGACTTGGTTTGATTCCGACAAAATTGTATTGAACATATTGTTTAAATGACTTCTATTCGACTGAAACCTTGAATTTATTGAAATTTTTGTGGCTACTCGTGTTGGGTCACCCCTGAGAACAAAATGTAACGAAATGTTTCAACATCCTGTTCACTCATCGTCACATTGAACTTATTATTTCATTAAACTTCTACATCGAACAAATGCGCTTAGTAAAATCAGGTATCGACCACCTTTGGTTACAAGACGGCAAAACGCGCAAGAAATGTCAACTTTTCTATTGAAAGCTTAAATTTTTCGCTTTTCCCTTTCACTTTCTCTCAATATGCGCATGGTTGTGGTCCCTTAAGCTTTCAATATACCGAGTGTGACAAACTTTGTTAAAATACAGTGGAACTCCGTTAATACGGCCACCATAGGGCCATAAGTATCTGGCTGTATTAACGGGGTGGCCCTATTAATGGGGTAGGGTCAAATTTCATGGCCGGTCTCTTTCAAGTGACGTCATGACAGTTATCACAATTGCACTTCTTAGCAACTCTTTTTAAGTATCCAAAATGCAGATATAATTTAATTGAAACCGAACTACACAGTAAGATAAACATAACTGAATTTTATAAACAGGAACAATCTGCTATACATACTGTCCTTTTAAAAAAATCAATGACCTCAAACTCTCTAATTTTACATGTTACTTTCAGTAATAAATTAATTGAGGTTTTTCGAAAAAACCTCTGTGACTTTTGATTGACTTGTTCCGTGCAAGTACAATGACTTAATCATTTTGCAATGTAACGGATATTATTGATTATCAAGTTTTATTTTCCTTTGTCGTTGAATCGGGGTCGTATTACATTGCTGACTTTGTAAAGGAAATGACTGTTTTAAAAGTCAACGACACGATATGTCACAGACATTTTCAATTAAAAAAGAAAATCGTCATTGTTTCTCAAGATTTATTTTGTCACTGTGTCCTTTGGAATGCACATTTGCTTTGAGTGGCCGTATTAACGAGGTGAATTTATTCTTGTTAGAAAATCTATGGGCGTTTTGTCGGGACAAAAAAAGTGGCCGTAATAACGAGGTGGCCGTATGGCGGGGTTCCACTGTAGTAAATACTCTTCAAGTACAGATACAGTCCAACGTCGATTATCCGGACTCGTTGGGAGACATTAAAAAAAGTTCGGATAATCGAGAGTCTGGATAATCGAAAATATGAATATTGATGTCGTGAGAAAATGTAACACAATCGCTGACTACACGTTACAAAAGACAACTTTGCGTAGGTTAAACAGCCTCAAAAGTGATAAAAACCAGCTCAATAAAATGCGCTTTATTATTTTCCAATATTGGCAAGGATCGACGTTCGACTGTAGAATCTTGGTAGGGGACTGATGTACTAACTTCCCGCAAGCTTCGACAGTACAGTTATAGTCTCATCTTATCATCCTATAGTCTTTTAGATCTTATTTATCAGTGTGGTTCGGCACTCACGCAGCGTAGAAATCATAGAAACCAAGAACTGCGCATGCTCTTCACAACCCATATCAGATGAGTCCAAGCATAGGGAAATATTTTGGAATGTTCTTACTGGTGGGGAAACAACGCATGCTGGTCTAATCTGGGCTTATACCTAATCTGGGCATTTTACACGGATCCCTAGAGGTCTTTAAGACCTTATTATGTCGATAGTCTGCTTCTAAGAGTACTATTTTCATACCTAATTCAGTCGTATAGCTGAAACACTCGGATGTGCCGAGGCGTGCGCGTACGATCACACGTCTCGTATGCCAAAGCCCGAGTCAATCACTCTGGCTGAGTCACAATAGTTACGTAAATATCGGTTACAAAATACTCTATGTTTAGTATGTTATTACAGTACTAAAAACTACAATAATATAGAGAGGTATTATGAATTGACAAAGTGCCATGACATATACTGTACCATTGCCTTAACATGAAGTATACCACGTTTTACAAACTACATGTATCACATGTTCCTCCACAGCCCACTGTCTAACCTGCAGTTGATTTTGTGCCGAAAACAAAGAATGGTTGACATGTAATCCACACTAGTAAAGCTTCACCTGAAGTGAGCCAATGCACCATTTCGAGGTTAAAAACAATTTTAAACACAGGTTTTAAATACGTAGATACCATGGTGATTGGTAATTTAAGATAAAGTAGGAGAAGATGAAGAGTAATATACGCATTAAAGAGGTATACACAGTTACCAAAGACTGTTGGATAGTTCAGTTCTTAAAAGAACTGTATGAAACTTAAAGAGGTAAAATTCTACGTAAAGAATAAGCCTAAAGAATTAGAAAAAAGCACGATGCATTTCAGCAGTCCACTTATCAAGTGCTATACGTCTGATAACTAAAGAAACATTTATCACCTGCTTATATAGTCTAAAGAAAACTGATGACATCGACCCAACGGTATGTGGGAGGGTCAAAATAGGGATAGTTGGAAAACAAATTCCTTTTGCCGGCACAGATCAGGATCATTAAGTTTTATGTAAATGGCTTCCATCACCTTCAATTGAAAGGCGGAACGGCATTTGTAAAGAATTCTAAAATTATCGTCTGAGTAGGTTTCGGCGCAAGATTTGTTGGACAAAAGATGTTTGCCAACAGCTGAATAGCAAATGATGAATTGACTGGAACGGCATAGTCGTTCTGGTTGTTGACGTGATGGCTGAGTTTTATTTCTAATGACGCTAGGAACATGTTGTTTGATCCTATCACCCAGTCTCTGATTAGTTCTACCCACATAGCGTGATCCACATTCGCATTTAAATTCGTAATTAACACAGCTAGATAAAGAAGCAGGTAGAGACTCTTTGTGAGTGGGTGGGAGGATAGTTTTCGTCGAAAAAATGCCAACGAATCTAACAGCAAAAAATGTTTGCTCAGTAATTAGCTTGATCGATTGTCCAAAAGTTTCGGAAATTTGTCCTATCCATGGAAGTTTTAAATAGACTGGACATTTAGCGGGTCTAATTGGTTTGTCTTTTTCACTTTGATTAAAAGCCCTATCAAGTATACTTTCCGGGTAGCCATTAGCTAAAAATACAGATTTCAACTTGTCAAGATCACTTTGAAGAAATTTCTTAGATGCAATCTTATGAGCATGGTCGATTAAACATTTAATCAAGGAGAGTTTTTGCTTTCTAGCACTGAAGGAATCAAATCTTGTGTACAGGCCCGTAAAAGTCGGTTTCCTGTAAACACTAGTCAAGAAAGCCGTGTCTTCTTTGTGCACCAGTACGTCGAGGAAAGGAAGTTTATTATCTTTCTCATACTCACAAGTAAATCTTAATGATGGGTGAATTTTGTTGAGAGTATCTAGAAAGGCATTGGTTGCACTGTAGCCGTTAAATATTGCGAAAGTGTCATCTACATACCGTTTGTACCACTCCGGTAGTTCGTGCGATATAGATTGAAACAGTCTAGACTCGTAATATCCGACAAAGATATTTGCTAGAACAGGGCCTAATGGTGATCCCATTGCCACCCCATCGGTCTGTTTGAACATAGTGTCACCAAAGCTAAATTCTACCCCCTTTGTGGCGGCAATCATAAGTTCACAGAAAGCGCCTTCAGAAATTTTTGGTGGTGTAATATCTGTGTGGTTTAAAGTTTGGGCACAAATACTTATAGTTTCATCCAGAGATATTTTTGTAAATAAGCTTACTATTATGTCAAATGAACACATGACCAGATTCTTCGTGTCAATAGTTATTTCTCGTAGCTCTGACAAAACTAAACGAATCTTTAACAGAGCAAATATTACTGAGCAAACATTTTTGTTGTTAGATTCGTTGGCATTTTTTCGACGAAAACTATCCTCCCACCCACTCACAAAGAGTCTCTACCTGCTTCTTTATCTAGCTGTGTTAATTACGAATTTAAATGCGAATGTGGATCACGCTATGTGGGTAGAACTAATCAGAGACTGGGTGATAGGATCAAACAACATGTTCCTAGCGTCATTAGAAATAAAACTCAGCCATCACGTCAACAACCAGAACGACTATGCCGTTCCAGTCAATTCATCATTTGCTATTCAGCTGTTGGCAAACATCTTTTGTCCAACAAATCTTGCGCCGAAACCTACTCGGACGATAATTTTAGAATTCTTTACAAATGCCGTTCCGCCTTTCAATTGAAGGTGATGGAAGCCATTTACATAAAACTTAATGATCCTGATCTGTGCCGGCAAAAGGAATTTGTTTTCCAACTATCCCTATTTTGACCCTCCCACATACCGTTGGGTCGATGTCATCAGTTTTCTTTAGACTATATAAGCAGGTGATAAATGTTTCTTTAGTTATCAGACGTATAGCACTTGATAAGTGGACTGCTGAAATGCATCGTGCTTTTTTCTAATTCTTTAGGCTTATTCTTTACGTAGAATTTTACCTCTTTAAGTTTCATACAGTTCTTTTAAGAACTGAACTATCCAACAGTCTTTGGTAACTGTGTATACCTCTTTAATGCGTATATTACTCTTCATCTTCTCCTACTTTATCTTAAATTACCAATCACCATGGTATCTACGTATTTAAAAACTGTGTTTAAATTTGTTACCACGACAAAATCGCTGTTTTATTAAAAACAATTGCAGAAATGTTCTTCAATTAAATGTAAAATTACGTGTCACAAAATTTTCAGAACCATTTCGTTTTAATACACTGGCTTTATTGAATTTTATATTAACTGAATTTATTTGAGTATGACAATTTGAAAAAAGCATTTGCAATTCTTTTAATACGCGTTGGAATGTCCTTAGATGCTGTAATTTTAAATTTTTGGTAATAAATTTACCAGTCATTTTTGACCGCAGAATTGCGAGTGCAATTGCTGTTTTACAGTATCCATGATTTGAGCTACACCACAAGGAGATCACATTAAGATTTCGAAGGCAGTGTTTGGGACTCTGCATTTATCTCTTGCCTTCCATTTAAGGGAAACAATGAACATTATTTTCTTAATGTACAGTAAATATAACATTAAAATATCAACTCTTCTGTATAATTACAGTACGTAATGTCTGCCAACTGTGTCCAGGTATTTAATGTTGGGTTTAGACCGGATAACACACTCAGTCATATAGACGTAGTATCTTTTATTCAACAGAATGCTGGCTGTGGCCCCCGGTCCCCTGCTTCCAACGCCAGTGATTTTGATAACGCCAATATAGCCGCAGAACAGTATGTTCCCATACCTCGTCTGTTACTACTGATAGTGCACTTAGGACTTGGATGAACCCAAAGCTAGTTAAAATAATCAGTAATCTGTGACCATGATTTTCTTGCCGCATTACTTACTGTAACCTGATTTATTCAATTTTTCTCTTTAAAGTAACCTACAGACCAAAAGCTATGCCATCGGCTGGACTAATTCCTTTTCTACGAGGCTTTTTCTGTGACTTTCGTGATTCGGGAACACCTTATGAAAATAGCACTACCAAGGATCTGCCAGATAACAAAATGTAAGTCTGTTAAATGTGTTCACCCTTTCCCTCTTAGATATTTCTCTAGAACTGAATAAAATTCGTTGGCAATAACCATAATCGTAAGATCCTGAGGTGCTTGTTTAAGGCGAGAAAGGGTAAATGAAGACGGTTATAACCATTTCCTACGTCGAAAACTCCCTCAACTGAGGGAAGTCGTCTGGCAGTAGCCAAAATAAAAATTCAAACCTGCCAACTTGGGAGGAAAATGTTTACAAGTAAATATATTAATTAAAAATGTGCTTAATATGCAACAACCTCCTTACGTTCGATTGAAAGTTCCATTCTGTTCTTTTAACTTTGTCACTGAATTGGTTGATCGAACCTTGCATTTATATTTTCCCTCTGGCAATTTTTATTTGCATAACATTTACCTCAATGACGTTTATCAACAGAACGAACCAAAAAACAGAAAATGGAAGGCAGCCCAGGTTGATGCATCCTGTATGGCCATGGGCAAATGAGAAAGCATTGTTGCGGAGCTCCATCAGCCCAACAGTGGAAACTTTCTCGAGGAAGTAAAAACATTTCTCTGAGGATTAAGAAAGTATTTTTTGCTTCCTAGCATCAATTTCTGTTTAGGAAACATTGTTTCTTCGTTTTCTCACCCGAGAAAGAATGTTGGCTAGTTGGCCAAAGGTTCGGTGTATACACTGTGCAGCATACAACAATTTACACCGCTTGTGAATGATTTCCGGACAGCCATGCTCGCGAAACATTTCACGGAAACAAGGTTTCAGCTACAATCTTTCCTAGTTTCTCAAGGGCTAAACGGCAAGAATGTCATCATTAGTATGCATTTCCCATGTGTGAGTAAATGTGTGCAAGATTATTTTTTCTTCACAAACATGTGAAATACTGCAGGTTAGGCTTTCTAAACGCTACAGACTAACTGGAAAAAGCTTGTCAAGGTAAAAAAATGACACTCGAAGAATAGTGATCCCCTGCATTTTCAGTGCAAGTACCTACTATAATCATACATCCTTTTTCCCGGAGGTAACGGTATTCTGTCTTCGAAAGGCTGTTTAGTTGAACGTTTGTAAAAGATATTGATTACTGTGGGTTATATTAAAAATATCTGATCATGCAGTTTTAGTTTACGCTGATCTACAGGGTGCTATTTTCGTATACGATTGTTCGTTCAGTTTTCAACGATTAACTCACAAGAGTCATCAGGACGTGTCGAAACGTTCCCAAGTGAGTTTTAAAGCTGAGTTCAAACTGTATGCGAGCGACCAGGGTGACATGGAAAGAAGATGTGTTCTGCCTGACTGTATACTCAAGGATGTTCGCTACTGGAGCAAGTAGAGCGACCAAAACAATGAGCTATTTCTTTTTGTTGTACTGTAGGTCGCCGCCTTGCTTGCGTAGATCGCGTCCTATGTGAACCGGTGTCACGGGAAATAATTTGTTCTTTATTCTTTATTATGAGGCACGGTAGTTACCAACCTTTGAACTTTTTACGTTATTTAACACTGTCTACGCAGTTAACTATTTTTATATCATTCACGGGAAATATGCACCCAAGGACAAATTTCCTAGGGAAATGTTCCTCCAGGGACATATTTCCGAGGAAATTAGTCCCGCTTCTCAGAACGCACTCAGCTTCATGCCGGTCGTTTACATAGCTGCGTATACGTTTTTTAAACTAAACCTTTGCTGAAAACATTACGAAACAATCCACAGTTGTGACTAAACAATTCAAGATTAACGCCAAACACATTAGTGAAAATGAATTAAAATACCTTATTTCCTCTATCTAACCCCGCGTGGGTTTTTTTTTTTTTCATTATTACCGGGCTGGGGGCTTATTAGAAGGAGGAGCTAAATAGAGGCCCAGAGCTTAAAAAACTTTCACATTCTTTAGAAATGCATAATCACGTAAAAATATATTTATTCATAATAATACAAATATAGGAAAGGCGCCAAATTTCCGAAAAGACATTTGCCATTTCTGAGAAAATTTTTAGGTGGACATATTTATTTGGAAAGCGGGCTCAAGCAGAAATTGTGCTCTTAAAACCAGTGTTATACGATTCAGCGATTAGGGAAACCTTTTTCCCCACACTATTGTGAGACAGGTTTCATGACACGTTGCATCAATGTCATAAACCTATGTCCATTTTTGTTGCGATACAGGTTTCCCCAATAGTTGGAGAGGTTTAAGCTTACGCAACAATTGCGAGCTCATGTCACTTACATTGTACCGTGAAACACCTCGCTAAACCTGTCTCCCAATGTTCTGAAACACTTTAAGCAATCAACCTATGAGATCAAAGAACAATACACATGATCTGTAAACATGGAGGACGAAGGAGGGGTTTATTCAAACCACGAATTGTCCGACAGCATCGGTAAAGATATTGAAGTCATTGAAGAAAGTATTACTCGCATCGATGACAAAAGAGATAATAATCTTCGAAGTCAAGACGCATCAGAAGTGCTAATACACGTTTTCTTTTGTTGTGAAATTCAGCCATTCATAAAATACCACGACCAGCCGACAACTTTAAAAAGTATAAAATAAAACATATTCCGAAAAACAAAGACATCTTGGAAAACTCAAGATATGAGTCAAAACAAGACAAGTATATGAGACTGTAATATTTCGACTTTATTACAAAGTCATCATCAGAATGATTTACTAAACAAGCCAAGGTCTATATATACAGTGTGAACAACGGAAGTTATTCATGACTTAAACGTTTCACGAGCTATATCGAGGTTGGAAAAAAAAAATTTCGAAATATGATGCCTAGGCCTCTCGATGCAAGTCTCAATGATCTGGTGAGACGATACAGCGATACATGTTGCGAGACAGATTTCATATTTGTATATCGTTGCATCGTGTAAAGGATCGTTTACACTTGCGATTTTGTGCCTCGTGATTGATATCTTGGCGTATGTGCTGAACTCGCGAGAGCATCGAGGAAGAACTGGAGCGAATTAATAGCGGAAACCTTGCAGCACAGACTATCATGGGTTTATTGCATACACCAGGAGGACAATCGCAACGTACAAAATAGCAGGTGTAAACGGACTTTAACACTGCCTTAAGGGATATTTGAATGCGTCAGGGTGAAAAGTCGCACGCGACAATCATATCAGAGGCCGATTTAGGCGGGGGTGCACCGTACGCGAGCCCCGCTTTTTGATTAGTTGTCATGTGACTTTGTGCTTGGTTTCAAAACAGAAGCATTAAACATTTCGATCGTCAAGAAGATTTATGCTTATGTTGGAACCAACCGCTAAAAGAAAGAGAAAGAGTAAGAAGAAGAAATTAAAATTCTAGATACACCGGAAACATTTTATTTTCATCGGTTCTCAATATTTTGCCAAGTTACTAACTACTCGAATAAAAACTTGTCGCTTGATTCCGGCAAACATTTAAATTGCAAGTTAGCAGTGGCGTAGAAGAGGTTTTGGTTCGCGATGTTCATGCTTAGGTGATGTGGACGGTAGCATAAAGATTCCTCCACTAAAACGCCTCAAAGTGGCATGAATTTGTTAAACATTTTGCTTCTCCCTTTCTCATAATTCTGGGTCCTCCCCTGCATATCGTTGGGATAAATCCTTAAACATCATTCGTTTGGTGCTACTGTGAATACACAGGACGCTTTTGCTGGTAAAATTCGAATGTTTCCTAATCTTGTAAGTAATGAATCTATATCAATATTTCAGATTATTTGAAGTCATTCAAGATTTACAAATTTACAGCAGGCAAATGCAGAGTTCGTTGGATAATCAACCAGGTAAATTCTATGCAAAACCCTGTTTTCGTAAACTGACATGTCGGTAATATTCAACTACGCTGGATTCACAAGGAGAGCGGCAATTGTATTCATGAATAACTTAGCCTGTTGGATGAAAAAGAGTTACAACGATCAGAGGATTCAGTTGCATTTCTTTAAGCTAATTCTTTTCGAACTATTCTGGAATAAGACTACACAATATAAAAGGTTATTGCGTTCTTTTGGGATTTACGCCATTTCGGGAATGGACAGAACAGTACACTGGCTCCGAGTAACGTAGTATTGAACTAGCATGCTTCACCGACCGGGTAACATTTCAAAATGGTGGAATCGACGTGGCACATCAAGTGTAATCGGCCTTTATTGGACAAGAACAATCACGTCTTCTGAAAAAAGTCTACGTATAAAATTATAAATTTATAGAAAATTTATTTCAGTAATCAGTTTGTTTTCAAAAGAAAACAAAACTGCGTAAAGAGAAAAGGTAAACATGGAAACTCATCAAATCTGTTCGAAGAAGTGAAACTTGATAGCACGTTGTATGGACAAGTTGATGTTCTTATTCACAAATATAAGGTAAAAATAAAGGAGTAAAAAATATTTATAATAGTTGAAGAAACCAACATGCTGTTTGTTGGTAACTCCAGTGATTTCCACCTTAGTCGACTGTTTCCGTTTTGTTCCCAATCATCAACTCATCCGTAAAAACTTTGGTCTTTGTTACATTACGTGACTAATTAAAACTCCGAAACACTGTCTAGTGTCGACTAGGCTGTTTAATGCTTTGCTTGCAATTTTAAAGTGTTACTTATGTGTTCAATGATAAGGTGTTAATTTTTTACTAAGTAAAATGTGTTAAAAAGATTCCTAAAACAATTACAATTTTTAAAACTACAATACCATTTAATTCATTTGTATGACAATTTAATACCTAGAGCTAACGTTCATTATTTTTATCTTTATTTTAGATATCCCTGTTTCGTTTTTTTTAAAACGACCAGAAACATTTAGAGAGTTCCTGATAAAGAACATGTCATTTACACCTTCTGTGGTAGATGGTTTCTTGGCTGCTAAAATAAATGTGTCCCAGGTAATTTCTAGCAATCTTGTAGTTAGTACAACTGCGCTGAACTATTCAAAAGTTGATGAAGTTTTATGCTGAATTTTAGTGTACTATGATACTGTGGAAATGAGTTGGCTGGCGAACAAGTGTACGTGTTCCGGGGCTCGCACACACCGGTTGAAAATATTTCTGATTACATGACAAATATCAACCTGGACTGAAATTGAAATTTGAAGAGACCCTGAAAATTTCACTGAAGACTTTGTTGCTTTGATACCTTGTGTTGTTACCCCATGTGTCAATTACCTTTACCGCTGCGGTTGAAATTTTTTCATGAAGGTACATGGGATTTTTCAACTCGGCCTTCTGGTCTGGAAACTCCATCCTGGATAGCTCAACTGGGCTGAAATTTCAATCCGAGCTTAAAATACTTATGTATTCAACTCCTATGTATTCGATCTTGGTCTTTTTTGCATTCACTCAAAGAGCAAAGTTATTTAGATTGATCCGAGACTAGCATTTTATGCGGATGGATTAAACTGGGTCGATCTTATTTGATGTCCCATCGAAGGGTAGTTGCCATAAGAAAGTTGAAACACGGAATTATATTCACTTTAATGAAAGTCGTTTCCAGCAGGATCTCTATTAAAAAAAATTGACAGCACTTGTTTAATGAACAGTGCGTAAACGGTGTGTGGGAATCTTGGAAACAGTTTTTTCTTAATATACTGACTGAACATACTCCTATTTGACACGAGATTTGGAGGTGCAGTAAACCTATTATCCCATGGCTTACTAGAGTAATCAAATACAAAATTTTAAAACGGATCAGCTTATGCTTGTATCACAAAAACGTAAGCAAGAACAAGACTGATAAATATGCAAAGTGTCAACAAGTAAGGTCATCGTGGCTTTGCGTGAAGAAAAAGCAGGGAATAATGAAATTCAAATTGTAAGAGATATGTATTACCCAAACAAGCTTGGAAAACAGTAAGTCTAATACTAAGTCGTTAACAACAGGCGCAGGTAATAAGTAATATCAATCCTAATGGTGCAAGACTTAATATAAAGTATTGCACCATCAGGATTGATATTCCTTATTACCTGCGCCTGTAAGAAGCTACGCATTTTTTTAAATCAAAATTTGTGGAGGCAATGTTGAATGATAAACGCAACTTTAGTGATCACCTAAGGAAAACTTCAAATAGCTTAAATTGTTGAGCAACTGACTCTCGAGCATGATGACCGGCGACCCTAGTGACTAGTCAATCACATGGCTTCACTAGGCAGTCAAAGAAATAACACCAACACATTTGTACACCGTCACTGATGGTTGCTAGCGAATTCCAAACGTTTAATGCTCGAGCGGTGATCAAGTCACAACCTGTCACGTCACAGGGTGTTCTATCAAATAATGGAGCTGAGGAATTAATCATAAACACTGACTAACCAGACTTCGTGACGCGTCCAGCTTGTTAAATATTTTAACTGTTACAGGATACTGTGCCAATTGTGTAAAGAATACAAATATCGACGACAAGAGAAGCTTTTGTTGCCAGTCAAATTGGGTATTGCGCCTCATATGATAGGAAAATTGTCCGGTGTCCGATCCCTATGTTGTGTCCTGTTTTACCAACTGTAAATTAGGACGACTCTATGCTGGATATGCAACTAGTCTATACACAACCATTTTTTATAATTTTTCTGCATGTATTATGACGAGAATTGCGAGTATAATTTGGTTCTTAATATTCTTTGTCTAGTTTAACAACCTACAAGGTGCTTATCTTCTATCACAGTTGATGCCATATTTGTCACCAAGCTATAACTCAGTAAGTGAAACCTGTTTGGGAACTTGTCATTCCGGTGTCGGTTGGTCAAAAAAGCAATCAGTGCAAATCCAGGGCTACCAGTAAATCTATTGTTTAGTTCTGCATATTTTCTTTGACTATTCGAGTTCAAATTTCGCTCTATCTAACCTTTTTCAATTCCCCCAAAGTCTTTCATAAAAATTTCAACTTTCGTGAGATGTTACCTGAGAATTAATTCACCAAATTTTCACTTTTCCTAGCTTAAGTGAAGCGCCTTTTGAATAACCGAGCACTGGATTACATGAACATAGAAATCTCTTAGAAGATTTCCTCAAAAAAGTTTTATGTGTTAATTAATTTTACCTGCATATTCTACCATCTGGCATGGCTAGCAGTCGAAGTTTTAGACAACTGCTAGATGTTACGATAAAGCGTCCTAGTTGGTTTACACCTAAATGTCTTTTAGTTAAGGGTTAAAGCACCCGCATAACTGTATTAGTGGGATGTTCGTACGTGAATGAATAAACCAATCAATATAAGAGACACTAATTTTTCAGGCACATCCTCTACAGTATTTCACACTGGTGGAAACCCGCTGACAACCATTTTTCTAGATATTTTCTTGTTAAGGTCATAAAATACTACTCTCTTCTTGTCTAGACATACTTGTACGACGATGTGCAAAGGATTTGCCACAATTCATCGTGGAAGAACTACCTCAAATTTTCATCCTCTGAAAACGAGGTAAAGCAAATAGCGCTGTTTAAATCTTACGATAATTTTTTGATCGACACTCTTCGAATGTTATGATCAGTTAATTTTTAGAGAGGGAGTATTTTTGAAGAAACTCTTTTTTAGATAACCAGGAACGAATTAGGAAAGCCCGACATCGTATAAGAATTATCCGACATTAATGCACCCCCCTAAATCCATATCAGCGCATTTAAAAAATGCTTAATTTTATTCAACTTCCAAGTTTAAAACTAAGACTGGCAAATTAAACTAAAACATTTACCCAAGACTGGCATAACTCATTTTGTTCGTTACACAAAAACAGTGGATCTGAAAAATAAAGACAAAATATCGGTAAATCAATTGGTGTATAAAGCCAGTTTTGTTGGTTTTTAAATAATATTGCTATTGTTACAAGGCCATATGATTGTAGTGTTAGTTTTAGCCCTTTAACGGCTAGTCTCCCGTGAAATCGGATATCTAGGACAAAAGAACCAGTGAGTGAACTAATTGAAAACAAGGAGAGAACAAAGAAAAAAAAAAGAGATTATTTCAACCGTTAAAGGGTTAGCAGATGTAAAATAGTAGTCTTGTATGCGAATTACCCATTGCAAACCCCGTGATTGTTGGAGTTTTTATCTTGTTACTTGTAATACTTTCACGAGCATCTGAACATCGTTAAATTTCAAATAAACAGTTTTCCAGAGTGACGTCCCGTGGTCCATAATGAGACAACAAAAAGCGAAGTCAAATAGGTCTATTAAAACGATTTCGGTTCTACCCAACACAGAACAAATAATCATCCAGGACCAGAAATCAAACTCATTGTCAGCACCTCTGATGTTTCTGTCTTGGCAAGCATCCTTGAAGGATTTTCACCGTGTAGCTTAAACGCTCTTGCCCTTTTTTTCCCTTTTTGAGAAAAAAAATGTACATCGTTACCTTTGGAGTTAGGTTGATGATTCCAACAGTATGGTGAGACCGTTTAAAATCCGGTGCAAGCAGACAATTTTATGAAATAAAGTAAAAAACAAATTCCGAAAAACAATGACATCTTGAAAACCCAAGATATGAGTTAAAAACAAGACGACGAATGTTTGCGATGATATTTCGACTTTATTGCAAAGTCGTTGTCAAATCGAAATGTCATTGTCAAATTGTCATTGTCAAATTGTCATTTCGATTTGACAATGACTTTGCAATAAAGTCGAAATGTCATCGCAAACATTCGTCGTCTTGTTTTTAACTCATATCTTGGGTTTTCAAGATGTCATTGTTTTTCGGAATTTTTTTTTTATTTTATGAGACCTCGTCTCCTGCAGCAAAATCGCATTAGGCGGAGACGTGTACTGGGAACATGGTGGCCGAGAGAAAAATATATAGGAAGGAAAGTCATGGAGGTGGACTTCTGATTGACTGAATAACCTGTAACACTACTGTATGTATGCACTCCGCATAACATCCACACATGTTGATAATCAAAAATGATTGTGTAATTTTATTCTTTACCTCTCAAAGTGACACTTTGATTCTATGTTAAAATGGGTTTTTATGCAAATAATTTCCAAACAAAGAATAACTGTTGACATTCTCTTAAACTGCTGGTCTCTACAATGAATGGCGGAAAAAGTAAAAGGTCGTGAAAAACGGTGTCATGAAGTCATAAAAAGGTCAAGGAAAGTCACAGGATTCAAAATGTCTTTAAAATGCCTGCGGAAAATAAATCTCCATTCCGACCGTATTCACGACTTTACTCAAATTTTTCTATAATATGCAGGCCGTTGTAAACCTCACAGTCTTAAAGCGCTCCTGTTGAGTTGATGCATTGTTTTTTCATTATTTAGGCGGCCTTTGAGCGGCTTGTGTGTAATCTGAGCCAGTCCCAGATAAATCAAGTTGCAGGTGAACTGATTAGCCAAATCAAACTTCCCCAAAGTTTATCGACAATGGTGAGTATTCAGATCTTTAGTGGAACTAAACTTTATTGAGGGACTGATTCGTTCCCCCCTTCCTGATGTAGGCCGAACGGCCCTACGCGCCAGGTAGTGTTTAATGCCTGTACAGAAAAGCCTGATTCATTGACATTGGTCCATATCTAGCGTTTAAAACCGGAAAGAAACAGTAGCTGGAATTTAGTGTATTGCTAAAACGTTTTTTCAGGTAATTTGAGAACTCTCATATTGTGGAGTTTTGTTTGTGGAATCTCTACAATGTATTTTTAGTGGACGACTTTCTTACGTTAAACCTTTGCTACAGCCCTGACTCGATTACGGACTGTCTATTGTTGTCCACATGAAAACTGGCCGTCCAAAAATTTGATTTTCGAACGTGGCCGTCCACAAGATGGCTGGACAGCTACCTGGCTATAGGACAGTTTTGGGCCAATTAAAACTTTGTGAACTTATATTTCCCAAACTCACTCATAAGTCATGAGGTAAACTCAGGGGAAATCAATACGGCTACTTATGTTGGAAATATGATGATAATTGAAATAAAATTTCACTAACTGTAAACGCGATGTTTTCGTTAAATGCGAATTCTTTTGAGAAGTCATATACCATACACTCGAAACTAGTGTTTGATCTTTTCTACTGGTTGTTTTGTAAGAGTTATGCTCGTGTTCCACCCACTTATTCCCTCAAACGTTCGCTTGCATCTTTATAAACTTGTGAAAATCCCCTAACTCCGAGGAAATTCTGAAAAATGTTCTTATTTCTTGGAAAATAAATGAGAAAAAAATTAAATAAAAATACATGTACATTACTAAATAGTTATTAAGAGAAAACGAAGTCTGTACGCGAAAGTATTTGCGTGAAATTTTCGTACAGACCGGGAGACGAAGGAACGAGGTCTGCACGAATATATCGACGACAAATACTTTCCTGGACGGACCGCACAAATGAGGTTAATAAGGAAGTTATCGTATATCTCTTGGGTGGTTTCCCGTCCCGATTTTAGTAGCGTTCCCATCGTTGAATGTTGCTGTTTACCTCATCACTTGTTCGTTTTGTTTGTTGTTTCCGCCACCTAAAAATTCATTCATCGTACTTTTGTATAAGTGACTTGAAGCAAAAGCAGCACTGATGTTTCAGTACATTTTACTATTCGGAATTTTTCCATGTAGCTTCTTGGTTCTTTTTAACTCATATTAAAATCAACTCGAAGATTTCCCTACCAAACTTACCTGTCCGAATGAGACCCGGTGGTCCACATCGTATGGGAGCCGGGGGTCCACATCGTCAAATATCGGACCGTTCAGCAACCAATCAGCATTGGTAATTTAGCGTTTAACCCGAAAAACCAACTCAGCCTTGTAATAAATGTACATGTGCAAATAAATATTCATGTGCATGTACCTTGAATTATGAGCACTAAATTTCAGTGAAGCGATGATCGACCCTGGCTATCATGTACTGGAAATTGATAGCAAAAGATCTAATAGTTAAGTAAAAAGTAACTGATGTTATAGTTTCAAATCTATTCTAAGAAACCTTTGAAAAAGCATAAACATTGGGGTTTTTTCTGAAAAACTAGGTCTTACTTTTAGTTTCTGCTATTTGTTATTTACTGTCCATGAGACGTCCAGTGGCGTCACTTGTCAAATTGCAGCATTTGCATTAGTTTCTATTCATTTGTACGTTTCTATCAAATTGAAATTAGGGTAGAACATGTGCTGTTTACTTTCAGGCTGAGCTAATAAGAACGCAGGGAGGTCTTCGCGAGGTATTTTGTGGGAGAAAAAGAGAGACTGCTGATTTGCCAGATGATGAAGATGCTCGAATCGATCCAAGTGATGAAAATGAAGAACAAGAGAAGGAGAACGACTTCAAGAAAGATTCTTGTGCATGGATTACGGAATATATAAACGGAAGTTTTGAAATAAAAAACTACACAGGTGAATATTGCATATTCCATATGTGCGAAATTTAAATGCTTTTTACGATAATTTTTACTGTTAGTATTCACCCGCAAGATCATGGCTGCGTGGCATCTGGCCATACAGTTTAGCTCTAATTTTAGAATAGGCCGGATGCAATGCAGATTATTTCATGATTGACGGCATTTTCTTTATTATTCAGGATCCTTTATTTAGCTTACATACTCGTTAAACAATCGAGCGACTGATAGCCCGGGGAGGGAATTTGATATTCAGCAGGGACAGCAGGGAAGAGAGGGGCTGATGAATTAAGTATAATGTTGTATTATATATTCAAGGGATGTATGCTGAGCTTCCCAGGGATGTATATGTATACATCCCTAGAAAATCATATACATCCCTTGAATTTATAATTCGAAATCTTATTTAATTTACTGAACCCACTTTGACTAAATGTATTATTCCTCTGCACACAATTTAAGATTTTAACGTTACATACACCAACTCTGACAACTTCGACATTTTCCTTCTGAAAATACTTGAAAATCCTTCGAAACGAAAAATGTACACTTCTCAAAAACAACGGGAATTTCCTCTTAATATTATAAGTTTGATAAGATTTCGTAATGTCACTGAAAGTACTTCTTCCCATATCGATCGGTAAACTATTTTTCAACGGATTTAGATTTCACATTATGTACGCCTGCCAATTCAGCCCAACAACGAACTCTCCAAGCAGACATGATCTTAGTATTTGCAGTAATCCTCAACGCCTTCCATTTCTTCAGCTCTTCGTCCGTCACAAATGAAATGTTTCTCTCATCTTTGAAATTATTTATTGACAAATTGTCATCTTTTCCCTTCTTTAATTGATTCGTCGTTTGCAACACCAGCAAAAAGTTCTTTCATTTCAGTGAAGTTCAGAGCGAATATTTGGTCCGAAAACATGACGTGATAAACTTTTTAATTCATAGCCTCCTTACTTGCGACTCGACCAAATGCAAATAACTCTGATCATTTGTAAGACGCCCTCCAGTGAAAAAACTGCATTGATATCAAAAATCACTACTTGTAAAATCCTTTTAGCTAACACACTAACCTTTTGTTAAATGCCAATCAACCATTTTATTTCAGTCCAATGTTTATACATTCACATGTCAAAAACATGTTTTCCCAAATGAAATCCTTTTGTTAGAAAATGCATCTTATCATGAAATAAGTTAGTTAAAACCCTCGAACGTCGGCTTTACGCCAGATACAGCCCTCGGGATGTATCTGATGTAAAGCCTCCGTTCTCGGGCTTTAACTCTTACTTATAACCCGGAATTGAAAATACAAGAGATCGCAATGTAGTGTCCGACCATAGAGATCTTAAGTAAATACCAGAAGAGAGGCATCGGAACCACAAGTCAGACAAACGTTTTAAACCACTTGAAAGCCGCCATACTGGACGACCTACTATTTTCTAAAATAATGGAGACATTTAGGCCTAACTTCAGACGACACTTACCCTCCACTTGATGGCCGCCTACCCGTCTGGTGTAATAAAAAAAGAAAAGAAACATCTTCAAGTCGAATTACCTGATGAGCTGAAACATCCTTACACGCCTTTAAGTTAATTCGAAATCGATTTAAGTACTATATATGCGGATTACGTCGATTATTGTTGTTGGTTTGTTTTACCAATTGTTTTTAACTTAGTAATCAGACTAGCATTCCTTTCTTTAATCGTTACAAACGTTGTAAATGTGTGATTGTTCCATTCATGCACATGTGCCTCCAAAGAAGTAGCCTGAAAGTAAAGATGAAAGCTCAGCATAAAGTTTCAAGAAGAGCCACTGAGTCGTGCATAGAAGGGTAAATTCATAGCATTTAATAAAACCTTAAGTTTCGTTGTAAACAGCACAACATCATCAGAGATATCTAATTAGAAATGCCTTAGTATAGATCTATATTACAAACTATCAATAATTAGCCGAAGAAAGTAGGGGCTGTGGAAAGACAAGAGTGTATGAGAGAAATAGCCGAGGAAACAAAATCTCTTTGTCGCTTTGTGTTTCTTGGCTATTTGTCTTATGCACTTGAGTCTTTGCACACTCCCTCATTCCTTTGGCTAATGATTGACAAGTATGTAATATAGTAAAGGCTTAGGCATTTGGCATTAGTTACCTATAAAGATATTGTGATATTTTTCCAACGAATCGTTAGATTTCATGAAATATTATGTATTTACTATTTGGTGAAACATTTTATTCTTGGCTCTCGTCTTCATTTTCAAGCAACGCTTTTCTCCTGGTAAATCTATAGCTGATGTTTTAAAGGGGAAGCTTCATTAAGCTGATAACTGTGGAAGGACGAGACATGTGATGCATATGCGAGCTTGGTGTTTATAAATCGTCGCTGACGTTTATCTATGCCATAAACGTAGAATTTTTTACCGAGGTCTAACATGATGTCTGATGACGGGCGCTAATCAGTAAATAATAGGAAATCAGCGTACACTGTTCGTATTCATTTGGCCTCAGTGTCATCGATTGGCTCATGGATCCTACGTCTACATTTTCATACTCACATTCATATTAAAAATGTTGCGGGGTTCAGTCAATAGATTTGTCATTCTTACATAAATTGTTACGTGTGGAATGTTTGGTGGACCGAGGTCCAATGGAGTGTTATTTAAGATAATTGGATCAGTGATCATCAAAGCATTGACTCTTTGACGCCTAGTGTCCTATATATCGCGGACACCTAAGAACAAAAGAGTCATTGAGAATACAAAATAATAGCAGAGAGACAAAGAACAAAAGAAAAAAAAAATCCATGCGTTAAAGTGTTAAGACATAGGCGCATATCCCTAGAATCTCTGTCCAGCTGTTGCATTTCCCACAAGAAAGGCACATGTTTAACCACATTTTAGGTACGTCTTCATTCCCAGGCCGGGCAGTATTAAGAATGTCGTGTGGACCTCAGAAAGCGGTGCCCGCGTGTTCCGTCTCACTGAGATATTTTAACATCTGCCATGCTGTCGACGACTTTGAATGATTAAGATTTCAAAGTTGACGACATTATGATTGTTTCAGAGATAAAAATGAATGTAAAAGTCGGTATAAGTGTCGAAACATATAATCTTGTAAACTCTCTAGTTGACTTAGTTTATTTTATATATCGGAAACAATCTCCCTCCGTCATTAAGATTCACTGACGAAAACAAAGAAATGGCATCAGTGAATTCAATGGTACTCTAGTTACTTTAGAGTTCACTGCGTTGCATGCATAGTCGTTAAGAACTGAGTCTGAAGTCATGATTTTTATTTTAAAATGTGCTGTATAGATGATGTTACACTATATTAATGTGAAAAATATGAATACGAATGAAATTTGATGAATATTGAGGGGTCTCGGTGTGAAGAAAAATCCAGGGAAGGGCAGTCATTCTGCCTTTGATTGAAAATTAGTTATTCTATTCACTTAGTCTGTATTCCATTCTCCAGATGACAAGAAATGTTCAGCTGTGAAACCAGAGTTAAGAACGGATTGTGGATGGGGTGGTATCAACCGCAAGAAGTGTCAGCAGCTTGGATGTTGTCATGACGATTCCATACCAGGCTCCTTTTATTGTTTCTGTCCAGCCAGTAAGTTTTGCTGAGTAATTTTTCAAATGTTTACAGGTCGTTACGATTTAAGTGGTAAGTCAGATTAAGTTCAAAAAATTGTTTAAGTAACTTTTTATGCGTTGATTGTGATTCATAATTCCATGCCATTTTACCAGACGACAGGTGTTGCATGTTTCGTGGATGTCTGCTTGACAGTGTCGCAGCCATGGGTGGCGATGGTAAGAGGAATAACATGTTTCTCCAGGTGATGCGACAGTTCATGTCCGCAAGAATATTGTACACTCCGGATAATGAACATACACGTAACATTATACGCAAGGTGAGGGTGAAATATTGGAGTAGCGAGAACAGTTAAAGGATAGAATTAGATCTAACTTGGGGAGCGTCCCACTTACCAAGTATTGAATAGCATGGGTTTACGAAGTGTCCTGCCGTATCTTCCACTTTGATACAGTTTTTTCTCACAATTTGGAGGAAAATAGATGTTACTCGTAACATTCATTTGAAGTCAAATGCAATGGTTTTTGTCCTACTTCGGTTTGAAGCTTAAATAACTTGAGATTTCCATGTCTTGTCGTTATAGAGGTATTAGAATCACGAATCAGAAATATGTGACATAAATCCAGTGAGCAGTAAACTTGAAACATGCACTCAAGATTCTAGTTCATTTTCACTCACAGACGTGTGATATATGGTCGAAAACCTGAATAAATACTTAGAGGGTGCGTAACGCAGAAACGAGGCTCACCAATGCACGGTCCAAATTTCTGATTTTCTTCATTGCGCTGACTCAATACCAAACAAATGACTTTTTGAGAGTGTAATTTCATAAATGCAAGTCATGTTCACAAAAGGAAAAAAAATGAAATTTGTTTCCATAGAACGCAGCATTCAACTACCGTTGACAATTTCCAACTTTTTCCCCTGAATTTTCCTTGAATCAGTCGTTGTTCCTCTATGTTAGGAATATGATGGGTGTGACTCGTGTTGTGTTAACAATAGAATTTCCTTTTTTTTATTTTTCTCCTCCTTCAGATCTCTCTTGCTTTTGTGTAGTTGTCTCATATAGTGAATGTACTTTGAATAAAACTTTTATCACTCTAGCTAAACACTCTTTTTAGATGCTTGTGAGGAACGGTGGCCATACCATATTGAATAATATACCATTCTCCCGGGAGGGAGTCTAAGAAAATTCAGGGATGCTTACCCCCAAACATCCAACCATGGATTCTCAGATGCTGCTACGGGAAACGTTAATTGCTGTTTGATTTACGGGAATATGGCTTGTTTCCCCTCATTCTCTCTTCAATATAATTTACCGCAAAGCTTCATAAGGTGATAATGAATGTTTTAACTTTACTCTTCAGGCCAACTTCACTTTCACTCAGATGGGATACGTCTGGGAGCAGTTACGCAATATATCAAAGCGTTGGGCTTACGACACACCTCAAGTGAACATGAGGGATTTACCAAACTTGGTAGGTGTTTTTTCTCTCAGAGTTATGTAGCTGAAAAAGTGAGCAATCATGACTGACGGGACTTAAGGTCATAATACGGGACGATTTTTGACAGCGATTTTTAGCAAAACATTTGCCGCGACAAAATTTTGTTAGAAATCATTGCAAAAAGCATGTTACACGGATCAAAATTTTATGGGACATTTGTTACGTCAATTATCGTCGTTAAAAATCGTCCCATGTCACGTCACGTTTAGGACCAATTTACACAATATGATTGTGGTATAGGGTTCTCCATACTGGGGTATGTGATTTTCTCGCAGTGGTAGAAGTCCGGCTTTCGATTCGGTCGCTAATGTAGTGACACGTCCGGAAAATTTTGGTGAGTTTTTTGGTTACATTAGAACTAACAATCGTATAAGACAATCGTATCATGTAACTGGCCCCCTACACTGCAAACGACCCTGGTAAGTCTTCCAGTTGGCTGAGTTGTAAACGACCGTTTGCACTGGTGAATCTTCTCAGGATTTTTGATACGATTTTTCCACTAATATCGTCTGATTCAAATAACTTTTTGAGTACTTTAAGTTGCCGTCTTCTCTTTGTACTGTTTTTTAGCTTGCTGGTTTGCGGTTCACATCGTTTTCTTAAACCAAAGACATGATGATGTGACTGCTCGGGAGCCCCCCCTCCCCCCCCCCCCAAAAAAAAAAAAAAAATCTTGGCATCTAGTGAAGGTTTCATAACAAAATTTCAGTTAAACTGGAGGTGATTGAAAATATCATGTTGAAGTCGTTATTGGTTTACACACACGATCGGCAATCGTCGGTAAAAACGCAAGAAACTTGCTGTAAAAGAACTTGAATATAGTGCAATCAGCTCATAGTGACTCGATAAGTTCTGTGTAGCTATGTCTTTGCCTGAATCGAAAATCACCAGTCGAAAGTTTCGTGTTGGTTTTTATTATAAAATAGGAAAGTATAGGTGAAGCATGAATATGTCGATTGCATTCAGGTTTTTCAGTAAAAAAGCATCGCAACGTCACTCCTTGAAACCTGCGCTTGTTTCGTTTTAAATTCGCATACTCAGGAAACATTTACATTCAATTTTCCTTTAGGGTTTACTACAGATGCTTTCTGCGGCAAATGTTTTCCAGATGAATAACGGAGCCTCTGAATTCACGAAACAACTACAGACTTACGCACGACTTATTGCAGAATTTGGAGATTGCCTCTCTTTTGATTATTTTAAACCCGTCAAGACTGAAAGATTAGTAGAAAAGATGGCAATGGAAGAATCTGCTTTTCCGCCCATCGCAAGTATGTACACAGACCGGTTAATCGTCGGGTAACTGGAGAATAAGCCCAACGGATTTGAGCTCCGGGGCCTGCTTAAGTCCAGCGTTGTACAACATTGCCTAACATCTATTGGTCCAACTATGTTTATTGGATAAAAGTTTAATTTCGGTCAACATTTTCCCCCACAAATGATGAGGTGCAACAAATGTCGGAACGGGCAGCCACTTTTGCAAAAGTACGACCCAACAATGTTTGCCAATATTGTGCAACAATGTTTGAACGTTCCCCGGCTTAAATGCTAGCAAGTGAACAGCACAATACGTACTGTCGACTACCGTAGTCAAACGTTATTAGCTGAATTGCGACTAATTCGCCTAATATACCGCTACTCGTTAAATGTAATTTAATATAGGACGAAACACCGAGCTATTTGGATTTTCAAAACTGTTCACTTGCTTGATTTTATCCGTCTGATAAGCCGCACGGGCTTTGAACAAATGGCTCCTGGTTATTAAGGATCATTTACTCGTGCGGAAATATGCCTTAAAGCCCCGTGTTACCTTAATTTGACCCCGTTTACATTCATAAAGTAAAATAATGTCGCCATGCAACATTGCATTATTTTAAACTTTTTCCTGTTCCGAGGCGCTTTATCTTAACTCGTAAAATCGGATGGCGTTTGCTGGAGTAAAATTACATGGTGGGCATTAGAACAGCAAAGGGTTTAACCAAAGCCAACTCTAAGAAAATCCTGTCAAAGACGCGAGTGTTTAAATGCTTAAATAAGAAGTGAGAAAATATTCGTTTAAGTAAAGTGCCTTTATTTATGGTGAATAACTCTATCAGCTACCGAAGCTGTTCTCTCTAGAGGTCCAGTAAGGGCCAACTGGAGTACCCGGATGCTTGTTGGAGTCAAACTGGACAACATTCTCCACACATGTGAACAAGGTAACTTTACTTAGATAACTGCACGAGGCCGCAATCAAACCCTTGCCAGTGTGATGAGAGACATGTGCACTGTGCCACCAGCCACCCACTGTAATGAAGAAATTTTTGATTCAATTCCCATCGGCCTGACTGGAGGTGTTCACGAATTGATATGTCCATAACGCAGTTACAATTTATAAACGACGTTCGAGACGTCGGCTTGTGTCAATTCTACAAATGTGAATGAATTTCGGGTAAAACTTTATGAGATCTTCATTCCGTCGTACGAACTTGGTGGCAATTCATTACTCAATGATGGTTCGCCGTAGTCCAAAGGGTAGCCTTATTTCTCGTCCTCCCCTTCCACGTCGGCTAAACTATACTATTAATATTTTACGGCCATACTATGAAGGGAAATCTCGATCTTAGCTCATACGTTCAATTTACTACAGGTTTGGTTTTCAATAATATTCCTGATGACTCTCAGGATTTTCCAACTTATGTTGAATATAAGATTCGCCAAGACATCGACCTTGTTCGTACTACCAGGGCACTTCGACGACGGTTAGTATGTTCTTGTGAGGATTGTAGACTGTATATTGTATATCACCAAGCGTTTCGCCGCAGTACAGATTATCGCAGGTTTTGGGGAGCGCCCATCATTCCATCGTTGAAAACATGTCTTGGGGTTTTTTATTCAGAGATATCTTTATATTGCATATAAGCGTGCGTAGGACGCGTTTTATTTTATAAAACTCAATGCCAACGTGGACTATGTTTTTATTTTGTGAATAGGATAAAACAAATTGAAGCCGGTAAATCATCTTTTTCTTTCGTAGGACAAGTTGCAACTGTGGTGAACTTTAATAAAAATGTGCTGTGTGAATTTATACGTGCAAAAGTGTGTTTAAAGATAATACAGAGATATCTATTACCAAAACCTGTGGCAGGAATTTGAGAACGGAGTGCGGGGAAACGCGCCAAAAAACGCATCAACGATCACGATTCACACGTGATTAAATAAGTGAAAATTTTTAGTTATTAGTGTAACTGACCAAAGAAAACGTGATTGCGGACGCAGAACTGAAAGCATTGACAAGCCTCTGATTTTGCGGTGAACCCCCCTCAGAGTAGATGGTCGCTCACGAGTTACAGGTTTCAAGATTCCCAGTGTCAATTTTATTTTATTGTATTTATTCATTCGTTTGTTTGTTTGTTTGTTTGTTTATTTATTTATTTATTTATTTATTTATTTATTTTGTTAATTCTTGTATTTTTAGGTATTGGAGGCCGGGTCCTGAAAATTTTGTGTACAGATTATCGTATGCACTTTTTGGCTTTGTGTTTCTGCAAGATATGGTTGATCGTGGAGTTACAGAGATTTTGACAAATGAAACGATAGAGGAGCCGGGACTTTTTATCCAAATGATGCCTTATCCTTGCTATATATATGATCGGTAGGTGAAACGTTATGAAGACCTTACTAGAAATATTGAGACAATTAGTTCCTTAGAAGGCATACACTGTGGGGATTGCGACACCCTGACTTTCTTGGAAGTCTGTAGCCTAGTGCCCTGACATAGTAATAAGGGCCAGGTACCAGCCAGCGAATGCGTTCATCTGAGGTTAAGAGAAATCTCTGCCGCACGTGGATTTGCTTCGAATGAAACTGAGAAATCAGGTCAGGATTCTTACCGGCTCAATCGTCTGCTGCCTGACTCTGTAGGTCAAGATACTAGGCTTTGTAGATCTGTCCGTGAAGCTTGATTTCCACTAGGCGCGATATTCCGCGCTTATAAAATTGTTTCTTTGTTTTTTCTAATTAATTCCATATAAAAGCTCATAAGACAAAAAGAAAATTTCGTCCGCACGGAAAATTCAGCCAAGCGGAAATCAATCCTATAACAGTGAGTTGTTAGGGAGAACCTTTACTGGTGAATAAAACATCGTGAAAACTTGTTTGTCGGTAAAACAGGCAAGGTTGGTCAGTAATAGACACTGCAGGCTGCGACACCCCTTCACTTCATTCAAAAATGGTAACGTTATACCACTGCAATTCTTGAATGCTGTAGTATTGATGGTAGGACAAAGAAAGTTGTGGTCGTCGCTTGCAGTCATTTTTGAACCTCTCGCTGACACTTGCGAGGAATCAACGAAGTATTCATTAATCGAGTGTGCCCTACTTTACTGTTTTTTCGGGGTTTTTTAGGTTTGTCTACACGATTTCGAATTCAATGCCATTGTTCATGACTCTGGCTTGGATTTACACTGTAGGAATGATAATTAAAACGATTGTGCACGAGAAGGAAACGCGATTAAAGGAAGTCATGAAGGTAACGTAATAGTTGGTTCGCCTTGCTATAATGTACTACACTTTATCAAACACTAGAGTTCGATCAGTTGTTTCACTGGCTGTTCAGGCTGGTTAAAAGTCTTACTGTCAATCAGTTTGAGAAGCCTTTCTTTCATTTTAAGGCTATTTTTCGCCTTTATCTTTTGCAGGTGATGGGCTTAACAAATGCTGTCCACTGGTTAGCTTGGTTTATCACGAGTTTTGTTATGATGATGTTGACAACTGCTCTCCTTGTGTGCGTCTTGAAATTTGGGGAAATCCTACATCACAGCGATCCACTGGTGGTTTTCGTCTTCATGACGGTGTTTACCATCTCAACCATCATGTTTTGCTTCTTAATCAGTGTATTCTTCTCGCGTGCCAACGTAGCCGCAGCTTGTGGTGGTCTTATCTACCTTACGACCTACCTACCATACGTTATTCTTACTATATTCGAGGAGCACGTGACTAGAACACATCTTGTTGTCAGTGTAAGTGTAGACAACTTTCAGTCGATCCATTGAGATTTGGAAGACATAGGTCCCGTGGCCGAGGTGGTAATCACATACCAAGGCAGCTAACGGGATGGTTTAAAGCGCCCTTAGCATGGTTACCAAATGGTGGTATTGAACCTCACATATTCAACTGAAGTGTTGGCATAATGATGTCAGTGATAATGAACATGATAGCGGTAACGATGGCGATGATGACTATGGCCATGATAATAACACTGATGATGAGTAGGGTGGGAACGGTGGCGATGATAATTATGACAACGATGAGGATGAGAATAAGCATGAGCATGAGAATGACAGTGAAAGTAGCGATTACTATGGCTATGATAGTGATAGTGAGAATGACAGTGACAATAATGATTACTATGATTATGACAACAATAATCACAATAACAATGATAACGACAGTGATATCGACAGTGATAATGACAGTGATGATGATAATAACAATAACAATGACTATGGCAATGACTGTGAGTGTGACAATAATGTTGGCATTGTCAGATACCATGGTGTTCCGGTGACAAGATGAAACATCACTGATTTGATTTTATAAGATGAAGCCGTCTCTCATTAATATTTCTATCAAGTTTGAAAGTATGACCACAAAAGTTTAACTGCTCCATGTCTGATAAAGTTCTCATCTCTACTAAAACTTTGGTTGTCATTGGCGACATCAATGACATCATTATGACCTCATGTATCGTTAAAATATCAGCTGAAACTTCCACTAATATATGTCAATGAAACAAATCATAGCGTTCCTTCCAAATTTTGACAAATTGGTGCGTGAGTTAAAGCTAACGAGTTGAGGTTCCTTGGTTTCATAGCAAAAACATGTAACGTCATGGCTTAATCATTAACAATTGACTCAACTGATATTTTTCTTAAAAGCGTACTGTTAGCTTTAAAAATTATGGCCTTTCATTCATGCTCTGCCAAGGGCCATTTTAACGATATTTTCCAGTGTCTGAAATTAATGAAATTACAGAGATAAATCCTTTTAGTTTCTTGGAAATAAATTTTTCCATTTGGTATCTGCCATCTTGAGTCTCTTTACACTTATTTCCGTAAATAATCTGAAAAACGAAACAAGTCGATTCCAGTCGTTTAAGTTACATGTGGAAGAATGTTTTACAATAGAAGCATATGACGCAATAAATTATGAAGGGAAATGGAAAGATCAAAGTTGTTGAAACCGGGACAGTAACGTGAAAATAATCCCAGTTCAATTTTGGTAAAAGTAGTAAAGTTTGGTGGCCTTAGTTCATAACGGTTATATTTGGAGCGGGCCTCAGAAGATCACCTCTGGTTTGAGTAGGGTAAAATCAAGCAGTCGTCAAATGTCAGGAAATGTGAATTTTCAAAGTCTGAAGAAGTTCATTTCCTACATTCTGATAACACAAAACGAGAATGCTTACTAGGCTTCAGATAAGATAGGAAGGCCTTTTTGCCTGTATCTCTTACGTTATGTGAGTTCTCTGGAATTTTGCTTTCGCTAAATTTCTTGATAAATTTATGTTTATTATTATGGAATATAACAGATTTAGGTGAAAATGAGCTAGTAGAAAATGAATTTAATGTGTTGATTTTCATTTATTTTTTGATAGTATGGCACATTTACCATGTAGTTTCTCCTCTAGACCCACTGTGTTGACGTATAACATAAGGAATAAATCACCTAGTACTTATGTTTTTTCCAAAACCTAAAATATCGGCAGTATATCATCAAGTGCTTAATCCTTCTCCAGAACCTAAAATGAGAGAGGTTGAATTCTCCTTAGCTCTTTCTTCAGTGCAACCGTTATGATGAAATCAATGACAGTAAAAATATGAAACACTTCATTATTAACCTGTTTGCGTAATGAATATAAAGTGCTAAAATATCCAGTATTTACTCAACCCTGTCCATATGTTTTGACGTCTGTATTTTTTGTTTGATTCGATTTTTACAGAGTTTCTTGTCTCCCACTGCATTTGGAATAGCATGTAAGTACTTCGCTCATTTTGAGGAGCAAGGTGTTGGGGCACAGTGGTACAACTTGAATTCTAGTCCAATGGTCGGTGACGAATTTAGCGTTGGTGGTGCCATGTTTATGTTAATTGTTGATGCAGTCGTCTATGGATTGTTAACTTGGTATATTGAAGCAGTTTTCCCAGGTATGTGGCTTTGTATGTGTATGGTATTTGCTGGTGTGTGGCTGCGAAACTACCCCAGAAATATTGCATGATAATAGCCATTACATTGATTCTTGGTTCGATCTACTCGTATAACTTCTAGTAGAAAATGAGCTACATCACTGGACCTCAACTATCGTCGAGCCACTAACATTTTTGCTCATATCTCGCTAAGTTAGGTATGATTAGGATTAGGGTATATTTATGAAAACTTTGCGAGACACTAATCTACTACCTTTGGCAAATTTAGGACGTGCGTCCTGGTATTAGAATACTCTAGATCAGTGGTTCCCAACCTCGGGTCCGCAAAAAATTTTTGGCGGAACCCCGGCGGACCCCTTAGTCTCGGCGGACCACCAAAAATTTTTTGCGGACCCCAGGTTGGGAACCACTGCTCTAGATGAACCTTAGTTGTATCTTGGTAGTCTGTTCCAGAAAAGGTATTGGCGGAATGGGTTTTTGCTTTTTCTACTTTGATACACACAGACCATCGGACAAACCGTAACGAAATAACTCAAAAAGAGAGAATATTTTGATTTCGTATTCTGTAATGAGAATAGTCAGATTGTCCCAAAAGAATATGCCCTTAATATATGCATATTGTTCTGTACGATGACAAGTCCTCATTAAGATTTCGTGCGGTACCTCGTAAATATTTTGGCGAGAGATGGGAACTACACCTAGTTTTGCCATCTAACTGCATTTAGCTTGGTAAACTCGACGAATAAAGGAGTATTGCCTTGGCTTTGTTTGTAAGGCTGAATGGCCATGTGCTAAAGGATAAATTTTAAATAATCACTAACAAATTATGAGCAAATTGCTTACCTAGTGCCAGTGAAAAATCGTTGTGCATGCATGTTTGAGAGAATTTAAAAAGCAGAAGTACTGCAGTGAGCGCTATATTTTAATTAGTATTCTCAATAGAAGTGAAAGATTTATTACTGTAAAGGAGCCAACTTTCGCCAGAAAACTGAACCATCAATTAACTGTTTGCGAGTTGGAATTTAGGGCCAAATTGGGCTTCAATATCCTGGTCTGGCTAACGCCGGACGATTTTACTTGTGAAGGGGAAGACGTGTCCATAGGGAAAGAGTTAATGAATCTCACAACAAATGCAAAATCCTTCCTGATATTCCCTGTCGCTGAGATTTCGACTTGAGAAAACTAAAAGGAAAAATGTTTGCCCGCGGCAAGGGGCTCGAAAGGTGTTGTATATTCATTCATATGGACACTTCCACCGTGCACGTTGTTACCAACTATTTGCCCTCGTCCTTGTTGCCGTCCTTGCCCCCCTCCCCCCTTAGATCCACTCATGTAGCTCTAAGATCAAGGCCTTCTTTGGTGATCACTTTCACGGGTTTTAATTACATTTTTTTCCCTCAAAATCTGCAGGTGATTATGGTGTCCCCAAACCATGGTATTTCCCCTTTTTGAAATCGTACTGGTGTTCTTCCAAATCCAGAAAGTCGAACGGAGTGAGGCCCTCTGAATCAGCTGCAGAGAACAGGAACCGCATTCAACCTTACAGAAGACTGGGCGAACAGGTAAAATTAATTTTTGCAACTGGCATATTTTTGCCCTTTACTTATAGCTGATCTAACAAGTAGAGTAAGATGCTGTTTGTATGCTCATGGGTTGTCATGGAGTAAGGCTGTCAGTTTACGTTTAATTTTGTATCCGTTTAAACGGATGTTTCATAAACGTTTAAACGTTTGTTTCCAACTAGCAATTACCTCCTGGGGGTTAAAGACCGGAAGTGGCAAGGATGTAAAAGCGCAAAATTAGGCACGAAATTTTGAAGCAAAGCAAAGTTAACTTTTTTGTCAATATACAAGGAACATTAAATAACTTCACAATTTAGCATTTTTATTCAAAAAAATTCAACATGTTTACGTTATCTGGCAGCAAGCAACTTCGCTTGTGATTTACAATATTGCCAGCCGTCGAATACGCTCTCTCCGACGGAACAGACGTGGCAGGTATTGCGAGGTATTTCTGCGCTACTTTTGAAATTGCTGGGAAACGGGAAGCATTTTCTTTCCACCACTGCAGAGGGTCGGTTCCGTTGTCCGCTTGAGCAGTTTGCAAGTACGCCGCGAACTCGTTGACAGAGTCCTTAGTTGTGTCTACATTTTCGCTCGCAGTATTTCTCCAAGAACCTGCAAGCAAAAAGTCCATTCCGGGTGCAGGTTTGGACTTTTTTGCAACTGGCCCTTCTTTGACAATCACTGGTGTGATTTGTTTTATTTCTTCCCTGATGGCTTCGAAGGGAGCTGCTCTGCTTTCTTGGTCGTCAGTGCCCGTCAGTGCATCATCAGTGCAGAACCTGCGCTTCAGATCGGAGGTTGTTTTTTTAAACGACACAATAGATGGTAAGATGCTATATCGCGCAATAGCTTTAACCGATTTTAACCTGCGTCTATTTTTTATGTACCGGCACGTCTGTGACGCAGACTAAACAGTTCTATATCGCAGCAAAAGAGGCTAGCATTTACTGATGGTTTCACACTATTCTTGCTGGTAGATTACTGAAATACTGAGCGTTCTAAAGTTAAACGGTTAAACGTTTAGTCATTCACTAAACGGATACTGATCTTTCTAAACGTTTAACTGTGACAGCCTTATCATGGAGCAAAGTTATTGTCCTTATATGAAGGACACTGTCAATTGCTTTCATTGTGTCACAAGAACTAAATTCAAACGATTGTTGGCTCTCCAAACGATTGTAAAACCAAGGGCCAAAAATTACATGCATTGTGTCGTACATATGATAGACGGTATTCGTGAGTGCTGCCTTACTAGATATTCTTTTATATGTATATCAATAAGCCTCTCTGGGGTCATGGAGAGCAACAGTTCATTTCAACTTCTGACGTAACCACGAGGCCAGGGACGGGTATAATTAATATGCCCCGTAAAAGAGCATTAAATAATACGCTATTTAATAATCAGATCTATAACCTATCATAAATGGAGAAAGTTGATGTGAGAGGGATGATAAGAAAGGTGAGAATTTTACAGATTGGCTACTAGCTGATCGAATACAATGATTGTTAATAATGTCCTTGATGACAGAGAAGTTATGGTATAAAAGGGTACACTTCCCTTCTGACCATGTGGAAGGGGCCTAAGCTCTGCGTCTTCCCTTTTCTAGACCATTAAATAAGATCTCAACATACTTAGCTCTAAGTCTAAGCGTAATCCGAACATAGTTAAAAATTTAGAAGTAAAATAAAAAATGGAGAATGTAGCCCTATGCGTGACAGAAGTGTCTTTTTATATATGATGATTATATACGACTTAGAGGTCTTAAGAGGTCTTTTGATCCGTAGAACCCCTGCGCAATGGGGTTCGAACTAAATCGTTGTGAGTCAAGCTCGACCTTTACCCGGTGATCACGATAGTGTCTCTTTCCACTGCCATACAAAAAAACTAATGAACACGGGACGTCGCGTCAATTGTCATTGATAATTCAAAAGAAAAATATATTATATGGAATTAATTATGTCCCGAGTTTAATTTTACTGTTTTTTTCATTTAAATCTGTCTGTTGACCTCTCATGCGTGAAGGAGAGTTCTGACAGGGAAAAATGGCAGTGATCGACCTTTTTGGAGATAAACAAGGTTAAGTGGTTATTAGGAATCGATTTGAAAGGTCACTTCTGCCATAGCAATCTGCCTATCACTTTTCTCAATTACATTTTTGATACGAAAAATGATTAACTCTTGTCACAATACGTTTCACTGTCCTCAGAAAGATTTATGTAAAGTTTTTGATGATCGAACATGCTTTCTTCAACCTTTTAAGAAGCTATATAGATCCACCTTAAAGTTGTACTTTATCTGTAATGTTTGAATTGCCAATTTTTAATGGCGACCGCTTTTCAAGTTTTGCAACCTTCATTTCAACAAATTTAGAGATTATTCTTTACATGATAATTAATTTTCTGGACACTTTTGAGATTATATGTAAAGATGGCGGTTTCTTTTTTACTGTTTTAGCGTATCTACATGTATAAGTAAATGAATATTTGTATGTAATATTTAAAAAACGAACTAGAGTGCTTTATCAGATTTAAAACACGAGGCGATAGCCTATATTTGCACATATGTATGTGTATGTGTATATGTATATGTATTTGTACGTGTATGTGTGTATGCATATGTATGGATATGTATATATATGTATATAAATATACATTTACGTATTTTAACATCTAATAGAAATGGCTGGCGTCGACTGTTTTATTTAGTTAATCAATCATGGATTCTCAATCTATATTGTTTCAGCCCTCCTAAAAGTTACTTCAAGTTCACGTTTTTTAGTAAAAGCCAAATGAGTATTAAACAGCCACTAGTATAGAAGTTGTACCCTGCACTAGCAAACATTCACTAAATGTTTTATTTTGTTTTTTGATATCGTAAAGGAATTAGAAATGGAGACCGCTGACTTGGGGGAAACACCATCTGACCCGTCAGTGGCCGTGGAACAAGAACCCAGGCACTTGCCTTTAGGCGTTTCAATGAAGAACTTAGTCAAGGTAATTTTGTTACAAACGATCTACCGGCACGTTAAGAGATGGTACCTGTGTATAATATCTTTCTCCCTATGGAAATGCCACAGCGGTCTGGACGCGTTCACTTCCCTCCGCAGATTTAAAAGGAACACACGAAGGGGACATCGAGAACACACGTGATTCAGCAGTAGTTGGGATGAATTCAAATACCGCAGGGCGATCGGATATTAAAGTGATTAAGTATTACTTTTACGGCAAACAATTAACGTTAAATTCCTGTTTGTTGTCTAGCTGTTATGAATAAGGGAACTGTTGCACGTGAACGTAACCTGAGCTCTCTACAAATTTCAATCCTTCCAAATTATGTTGAAATTCTCCTTTGCAAACATTTAAAAGTCTGTTCAAACCAAATTAGCACTGAAACAGTGTAAGTTACTATTTAGACACATCAGCAATTGTTTGAACTGACCCGTCTTGCTATATTACAAAAGGTGTAGTATTTGCGAGGTTTCATGCAGACCGGAAAATATCTTCCTCTTTGTTTTGTGCAACATGTAAGTCATAATTCTGTGCAGTTTAAAATAGAATTGAGTTCTCACATTCATTGCAACGTGGAATATTGCACTTTAAAGTAAAAACGATGAAAGGCAAAGGTTGGAAATGGGAAAAAGCCGTGGTGAGCGGATAATTTTAGTATTGGCTTCTGCCGCTTGATATGAACGTGATGCTTATCCTCTCTAAATATGTCCAAAGCTGCCTGGCTTTCATGATTTTGAGATCTGCCAAAAAGAGCTTATTAATGCCGTCTTTCTGATTATGACATGAGACCTCAGGGTCTTGGTTGCTTGGAGTAGGATCTAACCCGATTCTTGTCAAGTGAGTAAAAACGCACTTAGACTATAACTATATTGGTACAACTCATGTGTCATGCGAATATATTCATTAGAAAAATCAAAGTATAACTCCTAAGGTTGTAATTCTGTGAGGCGTGAGTTACCTAGATTTATTTTTCATATATTATTTAGGTTTACAGCAACGGAAAAGTAGCGGTTGACGATTTAAGTTTAAATCTGTATGCCGGCCAAATTACTTCGTTTCTGGGGCACAATGGCGCAGGAAAGACCACGACCATGTCCCTCTTGACTGGAATATACCCACCAACTTCAGGCACGGCTTACATTGATGGGAAAGACATAAGAAGCAGTATGGACGACATTCGATATAGCCTTGGGATATGTCCCCAATATAACGTACTGTTCGATGATTTGACAGTAGAAGAACACTTGTGGTTTTACGCCCAGTTGAAAGGAATGAAGAAGAACCTTGTTCAAGACGAGATTGAAAAGTAAGATTATTGGGACACTGTAAACCAAGTGTTCGTTCACTGATATTACTTTTCCGCTTGTTGGTCAAATTTTAAAAAAATACTGGTTCAAAATAATGTAGAATAGAAGTCACAAATCGTTAACATATAGTGGAAGTATATAAAATATGATATAGAAATATTCGTGAAGCTCATATTCTCAGAAAATGTCCCTGCACCCCAGACAGGGCTCAAACCAGTTATTTGATGGCCAATTTTGTGCTCCGAGAAATATTCGCTTGCCCGTCCAGCTCCAAGTTTGAAAATACATTGATACTCAATCTGAATCAATGATTAAATTCTGAATTGTTGTCAAACTGAGACTGCTGCGTAGGCAGCTGGAAGTCCATCGGTCGAACTGGCACACATTTGAAATATTCACTCTACATCAACCTCGTACTCAGAGAATTTTGCATTCTCGTCCTAACGTCGAGAAAATGGCCATGATGTTGGATGGCCGATTCTATGACTTAAATCGCCCATTTCAAACATCAATTAATTTGCTCGTTGTGTAATTTATTTGTTTAAATCTGGTTGTTTTCCCTCCATTACATTTCGCCGTAAATTCGGTCCAAAGTTTTGTTCAAATCAAGATCCCACTTTGAAATTTTGTTAAAGATATTTAAAAACGGTAACAGTAGATGTATGGTAAACTGAGGTAGCTAGTAGCTTTTGAAACAAATGTTTAACGTGAGCTAGCTTGCAAATTTACAACGAAAGAAATGACCAGTGAGGAAGCATAAATTATCGTATTAAAACGCTCCGAAATTCTGGTTGAAAGGTGACCGGCCGAAGCCAGGGCTGTTCTGCCAGGAAGGAGGTTAACATTCAGTCTAAGTATCAGTAGAGCTCATTGGTTTGACCGTAATCAGAGAGTTACGGGTTCGATCCCCGTTTGGAGTTCAGATACGTTTCTCGACGATTTGAGCTTGACATGGTTTTCATACAGTCCAAAATCACAAAATTCACTATAGTTTCAATTCCAACCATATTTAGCGTAGCATTTGCAGCGGGTGATTGCAAATCAGTTCATGGATGAATATCTCCGCTGCTGGCTAAAAGATCCAAAGAAAATCAGCAGGGTACACCAAATGATTTTGACATTAAGGAGCTTTTGGTCTTCCGTTTTTCTGTACGAATATTTCTTAAGTTCCGATCAAACGAGAATTAATGGTGTTTTGACTCTTATTGCTCGAGGTCGAACTATGTCGACAGTAGACGGTTTACATGTTCAACTTTCATCGATTCTGATGCAACTCTAATGTGCGGTCAAACTAGCCAAACCTATTGTTACTCTTGTCGAGGTTTGAACCCATTCAAAGGTGATTAAAGTGTATTGAATTGCGTGCATGACAGCACGAGTTGCAACTCTCCTCAGCTCTGGTCGACTGATCATATTCGATTGATCAGGGCTGTTCAGAGTATGAGCTACATTATCAAGTACTGTTTGTGAATCCAGTGAATCTTATTTTGAATTATTTTCTTTATCCGTTTATTTTTCCCATTTCCGGCATTTGTGTAAATTAAGGTAGTTTTCTTATTTTGTTCATTCACAAGGTATCATGGTATTGTATGTGAGCGATAATAGTCCTGTCATTTGGTCGTATCATGTTGTAAAAATTATGTCAAATTTTTTGTCTATTTACCTTTTTTAAATAGATTCCTCGCCGAATCAGGACTCCTTTCTAAACGAAAAGAAAAATCTAAGTATTTATCTGGAGGAATGAAGAGAAAGTTATCGGTTTCCATGGCGTTTGTTGCTGGTTCTAAGACCGTGATCCTCGATGAACCGACTGCGGGAGTCGACCCGTACGCACGGAGAGCTATTTGGGATTTACTATTGCAGTACAAACCAGGTAAAGAACTCGAGTCCCTGTGCGTCGTATTTTCGAAATCTTTTATTTTTTCACAAGATAAAGTTGTAAATGAGCTTATAAAAATATTCGGAAAAAACCTCCTCAAAAATACAGTTGAGTTTCAGAAAACAAAAGTAAAACATCGTGAACAAAAGAAAATTGCCACGATTGATCATCAGGAATTATCGTTTCACCAACGGTCTTTTCTCGTTTTAGGCCGCACAATCTTACTCTCCACTCATCACATGGACGAGGCTGATGTTTTAGGGGATCGTATTGCCATCATATCCCAAGGAAAACTGCGTTGTTGTGGCACGTCGCTATTTCTTAAGAGTCAATACGGAACCGGGTATTACCTTACCTTGGTGAAGAAAGAGCTTGCTAGAAATTTAAACGGGCAAACAACAGTGGATTTGTGCGGCACAAGGACACTTAATGACGTGGATTGTGAAAATCAAAGTGAGACATCTAACAGAAGTATTGACGAAGGTAACGTCTTTTCTGTTTAACAAGAAATATCGATTATTTTGCTCGTGTGCAGACCGTTCTAAACTTTCTCCATGATCACTTTCACGTGACCCGCTCATGGTCTAGTTCTTGTTCGGATTCTTAGGATTGACACTGCTTGGAAGAAATATTTTGAATCATGGTGCTGCACTTTGTCCTATAAATAGAATATAAAATTGTTAGTAGATTTTTATTTTTTCATTGATCATTTTAAAAAAGATGATGTCTTTACCTACAGTGGTATTATCAACGATGGTCCTTGTTAAATTATGAATAGTATGATGAGTATCCCTTTGTCACCTCTATGATGGCGATTGAAAAATACCAACGTTACTTTGCAGTGTCCTGTGCAGTTACGGAAGTACGGTTCGAAGAAAGCATAAAACATTCCTTGAGGCAATAGTCGTAGCTAAGGCTTTGTTTAGTTTTTAGTGCCCCGTCAACTTCACAAGCGCATCCATAATTCTGTTAAGTAGACTAGAGCAAGAATCATTTCTTTTATGACTTGACATACAAAACGAAGTAACGGCAAACAAGTTCTAATTTGCGCGTTGAAAACAAACGCTAGACTAAAAAGCTAGAGGGGCTAAAGGACGTTCTAATTGATGACAGGAAACTCCGGTGTTGTCATCATGCTATTCCGCGACGGCCTTCGTAGCTCAGTACAGTAGAGCACTCGAGTTCATTCTAACAGTCGTGAGTTTGATTGCTTTTTTGTAAACGATGTAATCTTGGTGGAATCCCACGCGTTTCACCCTCACACCACATCCAACTTGCCATTTTAAAAGAATAAGAATTCTTTTCTAAGGAATTGATCACCACGCGTTTCACAGTGAGTTGTGTCTGTCACTTGCCTCCTGTTTGATGTTAAAATTGCCCCTTAAAAACGAGTCGCTAGTTCTAGAGTATAAAAGGTGAACTAATAAGCCGATATTTCTATCAAATGGTAACATGTCCGAGAAGTCGTGGAAACGCGGAAAGGCATTAAAGCATATGAAATGAAAAATTGAAAAAAAATTGAAATTATAAGCCTGATGCACACGATACGGTTGTCGTATAAGATTGTACATTTTGACGTATGCGATTCAGTCGCAAAGGTGAGTGAATAGAAAGCAACCGCATTTGCTAGAGTGAAAAATATAATGCAACAATCGTTTATCGTGTTAATGGGCTCATAAAGCAACAACTATTATTGTTTTTCCGTATCTCACTTTCTTCTTGAGAAATTACAATATGTGTAATGCGTACAGTAAATGAGACAATGTGTGCCGAAAGTTAATTGATACAGCATTTTGACCAATTGAAAAATAAGATATTTCCCCAAGACTATTCAACGAAACTTCATACGTTGGTTCAGTTTATGACACCGAACAGCAGTGAGTCAAAATATTGTTCTTATGATAACGTATTGTCCCGCTGCGATAGATCAAGCTTTTCTATCTTTTCACGTGGTGTGTATGATAAAGGTGACATATCGAAGCTGCTGGAAACAAGAACAATGCCAGTGAGTAGGCCAGAAACAAAAGGATTACATTTTATTGGATAGAAATATCTGAACGTTTATACAACAGTGTTTTGACATTGATGGTGTCATCAACTAAATCAGTGTATAAATTTTTATGTGATTTTGATCAATAATTTTGGAGATATAAATTGTTATCAATTGGTCAAAATATTCTGTCGACTTAATGACGTTGCGCGTCATCCCATTCATACCAAATAAATCGAAACGTCTCAGCAACAATTTGAGGGAATTCTTTCAAGTAAGACAGAATTAATTTCCCTTTTATTCATACTTTCAAGAAACTGTTTTTTCATGTTTCTCGAACAGGTGTTAGTCTTGGAGATTCGTCATCTGAAATTAGCGAAAATGCGACAGAAAGTGATACCCATACATCCCAGTCGTCCCTTACCTCATTCATCAAATCTTACGTTGCGCAGGCGCAACTGGTTGAAAGTGTCGGTACCGAGATGACGTACGTCTTGCCAACTGGAGAATCACATGGGAATAAGTTCGAAAACCTGTTTGATGCCCTCAGCCAAAATCTTGACAAATTCAATATCAGCAGCTTTGGTGTATCTGATACGACCCTAGAAGAGGTTAGTATATGACGGAAAATAATCTATATCTTCTTGGGAGTAAATGCTCTACTTTGCTTGTTCTGTGTGAGATACAAATCAACTTACTTTAACTTCGACTGTGGCTGAATCACGCAGAATACGAGTCCTGTCTCTTGCACTTCTCAGTGTGCCGTATCATGTAATTGATTAAAGTGACAGTTACAGTGTACACCTATTCGAAGAATTCTGTATGAAAAAATCAAACGCTCTTTCGACTGTCCAGATTTAGACAGTCGGACTGACATCATTCCCGATGTTACAATTGCCAGCTTCTTCAGGTTTCTTATGATATTTGAAAGTAAATTTGCTTATATTGTGGTTGGCGAGAACTTTACGAAAAGAGAAGCGACTGAAACCCCATATTTGTGCCTTTCGTTGACCTCAGATCGTATCCAGTTTACGTTTTGATATAAGCCTCTGATATGAATGACTAGTGCAAATTTGCTAATTAGATATTGCACAACCTGTACCACCTGTTAGATTCCCTTGCAGTTTCCGATGGAAAAGTAAAGCTTTTCACAGTCAAAGTAACTTATGAGCCACCATACTTGTTAACACAAATGATCATTCTGATCGATATTTGAAAAAATGACTTTTTAATTTTGTTTTTGCATTCCTAGGTTTTTCTTAAGGTTGCCAATTCAGGGAGTATTGAAGAAGAAGGTGAGATCAAATGAAGCAACTAACTGAACCCCCCCCTGGGGTATAAAAAAGAGTTACTTGAGAAATGTAACACAATCTTTTTTTTTTCTTTTTGTCAGAGGAAGTCAAGTCCTCTTATCCTACCAAACGCCCAAGTTTCAGAAGCGAGAAAAGCAAGTATGAGCGCCTCAAATTTATATTTCAGAAAAAACAAAGGACGGTAGACCAGGGATTAATGGATGAATTTAATGATGCATCAGGTCTGTAAAGCCCATACTTTTGTGACGTTGTTTTTACTAACGTTATATATTGCTAGGTTTAGATCATCTGGGGGTGGAAAATTAATACTTCCTCATGGGTAAAACTGAAAGGTGACTATTACTAGTCTGTAAAATATTGCCAAACCTTAATGCCAGGTATAAAACAAACACCCACATGGAGTATATTGTCACCCAAAATATGAGTAAAAACAAGACAAAATTGAGAAGGTGATATTTCAACTATACTACTCATGCAGTCATTGTCAAATCTAGCAAGGGTTGACCAAAAACCATTACCAGCCGACAATTTAAGAGAATATGATAGAACAGCTAACCCGAAAATATCCATCTTGGAACTTTGTATTCAAGTAAACACAAGAAAAGACACAGTAATCGTGGTAATATTTCTAATATTAATGATTATTTAATTGTGAATCTGCAATTTAATGATCAAACAACATTTTATGGTTTACTTTAGTTAATGCCCGCTGGATTTTAACTCGTTTCAATCATGCGGTTACTTGATTAGAATTATTCTACTTATATGATGTGGTGTTGCGTGTACGTTTTAACCAGTCTTGTAAGAGTTACGTGGAAAGTAATTTATTAATCACAGATAGAATGTTTGAATGACCAAGCGATTGATCGACTGAAATATTGAATGACTGACAGATTGACTGGTTGGTTTGCGTTGAGTTCGATTGGGTTGGATTGGTTTCGTTTCAGTTCGGTTCGGTTGGGCTGGGTTGGGATTGGTGACCGACTAACTGACTGACTGACCAATTGATTGACTAACAGATTGACTAATTGACTGATTAATTGATTGACTGATTAATTGACTGACTAATTGACTGACTGACTAATTGACTGACTGACTAATTGACTGACTGACTAATTGACTGACTGATTGACTAAATGATATTACCTTTTCGTAGGATCAGTTATGATAGAGGAGGAATCAGACGAATCTGATGATGTTTTCGGCGTACCAAGAATTCAAAAGAAAGATACGGGATTAGCTCTAATCAAGAAACAGTTCTTTGCTTTGTTAAAGAAGCGTTTTCACCATGCGAAAAGAAACAGAAAGGGATTTATCTCACAAATAGTTCTTCCTGCTCTGTTTGTTTGCCTTGCAATGGTTGCATCAATGCTTCGTCCTCCGGTTGGACGAATTCCTTCTCTCAGACTCACCACAACTGACGCTATTCCTCAACCAAACTATGTATTCTTTGCGGATGCAAAAAATTCCTCAACTGGAGAAAGTCTCGCGGAGACTTTCGTTAATCCTCCTGGAATCGGTTAGTAGTAAGTCATTCAGATTATAACAATCATAAACTAATTGCAAGTTGTTAGTGCTGCTTTTTCACTGTTATAGTATGTTGAGCTGGAGAAATGATTCTGTCTACCTTGAATTTATTTTTATGAATTTGAGGGAATGCTTTGCATGTTTTTAACATTATCAATTTCTTACACAGCTAATTCAATAAAGGTTGTCCTTTGGAGACCTAAACCTTAAACATTGCGGGCGCAAGGTTTGTTGGGAAGTGCTTTTTTAAATTGTCCTTGGAATTCCTTTGATGTTGCTTGTTGCCTGTTTTTTTTGGGGGTTTTTTTGTACATTCCCAACAAAATTTGCGCCCTCAATGTTCAAGGTTTGGGTCTCCAAAGGACAACTTTTATTGAATTAGCTGTATTCTCACGATAATGACCAAACGAAGTATGCCAGTGGTATGTTTTCGAGGACAGGTTAACATCTAAAGACGAGATATATTTTTTTTTGGAACGACAATGCCGATTAAACGCATTACCATCTCAGTTCAGAACAATCCAACATGGATGTATAAAGTGTCCTAAGTTGGCACTAATCAGTTTGAGAAGTAATGTTTACCTTGTACGTGGTGATTGACTTTTTTTCCAGGAAGCTATTGCGTCCCTCGTAATTGTTCAAGGAAAAGGCTTCAGTTCCACGGTGGTTTTGGGTCTATTCCGCGAAGTGCTCCGAACTTTAAACAGTCGTGTTCATGTGCCACTGGAACGGCGATCTGTTCCGATAAATGCTGCAAGTACCCACCCCCTGAGGCCAAGTCTGACACTGGAGATGAAGTCTTGAACATCACTACTCGTGACTTTAACGACTATCTTCTACGGACCAACGAACGTTTTCGCAAGAAAAGGTAAAGTAATAGACAAAAACTTACATTCTAGGGATTTGCAGGATCCAGGTGTCTGTATCTCGTAAAATTCCCCAGTATATTTACCGCACAGGGCTGCGTTTGAACCATCCTTGGAAGCAGGAAAATTGTGGGGAAAAGTGTCTTTCGGTGCCGGTATACATGTATTACGGTTTATAATCAACGTGATTCTTTTAAAGTGACGATGCACAGTATGCATTGAAGACTTACACAAAAGGTCGCGAGTTCACGTTCTGTTCGTGTGAGTGGTATCGAGTGGTAGATCGCATGTGAGTCGAATAAACTCTTTGTCAGAAGTCGTATCTCGTATTTTGTGGTTCGAAATGTTCCAATTTCACGCAAGAAGTGAGAAACTCGTGAACTTATTAGAATTACAGCATGAATCAAATAAGTCAAATCGAGCTTTGCCAGAAACTAGAAAAACGTTTTCCTTTTGTCTATTGTAATTGTAAGGGTTTATGTAACCTCAATCTACTTCTGTCTATAGATACGGTGGTGTTACTTTTGGTCATGCAATGAAAGTCCCTCCAAATATTCGTGAAAATGATGATCCTAATATTCGACGGCTTTTTTCATTTGAGGGAATTAAGGTTTGTCATGGTTTTACACGACAAAGTATTTGCAAAACATTTTGTCGATATTTGTCTTTATCTTTTAGTGTCTCGTGCCTTGTTTTTACCTCCAGTGCATAGTTGACAGTCTTAAACTGTACATTACTCGTTGTTTTGGACGTAAAATATTTACCATAATTGTTTTCAGGCTTGGTACAATAACAAAGGCTTCCATGCAATTCCAACTTTCCTTAGTGTTGCTACAAATACGTTGCTACGTGAAAGAATTGCTTCCCAAGGGAAGGATCCCAGACGTTATGGTTAGTATTGCTCTGTAAACTCTGATAAATCATGAAAGATGTAGCTAATTGAAGTGCAGGAATTGTACCCTTAAGGTATCCTCCCGAACTTTTAAAGACTATTAAAAAGTAAACCTTTTTCATGAAGATTGCTGCCTATATGGAAGTGAAGACGACGAGTTAGGAATACGAAAAGAGAATAAACAGTTGAAAGAACTTAGGGATCTTAAGGGTCGTACCATTGGCGTTCGAAATTTACCCTTTTACTCACTTAATCCATGCTCCTGAACTAAAAAATGGTAATTTATTTTTTCTGTGGACGATATGTGGACGTTAATGAGTCTCATATCCTCGGACGATTACGGGTTGGATCCCATTCTGAGTCTCAGAAATCTTATTTCTGAGGTTATGAGCTTGACGAACGGTTTCATATGGTCCGTGATATCACAAGGCTCCCAAAAGCTCATTGTGTGTAACATTCATCTAAGTTCACAGTGTTGTGTAACGACAATTTTTACCACAGTATCTGAACTCTTTCAAGACGGTGATGACCCATTAATTGTTTACCCTGGCTGACGCTAAATGTCGATTCTTCCCATATTCTGAGAGGCATATAAAACAAAACATAATCCGAAGATCAGCATCTTGAGGAATCCAAGATATGGATTGAAACAAGACGAGAAATGAGTTTGTGATATTTCGATTTTATTACAAGATCATCGTCAGATTAACTAATTACAAATACGCAGTGTCTTATATAAGGTCTACAGTGACATCATACGGAAGGAATTCAGTTGCTGTCGGCTGAGATGTGAATTCCTCCCGTATGATGTCACTGTAGACCTTATATAAGACACTGCATATTTGTAATTAGTTAGTCTGACGATGATTTTGTAATAAAATCGAAATATCACAAACTCATTTCTCGTCTTGTTTCAATCCATATCTTGGATTTCTCAAGATGCTGATCTTCGGATTATGTTTTGTTTTATATTTTTTCAAATTGTCAGCTGGTATTGGTTTTTGGTCTGAGAGGCATTCAGTTTAGGTTTTTATCAATATCGGTTGCTAATCAATGTGGAGAAACTCTCCAGTTATTTTGGTTTTCAACATCTTTGTGTGGAATCTAGTTCCGTATGCAGTAACCTCGCAGGAGATTATGTCATACACTTGTTTTAAGCTTCCAGGTGTACAGTTATTTTATCCACCTTATATCGTTAGCTCAGTTTCTTTTGTCTTCAGGAGGTTAATAAATAACTTATCAAGCTTATTAAAAGATCCATGTACTTTTCTGACAAAATGTCGCCATTTTCATATGTTTGTCGTGCAATTCAAAGACTCCTTACTAAACTTTACGAACGATGATATAAGCAGACTGTATACCTTGGCCACGGGGATCAAGCGATATATCTAATATTCTCTAATCTTTGAGAATGGTGATTGTCTCAGTATCCCGAGGTAACTATGTATCCTGTCCCTCAGGTGACGTGCAGTTGAATGAGGTTTGATTCTCACGATTACCTTGTCTTTCATAGGCATAACGACCTACAATCATCCAATTAATCTTACTCGGGAAGAACTCTCCGATGCAACGCTGTAAGTCATAATGCTGGCTATTCTAATCATATTTGAAAAGTTGGCATGGACATTTATCATATGTTTTATTTTTTACAGCAAAAGTATGACAAGAACTGACCTTGTTATGGCAATATTTGTTATCTTTGCGCTCGCATTCGTCCCTGCAAGTTTTGTGGTGTTTCTTATTAATGAACGTGTATCTAAAGCAAAACATCTGCACATGGTTTGTGGAGTGAACCCTCTTATATACTGGACTTCCAACTTTGTATGGGATATGGTAGGTACTTATTAATTTGTCAAAATGCTTTTGAACTAGCGCGGTGTTGTTTGTTTTGGTATAGTGTGGTATATTGATGTATAGTATTGTATGGTATAGCATGGCATCGGGTGTTATGATATGGTGTAGCGAGGTATGTTTTTGGTGTCGTGTGGTATGTTGTGGATTAGTATGGTGTGATATGGTATGGCACGGCGTGATTTGCTATGGTACGGCATGGGTTGGTGCGGGTTGATATGTTGTTGTGTAAGGTATGGATTAGTATGGTATGGTATGGTATGATATAGTATGGTAAGTTGTGATATGAGTTGTGGCACGGCATGGTATGGCTTAATGTGGAATAGAATGGGTTGGTGTGGCATGAAGTGGATTGGGAATTGATTCTGGAGGTATCTTGTGCTATCGGAATTGGTTTTTTTGCCATTGTATGATATGGTATCGTATGGCCGGGAATTGAGTATATTGTATACTATGGTATGGCATGATATGTTAAAGTAATGACGGGTATAATCAACGTTTTACAGACAAGTGAACTGATGTAGTTCGTAGTGCCACCAAAGTCCTAGAACGCGAAATAGTTTTCTTAAGCAAATCAGACCTGAATTCAGGGGATTTATTTTAATTTTAAGGGTGTATATCTTATCGCTCGGGCCTGTAGCTGAGGGGCCCATGTCCCATGTCCCAGCAGAAATTTGCTAGAAAATAGTATCACAGTTAAGGGGAAAAGATTGAAGTAACTAAAAGCATACATGAGGTTGATGTGTTAAAATAGACTATCCATTTTCATGGTCGTCCACATGTATACCAACATAACAGACCATACCCACCTTATTTGATGCAGCAAGTACATTTGTAGGAGAATGTGAAAGTCGAAAACATTTATTTGGGCGGGCCAATTTGTATTTTAGTTCTGCTGGATTTTTTTATTTTAATTAATTTGTCCTTAAAGTGTTCAAATGCGTATTCTTCATTCAAGAGATAAAATGAGGTTAGAAATGAATAAAAATTCAAACCATCAAAATTACTGACTGATGCGTTAAAATATGGATTGAAAAGGATTGAATAGAGTTACATTTTATAATAATTCATTGTTTTGAAGTTTAAGAAATCCCAAACTTATTAAAATGACGGCTCGCCAAGTCCCTCTTACTAACACACCAACCGTGCATCAATAAATTTTGCAACGTTGGACCCCAGTGCCGTTGCCCCCCTCAGTATGAACCTATAGCTATGTGTACCTTTTTTGATACTCATATTTTCGGATGTTACCCTATTTCTATAGTGTAATTACGTCATTCCTGCAACGTGCTGCATCTGTATTTTCCTGATATTCCAAGAGAAGTCCTACACTTCGTCGGACAACATTGGACCAACAATAATTTTGTTACTGTTGTATGGGTAAGTGAAGCTTGTTTCATACGGTATATAATAATAATAATAATAATAATAATAATAATAATAATAATAATAATAATAATAATACTTTATTCAAATACACCTTGGTGATATTCGAAAAGGTGGACTTCGAGGTTATCCCTATATATACAAGTCCCCTATAATTAAAAGAATATATATATATATATATGAAATAAATAAAATGAATAATCAAAAACTAATTGATATAAGAATAATATTTACAAACTGCTAATATAAGTTCAATAAATGTTCATGTGTTTCTTTAACCTCCGTTTGAATTTACTTACGTTCGGACCATCAGGGCAATTTACTACGTTGTTAGGTAGATCGTTCCAAGGTTTAACTATTCTTACAAAAAATGAATACTTGTAGGAATTTATCTTAGCTAATTTGGTTTGTATTTTAAATTGGTGATTGGCTCTCGTTTTGGTACTTCTGCAAAGTTCAAAGTAATTGCTGAAGTCTAAACCGTTCATCTTGAATACGATTTTGTAGCATTCAACCAGAGAGAGGTATTCCCTTCTAAGTTCCAAAGGGCTCCATTTAAGTATTTCACATCGGTCTTCGTATGCCATCTCTTGTCTTCTTTGACCTAGTGCGATGCGTGACGCTCTTCTCTGTACATTTTCGATTGCGTGAATGTCTTTGACTAGATGTGGTGCCCATACAGGGCATGCGTATTCCAAAATTGGACGAACCAATGTTTTGTAGAGTGTCGAGAAAATATCTTTGTTTCTACTGCCCACTGTACGTTTAACTAGGCCAAGAACTTTATTTGCTTTATGTGCAATTACTTTTACGTGTTTAGACCAACTCAGGTTAAGGCTACAGAAAAATGCACTTGACATTTGAAGATTACACCTGCAGTGTTACCTTTTTTAAAGTCTTTCAGCGCTGTAAGCAAACCTGAATTGGTATTTAATATTGTAACAAGAGAAATTGCCATGACAGGTACAGCTATAGTTACGTTTGCAAGATGAATATTTATTATTTGAGAACTATTTATAGTTCTTTGGCGTTCGAGTTTTCAGAGAAAGCCAGTTATTACCAGTTGCAAGCATACAAAAATTATATAATCCAAGGTGGTTTACCGATAAGCGTTCAAAACTTGTCAGTATTTAACCCATTAAGGGACAAGGGCGCACTTTAGTATTTTACTCTGGCTTACACCAGATGATTGTACTCGTCGAAGGGAAAAGCCGTGACCCTTAATGAGTTAACAGCCATGTCCTTAATCCTCATTTTAAACTTGATTTTAAAGTTGATCCCCATGTTTTGAATTGGTGTATATCGAATATCTTTATGGATATTGGTCTTTTTTTTTCATTCTTTCAGATGGTCGATCACGCCTCTCATGTATCCAGCGTCTTTCTTCTTCGAGATATCAAGCACGGCGTACATTACTTTGATTTGCATCAATTTATTCGTCGGAATGAACACAACCATTGCAACTTTTGTTCTGGAATTCTTCAAGGATGACGCGGTATGTAGTCAGCTATATAGGTCATAATGTGGTATTGGATGTATAGGAATTCAATGATTAGCGAAGTTATAGAAATACTGATGTATTCGTTTATGTTCGGAGATTTGAATATTCATTTTAGTCCTGTGATGACTATAGGTAAACTGATATTTAGCAAAGGGAGACTTCACAAACTACTTGCATCATATTGCATTATCATCGAATAATCTTGTACAGGATACAAGTGCTACAAGCAGCTAACGGCAAACTAGCAAGGTCGCGCAGTGTTGAATTTTCATCAATGTTACCCTGTGAACTTGTGTTCTTGATCGGGACATCAGTAGCTGCTTACATTGATTAACAGTGTTTCTCAGTCGTCAATTGCTGTAGGCAGCAGTCCATATCACCTGACGATGAAGTTACACTCCGAAACGTCGCGATTTATTATCAAATTAAAGTGTTTTTACCAAAGAAGCCTATAGTCCTTATCAATATAACAGTGTAGTAAAAAACGAGGCTAAGAGACTGGTTGATAGTGTCATTCTGAACGAAATACTTAAAGGTATTTATTGCTTCATGACAATTATTTTGAAGTCAGTCAGGAACTAACGTTTTTAATATTAATTGCCGTTATATCCGCTCACTGAAAGTTATTTTTATTGAAAGGGAATTAAGTCCGTACACTTTCTGCGTCCATGTACCGTAAAAGTTCGAATAACAACCCACCTTCGAATAAGCACGTTCATCAAACTGCTTGGCAAACGGCTGTTCTATTTTGTTTTGTTTTAAGTGAAATAAACTACTTATCTTTTGTTATGTTATTCTTCAAAAGGGGAGTGTCCTCATCAGTTGAAAATTATGCAAGTTTGAAGTGCCCACCTTCAAATAAGCACCCTCGTTCGAACAAGCACCCACCTTCAATGTCGCAAAAAGAAATAAGCGCCCAGGGCGCTTGTTCGAATTTTTACGGTATCTGCATTTGTTCCAGCGTAGGTTTGATCAAGTACTGCTAACAGTAGAACCACGTTTCTTCTAGGAGTTGCAATTAATCAATGCGTTCCTGAAGAAGATCTTTTTAATTTTTCCTAATTATTGTTTGGGACGAGGACTGATTGATCTGGCGAAGAATCAGATATTTGCAGATGTTTACAAACGATTTGGTAAGGTCCAATGATTACTCTTAGAAATTCAGTTGACACATGTAGCTCATGGCATACTAAGTCAATAAAATATTTTCACTGCTCAATTACCTGCGGCGACACCGGGCTCAGAAAGTAAATTTGAACCAAGGCAGAGGCGGATTTAATACTGGGTAACATGGGCCCTCGCCCAGGTCCCCCATCCAAGAAGGGCACCCGAAAAGTTCTTTAAATTGTTTTCGTCTACCGGATTGTGCTTTTGACTATTCTAAGCGTGAGGAAAAGAATGCCAGAATTCATGTTATTTTATAGAGTCTTGTAGCAAGTTATAAAACAAATACTTTTTAAGTATAAACATATGTATGTGTTAGGATTGATTTATAATTCCTGTAATCAATAACTTCCTGATTTAGTAAGGTGTTTGTGGTTAGACTTGAGTAACACAGTCAGTAGAAATGGTTTGAAGTGGGCATTTATTATATTAATGAATGCTTTATGTAACAATTTTGTTGATCGGTTTTTGCTTATTTCGTAATGAAGCATTTTTGTGCAAAAGGCCCGATATAGTAGAGGCTGCCCAGGCTCCCACATTCCCAAATCCGACCCTGCACCACGTGCCGGAATACGTTCCTGGGAAATCAAATTTTGTTTCACACGCTTTTCTCTTGTACCAAACTGTATTATACAAATGAGTTGCATAAAATCGATGCAAACTCCTTTGCTTGTAGATATTCTAACTTGTATTGCCAGGAAGAATTGTCCACAGACATTCACGGCGATTTTAGAATTGACCTGGACAATACTTATAGTTGGCTTATTGTAAAGATATCAACCTCATATAAAGAAAGTGTAGTATATGACCATTAAATCTCAGCAGAGATTATGCCACACCACTTTCATACAAACTTAAATTTGAGGCAGGAATTTCGGGTGGGATTGCCCCTGTACATACGTGTTTGTCACTTTTATTTTATCGGTTGGGCTAACTCATGATTGTCGTTGTGTCATTGAATTCGTTGTGGGGAAAAAAATGAGTGTGTATTTCTATAGGCTCTAATTTTCATCTTTCTTTGCAGGTAGTGATATTTTCAGGGATCCCTTCAGCTGGGACATCACTGGGAGGAACATCATGGCCATGTTAATACAAGGCCTTGTTTACTTTGCCTTCACTTTACTCATTGAATACAAGTTTTTCATCAGAAGAAAGTAAGTATCTTACCGTGCAAACGTCCGCAATTCATTTACAAAGTAGCTATTTATTTTGTCTTTCTGCCGCCTTCCTCTCTCTCTCTCTTTCTCTCTCTCTCTTTCTCTCTCTTTTCGTGTCTTTCTATCTCCTGCCTCTTTCTCTTCTATAGACCTTTTGTCTCCTCTTTCCCTTCCTTTTTCCCTTCCTCTTCCCTGGTTTCCTTCACACCCTTTCCTCTCTATCGCTCACCCCCCGCTCTCTTCATTTTGAAAGTGTCCTTAGAGCTGTCGACAGTAAGGGTAAGGAATCACTGGTCGTTCGTTATATCAACTGAAACGTGACTGTAGGTTTCCAAGCTCGTACTTTCTATCCTAAGCAGTCCCTCCATAAAGCGTAGACAACAGGTTGCGTTGTAGTTTCTTGTGAGTATTGGACCAGTGGAGAGGATTTTAAAATTTCTGTTTGAAACCCATTTTTGTTTTCAGGAAGGTTCTTGGTGATGTGAGAAGTACCGAAGATGGAGATGATGATGTCAGTGAAGAACGGCAACGAGTTATCAATGGTGATGCAGACTCCGATTGTCTCCGCCTTGTTAACCTTACAAAGGTTTGTAATGCTTCAAGCACTTTTCGAAACAGTTGCTGATCATTTGATGTGTTCCATTTGGCCTTAATCGGAGCTAATGACGACCTTCTGGTCTTATCCTATAAACAAAATCACCTGTATTGCTCAACAGTGATTTTACTAAAACGTTTATGCGTGAAGCTTCTTATGCGTAAAGCAACAAATTCCCAGTTTTAAGCGTTTTTCAAATTTACTCCCATTTCCATCCATCACGGCTTCACTCAATAATGTATCAACGTTCCACAAAATACTGAGGGCCTGGCAAATAATTGGACTTTTTTATCCGACCAGTTGATCAGATATTCCTATCAATCACACCGGTAATGGGACTAGTATTTTACAAACTGCTGTGTTCCATGACATTTAGGAAAGACTCTAAATGATTAAAGCAGCGGAAGTTTCAGAAACAAATTTTGAGGAATGCAAATCCAGGTGTTGTGGACAAAACCTCAGGAAATTCTTGAGCTAACCCCCTTTCAGCCCTACGCGAACACCGTACATCAGTTGAGAAGAAATTTAATTAACAATCCAAGTACTATACCAGATTAGAATTTGACTCCGTAACTTGTTTATATGTTCTTCAGCTGGATAAACTTGCACAAAATATAAATCTGAGTAGTGGAAGTACTTAGTTGCACCCGTCTGCATCCGTCACTAATTGAAGGTTGACTTCATATTCCTGCAGTTTTGCCGTATCGGTGCGGGGTGATGACGTCCTGATTTATGTGCTCGTCTTCGTACTCCAAAAAGGTAACTCGTTACTCACTGAATATTTGGCATTTTCAATGACCAACGAGCCAGCTGTTTTGAATTTATAAAAGGTCACGTAAATCAGTATCAGGGCATCCCGCATCGGTCTAGCAAAAACCGTGAATTTTCAATAATTGGGGATCTAATCCACAGTTGTTTGTGAAACAGTGAAGTTATGTGTGTTTAAAATGTTATTTTTCACTGGTTTATTCGTTAATATTTTTGAAAGATTGGAATATTTGTTCACGCAGTTTGTATAAGAGCCGCATTACTTGGCAATTTGTGTAATGCTGATATGTTGTCATGGAAACTCGACTAAAAGAAGGGGTGTAATTTTGAAATCCTTTTGGACTCCGCAGTTTGTCGATAATGGTGATGCTTCTTGTTTGAGAAACATAAATATATAATAAAGTAAAATTACCTCCTTGTTCTTCGGTTGCTTCTGGTGAAGTTGCAGGATTTTTTGAGCTTTCCTGGCGAAATAGTGTACGTCACTTCATTATGGCAAAGATTCTTAGTCGGCACTAGAACGAAACCACTAAGACCAGGTAACCGTGTGGAAACTGGGACTGGGAAATTAAGTATTTTATTTACTTGATAACTTTTGGGAAAAAATCGTTGGGGTTTAGGTTACAATGTTATCAGGGGTAACATGTCAACGATTAGAATTAGTGTTTGGATTAGCGTTAGGATATCAGGTAAATAAAATACTTAATTTTCCATCCCAGTCTCCACACGGTTATCTGGTCTCAGTTGTTCCGTTCAAGTGCCAACCAAGATTCTTTCCGTTTCACCTGGTGTTCGTGCTCCCAAGAGCATTTTACTCGAACAGATTTTTAAGCTGAGTTTAAGAGTAGGAGGCCTAGAATTTTATTTATATCACCCAAGCCGGCAATTTGTTGGCATTTACTCTGGCAATGGCCTTAGGACAGCAGGTTCATGTCTCAGCCATAAGTGATGCACATAGTGTTTATACAACTTTTCACTTGGGCTTATAGTCACGCCAGGCAAATGTTTACAGAACGTGAAAAAATATTGACAATTCTTTGTCTGCTTATTTTTCGTGATTTGTATTCATTGACGTGTTTTTCTTATCTTTTTCTGAGTAGGTTTACCAATCCAAGTTTGGCAGGAAAAATGTCGCTGTGAAAAAGCTTTGCCTGGGTGTTCCAAGAGGGCAGGTATTGCACATTAATGACGCTATCTTGGGGGCCAACTCTTTGTCATTATGCTAGAACTATTCTATCGGTACAGTAGCTCAGAACTAGGAAAACCTGAAGACTTCTCTTCACTCCGAGATAGTGCGGTGCGTGAGTGAAATACATTTACATCAGTTTTTGGTTTTACCAGAGATGGTAGAATTTAGTTTTCAAACTGCTTTTGGTTTAGGATTCATTTGCAGTTGGAGAGAACGCGTCGGAAGATCCTGTTGCAAAGTGCAATGTTTCATGCAACTTCTGTCGCGTCTTGTAAAATATGTGGTTTAACTTACCAAATTATTTCACTACACTAGTTTTTGAAATGGTCGAAGAAGGTATATTGAACTTAAATTATGTTTTGCATAGATCGGTAAAAAATTTACCACTTTTACCGACAAATGTGAAAGACAGCACCTACGCAGCAGACCAGTCGCTGTCAACAAGGTTAAATGTGCCGACTGCCAGGGCATTATGGGTAAGACCGGCAGAAATTTAAACATCAGACTTACTGAATACAAACGACAGAATCAATCATATTGCTGAACACCACCGACAATCTAAAAAACAACATTTACTCGGACTCAGCAAAATGTATAACGTATAACACAAACAAAGTTTTATATTACACAGTTGGTATACCAACTTGGAACAGGATCCATTGAACTGATCACAACGGTTACGACCACCTTATAAAAGACTAATGCGTGACTTCTGAGACAACGCTCATGAGAACGAGATTGGTTGGCGTTGCTGTAGAACAACAAAACGCTTGTCAGGTGTTTGACTATAGCAATAACATGGGTTTTCACCAAGTTGAGTCGGTTGCTTCAAAAAATAATAAATAATATAAATAATAATATCTTGGTAAGATATTGATACTCTCTCTTTGTCAGTGTTTTGGTTTGCTTGGCGTAAACGGTGCTGGTAAAACAACGACGTTTAAAATGCTAACTGGAGACATTGGGATCACTAAAGGAGATGCTTACATTAACTCCCACAGCGTCGTCGATGATATAATGGCTGCCAGGCAAAACATGGGATATTGTCCTCAATTTGATGCATTAAACGATCTGCTCACTGCACGCGAACACTTGAAACTTTATGCGAGAATACGTGGAATTCAAGAGGATGATGTGAATCAGGTGGGTATAATCATTCATACAATAATAACAATAACAACAACAACTAAAACAACAACAACAACAACAATAATAATAATAATAATAATAACAATAATCGTTACAGTGATGATGATGATAACAAATAATAATAATAATAATAATAATAATAATAATAATGATATTAATGAAATATTAAGAATTTATTAAAATAGGCTAACACACAACAGCCAAAAGGCTAACTCATTTGTGAGCAATAAGCTGGGGTACTTGTGATACGTGGTCGTACTCCACTATAGTTGTGTAAGAGATTTGCGAAGCCTGGACTTGAAAAGAAGGAATTTTAGACATACCGAAGCATGAAGATTTGAGAAATTTGCGTCAAGCATCATGCTACCCTCAATACAAATTTTGTTCTGCGAAGTCGGATAACATTTTGATACTTCAAACAATTATTTCCATAAGATCGTAGAAGCACAAGTGCTAATAAAGACTTCAAGTAAACGACAAATTTCTTTATTGCATACATGTTTCGAAACATGTATGCCGAAACATGTATGCAATAAAGAAATTTGTCGTTTACTTGAAGTCTTTATTCAAACAATTATGCGGTCACGTCTCAGATTGAGTTATTAACGTTGCATATTTATCGACAACGCTTTAAATTGTATGTCGTTGATGTTTTAAGATATTTGTAGAATCTCGCTTGTAAACCACCCGGTTATAAGCTCACTTGTTTGTGAAATGAAAACACCGAATTTGCCATTATCATTTGGCATTCATGGACATCAATCCTGCTAAGATGAGAGATATAGACCATCATTTTCCTCTGTAAACTGCTTAATACAGGTTAACCTTATGACTATGACGATTTCCATCTGTGTACTATTTTCATAGTCTTCCTGCATGTAAACTATCTCAACTTTTGGCCAGCTCTGGCTAACGTCGAATCACTTCACTCTGCCTGTACCCACGCAGACGATTTTGCTCATTAAGAGGAGAGACATCAAACTAAAAAATGCTCCGAAGAGTGCATTCATGGGAGAAAATAGAATTGCCAGTTGGCACAGCACTTTTTGTTTAGAAGCAACTGATTGTTTGAAGCTAGGAATATCTCATCGAAATCTCGATTCTAAAACATGCAGATGCTCCTGCTACCCTTGCCTTAGCTGGGTGTATATTGAGCAAAAAAACTTGAATAATAAACAACATATGTCGTTATGTGTTTCAAACTGTTTTTTGTCTCCCTAATAAGTTCCCTTGCTTATGCGCTCTCCGGTTATTACTCAGTGCAAAACCCCGTAGTGAAGTTATATGAGGACTGAGTCTATAAACCGAGTTGTACAAATACGAGTTCTTTTAAATACTTCACAGGCTTGATGTAATATTTAAAACATGAACTGTAGTGTTTTTAACGATTTAAAATGTGAGGCGATAATTGAGTGTTTTAGATTTGGTGAAGTACGTATTGCGAGTTTTTGAAATGACTTCAAAAATGAACCCTCTATACGCTAATTTAGGGAGGAAGTTCTATCATTAATGTTTTCTAATCAGCAAAGGTTTGCGAGAAAACTAAGCGTGTGTGAATTACTACACAAGACACGGCTATGATTTTCCTTTGTGTTGTCTTCGTGCATCCTTGTAATACTCTTTGACTCTCATGAAAGTGTTTGTTAACTTTCTTTACATTTCTTCTTCCATAATCAAATCGTCCTCATCTCCACTTTCCCGCCTTCCCTTCTCGCTCTTCCCTCATCGGTGTCCCTCACAGTTCCATAAGTCCTTGACTTCTTATTGTGTCGTTCCTTTTACATTACAATCCTCAACGATAATTTATAGTATTGTTGATTGATATTGTTTTAAAATCATTGTTTCCTTAAAGGTGACCGACTGGTGCCTGCGGACGCTAAATCTCTTGCAGTACGCAGACCGTTGTGCCGGAAAATACAGCGGAGGAAATAAACGGAAGTTGTCCACAGCAATTGCACTTGTCGGTGAATGTCCAATAATATTTTTGGTAAGAATTACTAAAAATGTTCATGGTTACTGACTGGGCGATTGTAGATTAGTACTGAAGAAACAAAATATAACGATAATTGAACGTTCGTCAAACTCTATCCTCAGAAAACGATTTCTGAGGCCCAGACGGGGATCGGACCCGCAGCCTTCTGATGACCGATGAGACACTCTAACCATTGAGCTACCAAGACTCAGATGCTGAGCTAAGGGGCAAGTTTGACCTATGTCCGACCTAAGCGGAAGCCACTATATGTTAATAATGTTACCATATATATCTCATTGATAACATTATTAATATATAGTGGCTTCCGCTTAGGTCGCACATATGTCGAAATTGCACCTCAGCTCATCATCTGAGTCCCTGGTAGCTCAATTGTTAGAGCGTGTCACTGGTCATCAGAAGGTTGCGGGTTCGATCCCCGTGTGGGGCTCAGAAATCGTTTTTCTGAGGATAGAGCATGACGAACGTTCAACTATCATTCAAGATATCTCCAAGCTCCCACATTTCTAAAATATACACTGTATATATCATAAAATATAATGGTGCACCTGGAGGAAAAATTGTCAAGAGAAAAGTCGCAGAAAGGATTTTGGTTCATGTCATTTAAGTTGGAACAGTTAGATTGAGATTTAGAACTGAGGTTTGTATTACAATTAGGGAGCAGCTTGCGAGACAAGAATCGGTACCGTTTTTGGCTCCTAACACTGCTGAACCAGGTTGAATGAGTAAGATATAGAACAACTTTTCAGATTAACAGCTCCTAGTCACTTGTCAAATGAATATGATTTACATTTTATCTTCGGATGCAGTTATAACAGATGCGGTCAATGGCTATTTTAGAATTACATGTTAGAATTACTCTACTATTTCCTTCCTTTGTTCCTTCCTTCCTCCCTCCCTCCCTCCTTTCTTCCCTTCCTTTCACCTTTCATCCTCACTCTTTCTCCCCATTCCTTCCTATTTAAAGTCTCTCCATCGATCTGTAAATGTGATTGCTATGTTACACAGGATGAACCCACGACTGGCATGGACCCTAAAGCCAGGCGATTCTTATGGAAGGTTATTTCCGATATTGTCAAGGATGGACGTACAATTATTCTAACATCTCACAGGTAAGTAAATTGCAAATTGTTCGGACACGGAGGTTGATAAATTTCAACTGCAGGTCCAAAGTTGAAGTTTCGAGAAAACTCAGTCGTATTATCCGTTTCTACCTGGAGTTTGGGATTTTGATAAGTCTTATTTGAAAACATTTATCTAAAACCCAATCTTTCATGCACATTTACAGACAGAATGTAAAGTTAATTTGACGTTCAAGAAGGTCGAGAAGAAATTTTGATCCCCTCAAGTTTTAGTGGAAGAGGCTAATCGCTCCTTTCCCATATAACTAAATCCATTGCTGCAAAGCTTTGTGCTTTGTAAAAACTAAATAAAAATGGTTTTTCTTGATATTATTCTGTTGTGTTTTTGGACATTTGGCATACTTACATCATGTTCATTCATTGTACTCGTCGCTACAGTCTTTATATGGGATCATTGTTGGATATATGCCTATGCGAGTCTTTTATGTGATAGTAATCATTGTGGTATATATGCTTATGATAGTCTTGTATATGATAGTGATCATTTTTGTATATATGCCTGTCAGAACCTTGTGTGTGACAGTAATCCTTTCTCTTCTTAATCTATTTATTAATATTTAAAATACTAACACATAATGGTTAATAAAAATGATTAAGCGGTTAATTGACTTCAAAAAGAGTTACACTCCCGCATAGCAAGTTTAGGGGAAGTGACCTCAGGGGGACTATGGTTAACAGAGGGAGAGAAATAAAAAAGTATTACGTGGCTGGTGGTCGTCAATAAGAAAGCTGTCAAAATACAAACTACCCCCGGAAAATCCTTGTCGAGCAAACTGTGTGAGGTCACAGATAGCAAAACTCGATCTAGTCTTTGTCATGTAATTATTTTCCTTCATGTTTTAAAATATAAAATAATCGATTAAAAGAAAATTGAGGAAAAGACTATTTGTTTGCCTTTTAAGTAGTTTTCCTGATGAAATCATGGCTTTCATCTCTAAACACTTATTACAAAATTTTTAGCATGGAAGAGTGTGAAGCACTTTGCGGGCGGATAGCCATAATGGTAAATGGAGAATTCAAATGCATGGGAACACCTCAGCATCTCAAAAACAAGTAAGTGAGAGCTTGTGTGTATTTAATAAATTTTAGTGACTTTACTGATCTTGGTTCTCTTGTGTCGTTTCCACTTTTGATTTCCATTTGCCGTTTCCCCCATCCTTATGTTTTTAAGTTTGCTGGATGCTCAACTATTTTTCTTAACATGTTCAAGACAGGCTTTTTATTTTCAACTGTGAAAACCCATGTGTAAATCCGTGTAAAAAACTTCATCTATCTGGTGCTGGGTGGAGACGCCTCAATCGTTGAGTACTTAGAACTTGCAGCTATAATGGGGAACTTCTGGAAAATGAATTTTAGTTGGACTAATTTTTAAATATTCCTTTTGAATTTTTTTCCCTTGTAATGCTGCTTGTGTGCTCATAATTATTAGTGTTCTCATTTTTTTTCTGTATTCTATCGGTTGTGCTCACTTCTGTTTGCTTTTCAGGTATGGCGATGGTTACACCGTGATTCTTCGTATTGCAGGGGTGATGCCTGATTTAGAACCCGTGAAGAACTTTATGAAAAGAACGTTTCTGGAATGTGTGTTAAAGGTACCCCCTGTCCGCCGCGTGTTTTATTTTGCTACCACTTTCATTCAACGTAATGGCAATAACGTGCTTCATAGACATGAGACTTGCCTTGACACTGCTGGGTTTTGTAGAAAACAATTTTATGACCCTAAGTGTATCATTTGTAGTTTTAACCTACGCAACCACTCAACTCGCGAAAAAAGTAACTTCCGGGCACTGGAGTTGTAAATAACAAATATTTTTTTTATCCTTTTAGGATCAACACCATAACATGCTTGAATATCAGTTGCAGAACGACAAAACCTCGCTGTCTTTTGTATTTGGCGAGCTTGAAAGGAATCGCGACCTTTTGAAAATTGAAGAATACTCTGTCAGCCAGACCACTCTAGACCAGGTGATATTTTGAGTTTGTCTATATATTTATTTCAGTTTGTAATTTTAGTTGCATGTTTTATCGAACCCAAAATTTTTCAAACACTCGTATGTTCGTCCATCCATGAATGTTACCATTTGACTTTTTCAACTTGAGGCCTTCCAGAGATTCACATTTACTCTTAAGTCACATTAACGTTCTGCTCCAAGTAAATGAGGTGAGAATATAGGTGTATCGAAAACCGAATATATGGTAATATGGTCCATGCAAATGTCGTCGATGGTTTAGAGGAAACCTCATCATATACTTTTTTGTGTTTATATTTATTTTACCTCCGTTATGGTGAGCAGACTTCATCGTAAAAATCCTGAAGTTGTCAATCACACGTGCATAATTTCTCCATGACCTGCGTAAAAGCTGGTTTCCACTAAACAAAATTTGCCTCTCGAAAGGAACGGACAGGAAAGTTTTCTTTGTCTTAAAGTCATTAGTTCCACCCGAGAGTTACCATACCATACCATACCATACCATATCATACCATACCATATCATACCATACCATACGAACTTTATTTAATCACGGAAATCTCACTCATACAAAAAATGCTTTTCCGGAGAGCCGTGAGGACAAGAAACTAAGTTTAAAAAGTAAAATTTACACATTTTGACTTGATATTTTTTCCTTAACAAGACAATGGAAACTTTCCTGCCGTCCCTTTCCTGAGGCAAATTTTCCTTAGTGGAAACCAGCCTTAACATCTAAAATGGTTGATTGGAATGCCCTTTTTTGAAAAACTCGGTAGAACTGAGCGGGTTACTGTCTATACATAGAGTTAAGCTAATGGTTAAGCATTCACAGATAATATGAAAATTATCAGGTATTCACTGTTGGCATCTTACTCTTGAGTCAGTTTCTGCTGCGATGATTACGATATGTGTAATTTATCTTGGGTTAAGGTGTTTTCCACTAAGCGAATTTTATCGCGCGAAGCGATTTTTTCTTCTCTCTCAAGGACTCTCGACTGTGATCGAGAAACCTGTTCAATTTCCACAAGAAAATGTCGATTCGCGCGATAAAATTCGTCTAGTAGAAAACAGCCTTCCGTCAATAAGTAGTGAATAGAAGCGCGCTTATCATTGTAGAAAGCAATTAAGTCTTTAACGCTTGGTGTCCGACATCTCGGACACCAAGGAACAAAAGAACCAGTAAGAGAACAAAGCATTAATACAGAGAGAACAAGGAACAATGGAAAAAACTTTTAAGCGTGAAAGGGTTAAAAGCCTACTCTACTGAAACATGGTTTACATGAGTGACATAAAGATAAGGACAAGATCAATAGGAAAACAAAGCATGATATCTCCTCTGGGACTTGCGAAGATTAAAGAACAAGAACTTTTCTTCGTTTTGTCTTTTCTTTCGCTCTTGGCTTATGTTTGGACCATGAGTTTACGCTTATGCTTTTGACGATCCTTATGTTGCAGGCTTGACTTCATTCCTTTGTTTTCCCATTCGTTTTGTCTTTATGCTTATGCTCACATGTTAATCAGGCTTGAACAATATTCAGGTCACCAGCGGGCCGCGCAAAGGACCCTTGCGGGCGGCTAGTGGCCTGCGGATCATGGTTTGCCCACGCCAGAACTGTTAGAATTTCTATTAATTTTTCGGTTAGATGTATTGAAAAACAAGAATTCTGTATTTGGATATTTAATTCACTGAAAATTAGCCCGTAATTAAAGTCCGCACATTCTTCTGTTCTTCATGTCACTACAGGTTTTCATCAACTTCGCTAAACAACAGACCGACGGCATTGATTCCTCAGACTCGGAGCCGACAAACGAGCGCGACAACAACCTTGACTCAAGTGCCACGATTTCAAATTCTCCCAGACATGTGGTCAATGTGTAAATCATCATGACAACCTGGTACAGTTAATGGCCTCTAAAACGTTGCTTCACTATTATAAATTGTGACTGTGTTTAGATATTAATCATATTATGGTAGATATAAAAAACAAATTTTACTCTTTGGCAAACGATGCTAAGGATTTTACTGTTCACGAAAACATTGTAACGCTGTACAAAAGACATTGAGAAAAACAATTATTTTAAAATTTTAAGAGGGAAAAAGGTTTTTAAAGATTGTTTCTTCTGTGCAAAAAATTGATAGGCAATTTTTTAAGGCGACCTGGGCGAAAGTCTAACCCTATTAAGACTAACGAAGTTGGAAAGTACCCGCATTGACGTCGGTGGTAAATATCTCAAAAACTACTTGTCGTTTGCTTCTGAAACTTGACGCGCTTCCTCCCCAGCGGAAAGTAGTGAATAGAAAAAAAATTAGGTAATTTCATGCTATGTACTGTAACGAAATTCGATGACGAGATTTTCAAAATTTCATTTCTTCAATGTGTCACCTGAAAATCATCGTTCTATTTGAAGGGCGTCGCATTATGATAAAACTGACGATAAACGATACTAATAAAGAAAAAACAGCAAATTTTACTTTCGAACAATCAAATGAATCTCTTGATCTCACAATCATGACGTCACTTTTATCGACATTACAACATATGGTGTTTGTGAACTCCAAATAGGACGTCGATTATTCTGCGAACATGTGGCTGTCTTAAGTACGTTTTTGTAAAAATTGGCCACGCGTACTTTCTACCCTTTCCAGTCAAGGACCCCTTCCCCCCCCGACAAAAAAAGAAAGTGAGACTGTGTTATTCGGTTGTAAGTCCCATATGAATTGAAGTGGGATTGTATGGGATCTTACCAAAATTCTGTCATTTCAAACTCGACCAGAGTATGATTACAAAATATAGTTGAACGGCATACAAGAGGCAATCTTTAATTTAAAATACTTTTTGTGAATACAGACCAAAATTGTAAGCGTTTTAAAATTAGTTGTATTATCGGTATTATAAAGATTAAAACTTTTATCAGTTGAATGTATTCTGTCGTGTCCAATTTGGGTTCTCAATTCGGCTCAGCATAGCTTCTCCCATTGCCATGATCAGTAAGTTCGCATTCATTTTCACAGTGACCATTTTACGGTCAATACAACATACGGAGAAAGCTGCCGCTTTTTTGTATATTCAAGCATGATTCTTTCCACATTTCAGAATCATCCTCAAGGTATTATGAAATGAATATTATGAATTGAAACACTACACATCCATCCTCATGGATAGCGTTAAGTTGTCGCGAGAATATTTCGTGCACTTAAATTGGATAAAAACTCGCCTCCAATCCCTGTGGACTCGATGGCTCAACAGGTAGAGCGGCGGACCGGTATCCCGAAGGTGTGAGTTCAAATCCCGCTCGAGTCAACATTTTTCAGTTGACTTCAGTAGTGTAGGTTAATTGTGAAGTTATCAATTCTTTCCACACACCTCGTATTATCAAACCACGTATTATCAAAAATACCCTAGTTTCGAAGAGACAGGAATTGGTAAGATCGTAACTGTTTGCTGTTAAACTCAGGACAAAACGTCAGACATTTTCCGATGTAACTAGTTTAGGTTCTCGTTAATGTTGTAGTTTAATGTACAGTCGCTATGTTTGTGGATGCGTTTGATTGTCCATTCATGATTCCATCACCCATTAAAGCATGCTGTCTTTTATCAAGTATAAATCTCATAGTAACAATGCGAATAGTCCATTTCTGAATTACCTTATTCATTTAACCTGAAAATCAGATTGCGGCGAAACCTTTCATAAGAAAACCAGCTTTCATTTACCGTATATTTCGGAATCGTTCTCATCGTAACATGAACAAAATATTTGTATATGTTACCTTGAGGATGATTCTGAAATAGAATCGAAACGCTGCACATTCTCACGGATATCGAGTGTTAAGAGCGGATGTCAGTAAATATCGAGAACTCGTGGACAAGCATGAAATTTCGGATTTCTTCATATTTTCTCTGGATAATCCTTTTGGTGAACTATTATTGAAAATCAGGATAAAACTTTCCAAAAGAATTTCGTTTTGAGATTAAACGTGAAATACTGCATCGAGTCAGAGACGACGTTTCATCGGCCGAAAATTAGCAAAATATAACACGCTCGTGATCATCATCATAAGGCTTTATTAGAAATGAAAAATTATTAGCATACACGGTATCATTTAATTCAAAGAATGCTCTTCCAATGAGCCGTGCAATAAAAAAGAAATTATTAACCTGTGACAAAATTAAAAATATTTGTACACAGGCCATATAAAAAATATTTGTACACAGGCCATTACACACACATACATGAACATACATATCCGTGAATGCAAAAGCACACACGTACATGTATACCCATGCTAAGTACATTAAGATATTAAAAATTTAACTTACATTACATTGGAAGCCCAATTCCACTGAATCGCCCCTCCACAGCTATAAAGAATTTTTAAAAGACTCAACAGTTGGCCTATTCCTTGTTACATCAGGAAGCTCATTCCATAGAAAACAACCCCTCTGTAGCCAAAAGTTCGTTTTCCAGCCTCTGTCAAAGGCCTTGGTATAAAGATATTGCTAGAGCTGCCTCTCAGACTATATGAATGAATCTGGGAGGTTGTTTCAAGTAGTAAATTAAGCTCTTCAGGATACAAATGGTTCAATGATTTATAAATGCTAACTGCCATTTGCGTATTACGACGTTGTTCAAGAGTATCCCATCCAAGGGATTGCAATAGATCGACCGCACTGACATAATCAGAAAAAGTTATAATTCTAATTGCCCTATTTTGAAGCTTTTGGAGTTTGTCAGATAGGGTTTTTCCTAAACAGCCCCATATTTCGCTACAATAATCTAGGTAAGGTTGTACCAATGCTTTATACATCAATAGCAATGTATCATAAGGGACTAGGCATCTATTTTGCATTAAGACCCCAAGACATGTTGATGCCTTTTTACATAGACCATCAACATGTACCTGCCAATTTAGCACTTCATCGATTTCAACACCTAGATATTTGTAGGAAATGACTCTTTCCATATACATTCCATCTATTCCAATATTGAAATGGTAGTCAAGGCTACTAAGAGGTTTTTGACTAGCAATAATTAGATACTTCGATTTTTTAACATTTAAAGTGAGTTTATTTGCTCGTAGCCAAATTTGAACATTCTTTAGTTCATTATTTAATATATGACGCGAAATTATTTAAAATATGACGCGAAATGGTTCATCGTATCTGTATGAAATTAAACACTTCAATATTTTGGCATTTCTTGAAACAGGAAATTAAATAAAATCAGAAACACGAGCGTTTTTATAGACGTTAAAGTGAGCATGAAGTTTGTTAATTTCAACACCGTGACAAAACTATGTAAATGAGGAAAGTTCTAAGTCAAAATTGATGTCCTGGTATTTTGAATTTTATATTAAATTTTATATTAAAAGAAAGCTCTGTTACAGTATTACAATATATAAAAAATTTAGCTTGGGTAATTAAAAAGTCACCTGTCGGGGTTATTTTCCATAAAATCACTAATGTCACACCACTGGTACTAACAAGATATCTTTTAAACTCCGTGTGCTTACTTGAATTTTCGCAAATGTTTCGAATTTTTCAACGTCCATTAGTGACGTGTGTACAGAACAATAGTTCTTAATGCTCCTGATCCGATCTTTTAGAGCAAGGGCAAAACGTCAAATATATTCACAACTGTCGTGTCAGGACTAATTAACAAAGTTAATTACTTCACGAATCGCTACCAGCGAAAATCGTCGTCCATTTTTCTGAAAGTTACCAAAAGTGAGATTAGAAATTTCAGACAAAGTGATTTTGAGCATTTTTGTTTATTTATTTTTATTATTATTATTATTCGCTAGTGAATGCGTCCTATAATTGATGGTACTGACACAATAAACGTCTGATGATAAGCACGAAACGTATTGGGTTCTTATTACGTTAGAATACACCTTTGAAACTATAGCCTTGCTCTTTTGGCTCGACTTTTAAGGGCAGTGCTGGAATATTTGGTACATTACCTGCAGATGAGGAAGGTCTTCAGAATGTTATAAAAAAGTTATACAACATATTTGAACGCCGTAGGTAAATTTACCAATGATATCAAACTGAACTAAAAATTTTTTTTAATGATTTTATACTTTGTTTACCTGCAATGGCGCACCCAAGAGGGGAGGAGCTTAGAGGGCTTAACCCCTTCCTTAGCAGCTACATAAACATGTCTATATCCGTCCACGAAAAAAAAATTTAAAATTTAATGTAAAATTAAAAGTAAACAGCGTAGATGGTCCGATACGTACCTCTGATAGACAACCGTGAAATGCTATAATTTCTTAGTAACCTTAAAAGTGTGTTGTGTGTAAGGACTGTCGAGTCTTGATCAGATTGTCCAACCATCACGATTTTGTCGGGACTATCCCGATTTTGAATGAAAATCCCGACCGATATGTTGTCGGGATTGTAAAAATCTTGACTTTGCGATCTACTTCAAGGAACAAGAAGCCTAGGAAGATATTTTCGTCAAATTCTAATGGTGCCGATATCGTTCGGAGACCCGGTTAAAAATGGCGCCAGTGGTAAACAGGTGAAGGAAATGAACAGGACGCAAATTAGACTGGAAGCCTTTTAGTATGTCAGTAATATGCAATTTCTCGAACTTCGTTTTGACAAATGTTTCAGTCTGAGGAATTACGATACTTTGTCTTTCGTTACAGTAGCATTTTTTAATTAAAAACAAGCGCAAAATGGCAATTTACCGAGCATTTTTCACAGAAATTATCGTCTGGGATCGCTATTATCAAGATTTTCTAGGGGATGCCCCCAGACCCCCCTTGTCAAACACTAATCTGGCGAAGTTCTAGGACTGGACAGTCTGCCTAATGCCGAAATTGGCCTCGCAAAGACTCTAAAATGTAAAATATTCATGAGGGAGCATGCTACCAAAGCCTCCAAGTGGAAGCAGATTTAACATTGCTAGCCCCTCACAAAAATCCTGGGTGCGCCGTTGTTTACCTGTCTTAGTAGACACGCTGTTTTATAACGTTGCCAGCAACTTGCCACGTATTTACTTATTTCACTCGATTACTCACGGTTCTTTATGTATATTTGGTAAGTGATTGTTAGTAAAACAATAAAACTAAACGAAACTGTTGCAAGTGCACCCGTCACTCAAATACGTTCCTTGCTTACCGTTAGACATTAATTGTGTCGAAGTGCCATGAATTATAGGACGCAGTCACTAACGAATAAAAATATATATATATATATATATATATATATATATATATGCTCCAAAACACTTTGTCTGAAATTTCTAATCTCACTTTTGGTAACTTTCAGAAAAAATGGACGACGATTTTCGCTGGTAGCGATTCGTGAAGTAATTAACTTTGTTAATTAGTCCTGACACGACAGTTGTGAATATATTTGACGTTTTGCCCTTGCTCTAAAAGATCGATCAGGAGCATTAAGAACTATTGTTCTGTACACACGTCACTAATGGACTTTGAAAAATGCGAAACATTTGCGAAAATTCAAGTAAGCACAGAGAGTTTAAAAGATATCTTGTTAGTACCAGTGGTGTGACATTAGTGATTTTATGGAAAATAACCCCGACGTTTGCAGCTCTCGACAGGTGACTTTTTAATTACCCAAGCTAAATTTTTTATATATTGTAATACTGTAACAGAGCTTTCTTTTAATATAAAATTTAATATAAAATTCAAAATACCAGGACATCAATTTTGACTTAGAACTTTCCTCATTTACATAGTTTTGTCACGGTGTTGAAATTAACAAACTTCATGCTCACTTTAACGTCTATAAAAATGCCCGTGTTTCTGATTTTATTTAATTTCCTGTTTCAAGAAATGCCAAAATATTGAAGTGTTTAATTTCATGCAGATACGATGAACCATTCCGCGTCACGAGCGTGTTATATTTTGCTAATTTTCGGCCGATGAAACGTCGTCTCTGACTCGATGCAGTATTTCACGTTTAATCTCAAAACGAAATTCTTTTGGGAAGTTTTATCCTGATTTTCAATCATAGTTCACCAAAAGGATTATCCAGAGAAAATATGAAGAAATCCGAAATTTCATGTTTGTCCACGAGTTCTCGATATTTACTGACATCCGCTTTTAAGTTCTCGCGACAATCTCTCGTGCACTGAAATGGGATTAAACGTGCTTACTGTTCCCAGTTGGCTCGATAGTTCAGTTGGTAGAGCAGTGATCCGGTAACCCGGAGATGCGAATTCGAGTTCCGCTCTAGTCAACTTTTCTAGTTGATTTAAGCAGTGTCGGTCAATTCATGAAATGTTCTGTTTACGGTTTATAGACCTCATTTTCACATTAAATAGTTTTGCGCCAAGGGTCGTTCAGAATAGATAAAAGGTAAATCGGAAAAGGACTATTCAAAGAACCTCGGCTTGCTCCATGCATCTACATCTTCCGTAATATTTTAGTACCGCTGCGCCGCTGACTAGATTATGATTTCCAGCGCTGCCAGAACTGGTAAGGCCAACATACAATGCCCCACAATATTGACACGTAAATACACAACATAAAAAATTTGAGACCATCAGGAATCTTATCCATGAAAAGGTAAACGAAGCCAAACGGAGTGCCGGAAAACAATGTGCAATGCCAATGAAATATTAGGAAAGGTAGACGATGATAGTTCCGTGTGTTCGGAACGAATTCGAAGACCATTCCAGTCTATATACAGTGAAGAGAAATATAAATTGAAAAGTTAGGAGCAACTGAAATTTTGGGACGAGGCGAAAAGAATTTGTCAAGGAGTGCAACTGCACATTTGTCAACCAATGTTGCAGGATTTTACGTTTTTGCAGTTCGGAATAAAAAATGCGTGAATGAAACATATTTTGAAATATCGTAAAAGAAGGGGGAAATATGGCCTTCGGTATAGCAATCCGAAATTAAACTACTAAAGCTGACCAGTAGACCCAATTATGTCTTTTCTGAGCGTTTTTTTGTTGGGCTTTGATTTTCATACTTAGAGTCTGTTCACATGAGGCCGAGTTATCTCGGTGGGTAGAGATAACTCGGGTCATAGAATCAAAGTTGACCCTGTTTCACATTATAAAATGGGACAACTGAGATATCCTTGTCCCCCGCGATAACTGTGGGCTGCGTAACCATACTCTTGACAAAATGGCTGGGTGAAGGGAATTGATTGTTGTCGAAGGTTCTATAATTATAATCACGTTGCCAAAATAGAGTTCGAGTTAACGGAGTAAATTTGAACCAAGGGAGTATGAAATTAGTTCGAGTTAGCAGGGAGTTCGAATTAACCGAGTTCGAGTTATGTGGTAGTAAATGATAGGGGAAATGTGATCAAGTTCAGGGGAAATTGAATTTGGTTCGAGTTAGGGGGGAGTTCGAGTTAACCGAGTTCGAGTTAGCGAGGTTCTACTGTACTTCACAATACTCTGCTAATAACTTGATGTCACAGGTGATCTTATTTACGGAGCAAACCAACCTAAATATCTCAAAAAAAAAGTAAGATGTGGAAACGCAGTGAGAGCCATTCTATATCAACTCAACCCTTTAACGCCTAATGTCCGATATACAGAACACCCAAGAACCAAAGAACTAGAGAGAAAACAAAGGAAAACAGAGAGAACAACGAACAAAATAAAAAAAATTCAGGTATTAAAGGATTAACAGCATTTTCAAAAAAAAATTTTGATTTCATGTCCTCTTTAAGATAAAAACAACTGAATTAATGATAAATATGTTTGATTTGATTTAAATTAATATTTTAATTTAATTTAGTTTATGTTAAAAGCACAATTTAATTTCATTCAATTTCATTCAATTCAATTCAGTTCTGTTCATTTTCTTGTATCTTATTTCACGATATCATTCTCAACTTCTCATCTCAGTGCTTTGTTTTCAAAACGGCACTACGATGCCGAAACGAATACAATGCTCTTACATCTCGCTAACATAATCGACGTAAGCCATGGATTGATCAAACTGTTCAGTGATAACGACATCAAAAACATTTCTTAAGCACTTCTTCACATTGTCCAGAGAACGATCGAGCAGGTTACCCTTAATTGCTATTTCACGAAGCTTTCGTGGCCAAGAGGTTAGTAGTTGGCCAAGGTACAGCAATGAAGGGGCAGTTAGACGATTGTAACTACATAAAAAGAATGCAAAGAAAAAAAAAATCAAAATCCTTGTGTATATGCAGGGACCTAGTTAGCGTTTCCGAAGTGAAAACCAAGCACTGTTTGAGTCAAAAAATTAGCTGTGTTCACATCATACTGACACGGGAGAAAACATCTGAAAATACGTTCACAAAATCCCGATTTCTTGAAGGTTCAACGAGCTTTCACACGATTTTGGTCCAGTAAAGTACGGTCAATTAACAAAATTCGGAGAAATTTCTCTGAAATCCCAAATCAATTAGTGGGTTAGCTAAGCCTTTGGTGCACAAGACGGTACGCAGCGGTCTGTATTTACATCGATACTTTTAGAAATTGTCTTCAAATTGTTCCGGTCAGAATAATGGTTTGACATTTTCCCCATAAGGCATTCCGTGAAGACGAAGGCCATTTCAAACTTCTGTCGTCTTATCAACTCGTATCGGAATCGTGCGACGTAATTGCAATGTCTTCCATCCTCGTAACCCTTCTCGGGATCTCACTACAAATTTTGTGGAGTTTACTCCGAAAAACCCTATAACAGAGAGTTTGGGAAACGCAACGCAAAGGAAATTATTTTAGCGTACGCACTGGTACGAGTACTTGTAAAAGTAACGATGCCATCGCCAAATATTTTTGTGTGAAAAAGTGAAAGTACGACGTTTCGAACTTGAAAATCTTAGTTGTCATTTCTTTCACCTGGGATCGGCAAACGAAGACCCGAGGAAATTTCTTCCTATTGCGTCGACGAAGGTCTTACGTCTGACGAGAAGCTGCCTTTTTTGGAACAAGTCTTTAGAAATAAAATTCATCAGTCAAGATTTCCATTTAGGCAGTACGAGTGATTTGATTGGAAGCGGTACGACGAACTTCCATGCAAGGCCAAATTATTGAGATTCGAGAAAGACGACATTTCTCGTCCATTTCATCGGAAAGGTTTTGCAATGAGAGTTCATAAATCAAGTGGTTATACTGCTGTAAAACTTTTAGGGTATAATACTTATAGCAAATCCATAAACTTTCGATCAAGCTTGAGCCATGAGAACGTTTATATTCGCACCAGCTATTTAGCTCAGATTTGCAAACCGAGTAAAACTATTGCGTGTTTCTCATTTTCTTGAATAAAACAAGTAAATCAAGATATACACACGAATTACCTTTCAGAAGCCATACAGATAATGACAAACCAACTATTCTCTCGAAAATGAAGTATTTTAGTCGACGTATTGATACGACGGCAAAACGGCCGAAATGGCGGTGTGAACGGAACGTCTCGTAGTTTGACAACGTGAATATTCACTCGACCCAGTCGATCCGCGCGGCCATCGATGTTGCTGTCGCCTTCGCGTTGCGTTTCCCAAACTCCTTAATATTTCCCAGCTACAGCAAAAACAGCGCAAATCTTGATCTAATTTTTCTTATTATTCTAAGGCTACTGATTTATTAATCTATCGGGTGCAACTAAGTTACATCTGACTGCCTAGAAAAAAGTGAAAATAAAATCAAAACATTGCACATCTATCTTCACGATTATGCGTTAAGTTAATACGAGAATCTTCTGTGAAGTTAAAATGGATCAAACGAACATGCTGTTCCCAGTTCGATTGATCGCTAAACGGGAAGAGAAGCAGTCGCTGTAGTCCGGTTACCCGACGATGCGAGTTTGAACCCCACTAAAGTCAAATGAAATACATCCAGTAGAGTAGGTCAATCAAAAATTTTCTCTTCATGTTACTCTGAGGATGATTCTGAAATTAAAACACAAGTCGGCAGCGATTCTTACCATGGCGCGTTTCAGCTTATACCTTTTTCACAATATTTTTTATTACTCAACGAAGGAACAACTGGTGTACTAATTCGTGGATTAATATTTACATTTTGATGCTTGTTTGTTTTACTCAGAGTTCAGTTCACGTGGAGCGGTCAAACAACCATCCAACCTCCAAATAGACTGGAACCGTGGGTCTACATGAGCAAGTTCCCACTGTCGTAAATTTTGAAAAAACTTTAAACTTAGTTGCTGCACATTTTCAAGTTGTACAAGTTCACACTTTCTACTCGATTCTGCGGAGATTGTGCAACACTTCACGACAAAACAGGCGGGGTTTCGTTGTATCCAGATTAGAATATTTAATTTAAAAACCTATAACTTAGGTAAATTTTTTTTAAAAAAACATTAAAATCGAGGAATGCCCGGAATCCCAAAAAGCTACTTTCTACAGTTTGCCTTTTCTACTTTTTTTTCCTTTCCCCCCTTTTTTCTTCTTTCCTTTCTTCCGCTCTTTTTCGTTTTTTTTATCTCTTTTTTTCCTTTCCTTTCTTTCCTTTCCTTTGCTTTTCTTTCCTTCCTTACTTCCCTCCTTCCTCATCTCTCGAGGAAAAATCTAGATTAGCCGACTCGAAATAAACACACTTTTTTACTTGTCAAAGATAACGACGAAATTGCTGGATTTTTAGCTAATCTAACTACCATACCTGTGAAAGACCTTGGGAATGAAGAAAATAAAGACATTTATAACACCATCTTATAACCTATGACAGTTGATTTTGCGGTTTGTCTTGTACATTTCCTGGGGTTCTGGAACCTTTTCAAAAGGGTGAGCATCCCAACACCCTGTGTCACGCAGAATCCTCAGCGTAGTGTCATGCCCTATGGAGTACTTAAAATACGTCATTTTTGAGCAAACGTAAGCTCATCGTTCTGCAAAAATAGCAGCAGGCTTGGAGACCAAGTTTTTTTCCTATATGAACATATGAACCCTGGCTTTAAGCCTGAATCGCCAAGCAGACTGTGGAAGAATCATTTGATTTGATTGATATACTTAAAAAAAAACAACATGTACCTTGTAACAAGCACTGCATTTATCAGTTAGTCTAAAATTTTGTGGGTGTCCTTCTCATGTTGGACCCATACAGAGCAGACAGAGTGGATGTCCGAACACATAAACACTCGGACGAGTTTCACAGCCCTTGTATTTTCTTAACAATGTAAGACGTTCAATGTGCATGTTCAACCAACAATCGTCCTGACTTCTTACCTTAAATCCAGAACTACCAACTTCGATTTCTTTTGCGGAGTGTTGTAAACATGAGAAATTGCAACTACTCCATCGTCACCTGTTAATAGCACAAGAACAAAGTGTACCTTCATCAACTTCAGAAATTTGGTATAGCGAGACATTCTATTTCCGTATTACCAATGTCTTGTTCGACTCTTCTCATTATCGTTCTGTTCTTACCATCTTTACCCGTTTCCCTCCGTTGAAATACTTGCCTTTTTAGACTACTTTTACGTGAATTGAAAATTTTATACGTGAAATTAACTTCCTCTTGTAAATCTTCCATTTCATACAAGAAATACATGTTTCGTGCACCAAGACTTCACAAGTGGAATTTTGTTGGTTTATTATTTTAGAAATTTGAGAGCTTGGATATATGTTAGGATAGATGAATGATCTTCAAGCTCTGTACTCAGAAAATGATTTCTGAGCCCCAGGCGGGGATCGAACCCGCAACCTTCTGATGACCGGTGAGACGCTCTAACCATTGAGCTACCAAGACTCAGATGGTGAGCTAAGTTGCAAGTTCGATATATATATGTGCGACCTAAGCGGAAGCCACTATATATTAATAATGATGAAGGCAGTTTATGATTTTAGAAATTTGAGAGCTTGGATATATGTTAAGATAGATGAATGATCTTCAAGCTCTGTACTCAGAAAATGATTTCTGAGCCCCAGGCGGGGATTTTGTTCATGTCAATATAGGGATTTCATATATGAAAACGTTGCGATTCCACATGTTTTTCACATGTGACATGACATGTGAAATTTTCGTGGAGGTTTCTTCAAAGCCAAGTAGCAATTAGTGAGAATTTGAATCATGGAGCGAGATTTCGAGAAGAACTAGTCACTGGGAATGTAATGCAATGTTCTTATGTATACGCTACGAAAGCCGTTACCTAAAGCCTGGTAGTTGAACTCAGGATTTATGATTATAGGCGGCAAAAATCATGAAGGAGTTGCGGATACTATAAGTATTTGTTCAAGTTTAAATTGGTTTGCTTTGTTATTATTAGGGATGTACTTACAATACTTCCCGCCAAAAAGATGTCAGTCTCATCGTCACGGATATCGAGTGTTAAGTTGTCGCAAGTATCTCTCGTGCATTTAAATTGGATAAAACGAGCGTACTGGTCCCACTTGACTCGATAGGTCAATTGGTAGAGCAGCGGTCCGGTAACCCGGTCCGGTCAACCATTTACTAGTTGACTTTAACAGAGTAGGTCAATTCATGAAATATTCTGTTCATGTTACTCAGAGGATGATTCTGAAATAAGTGGTTTATACTGTGTGGGATTCAACTGAAATTAAAAATGTACGTGATCTATATTCACATACGTCTTACATTTGTAAGCATTACATAACGATAAAAATCAAGCTCTGTATTCCACGTTGTTCAGCAGAATACCTTCCCTAAATCCCACTGTGATGTTAAAAGAATGAGGTTAGATCTCAAAAGAACTGTTCAACTAGAAACTTACAGAGCAAAAGTGTTTCATCAAATTTACTATATATAGTTAGGAGCTGATATTAGCCAGGGTAGCCGGAATTACGGATTGACTAATCTCACTAAAATCTTTCTAAGGCGGTGAAAAATAATTTGAATTGACTATGAACTTTTCTGACACCTAAACTAATGCAATTGTGTTGTTTAAATTTCTTTTTAAGTGCATTTTATAGTCATGGTTAGGTCTTGACAAAACAAGTCAGTCCAGCTAACCAGTCTAGCCGGTTCATAAAAAAATCGTCTTACCTAAGTATTTAACTAATCCTCTAGTACCTCATAGAGTGCATGGATATCTTCGGGAAAACAACACAATATAGAATAAAGTGGGGTCACCAAATAAAGTGGAAACCACTTTGGATACCCACTTTATGTAGTGACCGCATTTCATTCTATACTATTATACTTTCGGAGAGATATCCACTTTATGTGACGGCCCGTACGTCACTTTAAAGTTTTCAGTGAAATATCCGAATTAAGTGGCGACCCTTATTAAAATAGATAACTTGTTTGGAGCCCCCGTATCTCTAACCAGAGTAGCACTCTACATAATTTCTTTAAAATAAGCTTGTTTTGAGAGCTAAGGCTGCCATTTCAAGGCTTAAGTGTGCCTACTCAATTTGGTATCAAAATATAGTGTGAACGGATTAAATTTTACCTAAGTCTGACCTTAGCCTGGCCATCGCATGCCAGGCCTAGGATTGCTGGGTAAACGTGGCTTTACAGTATGGACCTTGAACTCTTTTCATAAAAGATACTTATTATATGACTGAGCTCCTTATTCGGTATGTATGCAAAATGACGCGCACAGATTCGCCACCTTGGTGAAAAAATTTCCAAGTTCATTTGAAGACAATGAACAAATTAGGTACGTCCTACAAAAAATTAACAACAAACGGCTGATCACGTAGTTAAATCTTTTTCTCGATGATTTTACGTAGAAAACTAGACCAATATATGCATGAAAAAGACGAATTCGTTTGTAAAACGAGCAAGGTAAACGTAAACCACTTGTCTTACAAAACAAAATCAACGTTAAAAGCGACAAAAGAAGGAACCAAAAGCCGTATAATAAACTCCTTATTAACCTGGTTGGTTCGGTCTGCATGGGAAAAATTTGTCTTCGGTTTTTGTATCTACTACGCATGCGGTAGTAGATACCTTGCTGTCATGCAAACTCAAAAGTCCGAGTAAGTAACAATAAAATAAATAAATTGGAGCCAATGAAACGGCGAATACCAAGGGATAGGCAGTTACGACTTTTCCCGATCATTCGTTGTGTGATTTCTTCAGCACAGATCATTCCTCGTTAATCGTCAAATGAAAATGTCATTCGAGCATTCGACAGTCTTTAACGGTTTAAGCCTAGTTTCCATATAATCGCTAAGATTACCACGACCGTTGCGATAATTGAAAAGTAAACTCAGTGATCGCACCGATCGATAATCGGGTTCTCGTTGCCGTAAAATCGCTAGAATCGCCACTGAACCAAAATAGTCAGTGGCAACGACTGGTTTCCATATAATCGCTCCGATCGTTGAACTAAATTTTGAACAACCGCAGCGACCGTAGCGATTAAATGGACACTAGGCTTTAAATTCATTTCATTGATCCGGACTTCAGTTGGCGCTTTGTACTGAGCAGTAGATACATGTACGCCAAAGCGTACCTATTTTTTTGCATAGACCTTGCTGTTTCTTTGCTCCGTCTGTACCAAAAACCTCAAGCAAATATTTTCCTGTATTCATTTCCGTAAATAATTAGTCACTATGACATGCAAACTACCACACTGACTATGACTGAACATACTCATAGGGTAACACAGTTCATTATGGAACAACTTTCGGTAGGTAATACAACTTATAAGAACAGAAAAAAAAAATGAACGATTTGTCAATCCTTTTACCTACCAAGTCTGTTTCCAGCAATTTTCAATACCTCCAAAGTACGATTTGAACACAAAGCTAGAATCACTTCATCTGGAATAACTTCAGGAAAAGGGGAAAGACGCACAGATAAAAGTACACTCATTAACATGGTTGAGAAAGGCTACAGACCACAAACACCACCCTTGTGCGTTTGTGGGAGGGGTGTAATTATACCACATTTTGAATTATTACAAATTCCAAACACAAGAACCTAATCTCGAATTTCTTAATTGTTTCAATAGTCAAACCCAACAGAAATAAAAGTATTAGCAACAAAGTACCAGCACCCTAAACAAGATTGACCAATAGACCCAAACCTGAACTACTTGACTACAAAGTTTATCTTTTCTTTGAAGTTGAATAATGGTTTTGGATGCTTAAACCACCATCTATCCGGGTACTATTTTAATTCCAGTCAATGCCAGACGATTTTACTCGTCGAAAGTAGACCACATTTTATTCCTGCTTATGCCGGACAATTTTACTCGCCGAAGGAAAGTCCTCATTTCATTCCTGCCTATGCCAGACTATTTTACAGGCCGAAAGATCTCGTATTATTCCAGCCTATGCCAGACGGTTTTATTCCCTGAAGTAAGACCTCGTTTCTTCTAAGCGATAGTGTCGGGTAAGAGATAATGCTTTCTCTGGCTTAGTTTGCGGTTTTGTTCAGTTGATGCACCGCTCTGACCCAGACAAATGCACGAAAATCCTGGCAGCAATTGTTACCAATCTCATCAGATCAAAAAGAAAAACAATGACTAATTTAAAGTTCTCTCGAGAAAAATTCGGAGTTCTTAAATGGAGATGTCATAAACAACCTGGAGATACAAGGCTTAAATTACATCACAAATCTAAAAAGGAGTTAAAGTTATGGTTGACCTCCCCATTCAAAACGGTTTAGAAATTTCGTCAAAAATACACCTAAGCGTGTTTCACGAAGAATCTGTTTGCAAATTCTCCCAAAATTTACCATTCCTGGGCTACCTTCACAATTTTTGCATTCCATGGTAAAAATTCGAACTTTGCCCTGGTCTACATCATCAACGGTTCCTTGGACTCAGTATTTTACTTACCTTCCAACCCACAGAAAGAGAGATCCAGGTACACTAATTGGCTCCGAACAATGAGATTACAAAGGCTTCCGTCTGCTCTAGCTTCATATGAATTCTCTCGTAAGTCCAGTCTCTTTATTGTCTTATTAGATTCATGGTTATAACTGCCTAAATAAATTCCATTAGATGAATATCAGTTGATTTCTAATATAGGAACGCAATTCCTAGGGTTCATATCTGACGAAAGGATGCAACAATATACAATGCATTTTCATACTTCAGATCCAAAACGTGAAAGATTTAGAAATTGGCTTTTTCCGGACAACGTGAATCGTTTGCAGGAAAACGATTCATGGTCCTAAGTTGATTATTTGAAAATGAGATTTTATTTGCGTTTAAATAAATATAATTTTTATATGAAAGGTTTAGTAGAAAATTTCGATTTAAGTCAAAGCGAAAAGGTAATTTGGAAATGGCCTCTCGTATGCTGTACAGCCCTTCACTGGAACATAGCCTCACCCTGAAACTGGCTCTGCTCTCCTAATGACTCTTGTTAAACCTGTATCATCTTCAGCATGTGAGGGATTGAGAAGGTGAATTAAGTAAAAGTTTTGAAGTAATGTATTTTGTATTATACAATAAATACGTGCATTTCTATTGGTCGTTACCCATGATTGCAGATCAGACTCGCGGGTGGCGCCACTAAAGTGGGGAACCAATCATAACTTTCCACGTGATCTCACGTGGCAATGACGATGCCTCATCTGCATAGATCATGGAACGCGTAACATGACTGTTTCGTCTTTCCATACCACAAAAACTACCCCACGTTTTCAATCAACCTCAAACCATAAATATGACAGTTAAGTCATAAATATGCAACGAATTTTAAGCTTTCATTCACCAGAAATGCTTTGGACTTACCACTGTTAACAAACTACATGATCGTGGGCGGGCTTTCCTTAACTCGCAAACTTCATCATCAGCGTCATAAGCACGCGGACACTGTACTAAAAAGGTCTTTGGGGCAGAGAGAGACCAGGGCCGTCTTAACAGCATTATAGGCCCCCGGGCAAAGCAGTGCACTGGGGCCCCTACATGGGGCCCGTACCCATACATGCACGTGAGGTTGCAGAGGTGACCGTGATACTAAATCAGAGGCGAATGCCAATGTCCATTTGTAACACAATAACAAATATTTATAGTTTAGTATAGTATTTATTTATTGACAGCAAGTCACAACATACATAGATTAGCATAGGGCCCCTATGCTCGTGGGGCCCCCGGGCAACTGCCCAGCGTGCCCATGCGTTAAGACGACCCTGAGAGAGACATGGACAAAGAAGTTCGTAGATGCTCGAATCCCAATGGAACTGAGATTTAGGTTTGGACTAGTATTAGGATTAGAGGTCACGATGTTATTACATGGAGACTTGAGAAAGAACTAAGAGGCGATACATGGTAATTGTGTGCTATAATCATGCTGATTCACAAGGAACAAAGCTAATTTGAGGACAAGACCAGGCTGTGTATAGTATTGAGCTCCACAGTATACTATTTGGTAAGATTTCACTTAAAACTGTCCCACAATCAGAATATAAACCTTTTTTTTTAAATATACGAAATGTAAACGTTGTACAAATCTAGGATTTTCGATAAGAAGGGGGAAAATTAAGAGTCAAGTAGGCACTAACGATTGGAGGAAAACGATAAATTTAATACCCGTATGTGGCGAAAACCCTGGTTCGCAGTGACAGAGAGTACGATTCCCATTCAGTGGATAGTGTATATTTTTCATAAAATGGTATTCCCAGCATTTTTAGAATGCTTTATACCAAAACCTCGCGATTTTCAGCAACGTGAGAGAATGTTGGACGAACGTTGAAACTAGTTCCATTTTTAACTCTTACCAGGAAAACGAAACTGGTGGCTATTTACACAAGTCTGTGTACAAATACAATCTTTGGTATACAGTACTACCAAAAATGCTAGGCCGAGTTTTTCCGTGTACTTCCGTTGAATTAAATTTCTAAAATCTATGGCATTTTTAATTGCTTACAAGGAAGCCCAGATCCGCTGGGGGCCTTACTCGGATCCACAGCTGCGTGAAAAGACTCATAAGGTTATAAGGTTGACGAGATTCATAAGGTTTATAGAGATAACCTCTGGAGTCCTTTTACAATGTACCTACGTACATGGTGAATGAAGGTACGTTATAGGATCAATAACTAAGGAGGCATAAAACTGAACTGTACAAAACATTTGTTAATGTTTCATAGGACTCATAGTATAGTGAAAGTTGGTGATGTACCTGCGATACAGTTGAATATAACAGCAATATCGTCCGTCTGCAGTCTACAAGAAGGCAAGGACAGGTTCATCAAACTGCGATTATGCAAAAGAGATCTGGCAATTGAAGCTGTCCCACTGGTTCCGACGCTAGCACTCAAATACAAGCTTTCAATGCCACAGCAGATAGTAGTAGCTAAATGACTTGCCATTGGTTTCGTATCATATTCAGCTGTTTGGCTGCACGAACGGCTGTAAGTATTGCCACTCTTACCCTGACTATTATCATTATTAACTGTTAAAATGTCTACAGAGTTTGTCGTAGATCCCTTGTCGGGTTCTGGCATTAGTACTTTATTCATCAGACCATTGCAGGGCTCGTGTTCAACGTTATGCCTTAATACAGAATCAGTTCTATCTAAATCCCAAGCTTCACAATGTGAACAACTCATGATCTTCTCTGCCATGCAGTCTGCAGTTGTTTTCCCTAAGCCACTGGCAACAAGATGCAAAGAACGCAGTCCACTTAGGTTCTGAGTACTGCACTGCTTGCAAGACCCAACGATCGTTCCACACAACATCTTCCCATGGCGGTCATCAATTGTGCTATTTTCAAATATGAGATGGCGCAGCAGTCCTTTCATTACCAGACCTTTTATGTTACTTATTAAATCATTCATCTCGGGGAAAAATCCTGATCCAGTCTCATATAACTTAAGTGTATGCAAATTGAAGAAGTGAATCAAGGCTTCTGAAAACATCTTTAAGGTCGTTCTGCTCATAAAGCATGAAAACATTTCCAACTCAGTCAAGCACCTGGACTGGATCTCATTGTTGGGTGGACTGAAGTTCTTGAAACATTTCTCGAAGGAAGGTTTGCTCGTCCAATACGACGAATTAAACATTTCATCTGTAGCATTTTTTTCGCTAATGTCATCGCAGTTAGACAACTCCAAATTCCCTGAAAAAATGTCTTCATATAAGTCATCTTCACTTCCGCAGCTGGTTTTATCAGCCATAGCTGTACCACATTGCTTAGAGTAGTTTGCCAAACTGGCATCATGGCAAACGTCAGATTGTGAATTACTTGTGCATAATCCAGTTAATAAGTGATAGTTTAAGCCCTCAGCATTTTCCATGCATTTGCCCAACATCTGTTTATTTGACTCAGTAGTCTTGCTTTCAAATTTATGATTGCCATCGTCTGCAACATGAGCCCTATCGCGTGAATTATCAGTCATGAAGCTTGAAACTATAGTACCTGTTGAAAAGGATTTGGAAAGGACAGTGAAAAGAATCATCAGATTTTCTGCGCTTTGAACCTTGCAAGAAAACAAGGAAAAGGACTTCAGCTTGTGGTTGAGCAGGAAGGTCAAAATCTTTGATAAAGATTCGATACCATCATCTCTCAACTGATGAACCTCCAAGTGCATTATGGATCCTGCGACTTTCATTAAAACATCCCAGCGCTTCACAAGAAACATGCTTGTCACATTATAAAGCCGTACTTGCGTCAAATGTTTCTGACACAAATCGAGCATTCCGTCAATGGTTCCAAGAATTCTACTCTCTTTCCCATATGTATGTGAGCTGCGTTGTCGTCTGTTACTTTTCTCACCGAGTTCTTGACCAGAATCTAAAAAATAATTGGTCGATAGGAAATATGTTAGGCAAACGTTAGTAATATGTTTCAGGGCCCCGAGCCAAGTGCAAGCTATTCTACTCTGCAGTATTTTTGGCTAGGCTGAAGGTCGTACAAGTTCTTCCAACAGTCAACCGTTTAGCTGTGACGTACCCACCGACCTATAAATAGGAAACTTAAGCAAACACAACGGAAACGTCATCGATGACGTCCTTCATACAATAGAACTTTTCATACGAAACAAAGAGAATACTTCTCAAAGTAAACCAAGAGCGATCCCAACTTCGTCCTCGTTCTGCATACAGCATCATTCAACGTGTTTTCACTAATTCAAAACGACGTTAACTCATGGAGCGGCCTTAAGCTGTTAAGTTTCACTTCAAACCATTGACCAGAAATCCCTTAAGATACTTTCAAGTTTTTTAGAGCTGTTAAAAACAAACGTCAAAAACCCAGCATTGTCACTGATCTGTGGTTTCGGATCAGTTCTAAAATGTTGGTTGTTTATTCATTGCCATAGTTCTCAGAGCTTATTTAAGGTCCCCGACAACAAGATGGCCGCTCCAAGATGTTTATGTCCCATACAGATTATGACTGTTAATCGTCATATTGCCGAGAAGGTTAGACTTCTAAATTAATTACAAATATTTAGTTATAGGTTGCACTTGAGAGAAAAAAAATATAAAGAAAAAGTCGCCGGCGAGACTAGGTTCGCGGAAATCCAGCTTAAGGTTAGGTCGATACGGGTAAAATAACATGGAAAAAGGAAAATGTAAATTTGAGGTCCAAAAAGATTCATACAAATATTTTGGAAGAATAAATCTATATGTTTCACATAGAAAAACAGACTTAGAATCAAAAGCTGTAATGAAGTAAGGAATTTGAATGGTTGCTATAAAAACAGTGACGTTTGTTTTTAACAAAATGGCTACTAATTACCGATCTATATAACTTAATACAAACAAGAGCTCGGTGACCCAAATTTTCTTCTTTTTCATTAAAACATCTCTCACAGAATGAGTAATAGATAGGCCAATTTGAAAAATTCTAAAGATCGAATGACTTTTTTTAGTAGTAAAAATCCTGATAAAACTGAACTGCAGAATTTTTTTAATTGTCCATTGATTGCCTATCCCAGGAGAAAAGTTTTCAAAAAAAAAAAAAGAAAGTCGCTGGACTCTTTTAACTTTTTCTCGTCGTATGGCATCGCGGAAAGTTATATGTAAACACTACATTATACGAAACGTTTCGCGTAGCAATTGTTCACCAAGATCAGGACTCTCCCGAAGAAGCACGCTAACTTTATCATTGATAAATATCAGGATAAACTAAGTGGTGGTTCTCAAAACTATAGCTAATTTTGTATGACTTTTTCTACAGAGGTGGAAAATATATAAAACCCCGTGTCTTTAGAATTATACATCCAGGTCTGTCCAAATATGATCTCAAATCTTAATTCTATCATTACGATTTTACTGTCAAAACATAAAAATATCAGTCGATTATACTTTAGTTCGACTCATTCCAATTAGTCTACAAAATAAATGGCAAGTTTGTTAACAGTAAAAGTACTGAAATGAAAACTAAATATTCCACACACCAATGTTAGTATAAGGTAGTATCCAGTTGGTTTCCCTTAGATTCCACAAAGCTTCATATAAGCATGGAATGCATTTCGCGAGTTGGGGAAGATATTCTTGAGTGATTGACTGTAATCTATCTTTTAGTTGCTTAAAGTAATTCATATATTGTCATAGAAACTGTCACTGGTGATTGTTCTTGTGAAATTTTGATCCATCATCTCATTCCGCCTGCCTATCGGTTGTGTCCAGTCGCTTCTTTATTCCATCACAACAATGATCATCCAATTTGATGGAATAAATAGCATGACCATCTGATGTCAACTATACATTTAAAGCTGAGTTAAGACGGCCAACAAAACACCAAAAGACAAGTAACGAAAATGAACTTGTTGAATAGCTAAAACAAAAATAGCAGTCAATCGTTAAAGAAACTCCACATTGACAGCATGCCAGTTGAAACTGGAAGAAAAAACCCAAGAAACTGGAAGAGAGAAACCCAAGAGAATGCTAACAAAATGTCAACTTGTTATTGACACACTGTAGCACTTGTCTAATAAAGCGTAACATGATAAAAAATGTGTTCTCGGAGTTTCTTTTCTCAGTCCTATGGTACTAGACAGGCATAGATGATCATTTTGTTGCATCACTGGAAACGACTGAATTCAGATATGATAGTTCATTCAATTCATTTTTGGTCTACCCTGATCTTCTGTTCATTAATTAACTGGGTGTTGGTTCATGTAGCAAAAACGAAATGCGCAAGGTACTGAAAAAATTACCTTCTAATATTTTTGCACAGTCGTCTTCTGTTGAACGTGCTAGTTTATTAATTAGCTCGTGAAAGTGTCGTTGAAAATATAGAGTTCTCCAATTTTGCCTGATAGTCCTCTGTGAAGAACTGCATGTCACCATTACATGTTTCCAGCGATTTGAATAGTGACTCTTCCATAGTGAATCAGTCGGAATCTCTATCAGTGACATAACAAGAAAAGTTTACATTAAAGTTTATTATATATCACATCACTACACATAGTATAATTGCACAGGTGATTACCGAAAGCCTCAGTGATGATCGAACAAAAATCACGTCATATTTCTCAATATTCACCTACAGATGAATGTAACATTGAAAGCATTTACGCAAAATGGCGGCTACCTTCGTGAATGTTAAATTCGTAAATTAAAAAACAACTCATTTCCTATTTTCTTTCAAATAATTACCCGCATATGTAATTATAATTAAACAGTTATTCGCCTCAGTCGTACTGAATATTGTTGAATAATCTTCGCGACTTCGTCAAGGGGGTTATTGAGAAATATTCACGTCACCTTAGGCGAATAATTGTTAAATGTTTTTAAAATATCTAAGCAGATCCGAGCTGTATATGTCTGTTGACTTCAGTCGGAATTCATCCTGCCTGGTCGTAGTCTCCTCAATCCTTTTCTTTGTTGAGAGGACAGGGCACAATGCTTTCGTTCAGTCCAGATTGCTAAATCCATTCACTGTAGAATCGATTGCCTTTTATACTGGCATGGTAATACTGCTTAATTTCCACAACTTTCTTTTCAAAAGTTGAAAGTAATTGATATGTAGTATATAGTAGAGAATAAAGTCAATCATTCAGCTCTTGAGCACTCGATTCTGAGCAGCATTCGACAACTTCTACCCATGAATACTCTAAAATTCCACCCATATATTTCATAGGTACTATGAGGATACTCGGCACTCTAAAATGAATACTCGTCCCTGGGTTGGCAAGTGAAAGTGATCACGAAGCAACTGGATTTACACGAAAAAGATACACAACTATGACAAAGGGGGTAAAGAAACTCATGTAAGCCCAAAGGAACGCCTTGCTAGAATTTACCGACGACTGGAGAGCTTGACACGGTAAACCTCAGGAAACGGTTGATAGCCTCAAGGAGGAATATAGAAGTATGTTGGATGTAGAACATACGAATAAACAGATGTATCCAGCGTTACTGGATACCATCTTAAATTTCAAGATAAATTTCATCCGCCGAACAGCACTATCCTGTAGGTCAGTGGTTTCTAACCTTTTGGTTACTTGGGATTCCGTCACTGAATCTAAAAATCTCTGCGTAACCCCTCCCCCTGCAATGAAACCACAACTAACGTTACTAAGAATATTGTCGATGACATCAAAACTTTAACAGCTCACCTGACTTTTTTTCACCTGAACACTAAAGTCACAATCAATATTTTAGTAATTCTCTTGTGACTAGTTAAAATAAACGTCATACCAGCTTACTAGCTTCCTTGAGTACGTGCATGTTCACACAAACATTTTATCCTTCACTCAAAACTGGTCAAAGCCAAACGTAAACCATAATGGAATTGCAAAAGATTTCTTGTCTTTGTTCCCAGCTGTGTAACAACGCTGAAAGCATTCTCGGAAAGATACGTTGGGGAAAAAGGAATAACAGCATCTATAATTGCGAGTGTAGGTGCCAGTTTGGAATCCTATTTCACCCAGAATTTGATCTATATGCCTGTTCATTCCAAACAATCTTTGGGTTACAATATTTGTTCGCAAGTCAATTTGGTGAACTAATGTTGCAACTATTGATAGTTTGCAATAGAAAATTTGGTGAACTAAGAATGTAAATAGTAGTCTACTAAAAACAAAGCAATAAATTCCTGCGGATCCCGTTCTTCTAGTGCAGATCCCCGGCGGATCGTTTAGTCTTGATGGACCCCAAGTTGGGAAACAATGCATAAGTCCTGCCAAGGTGGACAAAATTTAAGTTTATTTATTCAAAGTACGGATAGTGCTCGTCACTTCTACTGATTTATTTGTCGGATAAATCTTCCTTGTTTTGAACAACCGACTCCTGTTCAATAAATCACATTAAGGCCGTGACTTGTGTGATTCTGCTAATGAAGTCATGGTCTTATTTTAAAGCCTGAACATGCATGACCTGTGATACTTAAATCTTACCTTTCACACGCAAAAACTCTTCAGTCTCAACGCTTTCCAAATCCAAAGGGCTTAGAGAGCAAATGACATCCTTAAGAATATGACTTGGCAAGCCTACGTTGGGTTAGCATGAAAAAAGAAAACGTTACGTTGTTGTCTTCATTTGACCTGATGAAGGACACGCAGTCCAAAATGACAACAATAAAAAAGAAAGGTTTTTCAACTTGCATAAAGTCGTCCTCGCTTACTTTTTAAAATATAGACTAAGAGTGCGAATCCGAACCGATCCGATCTGATTTGAACGCATTCGGATCGGATTTGCTAACGAATTTGATAGATTCGGAACAGAACGGATTAAGCCCTGTTTATGACCCGACCGAATAGGATTAGCCTCTTTATTTCTCCAATCGCCTCGGATAGGAAAAGTATTAGATTTTTCTGCAACTATTTTCCTCTTGAATTCGGTATTTCTTGGCATTTTTGTCAAATTAGTAATTTCCAGTATGTTATTCTCATACATGTATAATTAAGGCTTCAAAGAAACGTAACCCAAAGATAACGATAACTTATCTTTGTAGCAAATTATTTTGTACGCGTAAAGACTTAGCTCGACCGTGACACACTCTTAGTCAGAGCCCGGCAACATTGTGCACAATAACACCTGCAAGTACATGCGGTATTTTGGCACAAAGATCCTAAATATTCAGTAGCCTTTTCATTCATACTTCATTCATACAAACGATTCATACTTCACTCTATCCATCCAATCCGACGCACCCCTCTAGAGTAGTAGTTATTAGGGACCTTGATACTACACGAAGGGAACGTGAACGACGAAGTCCTTCATACAATATAACAAAATTATGATCCAAAACAAAGCGAATGAACAATTTTTAGGGTCCAGGTTAGCTCTAACGTCGTTCTCGTACGGCGTACAACGTTATTCAGAACATTTTCACATATTATTACTGTAGGACCATTTATCTTACTCGAGCTCAAGTCCATGTCCGAGCCTTTTAACCCCAAGTCCAGGTCTACCGGTACGAATCTACAGAGATCACACAAAACTAGAGGGGCATTGGAACCAAAAAATTGTGAAGTAAAGATAACTAATCCGGGTAATTATTTCTTGAGCATGGAGGCCTTAAACTGGTCTAAAATGTTTGACTGACGTTCAGGTCCAATGCACCCCTCTAGCATTATTTATGACCTCCATGTATGAACCTGACTCCACCCTTTTGTAGCTTTTTGAGATCAAAAAATACTAATCAAGCATTTTGTACTTGATTAATATTTTTATTGATTTATGGATTTTATCATATTGCAGAATTAAAGCACAGCAATAATATATGAGTAAATAAATCTTAGAACAAGATAAATCTTTATTTCTCCAGTTACCATAAATGTCCTAATAAACATCCAGGGTGTCTATTAAATATTGTTGATTTCAAGGGGAGCTTTTATTGGATACAGGGCATATTTTAGAGAGGGGCATTTATTTCCATATTCACACAAATATCTAAAGTAAGAAGACTTTGATTTTTTAAAAACTAAATGGTGTCATAAGGAAAAAACCCCATAATTCACAGATATTAAGTAGTGGCACTTATATTATGAATTTGAACTAGAACAGGATGTCATTTCCAAACCTTTACTGGTAAACCCAAACACCTCTATGAATTGTTCTAACCAAGATTAAAGTGCTATATAATTATTCACTCCTTTTTCTCTTGTTGTTTGTTGTTTGGAAGGCATTTATTAGACAAAGGACGTTTAACAGAAACAGGTGTTCATTACACAATGAAAAATTTATACGTGCTTATTAGATAAGAAGCATTTATTAGACCATTTATGGTACTGTTATTTGTAATAAAATACAATCATCATTCAATGCCATGTACAGTAATTCATAAAAGATGTTTTTAAATGGCTTTGATGTTGGAAAAATTCTAATATCTGCTTCCTAAATTGAAGTAATTACACCTTTTGCTATTCATTACCAGAAAATATATTACAGTAGAACCTGAGTTTTACGACAACCCTTTTTGCTAGGCAAAAGCGGTCATAAATGCCAGGTGGTAGCTTAAGACAGGTAGTGATGTGACATAGTGACCGCCATATTTGTGCGTGCCTCTTCTGGAAAATGCGTAAATTTAAGCAAAACATGCATTATTATGATTGAACAAGCAAACAAAAAATTAATGAACGATTACTTTACTCAACTAAGAATCAGACAAGAATTTGCTTAAGTTCATCTACTTATTAAGTGAAAAGAAATTGGTCAGCATGAACTGCTTCGATTTCCTAACTCGTTCAGAAGGAAATTCACAACAGTATAACTGCACAGAAGTGATCAAAACTAGATCAAAGTGGTAAGTGTGTAGTTTTTCTTGTTTCCTGTATTCTCTTTGTCAAGACAGTTCGAGCAATTGTGGAGCAGCATTGATTCAAACGGCAAACTTAACTCACGATCAAATTAAATCTGTCGTACCTATTAGGTTTGGCAGAATAGGATGCTGATCAATCAGGTTCAGCACATGAGTAGAGCGGTCAGCAATTTTAATTTGCAGTGGTGGCTCATAACAGGTAAAATTTCTCATTGTGACTGCTAAAAAGTGGTCGCTGGCCACGTTAGACAGGTGGTCGCTCACGGCAGGTATAATTTAACTACAAATCATCCATGCCAGAAAAACTTGTCATATATGACAGGTGGTCATAAAAAGGGGTGTCGTCAAACTCAGGTTCTAACCTCAAACCTCAAACTCATTTTAGCTCACCATATGCAGGTACAGTGTAGTTCTACCTGCTACTCAGCTTTCACTGAAACTCCTGGGACTGATATAGTTTGATGGTCATGTCATAAAATTAGATTCCTATTTTTCACATATTATTAGCACTTCATGTGGCATGCACTTCACCAATTTTAAAATGGCTCAATCACAAGCTATGGCAAGGTTTACAATAAGGATTATGGTAAGAGGAAGTATTGCTAGAGGGGGTATGGTAAGAAGCAGTGTGAAGGTGGTACAGCATGGTTTCATATTATTATACTGTACATTTAGTTTAACACCTTTATGGCCCAGAGTTTATGACTTATCAACATAAAGAGCCTGGGTGGGGGAATAGCCTACCCTTAGGAAATTGACAGAGAACTGTCACCTGGGTAGGGATTTTGACATCTTTCTATACAGTACCCCAAGATAGGGACATTGACATACCCATCATCTTGCAAGACCATGAAAGCCTGGAAATGAGTTATCTGGGATCTTGAAAATACCCAGAAATCGCCTGATGCAAACCACACCTCTGCTTTTTTGTGATGTCCAAGACTATGAAGAACAAATTTTTTGGATCCAGTGTGATATGTGTGACACATGGTACTACCATGTGTATATGGCAGAGTCTTTACCACCATCATTATATCACTCATCTAATTATATCATCTGGAATTGCATGTTTTGTGTTGCAGTGAACATCACATGAAGTTATAAAATCTACATTCCTCCATTATTCCTACAATTATTATATTTGTGGGTACAATTATTTTACTGTCACAGAAACTGTAATCCTGGAGGGAACTCACATTGATTAGTTGTCCAGGAGCAAAGCATTTGACTCTGGCTTCCCAGACAATGTTAAATTCCCCTGGGTATGCCCCCCCCCCCATCCTGGGGTTTAACATTATTGGTACACTAAAAAATAAATAGGTATACAAAAAAAATAGTCCGTTACAAATGCTGGATGGCCTACTACCTGTCCATGTAACCCAGTTTTCTATTTTTTCTTTTTTTTTTTCTGTATATCAATATCGTGCATGCCACAATGTCCATATGGTAGAAATGTCACACTGTCGGGTAAGCATTCCAACCGTAAACAAGGTGCAAATATGGGAGCGACATACACGGTTTTAATCAATGAATGGCATCATTTTCTGGCACATCCACACGGTCAAAAAAAAGAAGAAAAGAAGAAAATTACTACAAACCTTTCAGACAATTTTTGTTAATGAGTCCACATACACAGCTTACGGTGTTAATGCACAATTCATACAATGAAGGCAAATAATCACCTCGCTGATCTTTCGCCATCTTGCAATTTATATATTCGTGCCCATGGCCCGGTTGTTCAAAATTCTACTCAGAAATCAGAATGTCCCGGTCAGTCTCCAGTCGAGATTCATCATAATCGTTAAATCTAAACTGACCATATGATTGATGATAATCATGAGTTCAAAGAGAAACACAAATTAACGATTATCAAGAATTTAGAGTGGATATCATGTTGGAATGAAAGTAGACAAATTGAACGTGACAGACTTTCAAGGTAAAGTTGAAATCTTCAACGTTCTTTGGATGGATTCAAAGAGGTTTTACTCTGTTCAGTTTGAACTCGACTCGCTGGTTCAACAAATAAGATTACTAGTAATTGGTAATTCTGAATTAACGCTAAACGGGTCATGAACATGCCGTCCCTGGACCAAAGCATAAAACAAGTAGCTAATAAGTGTGTCCTCAAGCACGTAAGGAGAAGTAGTGCGACGGATGCGTTTTTAGCCATATTTCAGAGACCGACGCTTCAAGAGAAAGTGGATTGTCTAAAAAAATAACTGTAGAGGTTAAGATCTTATTCAAAAATTCTTTAGTTTGAAAATAAAAATAAATGAAATCATTCGTTTAGAAATTTTCTGAGCGATCATGCCCCAGTACCTATCATCTAGCTCAATACTTCAGCCCTCAAATGTCCATGAAGCATCGGTGATCTTTCTAGGAAGCATATAAAATCATTAGGTGACTTTTTGTTGAACTTAGTGTTCACAAAAGAGAATTGGAGAATTATTCAGATTCCAAAGTTATGAAAATATTCCAGAGCTGCCACTCAAAAGAGGACCTGGAGAGGAAAATCTCTCTCTCAAAGGTATCTCTAAGCGGGAGGTCTTCTAGTAAATCGTAGGCCACCTGATTCGATCCTAATTTTGCCAAGAAAATCATGATGTTGTCAATTAATGTATTATTCCCTCATCAAAAAATTAGTCCTTATAGTTATAAATTATGGTTATAGAATTTATAAGTTGTTAAAATTGGCCCTTATAAATTAAAGTTAAAAATTAGTCCTTTTAGCCATATCAGCGCCGCGTTGGCCACTGTACAGTTGGTAAATAAATCGTAAAAAAATGACAATAAATTTTTATTGACAATATGGCTTGAAAGCAAGCAGGACATTTCACATGCTAAGTGGGAGATCAGGAGATGCCGTCAAAAATGCGATGAAATCGGGAGATTTACCCCTAAGCACAGCATTTGTACATGAAATGAGCCGACGCTATAGTAGCGAGACCATTAGTCAATATGTTAGTTGATTAGTACAGTATAACCAACGTTAACACTGTAAAAATTGTATTAGTCTATCGTCATCGACATGTCGATCTGCATAGCCGATAAATAGTGCATACATATGGTGTTCTTGTGAAATGTAGGCGAAAATTTGCTAACTTGATGTCCTGGTTATTCCACAATAAATTGTAATTTTCATCGGTTCTTCATAACTGCGCTGAGTAGTCAAAGTTAACCGCGTCAGACTTCAGCATGCAAGGAAAACCAAATTGTACATCATAGGCATATTAAATTTTAAAAATGCGAGAGCCTTGTTCTCCTGTCAAATTTGCCATTAATAAGTTAATAAAACATTTGGTATTCTTGTTTCCCGTTTCCATAACTACGCCAGCGGTGAACGTGTTTTGTTTGAAGGCATCGACTGAACCAGCTCGCTACAAAGTTAAATACGAGCCATTTTCACATTTATGATTGAAAACTTCTTCTGAAAGTAAAGTCCGTAATTGGTTTCAAAGTTTACTAACAGCTGTAGGCTGTTCTGAAACGAATTTAATTTCACAGAACGAACAATGTCGTCAGACGAAGAATCGATAGAAGGCGAAGAAGGACCTTACCTTGGAGAGTACGAAGGCGATAGAAACGAACACGAGGAAAGACATGGTAAAGGAAAGGCTAAACTACCTAATGGAGATACATACGAGGGATTTTATGAGCATGGAAAGCGAAACGGACAAGGAACATATAAGTAAGATTTTGTTTGTGTTGGTATTTTGGCGTGACTAACTGTAACAATCTTACAGACTCACAATAAGCATCGCCGCTTAGAACAATGGCTTTTCTATTCCATTCAATTTATGTACTATAAATTGATGTTAATCACCGGCTCTGTCTTATGTTTTTACTCACTTGTTATACACTGATGAGCACTATAGTCTGCGAGTCAGTCCACTGCGTGTGAACTGTTCTAATGTCAGCGATACCAAGAATCTCGTTACTGACCTCAGTGACCTGTAGAGTTTCGTCATACCTGAAGGAACTAGAATAGCAGTTGAGCCACTTCATTTTATTTTAACTATATTTAACAACTTAAAGGCCAAGCTTTGGCCGTAATAGCAGAAACTATCAGCAAATAAATAGTTGGTCTGTATATAGTTGTATTTTTACGTGCTAGCTATTGTGGATCGACTAAGACAGTGTCTTCTTAGGTTTAAAAATGGCGCTAGATACATTGGGAGTTACACAAAAGGTAAAAAGAATGGATACGGCACTTTCGTTTACCCTGATGGCTCTAAATATGTTGGAAACTGGGTAAACGACGAGAAACAAGGATTTGGGACGTATCATTACGTCAACGGGGATATATATGAAGGAGACTGGTACGAGAACAAGAGACATGGTCAAGGTATGTATCTAAATGAAATTTTGTATATTCAACGATTTACTCTAATTAACCATGTACCCTAAAGATGAAATCCTTACTATAAAAAACTTTTTTCGATTTTTTTGTACGTGTGTGTCAAATCAGTCTAACAGCGTAACTAAACAAACTCGGGTCTGGCCACCCCAGGAATGTGCCAGGGCGTTATGATTTCGGGGATTGTTCACATGAGGTTGGATCGAAATGTCAAGTCAATCGAGAAACTCGATCCGCTCGAGAAATTATGCTGATTTCTATTGTCTTCAAAAGTCAAGTCAATCGAACATTCAGGTTCGATTAGTTCCATTCACGTCAACAAAAAGGAGAATTGAGCTGGAACAGATCGAAAACTAATTAATATTTCAAGTCAATACAGATGATGTGGCCTCATGTAAACAGCCTCTTGACTCAAATAACTCATTGTACGTTTGAGTCAGTCACAAATTATGACTGTGTTACGAGTAACGACACCAAATTCAGAAGCCATTTTCAGGTAGAGTAAATTTTTGGTCAGGCCAATTGATCCCAGTTTTTGGCCAGGATTTATCCCATTTTTTGGCCAAATCCCTTCAACTGACTCCTTCATCTGACTGTCTTATACAATTGTTCACATTAGAACGAGCCATAGGCATTGATATTGAGACAGTAAAATTTGGACCGTACAGTCTTATAAAATGATGGAGTCTAAAAACCTTTGGATGTAGTGCGTCAATTAGACCATTTGCAATAAAAAGCCCCATCTGACCCCAGTTCACAGTTGTACGAGGCCCGGTTAAGTCATTAAGGACTTCAAGATCCACGACGTCAACTTAAACGACGCGGTCCTTTGAACGACAGAATTCTGTACGCAAAAACAAAGCAGCATCCATGGTATTATTTCCATTTGAATTGTAATTAACGAACCTGTTTCCATTTTGAATTGTAAATCGCGAAAGTGAGGATAAAAAGGCGTATTTTGACAGAAGGATGATTAAAAATTGTGTGAACAGAAATAAAGGGTTCTTTTTCTAAGGCCCAAGACAGTACAATACCGTTTAAATTTATAGACAGCTGAACCTTCGTTGCTAAGAAGAATCGTTGCGGAGCCGACCACTGATCTCAAGCGAAGACTGGAATCGAGCATCCTATTGTTTGAAAGGCCCAGAAAATGAAGCCCGCGAAATTTGACCGTGCCATTACTAAGGGACGAAAAGTCGTGGTAAATCTCTTTGCCCAGCACTTTCAAAAATATTTCCTGGTCGTCCACATAGCAAAATGGAACTACTTCGTAGGTCGAAATACAGCTTTATCGGAGAAAAAAAAAGGCCATCCACCAACAGAAAACCTTATAGTTGGTCCCACAGCAATGGCCGCCGCAATCCACTTCAGGCTTCATTTTCTGAACATTGGATGCTCGATCCAGTCTTCTTTAAAGATCAGTGGAGACGACCTGCACCTCATTGAAGGGGAAGATAGGCCTAGGGTTCATCATCAAAAAGTCAATGAAAATTGTCCTCGGGAATTCGTCATTCAAACTTAGAGGTTATCATGGGTTATTAAGTTCCTGCAAGGATAAGATATGCAAGCAGGTTAACCATTTTAATATACGTAACTACATAAAATTCATCTATATCAATATAAATACAGTATGTCAATGAAATTTTACAGACTGGAGCCACGAAAATACACCTTTTGCTGTTTATTACCGGAAAATATAGTATCATTAACGCCAACCTCAAACTCATTAACGCAAAAATACATTCATTTTATTCCGTCAACATTCATTAGCGTAGATACACAACCATTTGCATCAAAGGGCATTCTATAGCGCCAACAGACGACCATTAACACCATTCTACTATATATTAGGGATAATAAAATTTCAATTAGGCAAGATATCTCTCTTGTGTAACTGATATTTTATCCGTAATGTACAGTAGAATGGTGTTAATTGTCGTCTGATGGTGCTTTAGAATGCCCTTTGATGCAAATGGTTGCGTATCTACGCTAGTGAATGTCGATTGAATAAAATGAATGTATTTTCGCGTTTATGAGTTCAAGGTTGGCGTTAATAATAGTATATGTTCTGGTAATGAACAGCAAAAGGTGTATTTAGACAATCCTGTGATGCAAAATCTGTAATGCAAATGGAACCTACTGTTTCAAGCAATTGCTACGCATTGTTTTTAGCCGTTAATGGACCTAATTTATGCTGTAGACCAATTGAATTTGCTTCAGCATATATCAGAACCTGTCCACAAGGTTTCCTTCAAGTTTCCTTTTACACCTTGCCATACTTTTCAATTACGATCTCTTTCTGTCAAGGGGTTTACACGTTTAACGCAACTGGCTCTCGTTACCAAGGGACCTGGACGAAAGGTCGATGTGAAGGTGCTGGAGAACTGATCCACGCTAACCATCGCTATGTCGGCTTGTTCTCAGACAATTGCATGAAGGGCAAGGGAAAATACTGCTTTGATCATGGCTGTGAACAACTTGGAGAATACCATGTACAAGAAGATCAAATTCAAGGCGAAACAGAAGAGGATGAACCAACTACAATCATAAAAGCATTATGGAAACCAAAATCACTGGTTGCCATCGATGGGCAAATGTCATAATGAGCCGCTTTAAGAAGCAACTTTAACAAACATAAATAAATATGTACATTACTAGATACACAAAAAGGCGTTAAATATGGAAGTGTTTTAAAGTGTTTACAGTGTTTTATATTTAGAGATTTAAACTGTGTTTGATAGAGAGCTTTGTTTCATTGTCAGATGTATTCGTTTTCTTGTTTAAATAAATCAGGGCTTCGAGAGAAATCAGTACTGGGGAAATAGATCAGGGCTATTTGCCAGGGGTATCACACGCTAAGTAATGCCTATTAGTTTGTAGTAATGGTGGAAAAAAGGTTCTACCCTTCGAACGTTTTTTTAATCATTGAAGCTTTTTTTAGCTCTTCGAACCTTCGCATCACTTCCATTTTTTTAAATACCGTAAGTTTAAACACCGTCAATCATGCCAATGCTCTTAAATATTCTGATTTGTTTTCCAGGTCAATGTGTTAGGTTTCTAATTAAGTTCGATAGACCCAAAAGCCGCACATAATAAGCTACTTCCTGTTCGTTGTAGTCATGCGTAATGTCGATATAAATGGGAATAACACTTTTAATGTTTTCAAAATTTTAGGGACAGGGGGAAGTGTGGTTTATATATAAATTTATTATTTTGTAAACCAGAAAGATACTTGGGGAAATTGCGAGCTGCCTAGTACCGAAGCTTCGAACTTTCGCGAAGGTTTTTTAACGAAGGTTAGAAGGTTAACATTTAACTATCGTCTCACCACTGGAACTTTATAAAAACAAATTATGAAACTGTGGTGCAAAGGAAATTATTGATGATAGCTAGCAGTAAGCTTTAAACCTTTCTCGATACAGTGCATATCACATAGGTTGACATTTAATGACGGCAAACTTGTGTAGGCGTTCGTAAGGCTGGGTTATGCGGGAGGGTGGACCTTGATGGGGTAAACACTATTGCGGGAAGACGACTGCTTAGTTCTGGGTGGGAGGAAGATGGCTTGCGGGAAGACTAACGCCTGTGGAGAAGCAGGTACTTGGACGAGTATAGATGTTTGTCGGGAGGACGCTTTGCAGCGTCCGCACAAAACCCAGTGATGAACCAGTGACATTTAATGATGGCGAACTTGTGTAAACGTTTGTAAGGGTGGCTTATGCGGGAAGATGGACCTTGATGAGGTAAACACCATTGCCAGGAGACAACTGCTTAGTCCTGGATAGGAAGAAGATGGCTTGCGGAAAGACTAACGCCTGTCGGGAAGCAGGCACTTGCATGAGTATAGATGTTTGTCGGGAGGAAGCTTTGCAGCGTCCGCACAGAACCCAACTTTAACACGGGAAACCCCTAGAGGAATGGAAATAGTAAATGTAGGGGACCCCTTCCAAGCGTTATGTTTTATAAAATATTTTAAAATTTATAAAATATATTTATGAAATAAGTTCCTTATTACGCATGCAGTTATTGGTCAGTTACCGTGTTTATATCAGGCTAAGCAAGCACGGTTACGACATCACAGCGCCGCTTGACGCCCCACTTTGTTCCTTGTGCGAGTGGAAAGCTCTGGTTGGTTTACTGACGCCAGAATATGTTCTTGGCGCGAATGGGGGGCTGATTTGTTTACAAACTAATAAGGCGAACTTACCATTTGGTATTGAAAATAAAGTTAGATATTCACAACTATTATAGCTTAGTTCTTTGCTTATTTTATAAAAGAAATAGACAATGTTTTGTGGTGTTTTTACAGCCTGATGCAAACACTCTGAGAGGTTGGGAGACGTCTGAAGCGGCTGTGTAAACCCTCAACCTTCGGTCCCGTGCGTACGCAGCAGCTTTCGAGTTCTCCCAACCTCCTCGCGTTTGCATCAGGAAAAATAAACACGGCAAAATAGTTTCTATTTCTTAATACACCTTTTGCTGTTCATTACCAGAAAATATAATATCATTAACGCCAACCTCAAAATCTTTAACGCATAACGACATTCATTTTATTCAATTTACATTCATTAACGCTTCCGTCGCATTCAATTACCATTTTTGCATAGAAAGTGACATTCATTAGCGTAGATACGCAACCATTTGTATCAAGGGGCATTCTATAGCGGCAACAGACGACCATTAACACCATTCTACTATACTTTAGGGATAATAAAATTTCAATTAGGCAAGATATTTCTCCGGTCTGTTGGAGGGCCGAATTAAAGTTATTTGGAATCCCGAAATGTATAAAAGATAATGGAATAAACTTTCATAATTTGTACATAAACTGATATCGGTTAGACCGTTCGAACCTCTTCTTTTATTTCGCCAATATGTCTGACTGTTTTGCCATATTTCGCTCAACCGACCACGTTCTATGTGTTCGGCTGAGACCTTTGAAGACTACCTTAACTCACAACATCAAAATATTTTTTGTAATGGGATAGAGAATAGTTCTATGCTACCTTTCTTGAACGTCTTAATTGATCGCACACACGTCTTTCAAACTCTGTTTATCGCAAGCCCACGTTCACAGGTACCAGAACTGTCTTAACTCACAGTACTGAATTATATAACTGAAGACAGTTGTCCAGTCTATTGCTGGGACAAAATCGAATCTTAACATACATTTTAGTTCACAGCGCTTTGTTAACACGTCGACTTTCGCGTTCCAGAGAAAAAAGCAAACTGTTCTGCGGCTGAATAAAACTTCCCGATCAAGGCTTTCATGCAGTCCAGTACTGCCGTGTTTTATAAGCTTTGATTGCAAAATATGTTTTGTCTAAGATATAAAAGTTGATGTGTGTTAGCAAAGTGCTGTGAAGTAAAGTTGGTTAACAGCTTGAAATTATACTTGTCAGGAAAAATGTGGTATGATGATAACATTTTATAATATCAGTTAAGTGAAAGTGCAGACAAAACCACGTTTAAAAGATACGGAGATAAAACTATCAAAATTTATAAACAAACCGGTGAACGTGGGCTTGAGATAAACAGAGGTTGAAAGCCGTGTGTGCGATCAATTAAGACATTCAAGAAAGGTAGAATAGAACTATTCTCTATCCCACTAGAAAAAATATTTTACTTTTGTGAGTTAAGATAGTCTTCAAAGGTCTCAGCCGAACACATAGAACGCGGTCGGCTGAGCGAAAAATAGCAAAACAGTCATGGACATATGGGTGAAATAAGAGGTTCGAACGATCTAACCGAGATCAGTTTATGTACAAACTATGATAGTTTATTCCATTATCTTTTATACATTTCGGGATTCCATATAACTTTAATTCGACCCTCCAACAGACCGAAGAAATATCTTGCCCAATTGAAATTTTATTATCCCTAAAGTATAGGAGAATGGTGTTAATGGTCGTCTTTTGCCTTTATAGAACGCCCCTCGATACAAATGGTTTCGTATCTACACTAATGAATGTCACTTTGTACGCAAAATGGCAGTTGAATGACGCACAAGCGTTAATGAATGTCGATTGAATAAAATGAATGTCGTTTTGCGTTAACGAGTTTGAGATTGGCGTTAATGATACTATATTTTCTGGTAATGAACAGCAAAAGGTGTAATAAATAACAACAAGGAATTGAATTAGGATCTCTGATAACCAGAAGCATGACACGCTCAAAAGAGACGAATAAAAGACAATAACGAGGGTTGCAAATAAAATATAAATAAAGATCACAGGTACGAGACAATTTCAAGAAACAAACCGTTGAACGGTTAACTCGTTTACTAAATTGTACGGCAGATAAATTCTCTTTTGAAAATATTATACGAAAATCCCATAAATAAATATTCTTCGATGCTCAGAAGCAATGACTAGTGGATCATAGCTATAATATCTACTACAGTTTTCCTGATATGAATAACGACCTTTCCTCCATGGTAAGGTCAATGAGGTTGAGGTACATGACCGTCGACATAAAAGTTCCTTGTAGCCTTTGGTAAGGTGACCTCGATACCATCCAGTTCTTTAGTTAGTATAATTTGACAACCTGAGAAAAAAAATTAAAACACTCTTGTACTTTAATGCAGATATGGAGCACCATTCGTACATTTGTTTAGTTAAGAAACAACACATTTGGGAAGGTTTAAAAATATTTTTGTACGCTGGATTATTTGTTAAATAATCCTTTTACCTCGTATATTATATTAAAAACCCGTTTATGATTTAGATTGTTTATTAACTAATCATATAACGATGTGAAGTTATGCAAATAATACTTTTACGATCCTATTACTTGTTAAATAATTCTTTTAGGACCAGGGGTGGCGCCAAGAATTCACCAAGACAGGGGCTAAACCAGAGTTGCAGGAGCCACGCCCTCTGCGTGATGTCATAATTTATAGGTTGAAAATCAAAATGAAAGAAGCGTCTACTCAGTCTTTTATTTCACTGAATAATTTAAGCATCTAATTTCAGAGTTAAATATTGAATCAGACGGGTCTTCTGACAAACATCGTTTGTAGACGTCCAAAGTTAGGATCCCCAAAAAGGGTGAAAACGAGTCGGTCCAGGATCACACGCTTTAAACATTTCAAAAATATAAAGGTTTAAAATGCTACATAAATGTCATTTTTAGCGGGAAATAATACAACCTGACAACTAACAGAATGCGACATGTGGCCAATTATTTTTCTCGGCTAAATCAATAACAGTTACACACAGTTTGCACGTTATTTTTATATATTTAAATTTGTTATCAATAGTAACTAAGTAAATACTTGTTGTTTTCAGTCATGCAAACATTTTGTCTCATATCATTTACAGAAAACAAAGACTAAATTGGGAAGGGCTGATTTTTTTCTACTACATTCGCCGACGAATTTTTAATTTTTTATCCGACTGAGGGGGGTTGAAGTTCCCCGATCGGAGTCTGTAGCCAGCTCTGCCCCTCTACGTCATCACCCCTGTTTAAGACGACCAGGATTTAAGAAGTACCTTATGGTTTTCCATGTTTGGATACTGTGATCCTAATAAGTAGGATGGCATATAAAAGTAGGTGTAAATTGGGTGAACGACTCGATGGATGAATAACCTTAGATCCCTTACCCCTAGTTAAGATTGACCTTTCTAGAGATCAACGACCGCAACTGGAAATTGACGTTTACCTTAACCCAAATCCAAACCCTAACCCGAACTGTAATCCTAATCGTATCACCTTTCCTAACCCTAATCCTAACCCTAATCCTAGCCCTAATTTTACCCTAATCCTAACTTTAATTCTAATTCAAATTCTAACTCTAACGTTGTCGGCTACACCGATCAGTTTTCCCGGAGTGCGTTCGGATGAAAAATTGGCAGTTAATACACCTGAGTCACTGGTAACGGAGTTTGAATAACTCTTTCCATCGGTAAATGAATTCTTTTAGCTTTCGGTACGTCGAGCAACATCTCATGGTCTGGATGACAGTATCTTTCATAAAAATAATAACGACCAACACGGACTTCAAAATTCCAGCAAAGAATTTTCTTTGTCTCGAATACTCCGATCCACTGATATTAGCAATCATGAATCATAGCTTGCGCACGATACTTTATTTTATAACATTTGATAATACACCTTTTGCTGTCCACTACCGGAAAATATACCATCATTAAAGCCAACCTTAAACTCATTAAAGCAAAAATACATTCATTTTATTCAATCGACATTCACTAGCGTCGATAAGCAACCGTTTGCATCAAAGGACATTCCATAGCGCCAACAGACGACCATTAACACCATTCTACTACACATTAAGGATAATAAAATTTCAATTACGCAAGAGAAATATCTTACCTAACTGAAATTTTATTATCCTCAATGTATAGATGAATGGTGCTAACGGCCGTTTGCTGGCGCTATGGAATGCCTTTTGATGCAAATGGTTGCATATCCACGCTAATGAATGTCAATTGAATAAAATTAATGTATTTTTGCGTTAATAAGTTTCAGGTTGGCGCTAATGATAGTATATTTTCTGGTAATGAACAGCAAAAGGTGCATTATTTTTATAATTAGGAGTCTAGCGTCGTTGGTAAGCACTATCATCCGCTATATCGGTTGACTATTTTAATATTTTTAATTTACGTTTGCACACGGTTTATTCCCTATCAGTTTAAGTGTTGCGTAGGCAGACATTTACGCTACGAATATGTCAGCAAGATCGTTGAGGTTTTTCAATTTTTGTGTAAGTCGTTAACACAAAGACTTCGCGTAAAACAGCAAGACTGTTGTAAGACTGTTCTCTTGGTAAACACATCTTTTAAACCTTCTGCTTGAAACACGCTACAGGATTATTTGTTTGATAATAATCTCATGGTTTATTTCATAAATCAGAGCTTGGGCGTAAATGTGAATCCCAGCCCATGAAGAAACCCCTTATAAAATTATCTTGCGTTTACATGACAAAAGTTGCAGCCGGTTTGCCGGGCTAAAATTGATCCACGTAATCGGAGCCTAAGGAGGAAATGATAAAAAGCTTGGATAACTTCATACTAACTTTTCGTAATGGCCCGTATCATAAAGCAGTCGTTAATAATGAACGAAAAAAACAGGAAAAGAAATGGCTGTTTCTTTAGATGTAAATCGGATATTGGATCGTCTTAATTTATATGAACGTTTCCTTCAATTTACTCGGCTAAAATGGCCGGAATCTTTAAAAAAAATACGGAAAACAAGATTATTAAGATGAATTCCAGTCGTAATGTGCAATACTCGCGTTGGAACTGCATGGGATTAAAAAAACTGGCTAAACCCATGATTCTTTTTTCGCGCAAATACACTTAGATTCTTTGTCATAAGATAAATCATTTCACAATGTTTATTGCTTTCACGCAAAGTACTTACTAAGTCTGGAGTTCTCTTGTAAAAATGGCGCCATGTCCAACATGTCATCCTCCCTTAAAATATGAAATACATGCAACAGTTTAAGACACCTTTTTAGCTTTCCATTTTAATTACCTAACTTACATAATTTCTTACTTGGATTGTAGTTCCACTCGACAACGCTTGATTTGTTACTGGCAACAACTTGAACAACTTTGGTTTTGAGGAGCAAAGAGATTATGGTACATAAGTCACCTATAGGTACATGCATACGTATTTTCGTATAAAGTGCCGTTGATCAACCGTAATGTTTCGAGTTTCTCAGTTTTATCCATTTCAATGTTTTGAGGTTTTGAAAGTTGCCACTGTTTCGCGACGTATTAGTCACTTGAACATTTGACACAAGCGAGTGATCTCTGCCAAATTCGAATGGAGTAGCATTTGTCTACTGCTTGCTCTCGCTACATCAATATGTTTACTTATTCTTAAGAGAGAATTTGTAATCGACCTTTAAGATCAAGGTCTTTAAGTATAAAGTAAAGTAAAGTAAAGCAAAGCAAAGCAAAGCAAAGCAAAGCAAAGTAAAGCAAAGTAAAGTAAAGTAATGCAAAGTAAAGTAAAGTAAAGTGCCTTTATTTATACTGCATAACCCTATCAACTACTTAAGCTGTTCTCCCCAGAGGTCCAGTAAAGGCCATTCCTCATGAGTCCAATGTTACCACAAGAAGAAACCGGAGTACCCGGAGAAAACCTTTCATGCTTGGTAGAACCAAACTGGACAAACCCTTTTTCACACGTGACCAAGGTAACTTTAACCAGATTTAATATTTTTCAACGGTATCCCTTAAGATCATGTATGTCACTGTTTTTCAAGGGGCGGTATCTACCTAGTTACACGATAATACTTAATACCATATATAAACATATTTATAACTGCACGGAGCCGAAATCAAACCCTGGTTACACTGGTAAGAGACACATGCACTACCACTGTGCCACCAGCACTTCAAATTGTTATCGTGTACATGGTTGTGTTCCTTAAATATCAACATCAAGAATAATATTTTTCTCTATGTTGTCTCTCGAGTTCAGAAAATGTCTTTTTTTTTTAGGGGGAGGGCTTTCTACAAAGGGAATTGGACGAGAAAATGTACAATAAAATCACCGGCATTTTCGGACACATGAAAACTCTTCAAATGTAAAATTACGCATACCCCTCCTCTGCATCTGGTAAAAGATCAAAATATTCCTGTTTCACGTAGACATGACAAGTTGAACATGCTAAGGATGCCTCACAAGCACCTAAAAACAGGGATGAAATATAACTGTACAGTACACTTGTTATTGTAACGGATGCATAAACGATCTTTTTCTAGTATTAAACACATCCCTAAGCAAGACTGCAAATTATAACAATCGTCATCAAGCTGCGGTGCAGTTAAGTACGACTTGTTCCCACCGTGACCTTTCAAGGGTCATGAATTCGATCTTCATTGGACTTGATCATTGTTGATGCCTCTTCTAATGTACTGACAGAACAACAATTAAGACATTTTTAAGACAAGACCGGGACCTGTTGCGAAAAATGCAATCTTGGGACTTCCCGCTGGGAATCGAACTCGCCACCTCGCGAATCTAGTGCGATGCTCTGCCAACTGAGCTACTGAAGCAACTGTAGCTCAGTTGGCAGAGCATCGCACTACATTTGCAAAGTCGAGAGTTCGATTCACCAAAATTGCATTTTTCGCAACAGGTCCCGGTCCGGTCTTAAAAATGACAACAGTTAAGGGTGGCCAACTTTGTGTATGCCATATTGAGGGTGGCATGGAGCATATCTACTGTGTATTAATCAATTCCTCTTTCGGTTTCCTCGTGGTATTATAGACCTTAAGCGAACGCAATGGGAACGTCAACGACAGTGTTAGCCATACAAGCAGAATTTATCATGCGAAACAAAGAGAATGAATAACTTTTAGTCACAAGGTTAGGGCAACCCAACGTAGTTCTCGTTCTCCATATGTCACTTGGATTATTTTCACGAGTTCAGGACGACGTTGACTCGTGGATCGGCTGAAGTGTTTAATTGAGTCTGACGTCGAACTAATGAACAGAATTCTATTAGACACTTTCCAGCTTTTCAGATGTCGCTATATTGATAGCACTGGTTTACTTTAACTTTTCAAATAAAATCTTGACTTTTTTTTTTTGTAAATCAATGAAAATATGTTGAATCCTTTCTTGAGTTAACTGTCATGCATGGCATGTCTCTATACTCTCAAACTGAATCCGTAGTAAAAGGCACAGGCTTGATTTCCATCAGTAACGATTTTTTCCCCCGAATTTGAATAAAATTCTTAATAAAATAAATTATGTTACTGATTTCTTTTAATGTCTGTCATAAAAAAGTTATTGTTAGGCCTAAACGTGCTTAAGCAAGGTTGTAATTGCTAAGAGAAGGTCACTTTACTGGCCACGATGCAAATACTGAGAAGTAAAACAAAAATTACCGGGGGAATGAAGGAATAAAAGATTTAGCGGTACCAACACTCCTTGCTGAAAGGAACAAGTCTTCGTTACCTTCTATATCCACTTTATGTCGATGTGCTAAGTACATTAAATTATCCCCAACTTTCCCTGTCACCTTCACACGTTTATCATTTTGATCAATGAAAGTCACGTTTACACTAAAAAAAGAAAAAGAAAGTTGTCTGTAGACAGCTGTATAGGTATCAGTATAAATGTTTATAAAATAATTTCCATGCTACGCACGTTCTGATTGGACGAGCTTCATATTCTATCAGAGAACAGAGACACTCTGACATCACTTTCATTTTGTATTAGAGTACAGAGGCATGGATGACGCTACGATAACTTGAAAAAAGCTTGATCATTTTATATGAAATAGAAAATATATGTATGATAAATTGATAGACAGTTAGAACAGAATAGAATAAAGTAGTATAGAGTAGAATAGAAAAGAATAGGTTAGATTTGATTAGATCAGGCCAGATTAGATTAGATTGACAAAATACATGGAACTGAGAAAAATGCATATAGATAGACGGATAAAGGGTTAGATAGACGGACGGACGGATGGATAGGTGGGTAGGTAGACGGCCACGAGGGTTAGAAAGATGCGTGTATTATTATAATTAATAAAACCGATATTAATAATCCCACAGATTAATGATAATCTCGGAATGTATATATATATATATGTATAGGTATAGGTATCGGTATAGGTATAAGTATATATATATACATATATATAGAATCATAAATAATTAACATACTAATTTACATACTAATTTACATTAAAATGAATACCCTTCTTATTATAATTATAATTATAATTGATACGTGTTTTAGCACGGTACTCGCACCTCTTATTCAGACCAGTAGGTTGCAGGGTACCTAATTGGGCAGCCCAATAGGCCTCCTAATTAAAAGCATTTATTCTTTTTTCTGAGCGTTAATTACCTTTTCAATAATAATAAAATCAAATTCTGTCAAGGACTGAGGCGTGTTGTTGAAATGAATTGCAACCTCACAGGTATTTTTGCCGGTATTCATAGCTGATTTATGGTTGCGAAATCTAACTTTAAACTGGTTGGAAGTGGAACCTACGTACTGAAACTTACATTTCCTACACGATACTAAATACACAACATTAGTGGAAGTACAATACAAGGCTTGTTTAATTTTATAAAAACGCCCCGTAGCCAAACATGTAAATTTATCACTTTCCACTAAGTAGTTGGTACATAGATCACACTTCCTTTTACATTTAATACAACCTACTACACCCAAATTGGCATTAGTATTTTTTCCCCCATTAACTTTAAATCTAGATAGAGCTAACATTTCCTTCAAATTCTTTGTTCTCTTATATGCTGGAATAATAGATCCTGCTGGAAATATTTCTTGCAAACCAGCCACCGAATGAACCAAATGCATATGCCTTTTAATAATTTTACTTACGTTAGGCATCCTAGGATTATATTCCAGTACTAAGGGGAACGTATTTTTCTTAAAATTGTTCTCAGACTTAAGAATATCGGATCTTTCCTTTTGTATGGCTTTTTCAAATTGTTTATCCACTAACTTCATATCAATTTTGTTGCTTGAAGTATGCCTTATATTTAGAGCATACTTTCTCAGTAAATTCAGCCGTAGAACAATTGCGTTTAACCCTCAATGCCACCCCGTAGGGAATAGCTTTTTTACAATGATAGGGATGCGAACTAGTGAATGGCAAATACAGATGACTGTGTGTGTGCATGGAATAAATGTCAGTGACTATATAGCCATTTTGGAGTTTAGAATCATTTGAGTGGAGTGCTCGATACCGGGGTAGAGCGGAATGCCAATCAGAAGGAATTGTCTACCAAGCTACAGTCACGAGAGAAGACAACCGAGAAGAAAAAAACCTACGTCGGAATCATTGAGGGCACATTCAAAACAAGATACCATAACCACACCAGCTCCTTCAGAAATCCCAAACGTAAACACGCTACTGAACTTAGTAAATATATTTGGAACTTAAAAGAGTCAAACGTCCAACACTTGATCAAATGGAAAATAATTAAACAGAATAAGCCCTATTCCAACCAAAACCAAGAGATGTAACCTATGCCTTTATGAAAAGTTTATCACAATTTAACACTAGAAACGAACTTATATCGACATGTAGTCATAGGAAAAAATACTTGCTATGCAGCCAATAACCGGTCAACCTTTAACGCATCTAATTTATTCGTAACACCGTGATCACATTCCATCCTCACAACGTCATACGCGCGACAGATCAAATTCCATACATATATAGTTTCAAGTTAACTGAGCAACAACATCATACGCGACGATCACCTGACGAGTGTGGTAAGCTCCACTTACCATACGAAACAAATTTGTAGTGATTAAAATTTTAAATGGAATAATTCAAGTTTGTCCACTCGTCGTACTAAATATATATATATATATAATCACACCCGTTTAGCAACAGCTTCAAATTTTGACAAGTATTTCGTCAATTTTGGTGTAGAATTCATTATAAATGTCGGCCTACATATCCAGTACAATATTTTTGTCATGTGAAAATTGAAGGGGTGCGACCATTCTCACGCCTCGTTAATTTTAGGCGTGCGATGACACGAGATAACGTAAATGCGTCTGAATGGAAACGTAGATGCAAGACGATAATAATAAACAGGCTCCTTTGGGAACCAACACCAAAAACAAAAGTTTATAACAAACGTAATGCTTAAATAAAATTATTACTTTTTTGGTTTACGTTGCAAATTTATTGGGGGGACTATACTTGAATTCACCTTCAAGTATAGTCCTCCCTTAGAGGGGGACTATACTTGAATTGATCCTCGAAAGCGTCGTCATCAAAAAGCTAATAGCCCTTTCAAAAGAACAGGAGCCAGGTGAAGTGAACACAAGCCCTGCTAAGTATTCGAGTGAATACGAGCCCTGCTAAGTGCTAGTTCACGCATCGAATGCATCAATACCAGAAACTCTAACTAAACTTCTGCACCCTATCATAAGTTATGGGAAGCAAAAGATACAAGTCTTTCTTAACATTAACATCCAACACATTTTACAATCAAGGAAGGCAAACAACTCCGAAGTCAAGATTAATGGTGTTGAAAATTTGGGTTTATCTGACTTCTACAAAATAGTATTACTAACTGCCAGAGGGCTTTAGGGATCAAATTTACTTATCAAGGGGATATGCACCACAAGGAAAAGATTACAACTATATCAATTAATTCTTTCACAGCAGAATGAGTCTTCTCTTATTTTACTTGGGCTGAAGTCAGATGATTTTTCTCATCTGGAGCTGGTTGTTCAAAGCACGTTTACCAGTTAACCTGTTGCTTTGGTTTCATTTAATTTGGTTGAAAAATGTAGCTTCAATTTCATAGCTTAAAACCTTTTCATATACACCCAAAATCTGTTAAAGAAAATTCCAACTTTTCTTATCAGCATGATCAGAAAGTTATCCACAAAATTTTTGCTAACCCTGGATAAAGTTAATCACCTTTTGAACAACCTGGGGACATCCTGCTCAGCTGGGAAAGGCTTTTGCAAAAATGTGAGTATGAAAATACATATAGACCTTTAACTAACAAATGACATATTGCTTAATACTCACTTATAAGCCAATCAATTAGCACCCTCCCATCCTCAAGTTTCCTTGTTAAATAAGAAATTCAAAAAAAATTTTGCTCTCAAATAAAGCCACTTGCAGGGATCAAAATTCATCTCAAAAGTAACAAGCTAAATAATTGAAAAACGGAAAAGCCATGGTAAAGAGTGTCATCCTTGGTCATTTCACTAGACGAGACCATTGACATTATTGTTAATAAAGCTAAATAATGCTTGTGGGGTTGAATCTTGAAAACAAAACCAAAGGTCAGCAAGCTAAAAAACTGAAGAATTCCTTCTATTTGTCCAGGTAACTCTTAAAAGTAAACAAATAAACTTATCAAGCCTTCCAAGGCATGAACCTTGTCAGTAATTTGCAAGATGGCATCCATAGGTATTATTTGTTTCCACTGTGATTTTCTCAGTAAAACTTTATGGAGTACAATACTTTATTGAACAATTATTTTGAGTGCAAAATAAACATTTTGATGACAGGGAATTATCACACAGGAGTCAGAACAGGTCAGTCCACTTGCAAAAAAACATGTGAGTTTGTTTATTTTCTAACAGTAAATTGTCTAATCAACTCACACTTTCCAAGTTCGCTTGTAAGAATTTCTGACCTTGACTTGATATGAAGAGTTAGGCTTTTGAATAATAAGACTTTCTGAATCTTATTTTACAACGAATGAGTAGAGTAAACGTTAAAGTGTGCCCATGTCCTCTTAATTGGTTAATATATATTTTGAGATTATGCTTTCAGCCTGGTTCATCATTAGAAACAATTTGCTCTACTCAGCTTTTCACCCCCTTGCTTATGAGTCCCTAGTTTATCATTCCACTGGAAAACCCTTATAAACTTGTATAAGCCCCGGGTTTATAAGTATGATTCAATACATGAAGCAATCGATCACATGATCAACAAATGGATATATATATAACCAAATCAATATAAAACAACTAACATTTCATCTGGAGATTTAGGATCTTGCCATTCATATTCACCACTTAAAAGTGCCCCTGAAATGTAGGAAACCAGTCACAAAAGGTCGAGAGATAACTAAAGTACGTTAAAAGGAAATAGTAGATTGTATAGTTGTCAACACTAAGTACCTCTGGTAATATGAAAGTACTTCGCACGTTGAATCCTGTCCTGGGTTACGTTAAAACATTGAAGACCTTGATACATACGAATGAGTCGAACTGGCAAGATATAGCGCATATATCGTCTTAAACTAGCCATTAGCAAAGCGCTTCAGTCTGTCGACGTCCATTAATTTTCCTTACAAAGCTTTGACCGTGTACTGTAGCTATGCACCATTCTTTAGCTTTCTTTAACTTGTTTGTCCCAGACCCCAGATCAAAACTGTAAACACCGACTCCGTTAATGAAGTAATGGGTATAATTGTATCAAGCAACATTTGGTATTATGCCCAATTTTATCACGTGGAGTTTATATATGTTTTATTTTTGAGCGTCACAGGTTCGATTCCCAGTCAATGGCCACATAGTTGCATTTTTCGCCGCTGGTACCGGTTAGGCCGATAAAAGTCATGCCCGCGTCTGTACGGAGGATCAATGGAAGAGGGTGCCAAAATTGAAAATTTTTTTTTATGTACGGTTGATGCCTTTGTGAGGGATCTGACGAGCTGTCGTTTTAATTTTGCTTGGTTTTTTTAAATTTAAAAAAAATTACCAATACGCAACTTTATTTATGCTTTTTGAGCACATATTATGGCACATCAGTCAGCAGACGCGTAGGGAAGGGGGACGAAGGGGACACTCGCACCCTCTTAGGCGTGGGGTCAAAAATAGTTTTACAGCTAACGTTAAAGATCTGTTGGACTGGAGTCTTCTCAAAGTATCTATAAAGGGAAAAGGGGGTGTCAAAAATCTTCATTTTTTGTGTACTAAACAGAAGGCTCCCTACCACGCAAAAGCTTCCTCCTTCGGTGTTCAATGGCGCACCTTAGGCATACTAGTAAAAATTATGACATCGCCCCCTTATAAAATTTCAGGTTACCCCTTGCATTGTCAGTCAGTAGTTTCAATTGTCTGAGTCTTTTCTGAATGAAGAATATGCATTTCTGAAAGGATTAATTATTCGCAAATTTTTTATCTAATTAGGGCTTTAAAGTGGTTTTACACTCAAAACATGGATTTTTCCGGAATTTTTTTTTTCTAAATTTTGTCTAAATTTTGTTTCGAATGCAATAGTAGTGACCTTGGCACAGAATAAGGCATGACCTTGAATGATCTTTATAAGTCTAATGTTGACCTTGATTTCGACCTGGACGTAAGAATCTTATGGAAACATTGAGCACATGAAAAGCATCTGCACATTCTTCCTAAAGGTGTTGGAATCTCACTAACTTTACTCTGCATATTCAATACTAAACTATGAATCTGCTTTTCTCGAGTTATTAAAGTTCTTGAAAAGTCTCTTGCAAACGTACAATCAAATTTGCCTTTTTACCGCCGGATTCTTACCATATTTTCAACACAGACAGCGAACATAAAAAACTAGGAACTGAACTTATAAAATTTGATTTCATGTTGTAACACTTTCTAAAATTGTACATTGTCTAGTTGCTTTGTCGAAGTACAAATAAAATAGCCCAGCAAAACACACGAAATATAAGCAAAGTGAAGTTTTATTGAATCTAACGTTAGGTTCAATAAAACTTCACTATGCCTATATTTCCTGTGTTTTGCTGGGCTATTTTATTTGTACTTCGCCTAAGATTACCGCCCGGTTCATCAATCGCCCATAGTCACTTTGTCTGAAGTTTTTAAAATTTTCTATAAGAATTTGAAAAACAATTAAGAGCTTGGAAAATTTGGAGTTTTTAGGTTTAATAATGCATTAAAAACCTATATAAAACTTTCCTGAATGTTTGGTCGTACTATATCATGTTTGAAAGTGGATACACTATTTCACTGTTCACGCTCAATTTTTGGTTACCATAGCAACTAACCAATTATAAAGATGATTTTCATCGTTAAAATTTGATTTGCTTCTATGCCAAGAAGCTCCTTTGCCTTAATATATAAAAATAGCAAAATCCGTATTTTGGGTTTAAGACCTCCTTAACTCTTTCGAAGGGGGAGCTCCCCCTTTGACGAGTAAAATCGTCCGGCGTTAGCCAGAGTAAGATAATGGAAGTCTTACGCCGCAGGGAAAGAGTTAATATTCAAAAAATCCTTCAAGCGATACAAGTTGCTCATTCATTCGAGAAGCCATTTCAACAATTCGTTCTGCGTTTGACCACGTAGGGTTACAAGACACTCGAAAGTAATTCATTACTCAAATTCATTTGCTTTCTTGCGTTTTGATACCGTGGTCAAACACTTGAAAACTCGTTGAAATCGTAGGCGTCGGGACTAGGGGGGACCAGGGGGCCATGGCGCCCAAACGTAAATGTGGGGGCCTGGCCCCCAATTTCATACCAGTATATTGAACCAGTTGAACAATTAAATTATTGCCTCGTGTTCCGGATCTCGGCAACATTTGTTTCTACAATCAAGATTTTCTTGGTGCGATATCGAACAAACACTTGTCGCCATTTACCCAATGATTCCAAACGATGTTACTTAGTGGTGAGTACCGATTTCAACATTAAAAAGCTGTAAAACCTTAGGATATGTCACAATTTTGGCCCCCAGCAAAAAATTAACCCTAGCAGCGCCACTGGTTGAAATATACCTTCTGCTATTCATTACCAGAAAATATACTATCACTAACGCTACCGTAAACCGGGGTGACTTTGTACCAGTTTCTGTAATTTTTATCACATTGTATACCCATTGCTATTTTTAGAACTTCAAAAATGGGTAAAAAACACTGGCAGTATGTTTATGATTGCTGCTACAAACACTAATGAAATATGCCATCTTTTAGTTAGCGTCGACAGCTTCGTTTACTGGTGGCCAAAATCATCCCGGGTTGGGGGCACTTTGACCACCCATTTAACATCTCTTACTGATTGGCCTCAAAAATAAACGAGCAATCAATAAAGTGCATTAGAGCATATTACATGATACAAGGAAAAGGTTGTTGAATCTTTTTCTATTGATAAATTAAAATCCGGACATTTAATATTTGGAATGACAAGCAGTTCTTTTATAAAGCAGTGGAACAACGTTAATAGTAGAACAACGTCCCTTCAACATATAAATTAACGACCAACATATAATTATCAAACCTTAAGAACTCGTTGGTAACATTTCAATAACAATGACAAATTAATATTTTAAAATTAAACGCATGCATTGGTAAAAAGTAATGTCACATTGTGGCATAAACATCATGCTGTTTCAGTAATTTGTACCGGTGCTGGGCGGCTCCATCATCGATTATTTTATATCCTTTTCCTGCAATCGTTGTTTGGGGGGTACATGGACCATAGAAAACATACTTTGCCTTTACAATCTCAACATCCAACCTCTTTGGAAAATCCCAGTAACCATCTCCTCGGTAGCGCAGAAAACTGAATTCAACGTCACTTACATCATCATCAGAATCATCAGCAAAACACAATTGCATCTTTCCCCAATATTTTTGACCATAGTAGACAGCATACAGATAACCTTTTTTACTATCGTCTAATGACTTATGTACCTTCAACAAGGTTTTTAATAACTTTTGTTTTGGTGAATATGATTCGTTAGAAATAGTACCAAAGTCAGACTCTACTTCATATTTCGATCCGGTTTCTTCTTCTGTTCCAGAATCACTAGACTCCATTTCTTCTTCTGTTTCAGTCGCCATATCCTCGTCTCTTTCTTCATCATCACATTCAAAGAAAATATTTTCCGAAATGGACTTGCCTGGTTGAACATCAAAACGCTTTTTCTTGGCACGGTTTTGCACTTTTTCGGCATCATTACCTCGCATTTTGGCTAAGGTATCTAGGAGACTTTGATCAAGTGCCTTACTGGGACTCATGGTATTTTCGCTCGGGATTTTGGCGTAAACTTCTTTTGGGTTGAATGGATGAAGTCCGCAAGCTTTGAATCCACTAATTAAATTCTGTTTGCCATTTCCTTCACTCAATTTCTCAATTAGCTTCTTCAGTAACGATGCAAATTGTTCTTTTGGTAATGTGCCATACTTACGTCCAGAAGTCGATTTTCTCCAATCAAATAACAATGCTCTCCATGCTTTCTTTACCGGGGCAAAGTAAGCGACATCCAGTGGCTGCAAAATGTGCGTGCCATTAGGAAAAAGACATACAAATGCGATATTGTGCTTCTTGCATGCTTCAATAACCCGACTGTTGAGATGAGATGACAAGTTATCCCCAATGAGGACCTTTTTCCCATCTTGCTTCCTTAATTTGGGTAGAACAAGAGAAAAAAAACAATCTTTAAATGCTATTTCATCGAACCAACCAGTTCGAGTCCTGTTATAACGGGCACCTTTAGGTCCTCCTCTCACCCATGTATCATAAAGATGCACTGATTTATATACAACATATGGTGGAAGCATATCCCCTTCTGCATTTCCACAAAACATTATCGAATAACATAATTTGCTACTGTCCATCAGTCTTTCTGGGTATTTAGTTCCTCTTTTCATTACAGCTTTCTTGCTTCCAGGGTCATCTCTGAGGTTAGTTTCATCGTAGTTCCAAATATTTGATGCAGGAACTCCTTGTACTTCCTTTTCAATATTGGTAAAATAAGTTTCAAGTTCTGATTTTGCCAGTTTCGCTCTTTTTCTTCTTATGTTTGTTGTAACTCTGTGTGTTAATCCCACCTTTTCATAAAGCTAGCTGCCCAATCGTCTCCTGGTATGTTATTCTTAAAACAGGTTACAACCCGCTTTTGCTTGGTAAGGTATGCAGCAACCATCATTCGTAAGTCATTCTTATCTAGTGGGAATCCCCAACCACACATGGTTATCACTCGGGATACAAATATTTCTTCTTCTTTATCGGAAAAAATAGTTTGCCCGCCAACTGATTTCGTATGCTTTCCCTCTATTTTGTTTTTGATTGTTGTGCGAGGGATATTATATAAACGTGCTGCCTTTCCAATAGATAATTTTCTACTAGCAACAGCTTTCAAACATGTTTCAAGATCTTCTTTGGAATATGCTTGATAGTTTCGCTTTCCTCTTTGCCTTGCAATATATGTTCGAGGCATCTACAGGGTGAAAAGTAACACATTATGAAACTTGATATTGGTATTAAACTTGTTCTAAAATTGAATTAAGCTTAGGTGGTCAAAGTCACCCCTCAAGTATATATTCCAATATATCGTGGGGTGAATTTGGCCATCTTCGTAAATGTATTTTTAACAGTGAAAAACCGTAAAAAAGGATGCAAATCAATATCAAAATGATTCAAAAACTCAAAACACAATAACTTTTTACATTGTTTTGTTTGTAAATAAAATAAAAAGTGAAAATTGAAAAAAATATAAAGCTATAATTACTATTTTCGTACCTTGTTTTTTTCCACGTCAAACTTCGAGGCAGTTGTTTTTCAAAAAAGAAAGAGTCAAGCACGTGCTTTGACGAAATGCATCATGGGAATTTCCAATATGGCGCCGAGCATGCATTTAAAAACACTTTCTACTTGGTCAAAGTCACCCCAAAAAGTACCAAACATGTGGGGTGACTTTGGCCACCTACTTTGTTTGCTTGAAAAGTACAGCAATCAAGAAGCAACTGTTATACTAGTGGAATTCAATGTACACTCTTCATCTCTGAAAGCCTAGAAAACTTTCACAATATTTAATAAGGAGATGGGAATCAGACTTTCAATTACAGTACTTTAAGGTCATTCGACAGAACGGATGGTTTCACTGTTTATTTGTGGAGATATTATAGATCTGACAAAAACAACATTAAAATTAGGCAAAAACAACTCATGCTTTACAAAACAGTAAAAAAAAATTAAATGTCAATGGGTAACATCAAATCTTGCAAGGGTTGAATAGAAAAACTGAGACTTGGCCAAAGTCACCCGATTTTCAGTCACCCCGGTTTACGGTATTAACTAAACCTCAAATATTACAATTTTACCATCTTATACTATTAGTTCTTTTATAAGTTCACGGTCACATAAATACTTTTTCGAATATTTTCTTTTTTTATTTTATAAGTGTTTTATTTTGTTGACTAAGTTGAGGTCAGAAGATATCGTGAACAAAGCATTGGTCATTTTTTCTCCTTAGAGAGTTGTAAACACAGTTACTTTTTAATTTGATCGATCTACAAAGATACCGAGTACGAAAAGTACTAACATAACATAATGCCAATATTGTGAATAAGAGTCCATCAATCTGGCAATTACTGGGATTTCACGGCCCATAGTATTTGTGGTAGATTTCATTTCTCATATCCATTACCTGATCTTCTGTGAGGCAATTGTTGTCACTCAGTAACAAACGTGTTGGGCCAATAATCAGTCTCATTTCCAGCCACATTAAGCAATAATATGGGCTGTTCTTTCCATAGTTGTCAATGACGTTCCTGATATAACGGTGAAGAAACTCATCCAATGCATTCTTTTCATATGCTTTGAGAATCATCTTCTTCGATGCGCGAAACGTGTTGAGTATGAATTGCTGATCCTCAGGAAATTCAAGACCGGAAACGTCTCTCCTTATCGTCTGGTAGAGGCCGAGCAGTATGTGCTCAGCCGTCAGACCATTAGGTGTAGTAGGCACATTTGGATGGTATTTACTCATGTTGTCAAAGCCATAGTCGAACGCTGCTGAATCTGATGGGAAGAGATCCTTAACACATGCATCGAACAAATCGTGCAAAGATGAGTCTGCTGGAATACAGTTTGGCCTGTGCCTGTTCCAATGCGCTGACTGACATTTCACTGAACAGTACAACGCATGTTTACACCCACTACATCGCTTCAATTCACGATTCACTTCGCAGTTATAATTATAACAAGACATGTTCACCAACCATTGTAACAAACCGGAAGCGTAAACGCCGTGAAATGACATGAAAGGGTAATGCTTTGCGCGCTTGTACTTTTGTTTACCGGTATATACGGACGCCACCTGCACATCATGCAATAAAACCCGAGATAGAACAGAATGATCGAAATGAAACGAACTGAAACAGCTGAAGCTAACTGGACAAAATAAGCCAAACGAACGCAGAATAATCTTACGAAGCTTAGTCATCTCTTTATTCACGCGAAAGATTTAAGTCAGAGAACAGTTTTGGACTCAATATAGGTTCGTATATGCCTTAACAGGGGAGGATCTAGAATTTAACGGAAGAGGGGGTTTGCCAGACCAGGTGTGGTTCCGAGTTTTTGAGAAGGGGGGATGGTTAATCAGGCCATCTTTCTAAGTTTTTAAATGGTGTGGTAGCTCATTTATCACTTAAATGTGGTGCACAATTAAAGAAAAAAGTTGCAATAAAGTTTATTATGTAAACATCGAGACTATGGGGAGGAATCCCTACATTGTTTGTTGTCTCAAACGGGAGGGTTTAAACCCCTTGAACCCTCCCCCTTGGATCCGCCACTGCTTAGCACCAATTCAAAAAGAGTAGCTAGATCAAGCCAAGATCACAACTTTTCATACCAGACTCACAAACCATAAGGCCAGACTGGAAGGTCCACCGGTGATAGAAAAAAAAAGTAATTCAGGCAGGCACGTTGAAAGCAAGTTTATGTTAGGGGACATGAACATTCGGCGGCAACTTTGCATATGAAAAAGGCATTCTCAAAGAGATCTCATTTGACTATATATTCTGATTGTCAAAGATGTATTCGTTGAACGAACAATTTCCACTATACTTAAAAAAGGCACCTTTCATCTTTTTATATAAAAATGGGAGGCAAGTCCCCTTAATGGTCCGAGTTCTTACGCTTCTTACTTGGGGCGCCTTTTACCGATGATTTAAAAACCCTAGATCTAATTTTATTTTGATATGTCAGTTTGGACAGTAAACTGTCAAGGTCATGGCCCTTAGTGTAGTCAATGAACTGTAATCCAAACAGCAGTCAGATATCCAATGTTCCTTTTAGATATCTTCATTACCAAAATGACGCCATAAATGCTTTTTTTTGTTTTTATTTTTAAGTAGTATGTGAAGCTTCCAGCGTGGCCAAGTGAGCAGTAAAGGCTTGTTCACATGACACAGATATACCTCGGAAACCAGGGATATCTGGACTGGCACGGACAAAGTTATCTTGGTTTAATTTGACAAAATGCGGGTCCGAAGTATTTCTGTCAGTGGAAATAATTATCATCCTTTGAACGAATTAGGCACGCTCACCAATGTTTCCACTGCGTTATTACCTCGATTTATCTCGAGTGGAATTATTCACATGAAATTCAGGTATCACTAATTCGCACCCCCAGGATTGCTCGTCCTGTTGAACAGACAAAGATACCGCGGCGGCCTGAGATATCTCGTTCTGGTGTGAAAAGTCAAGATGGCTCCGTAAATGAATTTTTAGCAGGGGATTGGCAATTAAACGTGCTTCTACGTACACGCATGCCTAAACTATCACGACAGCGTCAATACAAATACTAACGTTTTGGATGCTTTGCTTCAGTGAATTTCTTTGAAACGTGGTAAACATAGGAAACAAGGTAAAGGTAACTACATATCTAATTTTCTAAATTTTTCATTGAACAGAACTCTTTTAAATCCACAAGAAAATTATACATAAAAATATTAAAATGAATTGGCATATAATTTCAATGAACAGCACAACGGTTTTCAGTCTCCTTTTCTTATGATTTGACATCGTTTCGGAAGTGTACAACCTTCCTTATTCCGGAATTTTAAGACAACTGTAGTATTTATTTCGACCGTTATCGTCAGCATACAAAATCAAATACAAAAATTTTCAAAACATCCATGAGAAGAAAAGTTGTATACTTACGAAACTTGTCGATCGAATTATAATTCAAGCAGACTTAAAAATTTGCATGGTTATGTTCGTTAAAACTGATATTTGTCCTGACAACCTCACTAATATTTTATTACGTTATACGCCAGCGAAATAGCTATACCGATACCGATTTTCAGGAAATTCACGAGAGGAAAACGTGGATAATGTGTCTAGTGATAATCGTATAAATATGCCAAAATCCCAAAGCTTTTAACAATAGATAATTGCAGAGTTTAACAAATTATGCTTATGATTCTTCTTCTTCCCTTAGATATACACCGCAATTACTTAAAAAATAGAAACATCAGTTAACGAAGGCTATACCAACTCCAACGTATCAGACGTTTACTCAGTCGCGTAACGAAAGGGGTGCAATAGGTGAAACTGCCCAGGGCGGCACTTCTTTGGGGGGCGGCATTTTCGGTCATCAGTGTCCTGAAGACGTTAGGGTGTGAAAAGTACCATAAATACTTTTCAGTGTTTTCCCCCTGGCAAAGAGGGGTGCAGGCAACCCAGGGAGATTTGACAATCTGTTTAAGTCTTAGCCTGGGAAATTTGACTTCATTCTGAGAGTCCGGCACTTTAAGTGTCGCCATATTGGAAGTCGGCAAAGGCCTGGGAGCTAGAACTTGAACCTTCACAGCTTCGCGGGTGATTTATGTGTAACCAACAATCGTAGTCGTCAAAACAATGACAACGTTATCGCCGTTGTATTAACCGTAGCCGCCACGACGAAGGTAAAAATCCGTTCTATTTTCTTTGTAATTGGAGCCATCATATGTTTTTTTTGGGGAGTCGGCATTTTCCACTCCCGCCCCGGGCGGAAATTTGCCTCGTTACGCCACTGCGATTAATGTATATTTATACCATTGAATACGCGTATCCTGTATTGGGAGGCCTTCCAAATTTCCTCGGTGATGAATCTGAGCCAGGAGCAATAATGGATGATGGATGGATCCGATGTTTCCATCAGAATCACAGAAGTTGTAAGTGATTGGATAAACCTGTAGAAACTCTGGCAGGAGAATTTTTCCGCTTAGTAACTGTTTGCGAAGTGTTATCGAGTAATACAAGAGGAATATACTACAAAAAACGTAAGTGGCTGCAACATGCTTACCTAAAAAATAAATATTGACCTAATGAAAACATGATGCCCAGTTAAAGATCATCAGGATGCAGATGCTTAACTGTGGATTCTCTGAGACAAATGCAAGTGATAGAAGAGTCCTAAATCTACCAAAAGGGAACCCTAATCCGAAGAGGACCTAGTTATCCAGTGGACCGGATACTCGTCGACATTTTGGGTCCTTTGCCAAAGAGCCGAAAAGGAAACCAGTATGTGTCGGTCTTAAACGACGCATTAAATAAACAGCCTGAATGTTTTTCTATATCAGACTGTACCAGACCAATCGAGAGATACGACTTTACACTGTATGCATACCAGCTAATGTACATGCTGATCTAGGCGGAAATTGTGAAAGTAATTTGCTCTCAGAGATCATATCATCATAAAGCAATTCCAAGATTCGAACCGCAGCTTATTATCCTCAGAGTAGTTGAATATTTAAAGGTTTTAGTCATATTATCATGTATCTGCTCATCAGGGTGATTGGAAAGAATATTTACCTGCTGTATTCATGGCACACTAATGTAGTGCACAAGACTCCAATAGCACCACTAGAGATACTGAACTGGGGGATACAACGCAGGACAAGAAATGATTGGGGTCACCAAGATCCCGGACGCGACTTAACGTGAAAAGTTCGAGTTTGAAATGACTCTAAGGAATAATTTAGATAACAAAATAAGACCATACACTTTTAACGAGCACGATTGTCCCATGACTATTAATTTAAGCAATAACATTTGGCACCAAAAATCTAATTTAGGGAAAGGACAAAAGTCACAACCAATTTCTTGGGAGGCACGCGCTCCTATGCCTTTCTTGGCAACGTTACTGTATGCCTGTACAAAACAGACAACATATATGTTGATGTTTGGAAGTGAGCTTTCCTTTCATGTCTGGTCATGCCCCATCGCACCAGAAGACAGTACCTGGTTGTGTAGGCAAATCCAGGCTTCATCTGGTAAAGAGCATTATGAACAAACACGAGGGAAGTGATAGGTTGAACAGAGAATGCAGAAAAGCTTTAATGATTATGCTGCAAGATTACAGGCATTCAAAATTAGAGATCGAGTGTGTCCTTTAGTCCCATGCTGATTTAAAAGGGTCTTTGGAAAAAACTTACCAGGCATGGAAGAGGCCTTTCACTGTGACTGAACTGGTGATTGATGCACTCGCCATAGTGCAAACCACTGCGATGAAGACAGCTATTAGAACCGCAGCTATAGATTTTCCGCGCGGAAAACGTAGTCATAGTAAGGAAATAAGAGTCCAGCTCAATATTGTAAGGTGGAAACCCATGAATAAATCAGAAAAACGGAAAGTTTGAATAAAATTTTACTAACGTTCCGTTGCCACATGCAACATCTTCAGAGTGGATAAAATTACAGAAGTGATGACAGGTATGTATCTATTTACATGTGAATAATTAATTAGTTCAGAGGAGTAGGAAGTGGGGGGGGGGGGGGCAAGGGGGGCGATTGCTCCCCCACTTTTCAAAGTGGGGGGCGAACATATGTATTTTCCCCCCCACTTTTTGGCATGGTGAACGTTTAAAAACATTCTGCACAAATTTTACTCGCTATGTAGTACTTCTAAAACTTAAAACACGTGCATGTCATTCTATATTTGGCTCTGTATTTGGACTGGAAAAAAGTCGCCGATTGCTCGGCTACCAGATGTCCAGTTTTTGCCCCCCCCCCCCCCCCCCCACTTCTGAAGAACTTCCTACGCCTCTGTAGTAGATAAAGCAATAAGGTCGAAGAGACAAAATTACGAAGTGACATTTTCGGTAAAAAGGTCTATTATACATGCACTGCTAAAATAAGGACAGTATAATCTCAGAACATATGGAAGTTTCACCCTCTATCGGTAAAAAACTAAGCAAACATTTACTCTCCATCAAGCATTTTCGCCCATACTCATCACACTCAACACGCAATCTCTCCTAACGACTTCTCTGTCATTTCTTCCGCCCGCTCCGGTTCTAACCTTGGACTGGTGATTCGGTAAAACTTATTAATTTCTAAATTCATACCCTTTCTAAATGAAAACATTTTGTTTTCCTCGTAAATCATTGATGAGTTTTTTTAAAGAAAAATAGAATAAATTTTTCCAATGTTTTCATGCAGTTATAGAAACGCTCGTGGAAGTTTGGTAGAACTCCAGGTGGTAGCAATAGGATCATATTACCAACACCATTTCTCGGTGGAAACATGAGAAAAATTTCAATTTTTAAGTATTTTTTTATCTTTTTATACTATATATAGAAACTTATCTACTCCGTTTCTCAACTTCATGGAAAATGAAATTCTAAATTTCCATGGTCAGTACGAATTCTATCTATACATTAATATGATGGAATCAAAAAAGTTCTCTCAATCCTGATTGCCTACAAGCAGTGCAATTTCAAGGTAACAGTGCAGAAAAAGTTAACTGTAAATTGGATTGCATATGAATTACCTTTTCTGGTACCGAATTATCTTTATTTTGGCATTCTATCACCTTTTTATGGATATTATTAATTGGTAAGAGCATCATTTCTCGTGCAATTTAGAAAAACACACTCTCGTGAGTTTTTCACAGAACTGAGGTGCTCTTCGTCCTTCGAAACCGTGCTATTTTGATAGTGTTTGAAAAACTCTCGTGTGTGTTTTCTCCAAAAAGCGTTCAAAACCATGCTATTACCTATGCTACCATTAAATATCAAAATTTCAGATGTGATTTGACATGTCAAAAACATGAGGAATTGAAACATTTTCACACATGAAATTTTCATTTCACATATGATATCGGAGCGTTTACTAATTAATATATGAAATGACTTGGTTTAAACTTTCACATGTTCAACGTTGGTATACGAAGCATGTGCTTTACATGTGAAATGGAAAATTCATGAATGAAAATTAATTTCACATAAGACATTTTAATTTCACATATAGAAATGAAACATTTCCACATATGAAATACTACCTTTATATGTGATATGACACATGAAACTTTTGTAAGGGTATTTCGATGCTGCAGTTAATTCGTCAAAAATTTCCTGTTTTTAGCCAACACGAGAGTGATAGCAAAGTAGATGAATGTTCGTTACTTGAAAGAGTTTTAATAAGAAAGTTGAAGACAAAGTCAAACAGTTGAAAAAGGAAAGATATAGAGCAAGTATAGTTTGTCTTGCCAGATTCAACCTTTTGTTCTCTTTCTTAACTGAATTATTAAATGTTAATATTTCTTAAATCATGCGCGCTTTCTTAAGCTTGTTTTTGATTCGCTTTTAAGCTTTCTGATGAATACAGGTAAGATTTCTAATAAAACGTTTTTGTATATAACGATTAATATTCTTATGAAACACACATTCCATCAACTTGGTGTCCTGCAATTTATGTCATTATGAACTAAATGGAATTTATCAAACGTCAACGTAGTCTATTGTGAAAATAGCTGCTAAATTATGGGTGGACGATCGTATCACGAACGTTGTAATGTTTGTTTGAGTTTTGTCTGGTTTTGGACATGTAAAGTTGTTATCTTATTTTTGTAACCAGCACCATAATTAGTCCTCTCGAAAATGTCATGAATAATGGTTACCGATCTAGCTTAAAAGGTTTTTGTTTATGTTATCGAACGTAAGGACAAAGTACAAGTTGGTATTGTTAAACCCTTGCTCTGGTTTGTATTAGTCCAGCCTATATTGATTGGATACTTTGCTAAATTCCAGATATGATGTAATTCCTGTTCAGATCAGATTTGAGCTCGAAATACGATGTGAAACTGTGCAATAACATAACTGAGATAAGAACTAGTACATTCTGATTTTACTATTATAATTTTACAAAAAGCTATGTACATTTGGTATCGAAAAATCTTTTTCAAACATCCTTGTTAATTATGTTACATTCCAAACAACGCCTTTGCCTGGCAGAATGAAAGACTTGGTCAAATGTATCTGATTGGTCAACTTCTACTGTCAGTCACTGTCAACCAAAATTGCCCACCAAAAGCATAAAAAGAGATGTTCCTTTCCCAACAACAGAAAGCAGAAAAGAGAGGAGCCAAAGAGAGCAGGCAAAAGAGAGCCAACACGAGCAGACAAGAGGAGCAGACAAAGCAGAACTGAAAGCAAGTAGAAGAGAACCCACTCTCAGAAAAATTACTCGCTGGAGTGAACAGTTATTGAGCATTTATAAATCATTAGTTATTGTACGTTGTCTTGTGATCCAATAAAGATCCTGCACCTCGCCAAAGCGTGACTCTACTGAGCTAACACCTCCAATTTATCAATATTATTAATCCCGAGCAAATATCTTTATATTCATTTGCAACAGATAGATACCTCCCCAAAGACATTTTTTATTGTGGATTCAAGTTAATTTTAGCGCAAACCGAGATGTGTTTCACCGAGCAACGTTCATTGTACAGTTCTCTTTTATGTTTGACCCTTCTTTGGTCGTTCAGGAAAATGTTAATTGATTTGACTGCGTTTATGAATAATACTAATGGAGACTGCATAATATTGCGCTTGGGTAACAAATAATTAAAAAAAGTTACGCTTTGATTATTTTCAAAAGCAAGAAATGTTGGACTGGATGGAAAAATTACCATTCTATGACCTAGCCTCCCACCTATCAATCAAAGATTTCACATAACTTGAATTATGGTCAATTGGAATATTTTCATAAAGATGGGTTTTCTTGTCTTCATAAGTCTCGTTATTATGACTGGTGTCATAAAAACTGCTTTGTGCATCTCTGTTATCTTGGTGTCCACTGCTTTGTTTATTTGTCACGTCATCGTAGCATTCATGTCCTTGATCATTTTCCAAACCTCTGCATGGTACGTTCTCATAAAGTGTACCATAACTGGTATTAGTCATTTCACCATAACTGCATTGAATCTCCTTATAAACGTCACTATCCTCCCCACATTCTTGAGAGCAGCATTCCCAATTGCCTTGCGCATTGTTTGTACCTCTCCCCTGCTCGACATTTATACTGGCCGAGTAAATTTCGTAACATTCATACAAATCTTCTTCATCCTTGACTGCATCCGAATTCTCCTGAAGGTCAAATCTTAAACTCCTAGAGCTACTATCACTACCAGATCCATCAAACACACTTGCAATTGTAACCCTTTAAGAAAAACAAACAAAAGCGTTAGGCCTAAGCTAAAAGGTTTGTGCAAAGTGCATGGTCAAGATCAATGTCGTGTCTTTAGAAATTGCTACAGTTTCCAAAATTATGTTTCATAAGCAAATGAAGTAGAGTTCAGTCAGAGAACTTTTCATTTACCTTTCAAGTTTCTCAACTACACAAGAAATTGAACTTCTTTTATTTGGTTCCTTTTTCCAGAAATCTTTGTATACGTTATGTAATGTATCCGATGAAGTGTCTGGATTTGAAAGTCGACCACCTAAATTTATCCACGAATAGACCTATTGACAAGAGACGAAAAAAGAAATTGTGATAAGTTTATGCAGCAATATTGATACTTTCGGGACAATAGGTGAGCTTTATTTCATTTTCTCGAACCTAAGACAATTTTGCGAATTTGTTTTCTTCGATATTTTCCTTTGGAACAACATAAATTCCATTACATTTCCAGCAAATTAGTGCAACAGATTAAGGTTTAAAGAAACATTTTTTTGTTTTCTAAAAATAACCAAAAAATGCTTGCAAGTGCAATGTTATTGTTTCGAATCACTTGGGAGAGGATCAATGGACTTATTAAGCAGTGCAATTGGCACCATTTTTCTGTAGTTAAGGTGCCTGAACACAGTTTCAGGCCGATATCAGCGGCATTTAACAAAACAGACGCTATTAAGCACGAGTGAGTCAACGTTGCGTGAGGAACGCGTGTTTTAAATGTGCGAAAACATTGTAGCAAAATTTAGTTTCCTTGTCCTTGCCAGGGTGTGAAAGGCAGTCTAAATCTTTGCTTATTTTATAAATATCAATCATATCTGGCAATAAAAAGATCTGGTTTACTGTAAGAGAAACTGAAAAAGAAAATAGAAAGCTTAATCAGTGTTTATAATAATTTGGGCTCGAGTTGTGACGATGGCTTGACGAAGTTTCAAGAAACAGATCGTAATAAAGGATGTAAATTTTTCTTTTGCCACTGTTTTTGAAACAAGTTGACAACATAAAAAAACATAAAAATCTAAAATCAGGTATTCGGATCCAAGGTGTGTCATGGTATGTCGCCTCCCACGCGGTGCATTGACAAGCGTGTGTGGTTTTGGGAAAATTGCGATCGATCGTATTGCTCCCTGCAGTAGAAAAAATGACGATTTTTCAAAATCTAGTCGTTAAAATTTGCCGAGATTTGGCAGAATTTTTGTTAACCTCACAATCAGAGGCGCCGAGAGGGGGAGGTAGACTGGACAACTGCCCCGAAGCCCGCGCCATGCAAGGGGCCCGCTGCAGGCCGTGTCCCGCTAATCCACTAATTTTCTTCACTGATATAGGATAAATTAATTTTAGATATATTCAAATAATTTAGAACAGTCAATAAATGCCATTCATCCAACATGAATGCGTGAAAAAATTTGTCTCAAAATAAATCCCCGCCCCCTCTGACGTCAGAAGGCTCCCCACGACCCTACCTTCCACTGGGCCCATCTAGGCTCTCGGCGGCCCTGCTCGCGATTCATATGGCGAAAACTTAAAAACTTGAATCAAACAGAGGAATTCCGCAGAATTTTTTGTTGTAGGGAGACTTACTATTTTCTTAAAAAATTTAAAAATTCTCTCTTAGAATGTTATCTAATTGGTATCACGCGACAAGAATTTTTATTGCAAGCAAGATTTTTATTTGTACAACACAAGAAGAAAAGCTAATGACAGAACTTTTTGGAAACTAGAGAAAACAGAATTTTCGAGGTTGTTTTCAATAGCTCTTGTTGCCATGGAAACACTGAAAGCCCATGATATTACCATATCTGCTTAAACAACCATTGTTGCTACAAGCTTTGAAGATATTGATTACAGCCATTTCAGAATTATGCCCAAGTATAAAGCATGGGATGCGAAAAACTTGGAAAACTGTGTTCAGCAAACCTTAAATTACTCGAGGTTCAAATAGCCAGAAACATTCCCAACCACGTGCTAAATTAAATACTATCACAGTTGACTTACCTCATCATCGCTAAGATCATTGTACGGAAGAACTGCTTCCTTTCTTGTTCCAACCGGACAACTTGAGGCTTTTGATAACTCCCAGCAAACAATCCCAAATGACCAAAAATCACTTTCTTTGGAATAAATACCATCTTCTACGACTTCTGTAGGATTCCTTAACAATGACCAAATGATAGATTTATTCTTTGGTCCCTTTATTCACTAGTGCATGCATACATACATTCATTCGTCCATCCATCCATCCATCCATCCATCCACCCACCCACCCGTCCATCCATCAAACCTATTCATTTATCCACCCATCTATTTATCCATCTATCCATCTTTTCGCCTGTCCATCCATCTGTCCGTCCGTCCATCTCTCTATCCATCTGTAATGAATTTCCTATCTCTTTCCTTCGAAAGAAGCGCTGGCATAAGACAGACAAAATTTTTACTTAAACTTAACTTGAATCTTTCAAATGAATGAATCTTTCGAGCTTTTGGTTCATACATATACATGCAAATAACCAACAATATAAAATAAATTAATGTTTATTAACTGAGATCATAAGCTAACAACATATGTTTTGGGGCGAGCCCCTCGTCATATGCGTGTCAGCAAAAGGGGCTGGACCAAAAACATAAGTTATGAGTTAAGTCAGTAAACATTAGTTTATTTCATTCTGAAATGACCATACGGATATATCAGATATTTAGAAATCTCATTTTAATCGATCTACATAACTTTGAACTTAAATATATCAGTCTAACTTTTAACTACTTATTCATTTTAACCGACGAAGACTTAAGATGTTGGTCGAAACGTCTTACAAAGTGTTTATCAACATGTTTTTAACGTTTTAACTAGTCAGTGTCAATCATTCAATATATTTCTAAAATTCATTATTAATTCATGAGGAAAAGACAAAAGAAAACCATAAGCGTGTAGGATCTATATATGTGATAAAGATACATGTTCCCTTATACGTGAAGAAGAAGTTCAATTTTTTCGGCTTACGAAAGATAAATTTCCAAACTTTCTTCACGAATTAGCGTATTAGGAGGTTCATTTTAGAAGAGATTTAAAAAACTCGCAATTCGTGCTTTATCGGGTCTAAAACACTCGGCTATCGTCTCGTGTCTTAAATCCCGATAAAGCACTCCTGTTCGGTTTTTAAATATTACTTCTAAAATTTATTAATAATTCTTGAGAAAAATACAAAAGAAAATCATAACAGGTGTCGGGTCTTTATATGTGATAAAGACACACGTGCCTTGATATGTGAAGAAGAAATTCATTTTTTTCTGCTTACAAAAGATAAATTTCCAAACTTTTTTTCGCGAATTAGCGTATTAGGAGGTTCATTTTAGAAGACATCTAAAAAACTCACAGTTCGTGCTTTATCGGATCTAAAACACTCGGCTATTACTTCGTGTTTTAAATCCCGATAAAGCACTCCTGCTCTGTTTTTAAATATTACATATTTAATAGTATACATACATATATATATATATATATAATCTAAGTAGCAAAATACACCTTTTGCTGTTTATTACCCGAAAATATACTACCTTAACGCCAACTTCTTACTCATAAACGCAAAAATACATTCATTTTATTCAATCGAAGTTCTTTAGCGTAGATACGCAACCATTTGGATCAAAAGGCATTCTATAGCGCCAACAGACGACCATTAACACCATTCCACTATACATTAGGGGTAACAAAGCTTCAATTACGTATGACAAATATCTTGTCTAATTGAAATTTTATCATCCCCAATGTATAGTGGAATGGTGTTAATGATCGTCTGTTGGCGATATAGAATGCCCTTTGATCCAAATGGTTGCGTATCTACGCTAATGAATGTCGACTGAATAAAATAAATGTATTTTTGCGTTAATGAATTTGAGGTTGGCGTTAATGAAAGTATATTTTCTGGTAATGAGCAGCAAAAAGTGTAATAGGAACCACTAATGGTCAAATACAAATTCACATCAATCATTTGTCAAAGCAATCATGCAAAAACATCAACCAGAAACAAACCACAGAGGGCTCATAAGTTGTCTACCAAGGTGACTATTTCGGGGGTTTTAAAACAAAATAGTCATACTACCTTGAACCCCCAGCAGCAGTGATCAATTGCCACCAACCCAACGTGGTTTGTTATTTTACTCACTACATCTTCAGCCGTTGTAATAAATTTCTCAAAAGCACTAGGTTGTATTCTAATAGCTTTTCTTATCTGCAAATTTAGTTTGGCTTTTGATCCCCCTTGTAAACACATCCTATGATATAACTCAGAAGCTCTTGGCATAAAATCGTCAAATAACAGTGTTGCTCGAGCAATTCTAAACAATTCCAAAAATACCACACCGTAAATATGTTTAAGGGAATATTATTACCATTTTATTTCAGTGTTGTAACTAGACTTTAATTTATAGCTTTTGCAACAAAACTGCTCTCGTACCAGGCCAAATAGAGGTTAGCCCAAAATGGCGCGGGATCAATTCCCGTCGGTATTTCAATCGTTTGAAGAAGGCACAGATTACCCACTTGAAAATAGCATTTGTCAATTAGATGTTTTACAGCTTCTTTTAGAAACAATTTTGAAAAGTTTGTTATTCCGGATGATATATTTGACCAGTATGCAGAAAATTTGAATACAAAATCAATGATATCACTTAATATTTTGACTAAATCTGAGCGTGGTAAGGTGGTGTACAAAGTACTGAAATCAAATGTAGAAATGTTCTTGGCTTTCTTTCCGTTGTTAATCTTAAGTTTTTTAATTATAGGGTCCGAATTTTCAACAACCCAAAATTTTTTCTATACCGGTTGCAGAATTTACTTTTTACTTGAAAATTTTCCACTTGACTTTGTATCAATTTAAATGCTCTAGATACTAGTTTGCTTAAAGGTTTTATACTACATTTTCTGGATGCAATTATAAATCTAGCTCCTGTAGCTCCAGTACGTTAAAAGCAAGCAATTTTCATTTTCACTTAATTCAAAACCAAAATTCCTACAAGTTTCCACATTGTTTTCAAGTATATCTTTAATATCTTTGTTTGCCAAACAGTATGTATCCGAATCACCATCAGGGATTCTTATTTCCTAAAGAATTCGGTTCATATAATAGGTTTTGCAGACAAATGCCACATCATTACTCGCTTTATCAATTGGCACAATGACATATTTTTGGTGTAAACTTAAATGGTATGACTGAGCCTCGGGATCTTTCAAAGTCGATTTTGTTAGTTTAGGTTTTTTGCGAATCTTAAGAACATTTATTTTGTTAGGAACTTTTTGAAGTACCTTAGTTTTCCAATCATTAAAAATAGATTTATCTAACTTGTTTTTGAAAGATAATATGTATATATATATATATATATATATATATATATATGTATATATACACTGTATATATGCATATATATATATATATATATATATATATATATATACATACGAAAATGTATGTATATGTATGTATGTATATATATATATATATATATATATATATATATATATATATATATATATATATATATATATATATATATATATATATACATATATATATATATATATATATATATATATATACATATACATATACATACGAAATAACTGAATACATGCATATTTATTAAGTTATTTCGTATACTTTTTAGCATACGATAAAGATGATGTGTAAGGAGCTCACAATCAAACCTCATCGAAAATTGCCATCTCTCGATTACTTATCAGACCTCAGAGGAATTATTCCCTTCCTTTAACGAAGGCCCCTATTTACAGTTAAATTATCTACATACTGATTTCAGCATACAACGCAAAATACGACCGATCACCAGTGCTGGAAGTAATTTAATAATGAAATGCTTCTTTTCAGTTAATTTGTATTCTTTGAGTACATATTGCCACAAACTGAAACACAACTAATCGACGAATTTAGTCAGTGAGCCAGGTGGGAAATTTAATGCCTCACTAACTTTTAAAAGTAATTATTATCGTAAACAATAAAACCTCACTGGCAGTTCAGGAGCCTGTTGTTCAAAGGGTGTTTAGCTTATCCTGTTGCAGCGACTGTTCAATGGGCTCAATTGCAACATTGTAGTTTAATGGTATTCGCGAACAGTAAGTTCTAACCTTTACTCGAATCCAAATCCTAACACTAATGACTAATCGATGACTTAATTTTATCATTTGACACTAGAGTTGATCCTCCTCCTCATGTGTATTATTTGGCTACAACGCCAATTCAAAGAATTGTACGAAAGAACGTTAGTTGTGCGCGGGGAAATGAAAACAGTTTTTCAATGAAAAAGCATTAAAAAGGAAAAAGCACTATACCAAGAAAAAGTTAGGAAGTGAATAACCAAGCGGAAAAACAAGCCAGGTGAATAGCGTACGATTCTAGTTAGTTTAGAAATTTCGAGTAAAGTTGAGCATTTATTTATTTAGTAACAATGTGTGGCTACCAGTAGACTAACCAACATAGGTTATGTTGTGAAGACTCGGAGTGTGTAGCCACAAAAAAGAAATTTCTGTTTTCGTTTAATTTATTATATTGACAAAAGTATTAGACTCTGTCATTTAGTAAAAGGACATGTATACATGGCGATTTAGAGAGCCAATTAATTATGCTGATGTATGTGAGGCACTCAGAGGGACAGAAAAACGTTCTGACAGGTCAAATATAACGGTTTATGAGGGACTTGGATTCGAGACTTATTTTATTGATAAATTACGCGAGGTCTATCAAATAAATGCTTTACGAAAGTTTGGAGATTTTCTAATATTTTTATTGCGGAATTACTTTAACCAATAATTAACGAAACTGGGAGAACGTGAATAAACAGTACGGAGACAAGCAAGACCTCAGTTTCACTTCTTGTTTTAATGTTTTCGTGATTAAACTTTGTCGAATTATCCGAAAATGAAACAACACATACTTTTCCTTTTTTCGTTTTTCCTAGGTAATTTACACTGATTGTGCTACATGAAGTGAGACATTAATCATTGGTTATTATGTCAAGGGGACATAGGGGTAGTCTTGAAACATCATTTCACTTTGCCGTCGTTCATGTGATTTTCCCGTAGGCACTAATGAGAAATTAATCTCAAACTTACCATCTAGGATTCGCAGTGTGACTTTGCTGTGTTAGATCATTTAGATCCATATAAGGTGCATTCACATCCACTTCTTCTTTAGACAAGCCCAAACGACCCACTTTAATCTAATATTAACAACAAAAATTTAAAAGTTTTGGTCAAAAGCATGGCTACGTCAGAAGTGAATATCAGGCAAACATGGCACATGCCTATTGCCATTAGAGGTTTGAAATCCCACTTTGAGTTTTCCATCACCAATAAAGAATAATGTATTTTTACAGCAAAAGTGATTGAAAGTGTAGTATAATACTAGTGTCATTTAAAAATATCCTATCTTATAAGAGTTGTATCTGTAAAACAGTAACAAGAAGGAAGTGCAAAAAAAATTCCCAACGTGCACGAACTATGCAGAATACAAAGTATTACTTGACGAAAGTAAAATATTAATAATACACTACGTAAATTAATTGTAAATTACAAGATTTCTTCCTGATGAGTCAGTTGTTCATTCAGTCGTAATCAGCTGACGTTGTGACGTTGCGTCACTTCAGTATTACCACACCAATTGTAAGTGTGTTTCGAGCTTGACAGGGCTTAGATTACTGTTGAGATCAGAGACATGATTTAAACGATCTTTTCAGAAAACCGCATAGAAACGGTTTCTGCAGTCGCATTAAAATTAAGCGAGCTGACAACATGTCATTATTGACGGATTCCTGACTCAACAGCATGTAAGCATGCTGTTTATATATTTATCAATATACGGTATTCGATTCACATAGAACATAATGATATATCAATGTTCACCATTCAAATAAGGATATGCGTAAATTTAATTTGTCAATAAAATATTAGCATTACTTGTCTCAATCATCGTCAGGATAACATGAAGTGAAGCAATTTTCTAATCAGTTTATGGTCAACTAAAGTTTTCATTACATGACAGCCCCAAAGTCAGGCGGGTGGAGCTGTTCTAGAACGGTGCAAAAAAACAAACTCATTCAATAAGAGTCCTGTCAACGGGCCTGTACCTGTTGTTCGTTCTCCAGAAGAATGTTTTCTGCTCTTAGGTCACGATGAAGAATTCGGTGGTCGTGAAGGTAAACTACAGCTGAAGCGGCCTGTATCATGTAAGTAACAAGATGCTGACGAAGATCTAGCGTTGACAACAACGCGCTCAGAACATTTCCCAGTGGGAAGCTTTGGGAAACCTATAGACAGTGGAAATAAGTTTATTAGAATTTGTAGACTTTCATGTATGACTCTTCCCGACATCCAAGTCAAGTTGCCAAACGAAGTTTGCTATAAACGGTAGCAATAAAACTTCACAAAAAACACGGACAATGAAATTTGGAGCGTTTCTTGCAGTTCGTCAACCATTTGTAAGTATTTCGAAAAAACTGGAGAAGAATTTAGATAGTACCAGAATGAGTACCAAGGATGAAATCATTATTTTGAAAGTTTCTTTGGACTATTTTCACTCCATTTCCCAAGAATGTACGACTATAGGTCTTTAAAATCTGGGGAAGCCATTTACACTCAGTCACACGACTGGTATCTATACTAGAGTAAAGTGTCTTTATTTATACTGGACAACCCTGTCAGCTACATAAGCTGTTCTCTCTATAGGTCCAGTAAGGGTCACCTCTCACGGGTCCAGTGTTACTACAGGAGGAAACCGGAGTACCCGTAGAAAACCTGCGATGCTTGGTAGAGACAAACTGGACAACACTCTTCTCACATGTGACCAAGGTAATTTTAATCAGGTAACCGCACGGAGCCGGAATCGAACCTTAGTCACAGTGGCGAGAGACACGTGCACTACCACTATGCCACCAGCACCCCAAACGCGAACTTAATATTCGAGTGTCAGAATCGTATACATTTTAAGACCACTGGGGACCAATAGGGAAAGAATGCAACTCTCGGGCCTCCGGTGGGGATTGAACCTGCGACCCTGCAAAACTGTTTAGTCGTATTAGACACTGCAAGATATTACACTCTATATTTCCACTCAAAAGCAAACGAGTAAACAAAAGTTTTAGCAACTTATATCTAAAAATGTAGAAATTATGTATGCTTCATTGATTTTAAATGGAAATTAAAATTTAAAGAAATAGCTTCTATGGCAGCAGCAACAAAAAAATCTACTGCGAAAAACAAGTTTAATGTCTGGTTTTTGATAATATGTAGGAAGAAATGGGTGTAATGAATGCAAGAACTTGGAGGAGGAGTGATTTTCAATCTTAAAGTAGGAATTTTAATCTCATTTCGGTCTCCTGGAGTCGTCTTGAGTCTCTTCGGGGGTCCTGTAGCGACAAGACGTGTTCGCAAATATCATCATTCCGCAACCATACTTATGGAGGAAATCTAGCTGATATAGATGATTATAATAGCTTTGAATGATGATGAAAAATAACATAGCACAAAAGCTTAGGATGAATTCCCCAGATTATCTGCAAAGTTATATATTTTTTTCAATTTTACTATTTTTTTAATTTAGGAGAGCAACAGACTGTTGTGTGGATAATCCCCACTCTGCTAAAAGTTGGGGGAGGATATCATCCCCACACCCCAGAGGTTTACGCCATAGATGAAAAGACTTCGAATGTCAATTATTATAATACGAAACCCTTCGAAAATTGCGCAGGAAATAACCATGTGTAATTATCGTGTAAGTTAAAACTCCCACAAAATTACACAAAATTACACCGTACCAAATTAGGCTAAAAAGCCCGTTTATTCAGAGAATAAGTATTGATCTTTTGAAAATATCAAGTGGGAACACTTGCCATTTCGAGTTTGACGGGACCAAAACGATTGACAGCCAGAACATTTACAAGATATGGGTGATTCAAACTTCTCAACTTTTCCGCATGCTTTATGTCCCTGAATTCTTTGTATTCCAACACGACAAGATTGGTCGGGCAATTCACCTGAAATTTCAAAAATAGCAACTATCAGGGTGCCGGTGTAGTGTAGTTTCATTGTATTCCAATTTATCCGTTTGAATAGGATGTATTTCTGAAATTATATCATTTTTTTAAAAAGTGGCAGTTAATTCTGCTGAAAATATACCACATGCACTGAATTACAACTGGAGCGTGAAAAAAAAAGAGCACATGTTGCATTTCTAACCCTTATATATTTTCTTACTTAAAATATTTTCATTTGAATAAAGGTTCTCGAAGGTACGTAATACAAAACTTGGTTTGGGGCACTTTGGTTCACAATTGAAATTTGACTGTCTCGGTGACCTGAAGGTCGAATTGCCTTTCCAGTTTGTACGTTATAATTAGTAATCAACAATATTTCATACTATTTAATTCAATAACAAATGAACGGATGGATGAATGAATGAATGAATGAATGAATGAATGGACGGATGAGTGAGTGAGTGAGTGAGTGAGTGAGTAAGTGAGTGAGTAAGTGAGTGAGTGAGCGAACGGACGAATGAATGAATGAATGAATGAATGAACAAACGAACGAACAAACAATTGAATGAATGGAAAAACTAATGGTTTGATGAGCAAATGAACAAGCTAACGAACGGATGCACGAACGGATGAACAAACAGACGACTGAATTGCTGAATAAAAACATGCCTAAGATGATTGATGGACGTTCGTCAAGCACTAATATCAGAGAAAGCCCTGTCTGGGGTTCAGAAATCGTGTTTCTGTGATTAGGGCCTAACAAACGTTCATCGATCATCCTAGAAATCTCCAAGCTCTCATATCTACAATATATATGTCGACTAAAAACATGCCTGTTTATATCTTCGGGTGTTGCATAAGACAGGTCCAGAATTTGCAGGGTCTGCATTTGTATAACTATCCTAAAGAGTACATTGGTTAAATAGGTATGTGAAACGGCCAAGCAATACATAATACGAAGTTAATTATTTGGGCGAAAGTTAAATAATTAAATTCAAGAAGTGGAAATGGATCACTAGTACTACGTAACTTGTCAGATCCGGCACAAAGCCTTCCAGAAACAAAACCCCACAAAGGAAGTCAAGAATTTTTAATCATTAGTTCTTCGAATTAGTGCTTCTATTGACATTCTAGAGGTAAGCAATTTCTCAATACATGTCAGGAGCAGATCCAGGAATCCTGCATGAGAGAGTCCGGAAAGAGCGTCCAGCCGGTTGTCGGAGGTTTTATTATGGAGAAAAAATATCTCTTGGGACAGATTTTAAGCTAAATTAAACGAATACTTCCGTTGTTATTAAGTGAATTTCACATGCAAACATTGATATCAACCATCACAGCTGTACCCCGTCTACACGGTACAATATTATCGGGATCTTGATCGCGATCAGCATCGATCGTAGTCGATATCAATCGATATCAAGCTATTCGATGGCGACCCGGAGATAGGTTGCGAACGCCATCGAAATACATCGTATGGATAGTTATGGCATTAAAACCGTAAAACATGGTCATGGAAGTTGTTTTATCGCATGGTTGATGACGCGCTGATCCATCACGAAGATGAATTTCTCTGCACTAACGGTGACTTTCCAGCGTGCACTATAACGATATTTTGGATAATAAAAATAGCATTTTCGTTCTACAGAATCAAATTAAGCGTCCCTTTAATAAATTAGTTTCCAGTGAAAAGAGGGACCACGGCCTCTTCATCTCCCCTCTAGATCCGCTCCTGCACGTTGTGCAACAACGTACCAAATTTAGCCGGACGTTTAGAGGGGAACAAAATCCAATAAGCGTATAATCACGTTTAACTCTTCACGGATCACACGTCATTCTATCATTTGTTAATGCTTAACATGTAAACAAAATATCCACTTTTGATTTAATATATCCTGAGTTAACAGGTTAAAAGCTCGTAATTTCAAACTTGAAACATAAACTGAGAAATAAACAAATATCCTCTCCCCTACAAAAATATGTACATTTCTGCCGATAACAAGCTGGTCGCAGGTTAAATTCAGGTCTCACATCTTCGCTTTTCGGCTGTCGTGATCATTCTGGAGTTAACCACTCCGAAGCCTGGTTTACACCAGTGAAGCACGTGACACCACAAGGACGAAACAAAATATAAAAGAATGCGAGTATTCGACACAAAAATAAGCACGGCTGCACTAATGAATTTGTCTGAAACATTTGGTTTCACGTTCGAAATATTAATTCTTTTTCTATATTAATTTTGTGTTCATCTGCCACCTCTTTATCTTTTCAACCTTCATAGGTAATCGCTTATTTAACGTATATATGATGGACTTGACACATTTCTAATCAAATCGACACATATGTAATCTCTACGTTCCTTGAAAGTTTTAAAGTTGGCTTGATTCAACGTCTGTCCGTAACTGCGTTCTATATAAGTAATTTATGACTCTTTCTGGTAGGTACGTCTCGCCATCACGAGTAGAATCGTCTACTGTTTACCAAAGTAAAATTGTCAGGCGTCACTGATCCAGGGTAGAATTGTCGAGCATTAGCCAAGGTAAAATTGCCTGCCGTTAGCCAGTGTATAATAATAAAAAAAGGATGCAAACCGAAAAAGGTTAAGAACAATTTTTGACTCCTTTCGATATTTTACTTCGTTCTTTTGTGAAATCCAGTTTTAAGCACCATATTCTAACATTGTGATTAAAACGGTGGTGGAAGGTCTTGAAATCATCTTTCGCCGCACCGTGGCTTTTCAAGATTTTAAGCAAATAGAGACGATTAGCTGCTATTTATTGTCACAATCCAGAGCGGTGTTTATTCTACCGCTAATCAAACTTAAGTTTTGATTGTGCTTTCGCTTACGTTTGCGTCACCCGTGCATAAATCAGGTTTAAGAAACCGATAGGAGAGATGAACGGCGAAGTGTATTAAGAAGTAGGATTTGATTATGTTAGGAATACGATGATAGGTGTGACTCGTGTTGTGTGAACAACAGAACTTCCTGTTTTTGTTTCTGCCCTTCTTCAGATCGCCCTTGCTATTGTGTAGTTATCTTGTGTGGTGAATGTACTTTGAATAAAACTTTCATCAGATTATGCATTCTAAATACTGCATTCTGGTCGCATGCAACGAAAATAGTACATGATTGTATCGTGCTGCTCTGTATGGCAGCCTGTTTTGAGATTTATGTTTCATACACCAAAATCTGCTCTAATCTAGTGGCGTAACGAGGTAAATTACCGCCCGTGGCGACAGTGGAAAATTCCTTCCCCCCAAAAAAAGAAAACATGTGATGGCTCCATTTACAAAGAAAATAGAATGGATTTTTACCTTTGTCGTTGTAGCTAAGGTTAATACAACGGCGAAAACGTTGCTAGTTTTTTTTGAACAACTACCATTGTTACTTGTTTATACGAAGGTCACACAAATCACCCATGAAGCCGTGAAGTTTCAAGTTCTAGCTCCCAGGCCTTGGCGGACTTCCAAGATGGCGACGCTTAAAGGGCCCGACTCCCGGACTGAGGTCAAATTTCCCAGGCTGGGACTTACACAGATTGTCGAATCTCCTTAGGTTGCCTACACCCCTCTCCACTACGGGGAAAAACATTGAAGAACATTTATGATAGTTATTACACCCTAGTAACATTCTTTTACGATGCTGCAATGAATTAAATTTAGCCAAATATTTATTTTAAAGAGTTGTGGGTCAACATTTTCAGGACACTGATGGCCAAAAATGCCGCTTCGAAAAGAAATGCCGTCCGGGGCAGTTGCACCTATTGCACCCCACTCGTTACGCCACTGCTCTGATCAAATCAGTTTGATTTTATCACAATCAACTACACGTGATAACATGATGTCGCAAAGCTGTGGGGCTTTAGCGTTGATGCGACAATTGAAATTATAATACCAATAAGAGACTGGCGAGCGATCACATGATCAATCAAGATTCCCGATAGACACGCGTAGCCAAGGGGAGCCTGTGCCTTTCCCCCTACAAAAATATTTTATTGGACTGGTAAAATTATTATCTGAAATATTACACAGAACATCTTGGATTGCCTTGAATTAGTATTTGGAGGCCTAAAATTCAAAATTCAACCAATAGGTTTAATCCCTGGGCCAAAATTTTCCGTAAAAGTGGTTTGAGTTCCCAGAAAGCCCCCAAAAATGTAGGTCTGGCCACGTTAGTGCCAATAAATTTGAAGAATTATTGTCAATGTGGAACAGCGATGCCTTGTTTATCTGATACGATATCCAAGAAGTAAATGGCTTACTTTAGAAGTCTGAATTACCCCTTTTGCTGTTCATTACCAAAAAAATACTATCATTAACGCCAACCTCAAACTCATTAACCCAAAAATACATTCATTTTATTCCATCGACATTCGTTAGCGTAGATACGCAACTATTTGCATCAAAGGGCATTCTATAGCGCCAACAGATTACCATAAACACCATTCTACTATACATTAGAGATAATGAAATTTCAATTAGACAAGATATTTCTCTTGCGTAATTAAAATTTTATTATCCATAATGTATAGAAGAATGGTGTTAATGGTCGTCTAATGGCCCTATAGAATGCCCTTCGATGTAAACGGTTGCGTAACTACGCTAGTAAATGTCGATTGAATAAAATGAATGCATTTTTGTGTTAATGAGTTCGAGGTTGACGTTAATGATATTATATTTTCTGGTAATGAACAACAGAAGGTGTAAATAATATAGTAAAAGATTAACGGGGAGTGACCGAACAAAGGTGAACAACTTAGTTCTTAACTACATGAAAATGTGTTTCGGTCTCCTCAATATTACTTGTCTTTTTATTTTATACAATAGTTGTGCTAAAACTTTAACAAAGAATGGAAACTGCATTTAGTAAACATATTTCATACCTCATTATAAAGGTCTTCATAACAGAACGGAAATACCTCATTCCAGGCGAGATCTGAAACATTGGAAAAATGATAAATTCATGATTTTGCTCTTCATGTGTGTTTTTCGAAACAATTGTAAGTGACTAAGTGTACCTAAATAAAACCATAACTCTTACTCTGATAATTTGAACTCGCGTTCAGTTAAGAATAGAAAAAAAATGTTTGAAAATTCCAAGTATGTATCCCTGTGTGAATATAAAGCCGGGGTTTTATGCAGACATCCAAAACAGTGCACATCACTGAATTTGTACAGCGTTTTATTTACACTTAGTACACTTCATTCTGAATAAAGCCTATTAATTTAACTCTTTCGCGAGCAAAGAGAGAGTTATATCGCTCTTCCCACAGTAGACATGAAATAAGCGTATGCTGCAATGGTTCAGAATGCATGTACATCTAATAGATGCTAGAAAACCTACTGTGATTAAAATGATTTGAGAACTGAATGCAAATAAGGAATGAAGCGGATTTCCGGGATCATCAAGTTCGGAGTCGACCCGAAGTTGTAGTTAAAGTTCGAATTCGAGTTCAACTTTGGTTAACCTTGTTATTATTTCATAGGGTACGGTTACACCACAGCAAAAGTCTACGGATTCGAAAAATGTTCGGATTCACACAAAAAATGTGTTTGGATCCGTTAGCGGTTTAAACAGGAAAAAGTATCGGGGTAAGTTGTACTCTCGTGTTAACGCAAACAGTGCTTTCTAATCTAAGAATGGACATAAATCCTTACAAATTTTATTGAAAGTAACCCTGGACAACCGAAAATTTTCATTTCATTTTTCGCTTATTATAACCCTTAATAAAAAAACTTGTCCCAACAGTGGATGCTTCGGCTATTATACACAAAAACGAAGAAATTTTCTCCGGAGTCTTAGCTTTTCGGATTCAAAGTATCCAGATTTTTTTCTGGATTCGGGTGCAATCCGAAGACTTTCTATGCCGGGTTGATTACTTTAGTTTAAAAGGCAACTCTGAATCCAAAGAAAAAGTCGCCGGATTATCTATAAACATGGAGAAATTTGGTTTAGTGGAAATGTAGCCATCAGATGGATGAAAATCCCGGTGGTGTCTCGAAATCCACAATCGTTTGCAAAAACAATAGAAATGGAAAGCGAACGGTGCTCACGTGTAAATTTTAACAGCATATTTGGTGCATTTAAGCTTGGTTCCACATGTCATTTTGTCAGGATAAGAGTGAGTGGTGAGAGAGAGTGGGAGGGAAGGAGGAAGTTCCTACCATGGAATTTGCTAAGTATGTAATTTTCATGAATTGCGTGTTTTGTCGCGGTGTCATTTTTCAGCCAGAATTTTATCCGTAGTGTGAGGACATGTTTCAAACACCAACATTCCCGGCTAAACATGCACCTTAAAAGCGTAAACATAAGGGAAAGGGCCACACGCCTTACAGCAGCTTGGAAATGACGATAAGCTTTAGGGTTAGGGTTAGGGTTAGGATGAAGATTAGGAGTAAGGATTGGGTGGATTTGTACGAAACTAAGACTATCATTGACGTTTGTCTTTCAAAAAGAAGTGTCTTTGTAAATAAACATAGAAAAGTTATTATTACACAGGTGTATAGAAAAATGCTTTATGATATTTCGTTTCGATGATTTTTACAGTATAATATATATAATAAAAACTTAATTACTCTAAATAGTTTCTTTAATTCGACACACAAACACCCGTTATGTAAAGGTACACATTGGTGTTTTGTTTTGCAAGTAAAGGCCCTTATGAATTACAAACGCAAGGAAGAGCCCTGCGAGGTTAATTTTCGTGCCCATAAAGGGATATTTTAAACAGCCATCATTTATGAACAAGGTGGATTGCTTCGCATTTTTCTCATTTGAAGAATGCATATAAATTATTGTTCTTTACATAAGCTGGTGCAACCGAGCCTTGACAAGCACTCAAAATCAATATCGAAATCTAACTTGAACGTAAACTTAATGCGCTTATGAAACGAAAAAATCGATGGTCTATGCTCTCTCTCCTTAAAAAATAGGCCCAGAGAAGTTAACTATTCGGTTTGAATCTTTTTTATCTTATGTCATTATCTTGATACGAGCACTTTAAGTTTTAGCTAGATCACGCCATTGGTTATACAAGTTAAGTCTCTCAAATACTAACTCTTTGACATTTAAAAAAAACATCATTAGGGAGACAACAAAACTCAGCAACAAGATTAGTATTTAAGTGCTTGAATTGCTGCTCATATTCCATTTGGCACTAAACTCCAGCAAGATACAACAGAACTCCCGTTATATTTTTAAGGTGGTTTACAGGGGCAGATACAGTTGTTTTAGCGCTTGAGGAATCTTTTGCCAAACTCATGGCAGCGACTAAGAAAATTATATGTTGTGAGATAATAAAAAGGGAGTCTGAAACGAAGTGTGTTGCTATGGTAAATATTTTAACTGAAGCTAGTAGTCAAGCACTGTAATACTAATACTGCTACCCAATTTCGGTGGCTTCTAAATAATATTTTCTTAAATGTCGCCTATTTCAAACATCGCTAGTCCGGATAATCAGTGACGTCATCAAGCCTATAATTTTAAAGATATGAGAATAGAATACTGCGTAGACAGTGATAACTTTTTACCACGACTCCTTTTCGAATAAAACCTAGTCTAGTTGCTACTCCTATTTCAGAACATGTTTCTTTCCTGACGAAGGGCCTTTGCTCGAAACGTTGATATTCTTTGAGATCAGTTATGGCAGTTATCAACCTTTTAACTTTTTACTTTATATAATTTTTAATGCTGATATCAAACCAACTGCTGATGACAAAGAAAAATCTCAAAAGGTTTCTTAAATTCTCAATGTCATTTTTCATAATGTGATTTTTTTCGAAGAAGAATATAAAGCCGTGATTGTTTTGTTTCATGGACACTAGAAGTTCAAAATTTAATCCAAAAACAAAGACTTTCTTACTCTTATAGACCTAGACCAAATGTGTACAATTTCATTACCGGTAACATCCAAATGTATGAACGGAAAATCTTCTTCCTGATCCTCCATGTCATTAACCTTAAAGGTTATTGTAACGAAAAAAATAAAAAAAAATTACTTTTACACACAAATCTACTAAAAATTGGATCAAAATATAGAAACCTTCGCTAACAGCAACTCTAAGGCTAAACATTTTGCGCAACAACACAGATAAATCCATGGGGGGCTATTCTGGCCATACGCTCCAAGTATCAAATAAGAGACAGAAAAGCCATATTTTATGTAATGTTTAAAAGACGAGCAGGAGTGCTTTATCGGATATAAAACGCGAGGCGGAAGCCAAGTGTTTTGGGTCCGATAAAGCACGTACTGCGAGTTTTTTGAACGGCTTAACAAACGAAACGTTTTATACGCGAATTCCTTACGTAAGTTTGGCAATTTCTGTTTTCTAAGGCTAAAAACATTGAGGAAAATTTGAAGAGAAATTCAGGATAAAGTCACACGTGTCTTTATCACATATAAAGACAAAACACGGTTATGATTTTCTTTTGTATTTTCCTCATGAATTCTTAATGAGTTTTTTAATTGCTTATAATAATCAGTTATAAGTCATATCACTCAGATATGCACTATATTCGGGCTTTTGTACAGATTTACTGCGTTGTGGTTAGCTGTCGTCATTTATCTGCCTTAAAGTTCCCCGAAAATGCTTGAATTTTTCATTGGAATTGCTCCACCCAAAAACCAGGCCTAGATCTGCCAATGTGTGACAACGGCTTTGAAAATTAACAATATAATTCGAAAGCTCCTCTTTCTTTGCCAAAAAGCACTTGCTGTAAATTTATTTCTTTTACTCACCCCAGGATTACAGTCCTCTGGGCTGACATCCTCTTTAAGAAAGCGTAACTTAGGAGGAGGTGGTATTGGTTGTATGTCTGGAGAGTTTTCCATTTTCTCTACAAAGAATTACGACATTGTCACTTTACACGTCAACTTTGCAAGAAACGATTTACGAATATTGTTAGGTAATAAAGCAGTATTTTATAGAAGTTGTAATATCAGATTTGAAAACTATTTCAAATGCAATAACAAGAAACGAATCGATTAAGGGTTAATAAGGTTGAGTTAAAAGTGAACAGACTAGTCCTTCCGTCTCACAAGCAAGAGCGAGTATCTCGACAAAAATGTCATGTCATGGTGACTAAGTAGTCTGGCTTTCATTTTCGAAGTAAAGTAGATGTACGAAAGAGTTACTATTTTCTTTTCTTGAGTTAGTTAGTCTGGATGATCCGTGGTGTTTTCGCGCGCGTTTCTTCAGTTGTTTTATCTTTTTGATGACGTTTTTCGAGCAGTTATTCTTGCGTTCTTTGTATATATATATATATATATATATATATATATATAATAGCGTTAAGCAATGCCCGCCGCTCGGGTAGCGGTTTGAGCACTCTGGTCCCTTATCAATCCAAGTTCTTTCCGAGCTGCACTGATGAGTTGTAGTACAGCGAAACGTACGTCTGCAGATTGAACATATATACGCTCCCAAATTTCGATGTTGTTGAGCACTCTAACGATATATAACGATAACCAATAGCGTTAAGCAATGCTCACCGCTCGGGTAGCGGTTTGAGCAATCTGGTCCCTTATCAATCGAAGTTCGTTCCAAGCTGCACTGATGAGCTGTAGTACAGCGAAACGTACGTCTGCAGATTGAACATATATAAATATATATATATATATATATATATATATATATATATTAAAAAATCGCAATCATTTATCGTCTTGTTACCAACTTAAATCTTGGGTTTTTAAGATGTCATTGTTTTTCGGTATTTGTTTTTTACTCTATTTTATATATATAAAATCGTAATACCAGCGATAATAACCATATTTATCGTGGTACGTTAAGAAAAATTTCTTTATATATACGTATATATATATATATAAAGCTTATTTTTGTATGAATGTAGAGGAAACCCAACGGCAAGCACTCGCTGGCAGGGGATGGGGAAAACATATAAATTAGTCGTTTCCCCTACCGGAGGGCATGTTTACTGACCTTGTAACCTGTAGTGGCTTTAAGCCACCGCCATGGTCAAGAAACATAAACAAACATATAAAGAATGAAATCCAGTAGCAAAATTTAAAAACTTTGAACTATTAAAAGATATAAGGGTTTGTAGGTAAAAATGATTAGGGATTCGATTACGGAATTTAACCGGTTCATTGTCCAGTGCATTAAAAGATTGGGTGACTGAATCTGGTTAAAGGACTATACGTGCATAGTTTATAGGTTGAAATAGTTAGGGTTTAGGGTTTTTTTAATTTTTGCTTATGAAAATATGTGAAGAAGAATCCACTTTTGTTTCAGGGTATTTCATCTCCAACCTATTCTTTAAAGAAAGACAGTATCTGCTGTTTTGCAAAGAACAAAATACTTTTGCCTTTGGTAATGTAAATACCCATTTTTAAACCTGTGAGGCTTCGATGTTACATAACAAAGGATAAGAAGGAAATCTTTACCTTGAATGTTTGAGTACTGCTTCTGAAGGAACTCTTTTAGTTCGGTAACTGTGGCACGCGCATGATGACCGTCTCTGCAGCATTTCTCTGAAATGAGCTGAAATATTTCTTCAGGAATGCAAGGATGCTTTGGTAATCTCCCACCTCGCAAAACCTGTTGTAATCGAATACAAGACCTTAAATGCTGGATAAGTGAATTTTATCCTTAAAAGATTTATTTTCATTTAGTTTAGATACCTTTTTTACCTACGACTTTACTACTCATGAGTAAAATACAAAATGGATTTCCATACAAATTAACGATGCAGAATCCTTACTCAAATTTTAAATTCAAATAAACTAAAAACATCGTATTAGATCGCAATGGATGTTTCACTTACAAAAAGTCTAGCTTGGGAGGAAGTCATGGGTTTCCGTTCAAAATCATCGTAATCGGGATTGCTTGTCGGGTTGTTGTAAGGTACACACCCATACGTTAGGATCTCATACATTAAAACTCCAAAGGACCATATATCGGTGGCATGAGAAACAGGCCTCCCGGAAAGTCCTTCAGGATCCATCCATTTCATATGATGGTTTTCAACTTCCACCAGATTCACAGGCTCTTCCGATTTACGAGAGCTTTGAAAACCAGTTAGTTTAACATGATAGTTCTCATCCAGAAGAACATTTTCGGCTCTTATTCCCAAATGAAAAACCTTTTCCTTCTTCAAAAATACTAGAGCATCAGCAATCTGGATAATCATGTGTAGCAGATCCATTAACTTCGGAGAAAGATACATCGTTCGACGATTTCTCAGGAATTTAAGAAGGCAACCTTGGGATACACGTTTCAACACCATACATGACAGCTGCTCATCATATGCAATAAGTTGGACGATATTTGAGTGGCATTCTCTTTTCCTTAAGTACGAAAGCATGAATGCTTCGTTTGCAAAATTTGTTGCCTTTCTTCGTCGAAACGAATACTTCATTATAAGCTGTTCACGTTGAAATTTATAACACTTTGCAACCACCCGTGACGATTGAAAACACCCTGACATAATCAAAGCATTTTTACCATTGTGAAGCGTTTCCGAAATTGTAAAATATTGCATTGTCTGACTTTTCTTGAGCCTTTCTTTAACAAATTCTTCTGAAGTAACATCTAACTCTTTAAAAATGCCAGTTAGCAGCAGTCGGCGAATGTACATGTTGTCAATGTAAACGAGTGGTTTGGCATACTGATAAAAAATATCAAGGCAGTCTGACATTCCTCGATCCCACAGGATTTGAAAAAAATCGATCAGGCCGTCAATGTTTTTCTCTTTATCTCCAGCGACTGACATCTTTGACAACTCTGTTAAAAATATAGTAACAGCCATGAATAATCAATCTCAGGCAATTAAGAATATTCATTTAAAGGATTTATATCTTTCGAACGAGGACCTTTGTATTTCACTTTATAAAATAAATTTCCTATTACCATGATTGGTCAGTTACCGTGTTTGTATCAGGTTATGCAAACACACTTATGACATCACAGGCGTTTCTCGACGTCAGAATTTGTTCTTTGAGCGATTGGAATGCTCTTATTGGTTTACTGACGCTAGAATGATTTCTTGGTGCGAATGGGAAACTCTGATTGGTATGTGAACGAATGAGGAGAAATTACTATTTGATATTGAAAATAAAGTTCGGGGCCGTGGAGGGCCCATTTACCCCAAAGTTTTTGTCGAATACTTTACTTTTAAGAGTCAGTAAATTTTGATACACTTAAATCTCGGAAAGGTATAGGTTAATGGACCGTTTCCATATAATCGCTCACAATCGCTATTAATCCCCAGCGATCCAGCGCGATCGACGGCGATCATATGGAAACACTTTTCAAAGATCCGGTGATCATAAACGATCGCGATCGCCCACGATAGCTAGGATAGAAAATGTTGTATCCCAGCTACCGAGAGAGATAGTGAGCGATCATCAGTGATCGCCAGCGATCATATGGAAACAAAGTTCAGCGATCTAGCGATCGAAATGTATCCGAACATCCAAAGCTTTTTTGTTACCGTCGCAACGTGTAGCGTCTGTTGTGAAGAAAAGAAAGAAAAAAGTACTCTCTGTCGAACACACGAAGCTCTTCAAAGAGCGTGTGATAAAGTCCTTGCCGTTTTCTCCCTTTAAATATTCTCCGAACCCAAAAGCGATCCTTCCTTCGGTTTTTCTTGACGAACTGTCTTCCTTATAAACATAGAAGCAACAAATAAGACCCCGTTCACACGATACCGGTACGAAATGAAACCGTAACGAAATTATTACAGTTAGGCCTTGCGTTCACACGGTACCGGTATGAAAAAACATGACACCGTAATGCTAACCGTAACGATTTGAAACCGTAATGTGAAACCGCAATCGTGTGAACAGGTTCGAAACGTGATATTTTGATACCGGTGCAGTTTCGTACCGGTATCGTGTGAACGGGGTCTAACTCACTTAAGCCACAATTCATCTTTGTTCTCCATCTTTTACTACATACAACTGAAGCCGTGTGCTAGTGTGTTCTTGAATGCGCATTGAATTGATTCTGATATCTGCTTAATTACATGTAAGCGGGAGCTCACGCGCAGTAAACCAAGCGATCATATGGAAACAAATGCTAGTGATTGACAGAGATCCACAGCGATTGTTTGGTTGAATGGTTTCGGCGATATAGCGATCAACAGCGATCGCCGGCGATTATATGGAAACCAGCCTTAAGAAACAGCGTTGTACACATGCCTGTATAGTGCAAATGTATTCTGAGAAATTATTTCAAACTGTGCTCATTTACCTTGAATAGGATTTTAGAATTATGAAAAGGGTGGTTAATTAATAAAGGTCTTGTCTTGCCAGGTATCCTCGGTAGGTTTGTGATCTGTAATTTCTTTCATTTTTGCATCATCATTTTGTTGCGTTTGGAATTGCGCAGGTAAATTTGCTTTTATAAAAAAAAAAGCCTTTAGTCCCACCAATTGTTTTTCTTTGAAAGATGCCACTGGGTTTAGTGTGTTTTGTTTTGTAATGTTGTGTTTTATTGAGTTTTGTTGCGCTGTGCTTAGTTGCGTCATGTTCTCTTGATTCTCGTCGTATCGCGTTTTGTTGTGTCGTGTTGCATTGCATTTTACGTTGTCTTTCGTTACGTCGTGTTGTGTCGTATAGCGTTGCGTTGCGTTGTGTTGTGTTGTGTTGTGTTGTGTTGTGTTGCGTTATGTTATGTTATGTTCTACTGTAGGTAGCCCGGGTGTGTTGTGCTATGTTTTGTTGAGAGGTGCTGTGTTGTGTCGCGTTATGAGTACTGTTGTGTAGAGTCCTCGAAAAAAGCAAACCTCAGTTGGTAGTACCTGAAGCTGATGGCGGCTTGAACATGGAACCGTAATTCTTTGCAGGTAGTAAAGGTATTATCCAGCCGAAACATAGACTTGTTTAATAAGTGGGATTAGTATAACGTTTCGTTAATGATATCGAAAGAATTGGTGGGGATTCAATAGGATAAAAATGATGTAAATAACTTAGAGTTATGGTCCTTTAGGAAGATAGGGTTTCCATAAAGTTAAATTTGTTAAGAAGCTCTGCATGGCCTACTCAAATTCATACAAGCATTTAAATATTCTTCAGCTATGATAAGAGTTGATTAAAGTTTGCAAAGGATCGTGGTTAAATACGTAGCCGCCACCTTTTAATGTCAGTTACAAGCTTATAGGAATTGAGTGTTTGTAGAGTCCTCTTTACTTTTCATGAAGCATCCATCATTTCATTGTGATATTACATCCTGTCATCATGGATGGATGTTTTTTTTTAAACAATCATAATTAAAATAATTGTCTTATAGTAAACCTTTCATTGTGATTCAATTCTTTCCGACACTGAAATCGATCAAAAAGAATCTTAATAGGAAAAGAATCTAGTTTTTTGTTAAAATTCTTTTAGTGTTGTATAAGGTCGTATTTAATCCGAAAATCAATCTTCCATCATGCAGCGATCTCATCATGATGTTAAAGTTACTATAAACCCTGATTATATCGTTTCTGGAAAGGTCTGATTCACCTATCAGTGACACTGTCCTGGGGTTCTTTATAGAAACGAAATTATTATTTATTAGAAGTTAATTTTCGTGGAATTAGCGATCTCTTAAACTTGATCGAAAAATCAATCCTGTGAAACTGTTTGTCCTCACTTTCGATATGTCTTCGGTTAGGAATTTTCACGCACCAGTTTTCTTCATAAAAAAGCCCATTCGCGATCGTCCCCGACGGTTATAGTCAATAAAAACCAGGGTTATGTGTACCAGCATCATGATAATCACAACGCGATAATAATGACTCTGGGATTGGACAATAATCCCGAGAATCGACAAAGATCAATAATTGTTACCTGGAACATCTGTAGCTATTTTCGTTAAGCTTTCGACTACTGTCAGAGTGAATTTCCATCGATAAGATTGATTCCGTTTCCGCAATTTGTTTGACCAATAAGCAATTACTTGTAATAGGATCCTTAGAAATATCTCTTTCTTTCTGTTAAAAACCTTATAAAAAATGAGAAAAGTTGTATGTCAAGTGATGGTTTCGAGCTTCACTATGATCTGCAAAATTATACAACTAGCACCTGAATTTTCACAAGCCTTTTGTTGGTCCTTGCACCATGCAATAAACCAATATTTCTGTCAAGAAATTAGTCAAAAGCCGACGGAAATGTCATTATAGATAATTTTGTACCAAGGTTCCGTTGTTTGTTTAAGAAACAGACAAAATATTCTTTGCGTCCAACGAGTTATAGTAAGAAGAGTGGCAAAGGGAAAAATACACTGAGCCAGAAGACGAGCTTTATCTCCAAGTGCTTCTATCGTTATTTTGAGTTCTTTCGACCATCCACAAGGGTTTCCATTGGTAAACGTAATAATGTTTTTCTACTTTTTCTCTGGTAAAATAACCTATAGAAACTACGAAAAACTTAGAAACAGCCTTGCAAACGTATTTAAGTTTCCTTTGAATTGTGGAAAAGTATTTCTCGGCCAGTTGGTCAGATAAAATTTTAAACAATGAAACTATCAATGTGAGTTATGTGAAAGAGTTTTTGACTTTCAATCATTACCATCATGTAAAGCTCAATAATTTTACAACGTCGTGGAATATATAAAAGATTTCTTCATAAGTTTGAATTCAAACTACAACATTTTCCCAAATATTTCTAACAACCAGTCTTAAATGCAATACAACGTCTAAGTTACCTGCATTTTTAACCAAGAAATGATCAGAAAGTGTTGATACCAGTCTTTTTGTTTTAAATACTTATTTAAAAGTTTGATCACATTCTTCTGGTTGCCATCTTTAGTGATTTCGATCTTATAAATGCACTCGCCCACGTTGTGCAACATTTTTGGATTGTCAACGGAATTGGTCATCACTTTTATTACTGCTTCTATATCCCGACGAGTTCTGGAGTATGGACAAAATTGCGGAGGTTTCACCACTTCCTTTAGCTCATTCAGCAACTGTTTCAATGAATCTTGTTTAAACTTCGGCGGTCCACTGTGTTTGATCATTACAGTAAGAATGCCTGAATAGGCACTTACACATTGTTTGATTTTCTCTGGATCGAGACTGGAGATTAGGAAATCGCGAAAAATCTTGTCAGCTGCATAGATTCCCCATGTATTTTCGGAAAAATGTTCTGTGTCAGTAACCCAGTGTAGTACATTGTCCATCCTTTTGACACATTCTTTTCTTATAAATCCACTTTGTGTTTGGCAAATCTTTTTAGCCAGGACTTCTAAAAGTGGAGTAGTAGTATGGGGCAGGTTTTCAATCGCTTCATCAACTTTATCAAGAAAACGTTGTTCCTCATCTTTTTTTTCATTTAAATCAAACACCATGAACGATTGACTTTGAGGGTTAGTAGTAATTTTATTCTCTAAAAAGAAAGCATTTCAAATTGATTAATAACTACGAGTAATGCCATTCTGTAAGTTACAAGGCTTGGTTTTTACTTCTTTAAATATTCGTTAGCTGAGAATCTCGCAAGCCTTCGATTGAAAGCCCGCCTCTTAGCTTTGAAAACAATCATTTCACAAAACAATTCTTAGGCATTTTTGCTAATGTAGACATTGAAACGGCGCAGAAAAAAATTAAGAGAAAAGGAAAATGAGGTGCAATCGCACAATGGCGTCCTGTTACTGCCTTTATCAATTTAGATTTACGTAAAGATAAAAAGAACTCCCGAAAAGATCATCTTGTAAAATCCAAGATTTGAGTTAAGTATACAAGAATAAAGTATCGGCATGACAAGTAATATTTTGACAGTGACTTTGCAATAAAATCTGAATATTGCGTTATCACGTTTGCTCATATACTTAACTCAAATCTTGGGTCTTGCAATATTTTTCAAGTTTGTTTTATCCTTTAATTTTTTGAAATTGTCGGCGAGTAATGGTTTTAGCTCTACATTGCAGGAATTTTTCAGATATTTTCTATACTTATGTCTGACTAAAGTCTTCAGCAAAACCTCAAAGTCTGAACAACATTTTACTTACGTCGTGCAGTACCCTCATCAACTGGCGGGTCTATAATAACATTCTGGCCACATTTACGATCTTCGAAGTTCGAACGAAAAAAAGAAAGAAAAAAATAGTTAAATCATAACACAGAAATAATTATTGTTCGCCTTTTTAAATTTTTTAATAGGCGACTGTTGATATAAATGGTGGGTGTACGATATTGGTTTAAATAAAGAGACGTGAAATTGTGCGGTGATTCAAATCAAAAGCGTGTTGGATGGTAGGATCAGGTTCAGGGGCAACGTCCATGGGAAGAATTGGGAAAAGGAACCGAAGGCTTGAAAGGACCACTCAAAAGCAAAGGTGAAGAAAATATTTTCCTCGCCATTAAGCAGAAAGTCAGTAACCATAAACTATGCCTACAAAACCGAAATCGCTCCAGCTTTTTGTCGACTTCAGCAGCTTCGTATAGCAAGGTGTCATAACAAACCGATATCGGAATTACTTCTCACAGCTTGCTCTAGTTTGTTGTGACCAGTCTGTAACGGGTGTTTTGCAATCTTGCTGCAGTTGCTGAAACGAAGAGTTTTTCAACAATTTGGTATTGGCAACTGCTGCCCTCGTTGCAAAACGTGTAACAAACTTGTTGGCCACAACCTCATCGCATCTTGATGCTATTAACGGCATTGTTACAATTTTACAATAGTTTGTTATAACTCCTTATAGAACACATTTTACATCAAGTCTGAGATATTTCTGGTTGTACAGTAGACAAGCACTGAAAACAATTTAACATCGAACAATATCTGCTTGGACGACCCTTGTGAGTAGAGTGTTGTCCAGTTTAATTCGACGAAGGCCTGCAGGTTTTCTCCAAGTACTTCGGTTTCCCTCTGGTTTTCGCTGGAGTCATAAAGTTGGACCTTACTGAGCCTCTAGGAAGAGAGGTTAACTTATTGCCGAAGGTTATTTATTGATAATAAAGAAACTTACTCACTACTCTGGGCACTCAAAAAGGCCTCACGTTTTTGGGGAAAGCAAATTCCGAAAACCAAGGTCATCTTTCAACTTAAGATTTAAGTTAACAAAAGATGAAAACTGTGAAATGGTGATATTTCGATTTTATTGCAAAATCATCTTCAGACCATTTCACAGTTTTCATCTTTTGTTAACTTAAATCTTAAGTTGAAAGATGACCTTGGTTTTAGGAATTTGCTTTCTCTTATATTTTTTGAAGTTGTCGGCTGGTCAAGGTTTTTGGGGAACGTTCATGATATTGCTCCAATATTTGAATGGCGAAGAAAGGTTGAGCTAGTTACCGTCCATAGGATGATGGTTGGCGAAATGTACATTTATTTCATTGAAATCAGTAAAATACGTCTGCAATATTCACTAACTCTTTCCCTGCGGCAACTCTTTTCCCGCCTCAAAAGAGTTAAGTGACTATGCAGTCTTGATATTTATTTTGATTAATTTCCGGCTTTTCTATACCACCAAGCCAAGAATCAGAATATTATAAAAATACCTTTACCTGGATTATTACATGGATTTCCGCCATCTACAAAGGCTATACAGATTAAACAACAGAAATGGAAGATTTTTATTCGGTTTATACTTCGGGAAGGCAACTTTCTGTTAGACTGCTCTAAAGAGGAAGGCCCCTCATGACTACTGATTAAAACGTTAGGAAATATTCTATACCAGGATTATTTGGTGCATTTCTGCCATCGAAATACCCTATACAAAAGAAAGAATGAAATGTTAGATTTTTTGAAGTGCATTTACTAAATGTGAGCCCACCTTAAGAAGTACTATGAATACATACGGGTCACAACAGCATTGGGGATTCTGCATTATCAGAAAGCTTGTGTTTATATTCTTAACACTTTATCCTTTCACAAAGTCTCCCTTTACTGAATAAAATTGCTAGGTGTAGAAGATGTTGTCCATCAGGCGAGTTTTTTCACTCGAATAGAAATTTCTTTGCATAAATTGAATGTATTTCTTATTAGTTACAATCGAGAAACTTTGAGACAAAAGAAAAAACCACTTCATGCGATAAAATTTGCCCAATGAAAAATAAATTTTAGCCAGAGCATAGCGATAGAAGACCCATCCTGACAGAAAGGACTTTAAGTGTACCTTAGAAGGAAAAAAAATGTCTATCCAATCTTAATCTTGTTTAAAAATACCTTAGGAATGAAAAAAAAAAAATGGTGTTCTAGGTTTGTCAGTATCTCATCTCATCCTATGCTATTCAGGTTTTCATAATAGGCAAATTAGATGCTTTTGATGTCATGTGCTCAATACAAGCTGAATAAAAGCCACAAAATTCGGAATATTTCTGGGAATAACTGGTAGAAATTACTGAGTGATACTTTACATATAAAAACAAAAATTGCGAGAAAGTCGTCGTTTATTTGCAAGATTTACTACAGAGAAAGTATTTTGGGAAGCTTTCTATAGGTTCTAAATTAAAATTTTACTTCAAGTTCAGTCTACTTTCCCGATTAGTAACGATTGGCAGAATTGCATTAAATTTTCTGTGGACATGCCTCTAATCCCCCTCTGAGTTCTTGGCTGTTTTGACACCCAACTACAGTATGTTTATGATATGGTTCAAAATATTTAAGAGAAATCTTCCCTGTACCTATCCTTTTCGCTACTTGATACGGAACAGGCTGCTCGTATGCTTGATCGTTTTGTGCCCCTAGAATGAATTTTAGAAAATTAATGAAATTATTGCAATGCGTTCAATGTACAAAAGTGACTCTGGTCTTGTGATATATTATACCACCTCATGCAATAGTTTTCTTGTGAAGTGTTTGGAACATTGTGTGTACACTCGCGTGTGCATGTAGAGTAAGACTAACCATTTATTTCAAGGCTCTTCCATATCTCATTTTGTTCTTGAAATATTTAGACTTATTTGATATCCGACGTCCAAAGGTCGCACACCACATTGAGATTTATTAAAAATGAAGTTGAACTTGGAGGCTATTGAACATGATCTCATGAAACTTTAGATACAAACGTACCTCTCGAAAGTATACATTACCAAAAGAAAAACCCCTAGCTACGTTAACATTGTAGCTTCAAGACATCCCTTTCCTTCAGCCAGAATTATTCGTTTCGTCCCATACTGCAGCAAAGTAATATGATTTTGATTTTTACTTGCACTTGGCACGTGCGTATAGATAAGAATATGGTTGTACAGTCAGGAACAAGAAATAATTACTAATTGGTAAAAAGATATTTTTTGTTGAATATAGGCGTCAAAAGATTGAGAACTTATTCATCACTCTGGCTACGGCGCACCAAGGATTTTTGTAAGGAGGAACTAGAATGTCAAGTCAGCTTTCACCTAAGGGCTTTGGCCACATGCTTCCCCATGAATATTTTATATTTTAGAGTCTCACAAAGCCAATTCCGGCATTTTGAGTGGACAGTCTTTATACACAACACACACCAGTAAGTTGACGCAGAAATCATAGCATTTCAACGTAGTTTGCTTTTAGGTTTACGTTATTATTATTTTTTTTCGTGGACACAAATAGAAATCGTTTTGTGACTGCTAAGGGAGGGACTTAAGTCCCCTACGCCCTTCTTGGGTGCGCCACTGCACTCTGGTAATAGTATTTTCAATTGACAATGTATTGCTTAATTTCATGATACAAATATCTAACGTTTCAAGTGATTTCGTGAAATAAAGTCGGACATGAGCAAGATTTCCCAACAGCTAATTTTTTTGGGAAAAAGTTAAAAATCTAGCTCACTAAATGCAATATGAAAGAGCTTTGAACGCCATCCTCCAACGTTTTAAAAGTGATTTATTCAAATAAGAAAAAGTTAATTTTTGTACCACAGCAACTTAAAGTATTTTTGTCAACCTCCGTTGCCATTGCAACATGCTAGCTAAAACTCAGTTTGTTTGTTTCTTAGCTACATGTATTCAGATATCAATATTTATAATTGGACAATGGTTAGTACTGTGTCTTAATACGAATATTTATGCTAGAAGGCTAATCAGTCATAATACAACCGTTATCAACTCTAGAGTCCTGCAAAACATAGTATGAAATAAAGTTAAGTAAAATCCTTAACTAAATACATGGTATATGACCTAGAATCTATGGTATTAATATTTCAAAAAATATCCAACATATTAATTATTCAAAAAATTCCGAATACTTTCTGTAAAATTTCTTAGCTGGCGTTTTTATGGAAGCGAGCCAGCCCTCCTAACAGGGCTGACTCTTTACGCCGATTTCTCGCATTCCTAGAAAATCTCTAGTAAAATTTGTTTTGGTTTACATGAGAGGAGGGCCAACCCTCCTAAGCGAGATCTCGCTATTGATTATCTGATATGTCGCCAAGGAGAGCTGAATATTTTCCATGTAAAACCATTCAGAAGGGCCGGCCCTCCTATTACGCATGCACGCTAGATCGAGCCCTCCTAGAAGGGCCAGAAAATTCTCATTTATAAGCGAGGTGAAACTCAGCCCTCTTATTACATCTAGCGCAGCCAAGAGGGCTGGTTCACCTTCATATAAATGCCCACTAAATTTCTCAACCTTCCGGGTATGAAAGTATGTAAGCCTATCAATGTTGGTTTGCAGAATTTAAAGATTATCCGTTCAAACATTATTACTTGTGTGGGTTATCCACAATTTGGTCTCTTACCAATGAAGAAAAAACATTAAGAATTAACTATTATACATTGCAATCTTTAGGTATCTGTACGCCATATCTATGGTGCAGTCCTAGAAGCGCAGTTTGTGTTGCCTGACATTAGTGTCACTTCCATGAAAGAACTTTCCATTTTGTATTCCACAAAAAGTAGAAGAAAATTACCTGGTGGATGATGATGATATACGGTGACATTGACCGATGTATTATCGCCAATAAATGTTGGCCCACTTGATTCTTTTATGGAGATATCAGGTTGGACTTGCTGTAACGCATTTTCCTGGTCAGCCATAATGCTAGGATAAAAATATAGTAATGATGTATGTGTATCTTTACCAACTGCATCTTACAATCTCAACTTCTAAATCAACAGAAACAATTTACAGAATCGAAATGATTTATTGGATATTATTCAGTAGCCAACATAGCCTATTTTAAACATGTATTATTACATACTTTGTTTATTATTTAGTCCTTAAATGTGCATCATTAAAGATGGAATGAGTGTAACATTAAAATTATTGTAATGGAGTGGTTTATATGCCCTCATTTGATTTAAACCAACCTTTTTAGTTTCATCCTGAATATACTAAACATTTAAGCCTTCATTAATATTTGCTAATTCTTTTTGTAAAGTATCGATAGATAGTAATTCATAATTAAAAGAGATTGTTATTATTAGAGATTGTATTATATACTTATTTAACCTATGTGGCAACGTAGTAACCTCAAATGTGTAGTTTCAGCCCATCTAGAACAGAATTCCTGGACGTTTTCCCCGCCTTACGAAATTTTTTGGGCTTGCTATGGCACTCTACCAGGGCCTTACCAAAGTGGGTCTACTCGGCGCTTGCCCTGGGTACAAAATTTTATGGGGCAACATTTTCAGAAACAAAAATTTGACTTTATTTGCTCTTTTTTTCTAGATTCAAAAATATTTTGCAATACTCAACAAAATTTTAAATCAGCGTCTTAACTTTACATCGTTAATTGATGACTTTGCAGCAGTCAAGGCGAGGAAGCGCCTGTTTCGAAATTTCAATTACATTTTGAGTGATTAAAATAAAACAAAAAGCACAAAAAATTCTTTTCTCCACAGACGAATCCTTTTAGTTGTATACTGGTGGTACTGATGTACGATAATTATAATAGATAGATAGATAGATAGATAGATAGATAGATAGATAGATAGATAGATAGATAGATAGATAGATAGATAGATAGATAGATAGATAGATAAAGAGATAGGTAGGTAGGTAGGTAGGTAGGTAGGGAGGGAGAGAGAGAGAGAGAGAGAGAGAGAGAGAGAGAGAGAGAGGGAGAGAGAGAGGTAGAGGGAGAGAGAGAGATATATAGAAACTTTATTTAACCACGTTTACACCATGCAGCTAAAACTGGTTTTCAAAAAGGGCGTGGAACAATATAAGGAGGTTGACTGCGAATTTGCCCCAGGTGAATTACCACCTAGGTACGGCTCTGTAGTCTACTCTCAAACTATTGGTAGTTTCAAAAATAACCAAAAGCTGGTCAAAAGGGTAATTTTCTTTGCTCGGGGAAAAGTCCTAGGGTCACTAGGTCGGTGTTTTGCAACGCCATCAATTATTTGTAACGACTAACCCGACTATCGCTTTCATTTTTCTCAAAAATGTATGCATGTGTTTGATCCGATACCAAAACAACAAGAATGGACTTTCATAAATCTTCACTTTGTTGAACAAATTTTTGTAAACATGCACTGTCAATTTCAGCTTGCGCAAATTTAGACGTTCATATTGCATTCGGAATGTTGTTCTCGTTTATGTTGCTCTTGCAAAACGAGATTAATTTTCTTTGACTGAAATGCTTTGAACGTCATGTTATTCCGCATTGACTTTTAATTGATATTAGCACTATCTTTACGCTATGTCCTATTCTCTTTTTCTATTATATTTGATTTAATCTTTCTTTTCTCCCTTTGCATGTTTCATTATGAGTTTTGTTGCTTTTACGTTTATGTCTTCAACTTACGCGTGAACAAAATCACAGAAGTTACCTGAATCTTTCCAGAACGGAACAAGAATGTCAGGATTATGAAGCATGTTTCACTTAGAAATTGGCGAAGCGAAGAAATCTACCATTTTTTAGCGTTTTGTTTTTTTATAACATAGTTGTCGGTAACAAGTTGAAAAAACGTCGTGATTTTGAGCAACTCCCCTTGACTCTCTAACTCCACGCCTTGCGGATATCCGTCAACCATGCTCTTGTTCTCGCTTAGACGGACTCAAGTGTGCCAAGCCTTTTCATTATGCTGGATTTCACTATCTTTCAGATTCAACTAAGTTTGACAATTCAATGTGCTTCGTTCTTTTTCTAATATTTTTCGCGAGTCTGTAAGGTCCGAACTGTGTCTAAGCGCTCATTACTTAATATAGGAGAACTGTTTATTGTTTCGCAACTGTGGTCAGGAGTGTGTTAACGTAACCGAAATGCCTTACTTAATCTCAGACTTAACCTTTGACATGCACTATTGAACGATTTTACTAAGTAACGAACTACTGCAATCATAGTAATTTGATTGACGATTGCAGGGGCGCAACTAGAAACTCCGAAGGGCAAGGGTCGGATAGTGGTAGTATGAAGGCACCATCGGAGAGATTTTGATCATTTTGGATGAAGTAGATCTACGTGGCTTTGGGAAATGGGGGCATAAAGCTGTCACTAAAAGGGCACATATAAGACTTCCCACGAAAAAGGAAGTGGTCGCAATCCCCCCAACCCCCATTCTTGTTCCGCCCTTGGATTGTAGAAAATCCAAGGACATATACTAGAGTAACGAACTTGTTGTGGTAAAAAAACTTAAACATCCTCTTGAATGAACAGTACAAAGAAACCCTGCTACTACATGTACTATAATTATTGGTGGTTATAACAACAAAAAAACCTGAACGAGCGTGCTATTGTTGTAAAAAATATATGAGTTCCATAGCTTTCTATCCAGAAGCCTGATCGTTTGAAATCGGAGTTACCCTGTTAATGTTATCATTATGGTAATAGCAACATTTGTTTGCATATATTATTTGATTGAATGGCTACGATGATATTTAATCTCTGGTGACTTCATCTTTATCATGTCCGTCTAATTGTCAATCGCAAATCATATTCTGAGTTTCTGAGTTTGACGATTGTTCGGGTATGGATCTGTTGATCCTTAAAATCTGTGTTATCGTAATTAACGGGGCAATGATAATCAAAAGATCGAAGTTGACATGATGTTAATAGGCAAACATATCTTCCGGTGCAATTAAATCATCACTAACCACATATTACCAGGGAGATCTTGTTTTACACAGAATATAAAGTGCAGTTTGGAGGTATGATTAGCTATTTGATGCTCAGAATTTAATTAACTAATTAATTCAATTTACTCTATCGAACTACCCTTTGTATGTGGCGGTATTGGTATTATCAGGATATAGAGTCGTGGCTGGGTCGAGCTGTCCAAATAATTTGGTAGGTCGTTGACCCACAGAAGAAATAGACCAAGACTTGACCCTTTGGTACACCATAGCTTATTATTCTTTTAGTGAAATATGTTTTGCCTGGCTGATTCCGAGCCGTCTGGAGCACAGAAACATTTCTTCGGATTAGTTAATATAAATGATCGTAACATAAGAACATAACTTCGTAACTTGGACGAGTTCGATCGTTCGTTACGTTTAATGGTGTGATTTTTAGAAACCGCTAAGATCATGACGATCAAAAGGACACTGGATAAAGCTGTTTATGCTTACGTACACTATTAGGAAAATGAAATCCTAGCTAACAGACTGCAGTGACAAACGAATAAAGATAACTTTTAAGTTTTATTGTAATGCTGAATATAAAATAGAAATCATGATGAAATAATATTGTTACAAACTATATATACTAGTTAGGCTTATAACTATCCTGCTTTTTTGCCAGCCTACCTTACGATATAGTTGTCTCTTTGAGGTCTTCGCTCAGACGTATCGATCACCACCTGATCTTGGTTTCAATGCAGCTGGAAGCTTCAGCAGCTTAAAGGAATCGCATGAACTTCAGTACAGCAGCAAATTAATATAGATACAAACTATATTTGGTTAGGTTTGTATTGGCCTGCTTGTTTGCACACAAACCTAAAGACATAGTTGTATCTTTGAGATCTCCGCTCAGATGGGCCAACAATCAACTGGTCTTGGTTTACTTGCAACAGGAAGTTTTTGTCGAGTAGTTTAAGCGGGAACTTCCCATATAATCCTAACATCATCGCTAATTATATCATTCCAAGAAGGACTTGTTTTAAGCATAACAAAGGGTGGTTTAGATGTGTGATTACGCACAAAAAGACGTAGTTACCCGTCAATGGCGTAGTTGACGGGAAAATGGGAGAGTTTTTATCTAAGCAAATTTTGTTGACCACCTTTCGTCAGCGCATTTTGTCGGCAAATAAATTGTTTTTCAGGTCAGTTTTTTCTTAATTTCCAAACAGGCACGTTGTAAGTGGCCAAATACAGACGTACGTTCGAACGATTATAACCATTGAGCAGTCTCGTATATTGAGAGTAGTCGTTTGGTCGGAACGTTTGCGTGCATTTATATCCATATCAGATCAACTCCACTACCCTACTGGTTACAATGAAATGGTTGAGGGGTTAGCGACTACACTCGGTGACGGCTAAGTCTGAAGTGTTGTAATTTAGATAGATTTTGAGGATAAATAAAGTCACAGATTGTGGAAGATACAGTCCCCAGATGTCATTAGATTAACTGAACCAGCGAACAGCGTGAGTTCACTGTCGCAGAGTGAATTCTGCAATACATTTAAGCTGCCAGCCCTTGTTAAGCGGCCACTTGCCGTCTACCCGAGCCGGATGGCCGCTTAACGAGGGTTCAACTGCAGTTGACACAGAAGCCGCGATTCAGGAAAAGCTGAGTGGAATTTTGAGGAGGGGGGGGGACTTATGATAAAAATATAGCATTCTCCATGCTTCTCTGGGAAATATCGCAAGAAGAGTTCATCAACGTAGTTGTTTCAACGTCATATTTGGAAAAAAAGTGGGGGGTTATAGTACCCGAAGCCTCCTGGCTGAGCCGGCATTTAAAGGTTTCGAGATGTGTACTGTTCATGATTTGGTGACTGATTGTCGGGTGAACAAACAACACATTAAACAGCATCGTTTCACAGTAACCAGTCAGTCTTTCAACCCAGTGGCTGTCGTTAGCTTCCTGGAAGTGGATACATCCCATCCAAGATATATCATGTACCAAAATGAGCACCGTTTACTTTAAACCCATAATCAATGCAGGTGGTAGAAGGCGATTCGGATGTCTAAAAGTAGAATGTTGCATCGGCAGCGACGAACCTTGTGTTTGAAAAGCCGAAAAGACTCGCAAAAGGGTGAGTGAAATGCCAAAACTTAAGTCAACAGTCTCCTTTCTTAAGTTTCGCCAGTTCTCTCACCCTTTTAAGGCGGTTTTACACTCAAAATATCGATTTTTTTTGAAAATAATATTTTGGTTATACTTTGTCTAATGTTGTTTAGAATGCAATAGGGGCGACCTTGAATAACCTTAAGGTTGTTTTGAGGAGCACTTAAGGGGAAGAACCTAAAAGGTCCTTCCACACGGTGACCTTGAATGACCTTGAACATTTTTACGTTGACCTTGACCTTGAGACAAGAAACTTATGAAAACAATGAGCATATGAAGAGCACCTTTAGGTCCTTCTTGAGGGTGTTAAAAGTGACTACAAACTCTACTATGCATATTCAATGCTAAACTTTGGTTCTGCTTTTCTCGAGATGTTAAAGTTGCTGAAAAGCATCTTCTTAAAACGTAAAACTAAATTTGCCTTTTTACCGATTCCTACCAAATTTTCAACACAGATACCCAAGATAACAATCGAGGAACTGAACCTATAAAATTCAATTTAATGTTGTAACACTTTCCAAAAATTGGACATTGTCTAGTTACTTTATCTGAAGCATTGAATGTTCTCTACTAGAATCTGAAAAGGCTCGGAAAATGTGGAGTGTTTTAGGTTTAGTACCGAGAGGAGCTTTTTGCAAAAGCACCAAAACCTATAAAAAACTTATCTGAACATTGGATAGTTCTTAATCATGTTTGAAAGTTGGACAATATTTCACTTTTTACGCCCTATTATCTTAGTTACAATGGCAACTGACAAATTAAAACATGATTTTCATAGTTAAAATTCGATTTGATATTATGATAACAAACGCAATTGCCTTAACATCGAAAAATTAACTTTTTTTTTTGTATAAGACCACCTTAAATTTGGACGTCCGTTGGATGATGAAATGGTACCGGCCAATTAATTGTACTGGCCAAACAGTTGGCCAAATAGAATCTGCAGGGGTGGATGGGTCGCAGTGCATTAGTTTGGGTTGTGGTAGAATTTTCGGGACAGCAAGACCGGAAAGATATGTTCTTGACAAATTGCACAAATGCATCTTGCTTAAGAGCTGTTTACACGGGCGATTCATCCTGAAGCATGCAATTGAGTACACAACTCACCAAAGTCTAAAACAGTATAGCTTGGGACAAATGATCCGCAAGTCAATCCGTTCGATCGAATTTGTCAGGATGCTAAAACTCGCAGCAAAAATCGTCCGTGTAAAAAATTCTTTAGGATGTGTGACAATGCATGTAAGTTTACTTTTAATTTACAATGCGTCGTGGAGGAACGATCTCCAAAATCTTTTTCTCCATCATCCACAAATAACCACGAAGAAAACACGCGTGTAAATTTCCCACGAACTGAGACGCGTCATTTTTTATGTTACTATAGAAACAGGTGTTCATCCAGGGAGGGGACGCGACAGAAGCAGTTTCTCTTAACAAGGAATTATGTTCGCATAATACTTCAGTTTAAAGGAGCTTTTCGTTATATTGGTTACGATACTGTTTAGATGTCATCTAAAGGTTTCAGGGGAGCTCCTTTTGGAGTGCAAAGTGCCCGGTAAGAGATGAGTGCTCATCAAAGATCATTGAAATACAGTTATAGATTAGCGTTCAGCGTAAATCGAGATACATGTACCTTGTAAATAATCCCTACTCTGAAAATGTAGATTAGCAACGAAACGTCCGTCAAATTAAAATTTCTTTCTTATCAGTGTCTCAATTATTATAGGTCTGTTAAAAAATTTACGCTGGGCATTAATAATCCTCATACAGTCGCAAGTTAATTTTGTTTTGTTTTCTGTTGAAGTAATCCGTTCAAAATTATCATTCAGCTTGACAACTTGCACAAACTGTAATTTCGTTCTTCCAATTAAATAAGGCGCTCAGGTGACGGTGATCTTGGCATCTTGTGATAAAATACAATAATTACATGCTATGAAAGATCTATGCATCGAAGTCTTTGTGAGCCCAGGTGTCGGTTACGTGGGATAATTAATCTGGGACAGTTTGTCGGTACAACCTCCAACAAATGGCAACATATGGCCTAGTCATTGAGGACTTATGCAAGAGTTGTTATGTTATTATGAAGTTGTCCCTTGGCATAATTTATAACCTATTTTACGGTTGGTCTTTGGCTTTTTGTTCTGAGCGGTCTCTTGTCGTGCGTTGGGTGTGTTCTTGGCGTACAGTTGGTTCGTCGTAGGCATAACATCGTGATATCTCATACACGAAATGCACCCTGAGGTACCGTATTTCACCTATTAAGCCCCCCTGGGGGGTTTTTTATATCTGGACAGGGAGGTTTGTTACAAAGGGGTAGCCTATTAGAGGCTGGGGACTAAATAAATTTTCGTGTTTTTTAAAAATTCATAATTACGGTACATAAATAAGTATATTAATTCATAATAATATAAATATATATTATGTGATGCTTGAATATACCTACTTTCAATTAAATAAATGTTGTTGCTTAATGCTCATATTTTGAAGCAATTCAAATATATCTGGTTTTTAATGAATAATACTAAATCCATTAAGGGTGGGGGCTTTATTACAGGCTTGGGCCTTTTTTGTTTTTGCTTCAGAACTGGGGACTAATTGTTAGATTGGGGGGGGGGGGGGCTAAATAGAGAAATACAGTATTACAACCTGCAGGGATTAGCAACTTGCAACTAAGTATGTGTGATTAAATTGCTCATTAACTGATTACATTATCTCTTGTGTATTGTAATATTATATTTGTTTGAGCAGTCATAGTCATTTGATTTTTCTTGAAATGTTCACTAAAGATTTACCAGGTGGAAATCTTAGATGTAAAATAAAGATGAGAGCCCAGCTCAAAATTTGGAGATGTAATGTTATCACACTCAGGAATAGACAGAAACACACGAATAAAGTTTAATTGAAGTTCACTGATGTTCAAGCCTGGATATATTTTTTTTTGCTCTGGCTGTCAAAATGACCACCATCAATCAGATAGTGCCTGTCACAAAACAAAATGTACCTGTCACTTAACAAGACTATAATTTGATTGATATTTGTACAGTCACTGTATAACAATAATTGTTATTGTATACAAGCATTGGTATGGAATATTAAAACTTAAAAGTATGAATGATACATGCACTGCACACAATTTTATTAAAAAGTACTATACATGTAGATTTATACATGTAGTATACAACTACAAAAAGACCATAATCATCAACAATTAATTTATTCTTGAACCATAACATGTCTCTTTGATCAATTTAAATCCTCAAAGTCGCAGTAAATCCCCAGGTAGGAAACCTGCAAAACTAGCATCACTATCATCTGAATCAGACAAATGTTTCTCATGTAAGTCATTGTCAGTGGTCAAGTCCTGATCAATATGGCTATTGCTATCTGCAGACTCCATATCTGATTCAGAGTCTGATACAACTTCAAGCTCATTACTAGGGTCAGCTTCATCTTCTGGCAAAGGGTTTTGGTAATATTTAACTTTCTTTTTCCTTGCTTTGTACTTCTTTCTTCTTTTTTGGTTTGGCCGTCTTGCTTTCTGGCTTTGCCACATGTTAACAACAAGTCTGACATTGAATGAACCCAGTGGAGGACCTTCTTCAACAATTCTAAGAATGTTTGTCAAACGGTCTTTTATTCCTGGTGCATCTGCTTTTTTGACATCTTTCAAGTAAATAAAGGATAATTTCACTTCAACTTCTTCACTCTTGGAATGAGGATCAAAATATAGTACATAGACAACTTCTTTCTCAGTGGTGGAGCTGTCTGTTCTCCCATCTGTTAATACGCTATAGAATTTTGCTTTCGCAAGATCTTCTTTTAGCTGTGAAGCTATACACTCTCCATGAACATCAATGAACTCACCGCACTGTTTTCGGGTAGTATACGCATCTCCTACATCCACGCCATGGTGTTTCTCCAATTCAACTAAATCTTCATAAATAGTAAAAGGAAGTTCCTTTTTGGCAACAAAGTATGCAATTTCGAACTTTTTAATTGCCTGTTCCTGTCGAACTTCCCTCTATTTAGCAACATTATCTCTCAGAGTTGGTTGACCTGCGTCTGGCTGAAATTGCTCAATCACATGTAGATGATTAACACACTCACCCTTGGATTTCAAGTCATTGATGTACAATCTCTATGCGTGTTGGTGGCATTTCGTTGCAGAATGGTCTGTCGCGTTTGACAAGCGAAGGTTGCGAGTTCCTTTTATCCACGCGTCAGAGAAATCCCGATTGTGTTGTATTTGCTTTTGAAATTTGGTGCAGATCAAGCACTTCATTTGAATAACTTGTCCTTTTTTGTTGTCTTCGTGCTTTAACCATACGATTGCATTGGTTTTTGCCAGATCTTCGTTAATCCATTTCGTAACAGTGCTCGATTTTAACATTCGGCTTGACTTCTTTGGCTGTTGTTGTTGTAGTAAAGCTGATTCATCAAAAGTGATCGAGTCTTTGTTGCTAACACTATTTGTGTCAGCAGACATAAAAAATGAAGTTATTTTCTTCGACTTGTTGTATATAATTTAACGCTAGAGTGATTTCAAACAATCAATATTCAAGACAGTCGCACTTCGCCATTTTTTGCAAAACCACTCATGGCAACTCGCGCGCATTCACTAATTTAACATACAAATGAAGAGCGATTGATTCAAGACAAATATTAATAGTTGGTTTTGTAGTGAAACTGGAAATCAATGTTACCAAAAACCGTTCCGGACAAAGTGACAGACATCGTCAAACTTGTGACTGTCAAAACTCTATAAATGACAAATTTGTACCGGACAATGTCCGTGACCGGATGCTAATATCCAGGCATGCTGATGTGCAAAATTTTCAAAGTAATTAGCAGATAGAAATACTAAGCTAATCTGTTAATTACTTTGAAAATGTTGCGCGTCGGCAACGAAACGTCAGTGAACTTCAATTAAACTTTATTTGTGTGTTTCAGTCTATTCCTGAGTGTGATGACATTACATCTCCGAATTTTGAGCTGGGCTCTCATCTTTATTTTCTTGAAATGTATTAATTAAAATTACCCATTCACTGCAGTAAGTTTTTGTTCATTCCAAGTTGATGCAAAGGTTAACTCTACATCAGATGGATAATGCAGTATTTCATTATCTTGTTTCATGTCCAGGTTTGATGTTTCTGGCATTCACCCAAAAAGTAAAACTCCTGGTACTTTCACTCAAGTTGGCTATGATAAGAAATCTGTTACTGATGTTGTAAGTATGATAGTACTGTGCTCCAAATTGATGTCTAAAAAATAGAAGATATATAAATTTCAATGTTTCCACAGAGTTGTGGAAACAAACGTGGAAGTTTGGGAGAGAGAGAGGGAAATGTGTTACAGTAAGTAGAAGATGGAACCCCAAAGGCTAAAGCTTATTTCAATTGCTTAGGTGACCAAAATATTTGTTTCCCTTTTCCTGAATTCAAGTTTGGGTTATGAGTACATCCTTCTTTAAAGTTTAAAGTATTGAAATGAGAAAGAGGTTGGGGTGTCCAGTGGGTTGGGAAGGACAAGCCATAGTAACAATTATTATACTTGCCATAGTTTAACTGTGTTATTGTAACAGTATATGCCCCATGTACTGTGTTGAGATTGAAAATAACTTTTTTACCAAAGAACTGAACAATGAATAAACTGTGGAATAGAATATTACACTGCATGTACTGTATATAACTTCACATTACGGTAGTTTTAGGTAAACAGCTTTGATAATCTTTAGATGTTACAATAATATTAACTACTTAGTGGAATCACAGGTTGCTGAAAACCATTCTTTGCTTGTTTCAAATGTCATGCATCTCATACTGAGATTATTAATTTTCAAAATGTTATTTTATATTCAACAGATGTTACATTATCTTGAAGACATATCTGGTTGATTGTTGATGCTGCTAATATGGCATGATTATTTGAACTTCTAAAAAAATTTGTACTAGGCATTTTAGATTTTTAATTTATCAAATGCATGTAAAAAGGAAACCCTTAGAAAAACAAAAGAAAAGTCTCTTTTCAACAAATTGCTTGATCAATTGCTAGAAAACTTTACATGTTTTCAAGGTCAGAGATCTCAGTTGATTCCCTCTCTTTAAATGTATTGGAAACATCAAACAAAATAAAATGAAGAGCAACCAAAAACTCCACATTTAATTTATCCGTAGCTCTATATCCTCATATAGCTATGCTATAAGATTGTAAAGGGGGTTGCTATCTTGAATCCCTTTATCAGAAATGTTTGTCAGAAAATTGTGAGCTTTGTCAGATCAAAAAGGGTATTAACAGTTAATCTTAGATACTAACTTATACAAAGTAGTGGAATATTCTTGGTAAGCTCATTTCAAAAAGTCATGGTTAGGTAAAAGATGGAGAAAGTGAGGAAAGTTTATGCATTTGTGAATTTTAAATTTAATTATATTTAGACATACCTATTTGTTGGATATCCTACTTTAATCCCATGGTGTCTTCCTTCTTATACGGCATACCATGTGGAATTACACACTATTAAATGAATGTTTTAATTTGTCGATCAAAATCTATTTTGTAGAATTGCCTTCTTGGCCCTGGTACGTACAACACTGCCAATGGTTTCTTCACTGAGAAGGCTGTGAGAGACAGGTCCTCAGGGCCAGGTACATGTATATAGACCAAAATACAAGTAACATTAATATGAAGATATTTAGTATAAATTACCTGTAAACCTACACATTTTAGCATTAATAGGGTGCCCCAAACTTCAAGAGGGTGCAAATTCTCCCCACTTGCCCCAAGAGGGGAACGTTTGCCCCAACTTGAATTTTCCCTTGGGCCAGGTATAGACCAAAGTGCAAAATATGAAGTGGTTTCTTCAGGACTGATGTGATTCACAAACCAGGGAGAAAACATAATCATGGAATAAAAGTCAGAAGTCCAGCAAAAAATGTGGAGCATACATGTATAAGGCATCTTTTGATAATTAAATTTAACACAATTCTAAAATGTTTTGTTGCTTCTTGCTACATCATTAGACTGAGAATGAATTTGTCACACAACAACAAACAGCGGCGTATATGACAATTTCTGGAGGAGGGGGCGAGATTTGAAAAATTTCGGACAAGAGTTAGCCTAAATCGGGTTACCTGAACAAACGGCAAACGCATTTTTAGTAGTCATTTAGAGTTGAGAATTAGTAACAGCAGTCTAGCCTCGGCTGTAGTACGCGGACACAGCGGCACCAACCAACCAGCATTGACTGGTTTCTTTTCAGAACACAAAATGTTACCAACAATTTTATAGGCTATTTTGATTACACGATTTTCCTATGTTTGTACACCGTATTTACAATCGACTGTGCACTGTGCGTTAATATTGTATCATTTCTATGATCTACAAATGTCCAATATTTGATGTTTCTAGTCCTGAAGGTTTTTTGACTTCTCAGCAAACGAAATATAGTAAAGTATCCTCCCTCAAATTTTCCGACAAATTTTCCGACAGAAATGTCCGGCGGGGGGGGCGGTCGCCCCCCTGCCCCCCATTACATACGCCACTGACAACAAAGAGAATTAAGATTATATTACAGAGAATATTAAACTTATGATATTGAAACATCAGGCATTTGAGGAAATCAGTTGAGGTGAGAAGTACAAATTTAAAATGAAAATAAAAAACTGAGTGACTTTGATTGGTGAAAGAATAAGTTAAAGATGAGAACGTAAGAAATTAAAACAGAGCAAGATGATACTAAACTCATGTTGTTCTTGAGTGATGGATTGAGTTTGGCAATAAGAGACTTTCTGTGCAGACAAGAAGTTTGGAACAGGAAGAGCATAGGTAAATAGTAAATAATATTGTTGTAAACAAATTGGTATCACTAGTTAATTGAACACTTATATACTTTTTCTACATTTATATTATTACTACTTACTTTTGTGTTATTATTGTACACACCCTTAATAGAAATCAGCTTATGCTGACTTAGTTAGCATGTATAAATAAAATTATCTATCTATCTATCTATTGTGAAATTGTCATGTGGAGCTGTGTGTCCTGTACTATCATAACACTGCATGAGGATACTGGTTGGTGGTGAATTAAGCAGTATTTTGCCAGTAAAGGCTGGGATTCCCTTGTGGTCAGGGATTAGCCCTTAGAATTTGAGCTTCTAGCTAAACATGGCTTAATCCACCACCAACCCGTACCTTTATGCTCTGCAGTGCTGTGGTACTGGACACACTGCTTTGTGTGATAATTTCACAGTCCTTTTATCATGCTCTTCCAGTTCTGTCTTCTTGTCACAGAAAGCTTCCTTATTGCCAAATTCCATCTTTCACTGAAGAACAACATGAGCTCAGTGCCACCTTCTCTGTTTAACTTATTCTTTCACTGCTCAAAATCTGTTTTTTGTTTTCATTCATATACTCCACACCTCAACTGATTTCCTCAAATGCCTGATACTTAAATAACCTCTAATAATATCTCTGGAACATAATCTTAGTTCACCTTGATTTTGTGCGACACATTACATGTAATTCTCTGATGATGTTGCAAGAAGCAACAAAGAATTAGAATTGTATTAAATTTTATCTAAAGACACCTATGTTCCACATTTTTTGCTAGGTTTTGATTTTTATTCTTTGATGAAGATGTTTAACATAAACCTACACAGTGTAGGTCATCAGCAAGGTGGAGCAAGGGGGGCATTTGCCCTCTCTTGAATTTCCCCCCAGAATGAATAGATTAATTATCTTTATTGTATAATAAGTTGTCAATAAAAGTGACAATATTACTGTTATTCTATATCATGAAAACAGACACTTCCTTACGCTTCAGAACTTCAAGTTAATTTAGCTAACAACCTAGCGTGCTACTAACTTATGGCATGGCCCAGTTTAAAACATTATGCACTACTGTGCTAATTGTGGCAGGATTTTGAAACCATTTTTATTGCTTCTTTGAGAAACTCTTGCTCATGTCCATGCTTATTGCTATACAGCTCCATTAACAAAACCTACAGTGCACTTCAATGGCCCTTTTGACTCGTTAAGGGAAGGGCTCATGCCTTTGACGTGTAAAATCGTCTGGCGTTAGCAAGAGTATTAAAGTACTGAAGTGCACCTTTGCCGCTTGATGGGTTAAGGAGATGGCTGTTAACCCATTGCCGTATTTTCTGGGGAATTACAGAGATTGGAATGTCACTTTTTGGAAAATAGATTCAATTATTACCCGCACCATTGGAAAACCCGCGCGACTAAACGATGACTTGTAATCATAAAAACGTTGAACAAATGATTAACACGTCTGAAGATTTTGTAGCATTAATAATCTTGAAAAATTGTCCCGCACTACATCTCCTTTACGAAGAAATTCTACACTATTGTAAAGAGCAATTCCATTAAGGTAAACCACATTTCGGGCCCATTTTGATCCGATCCGTTCGATATGATGCATTATTGTATTGATTTCAATGTGCTTTTTGTTCTCGTTTGTTTGACAAGATCAGATCAAACAATCAAAGCCGGCACTAATGATTGAAAAACTGCACTAAAAAGTGAATTGTTTTGAAAAAAGACAACTGAGTTTGTGGCAGAACGCAGGGTCAACTTTTAAAGGAGCTTGAGAGAAGTTGGTTATGGTGATCACAAATTGTTGCAAATTCAAGTTGAGCAACGTCTTCAAAAGTCCTCAGGTTACCCGCACAACTCACAGTGTTTTACAAAACTACATGTAACAGATTACCCGCAGGTAATTGCCCAGAAAATATGGTAAGGGGCAGGGGTGATCCCTTTGACAAGTAAAATCGTATGGCGTTAGCCAGAGTAAAATACTAAATAGCGTCCTTGCCCTGAGGAATAAAAAGTGTGTCAAATATAAGCGGGAGTAAAATTATAAAGGCCATAACAACAGGAACGGATAAAAGTATGATAATCTTTGGTACATCGGTTAGCACTAGCTGTTACGGACACACATTGAAACCAGGGCTCTTCAACCAAACTCTTTGGCAACCCATATTTCCAAATTAGTTGCGAATGTGCAATATAACTGTACAATAATTGAAAATTACAACTTTAATTCGATGCAGTCTTGAAAGTGTAAACAGCACAAAAAAGCCAAAAGTTTTTTATTTAAAATTTTAAGTAATAAGCATAATGGACTTACGTTAACTTGGTTTTATATTTCAAAACTGTTGAATTGTTTCTTAAAATACGCAAGGACTTGTTTTTGGACTCACTGAAGTGTATACTTCCATAATTGACCAAAGTATACAAAGTCAATTCACGATTTTTTACAATTATAGCAATGTGTTGTAGCCCAGGGGCGTATTTACTGTAAGGTTTTGTCTGTGAGTGATCACGTTGAAATGAAGTTGGTTTTCCCAAAAGGCAATCTAAGAAAAACATCCATTACCACGATCTCTGTTTGCTCTTACATTTCCTACCAAAGAGTGCTACAACCAACTTTTGGGTGATGACCAATGGCTTTAAAACCCCTTGGTTAGATAAAAAAACATCTCCGAAATATTAGCAAAATTCTTCTAGTTCTAGATGTAGGTCCACAAAAAATCTAATATCTTATTAAAAGTAGTATTTAACTATACTTATAAAATTCATGAGGAAAAGACGAAAGAAAATTATAAGCGTGTCGGATCTATATATGTGATAAAGATACATTTGCTGTTATGCTGTATGTGAAGTTGTTCAATTTTTCCGCTTACGACAGATAAATTTCCAAACTTTCTTTGCGAACTAGCGTATTAGGTTGTGAATTTCATAAGACATTTAAAAAACGCGCAGTTCGTGCTTTATCGGGTCTAAAACACTTCACTATCGCCTCATGTTTTAAATCCCGATATAAAGCACTCCTGCTCGGTTTTTGAGTTGAGCTGTAATCAGTTATAGTTGCCTACGACAGTTATCATAAAATTTATATCAGTTATAGTTGCCTGGGGCAGTTACCATAAAATTTATATTTGTTATATATATATATAGGCTGGGAGAGAGCTTACGAAACAATGCAGGCAGCCAAACGCCCTCATCTTCTTTACAGAGACGAGTGGAACAAAAAACAGTTACAGGTAACATACAGTATAATATAATATAAAATAAAATGAATTATATGAAATTGTGGAAAAACTCAAATGAACCAAGTATGATTCATACCACTAGAACAACTAATGATAATTAGGGAGATAATCTTTAGAGGAGTTAGATAATCCGATGGTTCCAAATCAAAAAAGAGCTCTTTCACATATGCTTGTCTGAGGTGTCGTTAATTCATTTGAAAAATATTTATGGTCTCCCCGGTTCAAGATTGTCGAAAAAAGAGAAAAACAGAAACAAAAAACAAACTTCATTCCGGCTGAGAAAGAACAAATAGTCGGTGCAAAAGGTGTAAAGGCCGTGAGACTTGTTCAGGACAGCATATTGTAATAGTAAATTTTACAAAGACATCGCCTTAATTGTTCGAAGTAAATTAAATTAAATTATATTAAAGTAAAGTAAAGTACAGTAAAGTAGTAAAAGCAAAGCAAAGCAAAGTAAAGTAAAATAAAGCAAAGTAAAATAAAGTAAAATGAAGTGAAGTGAAGTGAAGTGAAGTGAAGTAAAGTAAAGTAAAGTAAAGTAAAGTAAAAGTGCCTTTATTTATACTGGATTACCCTATCAGCTACATAAGCTGTTCTTCCCAGAGGTCCAGTAAGGGCCACTCCTCATGGGCCAAGTGTTACTACAGGAGGAAATCGGAGAATTCGAAGAAAACCTACGATGCTTGGTAGAGTCAAACTGGACAATACTCTATTCACATGTGACAAAGGTAACTTTAATCAGATAATTGCATGGGGCCGGAATCGAACCCTAGTCACAGTGGGGAGAGACACGTGCACTACCACTGTGCTACCAGCACTCCAAGCATCAAGCCTGGCCCATTATTCCTTGAATTCCATTCAATGTCGTTAATTCAAATCGTACAAAGTTTAGAACGGCAACGGTCTGTTCAAGAGAAATACAGCCTACATTTGTTCTATTACTATATTTATTATTTATTCTTGTACTTTTTTTTTTTAGAAAAAAATGTTGGGACCTGGTACATATAACATTAAAGACTTCATCGAAGCTAACCAAACTAAACCAGGAAGTGTTCGAGGTGTTTGTGAAACAAGAGATAAGAGATTTAAGCGCGTGGGAAAGGTATATGCTTGTGACTAATTTTCTTATGAAGTAATTATTATCAACCATGTTGTTTATTACAGTATAGGTTGAAAAAAGATGTTACATAGTTACATTGTTACATTGTTAAAATACAGCGGTTAGAAATGGGAATGAAATTTTGACAGAGAATAATATCTCTTTGCAAATAAATGACCTTTATTAGTGGGAAGAACCTTAGAATGAAGCACCATAGTGCTCAAAGAGAATTAGAATTAAGTGAAGTAGACCTATTTCAAAAAGATATAGACCTGTACGTGAACCTCCTGAAGATGGAACTGAAAACGAACTCAGGGGAATTAATGTTCGACAATGTTTTTTCAGAAAGTACCTGTATTGTAGTTAGTTATCTTACCTCCATCTTATGGCAAAATAAACATACTTTAAGCAAGTGCAAAAAGAAAGTAAGTTAATGATATTTTTTTGCATTTAGGGAGACTGACAGGACAGTCAAAAATTTTAAGCAACGAAAGCAAACGCACAAAAATATCAGATACTAAGTTAAGCTATTATTTTATTGTGCTTAGTCTTTTCTTTCAAATATTGAAATCTTGTTAAAAAATGCAAAGTATGCGCTAATTGTTATTGCTGTGTTTATGGTTAAGAGCTATAAAACGTCAGGAATGCTCAAATATCCCTTGTACATTACACTCTGATTTATTAACGCATGCAACTGGTAAGTCATTCTCATTGTCTTGTTATATTAAGAGTGACGTTCCCGGACCAGGCACCTATGGCAAAGGAGGAGTACCAAGTGCTACCATCGAAGAAAAAGAGAAGCGGTCGATGAGTAACGTTGGTATGCTTGATTCAGGAAAATCTGACAGACAACTTCCAGAAGTGGTAAGGCAAATATGATACATGGAGTAATGGCGTGTCCTTTTATTAAGATGACAAGGTGAAGAAAAGGAACAAATTGCGATTGTGATTACCGGAGTGAAGGTCCTCTAAATAAATACCAATCAACTGTGACGAAAAATACAATTCCCATCTAGTTGTGAACATTTATACAACGTGCAAATATTAAACAACTAGGCGAGGGTGAGCAAACTATTGTCGCTTATCAGTGGCGAAAAGATCAACGAGACACTCACAAATCTCGATATTTTGTTAAAGCTCCGTGTTCAATGACATTTTTTTTTGAGTCTTGCTAAACCTCGCAATAACATGAAACGAGGAGACCTCGAGATGTTTCGCGAGCATATACAATATGGTGACCTTCATGGGGTTCCATAGGGACAAAACAGAGAAAGTTAACTAAGCAATAAAAGATGAAACCAATTAAGATGGCCACCCATGGAGGGCAGTTATGTGCATCAGTTTCAGTATCATAGACCGTATTTTACCTCACTTTGAGTGCTCCTCGTGACTTTACATTCATTTGTCAGGAAATCTCTTTGAAAGTACACTTCGAAAGGCAGAATCATACACCACACGATAAGTTCATTTAGCAAATTTATTACTTCCTTACCCTAACCAGTGTATAATGGTAGATTTTTCCTTTAATCTTCGTTTTGGCAGAACGTTTTTCACTTGATTTATGTTGGTAGTTGATATAATCATGAAATATTGGTGTAATTCTTTTGGTTGAATCGGCATATTCAAGAGCTAGTTGCAACAACAAGGAATAGATTAATTGCCAGGATCTTCATTATTACATTACATTGGACAACATCCACCCCACAGTCTAAAGGGAAGTACGTATTTGTTTTCAATGCTTAGGGCTGTCATCTGTGTCCCGGCCAGTACAACATGAAGAGTTTTACGGATGAACTTTCTGAAAGAATGGTCAGTAAACGAGGACCGTATGACCTTTTCACTGGAGCCAGGAATAAACCGATTACTGTCGGGCATTTAGCTGTACCGGTATGTAATCTAGAAATACCCTTGCCGTGCGCGTTATATAAGATAATATTATTCGTAATGGGTTATCCACGTTCTGACTACGTAATCTAGATAAGCGGGATGTTATGAGACACGAGAAAAACCGGACAAAAGCACGAACCGAAGTCGTAGGTTTTCAGGTTTTCAGAAATCTCATGACATCTCAAATGTTTCGATAATGCTATTTCAGCTGGCATGATTACTTTGATTAGATAATGTAATTGTCACATGATGTTTTCAAATATCAAAACTTGATCTAGTTTCTAACGTACTTCACGTTTCATTTTCTAACTTTAGAATTTCCTGCTTCCAGTTTCGATAGTATTTCAACATTTAGCATTTTACAAGCTGTCTAACTCTGCCTACCCCAGCATTCTATATCAAAACTATTCTGTACTCTTTTTATAAAATGGCTGCAGGGGTATAGGAAGCAAGGGGGGTACTAGCGTTGCGGTTCCTCGCAAATTCCAATGGCATTGTGGTGCCGGGTTATCTTAAGGTCGCCCAAATATAATAATAAGTCTTTATTAAAATACTCAAAACAAACGTCTGAGTTTACATGTTAAAATGCTACAATTAGATATTACAGAATTATTTACATCGATTATAAAATTACGGAAGTAATAAAATATAAAAATATAAACAGTTCATATAAAATTAAAAAGATATCTATTTATAAAAGGGTTTTTAAACCTCTCAGTTTTAACAATAGGTAGTTCAAAATCATGACCTCTCGGTCTCAAAGGTCGATTTATCTTGTTAGATAAAAAAATGTGTAGAGCATTCTTTTCATGATTTATAAATTTTGTCCATAATTTCTTGTCTCTATTCGAAATTATTACTTTAAAATCCGATCGGTTACTAGTATACCCATTTCTATGGGCACGATTGGCAAACTTATCAATCTGACTTACGTATTTATGATAAGAAGCTCTACCCCAAATTTCAACAGCAAAGGTGAAAAGAGAGATTATAAGACTATTAAAAAGAAGATCTAATTGTTGCGTAGAGAACCCATAATGTTTACAAACTCTTAGATATCCTATTACTCGGCGGCGATGTGTAACATATATTTACAGCCATTGGCAAATGGACACGATTTCAAATTCGTGCGATGAGTTAAAATGTTTGGATCAATTGCGGGGGAAAATACAGAGCCTTCGTTTCGTTTCCAAATTTTTACATCCTCTCAACTTGGTTTTTATCTAGTACTTTTATTCGGTTATCTTTTCTTCATTTAAAGGTTAGAACGGACCTTGGTCCTGGGCAGTATGATATCCAGTCATTTCTAGAAAACAATACAAGTAAGTGTCAATGTTGTTAAAGAACAGTGTCTCTGGTATGAAGTTGAGAAATTTAAAATTATTGTACCATAAAATTGTTCAACTATCCATAAGCATGGATAGTTGAACTCTTGGTTGGAATATAGCTAAAGTGAACATCATGGACAAAAGAAAAATTTCATGAGTATCCAGTACGGTGAAAGTCAACTCGAAAAATGTCTGATCTACCAAAGACGAATTTCAACTCTCGTCTTCGGTAAAGGAGATTTAAGGCAGTTGAACGCAGTTTTGTTAGTTTTTGGTTTCTCTTGCTTTCCTTGAACACATCTCTGGAATTATGATGGACCACAACTTCAACTGTTAGGTTGGAGGGAAATCTAGTGATCAAAATTTGTAGAAATTTTGTAGGATTTCTGTTAAATTCATAATTCATTCGATTAAAACTTAAAAACGTGGGCTAAACGTAGATGTTTCGCAGCATTCTCTGTTGTACACTGAACCACTATTTTCTTGAAAAGTTTAAATTGTTTGTTAAAATATTATTAAACTGGTCTTAGAACATAAGATTTGTTTAGTTTAAGCTTTGTCGAACTCAAGAAGAAAAGCTGATGACTAGAATTCCCGCTCTCTTAACAGGCGAGAAAGAAAACTACGTACGGTCCAGCAACTCGCCTCGAAGTCCCTCGTGAGATCCAGGGCGCGCAAAGTCTTGGTTCACCAAATTCTGCATGACTTTACCCACATCTTTTTCCTTCTGTTTTGCTTCTTTTCTTCATTCTTTTCTCATTTTTCTCATTTTTTCCGTCAATTTTTCCTCGTTGTTTTGCTCCGAGTGGGCGGCTTTCCTTACCGGGAAAGCTCTAGCTACCCCAGGGTGCATACTCCATCCATACATCAGGCCTGCATAAAGTATTCATAAGACATACATACGGCATTCATGAAGACGGACCGACAAGTTAATGGTTGGCCCGCGGGACAAGGTAGACATCATCGACCCGTAGACGCATGGACGAACCAAAGAAATGGCAGATAGACATTGGACGATTTCGTTTGTCTCCTTTTCATGTATGCTTATTCATGTATGTGCTAAATTTTTCTGTTCTTCTGCAGGTGAACATTATAACCATCGTGGTAAGTTTCTGAAGGTGGATCGATTCCCTGATCACCCCGTAGACAGAATCTTCTTCAGCAGTCTAAGTCAGTGTCCACGTGGGAAGGTAAGCAGCAGAAAAGTCAAGTCAGGCCAAGGGTCGACATGAAATTTTGTTATAATAAAGATACACGTACCCTTCCGACTTATTTGATGCACATTTCTATGTTAACCCAAATTGCACTGCGACGTGTCTTCCCTGAATTGTAATATTTGACATTTTGACAGTATTTTTCCCTTTTCTTTTGAATGCTCGTTAAAATGAGCTAAGAAAAAGAGTTTTATTCATGTAAAAGTGCAGAGCTTTATGTTTAGTATTACTTGATTTTGAGAAAATTGAAGATTTGAGGATTGCCAGCCACCAAAAATTTTAAAACATTTGCTATTTTTATCGCCGCTCACCTAACAGGCCGGGAATGGAATCGGTACTTAAGGGTGCGATGAAAAAGGATAAGGATTAGGATAACAATTCTAAAACCTTTATTTGCAATCAAAAATAGGCGTGGAATATACTCAAAATTACGAAAACAAATAGAGCTGTTAAAATGCCTAAAATTGCCTTTCTGGCTAATGAAATAATACGCGTTGTAAATCTGAGCAAATTAAACCGTCGTATTAAACCGTCCGAAACATACCAATACTGAAAAAAAAGTTGGGTAATTTCGCCGCCTTTAACCAAAATTATAATTGCTTTTTCATCTTGTACGGCTTTAGAAAAAGGCGAGAAACGATCTCTTGCATTGCAAATTACCTCTTTCTAAGCACACACACACGCACATTGGAAAGTATAGTACTAGCAGTTGCATGCGGAATGTTACGGCTACAAGAACCAAACCATTACTTGATTTATCTTTATATATTTTAGAATGACCCTGGTCCTGGATCATACTCACCTCGTGACCTGCGTAAGCCAAGGCCAACAAAACGACCAGGGTTTGGCTCTTCTGCTGGACGCTTTGACAAATATGCTAGAAGATTCTTCCTGGCGAGCAATGTAAGAAGTCTAAAAGGCCGTTTACACCTTGCCATTGTCATCCTGGTGTACGTAATACACTCATGACAGTCTATGCAACAAAATATACGCTTATGATTCGCTGTAGTTTCTCCTCGACGCTCTCGTCATTTAAACACATACTCCAAGATGTCAATCGCAAGGCACAAAATCTCACGTGTAAACAGCCCTTAATATCTACTTATTATTTTCCCTCGTTTACTTATATCTTTTGCTTATAATATATTACTTGAATATTAGAAGAATATCGTAAGGAAACCCACAAGATATGGAGCTGCAATGAAGATATCTAAACTGTGTAAACTCAGTTTAACTCCCTTGAGAGATTTCAATTGTTAAAGTACTCACATTGTACCCTGCTTTACCAGATAAACCAGTAATCGATACCGATACCGCTGCTCGTGGCATCGCTGGTATCGAATACCAAGTACTCGGTATCGCCCAGCACTAATTTCCGCCCAATATCGTGAATTATTCGATGGAGCTGTCCAAAAAAGTTATTGGACGCTGATCGCGTAACCACCTAAAGGCCGCGAAAATTATAAACAGCGAAAATGGCCTGCAGCAGTTTTTAAAGTAAATCGCACGAGTCTTTTTACTGCAAATCTTTTCTTGCATCTATCGCTGTTTTGAATGTATAATAAAACAATTATTGGATTCGGCTTACGCATAATATCAAGAATTATCCAGACCTCGGTCAATGTTATCCGTCTCAGCTTCGGCTTCGGTAGACAAAATTGACCTCAGTCTGGATAATTCTTGATATCCTGCTCAGCTTCACCCAATAATTCTTTAGAAAACCTAATTAACTCTTTCCCACCAGAATATGTCCCCTATGACGAATAAAATCGTCTGACGTTAGCAAAACCCTACCTAGGTGGTAGTTCACCCGAGGCAAATCCTGTTGAAGGTACCCGCTCGATGCTATCTAACGCACCACAAGCTCCTCATATTGTAATAGTTTTATACCGGTACTACTCTTATACAACTAAACGAGGTATATCTATATAAACAAGTGTTTTTTGTGCTTATTGTTTTTTATTACTGAAAATGTAATTGAAAATTTAAAACAGGCGATTCCGAGCCTTGACAGCTGCAACGTTGTCAATTAACCATGAGAAGTCGAGACATTGATTTAACATTTTGTTGAGCTTTGCAAAATATTTTGGATCTGGAAAAAAAAGACCAAAAAAGTCAAATTTTTGTTACTGAAAATGTCACCCCATAAAATTTTGTGCCCGGGGCAAGTGCCCCAGTGCCCACTCCTTGGTACGGTCCATTGAGTACAGTGTTGCCAGATGGGCGGTTTTCCCGCCCAATTGGGCTGGTTTAGAAGCCTGGTTGCGGGAAATTTCGGGAGGTTGCGGGTTGCGGATTTCAGAAGGTGGTGGATATTTCACTGTGGACTGTGTAATTTGGTTTCGATTTAAATATTTTTAATAAGAATTGGGCTAGTTTTTACTTATTTTGATGCAAATTTGGGCCATTTTGTGCGAAAAATAATTGGGCTATTTTTGGGCTACTTGTTAAGGTAGCTTGGGCTGGTTTGCAGGCTACCCATCTGGCAACACTGATTGAGTAACAGAACTATTTGTGGACGTTTGGAACACGCTAAAATATGTGACCTGACGCATCGCCGAAATTGCGTTTTCTGCTTGTTTCCCCCCGTTAGAACCCTGTTGGGCCAGGACGATATAATATTGAGCGGTATCAGGAAGCCCAACACGTAAATGGAAATTCGAGTGTCTTTAACTCCAAGACTGGAAGATATGACCAAACTCGAGAGAAGTATATGACGTAAGTATATTGTTGATGGAAGGAGGAAAGAATCTAATTTATTATCCAATATACCTTTGACTAGTACAAATATCCTGTGATAATTTTACTATAAAACTTTGTTTACAACCGGTTTATTGTTGTTCTCGCGTAAGTAAGTTTCACTTGTGAGCACCACTCTTGATTACGATTCGCGAGCAGATGTTGCAAATGTCGGTAAGACTCTCATGAGTAAATTGTATCCATCAAGATGAGATTAGCGATTAAAATTGGCATTGTTTAAGTCTAGTAAACTGTATTTATTACGTGACTAAGCTCCCTTTTTTGTCGGGGCGCAAAATTACACATACTGATTGGTTGCTGCACGTCCCGATATTTTATGATGTTGGATCGGTCCAATGCGCTTTTTATTTCGTACCTGTAAGTTTTGGCGAGAAAATCTTCGAATTGATGTGAATGCAATTTGGGGAGAATGAAGTGTCTATATTGAAAAATTCCGAAAAATAAAATGTCCAGGAGCACTCGTGCTAATTGAGTACGATGAATGAATATTTAACTGGCGGGAAAAAGAAGCAAAATGAACTAGTAACGAGGTAATGTAAAAGAGTACCGACAACGAAAAGAAAATTTCATGAATTAACCTTCACTGCTAAAGTCAACTAGAAAAGTTGACTTAAGCGGGATTCGAACTCGCATGTTTGGGTTACCGGACCGCTGTTCTACCAATTTTGCTGTAGAGTCAACTGAGAACAGTGAGCTAGCTCGTTTTATCGAATTTAAGTGTACGAGAGATTTCCATGACAACTTAACACTCGATATTGTGACATGTTTGAGGAAGTTGATCGTCCAGGTTAGTGTAGTCTTGAGAAAGACTGTTGGTTGAAGTGACTGACGTTTCGACAGCCTTAGCGGCGGTCATCTTTTGACTCATCAGACACCTTCGGTCATCTTTTGACCGCCGCAGAGTCAAAAGATGACCGAAGTTTGTTTTTTTTTGGGTTTTTTTTTTTTTTTTTTGACTCTGAAGATGACCGCTGCTAAGGCTGTCGAAACGTCAGTCACTTCAACCAACAGTCTTTCTCAAGACTACACTAACCTGGACGATCAACTTCCTCAAACATGTCACGATTCTCCCAGATTCAAACCATTTACTTTATTACCACTCGATATTCGTGAAGATATGCAGTGTTTCGATTCTATTTCAGAATCATCCTCTGCGTAACATGAACCGAATATTTCATGAATTGACTTACACTGTTAAAGTTATTTGGAAAAGTTGACTAGAGCTGGATTCGAGCTCGCATCTTTCAGGTAACCAGACCGCTGCTCTACCAACTGAGCTAACGAGTCAAGCGGGAACAGTATGATCGTTTTATCCAATTTAAATGCACGAGAGATTCTCGCGACAACTTAACAATCGCGACAACTTCACGTGAAATTTTCTCTTCATGTTACTCTGAGGATGATTCTCAAGTAGAATCGAAACACTACACATCATCATGGATATCGAATAAGTTGTCGCGAGAATCTCTCGTGCACTTAAATTGGATAAAACGAGCATGCTGTTCCCACTTGACTCGATAGCACAACTGGTAGAGTAGCACTATGGTTACCCGAAGATACGAGTTCAAATCCCATTCTAGTCAACTTTTCTTGTTGACTTTAACAGTGTAGGTCAATTCATGAAATTGTCTCTTCATTTTACCCTGACTAGTGAGGATGACTCTGAAATAAAAACGACGACGAAAAGTCAGTCAAAAATTGGAAAGCCGTATATGATAAATCCTTATTAACCTTGTTTGCATCGTTCTTACTGGAAAGTGTTTGCCTTTACGAGACCACAGGTAAATACTTTTCCGTACGGACCTCAATCTCGATTAGTAAGAGTTTAGTGTGATATACAGTATTACAGTTAGTTCTTGTTCAAATGAAACGTAAACGAGAACTGGCAATGATTTATCCTTCTTGTGCCAAGGTTCTTGTAGTTAATATCGCTATACTTGGCATTCATTGCTTCAGAACATGCCTGTGAAGGTTCCAAAATATCGTTACTAAAAATGAATTTTGTGTGCAATATCCAGTGAAAACGATTTTGACTGAGTTTTTTTAGTTAAAATGGCATGTTGTGTCAAAAGAGCTGTCTATACGAAAGAAATAAGACGTGGCTTACATAAGGTGCAGAACAGTCGACTTATAAACATTACAAAAATAATGTTCACGCATTACTGGCACCCAGAATGGCCCTACATAAAGAAAGGAAAACTGCGTCTTATTCTCTCGTATAAATGCAGGGTAAATCTCTGCTAGCTGCCGTTTTCCGTCGCCTACTCAGTGTCCAACCGCTGGCTATTCTGTCCTTAACTCTGATTGATCCTAGACTTGTAGCTGAAAAGAGCACAACACCAGTTTAACCTTAGATCAATCTTGTTGCGCTAAATCTTGGCCATTAAATTTTCTTTTGTTAAAAAATATGTTATTACAAAACGCTTCTATCGACGAATGTCGAAAGTATAAATCCCGATTTCATGCTTTTTTTGTCCTCTTACGAGCTGTACGCAAGGTTACAGTACGCTTGAGCAAGGGACTGACCATAAACGGTGCAAAGATCGAGTGATCGAGCAACCAGCGGAATTCCTCCTCAAATGCTTCATTTTCAATAAAAATACTAATTCAAGTTGTTCTCCACAATGTATACAGCTATATAAGTCCCGACTTTTTGTTCAGAAGCTGGAAGATGCAACACAGACATTCAAATTTTCAAAGATTTTCTGGGGGAGCATGTAACCGAATTCCCAATATTCTTGCGGCTACTTGCCTCTCGCAAAGTCGCAGCCACATAGTCTTACTTATTAGCCGCCTATTTTTATTCTTTGCCCGTGCAAGTCAAAGCTTAGTGAAATCCCTTGAAATGGCTCCGCGGTGACCATTTAGGAAATTGATAATTCGAACAGCCTTGCCTTGTGGTACGATACATATATCACTGCATATTTTCTCTTGCGGGTACTATATTCATTCGGGCTCATAAAAAAGCATGTCTGCCAAGCAGTTTTTATAATTCCCAGGCCCAAAGCATGATCCCAGGGGTAGGCAAAAATACATTCTCCCCTGGGACTGAACATTGTTAGATCTCGGGCGCCCGGACTCCTAAATTTCACTTGTTTCCGAAAAGCAGTGAATTTATGCCTATCAATGAAACAAACCGTTTTCAGAAGTTGGAATTTTCAAAAGTTGTTTTCGAAATCTTCGTCCTCGATGAAAATAAACCCGCAATATGAACGTTTACGATTGGACCGTGGGCAAAAATGCATTAAAACGAAGATTTTGCGGGAAAACGTATTAAAGAACTTGAGCTGCAAGCGTTCTTGGATCGCGAACAGGTTTTTCTTTCAATAGAATTTTTCATTCAAAACAAAGAAAATGAATAATTTCAAATCCCAAAGGCGTCATCGAACTTCTGAAACGCCGTTTTCTTTCTGTGCAGACGTCACTAACTGCGTTTCCACGTTCTAAAGACGTTTCCTCCTGCAATGTCAACATCTGTCAGTTACGTTCAACGTTGACTCACTGATTAAACATGCTATCTTCTCTTTTGGCATTTTTAAGTTATTCATCATCTTTGCTTACATAAAAAATTCTATTCAAAGAATACATTGCCCAAATGTCAAAAGCAATTGTTCATCAAATCTTCCGGTTGACGTCGGTGACTCAACAACGTCGATTGCTTACGGTCTCTATTAGTGTGGACGGTGCCTAAGGCAGGAGCTCAAAGTTCGGACATTGTTGTACTATATAGACTAATATTTGCTAGTCGAACCATGTTGGGTTTGGGAGTGTTTCCTTTCGGTCAGTCATTTTCCCCAACGAATGATAAAATGCAACAAATACTGGATCGTTCAGCTGCTTTACCAACAGTACGGGCCAAAACCAAATCATTGAGATCAAGAAGGGTTTTAGATTTTTTAAAATTTATTTTATTTTATCAATTGATGTACCGAATGCCATGCATCCCTTCCATGCACCGTGGAAATTTGGCCAGCCCTTTAAATCTTATCTGCGTTTTGATCTTGGACAAGTTATATTACCTGGACGCTTATTAAATTCTCCCTACTCATCTTGGCTAGATGCATCGTACCACGTATCTAAGAGCACTTGGTTCTCGAATTCTCTTACGCGAGGAGGCCTCTCATCCAATCAATTCATCCCCTGCGAAAAGCCTTAGTTAGCCTATATATACTATCACGTAAGTCTGTCATTAACGTGGTATTCCTAAAATTTCTTTTGGTTTAGGGAAAGAATCAGAGAAAAAGACGTGCGACCCATGGATCGTGTATTCATGTTTCCAGTCGATGTGATGTGACAACACTCCTACGATTTTGTTAAATTCCCACAATTCTAGAATTCCAGTCACCTAATCACATTGATGATCAAAATCCGTGGTTATTCCTGAACTGTTCGTAGACAGTTTGAAATCCGACTTTTGAATTTAGTTAATAAGACTATGTTTTTTTAGGGCCATAATTTTTCTACTTCAGACCTAAACACGCATTTAATATTTTATCATGATTATTTTTTTGGGAGCTTTAATCACGGTTACTGCGACTTACGACTTTCTTTTTCCATTTTTTTTTAATAATTGGAACACGTTCTATTTTTACAAAGTTTTTGATGGAAAAATAAAGAACTCTGCTGCCGAGCCTGCTAGTTTTTAGTTATTAAAAACGATGAAAAAAACCTGTCTAGCTCAAGTGTAGAAACACTCATACTAGCTTATCTTTCAGATAAAAATTTGAAAATGACCTAAAAATTTGTGGTTGTGCAGCATACCAAAGAATCTTGACAACGAGCACACAAATAACTTCTCTAATGTAATATTTAATGTACAGTCGCCGCCGCTTATATGCAAAATGTTTTTGCCAACTACATTTTTGCATGTAAGCGGATTTTGCATATAAGCGGATTCGTTCCTAGGACGCGCGTCGAGCAAAATTCATATTTACATAATGTAAATGACCGGTGATTTGTATGCGAAACATGAGAATACAGTATAATCAAATCCCGTTTCAACTTAATGACACGAAACAAAACTAAATAAGAATTGCAAAAACTTATTTATTACTGTAGCACACTTATGTTACATGAATATACAAGACAAATGCTCTTACTTTCTAAAATAACTGTCTATTGATGTTTGCCTTTTGGCAACAGTTGAACACACGTCCGTTGAAAAGTTTGACAACGAGTTAAACGATTTCCAGTCATTGAAGCCATGCAAGCAAAGATAGTCCTTCATATCAGCTAAATGCGATATAAATTCAGCGTGACTAATTACCGGTTTTTGTTCGGGCTCGTCCAGCTCGTCTTCGCTCTCCTGCATGCCTTTTTGCGCGTTAATGATTGAATTCTCATGAATTGGTGGTGCAGTTTCGAGGCCGTTCTCCGCAGATAACATGTCATCGAAGCTTTGCTGTTCCATTTCATGCGGAGCTGCCAACAGCTGAGCCAACGGAATTTCATGTCCTTCGTCAAACAAATCTTCATCACCACCACCATCTCTTGATACAAAACCTGCATGACGGAAGCAGTTTGCAATGGTTTTCGCAGTGATTTCAGACCAGGAGGCGACAATTGCATTCATAGCATCAAGCAAATCAAATTTCTTAGAAAATGCACTAACATCTTCACACAATCCGGCATCAATGGCAGCAACCAATCTCTTAATCATGGCTTTACGATAGTGGGCTTTCAGCGCCTTGATGATTCCTTGGTCACACGGTTGGATAAGACTTGTGACATTTGGTTGAAGGAAAACATGTTTAATGTTTGTGAGTGTTATATCTGGTGGATGCGCCGTACAGTTGTCAACTATTAAGGCGATTGTCCGTTTTGCTTTGCGTAATTCGTTGTACCATTTCTTCAACCAGCCCTCTAATATCTTCCCCGTCATCCATGCATTGGCATTTGAATCATACGTGCACGGTAAAGTTTTGCAGCCACGAAAACATTTTGGTTTTTTACTCTTTCCGATCATTAGGAGTGGCAGCAGTAGAATTCGGCTAATGGTAGCAATACTGACTCCATACTTCTCAGCAGTTTCTTTCTTAGACTGTGAAGGATTTTTTTCAAATGGTTTGATAACTTCAAGGTTTTTAGCGAGCGTTGGCGTCTTTCGAGTTGGCATTTTGAAACGTGAATGTAAAATTTAAGGCAGAATTTAAATAATGAACCCGTAAGGTATGACGTAATGGACAACTTGCCTGAATTGGCAAATGATTCAGAGACCGAGCATTTGCGGTATTTGTTTTTAACTTACTGAGAAGAGTAGGTGTAAAAATAATGACGCTAATTAGCTGTTGTATATTTTTTAGAAACGCCATTAACAGCGAGGCTTTGTTTTCATAAAAACAAAGACCCAAATAATCAAAACAGTAGAAGAAAAGACGCTAATCATAGGGATTTGTTTAAGTGCTGTTTATAAAATGATGAATCATGGTAAAAAAATGCAAAACTTTGAAACATTGGCGGAAAAACTAGTACTTTAGCAAAATTTTTTTGCATATAACCGACTTTCTATGCAAAATTACCAAATTTTCCTTTGCATATAACCGATTTTTGCATATAAACGTTTTGCATATAAGCAGAGCAAAAAGACCTATTTTAATACGAATAGGTTTTGGATTTCCAAAATCTTTGCATATAAGCGATTTTTGCATATAAGCGACTTGCATTTAAGCGGCAGCGACTGTATATATCATTATGATATACTCATTAACAATTCATCAAAAAAAGCCAGAAAGTTTTTAAGGTTTAATCTTATCCGTTGATACAACCACACAATCCGTTGTATCAAGCGATTGAACCACTGATTTTCACCAACTCATACAAATTTTAGTGCGTTCGATTTGGAACGAATGTCCTTTACTCCAAAGCTCAATGCCATGTACTTTGTTCTGTAGCACGAATGCCAAACTGATTTCATATGTAAGGAACGATTGTCCCGAAACTGGAGTGTCGTCTCGCGCACAATTTTATCATTTGACGAACCCCATCATGTCTACTTTGCGTTCATCTTTTTTACTTTGAACTTTGAGGTAGTGTTTCGATTTTTGCGACGGTTTTTGACGCAACATGTTTACACAAAAAATCGAGTTAAACTGGTTCACAGAGGGCATGTTGCACTATTTTTTGTGCAACTTTTATTGCGTTGCAAATTGTTGCTGTAGACCGTCCCGTGTAGCATCACTTTTACGAGTGGCATGAGTGAATAGTAGTTTGCTGTTTTGATGCAGTCCCTTTTTGAACTCAACTAGCTAAATTACGTGGCAGTTTTTACGCGGTCGTCCCATCCGGTATGTCCCATTCTCGGGAATTCTTGATAATCAAGGTCGTAAGGGCAATTTTGCGAGTTCAAGGACCTTTAGAAAGCCCAGCGGGAAAGTCAACGACGATGTCCATCATTCAATAGAATTTTTCATCCAAAATATAGAGAATGGACAGTAAATCCGCAACGTAATCACAATACCGACCTCGTTCTGCATACAATGTCATTGTGAGCATTTTCACGATGACGGTTGCGTAGGACGGCAACTGCATTTGGCTGAGTTTGATATCAACTCATTCAACAGAATCTTTTAAGAAACTTTAAATCTTTTTGCAAGTCAAAAAAACATACATCAAGGATACAGCAGGACTTCAGTCATGATCAGTACGTTCTTTAACATGCAGAAAATTTAGGTTGTCTAACCATCGCCGTCGTCCTCCAACCTTGCTATTAGGGTGTTAACAAATACACGTCGAGGATGCAAGAACGATGCGGCAATACAATAAAAGCCAGCTCGTTTGCAAAGCAAAAGAAATAATTTGTGGTCCTTAGAGCATTCCTTACTTCGTGCAGGCTCCAGTAAGGACGTACGGAAGAGCAGGTATTTCCATGTTTTTACGACAACGCCAATCCTTAAACACGGAGACCTCGATCAACTAGAACTACCAGGAGCATTTAGAAGAAAGAGAAAGTACATTTTGAGTTTAGCATAAGAAGTTTGCGTCACGGCTGTAGAATTTAAACTTCTTTGTGCACAGGGGTCGTCGTCGCAACTTCGTAATTCCTCTACTAGTTAATAGATGACGACAACAATTTGGTGATTGGGAACGTCATCAAATATAATTCGCACGCGCTTTGCGCTCACGTTTTAACGGTGCGATCTCGTGAAGGTGAGGCTGAGAACAGACCAGGGATGTATCAGTAACTTTTATAATTAAGAACAAAAACGAAAAAATGACAAGTTATCCTCGAAGACAAGCAAGCGTTTCACCAGATGGCAACGAGTGCACTCAGTTACTCCAATTCTTGGCAAAAAATCCCTCAGCAGCTCTGAGAGTTTTCAAGCTTACTTCTCCAGCGGATGAGCCAACACCATCAATTTACAAAGGAAGGCGACCGAGAGCAATCAACAGGGTGGACTTTGAACCAAATTTTTGGCCACTACACTATACTAAAGTGCGTGTGTACTGTTTACCACCAAATCGTAGCACGACTTCATTGATACAACCAGACAAAGCTAAAAACAAAGACATGTCATTAAACAAGGAGGAAATGGAATCCAAGGCGAAGTGCGTAGACGATTTAGGGTATTTCGATTTCGATGCAATCCTTCCAGCGGTTTATTGGAAGAATCGTTAAATCACAAATTATGACAGGAGGTAGATGATATACTTTTTTGAAATGTAGGTATACTTCATTATATCAACCGAGAATTATGTAAATTGGGGCATCGAGTAAGTTCCAATGGATAGTAAGAACGTGTTGGTTTTCCGTCTTTTTTGATGGATTAAAAAATTATCATGGAGAAAACGGGTGGACTATGTAACCTTGAAAGTGCAGAGGTAAAAGACAGGTTTAGATTTCTTCTGAAGCCTTGAAAATGCACTGTCCACAATGGCATGAATACGAACTTAAATGTGATCTTTGTAGTACCTCTACTATTTTAAATAAACCAAATTTCTAGCACATTTATTCTATTTATGAATTTATCTATATAGTTGTATTTATTTATGTATTTATTTTTGGGCGTTTTTGCTGACATAACGCAGAATCGTTATCTCTGATAATGAAACGGACGTATGGACGTAAGAGTTCTCTTATTGAGGATATCAAACTGCTTCGAAACATTGTAAATTTTCATCGACATCATATGTGCAGTAGCAACTGCTTTGAGTCGACAATGTCCTATCAGGTTCACTTCATATGGGAGCCTTTTGTGTTTTAAGTGTTCTACTAAAGTTTGCAGCAATTTGTACTAATGCAAGGGACCTGTGATCACCTTTATGAATCGTAGGATTTTGCATTTTAAAACGCAGATTGAAATGTCTCGTTATAAAAGTCTACTTGCAGTTTAGTGTCGTTTACCAAGAAAATGAACACACATAACTAACTTATCATTAGCTGGTATCATAGTAAAAGAAGCATCTTTCTTTCAGTTACTGTAAGACTAAAGGCGATAGTCGGATCACGGATCGGGTTTCGACCTACAAGCTGATAGGTAAATTCAGTGACTCGCAGAGTGTTGATTTACAGCATCTATGTTAAAAATACACACTGTTTGAAGAGATTTACCAGAACGGTAGAATCACGCTAGAAAGAACTTTGTCAGACCGTTAGATCAATTAGTTTCGGCCTTCTATTACAAGAGTAATGAGTCGCGTAACGCCTAATTCTTTCACATCTCTGATATCTTGAAATCTCCTCATCCTTTGTAAAGATACTGTAAACTGTTCGACAAGAAGGATCTGGATTTTCATGCCTTGAATTGTGCTCCATTGACATGTTCTTTTTTTCGTCGGGATCTTCGGTTGAACACACGAATTGTGGGACTATAAAGCTACATAAATCATACATGTGTTAAAAAGAAGGTAAAAATTAGTACATGGTTTGTTTTCTCCAAATTACAATCGATGGCATTTTTCATTTCCTTTTTCCGTCGAACTCTCTAGTTTTGCGATTCGTGATCCAAATTGGATTGCTCTCTTTGGTAACTCACTTGAACCCCTCAGTCCAATGAACTTGGCCACCTGACGTAAGAGAATTTTCTCTCCTACACCACGAGGCAGGCGGGGATCACACTAAATTAGAGACAAAGAAATATCGATAAGGCAAAGCAAAACACCCAGATCAGGGTCTAAACTATACAATTAAGTAAACAAATTTCATAGAAGCAGCTCGTATTCGCCGAGCCCTCATGTTATTTAATTTTAAAACTGTTCGTTCTGGGGTTTTCTTCCGACACATGTCGAACAGTTTACAAAAACATTTAATGCTTACTAACTTGTCCAATTACAATTTCAACCTACTCGCCACTTCCTACAGAAGTTAGTATCACTATGAAGAAATATCAAACCCAAAACCTGGCAATCGAAAAAATTCCATACCCGAAGTGGAAACATTCGCAACATCCAACGACCAGCCAGAACAGGATTCGAAGGCGAACAACCCAAGCAGTTTTCCAAAGTGGATTGAAATCCCCACGAAAGTCAAATGCAACGGTATTTAAAGTTTTAATTACAGAAAATATATCAAATGAACGCTTTTAAAAGTTCGAAATTTTAATGTTTTCTCTAAGCGGAAGTATTTGGATCAAAATTGTTAAATCAATGTCGTAAAATTCAGTTAGCCTAGGCAAATTTCGACTTATAAGTTTGAAACTGTACAAGCTAAAACATAGAAATATAGTATATTGTCGAAAACAAAGTAAATGATCAGAGACTCCACGCTGCAAAAAGCAAGGTTCACCAATTATGACGTCACAAACTTCAGGTTTTCTTCTCTCCGCTGACCCGAAACATATGACTATTCAAAAGTTTAGGGCTGCTATCCAGCGAACTGGACATTCGAGTGAATGTGTAAAAATTTGAGCGAAGAATAGTCAGCGTGAAATCCGATCTAACTCTAGTTCTTTTCATCTTAACACACCCACTTCAAAAGAAAAAAAAAATATTTCATGACGCACCTTAACCCAAACAGGCAAACCATTTAGAAATGACACCACGTTTTCATCCAAGAATGGATAACGAGCCTCGCGACCATGATCGGATATACAACTAGAGAAAACAGATGCACGTTGTGCTGCATTAGCTTCGACTTAAGGTGCGCAGCGATAAAATAACCAACTTTTGACGAAAGTTCTACTTCAAAGTCTTACCGGTCATCCCGACCAAGATTTCTTTCCGAAATTCGCTGAACTTCCATTTCCATTTCTTCTATCAATCCTTGCCATCCCTCTTTGCTAAAAGGGTTAGATATTGATCACAGACTCACTAATAATTCACCAGTAACATCCGGAAAAAATCAGCACCCAGACGTGTAAAAACAAAACGGTTAAAAAACTGCCTAAAATTAAAACTAAAAAGTCCTAACTTTTGGAGAGAGGGTCCTTCATCAAAGAACTTTCGGTTTTCAGTGGCGAAGGTTATTAAAATTGTCCACCAGTCGTTTAACACAGCCTAAGCTCCAAGACGTTGGTTTAGATACGAAATCTTTATTGGTATCGAACAACTTCTCGTTTAATCGGGATTCGTTTGAGATGCCATGTCATGCACTTACAAGAAGCGCATGACTTGATATAAAAATAAATTGAAGATGGTTAGTTAAATCGGTCATAGCCTCTTTTCTCAACAAATTCCTAGCTCAAAGCGTGAAAATTAATAAGGCAATTTATATAGGGAAAAATAAGCCGCGACTAAAATAATCAAATCACCATGTCTCATACAGTGACCCTGTAATCATTTTTCACAGGCTACGTCCCTCGACGTAGCCTGTGAAGGCGACAGACTGAGTTCTAGCTTAGCAAATATTGTTGGAGCAAAATGAAGTTTTCTAATGTTTTTTTCTAATTGTAGTGTGGCAACTTTGATTATGTTTGAAGACTATTTAATGGTCAAAAACTCTTTATCAATCAGGTTTGACGAGTCAACGTAAATTTTGGGAGTCCACACTTTTCAAATTGGGCAAATGATAGACCGTAATAAACCCTCCCGTTCAATCTCGATTTTCCTTTAAACATCAGTTTGTTTGAGACACCTCCTTAAACACTACTAAGACCAGTGGTAGCTCAGTCAAAACTTTTGAATAGGTATTTTAAAAATTCTGGCATCGCCACGCCTTTTTAAAACCTTTTCGAAAGGTTTGATACCAAATCAAAACAATGCCTTCACACGTTTTTCATATGTCACGTTAAACACTGACAATAAAGGCACTTGCTTTATAAATATACTGCAGTTGCCTCCAAGCTAATTAAGAACGTAGTTTTATACAAAGAGTCACGAATGTAAAACAAAATAGATAACCTGTGGATTTCTTACTTGAAACGAGATCGATGACGGGCATAACCTCCTAACTGTTCGTCAGCTCCCATACCGACAAGAAGGACCTAAAAAGTTTGAGAAATATTATTGGTAATAGATATATAACAATGAATTTTTGGAAATAAATGAATTTTCCTATAATCTAGCACGCCTTCTCGACGTGATCACTTTACCGTTAGGACGCGTCTAATGGAAACAGGTAAAGAAAAAAAGTAGACAACGACCAGGCTGTCGGTTAGGGATGCAAGTCAAGAGTCTGCATAGATTTCTCGGAGATTTAAATATCTACGTCCAAAATCTGGACGCAAAATGTTAATTGGTGGATACCAAAATGATTGTCAAGTCATTTGACAGACTTACTTGTAAGCTTGAGAACATGGTCCACTGAAAGAATTTAACATGAAACACGCACGAGGAAAATCCCCTTTCTAATGATAATAACGTTCTACCAACTAAAACGATGTTCCGCAAACTGCGCGTCGCGACCCAAAGGTCGGTAGGGAAAATATTTGGTGGGTCGCAAGAACTCTTCAAAAAATCGAATAAATTGGCGAAATTGACAGTGTTATAAACTTATCTAATCAGAAACAAGGACATTTGATCGACATTGCTTCAGATGCATAACTGAAAAGAGTACTTGAACTAAACTTGGTAACAGAATTTCGGATACGTGCAGGTGGGTCGCGCTTAACGTGAAAGAATTACTTTCTGGGTCGCCGGCGAGACACGGAAAAAGTGTCTTCAGCTTTCTATTGCTGTAGCTTGAATCGTATCGTAAGAGCAAATTTTAAAGACGGAGGAGTCCGAAGTTATGTTTGTTCCAGTCGAGAAAGTATTTGAGGAGAGATTCATGAACACTTGAAAAGACTCAGCTGACTCTCTGCGTATGATCGCAGCGAGGACGCATTTGTAGTCGAAGAATGGCATACAAAGTAACAAACAAGCGCGCATGTTGGAAATTTGCCTTCCGTACTGCAGGTTAATTGTTACAGCGTTCTGACGACTATTTTTTAGTAAATTATGAGCTACATCCCAATCACGATCTTAGACAAATTTGTGAAGTATACATTAGCTGGACGAACGTCCGCGGTCATATTGCAGCAGAAGACCTAAGGCTGAGACATAAGAATTTGTTCGGAATTTCTTAAGATTAGTTTTGGATATTTAGAACAAAAATATATTCTTGGTCGTAAGATTTTCGCACTTACCGTTACATCTGAATTCAGTTTTCCCATACAGATGACCCACTGGCCATGAATAAGCGATTGTATTTCATACTACACAACCGTATGTGCGCAGAGTTAATAGCAAGACTAAGGATTGCGTTCACGACATACGGAAATGTCGACGCTATTGCCGTTTTCCATTTTTTCGTGGAAGTGGGTAGTTTTGCATCTATCATTAACGCGAGATTTTTTTGTATTTTTCTCGATGGCTATTTAAGTGTTGGAGAAAGTTTTTAGCCACATGCACTGTCACTTACATGTTACAAAACACAAAACGATGGTATTTTTCTGTTTGAAACCTTAGAAATGCTGCACTTTTCGTTAGTTATAATCATATAACAAGAGAAGTTGACTCAAACATTTATTGATGTCTGTAAATAGTACAGGACGAGTGTCTCAGATATGTGGCACTTTCAATAATCTTTAAAAACGTTGCACAAGAGAAATTTAACATAATCTAGAACATTTCAAAGCTCCTGGAAAGCTTATAGGCGCAAGACATGTCATGAATTCATGGCAGATTCCCGTAAACGCTATCGTCAAACTGTCTAATGCCTATTGTTTATTATCTAATTATCTACCATTATATTTAACTATACTCTCCATATAATACTATAATATATTTAACCATCTATATAATACTACAATATATTTAGCCATCTGTTATTTGTCTATTTTCTCGTGTGCCCGTATTTCTTGCGTATGCATGAAACGATATTTTAAGTCATTATGACGGATGGATTCACAAGGTTTAACTTCAATATTGAGCTGGTCAGGTTAGTAGGATGTACGCATGTTGACACTGCAATATATAAGTTTAACCCACAATACCCAGGCCACAGCAGAACACCTAACTATGAAGATGGCGAACGACTGAACAAAGACCCACATGCATCAAAGGCAACCTACGACTTCACTGCATATTAAAAAAGGGATCAATCTAAAATTCCCGAAGTAGCCAAAAAGATCTTGAAGTTATTATTAAAATAAAGACGTCAGATATAAAAGAAGTGCTGCATTTATACTGGCCGGATAAAACCGCTCAAAATTTAAGCCCGAGGACAAAACATTACAAAAACCTACTTTGCGTTCACGCTTTCGAGATTTCCCCTTGCAACGTGGCGGGCATGAACTAACCTTAGCTGGTGAAGTGTAGGAAGGAAGATGACTGCAAGAACTCTGAAAGTCTGTGACAGTATCGAGACATCGCCGACATATCAGACTTCCTGATCCCCTTGCGGCAAACCATAATGCACAACCAATACTGTCATCAAGAACCGTGCTCTGTGGGTACACCAAGTGAGTAATACACTGCGACCTAAACCAATAGGATTTAACAAACATATTTACCCATGACGATGTCATATAGAAATCAAATCGCGGACTTAAATAGCTTTTAAATCACAAACTTAAGGATACAGTGGTATATCTTACACTCTAGGGAAACAAAATAAATACTTAAGTCAATAAATATGTAAGTTTGTAAGAGAACAAGTTAGCAAGCAGGCAAGCAAGCAAGCGAGTGACTGAGTAAGTGAGTGGGTAAGTAATCAAACAAGTAAGAAAGGAAGATAGGAAGTAAAGAGCAAGCAAACAAGTAAGTAATAAAGTTAGCAGATACGTAAGGAACGTAGAAAGGAAGGAAGAGGAATAAACACACAATAAATATACAAATAAAATTAAAAAACTAATATACAAATATACAAAAACAAACAATATAAATTTCGAAATAGTTTTCAAAACAACCATTAAATTCTGTTTGAGAATAAGTATGCAGTGACGTGCCTTGCCTCTTGGAGTTCTTGTAAAGTGACATTTACCTAGACAAAACATAGCAGTTGAATTTTTTTTTTTTTTTTTTTTGTTCTGACATGAAGAATGTACGAAATGGTGTACACTTAGAAGTCTATTTGCATGGTATTATACACACGAAAATTAGCAGACCTCAACAAAATTCCACTGGCGCTCAGGATTTAATGTCATAAGTTCTGCCATACCATTTCTTCCTGTAATTCTGTCGGGGACATTAAAGTTTTTAGTATCAGTGTCCACGTCATGCTCTTTCGTAACATGCCGGTTTTTGTTACTTCGCTTCTTACTGTTACTTTTATAAATGGTCTTCTGTTCAAAGGCCACGTTGATTAGATCAATAGATTCCCCTGGAGGTACACATCTAAGAATTGAAATATTCAAACAGCAATGACTTATTTTTTTCTCTGTCTCTTCTTTTTCTAATTTGTTTCTTTTATCATTCTTACTCATCCTTTGGTTCGTTTGTATATGTACCGAGTGCTTTTGTCTAATCAGCATGAGTGGTATACCTCAAACTACACTGAAAACAGCAGCATAACGGTACAAAAGGAGGCGTAGGCGGCTCAACCCTGAAAAATAAGTTAACCTCCCAGGTCTTAATGAAAGTGTGACATTTAACATATTACACACAAGGAATGTTTGATCTGATTTTCAGGTACCAAGAAATGAGTTGAGAAACGAGGTGATAATCAAGAATTTTTTATCACCTTCCGGGGATAGGGTTAGGGTTAGTTAGGGTTAGAATTAGGGTAAGGGGTTAGGATTAGGGCTGGGGGTTAGGATTAGGGTTAGTGAATTGTTACTGAGTTTGAGAATTGTATTCCACAACCCCTATATATTGAAGAACGCTTTTTTAAAGGCATAACAGAAAGTTTTCACTTCTTAGTGTGTTATATTGGAGTTACGGAAGTTGACTCAATATTCTGACAATTTTTACTTTTCGGCATAAATTTGGCACCTCTTTCAATGGGTAGTTGCCCCCCACCCGATAATAATTTGTTTGCCTGTCGTTTCGCTCCTGGGTTGTTGGTTTATGAGCCGGCACTGGAAAACGGTAGCTAGAGAAAACTACTTTTCGTTACCTGTCAGCCAAGGCAGCAAGCACAATCGAATCTAATCCACCAGAAAATAAAATCCCAACTCTAGTTCTTTTGTAATGCTGTTCGATATTATAAGTTTCTGCGTTCTTACAAACATCATTGCTCCAAATTTCTGTTTCTTTTCCTCTAGGAAGATTAAAAACGCGCTTTCGTACAGCTTCCATTAAAACGTTAGCAAATTCTTCAATCAAGTTTTGATTTATGCAACAGTTTTTAATGCTTGGAACGTCACCGCGGTCCGTTTCATCTGCCCGTTGAAACATTTCAGCGTATGTTCCTACTTTTCCATGTTGAAAATGATTAGAATCACCGCAGAGAGCAAACTGAGTGTAGGTTATGCAACGAGAATAATCTCCTTGCTTGTTTTCAAAATTTGCTTTATTAATATCACAAAGTTCCGTAGACTGTACCAAGACATTATAAGTGGAACTTTCTGTGTCTTTGCTTTTACGCCGTGCTGGGTAAGGATCACGGCGTCCCGTAAAAGTCGTCATATTAATATTATCAAAACTACCTCCGTCTCTGTTCTCACTACGCACACTCTTAGGACATCTACGTGGAGTAGAATGTGGTAAACCATTATCAGCAGAACTATCTCTATCGCAGACTTCATTGCATGTATCGTGTACTACAGACTGTGCAACATTAATGATATCACAATTTTCTCTGTCTCTGTTTTTACTAGGCACATCATAAGGCCCGTATTGCCCCATAGACTCTACGAGATCACTAACACCACAGCCACCTCTGTTCTTGATTTTCATTTGCGTATCGTCAGGGCCATAGTGTTCTGTGGACTGAATAAAAGCAATACTATCGAGACTACATTCCTCCTTGTTTATACTGCGCGTCTTAATAGGATCAGAATGGTCGGTAAACTGTGTGAAAGAGCTTTTCACAGATCTGACTTCTTCCTTTTTTTGATTACGTAGTTCATCGGCTTCACCATGTTGTGTAAAGTGTGTATGAGTAATAGCGGACCCGTCACTGCTTCTGTTTCCATCTCTTAGATCAAAAGAGTCAGAGCCTTTTATAGACGGCGATGAACAAGAGAAATTCCTCGGTAATCCTTTATTAAACGGGGTTTTTACAGGACATTTTAGGATTCGAGAAACTAGAATCAACCCATCGGCCCAATTACTTGAATGTTGCCAAGGATGTCTTTCCAAAGCGCTTGAAAACTCTCCCGCATGATCACCTAAATATAGACCAATGAGTGAGTTAAATGAGAACGGCAGAAGGCAGATTAGGAAAAAATTTGCAGGAGAAAAATTATAAGACGATACAGAACAACTTTCGTGTACTAAGCAATTATCACGTCGAATTCAACTAGCAGAGTCCGAAATTAACTTCTTTATATTGGCGCCAATTAGCAACTAAACGATAATATTAATTAGTTGCCAGATGGAAAATTGTGGTCGCCAAAATTTTCAGCTTGTCGATGTTGGTTTTATTACAATAAAACAAAATATAACGGATTCCCAGAGCATTCGAGTATAGTTCTACCAAAAATATACATACTTTACCTACTCCTACTGGAAAAACAATTACGATAGGAAGATAAACCCTATTCGACCTAATTACTATGTGAGTCTCCCGTAAAGTACTTCCGGTGTAACCATAGTTACATAAGGTAACAGGAAATATGTCCCCCGGCACATACGTTCCAAGGAAATTTCTCCCCTTTTCAGAAATTAGTCCCTTTATTCAGAACACAATCAGCTTCATGTAATAAAAGTTGGCATTAACAAAAAAACGAACTCTCAGTGTCGGAGCATACAACAAATGGAGGAAGGGGCCCAAATTTCTTAGGAGGGGGATATCTATTCTAAAAAATTTCCCAGGAAATATGTCCCGGAGGGACATATTTTGAGGGGGACATATTCACTGGGACATTGGCAATCTGACTATCTGTGTCCCACCTTATCCTTGTGTAAATACTTTCAAGATAAAGGTGGTTTAATTTGCGAAAAGATTGCTGTGTATTTGTGGACAAAACAATATCTGAATGAATATTCAAGACGAAATGAAAACATGTGGCTCAGTGCGCAGGCTATATGTATTTTAAAGGCAACCGTTGAAAAAATATGGCGGCGGATTAGCAACGTTCAACCATGGGTTCAACTCCCACTGACTACTGTTGTGCATGTAGATACCACAAAAATTTATTTCACGTCTATTTCATAAACTTCGGCTAGATAAAATGTACCTTGTTTGTTAGTGAACGGCCCTGAATTTGATTGGTAATTTCACTGAACATGAAAATTAAAGTTGATAATAGCATTTCAACAGTAATTCACCAGCAGTGAAATTCTGGTCACCATTACTCAATTTCTAGTAGCTTTGGCAACCAGGAAGGCGCAATTTCGGACCCTGACTAGTAATACACAACATACGCGTGAACATCACAAAGAAAGATTGCTTAGAATATTAGTGAAGATAAATATCGCTTAGTAAAGTCACAGGACAATTGCAATACCAAATCACTTAGTGAAAATACTGATGTCGAAAAAGGAGAACGTTTAGGTGTTCATTAACAGGGTTTGGACGAAGGTTAAGAAATTAATCTTTAAACTATAGTCACTTATCCTTCGAAGCTTCTAACCTTCAGTTTGAAATAAGTTCGACCACTTATTGCTATTTTCATCGCAACAAAACAAGGAGTTAATATATCAAGACGTTCTTTACTTACTTTACTCAAAAACTAAGAACAAAATTTTTATACAGAACGAACGAGGAAGCAATGGTCATCCGTTGAGCGCCTGTTTATATTTCAAATGCCCTTGCGGTACCTTGATGGTTAACTCTTTTCCAGCGGAATCAGTCTTTATTATTTTACTCTGGCCGACGCCGAAAGATTTTTCTCGTCAACGGGAGATATATTATCGGGCAAAGGTTTGATTCTAGCCAACGAACATCAGTACTGGGTTGTCTTTTTCACTATTCTGTGCCTACATTTTATAAACCACGAAACTTAATACCGAATTCAGATTCCTTTTTCGAATAAGATCCGTAATCCATTCTTCTTATTACGCACAATCATATGGGTCGAGCGATATTCTAAAGAGGGCGTGGTGCGAGCCTTACGATGTTAAACCTTTGTTCCACCCCCAGTCACTAAGCATCTGCGATATACTTAACATAAATGACGCCTTGTCTGAATGATACTCATTTAAAAGCATCCGTGCCCTTGCAGTATTTAATAAATAGACAAAGGCATCACGTGCCATACGCAGCATACGTTACATACAGATACGTATATATGCCTTTTAAGATCTTCAAGATCATGAAGAAGAGGTCATAACTTGAAACGAAATGAAAAAGTTTTAAAAATATTTATAGTTTTTAAGGGTAAGTAATTGGACCAACACTGGGGTTAATATTGTTGAACAACTATTTAAACACGTCTGTTCAGTTTGTATGAAGAAAGTACAGTGTACATCTATTACGTCAATGAAGCAGACAACGCAAGACTTTTATATACAAAATTGATACGCTGTAAACATTATTTTGGAGCAACTGCCCTAAATGCTAAAATCCTAACTTTGATAAAATTAGAAATCCTTTACAACATGCATGACAGTATTTCAGTTATATTATCCTCACCTAAGTAATAATTGCTCAGTTTCTTCAAATCCAAACAATAAATTCCATCAGCAGGTACTTCTTCCCAGAACTAAAGACAAAATTTGTTTAAATAATGTGTAAGGTGAAAACTTTACAATCCCTATTTAGACAGTCATTTGTATCAGGAGGTGAGGGGGTGGAAAGCACCTGCACCCAATATCCATATCATTCCATAAGAACAATTCAACATATGAACAGCAACATTTCTTAGATTTTAAAAATGTCACACAAGTATGTTGCTGTGGCAATGAAAATCTCATTAGTTACCAAGCCATAATTGCGATATAGAAATATATCATACATGTATGACAAGTATGAAATGTAAAGTTATTAAAATTATTTGATTGTTTCAACTCAACTATTGTAAAATGACCTCCCTTAAATAAAAAAAGTTGTTTTCCAGTAAAAAGTTCAGTATTTTCAGTTTGAAGTTCAGAAGTGGTAGACTTTATTAAATTATTTGCAACTTTTTTTCTGCTCAACATTCTTGCAGATTTTTTTTGCTGCAATCAAGCCAATAAGTCATGAAATTTCTAGTGTCTGATCTCAAGTATTTTTGAGGTATAAATGTTAAAGTCAGTTCTTGCACTTAAAATATAATTAATAATCATTTTGAATAGAGATGTAATGAGTGTACAAGTTTGGTCTAGAGACATGACAGACTGTTGGCTGATGTTCATGAAGATCAGATCCTCAAATATGTTCTCAATCCAACATATGCATCAGGTTGCAGTTTTGATCCTTGCCCAAAGCCTTGAAATATTTTCTGAGGATTTGAGCTTGAACACACAGTGCATTGCATGTGTAACTGGCAATAATAATGTATCTTCAGCTTAATTTACAGCAAATGGTTACTGACATTTCTCCCAGGATATTCTGTTTCTCTTTTCCCAACTGATGATATTGTAAACAAATCAGTTGGTGATGATGGATGGTGCCAGAGCATACTACGACGTCCAAAGTAGTCTCTACCAAACCAAAGAGTTTGTTGTTGTGCCTGAAGAATTCAGTAAAATCCATTCAAATCTTATGAAACTGAGGATTAGAATAGAGTATGATTTATATTTAATCTGATTTCAGAGGATGGAAAGAAAGATATTTCATTAAATGCATTTAACAACAAACCTGGTAATATACAAAACTCCAAGGACCTTCAATAACCCCCATCGTGTGCAGAATATGTTCAGCAACATTATTGTTTGATAGACATTGCAAATTTTTTGAAAGGACAGTTGTGTCACTGTCATTATTGCAAACCTAAAGTCAGAGTTAGAGTAAGTTAACTATTACCAAACACTTACACAGTACATTGTTTGACAAAATGCTCACATGATGGCATGTTATTAGGATTTATAGTAAATTCTCCATTCTCTCAATTACTCTGCAAGTGCATGTATGCTAGCCTTTAAGATTTGAATATCCAATTTGGGTGTGTTGTATTATTGTTAGTTTTAAAATGAAAATATATCATCACAACAACCAGTATGAAGCATTCCAAGTTACAACTTCCCTGATATTCCAGTTTTTATCGAACTTACAAACAAATGCACCATAAAAATTAACAGTTACAAAATCCAATACAATTATATCCATGGTATGATGATGCAGACATTATATTGCAATTCAATTGGGGTATTTTTTCTTTATAACTTGCATGAGCTGTTTGAAGATATATGTAGGGAGTACAGTAAAATGTCTTTATAAAAGTCTCATTAACCATAAGAGTATTGTGGAATGGTTTAGAACAGTCAGATATGTTGACTATCCTACAGCTAGAAAAGACTTAAGGACTTATAGATTGGTTAGCTTTGTGCCTAAGAGTTTGAGCCTCAAGAATTTATTTTCATTATTATTCATAGTCATTGTATAAATGGGGCTTTCTTACTTTGCATCTTACTCCTTGATAAAAGGGCTAGACCCTAACACATTGGAGAATAAGTAAATAATTTGTGATTTAAATGTTTTGCAATTTTTCATAAATGTTTTTAAAATTGCTGGTTCGGAGGTTGGTGATTTACTATCAGTGGCATAGTTTATGGGGGTGTCACACCCCCCAAAGTTAGTGAAAAAACCCCATAAATACAGGCAAAAAAACAGATAGTAAGTCAGGCAAAATTTGGTTGGGTAACATAGGTCAAAATCCCATTCAGATACTAGTTTATATTTAACTTATGTATTATGGCTGTAGGGGTGAGGGCTAACCATACGTGGCCTGATTGCATGTCAAATTAAATTTGGGCAATTTTTGAAAGGATACAACATTCAAGTAAATTAAGCTGGACACCCCCAAATCAAAATGGGTTACTATGTATGAATAAATACTGATAAATAAAATATACTGTAAGCACGCCAAGATTAGTAGCCTAGCCAGTGCAGGCCATCTGCCCATACACTGTTCTTTGCATGGTTGGTGAGGGATTACTTGATTAATTCAGCTTAACAGATTTTATCCTATGGCACCCTATATACAAATTGTTTATAAATCTATGTCTTACATTCATCCCACTAAATATTTCTCCGTTCCAAGTCAAAATGTTTCCATCGTCATCTTGAATTGGTTGCTTTGCAATGTCATCACCTCTTAGATGAAGTACATTAACTGATAAATGCACTGAAACAGTTCCACACTGTTCCTGGCTTTGAACTTTTCCATCACAATGTTTTGGTACCAGTGGAACATGAAGGTTGATTCTCCTTTGTCCTGAGTAATCTGGCCCACGTCTGCTCAACAGTGGTCTTATATTTTCTCCCAGTTTCTAAGCCAAAAACCAAACAGTTGTCTCCATAAAATTTCACCACAGTAAAAGCTGAAGGATCAATTTAAGTATAGTCCCCCCTCCCCTTGGGGAGGACTATACTTGAAGGTAGATTCAAGTTTTGTCCCGCCCACCAAAAATGTTACTGTTATGATTGCAATGTAAACCAACAATTGAAAGTAATCTTATTTTATAATTTCGTTTTTTATTAACTCTGCTTGTTTGTTTTGGTTCCCAAAGGAACTGGCTTGTTATATTATCATTTTACACCTATCGTACATCGTACTGCGGAGCGATTTCAACCAATATTGTATCGAACTTGTTCTCACCTCATAAACTCTGACAAAATTGAAATAAGCTTTGAAATAGGCTTCCGTGAAACTCAATAAAGCAGGTCAAAGTAGACGGGCTTTGATTTAATCCCTATGAGCACATTTGGCTATGCTATTTATAAAGAAGAAAAAAATTCATCCAGATACAAAGTTCCGTTGATTACGGGCCGCTCGTCTGGTTTGATTCCCTAACGGACACATTTGGCTTAATAAATTAATGCTATTAACAAAGAAAAAATTCATGCAAATACAAAGTTTCGTAAACACCAAAAAGTTTGTGATTTGTTTTGTTTAATTTAACAATATATGATCAAACTTTGGAGGGACTATACTTGAATGATCCAGCTTAGTCATTCAAGTATAGTCCCCCAAAAGGGTTGGGGGGAAGCTGTACTTGAATTGATCTAAGCCGAACATCACCATACCAGCACTTACCTTACAGTTACATTGTGTATCAGGAAATGATGCTAAAACGGCGCAAAATATACCACACATTTTCGACTAGCTAACGTGACCTTTATTTTCCGCCATATTTATTTCCAACTTTAAACCTCAAATGAACCGTATCAACCGTTAGTGATCCCAACCATCCTCTTTGTCATTGCTGTCTCAATTCAAAATGGCGGAAGCTGTGGATTTGGATGACTTTGTACCACTCGAGCCATCCATTAAAAACCTACTTGACCAAAACTCTTTGAGATGGGTATTTGTTGGAGGGAAAGGTGGTGTTGGTAAGACAACGTGTAGGTTTGTAACGAGTTTACTTCTTCACTTGTTACATTTATTTCGGGCCAGGGTTAAGGTTTGGGTTTGTACAAATTCTTGGGGTTTTTGAACAACGAACAAACAATGGGGGGACCATTCTTGGGATGATCCAAATTCCACCTCTACAGATTGAATAGAATGATAGTTGCGCCGTCGGATGAGTTAATACAATACATACTGAGACTTTTGAATTTTCAACTGGTGTGAAGAAGAAAACAAACTTTACATTGGTGTCTGAGAGAAATTACAGTGTATCAAAAGACAACCGATGAATCCAGTTACAGTACATGTATGTACATGTAAAGCAGAGCTTTCACCTCTTCTGTTACTGACTTTAAACTTTTTAATTCGCCTATTTAACCTTAAAAATACATGTATTGATTGTTATTTATATAAGTATTATAATCCCACAGCACTTAATCGTTTCCAATTATAGATTCAGTGTATATTTAAATCTGTCAGCAGCACATGTTGTCAGTACTTATTTGTTCACCATTATCAAGGTGTTAATTTCAACTCAACTGAAAAAGGTTAACTTTAATTTTAAATTTTAATGTAATAAATTTCTAATGTGCTATATAAAAACATCTATATACAACAGAAAGATAAAAATAAAAACACATTGTGGCCACTGGTAACAGGGCAAAGCCCCAATCTAAGGCCAGTGACCAGTTATTTAAAAAAAAAAAAAGATGATGACACAAAAAGGCAGAACAGTAGGGTATTGGTGGTTAGTTTCAAGTTCATTCATTAAACCACCATAAACAAAAAGTATAGACTATTAATTGAAGATTGCAATATCCAGGATGGTGTGAATGTGTTCTTGTGCCAATTATGAAAAATGTACAGCATTAACTCTTTCTCTAACCATTTGATTGGAGCCAGAAATGAGAATATAAAACTTTAAAAAACCGTATTTTTCTCATTACAGTAGAACCCAAGTTATGCGACCCCCATGTTTTGCAACCACCTGTCATATATGACCTCATTTCCTGGCATGGACAATTTGTAGCTAAAAAGTACCTGTAATGAGTGGCCACCTGCCCAATGCAACCAGTGACCACTTTTTTGCATCCCAAGCAAGAAATTTACCTGTCATTAATGACCATTTTCACTTCAAATGCCCAACATGTGGGCAGAATACTGAGAGACAAGAGTTCGTATTTTTCACAAACAATGTATTAATGTATTAGGATACTCAGATTTCAAAACAACATTGCCTTTCCTGTCTGCAAGTGTCTACATCCATCTTGCAAACTTTAAAACTCATGACATGACATTGTATCTTACATTTCAATTTAAATACATGGCTCGTGAGTCATCATGCAAATATGTATGGAATTTTCTTGTATTTTTCTGAAATCAAATGGTGCACATCACCTGTCAAGGTGTAAAAGGTGTCATGATGTCATCGCGAGTTATACAGATATGCCACAGTCATTTGCATATAAATAACAGTATTTTTAGTTCATTTTTATCAGTTCGCTAAAGTTCTCAACACCTAGCAGTTCTACAGTCTCTTGTCTTTACATATTAATTTTCACTATAGCTATGGTTCATGTGCACAAGAAATGCAAGGTCACGATGTTGGATGAGTGAATACATGTCATCAAACTTTTCCAACCAGGGCAATTCTGCTAGAAAAATTGCTGAAAGCTTTTGCAGCATTTTTATCATTTAAAAAACATGTTTGATATTTTTAAGAAATGATGATGTCATTCGCAACCCTGTGTTAACGACCACCTGTCATTTGTGACTGTTTTCATGAGAACCAAGGGTGGTTGCATAATTCAGGTTCCACTGTGCTTTATTTAATGGTTCTGTTTGTGTCTTCCCCTTGTTATTTTGTATTTATTTTAAGATTAAGTATAGACCTTGTCAGAGATCACACCTAGCCATTGTGATAACAGATTTAGTACAAATGCTGTTTGGAATAAGTGATGTTTGCAATATTGTCTAGAGGCAATTCAGCCTATAATTCTTTGTAATAATCAATAACATGCAGTCTCCACAGTGTAGCTCTAACAGTTACACATGTGAGCAATAATCTTTGGCAAAACTGAAAACGGTTTATTTATTAATGTAATTATGAATCAAATATTATGGTATCTGGCTGGATTATCTGGTTGGATTTTCTTTCACTATCCAACAAATCCAGTATCTAGCTGGATGGTAAAAATCACTATCCGGTGCATCCATACTCTCCCCTTTCCTCTTGCCTCGCCCACATTTCCACATTCAGCAGTTTTCATCATTGCAGTTTTTTGTTTGAGAAACGTGAGAGCTTGGATATATCTTAAGAGAGATTAATGATCGTCAAGCCCTGTACTCAGAACACGATTCTGAGCCCCAGACGGGGATCGAACCCTCAACCTTCTGATGACCAGTGAGACCCTCTAACCATTGAGCTACCGAGACTCAGATGGTGAGCTAAGGTGCAAGTTTGATATATATGTGCGACCTAAGCGGAAGCCACGATATCTTAGTAATGATTGATGCAGTTTAGTGTTTGGGAAAACGTGAGAGCTTGGATATATTAAGGTGGATAAACAATCTTCAAGCTCGATACTCAGAAAATGATTTCTGAGCCCCAGATGGGGATTGAACCCACAACTCTCTGATGACCGGTGAGACACTCTAACCATTGAGCTATCGAGACTCAGATGGTGAGCTAAGGTGCAAGTTCGATATATATGTGCAACATAAGCGGAAGCCACTTATATATTGAACTTGCACCTTAGCTCACCATCTGAGTCTCGGTAGCTCAATGGTTAGAGCGTCTCACTGGTCATCAGAAGGTTGTGGGTTCGATCCCCGTCTGGGGCTCAGAATCGTTTTCTGAATACAGGGCTTGACGATCATTTATCCCTCTTAAGTTTTCATCATTATTATCCCAATCTGGAAGCCTCTGCTGAGGAGAGAGCCATTTACTTGAAACCAATCAGAGGCAGCTTCAAGATCAGTCTGTGTAGCATGTTGAATTTGGCCAGTAACTTGACTAGTAATTAAAAAATTATGTACCATCAGCATGTGAATTTACTTTTGAATTTAATGAGATATACATAAGGTGACTAATAAAGATGATAAAAAGTAGGGGCCCAAGCACTGACTCTTTAGGGACACCTTTAGTGATCTTTAGCCAGTCAATAGATGTGTCCCCTATTTTGATTCACTGAAAGCATTCAACAAGACAGCTTGTTGACAATATTATGCTGTTTTCTGATAGGTCATAGATTGTGTGGGAGACAACCAAAAGCCTTTGTCAAGTCTATCCTCACATTGTTATCACTAGCCATTCTATGCTCCTCAATTACATGCAATAATGAGGTCTGACAGCTGTAGTTTTTCCGGTAAGCAGAAAGATATGGTGACAAAGTATCTTCAAAAAATTTATAGAGCTGTAGAAATAAGATGTGCTGGGAATTGTTATTGAATGTGACAGGAACATTTATACTGTAGGTCTGATTGGTCTTGAGATATTTAATACCCTTCTTAAAGATAGGTATGACCTGACCAAATTTCCAACAAGTGGGGAGAGAATTTCTGGCAATCGAGGCGTTAAATAGAATAGTAAGAAGTGTAGCTACAACAGTAATGCTATCTTTAACTAGTCTAATAGGAATGATGTCATAACCAACAGCCTTAAAAGCTGGGAGGAGATTTGCAATATCAGTGACAATAACTGGATTAGTTTGCTTAAAACTAAATTTGACTGTACCATTCATATTAGTGAAGCTTGTAATTTTCTTATTACTGAGATGGTTTAAAAAACCACACCATATTGAGATGGATCAGGGCTCTTTGATATTATCTGCTACACTAACGAAGAATTGATTGAATATTTTACAGTAGTTATGCACCGTTTATCATTAATAATTGCATCACTTTCCTGAAGAATGATATCATGTGCTCCTTCCCTTAGAATTTAAAAGTGGACTAAAAGCTTACATATACATGTACTTGCTCCACAACCTACTGTACTTATATGACAAATAGTACGCGTCCATTCAGGGGTCATACAGAGGCATGCTCATCGATAATCTGAAGGAAATGTTCAGTACACTGTAAATGGCCAAGCTTGGTCGTTCACATCTTCAAAAATTGATGCAACGTGAAATGGGACCGTTAACCAGGTCAGAAACGAATCGTTCCATATCATATGGTTTGTAACATCTGCATCCTTGATCGTTTGCGAATGTGACAGGCTTTCATGACTGTATGAAATAAATTATGATCATTGATATGAGGTTCAAGGATACCAGTTGTTAAGAATCTACTCCTTTTGTTAGTTAGGACCAGATCAATTGATGTCTCTGAAGTGGCAGTCACGCGAGTAGGTTCCTTAACAAGGTAATCCCAGGTTAAAAATGTCACACAGATCCAACAAATCTCTACCCTCAGTGCCGTTTTATCAGGTTGTAAAAGATCGCAGTTAAGATCACCACGTACTAGCAATTCATCAAAGACGACGATGCAAAATCCAGAAGCAGATAAAGTTCATTCTTGCAAACAGAGTTACGAATGCCGGGAAGTCTTTAAACCGCGCACACCATAAGCCAGGAGTTACCGATTTTTAATTTAACCATTAGAACCTCGACACTGTAGAGGTTGGGAGTTGACTTGATACGCCAATACATCGTGACCTCACTTCCATGAATTGTTCTATCACGACGAGTAAATTTATTGCCGTCAATGGTAAACTGCAGCAGGGAACGTATGGTCAAGTTTTCTTTCAGTGATAACCAAAACATCAAAGATTCCATTGAAGAGCTGCAGTTTAATTTTATGGAAATTAAAACCAGCAGTACTGTTGCCGTTGATGTGAGCAATTTTAAAGTTCTTTGAGTATTTCTGAAGAAAATTACAAGCAAATTGCGGTGTAAAATGGTTATCCTCAACAATGTTAATGAGATCATTACTGTTTGTATCCACATCAAGAGCGAACTCACCAGCAATATCATTAATATCAGCGAAAGGAAGCGACTGTAATATCGTTAAACATGCAGGACAAGTCCTGGAAAAATTTCTGACCGACTGCAGTTTCTCATATTTTCTGGGTCTAACTCCGTCACGACTAATGTGACACCAAGAAACACAGCTGTCACAGACAATAGCTCGATGATTGCCTGCCACAATTTTTCGGCATTCAGAGCAAACAGAGCGAATATTACCTTCATGGTTAGGTCCTGGGTTTGGGCAAATGTCTACTGAAAACCAGCATCTGTATTAGAGTTGTAACAGAGCCTTGGAGTGAGTTATTTCTTCCCACGATGCTTATGGAACTGTACGCTAAGATGGCGGCTCGTTAGATTCAAAATTTGGTCATTTACAGACTCTAGAAAAGGAGCAACGGTTCGAAATTTCGTAGTTTGAAACCGCAGAGGATAAACAGCATCCTCAATATTACAATAGAAAATCTGGCGTAAGAAAACAAGGGGAAAAGGCAAAAAAAAAATTAACGAGCCGAGCGGAGGGCGTCCTTCCGCCATCACTGGCCGATTGTATATGCTGGTCTAGCGGAATCTCTGCTCTGAACACTGTTAAAAATTATCCTTTTGGTAACAAATGGACATCTATGTTCAGGACTAGCTGCGAAGTAAAGTATTATGAAATCATTGGATATGTTTATGCTCTATTGAATAATCACTGATGATCTTCACCGCGCAATAGCTGCATGAACACCGGAGAAACTTTCCAACGACTGTTTTCTATTTTAAAAAGTGCCCACTAACAATAGAAATTAAAGCAGACTAAAAAAGAATCAATTTCCCGTGATTGATTATGGGACATAATTTTCGTTTTCCTATACTATTCTCAGATCCTTCTCCGAGAAACACCAAATTCACTCTCGGTGGCATGAAAATTCTCTCCATTTTCCCGATACCAACAAACAATCTCCAAACTTTCTTTGAACAGCAAACGAACTTCGTACACGAGGAATATCTAATCTGTGATGCCGAAATACAAGAAAGACGTAGCTTTATATATTTGCCCTAAAATGAAACGTGTCGTGGAAACGCCTTGTTTATTTTGCGCTAAGGTTCTCAGAAGTAAGGAACGAAAATCGCAACTTGTTCATTCCCCTGAACTTAAAGCTGCTTTTACACACAGGACGATTTTCAACGCAATGTATGCCACAGATAAACTGAAACTTCAAACTGTCTATCAGAAATGAACAGAGAAAAAGGGGTGTAAAGATTTCAAGATTTAAACCTAAACTTTTCCTGACGATGGTAAACTAAGGAAATTATTGTTCTGCAGTTGACTGATAACGGACGTACATGAAATATCAGTCTTATTTTGACACGCCCAAGTGGGGAAAAATTTTGAATTGCCTTGAAGACTTTATCGTGTAATACTGACATAGAGCCATTTATATCACAGGAAGTATGACGCGGTAACGTACAAGATAAGAAGCATTCGCGCCACGGTTTGTGTAACACATGAACATAGATTTCGTAACCTTTACACGAGCAGTTCACACCTTGTAAGGAACATCTTATTTTGTCACGTATAAAGTGCCCTAACGTGGCTATGAATGTGATTCTGTCCACAATAAACAGTAAATGATCGATCGTTCTTCCTATACTAAATCAATTCATTCTTCATTCCAAATGAAGTTTTTCTTTAACTAGTGAAATGGGGAGGGGCGTTTACGCCGTGATTGTCTGACTGGCAAAATTTAGTGTGGGGGGTGATTGCTTCATTGGGAACATACACCTGCGATGATGCGGTATATATATATAAAATTCATTAAAAATTCATGAGGAAAATACAAAAGAAAATCATAACCGTGTCGGATCTATATATGTGATAAAGATACATGTGCATGAAGAATTTTAAATTTTTCCGCTTACGACAGATAAATATCCCAACTTTCTTTGCGAATTAGCGTATTAGGTGGTGAATTTCATAAGACATTTAAAACGCTTGTAGTACGTGCTTTATCGGGTCTAAAACACTTGGCTATCGTCTTGTGTTTTAAATCCCAATAAAGCACTCTTGCTCGGTTTTTAAATATTACATTATGTATGTATGTATGTATGTATGTATGTATGTATGTATATATATATATGTATATATATATGTATTTATATATATAATATCTTCACGAGCCCGCTCAACATAAAGTTTAAACGTCATATAAACATCATAAAAACTTTATTAAAAAAGAAGAAAAATCCACAACTTACGTTTCGGGGACCGGCCCCTTCTTCAGCTGTATATATATATATATATATATATATATATATACAGTATAAATGTATGTACCTATATTTTTCTCTCTCTCTCTCTCTGTTTCTTTGTTCCTTCATTTCCATTCTTTCTTTCTGTCTTCCTTTCCCTCAATTATTCTTCCTTTTTTTTCTCATTCTTTCTTTCATTCTTTCTTCCTTCATTCCTTCCTTTCTTTTTCTTTCTTTCCTTCTTTCTTTCTTTCTCTCTCTCTTTATTTATTTCCTTCCCTCTTTCTTCCATACTTTCTTTATTTCTTTCACTCCTTTCAATTTTTTTGAATATGGTAATCCTTCAAAGTAGATACACTGTTTTACAAGGGCATATAAAGAATAACAACAACACATGGAATAACTGTCACAACTGTACACACAAAAACTTGTCAAAAGCTAAAGAATCCTTAAACTGTTAAAAGTTTTCAAGTGCTAGTCTAGAGTTATGTAAAGTAATTTTTGGTATTAACTGAAAGTGTTAAAAGTTCATGTACTTGATTCATTATTTTGTAATTATTGCCATTCAGCAACCTTGATATGTGTTTTCCTATCTTCATTAGTTGTAGCATTGCACTGTCTTTGGCCAAAGTTCGGGAGAGTGTTCTCATGATCTCAACTGATCCAGCACATAACATTTCAGATGCTTTTGATCAGAAATTTGGTAAAACACCCACCAAAGTCAAACAACATCAAAATCTGTATGCCATGGTAAGTTTACTATAAAGTAGCTGCTTATGATTATGTTTGTGGAACAAGGGGTGTAGTTTTACAGTACATATAACTTAAAAACATTTAACTTAGTACTAACTTGGACTAATACACTTTAAATTACACAGAAATATTTGTGTCACTAATCATGTTGTGAATGTATGATGACTGTAAAACATGTGAAAATGGTGGCCAACATATGTATCATGAACTAAATTTAATGCTTACTTCAGTATTTTTCTTTGAATAGGTGGTTTAATGTATTATTGTTTATTATTGTTATTATTATTATAACTCACACACCACCCAACTAAGGAAAGTGGAAAGGGTCTTAGCTTGCTATGGGTGCCCAACACACCCTGCCGAGAAAGGTAGCAACAGACATAGCACATTTCAGGGAACTTGTGGGGAAAGGGAATTTTACCGTTAAAATGCATTAAATTAAGAAACACCACATGGCCAGCCCTTACTTGTCCAACTTATCCAGTCAGGAAAGAGTAAGAGATGTACAACCTTCCTAAGTCCCTGAAAATACTCCCCAATGTGTATATCCAGTTTACCCTGAAAGTAGTACTCTGTTGCACTTCCAACCAGTTAAGGTCAGTTTAGGTGTGCCACTGCAAGAGTTAAGACTGAATATTGTTTTATTCTTAGACTAGTGCTTATCTGTTTTAGCATTAAAGACTGGTTTATGTTCAACCAACTAAGGTCAGGGGTATTTAGGTATCCAGCACTCTTCTCAAAATTTTCACTTTTCCAAGCAAACAAGCTTTCTGAAGCATTCCGATGTCTATTGCAGATAGTATTTTTCTTATCTACCCATCAAGACCTCTCCTGATGGGACCTAGGGCTCCAATGATGATTGGGATAACCAATACTTCCCTACAACTCCATATCCTTTTTATCTTGCACCTTAGCTCCTAACATTTTTTGGCCTTTTCCTGTTCTTTTTCCTGGATTTTTGTATCAAATGGGCAGCTAATGTCTAAAAGCAGACATTTATGATTTTCTTTCTGTAACACTGTCATGCCAGGTCCTGTATGCTGTAGAACTTTATTTGTTTGTAGCTTGAAATTCCACCACAGTATAATAGATTCATTTTTCAGCACCCTTTCTGGCTTGTGGTCATACCAATTCTCTGCATTTACTAAGTTATATTCTTGGCAGAGTTTCCAGTGTACAATTTGTGCTATTCTGTCATGCATTCACATTTTATATTGCTTTTGTGCCAAGACACAACATTTGGATACAATATGGGCCATGGTTTCATCTCTTTCTCCACATGTTCTGCACAACGATGTAATATTCTCCATATCAATGTTCCTCCTAATCATGCCTGGATATTAGCGTCCGGTCACGGACATTGTCCGGTACAAATTTGTCATTTATAGAGTTTTGACAGTCACAAATTTGACGATGTCTGTCACTTTGTCCGGAACGGTTTTTGGTAACATTGATTTCCAGTTTCACTACAAAACCAACTATTAATATTTGTCTTGAATCAATCGCTCTTCATTTGTATGTTAAATTAGTGAATGCGCGCGAGTTGCCATGAGTGGTTTTGCGAAAAATGGCGAAGTGCGACTGTCTTGAATATCGATTGTTTGAAATCACTCTAGCGTTAAATTATATACAACAAGTCGAAGAAAATAACTTCATTTTTTATGTCTGCTGACACAAATAGTGTTTGCAACAAATACTCGATCACTTTTGATGAATCAGCTTTACTACAACAACAAGAGCCAAAGAAGTCAAGCCGAATGTTAAAATCGAGCACTGTTACGAAATGGATTAACGAAGATCTGGCAAAAACCAATGCAATCGTATGGTTAAAGCACGAAGACAACAAAAAAGGACAAGTTATTCAAATGAAGTGCTTCATCTACATCAAATTTCAAAAGCAGCAAATACAACACAATCGGGATTTCTCTGACGCGTGGATAAAAGGAACTCGCAACCTTCGCTTGTCAAACGCGACAGACCATTCTGCAACGAAATGCCACCAACACGCATAGAGATTGTACATCAATGATTTGAAATCCAAGGGTGAGTGTGTTAATCATCTACATGTGATTGAGCAATTTCAACCAGACGCAGGTCAACCAACTCTGAGAGATAATGTTGCTAAATTGAGGGAAGTTCGACAGGAACAGGCAATTAAAAAGTTCGAAATTGCATACTTTGTTGCCAAAAAGGAACTTCCTTTTACTATTTATGAAGATTTAGTTGAATTGGAGAAACACCATGGCGTGGATGTAGGAGATGCGTATACTACCCGAAAACAGTGCGGTGAGTTCATTGATGTTCATGGAAAGTATATAGCTTCACAGCTAAAAGAAGATCTTGCGAAAGCAAAATTCTATAGCGTATTAACAGATGGGAGAACAGACAGCTCCACCACTGAGAAAGAAGTTGTCTATGTACTATATTTTGATCCTCATTCCAAGAGTGAAGAAGTTGAAGTGAAATGATCCTTTATTTACTTGAAAGATGTCAAAAAAGCAGATGCACCAGGAATAAAGGACCGTTTGACAAACATTCTTAGAATTGTTGAAGAAGGTCCTCCACTGGGTTCATTCAATGTCAGACTTGTTGTTAACATGTGGCAAAGCCAGAAAGCAAGACGGCCAAACCAAAAAAGAAGAAAGAAGTACAAAGCAAGGAAAAAGAAAGTTAAATATTACCAAAACCCTTTGCCAGAAGATGAAGCTGACCCTAGTAATGAGCTTGAAGTTGTATCAGACTCTGAATCAGATATGGAGTCTGCAGATAGCAATAGCCATATTGATCAGGACTTGACCACTGACAATGACTTACATGAGAAACATTTGTCTGATTCATATGATAGTGATGCTAGTTTTGCAGGTTTCCTACCTGGGGATTTACTGTGACTTTGAGGATTTAAATTGATCAAAGAGACATGTTATGGTTCAAGAATGAATTAATTCATAATTATATATACGAAAACTCTGAGTGCCCCAGCCGGGAATCGAACCCAAGGTCTCCGAATCTACGTATCGGCGCTCTGACCACTGAGCTACTGAGACACGGCTAGGACAGTCAGAAATTTTCATATATATTGAATTGGCCACCATTCTCAATTCTCTAACCGGAAGACATCTCATCTTCACAACGTAGAGTGGAGCCTCTCAGGCGACTTCCTCAAGTAGCGGAGTGATACACGACTCTTGTATACAGGAGGCTTTTTTAAACAACATTTATATGAAGAGAGGATTTTGATACGATCATAATTATATTTTTGTAGTTGTATACTACATGTATAAATCTACATGTATAGTACTTTTTAATAAAATTGTGTGCAGTGCATGTATCATTTATACTTTTAAGTTTTAATATTCCATACCAACGCTTGTATACAATAACAATTATTGTTATACAGCTACTGTACAAATATCAATCAAATTATAGTCTTGTTAAGTGATAGGTACATTTTGTTTTGTGACAGGCACAATCTGATTGATGGTGGTCATTTTGACAGCCAGAGCAAAAAAATATATATCCAGGCTTGCTCCTAATGAATCTGGTTCTTAATGCCAGTTCCTGAACCACCATCAGCATACCTTCTGTTTCTTTTTTTAAATTTCCCTTCTTTAACCAGTCCCAAGTTTTATCATCTCTCCCTGGTGATGTATTCTGAATGAGCTTTCCATAGAGACTCTTTCCTGTATATCTTTCCATATGTTGTTGTTGAAGCTGTTGTTTCTCTTTTCCTTCTCCAAGCAATTCCTCATTCCGTACTGTGACAAGCAGCTTCTCTTCACATTTGTCTAGGTATTTTCTCAAGTTATTATTATTATTATTATTATTATTATTATTGTTTTCTCACGGTCTAGTTCTTAACTGGTTGGTAACTCACTATCAGGCTACATCCCGTAGCTTAAGGTAGTAAGCTTTCACCATTTATTTAACCATTTTCTAATACTTTTCGTATTATTCGAGCTGTTCCTAGCAAACAAGATTTTTGAAGAAGTTCAAAATTGTCCTCCATATTTATCCTTTTCAACCACTGAGAGTCTTTTTCCAACCATTCCTAATGCTCCAACCACAATTGGTATGATAGTTACATTCCTGCAATTCCACAGTTTATTAACTTCTCTTCTTAAGTCCTGATGTTTAGTGAGTTTCTCCTGCTTCTTCTCCTCCACCCTTGTGTCAAACGGACACATGACATCTATTATCCAACAATCTCTTTTTCATTTCATAAATCACGATATCTGGCTTATTATGGTCAATATGATGATCGGTCTGTATTGGGAAATCCCACAACAGTTTCACATCATTTTCCAGTACTCTCTCTGGACCATGTTCATACCATTATTATTATTATTATTATTATTATATTATTATTATTATTATTATTATTTTCATATAGGTTATTATTATTATTATTATTATTACTAATTGTAGCCAATTAAAAATGACATGGAAGCCGAGATATTTGTATATATTGCTAAAAGTAGCAAGAACCCCGCCCACTCGTTTGGCTTATACTAAATGACTATACTGTCTGGAAACAAATGTTTTTGATCTACTTGTCCAGGTTGTATATTTATATTCAACTTATTATAGATTAGTTTTAGCTTTACTGGTTTTAAATACTGTACAATTAAACAACCCCATATTAAAGAGCTGCCCTTTGTTTCAACATCCTGCTTTAAGAAGTCTCTAACCTCCCATGTCTTGCATGCAGCAGCTGGGCATCATGTTTTGGTTAATGGAAACTATACTGTACTACTTCCTTCAGTACTTTCTTACCTAAAACTGTAAGAGACACTGTGGATCCCCTTTAACTTCTTTTCTTGACTTCTTATCATCAAAACAGGAAATTGATCCAAATCTTGGGTTTTCTCAACTTCCTGATGATTTCCTTGATGAGCCAGGTTTGAACATAGTGCTAAATTATTTTAAATTTATTAAGTGGGCACTTGAATGATTTTTTTCATCAACAGGATCTCACAGCATACACTGTGTAATAAGGGAAAGAATTATTTAGACTTTAATCAGTATGACATTATTATTAAACTGATAAATTGTCATCCCTGTGCTGATTAATATCTAGTGGAGAAGCAGCTGAAAGAGAGAAGATAAAGACACCTATAAACCAGTGGTTTTCAACCTTTCTTGGTAGAATGCCCACCTACCCCATACTGAAACCTCTTCCCGCTCCCTACTGTGCAAACTCCCTGTTCTGTGCCCACACCAGCACCCAACTCTAGAGTAATACTGGACTGAATGACTGAAATAATATATAGTTACTGCATTCAATCCGATATTGCTGAGTTAGTCAGTCAGTGTTATATTTTAACACTAAATGACCACCAGATTCTTAAAAGTGATATGGTGGTGAATGACTGATGAATGCTCATCATTTGCATCCTAACGCCCCCCCTCTGCTGCCTTGTTGCCATTGCGCCCCGACGTTCTCTGAACCCCCACTGGGAGGCAATACCGTGAGGTCCCCATTGAGAAACGCTGCGTTGAACTCTAAAATTGCAAGTTTTGTGTGCATCTCTTTCAGCTGAATATATCTTATATCTTACAGTACCTGTCAAGTTATACTTCATGAGACAAAAGTGTGATGTATTAATGTATTTCTGCGTGTATAATAAATGCAGTGACTGTGTATTTTACTTAATCTTTTGCTTAAACTTTTACTTTACTTCTTCCTAGATTCTGTTAATCTTGGCAAAAAACTTGCTCAGGATGTCATTGGGGCATTTCCAGGCATTGATGAAGCAATGAGTTTTGCTGAAGTAATGAGGTCACTCACCGAACGTTATTTCTTTTGAAAAAAAAAATTGTTTTATCAACCCTTTAACTCTTAGGGCTCATTCCTGGGATGGGTAAAATGGTCTGGCATTAGCCAGAGTAAAATTCTAAAGTGTGGAGTTAGATTGGGGACAAAATTAGCTGTTCCTCTGTGTGGACTCGTAACAGGATTTCGCCGTGGCTGTTGTACACTTCGAGGCGTCGCGATATTGGTTCACGTCGTGATTTCGTCGTAGTCTAGAACCCGACATGCTTCACATCGTTGCGTCGCCTTCCTGTTTGTCGTGGCACCATTAGGTGCGTCCTATTCGATAAATAGTGTCAGTGGTAGGAGCCACGACAAACAGGAAGGCAACACTTGCGAAGGGCGACGCGACGAAGGGAAGAGCGATGCGACGATGTGAAACATGTCAGGTTGCAGACTACGACGAAGACAACAACGCGCCGACAAAAAAGAACTTATGTTACGGCATGAACCAGTATCACGATGCCACGAAGTGTGCAACAGCTGTGGCGAAATCCTGTTACGACGCCACGGTTAGGAGCAGCTAATTTTGTGCCCAACGTGACTTCATACTAAAGTGCGCCCTTGCCCCTTAATAGCCTAAAGTTGGCTCAACTTATCACTTAACTTTCAATTATTGTGCTGGATTAAATACCTATGAAACTGCTCTTGTGTATTAAGATCGGTTGCAAAACATAAGAAAAACAATTTTTCTAATGTAAAGTTAACACCAGAGGGTTAAAACCAGTTCACATGCCACAACTGTCGTCCAAATTTACACCAGAGCTAGTGTTTAAATTATATAATTTTAACTGGAAAAAGTTGGGCATAATTTAAATACCTTGTAAATTTGGACAGCAATTACTGCATGTAAATTTTTTAACCTTGATAATGACTTTAAAGATCCAAATGTTTGGTTTCCTTAATTTTTAATTGTATATAGAATATAGATGTTCATCTGAGTTGTTATAGTTTCACTTTCACTTTGTTTAGGAACAGAATTTTTCATTATTTTAAGTAATATTTAAAAAACTCACAAAACTGCTTTATCGGATTTAAAACACGAGGCGATAGCCCAGCGTTTTAGATCCGATAAAGTACGTCCTGCGAGTTTTTTTAAATGAATTCAAAACCGAATCCCTTGATATGTTAATTCGTGGAGAAAGTTTGAAAATTAACGTTTTCTAAACCGAAAAATATTGAAGAAAGTCAGTGTGTTTTGAAGTTGTTTTAATCATTGATGAGTTTTATAAATTTTCAAATCAATTCTTGTTTTGTCGAAATTTATGTTTTTATTAGGCAACTTGTATTTTTCTTCATGGAATTTTTGGCATTGATAGTGAACCTCGAAAGGATGGACATTATACTGTCATAATTACTGTACAATTTCAAAGTGAATTCAATACAGCTAATTCCCTTCTTTGTGCTTTTTAATGTTTTAAGATTGGTGAAGCATATGGATTTCTCTGTCGTAGTCTTTGATACCGCACCAACAGGACACACTCTAAGGCTGCTTACATTCCCTTCATTAATCGAGAACTCATTGGGAAAACTTCTCCGAATCAAGAACCAATTTACCCCATTTATAAGTCAAGTATGTTTTCTTTGCTTACTTGCATAGCAGGAAGGCTTTATCGTAGGCAACTGTGGATGTATGTACATGTAGGATGTACTGTAGAAAGTTGAGGAATGGAATTTTGATTTTACAAAGAGTGCTTGATATCTTGAATGACAGGGAGTCCTACATAAATTTATTTTCCATTTAGAAAATAGAGGTAATATACTTAATGCATTGTAATCTGGTGCTAATATACCTGTATTAGGCTGTTTTCCATTAGCCGAATTTTATCGTGTGTAGTGACTTTTCTTTTCTCCCACAGGCTCTGGACTGTAACTAAGGAGAAACCTAATTAAATTACACAAAGAAATGTCGATTCGAGCAATAAGATTCGCCTATTGGGAAACAGCCTTTGCCGTGGCCAGTGGTGCAATGACAGGGTCTGGGTGAGAACGGTGGGCAGACGCCATAGGTCTCCATCCAAAGAAATGATTTTTGAGATAGAGCGGCCCCTGAATTTTTTGTTGTTGACAGGAAATCTTATAAGATTTCTTGCGCAATTGATCTAATTAGTATACAGTACCACAGTAGTAACTGTCTTAGGGGCTGATTATAAGGAGAATTTCAGCCCGGGCTGAGATTTCAGCTTGGGCTTCCGATAAAATACTTGAAAAATGAAGCTCGCGACTACATGAAGAAAGTTTCAGCCCGGTTGACCGGGCTGAAAAATCCCATGTAATCGCACGAAAAAATGTCAGCCCGGGCTGAAAAGATGATTGACAAGCGTGGGAAGATGCAAATTGCCAAAACAACAAAGGCTGCCTACCAATTTCAGCCCAGGATGAAATATTTCACGTAACTGGAACTTTTTTTCAACCCGGTCGGCCGGGCTGAAATTTTTCCATGTAATCAGCCTCTTAGAAGTCATGCACGAGTTCATGTAAAAACGTCGAGCCTGTTTTGTGTCTCGATATCCAGGCGCTCTTCGCCTCGAATCTTTATACTGTATTCGAAAACGGAACGCTGACTCAACGTCTGAATCATATACTTAACTATTAGATTTAAGGTGACTCTTCCTATTGATCACTGTTTATTTCTTAAAAAGTTCTCTGTTATGCCAAATTTTGAGAGAATTTGATCAGATATTTTGTTACACGTCTTCCGAATACTTATTTACTAAGCTTTAAACAAATTAACTAAAGGCAACGTTCAAAAATTTAATGCTTGGTGTTGTACTGACGATTGTGGTTGCTGTTGAGACAGAATAACTGGATAAGTTTAGAATCTACCTACGCGTACCGACTCATATTTAGTTACCGATCTCCCTGCAAAATTTTACTCAAGGGAGTCGTCTTAACATACAATATATTATCAGGTTATGAAGAGTGAGAAGTATTTTTAGCAATTTGATGAGTTTTAAGAGTTTGATGTTTATCGTATTTACTTGACTGAGCGTCGCGGCCTTATTTAAATTTTTAGGGTTTCAGCTGCGACGCTTAATTCAGGGCGGCGCTCTTTAAAAAGTCATTACATTTGTAAACTATAACAAGCAAATGCTAACAACAAAGTAGACATGTTTCTAGTTCGGCTCTTTTAACAATTCAAAATAGTCTAATAATGCTTCGATAAGCGCCGCATTGTTGCGAATGAATGAGGCTCTGATTCGAGGGCGGCGCTCTTTAATATTTTTGTCTTCATATGCGGCGCTTTACCGGGGGAAGGCGTTTAATCGAGTAAATACGATATATCGGTTTCAGTGATGTTTGAATGGAATTTACTGTTCCACTGTTTCCTCTAAAATTAAAATTCAGGTGTTTCGTTCATTGATTGAAAGTACATGAACATGTAGATGAAACTTGCTGTAGGATGTTCAGGTTTCAATGAAGTGTATTAGTACATTATTGTTAAATGCCTTCATGAAGTCCAATATCTTGCGGCCAAACGTAATGTGCCACAAGTCTTTATTTGTCATTCTATTTTCTCATGCAAATTGGAATATTTTTATCCATTAGTGTCAACGTAAATATTTTAGTTCAGCCGTAAGTTAATTCAAAGCACAAGTACCAGGGTACTAGGATACGGGGAATAGAAATATGTTACCACATACATATTTCTATTCCCTTGGGGTCTCTTGTGGCTTCACCCAATGCTAGTTTGCTAATCGTCGTTAAAAATAGCAAATGACTTCCTTGTCGTTACTTAGTTAATTACCTCGGGCTTTTTCCTCACATTTCGTGTGTTAACTTTTCGTCACGTGACTCGTTTCGTGTGAAACTTGGTCTAGTTGCTATTCCTGTTTCAGAGCATGTTTCACTCTCTGACAAAGGGCCTTTGCTCGAAACCGTCGAATTATTTGCCATCAGTCACGGCTGTTACCAACCTTTGAACTTTTTACCTTATTTAACATTGTCTCCGCAGTATCATTTTTATGTCGTTCACGAGTGTAATAGTTGCACGATATTTAATAGAAACGATTATTTCCTTTAACATCTTCAGAGATATATACGGACATGAACACCAAAAGTCTATATATCAGGTTACAAATTGTGAATTTTAAGCCTTCACCAGTGTAAGGCTCTTAGATCGGAGTTTTGTGTGTAGTTATCACAGTTGGAGTCAGTTTGTTCGTAATTTTTAAGATAATTTCTTGCCTAAAAGCAATACATAAACATACTACTCCGTGCTTTAATATTCATCCAGAGATTAGGTGTTCCACTTGGTAAATCTCTCACCATAACTGGGATAGATCTCGAGTGAATGTAACAAAGGAGTCCAAGTTTTTCTCTTCCGGCCAGATGTTGCTGCTCGCATTGCGTCTCCAGGAGCAGGGGATACAGGAAGGGTATACCCTAGTACCCACGTATTTCGTCTTTGCTTTTATGACGTAATTCGGTCCTTTCTTTTGCCCGCTAAAATTGGCTGAAGATCGAGTAAAAGTGATGGGTGTTATGTTACAGAAATAGACAGCCGTCTTAGTATGGCAATTATTGAAGGATGCGTCGTTTAGTTTGGTAGCATTACCTACAATCTCGAGATACTTCTAGAGATTTTAGAAAAGGGGCTCACGATCCCCTGACCCTTCTCTAATTGTAGTACTAATCCTTTTTTATTTTACAGTTTAGTAGCGTCCTTGGAATTACTGATGCTGATCCTGGTAAATTTGCTCAAAAATTAGAGGAAAGTTTACCAGTCATAAAAGAAGTTAGCGAAAAATTAAAAAATCCGGTACTGTAATTATTATTATGTTTGCCACATTTGACATGTTGTCATATAAATCTCGCACATTGTGCTCCCCATAGACATCATACATTAATTAGAGGGGACATTGTACCTAAATTTCACTCAACCGCACACGGCAAATTGAAGACCGCCATATTGGGTAAGTTGGGGGGTGTCAAAACGAACTTGCCCGGATGAAATATTTAAGGTCGTGGTCAAGGCCACTTAATTCTTGTCTCTTGTTTTTGTTTTGTTTTTATTTTGTTTTTGTTTTGTTTTTTTCTTTTGGAAAAGAATGTAAAAGAATCAAGGCGATAGAAAGCATAATAGCCAACTAACAACTAGGGAAATTGTTTTCTGCTATACAGCTAACGGAAACAAACTCAAAACGGTTCCCTAAACTTCAGTTGTTCGCACTGACCTAAACAATGTACCTAGACTGCCAGATCTCGTTAGCAGTGATTCAAAGCGAGTGTCCGAAAAAGGATGGTGTCAGCAGGGAACCTTCTTCTTATGGGAAATACCAATGACCTCAACAAAAGAACGATATTTTTGGGGTATTACTGTATGATAAGTGGATAGAAGGCTCGTTTATGGAAGATTGTTTACACCGTTCCACTTTTCATATGAAAGAATTTCTGTAATTTTAAGCTTCTAGTTGCATTTTTTTTCGTAACTACCCTTAGAAAAGACTTGTTTGGTTTTTTATGATCTCTACGGTGCTCCCAACTTTTATCTTATGGCACACTTGGTTGAGCAGTAGACAAAATATGTCATACACCAGATGGAGTATTTTATCAGTGAATGTCGATTGAATAGAATGAACGTATTTTTGTGTTAATAAGTTTGAGGTTGGCATTAATGATAGTATATTTTCTGGTAATGAACAGTAAAAGGCGTTGTTCCTAGTTCTTAATTCTTTCTTTCAAAGGATCATACGACGTTCGTTTGCGTATGCATATCAGAGTTTTTATCTTTATACGAAACCGAAAGGTTGGTCCAAGAGCTATCAAAGGCTGATATTGACACTCATAATATCATTGTTAACCAACTGGTGTTTCCTGAGAATATGGATAAAGGTTAGTACAGCGCTTTTTGTTCTATTTATTCTTCAAAATTTAGCCTAAAACAATGTTTTAACTTGATCCTATTCCTGGTTCTAAAACTCATTGATAATGAACGAAGAAAATTCTTAGTAAATTGATCGTTAGTTTGCCAAAAATGGTTAAAAAATACAGCAGTTCTGTTCCATATCTGGAGTCACTGCAGATCGCAAGTGAGTAGCCACATACCTGAAAATCTGACACAACGTTCCCTTTTTGGAGAGATGTTTACTGGGATAACATTCTGTTTAGGAATATACTAATAGGTTTAGGAGAAACTTACAACATTTGTGTCCCTTCTGTTTCAGAATATGTTGAGGCACGGCTTCGCCTCCTCCTTGTCTATCCCGATGCCGAATGGACATAAGTTTTTTTGGGTTTTTTTTTTTAATTTTTTTAAATGGTTCATAAATCTTTTCAGATACTTGCAAGTTATGTCAAGCTAGACGCAAAATACAATCCAAATATTTGGAACAGGTATGTGTATTTTTTGTCTATCGTTCTTCGTACAGTAATTGACGTGTTCCTAAAAGATGAGATTCCTTCATTTATATGAAGACTTCTTCGTGAAAAGCATGTTGGAGAGATTCTCGCTTGTTTAATTTTTAAAAGCAGGGATGAGCAGATTTCTCGTGCTCAGGGCACAGGGGAGGTTGGAGGTTTATTCAGAACGCACCTCTATAAGGCTTTATCGACTCGAGACGATTGTCGCATTTGATTGTTCGTCCTGATGTATGGGATTTAGTCACAAAGGTCTTCAGGAATATTATAATATTCATGAGCGGACAGTAAGCAGTTATGGTACTTTTAAGGGTAAATTGTTCACGCCAAGGTGAACAATAGCGTAAGACAGCACCATTATTTAGGTGGGGTCTAACTGAATCTGTTTGCCACCAGTATGGTGTGTCTCGTTCGTGTTAGCAGCAGACCTGTGTATAATGATTTTCACTTGTGAACTATTGCGCTGCAGTGGTTATGAAATTTAATAACCCCATTACTAAATACGATGAATTTCACGAGACAAGTTCTGTTCGCGATAAATCGTATAATAACGACGAAGGTTGGTTGAAAAGACACGGAAGGATTTAATCATTTTTGGAAGAATATTTCTAGGGAATATTTAATGGCAGTTTAAAGTGGAGGGAGAGGGGGAGAGGGAGAGGGGGGAGGGGGAGGGAGAGGGAGAGGGAGAGGGAGAGGAAGAGGGAGAGGAAGAGGGAGAGGAAGAGGGAGAGGGAGAGGGAGAGGAAGAGGGAGAGGAAGAGGGAGAGGGAGAGGGAGAGAGAAAGAGAGAGAGAGGAAGGAGGGGGACAGAGGGAAAGGAACAGGAAGAAATGGAGAGAGGAAGAGAGAGACACTGCGAAGTGATGTTTTGTTGCGAATTTCGTGGCAGTTAAATCTTCATTTTCTGGTAAATTTCGGCACAATTTTGCTGCTTCTGGTACAACTATGGATTATTTATAGTTGGTAAAAATACATTGTGCCTTGTATGTTGATGGTGATTCGTGTTGCTCTTAGATTGACGATCTCTACGAGGATTTCCATGTGACGAAGTTACCACTTCTGCCGCACGAAGTCCGAGGATTTGATAAAATTGAAGAATTTTCACAGTACCTGCGCGAACCATACGAACCCAAAAACTGTGTTCAGTGACCAAAAAGGAGAGAATCAAAACCTGGTTCGATAATTAATAATTCATTGGCTATCGCACTCTAAGCGTGTGATTATTTACAGTCACCTTTGTTGTGGCTAGGGGGGTAAACACTGTACTTGAAATATGCTACTGTAGTCCCGCTGGACTTCGTTCTAAATCTCTTTTGCATTCAATTTAACCTCACACACTGGAATGTTCAAGGAGTGGCAGTTGTAAAGCAAATAATACATATATTGATACACTTAAAGTAAACGTCATATCGGATGCTAGATCAACCAAATTACTCAGACGTAGTTAACCACAGAAACACGGCTCAGCATTTGTTGATAATGTTCAAAGATGTGCCATTGGTCTCGAAGAAATTGTTATGCAGTGAACTCCCTCTTAACTTATATCTCTCTAAGATGGACACCTCTCTAAGACGGACAACGGGCACTATTCAGGTGGGCAAAAGGTTAAAAATACCACGTAGAGCGGACAGATAATGGCCTGATCAATAGATTCGAATAAAGAAGTTTGAATGTACCACAATAACGAAGACGATTTCTATTTCAAAAACTATCAAACTCTTTGTCTTATGTTTAAGTATTCGACATACATTGAAGGGCTTTCGCCCGAAACGTCAGTACCTTTCTCTCGGGGCAGAAAGATTGGCGCTGAGTGACCAAGGTTTAATCGCTCAGAGTTGAGTTCATTGTATGCCATAAAATTTCAGGATTTTTTGTTTGTAAAGTTAAAAATACGGTTTCGAGTAGAGACGTGGAAATCTGCGATGAGTGAGGGATTTTAAAAATTTTTCAGAATTGTTTTGCAGCTTGTTTCTCTTTACCGTAGAAAATTTTGCCGGAATTTAACGACAAACCGTCGATTTTTATTCGAGTTTTACGAATTTTTTTTTCGACTTTAGCTGGTATTTCTCCCCGAAATTTTGGGGGGTGTTTATACCCGCTAATTTAATCGCGTGAAGTTTCAAAATCTTTTGGTAGTGTTTGATCTAGCTATTCGAGTGCAATTTGAGTTCTTTGTAAACTCAAGCATTTCCGAAGAGCTTAAATGTGAGTGAATGATCACTTAGGCATGTTGAATCTTATAAACTAATGCTGATCTCCATGGGGAGGGGGGGGGGGGGGTCTGATATTAAAAAAAACAAAAAAAAATTTCCCAAAAAAGTTGTAATGACATATTTGTGTTTCTCTCTAATGATTTTCCATGCGTGGAAAAGTGTTAAATGTTTACCTTCTACTGCAACACATTTTGTCCTTCAACGTTTCATTCCCCTTTAACATATATATTAGTTTTTTAGAAGGCCAAAATTGCATTATTTTTTTCAAGAAACTGTATAGGGCCACCCTAACTCTCTCTAGTTCGAGACGTGTCCCCTTCACGAGTAAAATAATCTGGCGTAAAATGAAATAATGAAATAAAGTCATATTCGCATTGAAAAGAGTTAATTCAGATAATCTTAGTCGGTCCGAGACGTTTATCCTTGACGAGCAAAATTATCTTGTGTTAGCCAGTTCAACAATAAAATGGAGCTTTGAAGAAGGAAAAATTTTTTGAAGAAGGAAAACTTGTGGCAACGAATTTCGTAGCTCAGTTGGCAGTGGGCTGCAACTGATTTGCAGGGTCGCGGATTCAATTTCTAGCTGGAAGTCCTAGAATTACATCTTTCGCTACTGTTCTCGATTGGGTGTTAAAATATAAAAGGTAAAACTTCCATTTCATGTGGTCAAGTATTGGTGTCAAATATTCGTAAAATAATGAAAGTTTAAAAAAATTAAAATATCTATATCCTCGCGGATACCCAGTATTAAGTTGTCGCGAGAATCTCGTGCGCTTAAAATGCGGAAAACTAGCATATTGTTCCCAGTTGACTCAATAGCACAGTTCGTTGAACAGTGGTCTGGAAACCCGAAGATGCGCGTTTGAATCCCGCTGTCGTCAACTTTTCTAGTTGACTTCAGCAGTATAGGTTAGTTAATTAAATATTCTCTTCATGTTACCCTGAGGATGATTCTGAAAAAGTTTGAGTGGACGAAGGTGTTTTCTCACTGAACGGGGATGGAAAGTGACGCCGAAGCCCGAAGTGCGAGGGCTCAAAGTTAGAACTTCGAGAACAGTTACGAATTCTTTCATCCAGAAGACTGATCCTAAGAAACAATCATGCTATTAACAAAAGGGTTTCAATAAATTTTAACGACAGTTCAGTAACAAAACACTTCTCGTTGAATACACTGGTTTCCGAAAAACTTCTTAGCTACATCAATGGAATACCAAAGGCATTTAGATATAACGCTCCTCTTCTTGCAACTTAGAAGAAGCAGCAACTCCAGTTTTTCTTTACCCATCTTGAGATGAAGGCATTGAAAGTTTCGGAACCCGGACAGCAATCCTTTATATTAAGAAATGGAGCGTTATACCTAAATTCCTTTCGTTCAAACTCGCGAACAAGAAACTTCGGAAAAAACATTCGTATATTTTCTTAGGGGCCGTTTACACGAGCCCGGGTTAGCTTGCCAACCCAGGTCAACCCGTCTACGGATAAACTGCTGTTAGCGTTCACACGATAGCCGAGTCAACCCGTCTTGCCGGGTTACCCGCTTCAAGACCCGGGTCGACCCGGGTCGGCTAGGTGTGAAGGTGTCAAATTTTTGTCAATTTTTCCACGTAAACACGGGTTGACTTGACTCGGGCTAGAGTAAAGTATCGGCACTTCGATAGTCTTGGTTAGTTTTCATTTTTTTACGTCAAACCAAAGCTGTAATTTATGTTGTCCGTCTGGTGGAAGTATGGCAAGTTTGAGCGCTCCCAAAGAAAAACCTTTACATCGGTGGTCGAGCGCAATGATCGAATACTTTATTGTCTCACTCGAAGACTGCAAATCTGAGGTGGATTATAAAAACGCCGACTTCATTTCGGACGTAATTGCGCTGTTTTCTCGCATACGCCAACGTATGGCGATTAAATTTGTGTTCTTAATACGCACGCTCTCAAGCTGTTCTCTCAGAAAAACTTTGTGAGTCCCTAATGGGAATCAAACCCGTAACCTTATGATCGCCGGCGTCTCACCGGCGATCATAAGGTTACGGGTTCGATATCCGTTAGGGACTCACAAAGTTTTTCTGAGAGAACAGCTTGAGAGCGTGCGTATTAAGAACATAATAACCAAGCTTCCACAATTACATCATTGATTAAATTTGTGGTTGAACTGCCAAAAATTGCCGAGGCCGAAAGAACGACATGCTTACGGCGTCTATCAGAATAACTCGGCTCAACCTGGGTTGAGCAAAGCTGATCTGGCTTGGAAAAACATGTCTGAAATAACAACTAGCTTGGGTTCATGTAAACAAGAAAAAGAAAACCCACGGGTGGTGGGCTGATCCGGGTTGGAGGTCAATCCAGACTTGTGTAAACGGCCTCGTTCGGGCTGCTCTTGAAGTCTGAAACCCACTACGAATAGAATACAAAGTAATATCTCCGAGACAAACGTGCTAGATACAGTGGCGTAACGGAACTACTGGGCGCCCTTAGGAGATTTTCGTTCAGGGCCCCCCGTCACCTCCCTTAGTATAGACATATTTCAAAACTTTAATCTCAATTGTCTTTACAGATTCATCGGGGCCCCCTTAGAGGTCGGGGGCCCTTAGGACTTGCTCTAACACTGACCATAGTCCGTTACGCCACTGGCTTGGCAAACATGTATCAGTGAAACTTTCTATTTCACCAGACACATTCTATTTGAACAACTGTTCCGTAGACAAATTGTAAACTTGAGTATTTAAAAGTATTTAAAAATTCTGTAGGGCTTAAGAGTTCAACTTTAGGATTTGAAGAAATGTAGATGATGAAGAAAATGAAAAATCTTTCGCTTTCAAAACGTTTCCCCTTTCCGTAATTCACTTCCAACGTTCGGTCGCGCGATTCCAAGGCAGCTTTGACGACCAGGAACACTGCTAATGAGAAATTGATACGAAAACCTTCGGCGTATGAAGTAAAAAAAAAACCCAAAAAACAAAACAGAACAAAACAAAACAAAAAACCCCAACCTTTTCCAGGTAATTTATTTCGCTCAGTCCTTAACGTGCTATTCATATATGCGCAGTCACATGCAATAATTAAATCCTTACACATTTACAAGGTGTCATTGAGAAAAAAGGTGACCCCCCCAAAAAAAACAAAACAAAACAGCAGCAGCCCTTTTATGACTTTCGTCAGATACAATTATTTCTAAGCGATGGGAAATCAATACGATAGGGTTTTCTAAAATAACGTGCCTCACAAGCGGGCTCCGATTTAACCAATCAGAACCCGCGTACGGGTCACCGTGTTTGGATCAGAGTATCCAAACACGGAAAATGTCCCGCCAAAACTAGTGTACTGAAATTTGTGCAACACTTCCTTGTTTTTTTTTGTTTTTTGGGGTTTTTTTGAGATACGAATTGTTTTCGTGTATTTGAATACTGTGGTTCACACACTTGGTTGACTTTGGAATTGCTTAAAAACGCTTGTTTTTTTAACTTTTCTTTATATTGAAGGAGCTACCCTTTGTTGTCAAGGTTTCGATCATCTTCCGCCTGTCCCTGATTGGTAGTTGATGATTTTCCAGAGAATTGCTGGCTTTATCAATGTGTTAATGAAGTTGACAACTTTTCATTTGAAAATGCTGAAAACACTCGCCTAGTGGCTCGTGCTAATGTTTCTGTACATCTTTTTGTACAGATATTTTTGAACGTATGAATGAATTCTTTCCAGTCATACTACCATGAGACCATGACGTAAACTCAGTTTTCAGTAAACATAAATCCCAAAATAACCACATCAATGTCAATGTTCAGTGGATCATCACAATAATATTTATAATTTTGATAATAAATACATTTTCCGCCTCGGTATCAACGACTCGTCAACTATCATAATAAATACAACGTTAACTTCCAACATCTTAATACCAGAACAGGTCCAAGTGATACAAATAGTTTCTCCACAATCTCGTACAGTTCGGCTTCACATTGTGGGTTTTTAAAATTATTTTTACTGGATATTTAACAGTAGGTATAACAGGGAAGTTCTTTTAACGTCGATTCACTGAACTTTTCCCCATAAATTGGTTTAAATACTTGGCAATGAACTACAGTGCCTGTACTAGTTTTTAAACATTTGTAATAAATCATTGCAACCAATCAATCGAACCATGGTCTGGAAGCTCGGCTGACACAAAGCGCCTAACCAAGATAATCAAGTTGCGACATATCTTGAAAAGGTTTTCATCGTACACATATCTTTTGTTTTACGGCAATAAAGATTCAGACGGCCCAGACAGAGCCCAAAGTTTTCTTTTTTTGCTGATATATTATTTCAAATATTTACTCATAATGCCGTTGTGCACAGTGAAACTGCACTGAAGTCAACAAAAGCACGGACGACTTTCCCGACCATGTCCTTCGATTGACTATGGATAAAATGCTATCGTGAATAATTTGCAACAATCGTAATAAAATTCATGGCGCGTATCGAGCCGCGAACTATGCAAAACAGCGGATACAGTTATTAGTAGGGATTCATAAAAAGATACTATTAACATTGTAACAGGACACATGCAGCTTTTCGAATAAAGCAAAGTAATTTGCTTCAGTTTTGTTCGTGACTCTACTCTGGATGTCAGATTTTCAGCAACTCAGTGAACGGCGAGGAACTCGAACTAAGAGTTTGCCAGATGTTTGTGAAAGATGACTATACGTTACACCCACTGCAACGGGTCCTTTTCCTTAACGGAAAGTCCCTACTTTCTGGAAAATCTAAAATGATAGTCCCAGCACTTAAAAAGCAGTTCAATCAAAATCTAATAGTTTAAAATCAAGTATTTCATTGTTGGGACATTTGATGTAAACTCTATATAGTTCACAGACCTTTAGTAGTGCAGCAGGTGGCTCTACTGAAATAAGGAGATGGCCATAGCTAAAATATGCATGAGTCACAATCAGCCACGATTGACAAAATTTGGGTATAAAATGATCAGAATGATACTCTCAGATCAGGAAATAAACACTGGCTGAACAGCCCATTGTTTCCAACTCCATATCGATGGAGTGAATACAACGGTGACATCAACAACCCACTTAAGCCCTAACTACGAACCCTTTTTCAGGTTCATAAATCGTGACTGTGGACGGGTCCCACACGATACGTTACTGCGTCGAGGTTCAAGTCTTATGGCAAAAAATCATCGATCTAGTCGAAATGGTGGGCGGCAGTTAAGCAACTGAAAGAAAAACAGCTTCAGAAGTAGAAGAGACAATGTTAATAACTGACAATACTGGACACCATGCTCTCTAATTTAGAGACATTTAAACCCAACACTTCTGAAAGCGATTAATTTCAGGTAAAATATTCCTGAATTATAACCAGTCAAACTTAATTAGTGGGCAGAGGTTTCAGCTTTGAGGTCTTTTCGTCAAGCTCGAAGAACAATCAGAATTTATGTCAAAATGTATAACAAAAGGATTAAAGTTCAACAGGCGAAATGACCGTTATACTTTGTTGAAACGACGAAGGATTCATTCGGTAACTATCATTTAAGAATTAAATGCGTTCGCATATTTTGAGTGGTTACGTATTGCCCAAGATTTCTCACACGTCGTCTAACTTATCCTTGTCCTGACCAATAAATGCCCAAAATGATTTTCTTTACATTACTATCGTAACTTAGTGAAGCAGTTCAGCAGCTTCACTTAACACTTTCATAGAATTTCTGGAGAACTCTGATTGTTTTCAATTATTGCAGTGCAACTGGGAAGTCGATGACAACGCGTTCTCATTCACTAAATCTTTCTTGGAGATTCTTTCTCTTTCACAACAGTAATCCAACCACAACGAAGACAAATGCTCCAAGGAAATTCTCAATTCCAAAACATTTGGTTATTGTCAATTTTCGGTGGGAAACCAGCTTGGAGCAGGTTCGAAGGCCCTGCAATGAGATCAGTACCCATTGTTTCGTTTGACTCCAGCCAGAACGAACTACAAACAATGATCCCTTTGTTCCGTTAGTTGATTAGGTTCAGTTTTCTGTTCATCGTCGTCATCTTTAGCATACTGGTCATCGCTATCCAATTCGTCATCGGCTTCACGACTCCTACTGCTACTCTTGCTCGACTGTAGCTTAACACTGTCCGACGAAAATGTCACCTGTTTCTCCTTGTTTTCATCTACGAAAGGTTAGTTTAACGAAAACTGAATATAACGTAAAACAACAATTCATGCAAGCACCCATAATCCACAGTCTCGGCAAAAGATTTCATCAAGTTTGGTTCTCTTTTTTAATATCTCCCCAGAGAACCTTGTTTTACGCAATCATTTTCTTCAAGCAAACGGACTATAACTATTAAAACACTGCGTACTTGTACATAGAATATTTAAACGGATAAGTTGAGAATAATTCTGTCGCAAGAACCTTAAGATATAGCGTTGTTTTTCTCCGATATCTATTACTTTACAATAATATTTCATCACTATATTTTGATTATCATTAAAATTGATCGGATTCCTATACAGAATATCACAACACCGGCCGAGACCACAAATAGTCCAAGTTCGCGCACAATGTACAGTTAAGGGGTAAGAGCACTGGAAACGAGATTTCTCCGCAATTATCCAAGTCGTAAGTCGAAGTTTGAGCATTTTTTGAAGTTTTTTCGGGTTCTTTTTCTCCCAACTAATGCGAAAGAAACAAATACTCCCCCTTGACCAGTCCGTCAACTTGACTACAGTTATTCATGAACAACTGCGCCATATTGTGGCGTGCAAGTTACAGTTCTTGTTTCAAAGCCTTACTTGAGACGATTAAAGTAGTTGGTTCTAGTTATGAACTGTACTACACTTTTTCTGCTTACCTTTTCTTGACTCACATGAAGTACTCAAATCAATCGCCAAGTTCCGATGTTCTTGCCAGCTTACTCTCTTCTCTTGCGTACGTGCACGTGTCCTAAAGAAAGGCGGGTCCGTCTCCTGTCTGTCACTATCGCTGCTGAAGCTTTTATGTTCCATTTTCTTATCTTGAGTTTGAGAATTATACCAATTACGATTTTCTTCCAACATATCCAGAATGTCTTGAGCGTCAGGATAAACTAACTCTCCCCAGGTTTCCCACAATGGTTGCGCAACGAAGTCGATAAAAACGACCTAAAACACAAAACTGAGTTTAGTTGCTCTGTGGCAGAACCAACAGTTTATCGAACAGGATGATCAGCAGTTTAAATACCTGAGATTTTTCAATGGATGCATTATACCGGTCCATCATCGGACTTACGTCCATTCCATCAATTTTTCTTTCTCGGTCACCCTACCAGAAATAAGTAATAAAATCAACAACGACCGGATGTGTCATGGCTAAGTAGCTCTATGGTTTGGAACGAAATAGCTGATTCCCGTCGCCATGTGGCTGATTTTAAAAGTATACTTTTTTTAACGCGTCCTTCGTGTAGTATGAGTAGATATCTACGTTTTGTGTTCTTCATACGAATCATTATTATCATTATACATCCATATCTAAATCTATGTCCATGTCCATATTCATACCCACATCGATATCGATATGAATGTCTTTGACATATCGCCGGAGTTTCGCGGGAGGTAACACTCAATGCCGTTCGTTGAATTGTGGTCACGTGGCATTATCTAAATGTATCCCGCGCGGAATACAATTCTAAAATTGTTCCCCGAGCGGGCTACAACAGCACGTGGACACAATATAGCTTTAGCACGTCATTAAAGCATGTCGCATGAATTCCGGCGATAAATATTCCCTCGACCTCGTTTCGGGAAACATCGAACCTCTCGGGACCAGACATTAGGTGTATAATATCCATCGCAATCTGTCAATGTGTTTGTCTAACGAGCATTTTACGTGTCTGCCTATTCATCTATCAATAAATAAAATTTTTGAATTTTCTCAAAGTCTACCACCGGAACTTCTTTTAGCAACACCCTCAGGTTTTGTGGCCTCTTGAACAAGCGGGCCAGGGCTAGTTTTGCATTACGTCGATATATGTTGTAGATGTGGGAGTTTAGAGATAACCGAGATGATCGATAAACGTACGTCAAGCCCAGACGAGGACCAAACCCAAAACCCTCTGATCAACGGCGAGACGCTCTAACCACTGAGCCACAGAGATTCAGATAACTTGCACCTGAGCACGCCATCTAATTGTCGGTAGCTCAATGGTTAAAGTGTCTCACCGGTCATCAGAAGGTTGGGGGTTCGATCCCCGTCTGGGGCTCAAAATTCGTTTTTTTAAGATTAGGGCTTGACGAACGTTCATCGATCATCTACTTTTATATCATTTAAGAGTGCGTTCTTCGGGGATTATTCCGGATTAATAATATATAGAGCAGCCTCCAGTCGAGTCTTATTAATGTAAATTTAGGTAAAGCCAGATTACTTTCCTGGTTCTTCGGATCAGGGCAGTGAACTCTATTTCCAATTACTGGCTGAACAAGAAATTAAGCTAAGATGAATGCACTACAGAGATCACATATTAACTAGAGGGGGCATTGTAACTAAATGTTACTCAACCGCAGGTGACAAATTGAAAGCCGCCACATTGGACAAATTGGGGGCAAATCAAACAAAGCCCGGATGAAAAGTGCAAGATCCTGGCCAAAGGCCACTTCACTTCAGTCTACTGATTTTTTCTTTTTAAAAAGAATGTAAAACCGTGAAGGCAATAATAAGAAAAACAGCCGACTCATAACCAGAAAAGCAGCTTTTCTCCTGTACAGATAACGAAAACAAACATAGAATAACTCTCTAAACATCACAATGGCGCAACTAGGAATTTTGAAGGGTAAGGGTCCTTGGGTAGTAATAGGGCAACTGTTCGAATCACTATTACAGCGATTAATAAAATACGCCTCCTGTTTCGGTTGAATGCGGTTGTTCTTAGGGACTCTGGATTTCTCAAGTTGATAATTTGCGACCTGACTGAAACTGTTACCCAATGAAAGCGCCCCGGGAATAAAAATCAGTCCTCCAATTTCTCAACTGGAATCTAAGATGATTTGTAAACTATCAATATAATATGTTGAATGCGCACGAATTAATATTTATTCCAATCCTGAAGGGCAAAAAATTCATCTTAGGAAAAAGGGTAGGGGTCGCGACCCCCCCCTCCTTAGTTGCGCCACTGACATCAGTTGTTTAACCTAGAACCTCTCAGGTTCTAGGTTAAAGAACTAGGTTAAAGAAGGGTCTGGAGAAGAAAAATTTGCCCCCTCCAATTTACTCAAAATGGCGACATTGAATTTCACCCCAATTTTTAGCCTCTATGGACTGCATATGGAGGGTTTTACGCCGGTCTCAGTTCCCAACGCAACCTTGGGCGTTAATTCCTGTCCCCTAAACGACGTTCTCCTTCGTGTTTGTTTGCTTCGCCTTCGACAACATTCAAAATCTCGGAAAAAGTGTTCAGACAATATACTGGAAAGAAAAAATTCTGCATAAACGAGTATTCAAAAACATCGAAAAATATGCGTGAGGGTGTGGCATACATCATGACTTTAGTAATACAAATAAATTCAGCCTAAAACAACAGCTATACAATAAATTTTTGGCCAGGTGTTTCCCATCATCACCGACTCAACCTGTCGTGAAAGGACGAAGAAACGAAAAGTTCCCTATCTTCGGATAAGAAGGGATTTTGTAAAACAATCGGAAACAAAAATTAGTTGTAAAAAACATATTTATGAACGACGTTTCGATAACATCGTGATACCTTTTTTAAGCTCTTAAGGTGAAAATTTACACGTTTGGAACTGCAAACTTTTCTGAATTCTGGAATCACAGAGCGTTGGGAGACCAAAGACACAGAGAAGACCTAAATTTTTCACGCTAGTTTTCAGAAAGAGTTTAACTCTTTGGTTCAAGAAATCCTTTCCAAGTAGACAGCCGACTCAGCTATTCAGCGAGGTTTATGACTCGCCATCTTTATTTGTTACCAAAGGCCCACAAGAGAAACTACCGACGCACCCAATTCGGTGAGCAACATGAACCAATAATTACAAGCTTTCTAGGTGATCAAAGAAAAACTGAAGCCTTTGTTCATGAATGATCACACCATTTCTAACATTTTCAAGTCTGGTGACGATGAAGCTTTGGTCCATTTGGAAACATCTCAACATGAATGTAACCACCTAAAAGGCATTTTTGCAAGACTATGCTACCCTGACCTTCTCAAATAGCCAATACTAAAACGTCTGCAGTAGTTTATTCAGACAAAACTGACAGACAGAGGGCACTACCACGGTTGAGTTGCCATTTAAAAATCAAAAGTCAGCTGGTTGAGTAAGAGGGTAATTTCTGCGTGACCTAACCCAGAAAATGCAAAATATTTTCCCAGCCAGAAAATAAGAAACGAAATAAAGGTCAAGGAGAAGCCCCGTTGTCGATTCAAATCGACAATGGATTGTTTATGAATATTCGAATGTGATCTTTGTGGTACTGTTTTATATCAGCTACACATGTCGACACTAACATGAACAAATTCCTCCATGGTGGAACTCGAAAAGAGTAATTTCGAAGGTAGAACAGTCAATAGAACAATAACCCTGCGTGAAGACCAAACCGGGACCCAATGCAAAAAATTTACTTCAGCGCTTCTAAGCGATTATCAAACCTTGGAATATGTAATCAACCAGAAGTCCAACTTTGCGATTTTTGGTCCTTGTTTTCGCGGACACCAATTTTCTAATGGCACATTCCCACCGAGAGAAATTCTGGCAAAATGTGTCAATTATCGCGCAAAATGGATTTTGGGTATACGTAGTTTAGTTATCATTTTCTGTGATAAATTCTCTCTTCTAAATCAAGTCGACATAGTTTCACCTCTTTGCGTATTTCGCAAATATTCTCGTGAATGGTTCCCGCGAGAACTATTTCAAAGGGTAATTTGTCAATGGAAATACGGCTTACTATAACAAATGCCTTCGTTTGACGAGCTTTTGCCAGGAGAGACTGGACTTCTAAAAAGTCCGTTTTAATGATTTTTCAAACTCAGAAGCGATCAAATTCTTTCGTAAAAACAGATAATCGCATTTAGAACACAGTTTAAAACTCTTTTTTGAGGACGCTGGCCAAAATGTAAAACGGCAACCGGCAATAGGACACACACCTGAGTGATCGACAGTGAAAGTGACTGCCAGCTCCTTCCTAATTGTGTGGTCGAACGTACGATTCCATCACTGATTAGTATCGAGTAAATGCCAAATATTACTTCTAGTACGCACCTGTTGGAAAAACTCTTCCATGAGTCTATCCACCCACTTTCTATACAGAGGCAATCGCTTGGTTGGATTGCTGAGGTCTGCACAATGAACCAAACAACGAAGAACCTGCAGGAAGATAGAAAAAGAAGAAAAAGTCTAATACTCTAGACTGCAATCCCAAAGGTATTTCGTAATGCAGGGTACAATGTGAGTACGAGCACAAACCTGCATTCGATCAGCATAGTTATCCAAATTAAAAGAGCCTGTGGATAGTTTCTTAGTTTCAACCATCGTCTTTAACGACGCTAATAAACTCATGTGTTTTGCATTATCCGTGGCGAGAACCTGTATAAAATAAACCAATTTACTCAAACACTTTAGTCACTGAGTTTTTCATCTTGCTTTAGCACTTATTAGCCCTCTCATACACCATTAGGCAATCGCCTTTCACTTTCCATTCGCTCTGCGAATTTCGACTCAACACTGTCATCCCTAAAAATTTAATTCTCTTTCCTTCTTTCAACTTATCATTACAATCTACATCGTACTACCTGGATGCTTCCAGTTTCCCAACCTTGTATCCCCCGTCTTCCCTTCACTTTCCACATATCTTTACATCATGTCACATTTTACCTAGCCTCACGCCAGCTCTCAACGACACGATCCATCAATCATTCCTAACCATGCTGTTCTTACCATTTCAATGACATTCTTCCTCAACGCCCGCCTTTCTTTCTTGTTCATGTTTTCAAATATATCACACCCTTCATGCTGAAGCAGTTGAAAAGCCACAGCCAAATGGTGGTTTTCTAAAACTGACTCGTCATTATACATTAATGCCAGTCTAGAATCTAAAGAAAAGGTAAAATACTTATTCTAGGGAAACATAAAAAGGTTAACAACAACAACAAACACGACAGCTTTTATTAGGAAGTCATACTAAAAACAAAATAATAAAATAAATACAAAATTAGAGTATTGGATCGGTGGCTGGAAGCTCTCACACTTATTCAGTGCCGGATTAAGACCACGAGGTGTTGGTCACGGGCCTCAAGCCATCCCCCTTAAAACGCTATTTCACCTCATCACAATTGAGACGCTGTAGTCTCTCGTACATTCACCTGAACAGTAATCAACTTTACAATCACATAATAGTAGACATGGTTCAATCAACCTCAGTAAAAAATGAACTACCAGTCAAGACAAGATTTCGCTCTGTGCGTGGAGTTTAATGACTTACTAACGCTTTATAGAACATTCTATCGGACGTTCTACTAGCACCAGGCTTAATATCTGATAGACAGGCCATTAGCACTTTCCGTCATGTCATTCGCGTAGGCGTCTTCCTGTTTCTTCAGTTGATGATGTCATCCAAGATGAATATAAAGAATGTAAGTGTGCCCGTATTTAGTTAAGTCTGACGATGACTTTGAAATAAACCTGAAATATAACCTGAATCGTTTCCTCGTTTTGTTTATTGGCTCATACCTCGTGTTTGCAAGATGTCACTTTTCGGAGTTGTTTTCTTCTTGCATTAAAATATTTTATAGTATACTGCAGCGGGACACGAAGGACCTTTCTGCTAGTCAGTGTTTGGCCCTACTCGGTCTGCTAATGATATGAAAGGTGAACGCTGCTTGGGCAAATATTCAACGACGTGAAAAGACCTAAAGGTTATACGAAATTACCGGAGCTTGGCATAGTCAGTACTGACGTTTCGAACAAAAGCCCTTCATCGGAGTGAAACGGCGCAACGCCTACCGCTCCAAACATCGGTATTTTGTATTCGAAATTTCGGTGGTAACTTTCTGGCTTTTTACTCGGTGAACTGGCAGTCTTGGAAGATAGAAGCTGATAGCCAGTTGACCGAGTGAGAGCCTAAAAGAGATGGCAAAAAAGTAGTCCATATCAGCCAGATCTGGCATCACTTTTCACCTGGATTTGTCCTTCTTAGTACATGTAGAGTTCAACGGTTATCATTATTCTGTAGCATTTTAAGCGGGGAATATGCGAGGGCACCACTGTATATTTACTATGCACGTCAGAACACGTCACTCACTGGTTGCTACGAGGAAATGATTGTTGAGACCAGGGTGATCCACATCATGAACTGCAGCGGCGAAGATGGCTGCGAGGATTTCCAAATCAGAGAAAACAGACTAAATTGGAGAAGGAAAATTAAGACAGACAAATAAGTTTGGAGCTATCACGTAGAGATTGGGTGAGGGATCACCATTAAACTCTAAAAAGACTGGAACGATACCTGCAAACTGTATTTTCAAGCCAACATGGAGGCTGACATGCAGTTCAATTTATAGGTCATCCCAGTCCTTAGTGAGTCGATAGGACTGCATATTTGTCAGAATTAGTTGTCAATGAAAAGTAAAGGTTCAATACAACCTTTTCCCACGCGTGTTTTTGACCTACATGTTTGCCCCCGTGTCTGGTTCATTCCACCGTAAAGCCTGGTATAAGGAGATATCGTTCCAGTCTTTTGAGAGTTCAATGGGGATCACTTGTATTGCTTGGTTGTAATCCTTTAAGTTATCTAGGGGTTAATATGACATGCACGCTGTGGTGAAATAAAGCTTTAATTGAAATTAATTTCGTGAACTGTTCCACATAAATTTTGTCTCATAGTAGGGTTGAAACCATGATTAAAACTGTTAGAGGACACCTGAAACCACAATCCCATTAACCTTGTGAGTTAAATTTTGTCTGATCTAGGGATTGGAATTTCGATTCTGAAGGTTGTGTGAACTAAATCTAAATCGTTCAAATTAGGTTATTAAAATGCGCAATATTTCGTCACTGGCAGGTGAAAGTGTACGTATGTATTGAATTTTTATGGACTAAGGCGAGTCAAAAATTGCTATGGAAGTAGGAACGATGAACAAACGTTTTTTGTGGGGCCTTATACTGTTTTATTTCAGAATCATCCTCAGGGTAATATGAAACGAAACTTCACAATTAACCTACACTGCCGAAGTCAACTGAAAAATGTTGACTCGAGCGGGATTTGAACTCGCACCTTCGGGATACCGGTCCGCCGCTTTACCTGTTGAGGTATCGAGTCCACAGGGATTGGAGGCGAGTTTTTATCCAATTTAAGTGCACGAGATATTCTCGCGACAACTTAACGTGAGAATATCTCGTGTACTTCTCAGGATGATTCTGAAACAGAATTGAAACACTGCACATCCATCCTCATAGATAGCGTTAAGTTGTCGAGAGAATATCTCGTGCACTTGAATTGGATAAAACTCGCCTCCAATCCCTGTGGACTTGATAGCTAAACAGGTACAGCGGCGGACCGGTATCCCAAAGGTGCGAGTTCAAATCCCGATCGAGTCAACATTTTTCAGTTGATTTCGGCAGTGTAGGTTAATTGCGAAGTTTCGTTTGTTATACGGTTTGTGTGCGTATATTAAGTATGGGACTCAAAGCACTGTACAATTTCGATTACTTGATCAATATTTTAAAAATCGAATGCTTTTACTATAAATATCAATCAGTTGACGATTTTCCCCCAGCCATGTGACTGGTACTCTCATAAAGCAGTAATTAGAAACACTTATTCTGAGTAAAACGCGTTGTCTAATCGGAGCCATAATGCCATTTCAAATCAAAGTCCAAACTACAGCTTTTTAAAAAGCTATATATACAAATCTATTGTTACCAAATACAAAACCTCATTAAATTCATTTTAGACTTGAAGTTTAGCCAGAAATTCCTGGATTACCTAACTTTCCTTTTTAAACCCCGTTTACATTGTAATATTTTGGACACCGCGCGGGAGATTTTGGGCACGGCACGGCTAATTAGCCGTGCCGAGACCTACACGTACAGAGGTGCTCAGTACTGCTAAATTTTAAGAAGTGCGCACCGTTTACACTGAAAATCACCTATGCCGTGCCCAAAACTAGTGGCACCCATGCCAAAATTTTAGCCGTGCCGTGCCCAAAATGTTAACATTGTAAAAGGGGTTTTAGTGATCAGGATTGCCTGAAAGCATCCAGCGGTAAAAAAGCTTAAAAAATATTCTCTAAAAGTCACTGTTCTGAGTTTTTTCAGGACATTATTTTGGTTTACAAATTAATACAACGTGAAGCTAGTGTGATTATGTTCAGGTAACATCACCACTACAACATGAAGATATTCAGACGATGTCGCTACTACAATATGAGAACCAGGCCTAATTTGCGTAGTTGTATCGTTGTTTTATAGTAAATAGTAGCTAATTATGCTATCGGTTCGATAACATGTGAGATAAAGCGTTAAAATTCGATAAATTTCATGAACGAAACACATTAAAACTAACCTCAAAAACACCAGCTGATAGTAAAACGTGAGTTGACTGTGTAACATCGGCAGAATGTGTACTGTTATGAAACGGGACATCTTTAAAATAGTGATTCTGGAGGAAGAATTCGATGTAAAAAATACATTATTGTAACGAAATCGTTCAACCAGTGAGTAAGAAAATCTTCAACACACAGAGAACACAACTTTGATATTTAGAGTAAATACTACTGATAAAAAGACCACAAAACGATCCTCTCTCAACAAGAGAGTTGAATACGCTATGGAGTGTAAGGAAAGCTACAGTCACGCTGCAGGCAATACTTTCACATCAGACAATCATCCAAACATCTCACTTTTAAGCCCCCTCCAAGTAAACTGTAAGCCCCTTTAAGTAAACCCCCTCCAAGCCCCCTTTAAGTAAACTGTAAATAATTTTAATTTTATTAAGCTAAGATAAACCTTAATGTGTAAATAGTGTCCCCAATTAGTTTCTTTCAAGCTAAATATCAATGACACTTTAATAAAGTCTTTCATTCATTCATTCATTCATTCATTTATCAAGACGAGCTATTCCAATAATTATTACGCAATAAAAATTTCACAAATTAAAATTTATTCTGCTAATGTTCAGCCACATGCTTAAAAAAGTTCCTTCATTTCCCGATAGTATTTATATTAACTGTTTTTCAATGTAAAGCATCGCCATGATAATGTAACTGCGGGCAAGATAACCGTAGAATTTCTTTCAAATAAAAGTCACGTTTCTGATAAGTGTAAACTGTGAAATATTGGACAACAGAGTTAAGCTAAGAAACATTTCTTCAATGGTACCTCCCAGTTACGATTAGCCAAGACAATTATGGACTCAACAAAGGAGTAGCAGAGAAAGGTTTTATTTGCCATATTTTTTGACCATTTATAGAACAAAGACAGGTTCTCCTTTCACTGCACAATAGCGGTATTAAAAATACAGATAGAATTGCAATTCTGAACATTTTACGGTGTAATGAAATATTTATAAAGTTTGAAGCACAGATTAACACTCAGTTCTTTAGTTAAACCATCGTTTTTCAGCTAGTGATAATGATTTTCACTTACTTGTCAGTTTGAACGGAAATTTCTAACCATTTCAGCAGTCTTTTATTCAAAATTTTCGGAGAGCATGCCCCCAACCAAGTTGAAGCTAACGCTAATGACCCAACCCTTTTAAAACCTGTCCTATGAACATTTGATGTCTGAGAACGAATAATTAGTAAAAGCACGAACCTCGATTAGCGTGATGTAGTTGATAAAGGTCATTGGTTTTATTCTGAACACTTTCATCAAATCGCGCGCCTAGGGAAAACAATCATAAAACATTCTTGTAATATCACAGGATACTCTCAAGTGAATAGGAGACACGCTGTTACTTTGACCATACTACTCACTATTCACTACGTATTTGTACGAGTTCAAAGTAAGCTTTTGCTTAAGTTTATTCAAAAGACCTAAGTTTTAAAGAGAGACATATACCTGTAAAATAGTATAACTAACTGCAGCTAGTGGCCTTCCACGAGTCATATCGTGTAGTTTGAATACATCGAAGTCCCAACTGTGGACAGCTTCCAAATGCTTTAGAAAGAAAAATACAATAGAAAACAATTCAACAATCGTACTACGCAGTGGTTCTCAACAAGATGAGGCAAGAGGACTTCCGGAGTAAGTAGTAGGATTTCAATGCTAGACAGAAACCTCAAAGGGAACTAAGGGTACAGAAGGAGATGTTCGGTGGAAGGCATAGGCCGTTTGGTCAATGTTTCTTACTAACAAACAGAATCACAGTCAAGGTGTGTATCCTTAAACTTAAATAATATTATCATATTCCCTTGACGATTAATGTTGTCTGGTGTTAACCAGAGTAAATTAAAAGAAATCTTATTCCGCCAGGAAGAGTACACGTATATGTGTATGGTAGTAAATAATTAGATATACATACAGTTAAAGATACAGATATAAATTTATAAATTCAGATAGAGATTTATATTTAGATGTAGATATACACACATATATATGAAAACCAGGTACTTGGTAAATCGATAGACTGATTATTTGACTGAAATTGAATAATTGATTGATAGATATAGATAGATCGATTAACTGACTAAATGAATGAGTGATTGGCTGATTGATCGATTGACTGATTGATTGATTGATTGACTTAATGATTCACTCACTGACTAATTGTTTGATTAACTGAGTGACTGTTTGATCACTAGTAAAGCATTGTGTCGTCTATGCAAACAAGCAGCGTTATGGCTGCTCCATGTTTACTTAACTTGACGTCTTTCAGCAAAATAAATGCAGTAAGCACGTTGTCCAGCCTTTCACTATTCAATGTTTTGATGACAAAACGTATGACGCTATTACCCTCTCCTGTGGGACTACATTTTCCCTAATTTTCCCTCAAGTCATCAAACTAGGTTACTGACGGACCCTGACTTGATTTTCAGTTGGTGGGATCCATTCCGCTAGCAAACTCTGGCATTTTTTGTGCGAAACGGGAAAAGTTGGTGTAAACTGACATATAGCAACTAACAACTCAGATTATCCGCAAAGTGGCCATGAAATAGGATATATCGAGGTGATATGATTCATAATTGATCGTCAATGGCATAGAATACATCGCCGTTCCTTTAAATGCTAGTTTTCTTGCTGGGAGTTGTGTGATTGAATAGCTCCAACGTGAATCCGCTATCCTAACTGGGTGCCGAAGGACACCAGTTCTACTGATCTTGAAAGGTGAAATGGGGTCAAGAAAGTTAAGGACTACAGGTGCAGCCTGTGAAAGCCGGCCTTGCTCCTTTTCCGGAATATTTCATTTTATCCCACGTGCATGAGCTTTAAATTTTATAAGTTGTTTATCTGGAGTGGCAAATGGACATTGCAGGAAACAAAATAACAGGGGTTTACCAAACATCTATAGTACCTTTGCAAGCTCTGACTCATCGTCAACTTCGACACCAAACCTGTGATAAAAACAAACGTGTACGTTTGAGTATGACTCTCAAATAAGTATTCTAAGTGTAAATGGATTGAAATCGCATATTTCAAAACGTTGATGCGACGAAAGGTCACAGAACCTTTAATTTACCTAAAAATGTGAATTTAGGGAGCAAGATTTAAACTGAATCAGCAATGTTTACAAAATCATCAACTGAATCAAAGAAAACAATAAATTCAGTTCACGTTACCTAGGTATAGTGCCAGAAAAACTGCTGATTCTTTTCAGTCTTCCAACACTATTTACAAGAGATTTTGATCGGGCTCGAATTCGCCCTTCGCTCTTCGTAGGTGAGTCAACGCCAAGTTGTTTATCTAAACATATTGATAAAGCCCATCTGAATTTGACAAAAATATAGATAGAAACCGTAGTAGTAATAGTAATACTAACAACAGCAACAACAATAGCACCAACACCAACCACTATACATTGATGGCGATCACGATGAAGACGAGGATAATGGAAATACTGACTCTGCACCATAATTATAGCACTGTGAGCTCGTCACTTGGAAAATTCAGAATGACCATTCTATTCACCAAATTTTTTTTTAACTATGTGGCTCCTTGGCCCTTCATGTCATACATGAAATTCCTTATTACAATATTTTGATTTCAATTTTTTTATGCTGGTTAATCAACATATGCCATCATTGCCGTTATAAGTTCGAGTACATATTTTCTTCGCATGCATTGCTGCTTAGACGAGTCCCTTGAATCAATATAAATGTAAGGGAAAGAATGATGAAGAAAATTCCTTTACAGCTGTTAGTTCCTTTCAATCAGTATCAAACATCAGTATATGCTTCCTCGGACGCAACTTTTTCTTCCATTAAACGCTGAGCTCATCAAGAATAAATATTCCCCTTCCTTTTGAGTGAACTAAATGCTCTGGGCTTTCCGTCTGCCTAGTTGCATTGAAAAAAAAATCAACCACTACCTTAAAGCTCCCACAACCGACTTTAAACAACCAAGGGTGACTTTTCGTGTTATACAGCAGATGAGATGCCTTATCATTGAGAATAACATTTGAATGAATTAATTGTAATTAATTATTCATTTACTCTGATGATGTTGCATGAGTAGCAACGAAACGTTAGTTAAATAAATATTTTATAATTCCACTATTATGAATTCATTATGGGTCTACTTAAAATCTTCTGCTGGGCTCTGATATTCATAACAAGATTACCATCATTAGGATAACATGATGAAAAAATTGGAGCAGTCCTTCTATTTACATGGTTAAGTAAGTGAGATGAACACGACTGATACATACCTACAAATGTATTATAAACCCAGGCTGATACTTCATTTCCAGACTGAGTTGCTTCGGAGAAACCTTTGAGTTCTCGATTTAACAACCTTTTAAACTGTCATCAAAATAAATTTTATTAAAAACTGAAAACACATGTTCTGAGCTGAGAGAAAACTTTCATGTTTAAAGGGAGAATCGCATCATGTTGAACTTTTTTCGGAGGTTAAGTCCCACCAACAATAAATAACTTTTCAGCGGAGAGGAGTGACTGCTCCCTCTATCCCCCAACCCTCAATTTTTAGAGAACTTAGCTTTTTACCGAAGTTGCGAAATTAAATATAGCTGTCAAAAAAAGAACGGCATTTTTACCACGTATGTTTGCAAGCGCCACAGAGGTAAGCAAAAATGCCTGGATCACTAAAGGGTTGATAAAATTGTCGGCAAGCCAAACTGCTGAACAAGATGGAAAACCTTTAGTGGCGTCTAAGTTTCTAGTTTTATCATTAAGTATTTTTCTCTCTCCTAATTGAATAAGTTTCTCAAATATTTAAAAGAAAGAAAAATATCTCCACATAAAGTTTTTACGGGAATGACAACAACATAAGATATAGAATGTCTTGATTGAATACAGACACTAATTAACATGTATCTACACAAAAATACACTCTTCTGATGAGTTTTCGTATATATAATTATAATAACGTATCGTTATACCCACATATTAAAGATAGGTATAGACAACCATGACCAGTCAACCAAATTTGCACCATATATGCATGAAATTCAATGACAAAATAGCCGCCTAACGTCATAGGAGTTTGAATGAATTAAAAAAAATTGTAGCTTAATGTATAGCAATTACCACACTTGTCTGGTAAATTGCTCGAGGAAAAAGTTGATTCCATAACTTTTATTCTCAGAGATGGTTAAAAAAATCCTGCTTTTTGAATTTTAAAATCTGTTTTAATAGCCTATTCCGTCTCGCGCCATACAATTAGGTGTAAAGAATTTAATTCTGTCATTCTGTAGGCCGCGGAACGCTGCGGAAGCTCCAGTGCTCTCAACTCTCAGCCATGAACGTGCAGTCGTTTAGGATGTTGTGACTATACCCCATAGAACAAAAGTTGACTGCTCCACACTTCACAACGGCATGAAAGATGTCAGCACCATACCTTATTCGAAGCTAGTTCACTAACACTGCTCTGTGTCTCTAGCGTTTCCAGCTGATTAAGAACCCAGTCCAATTCTTCTAAAGTTTCAGAAACAAGCTAGATGAAAGGAAAGTCAAGATAAAAATCAAACGTCTCCCAAAGCGATCACTTCCTCATCAGCCAACTTCAAGCTATACACAGCAGTGACAATTTGCAAATTCGTGATATCTGGTTAAAATGGCACTACTAGTACTTTATGCAAGATATGCAAAACATACATTTGAAGAAGGTCAACACATACAGCGTGAACCAGTTACGCCAATGGTCAACCAAAATAAACCGACTTAAAATGAGAAGATGATCAAACTACAGTACAGTATTTAATTAATTTAAGGTTCCAGTAACATTGTCGGTTGTTGAAAACTTCATTTCACCGCAGTTGTTTTGAATGATGATGGTTTTAGACATGTCGACTTCCAGTTTACTTGCTTTTCGAATTCATAAAAAGAATTAGTGGCACAGAAGTAGTAACTTAGGGTGTGCTGGTGGCACAAATGGTAGTGCACGTGTCTCTTACCACTGTGGCTAGGGTTCGATGTGAGAAAAGTGTTGTCCAGTTTGACTCTACCAAGCATCGTAGGTTTTCTTCGGGTACTCCGGTTTCCTCCTGTAGTAACACTGGACCCAAGAGGGATGGCCCTTACGGGGCCTATAGGCAGAACAGCTTAGCTAGCTGATAGGGTTATCCGGTAAGACAAATAGACACAACAAACTAAAAAGAAGTGACTGCGAATTACTTAGCTGAATGTCTGCTTTTCGTTGTTTGTCTCGGAGAATATTTCAGATTTGCAAGACTCTAATTAGGTAGCTGTTATAATAGTATAGCGATCTGGTTTGGAGGATATGATAGGTGATGAGTGAATCGTCCGTTCTTTAGAGATTGATATTGAAATTCAGTATATTGTTCTTAGAGATTTAGTGAGGGCCATCCCTGATGGGTCCAGTGGTACGCTAAAAGGGAACTAGGCCGAGTCCAATCGGAGAACACCCTTTTCACATGTGTCCAAATTAACTTTAACCTTTCAGCAAATCGTCGAGATACTCAGGCCATGCAGTAGCACAGGAGCAACATCTCTTAAGTTGTCAGTCTTGTTTTGTTCGAGAGGCTACTTGTGACACCCTTAATTGCGAATAAGCGGTTTTAACAAATAGGCACTGAGAAAAAAAAATTCTTCAGTCTTTAAGTACGATAATTGTCGTTTCCTTTGCTTGCCCTGGTTCGAGTACTTAACTCCTTCAATAGGGCGCAATGTTTTTCCAAGAATAAATCACTAGCAAACCACTTCTTCTCGCTATGCGCATTTTCTAACACTGCGTCAGTCGAATAGCAAACGTGAACACAAACGTGGTATGTTTCACATAAGCCATCAGTTGTTTTGTTGGTAGCCAGCAAGCATAGTCATCTTTCGACTGAGTGAGAGGATACCGTAAAGTTTCCAAAGTAACGAGGCTCGTTGCTTTCGGATTTAGTAGCCTTCTCTGTACTCTGTTACTTTCGAGGGGCAACTACTCTCGGGGGACGTTGTTTTGAGAACTTTACTGTATTTGTCTTTCGTGTAAAAATGGTGAAAAGAACGCAGAAGAAATGTCTTCAACCGAGTGAATTTGTTAATTAGGAGCTGTTTCACTCATTTGACTTAGCAACTTTAAAAGCATTGGGCATTTAGTTTACTTAAGAAGCCACAGTACTTCATGAAATAATCAAATGAAATCACGGCAAATGGTTGAAAAGTTCTTAGTCCACCCATTGTGGTGCGCCATAAAGCATATTCGTTCATAACTCCCTTCTTTTAATTTTTTTTTATTTTTTAAATTTTTTTTTAAACTGACCTCATATGCGTAGTACGGCTTCGGTGAATCTTCACCACGCAGCGGCAAGATGTGATTTTACGCAACAAATATGAACGATTACCAGCGACTGTTGGTGTTTACAATCAAGTGGCACAATTTTCCGCGGTACGGAAAGACGCATCAATATATGACCGGTAATTTTTGAAAATGTTCAAAATATGAACTATAAGACAGCCCACAAAACGTCGAATTTAATGGAAATCGTGCCATACAATGCAGCTATTGCCACACTAAACAAGACCCAATGATTTTGAGTGGTAGCCGAAATATTGGTACGATACAGCGGGTGAATCGGGCCAGGCCCGTTTAATTCGTCTCACTGTTTGAATACAAATGGTAAACAAATGTTTACGATGAAGGAATGTGGTATCATTTGGTACACTTTCGCGGAAACTAAAAACAGAACAATGAAACCAAATCTAAAATTTAAGTTAAATACAGCTGGTCGAACTTTAGTCTACGTCGACAAATTGACAGAAGTTACATTTGTTATTTGCTATTCGTTTATGTGTTGTTTTTAAATTTGCTAGCTTTCTCGGATCTTAAACTATTTATAAAACTGATGAAAGACATGGGTTTTGGAAGATTTTAGATCCCACAGTTGAGGAATGAATCCAAGTTGCTATCATATCTCCAATTCTCCAATGGTTATTTCGGGTGGGAGAGCGGAAGGGGAAAGGAGGACAAAAAAACTCAAGAAAAAAATAATCAAATTGTCCCTTACCCGGCTATATGGATCCCCTTGACTTGACGACCCTGCTTCAAGTAAAACAAGCAATTTACAGTATAAGATTAACTTAAAAAGTGTTACATGTATTAAAAAGTGTCACAATTACAGTCAACTAGATCAGAGGTGCGCAACATGCAGCCCACGGAGACTGGCGCGATAAGGTAAAAAATGCCCTAACAAAACATAGAAATTTTTAAGTGACAAGTCAGAATACTAAATTTAAATCATTTAAGAGACTTTATTAACATTATTAGGACATAATCTTATAAGGACCGCCTTCGCAATGGGAGAATAGATCTTATGGAGGGTTGTGAACAGCGAAGGAAAGAACTGGTGGTCCGGCAACAATTTTAGCCAGCAATGTGGCCAAAGAAACCAAAAGTTTACGCACCGCGGCATTGAATATTTTGCAACATATAAGGTAACTGGAACGACCAGATTATCGCAAGAAGACTCAAATATTACATTTTTGATACATCTGAAGGTATGCTGTGCAACAAATATTTGATTTTTTTGCTTAATCACATTTAGAAATTTGATTAAGCAAATTTCGTGAATATGCAAGCCTTATGTACGAAAACATTTAAGGTGGCCCCACACAGCTTCTTGAAAATGGGAAGAGTGTACATTTGGCCGTAAAGATTGCAAATACTTTAGAGAAGAATGAAAGCTTTTGTGGAATTTAGCCAAACATCTCTGCCATAAAAATATTTTACTCCGCCGGCTCAGGCAATCAAAAATTCGGTGATTCCAGTTTTTTCATTAGAATTTTTCATCAAGGATTGGCAATCAGCAAGCAGATTATAAAAAGATTGTGTTATGCTAATATTTTTTTTTTTAAATATATTAAAAAGACGACTTTTCCCCGAGAAAATGGCATTATAGGATACTTTTACAATAAGCCTGAAGATTTGCCATTCGTGAAGAAATTATTTTAGACAAAAGTTGAATGTTTTTTAAGAGATTTATTGTTGCTACAGCGATTTGCAGACCAGTTTTCTCAGTAATGTCTTTTGATTATATACTTTAAGATCTTGTTTCTAATTTCTTTGCTTTATTCTTTTTGAAACTACATTGTCAACATATGTATGTACATCTCAAAAGTTACTCCCTCATCCTGACAATTGTTCTGACCTGGTGGTCTCAAGTTCGACATACATTACAGTTACGTCATGTCTCATACTTGTTTGATAATTTTTAATGTTTAATAAATGTTTACCATACATTTTATATATACAAAAAAAATGCATGGAAGGATAGCAGCAGGGGGAAACTGAATTCCCATATGAAAGCTGCTCTCCTATAGAAATAAATTAAAATTAAGTTATATACTAGTAAAGTACCCAGTCAATTAAAATATGAACAATATAAAAAGATCAAACAAGTTATATACATGTAAAAGATATTTAGGAACCTAAATAAACCAACAAGAACTTTTTAAAATTATTTAAGCTAGATGAATTTATGACTATAGAAGGAAGTGAATTCGAGTCATTAATATACCGGTCGAAGTTAGAGTACTTTAAATAATTACAATGTACTAACTTCGGTCTCAGTTTATAATGATGCAGAGCTCTCGTTCTAGCATGACCAACAAATTCCAGATAATTTCTAGGTTCTATATCACTAGAATCAAAGATAATTTTGTACAGCTGCACTAAGCATAGATATTTTCTTCGTATTTTCAATGATAGCCAACCAAGATTTGCTAATCTTATATCATAGGAAAATGACGATCCACATATTAGACGAGTAGTTCTCTTCTGCGCCGATTCAAGGGCAAAAATATCTATTCACAATCTCTTGACGGTCGTATTTGCGTTTTGCTACGTAAGGAGAAACTGTGTGGAGTCACCATAGTTATAAAAGTCGTAATGATATCAAATGTCACTAACCTGATCCCACTCCGTTGACTTCATAAGAACTACGTCTTCCCAGGGCAGCTCTATAACTAAAATATGCGAGGGAATTAGCCTGAGTAAGAAGACAAATATGTCATTTATTGCAGGTTCACTTACATCCCCTCGAGCTTTTTAGCTTGAGCCACCGTCATAAAGTTGTTTCGGATGCTTCGCAAACTTGATATTATCTGTATGTATATAAAAATAGTCTCGTGATACAATTAATCCGGTCGAGCTAAACACGCGTACAATTGATGTTAACATAATAAAAACAATAACTATTAATAACCACAACAATGTTAATAATAATACTGTAAACAATAATAATAACAATAATAATGGCTGAGGGAAATTTGAAGCGTATTAACAAATATATGCAGTTCTCCATAAGTGGCGTAGTGACCAAGGAAGCTGCTCGCCCGAAACGAATTCTGTCGCTTGATTTGGTAGGGAAGAGATTGTTCTATGATTGTTTAACAATCATAGCCATAGACCACACCCCTTAGGGAGGTTCAGGAGGGTTGTCGGCATATTTGCGTGCTTTGCCCCCTATTAGACCGGTCCTTATACGTCACTGGTTTGAACATTGGAAAACAAGCATCAGTTAAGGTAAATTTCAACTCAATTCTCCACTGAAATACGAATTTGTTTTGCGAAAGCTGTATCCAACATTTAAGACTGGTCCCTCCATTCTTCAAACAACTTCCTGGTATTTTCTGGATTATGGAAAGAATTCGCTTGGGCCACCTGACACAAAAGTCTAGTCTGAGCGGACGATTTCACATAAAATCCTGTTGGATTTTATGTTACTCTCAAGCACAAAGTTCGACACAGAATATCTGGGGTATTAATACCGCCTTTAATTCGTCCCCTCTTTTTATGTCTGTAGGGTCTTTCAGTTAACACAACGACGAATTTAAATAAGAGAGCCTTGCGCCAAATATACATAGCATTAGGAAGAGCTATTTCATAACGACGCAAATCTATTGCCAGTGAACGAAAAACTTTTGTATGTTTTAAAGAAGACGCAGGGCCGGAGTTGCTATTCAATCTAAGAAATTTAAGAAACTTTCAACTTAATCGCAAGACGAGCATGATTTGCCTAATTCCTTTTGGTCGTGATATCCACATAAATAAGTGACTTCCTGCAACAGCATATTTATAATTTTGAATTAATACGTGCATATCACCGTTTAATACACCAGTTAAATTTTTCATCCATAGTCATACTACGTCGTCGATATCTTAACGTCGTTCGGGTAAGAAGTGACGGTAAACATTTTGATTTTTTAGACTACATACCTGCGCAAATGGTGTTATTAGTTCCTCCACCCTTGAACTAAAAATTTAGCAGAAGGAATGAAAATAAGTAACTCGAGCAAAAGCGCCATTGCTACTGGATTTCTGGAAACAGTTCTTCATTAATGCTTCATCACATATTTATGGAACGGGCATGTTTGTTGTAAATAATTATTGTAACTTTGTTATCCGGTCTGTGCGGAGAATGACTCGCACTGATTGGTTGTCTTGCCGTCCGATAGTAACCGAGTACGAGGTCTGCACCGGAATGTATTTGGCTGAAATTCTCGTACATCCCGGCACACGAAGGAGCCAGGTCTGTGCCAAAAACCTAGGGCGAGTACTTTCCCGTACAAACCAAACTAATGACGTTAATAAGAAATTTTAGCTTTTAGCTCTTTTCTTGAATGCTTTCAGCGTTCTTTCTGTTCTACGAGGTGGCGCTTTAGGTTTACTTGCTTGTTTTTACCTACGAATTCATACGCTTTTTGTATCTTTAAGTCTAGTTTTCTGCACCAAAGATGTAACTACGTCATAAACAGTTGGACGTTGTTAACTTTTCTAATATTTTACTCCGGCTAATTCCATATGACTTTAATTGCATGTCAAGTGGGAGAACATCCTGTCCGCAAAACTTACCTCACTCGGGTTTGTTTGTCTTTGAATCAACCTTGGAAATTTTCCCACCAAAACGTGTCAGTCTGTAGGGAAAACTGATTCCACGAGCAGGCAGTCAATCAGCGCGCGTCATATTCCGTGAAGACCAACAGGGTTTGTTATTTTTTTTAAAAAAGTTCAGACTTCGATTTGAGTACTAATATAACAGACCCACGCACGTTTTACAAAACATTAACAACAAGAAATCTTCTCAAAGATGATTTTAAGCAGAAAACTAGCTGAAAACAAAAAAGAAAATGCACAAGAAGTCACGGGTAAAAAATATGCATGTACAGGTAAACCATTACCTCGCAAACCAAATAGAGCGTCAAAAGCAAGTAAGGAAGGAACCAAAACCCTTATACTGTAATGTATTCCTTATTAACCTCATTCGTTCATTCTGTACGGGAAAGTATTTGTCATGACTTAGGTTTCCGCAGTAAGCCGTTAAATACATTTTATCATGCGTGTTTGATCTTGTGTAGTTTATCAATGTTTCATAATATGTTTCGATCTCAAGACTTTCGTCAGTCTTTCTTTTTAGACTGAAAAAGGTCTTGAGACCAAAACGTGTCAATTTTATCAGATTTTTTTTGTCAGATTTTGTATGTCTTCAGTTCCTTTTTAAACTCTCATTACCATATTTTTGACCAGAGCTTGGACTGGGAATCTCTTGAGATCCTTCTGGCACACATTTCTTCTTTGGGTCAGTTGGTGTTGTGAAAAGTTTATTTTTGATATCGATACTTGAAAACAATGCAACTAGGAGTGTTGATTTTATCATAATGCGAACATGAATTGCTTTTTAATGGCTAAATCTAAAAATTCAGAACATTACGTTGTGTCATGAGAATATCTAACGACGTAATTAAACGGATAAAGAGCCTGCCCTAACCTATTTTTCTTCCGATTGTTTTTTTATTCGATACGGTTTACAAATGACATTCAGTGTTTAGAATGTATACATACATACATATATATATATATATATATATATATATATATATACACCAAAACACGAGAGTAACAAGAATGTTACAAAGTTGGCGTATGGTCCAAGAGTGCTCGATACCATAAGTGGTAGAGCAGAATATAATATAAAAGCGTTAGAATGTTTTCGTCGCTACTCTAAGTTTCACTTAAATAAATAATCATTTACTTTGTATTGATTATGAAGATCAAGGTTTTCGATACTATCTTAGTCGAAGGCTGGTAACTGAAAAAGAAATATATTGAAAAAGAGAGATATATTTGCCTACCCTTCACTAAATGAATGATGTCGCGGCGATAAACAACGTGGGGACACTTCTCCTTCGCTGTCTGATTTATAAAGAAATGATTCTCGTCGCTGTTGAGGAATACTTGATGGTACCGTGAGTTTCTCAACTTCCGTCCTGTCTGACGAACTTTCTCTTAAACTCTGAACATCTTTCCTCTCCCTTTTTTCACACTTGCCTGAAAAACTAGAACAGAATATTAAAGAAAAAGGTTTACCAAATGATCTCAAGTAGTGTTTCCTGTTTACGAGATACGGATGCTTGAAAACAATGCAACTAGAAGCGTCGATTTTATCATAATGCAAAGATGAATTGCTTTTTAATGACTAAATCTAAAAACTCTGAACATTACGTTGAGCCATGAAAAAACCTGACGATTTAATAAACAGATTAAGAGCCTGCTCGAACGTATTTCTGATCATATCTTTATTCGCTACGGTTTACAAATCCAGGATTTAGAATTCTTATGTACACGGAAAAAAGGTTGCCACTGGCTTTTGACAAATGGATGACGGATTGCGTGTTCTATCGTTCAGCGGGAATTTCTTCCCAGTTTCTCCCTTATCCATTCTAACATGCAGCCAGATACAGTAGAACCCCTTTAATTTCGCGGACATCGGGGTCCAAGGACCCGGTCCGCGAATTATCCGGGTCGCGAATTAGTCTGAAAACCAAATTTCAACATATCAAGACATATAATGGTCATATAATGGCCAAACACACATGAATTTTAATTCACAACCCTCCTACCTCACGTCGTGTACGACGCCATATTGGATGTTATGGTCAGAATATAGTGCCGACCGATGACATGTTTTCAACTATTTTTTTCAAAGAACAACTCATTTTTTGCAAAATATGTACTTTATTTACAACAAATCAATAAATAATGATCATTTGCATGTAAATTGATACAAAAGAAAGAGTAGAAAACATCAAACAGCGCGAACGCTGGTTTTTGGTCAAAAAATTTGGAGTCCAAGACCCTATTGCGAATTGAGGCCTTCCGCGAATAAAGGGGTCGCGAATTAGAGGGGTTCTACTGTATTACTATTTACGAGATCCATATCAAATAAATCTACAAGCAAACATCATATGTTTCCTACGATGCTATTGTTCTTCTTTAATACCGAATTTCAGAGGCGCAATTGCACAGAAGAAGCGTTAAGTACTACCTTCATGTTGGGTGCATTTAATTCATTCGCGTGAATTCTCTGAGGATATTCGTTTCCAGCAAAACATAACCGGCTACGACACGCTGCAGCTGTCAGTCACTGATATGTTTTATCCCTTAACATGATAATACTGGTGTTTTTACTCCTGACAACAGTACACTAGACTAAGTCAGATCAAACCTGGTTTCACCAGAAATGGCAAGATAATACTAGTCTGAGTCAACACATGGGAAGCCTAATCTGGACCAGACGACAAAATAACAGATTATATTTTTCCACTGTTTTCTTTTTTTTGTAATGATAAATACGAGATCAAAAAAACCGCAAACACATGGGGAAACGCTTTAACAGCCTTCGACTATCTCGAGTGGATAGTGGAAAAGGTAGTTAGCGTATTTTAGCAGGGTTGTTGTTATGCGAATAGTTTCCTCTAAATAAAATATAAGCGAATAATTAACCATTAACTATTAGCCAGTAACTGACCTAATGATTGATTTCTATCACTTTAAAATTTAATTTATTTTAACAACGTATGTCGCGCCATTTTGCGGAACGCGTTACAAAAACATGCCGGAATAGCAAGGTCACCAGATCTCTTTGAGAATCCTGACCGGCTCACACTTTTCCCATGGGAAGGAGTTTGAGACATATTAATGAGTAAGAGAAATTAATCAGAAAAAGAACAAAAGTCAATCACTGTCCCAAATAATATACCTTTTAAAGAGGATAATTGAAGCCGTATCAGATCAAAACAGGTCTGGAAAAATGTCCAGTATGCAGCCATACAGCGGGGATGCCAAATTCAACTGACATGACAAATTATCGTGGATCGATCAAAATCGCTAAAATAATCTAAAGTTGTCCGACTGCGGACACATGCACGATCGGGGTATGTATATTTGCGCTCCACTTGAAAATTTTTTTTGTGCCTCTACATATGCGGTTACATTACGATTTTTCAGACATTTATCTTATGTTGTAGCCTACGGATCGTATAGGCTACAGACCAGCCTACAGGATCGCTTTACGACTCAATTCTGACAACAACTGCTGTTATCCGTATCTGCAGCCGTCTCGGCATGCAGACATATATCAATGCATGACTGTTATCTGCCGTAATTGCAATTTTTTCTTCATACAAACCTCAATCCGCACCCGCACAAATGTAGACGTAGTGTTAATTCCCTAAAAAATGCCTTTCTTGACATGTCTAGAAGTCATAGGTGGTCCCAGAAGTTCACTCCTGAAAATAGCCAATTCATTGAAATTTCCTCCTTTTCTACGCTCACAACGGTATATGACTGGTGTGGAATACTGTACGTGCTTTTTTCAGGCCTCAATAAAAGTTGAAGGAGACAATTTTTGAAACTGTTCTTGCGCCGTAAAAATTGACGTCTGGTTAACGTGCTATCATTTTGAAACTCTTACATCATAAGAAGTGGATGCATTCTCAGTTTTCGTCAGGCCTCTAATGTCATATCTTCCACAAAAAAAAAATTGAGTTGTTTGTTGCAACAGTCGAAAGTCCCAACAGGCCTTGCGGAGGACAATTCATACCCTACGGCATTTAAATCTGCACTGTGGTATCCCAAGAGTTGTGTCGAAAATTTTTGATAGGTTACGGACAGCGATTGTAATTCTTGCACAATCATAGATATGTGCATGATCCCCCTAGTAAATTTAACGCAAGTTATGTTTGTAAAACTGAACAAATTAGAATTTAAAACTTACCAAGACACGTCCAGTGAAAAGTCAAGACAGACTTGAACGAGATATAATTGAAAACAAAAAGGGCTTTTTTTTCCCCAAAAAGTTCTTTTACTTTGAATATTTTTGCTAAAGTTAAGCATGCATCTCAGTATAAGAGAGACAAAAATTAAAGATATATATTTTGCATTGTCGCGAGTCGCATGCAGCTTAAATTCAAGAATCAGGAGTCCAGTAGATATTTCTTAATTCTCAAGTCATTTGAACTTCACTAATATGGCATTAAACAAGAATTCAAAGACAAAAATATAGACTAGTGTTAATATATACATGGATGAAAAACATTACAGAGATTAAGAATCGCCACACATGAAGTGAAAGGTGACATGTGACGGAAACTGATATGAATCAGAATTAGTGAGAATATCTTGAAATGTGATAAGACATTATTCTGATTAAATTCAACAGAAATATGAAATACATAGAACTGAGACAAATGGGAAGCAATATGATGAGTCATAATCACCGAAAATTAACTGAAACGCATTACGATAGATTATCGAAGGTTTTTGGAAACTGTGTGGACAAGATAAGCTGTCAAATACACTTCATTCGACAAAAAGGAATAAGAAACCGTTATAGGCAGACTAGTCGGTAATCAAGATAAAGATAAAAATACCATGAAAACTTTCCAGGGGCTCGAAACCAGTATACATATACCATGTTTTTCAATATACCCTTCTACCTATCAGTACTACCACCATATTAATACTGATTTCGTAACCATGCTCTCAGCAACGGCCTCCGTAGCTCAGTTAGCAGAGCATCGCACTAGATTTCCCAACCGAAAGGCCCAAAGTTGTATTTTCCGCAACAGGTCCATGGGCCTCAAAAATATGTCCTGACACTTGTAACTATCCTTGTAATAGTCAATAACGTTGAAAAATCTTATGCATGTATATGTTCCTATTATATGTATGTATGTGTATGGATAAGTGTAACTGTATATATACGCATACAATGTACTACACATAATTCATACATGCATTTGTTAAATGACTGTGGCAGCAAGCGGTCCAAATACAGAAATCCGGTAATTTGATTGGTTTATAAGCGGTCGGATATTTCCCGTATTGCCCGTTCATAGGGGGGATTTAAAACTGCCTTACTTGTGTTAAATAGAAATTAAAATTGTTGACAGTGTGTGAAGTGAAAATGTATTAAGAACAATCAGAAAAGAAAAAGAGCCACGTAGAGTGAAGTAGAGGAAATTTTACATACAATGACGACAGAATTGCAAGTGTTTATTTGACGTTATCTACTTTAGCACTTGTCAATTATATTTCAGGAAAGGCATATAATAAACTTCTCATTGAACGTGCTTGTTCGGTCTGTACTAGTGAAATATCGGACCTCTGTTTTCGCACGGACCTCGATTAACTGGGCTCGCCTCCGTCCGTACTTAAAAACATCGATCTGATATTTCACAAGTAGACCTCACACATGGTCAATACGTAGTATATATCTTGATATCTTATATATACATACATATCTTACGTACGCAAGGTATACTTTACCGCTAAATTGATAGGCCAAGTGGCAGACAATAAGCGTAAGAGTAAAACTATTATCACGCACATCGCTAAGCCAAATTTAAAAATTCTAAAGTAGTCGTTTTGTCTCTACGACTCTAATAAATTATAGTGCCTGAGGGGCTGTAAGACGAATTCTCCTTAACATATCAACAACTACAATTAAACTACATAGGCGATATATACTAAAGTGAATCCAAAGCTAAAGAAATTCTCACTAAAAAAAAAATTCATAAACAGTCTCAGCTACAGGTGTAACATCAAGGGAACATCTCAAACAATCTCAGAGAGAGAGAGAGAGAGAGAGAGAGAGAGAGAGAGAGAGAGAGAGAGAGAGAGTTGTGTACTGTAGAACAGTTTATGTAAATTAAGTAAGGTAGAACAGTTAATACATAAGGACGACGAAACTGATAAAGCGAACTTGCTTACAAGTTCAATATCGTGCATTATCTGTTTTCATATAAATCTGCTATCTTCTGACTGCACCCACATTCAAATTGTCCCACTATCGATTCTCGTAAAACTGACAATACAAAAATTTAAATGAGCGACACTCCGTTCTTCCCAACTCACACTATACAATCGAGTGCTTACATGGCGAGACATTGAGCCATGTATAATTTAGAACGCCTACAAAGCGTGCATATCAGATGCCTAATCGTCTGTTACCAACGACCCTATCATAATGGCTTTTCCAAGAAACCTAACTGACGTACAGCACTACTAATTAACACAGATGGGTTCGTGTAATTAATCACGTGGATCAATCCTTCACAACGCGTTCGGTTCATACGTCACTCAATACAAACCAGACAAAAACATGCCTAATTCTATTGACAATTTCAAAACATTTACTATACAATTCGTAGAAAACTACACAGTCTTAAAGCGCAAGCGTTCGATCTTATAACGTTACCGGTTGCCGACACGTCTCATAAATAAATTCTCGATGAAATCCGTGTTTGTGTAAAATTGGCACCAGACTTGTAAAATAAACTTTGACTAATGCCATAGACCTTGTCATGTTCGCTATTATATTTTCTACTTTCAGAACTGTTATCCAGAACTGAACACTACAAGAACAGATCGAAACAAATTTCCAGTAAAGTGAAGCATGCACAATTGAAAGCAATAATTGTGCAGGGTAGCATCAGTCAAGGGTCACTAAATCAGTTGTAGAGTCTGTAAAACATAAAAACTCGTTATTTGATCGATATTGCCGAGACTAACAAGTGATCGGAACTTAAGCAGAGGTCTCCTGATCTTTCATCCAAGAAGTAAACTTACAATGCAAGGCCAATCAGCATAGGTTATCAGCAACAGCAATTAGTCCAAAATCAAACGACGTAGTTTTCGTTTATGTCAAGATGCAGAATTGCTTGACCGAAACTACTGCTAATGTTTAAATTCCACTCCAATGGCATGACAATATAAAGTCGGGCACAAAATTTCGAACGTAGTAGGATATAAATATAATAATGAATTGTAGTTCTGCCGAAAGGCAGACCGTCCGCAAGATTTGGAAGAACTTGTCAGCGCCAGCGAAGTTACGTTAATTACTAAAGGAAATTTAGAATACATTACTAGGGTGATAACATAAAAAAAGAAATTGTCCTAACCATGATGAAGTATTCTTTGAGGGCCAAGATCCCATGGCTGACTTGAGGTAAATTACCATACCGAAGTACAGGTGTATAGAACTTTGCCAAGTCGCAGATTACATTTGAAACCCAAGATCATTTGTACAACTGGAGCATGGAATCAGCGAATCTAGAAAATGTCCTTGTCAATCCAACCTCAGAGTCGCGACGTAAAGAATAAAGTAAACCGAATATAGGTTTCGATGATCTACAGAAAGGACGACTTAAGTCAAGTTTGGCCGTGGAAACATTATGCGGCCGAAGAAGGATAAATTACAACCAAATATGGTCATCGTTTATTGTTTTATCAACCAGCTGTATTTGTATGAGGCTGCCATTCAATTTTTCCATGTCTGTAGTTTACTCCCTCATTAATATATAGGGCTTTTAATGAATTCGTATCTATTCAAATTTGCTAATCATCTTTGAAAATACCAATTGCAGGGCAGCTTCGATAAACCAGTCGCAATTAGATATCCCAGCAGTTACTACACTACCATCCACAACCGACACAAAACTTACATTAACGACGGCTATTTTTTTCCGCCACGCTCCGAAAGAACGGCGGCGACCATAGTCTTCTCAATTTCATACAAAAAACCTGTTCCTAAACTTGGAAGGCAATTGACCAAGAAACAGTGGCAAATCTTAATAATTAATGACACACATATTGTTATGGAGACGGTTTTAGCATTTGAATTCACGTGCAATAAATTATATAAATTCAAAACAAATACGGGAGCTGTATTGGAGTTTAAATTAGCGTGATGTTTTTGGGGTATTAAAAGTACCACGTTAAAATAACAAAGAACTCAGCATTGCCTGTTTGTGGTCACAACAGCAGTGGGAGGTATACTTGTGCAGCAATGGTCTACAGACATGACAGAAAATAGAAACATCTGCGTAAAATCCTCATAAATAGAAAAATAAAAAACGCTACCTTTGCTACTCTGATAAACAAAAGCTATTAGCTAATTTTACGATTTTTAGAGTGGCGAGATTAACGTAAAATTTCAATCGGGTTTCTCTTGAATACAACACCTCATCTGGTAGAGGAATAATGAAATAAAAAAAGAAGAGCACGCATACCATAGTAAGTCACGACTAATTTGCATTTAGTTCAATTTCAATAGTACAACCCTTCACGTGAACAACTACACTCGAGAACAATATCGAGTGAACATAATAATAAAAAAAAATTAGGCACTACGTAGTCCAAACATTCGAATTAAAGCATATGAAGTTCTTAAAATGTAAATGTAAAACTCAGACGGTAAAACCTAAGCTGGTTTGGGACCGTAGGCTTTGTTTATTAACGCTTCGCATTTTTTTCACCTAAACAGAATGATTTTAATTTTACTTAACATTTAGCTCATTAACATTCAATATATTGTTGTAACGAAGTTGGTCCTAATAACATTTCACAATAGTTTACAGTTGCACTGAGACCATCAGCCCTCGGGGTAGTTGTCCAGGCAACCCTCTCCTCTCGGCGGTCCTGCATGCAGTTGCATATGAATCTTGACAATAGACCCTTCGTACACATTCACCTATTGGAGGAAAAATGCTTGTAAACAAAGGAATCTCCATAAATTAGTCGATCTCTTGAACGGTGGAACCTTGAAGTTGTGGTTCGGATGCGCCGTTTCGACATCACACGCAAGGGTTGTATTTACATAAGGGCAATGTCACACGGGATGATTTTGAACGACTATTTCTAACAAAGCAAAAGTCGCATGAAATCTTCGTGTGGGTATGGCGCCACTTGTTTACGACTTTTAACAAAATTTTACTGTGCAGGTGGGTTGCGTTAACTCTTTCCATACGGTGGCGAACCTTCATGTTCTTTACAATGGCACACGCCAGACGACTTTACCTATCAGTGGAAGACCTGCCATCACGAAAGAGTTACAAGTCGACGTTAAAGTCGTCCATACAATGGCCTGTTTCCTTTAGATGACTTTTTTTTTGTCACTAAGTGACTTTCTTTTGTTCCTTGGGCTCTCGGCTGGAAATAGTGGCAAGTCTATTTAATTCATACCAAGAAAAGTCTATTCATACGATAAAATTCGCCAAGTGAAAATCTGGTCAGACATCGTCTCAAGACGTTGTTAGACATGCGATTTTGTATCTCGTAATTGTCATCCTGATGTATGCACTACACTCACAAAGAGCCTTGAAGGTAAGTTGAACGATCATAAGCAGGAATTTTGCAGCGTAGCCTATCATTGGCATACAACAGGATGACAACTGCAAGACAAATAATCACACGTGTAACAGCGGCTTTACCCTTTTGTGCTTACCGCTGTCGTGGAACAACAAATTACAATAATAGAATTAATGAAAGAACAAAGCAAAAAACAAAGGAGAATAAAGGACAAAATGCCATACATGAAAGAGTTAAATTCAATTTAGTTTAGTAGTTTAGACCTCGATTATTCCTTTAATGGAAGAGAAATGGTTACTAACAAAACTATTTCCATTCACTATCAGCTCTGCTGAACGTAGGACCTCCAACATGGCAGCAACATGGCCGTTTTAACGACATATCGAAACATACGGTGGAATCCCATGGAGATACGCGGGAAAGTGGAAATACAACAGTAGAGCACTTCACAAACGTCTCCTTGAAATCCTAAATGCCGCTCCAGTCACATTTTTGCTTTGCGACGTTTTCCATTTCTTTTATAAAAAGACTTCAAAATAACGTTTTACAACTTTCTGTATGCATTGTTTCGCTATTTTCAATATGACTAAAGTGTGGCGTTTTTACACGCCAAAGTGAGACATCTGGATAGAAAAGTGCTGAATCAAGCTGTTCATCACAAACGCAACTCATTATAATACAATATGCTCCGTATTATTATACCAGTCAGTATTTTGGACCTTTTTCGAAGTTAATGTTCTACCGTTTATGGGGTGAGTTTTTCCAACATCCATCAAGTGATTCGTAAGCCGACTAGTTATATCAAAAAAGGATAAGATTTCTTGCTTTAGTTATACTAGTATCGGAAAATAGGGTAGACGTCCCTAGAGAACAAGTGTTTGTTGAGTAAAGAATAATCTATGCAAGTTGTGAGTTCTATTAACAAAATTGTTAACATATTATTGCAGTGATGTTTGACGAGATATAATATGACTTATTCGTTAACCAAGGCCGCTTTCTCTGAATTTATTTCAACAAGTTTGTCATCAACAAAGTTTGCGAGTTTTTTTATGGCATCAGAATGAATGTCACCGGCAGATGATATCATCGCATCTCGTAGCTGGCCCAGATAGATGTGTGTTGTCGTCTATCAACAACAATCTTCGTTTCAATAAACTATATGTCCTCCACGGGGATTAGGTCAAGTAAACAAGGAGCCACACTATGATTTTCTCATTTGACTCGAATATACATGGTAAAACAGGCTGCATGTGATGGTACGTTGTTTTCCATAATAACCATCTTTCACTTGAAGGCGACACCTTGTTCCTATACCACGGAATAAAATTCTTTATAAGAAATGCCACATTTACTTTAGCATTCAACTTCATCCGTTATGGAACTCTAAAAGGACCGACGAGCTCGTCACCAACGATTTCACCAAGCATCACTCCTTATTCTACACTGCACCAAACATCACTCCTCATTTCATAAATTAGTCCTCCACCCCGCTGAGGTGAACTCGTTAACATTCCTCTTCAGCTCCATCAATCCGGACTATCTGATATTGCACGGCTCTCATCCATAAGTAGTCATTCAAAAACTATCGAGCCCACTGAAGTCGCTTTCTCTCATGCTTGATCATCACAGCTAATCTGTGGAATTGTTTTGTCACATTCCGGAGGAATCTACATCTCAATGTTTTGGTAACGTCTAGAACTCCAGACTTCTCAAATACTCACTCGCTTGATAACAGAGAATTTTACACGGCCAGTTTGTTAACCGACGCTTTTCTACAGTCCTATTTTTATCTTTGTCATACCCTTTCTGTAGAGCATCGGTATCCTCTCAGTTACATCCCGATAGACCTGCGAGTCTGATCAAGTTCCATGGCAATTTCAAGAGATTTTCGGCCTGTATAAAGAAGTCTAACAATTCTGCTCTTCTCTTCAGCACAAACATCTCATTTCCGATCAAACGTCTGTCTAGACAAGGATTTGCTTAGTATTTTGGAGCGTGATACTTAATACAAATATCAAAATATCATCATAAAGTTTATATTTAATTACATCCGGTAAAGATTACACAGAATATGCATCTGTGACATCGTGACCATTAACCAGTATTAATTGGACTGCCGTCACTATGTAGATTTTGAATACACGGACCCGTTGACATATCATTGGCAATTACTATCAAATATCCAGCTGACTGTCTTAACGATCTGTGGCCAGTCTATACGGGGAAAAATAGTTCCGGGACCGGTGTCCATGTCTAAATTATAAGAAGTCGAAAAATTTACAAATTCTATTAATTTTACAAAATAACTAAATTATTTTTCTAGCCGTTTTTGCCTTTTTAATTAGGTGCAAACAGTACAATGCTAAATTGTTTTCTCACGTGTTCATCTGGTAACCTATTCTAAACTTCTTGTCATATATCTCAATCACGGAGATTTTGAGTTTTTCAGTTCTAACAGAAACTGTATAGCAGAAAAATGTAAACAGAAGTACGAAATTTAAAAAAAATTTAAACTACAGATTTTGGTTTAGTTAAAAGATTTTAAACTAAACAACTTTAATAACAGTTGTAGACTGAATTTAATTTGGAGATGCAGCAATTATATAAGCACGTTAAAAGCTGTTAAGTGCTAGGCGGACGCAGAGGAAATGTAACAGACTTTACACATCGTAAGGTATTTGTGGAGTGTTATTCAATTAAAAAACGTTCAGTTGTCTCGATACTTAATGATGTAAAATTCTTTTCAACAGACCTGTTTCTCAAACGTACGAACGCATCAGCGTTGACGTATCACAAGCATAAAATGTAGGTGAATACGAACGACATTTAATCAGTCTAAGCAGACGTTTTAAGATACAAGTCAAAAAAATTTGTAATTTCTCCCAGTTTACACGACGATTTTATGTATATGACTCACCAGGTTTGAAGCTCGGGCAACCTTGAGAACATGGTCAAAAGTATTTCTAACCGAATAACCTTCTTAACCTTTTTACGTCTGGGAATGACATGTCGACCTTAAAGATTTTGTCCTGACTAACGCTAGACAACTTTATTACGATGTGGAAAACACCTGATAGCTTTAGAGTGTCGAGCGATAATGTATATTTATACGCTTTAAAACCTTCTAATGACCTATGAGGCTATAACCAGCAGTCTCCTGAAGGACTTGTGATGGTTCTCCAAGAAAGTTTCCTTTGACTTGTCCAAGAAAGTTTCCTTTGACTTGAAAATGGCCAAATCCTGACTAAACATTGTTGGAAAACCTCCTCAGTGTTCTCCTAGTACTCACAACCAAATTCGTCATATCAGGATATCTGCAAATTTTGGTGACTCAAATTTCGATATCCTTACCCGCCCCTGGGGGAATCGAATCCCTAATGACTGAACTAAAGTATCACGTAGCAAATCTCTTGACTCATTCTTACGAGATTGACAACTGAATTTGAATGGCTTAAAATTTGTAAGCATCGTGGGTACTGTCAACCAAGTGCAAAGTGTAGAAGAACTCTGCTTCATGAAGAAACTACAGGTATGCATTTATCACGAAAAATAACATCTGCTCGCCAGGAATTCTTTGGAATCAATCTCAACATGTGTCGCTAAATAAAAATTCTATGACGAAATGATTCGCTCAATTGTTAGAAAGTTATGTTAGTACGTCTGGACGTCGCCTGTAACACCGGGCAGAAAGGGAACACTTTCCTGATTTTCCAGACTTCATGGAATTGATGTATTGACATACTTTCAAATTTGTAACCATCATGGACATGCAAGTGAACAGTTCATTAATTTTATAGTTTCATACCTTCAGACAATTGACAATGATAATGTTCGCTCAACGGTAACTCAGTTAACCCCCAAGAAACACCGCTGTCAAACGTCACACGTATGCGTAAGCTCCAGACTTGTTGCTCAGAAAAGAGCGGGGAATTTTGTCTTTTTCGATAAGACTCGACAGCTGAACAGAATTCTCTCCAACAGAAGGAACCACTGATAAGATCAGGTAAGTAATACATTCCTGACGTCATTGATATCATTAAGGTAGATGAACGATCTTCAAGCTCGATACTCAGAAAATGATTTCTGAGCCCCAGACGGGAATCGAACCCGCAACCTTCTGATGACCGGTGATCAGAAGGTCTCACCGATCATCAGAAGCGTCTCACCGGTCATCAGAAAGTTGCGGGTTCGATTCCCGTCTGGGGCTCAGAAATCATTTTCTGAGTATCGAGCTTGAAGATCGTTCATCTACCTTAATGTATCCAAGCTCTCACGTTTCTCAAACATTAAACTGCTTCAATTATCACTAATATATAGTGGCTTCCGTTTAGGTCGCACATATATATCGAATTTGCACCTTAGCTCACCATCTGAGTCTTGGTAGCTCAATGGTTAGACCGTCTCACCGGTCATCAGAGGGTTGCGGGTTCGATTCCCGTCTGGGGCTCAGAAATCATTTTCTGAGTATCGAGCTTGAAGATCGTTCATCTACCTTAATGTATCCAAGCTCTCACGTTTCTCAAACATTAAACTGATTGATATCATTCTAAAATATTCTGACTTTCACTATTCGCAACCGTCATACTCCGCTTTCAAAAATATCGTGTTAAACACGTGGATCGCGTTCAGTCTAATTCTTTAACAAAAACGACAAAAATTTTCAGACCCTCATATACACGCGAACGTTTGACAGCAGTGTTCCCCCAAGAAAGTACCTACGGTTACCTAGGTTACATGTCGAAGGGTAAACATAACCAACTAGGGTTTGACCTGAGTTGAACTAAGCCAGCTTAAAAAATAGGTTCGAAAAACCAAGCTGGGTTAGTTGAACTTGGATCAACATGGGCTTTTAATTTGTGGTGCAAATATGGCTCTTATTTCCCAAGAGGCAAGTGAAATTAAACATGCCACTGAAGAGTAATTCCGCATAACGAGACCACGTGACATTCTTATGAAAGATAGTATTTTTGTCTCAGCACGTACCGCCAAACTTTAATGCAGAAGCTTAAGTCCCCTTTGAAACAGGATATAAATACTGTTGTAAATCAGAGCCTCATTAAAATAATGATACTGAGAAATGCGCTATTTATTGATCTTCGCAAATGATATTCTGTTCAGGAATTTAGTGTGATTTCCCAGATAGCTGATCAGAAGTGAACGTTCTACTCATGACTGATACCCTTGATGACACAGTTCTTCGCTATCATTGGTTATTGATGAGGCGAGAGAAAGACCCACCATTTGTACTGTACTTGACAATCCTAATCTTATGTCAGACCTGTCACGATCAGGGAGTGAAGTAGACTCATCTGAAGCAGGAAAAACGAGCAATTTGGTAATTGTGCGCAAGATGGTGGAAGAGATAGTGGTGGGTCTAAGAAAACGTAATAGTATGATGACGACTCATAAAGACGAAGGAAAAAAACTGAAATGGAAGAGCTTGGGACGAAGGAAGTGAAAGACCTACTGAGTTAACAATATTTCAGTATGGCCAATGCAAGTGTCAATCAATTTGCCGAACTGTACTACTTATTCTGAGCAAACCGCATCCTTTCGGATGATTTTGAAAGGTTTCAGCTTCTTCTTCCACGAAATTTTAACTCTTGGCGCATTTATCAATCGACTAAGTAAACAATGTAATTGAGTGCGCCAGCAATATTACAGTCATGGATTCCATTGATTAGAAGTGTGCTACACTAATAACAAGATCGAAGGAGAGTATCTTCCCGTGAACCTATATATAAAATGATATATACCCGAAGTACAGTGTTTATAGACAAAGAACTGCTAGTTCCGAGAAGTACAATGTTGATCTTGGCTGGAATATTGTACATGCTTGTGTCAGCAACTCAACTCTTTTGCGGTAGAAGCTTTAGTAGTCTGTGGCAGTTTTCTTGGGACCCTGAGGTCACAACCCCCTACTTACACGGCACACTGTTTTCACTAAATGTCATTTACCATACATTTGTAGCATTACTGTGTGGTAAAAAATGTGTTCCTTCAACTTAGCTTGCTCTCAATTGGTTATGCACCCCCAAGAAGTTGTGATATGGAAACATCACTGAGCTTAAGCACTGTTACAGACCCACTAGTTTGTCTGCTGAAAACAATTTCTAGTAATAAGAAGTTTACTGTAAGCCCCCCTGGATGAACGGTTAAATAAGAAAACTGTATCACTTCCAACAAGCAAAAAAAATCTAGGTTGGCAGGTAGGAAAATAATTCTATTTGGCAAAATATTCTTTGTTTTTATAAGCCAGCCCAGCTCTAATTCCAGGATGATCCATGTCATATAACTGCTAACTGATAAATAATGCCTGAAAAGCTAAGCCTATTTTGAAGTCAAAGTCTGGGAATACATGAAAAAAAGATTTCTAGTTGGTGGTAAAAACTTCAGTTAGTTGGTTAAATTCGATAAACACATTTTATTTACTTGGCCTAAAAACCCAGAAAAGTGTGGCCAAGCCCACTACACACTCATCTCACTATCATTTTTGCAGTACAGTGTAAAACAAAAAATGAGAGAAAAAAGTTAACAGGTAAACTACAACAAAACATTTATCAAAATTATAATATATAAAGTCTGAACAAGGTATAGCATTCTTCATCTTGAAACTGACAAGCTGTGCTATGAAGTATTGTTTTTATAGCATTATAACAACTAGCTATCATTTGCTGTCATTCTTGCACTCTTCCTAATTGAATTTTATGCATGCCAATCAAACATTTCTGACAAGTAATAAAGGTGTATCCCATTTGTAAGCCTCCCTGACTATAATCCCTCTCAAACCCCTTACTGGGTTAGTGCCCAAGGCTTTCTGGTGGACTTTAACAATATACATTGTATAGTTTCATGCAAGAAATTTTCTATTTATTAATCAAATTATTTCACTGCACATACTTTAGTCTATTCACAAGTTAAACTGGAATACACCTGTAAATACTTTTGTATTTGTCGGTGCCCCAACATTTATATTTTAAACTTATAGGTTATACCCAATTGCCAGAATACAACCATTTAATTTAATAAATGTGCAACACACAGACATGTTTAGAATATTCTTGAGACCTGACGCTACAGAATTTAATTTCTGATCACAAAAACAGATCTCAATAAGCTCTAGAACAAAAGAATGGAAACATAATGTCTGGTCTTAGTGTATATCATTCAGTGATTAACATTTCGAAGGTTAATTTAACTGAAAATAAGGGCCCAGCTCAGAATTCTAACAGAAAGAGGCATCTCTCAACAATAGAGTAAAACCAGTATAAGCAGATAACATTAATAAACAAGCCATTTACTTCAGTCTTCCTTTTACTGGTACACACTCACTATGGATCCATGCACAGTTGGTCAAGCTTCTACTGTCTTGTTTTCCTGACATTGACCTTCACATTGTCTTTAAGCCAGACAGGCATATGTCAGGTTTCTTTCAATTCAAAGATGTCATCCCCAAGTTAATGAGATTGCATGTATATATTTTATAAATATAAGTGTCAGTGCTGCAAAGCATTGTATTTTGGCCAAACTTGTTGCCATTAACACAAGCAAATCTCTGAACACTTGAGAATTTCCCCTTAGAGTGGTAAGAAACTGACCTGCTCTTCTGTTTCTGCCATCCAAGCTCACACCAGAACAAACTGCCACCCCACTTTGTTCAAAGATTTTTCCATAATATCCTATTGCAATTCCACTTCAAAATTGTTAAGGAAAGCCTTCTTATTTCTAAACTTAAGGGTGCCCGAGCTTAATGAAACTATCTGCTTTGCTCCCTTTGCCTTGTTTTGATTTATATCTCTCTTCTCATTATTGTTTTCTGCCCTCACACCTTCCTCTTTTTTTGTTGGGTTTTTATCCTATAGCTATACCATCTAAATATAATTTAATATGCTAACTCCCTGTACTCATTCTTACTCTGAAGATGTCATGTGACTAGTGATGAAATGTCAGTAAAATTTATTCTTAATCATGTTTACACTGGTTTTACTCTATTGTTAAGAGATATCTCTTTCCATCAGAATTCTGAGCTGGGCTCTTATTTTCATATTGCAACTTCACTTTCTGCCTGGTAAATTGCTGGTTACTATTTTTTGTTAATTTATCTCATGAAAATATTTTTTTAAATGTTTGGAACCAATAGTCAAATTTGACATTTTAAGTGTTACTGGTTGAAAATATGTTCAAACATAAGGTTGAATTATATCTTGATTTCATGGGATAAAACAGGGAGTAAATCAATAAATTCAGAAATTTAGAAAGAGAATCAGTTCAATGAAAGTATAGAACAATGGCACACCCAGGACATTTGCAAAGGGGGACTAGAATGTTAAATGGGCCTCTGTAAGAGGGCTCTGGAGGCATAATCCCCAAGGAATGTTCCACTTTGATATTTTAAAGCATCTACAAAGCCAATTCCAGCATTATGAATTGACAGTCCTTGTACTCAGAACACTAGTAAGATGACATGGAAATTATAGCATTTCACAATTGTCTGTCAGAGGTATCATACCTTTTACACAATTCCCTTTTAATTTTATGTCATATATATTTTAGCTCTATATGTGGACACAAATATAAATCATTTTTGTGGGTGCAAGGGGAGGAGATGAAGCCTCTAAGTTCCCTCCTTAGATACACCAATGGTATGGCATAATATTTTTATTAGCTCAGCTGATATCTTCTTTGAGTCTTTGATATGGCTGGCTGAGGTTATTACAGCTATCACAATGAAAAATGTGGGCAAAATGGTGAAGGTGCAATTCCAGAGGTTTCTATTAATAACTATGCAATGGTTCAAACTGTTTAATATCAAGTTTATCTTCGTCAAATTGAAAGGAGACAATGACATGATGCTGTGTCTCCTGGATACCTATTTTAATTTCCAGTTTGTGTTTTAAGATCTCAGTTCAAAAATTTTTAACATTTTTTTTTCAGTGGTGACTCTTCTTTTCAATGGAGTTAAAGATTTTACAACAGGTGGTCATACTTAATACAATTGGACTAGGTTGTCATGTTTCAGAGCAAAAAGGCAAAGCTAAGGGGTGTCTGTTAGAACCAGATATGTTAGAACCTGAAATGAAACTAATTATCTTTCATGTAGAGTAAATAAATCATAATTCTTTAGATTTGTTTCTATTTGATAACTAATGGGAAATAATGCCAGCCTACATAAATCATAGAATATTACAAAGGCCCTGGCTTTAGATTCATTTCAGGTTCTAATGGAAGTCTTTTAGATTTTCCTTTTTCCAACTGCATGATAATTTTCTCAGTAGAGGTAGTTATTTTACCTTTTTGAAGCTGCATACATTAAAGCTCAATTCAATGATTAAAAAATCTCATTGTCTGAGTGCATTCAAATACCAGTAATATGTGATTTTACCAAACAATTTATACTCAGACTCCAGGTCAATGACTTGTTCCAAACCCTTTGATAGATGTATTTTCAACACACATAAAATGTTTGACTACAGTTTGAGACTTTGTAAAACTGACTGCTATATTTTAAGTACAAGTGTGTTTAGCAGTCCTTTTTATTCAAATGAATGTCCTGACCTTTACTTAAACCAACTGAATTATGCCAATTGATAGGTGAGTTAGCATGCACTTCTAATAATTCAATTTATCGAGTAAATGACAATGATTTTAAGCAGAATACATGTAGTAAGTTTCGGAGAACTAAAATCTGGATTTTCATTTACAGTTTCATTAACTTGGGCAATTGACGGTATGAAGTTTAAACATAAGGCTGATAATTTTACTGTGTAGCACTAAAATGATTTGATTGAATGACGAAACCTGCACATTTACCAGTTATTTGTGTCCTACATTTCTGTTATACGTGTTTGTTGAAGCATTTGATATGCATAAACAAAACAGTAAATACTTATCCGGTTCTAGTGTTAAGCAGAATTTTCAATTTCCTTGTATCTTCAAATTTATTAAAAATGTGCGAATTTACATAACTGATGCAATCACGCGTCGCGAAGACATAAGTTGACAAAATTTTCCGTCATCCAAAGTGTGGCAGAAAAAGCAGCCCAGTTAAAGAAGGTCTAAGTCTAAATAAATGACCCACCGATTGTTGGAAGAATCCGACAAGTATACAATAATTATATAATATCTAAGCTTTTTTTTTCTCGTCGTATAAGAGCAGAGTTCAGTGATACAAGCTTTCCACTACATTGTTTATTATTAATGTGACGAAGCAGACAACATTGACGGCAAATTCAAGGCGAACAATCGTCGATATGTTTTAGAAACTTAAAATAATTTCAAAAAGTCGTTGAATGAAACTGAGCAATTTCATTGTGATTTGCTTCCCCATGCAATCGAAAACGTCTTCTGCAGCAAGAGTACCTAACCAGCTGAACAGTATTAAAGAAGTGACACATCCTGTCTTATATCCGAACAAGAGATCACGTAGGTTATCCACTGACTTTCCAAAACAACTTCGATTACAATAACATCATTTAATTGTTCATTTCTGAAACGACCTTGCCTAAGAGGTAATAATTCAGTGGCCAACACTTTTATTCGTGTTTCGATAGGCACAGCAATTTGTTGCCAAGGAGAAAGGAACGACTGAAAGTACATATTAAGACTGGATAAAGTTGATGAGTAGTAAACTTATCGGGTGTTTAGTAAACGTCTGGACCTAATATTAGCAAAATTTTATGGCATTGCCTCGTCTAAAGGAAACTGCTGAATTCGAAACCTTAAGATATATGAAGCTGTCAGAAGGTAAAAAGAACTTCATTCACTCCTTCAGCACTTCACCGAACAGGCCCATATCAAAATTACCACGGTAAGAATTTGAAAGGTTTATTAGTAAGCCAAACGTATGCACTGGCAATACGATCAGCCGCTCGTCGTTTCCGAAATGTGCAGACAGATGAGACTTTGAAAGCGGAATTTTGTCATAAGCCATATCAAAATAGCTATTAATTACCCTATGCAAGACCGAGTAATTTTTACTTACTGTGTCGCTTTGGAAAATCTTAGCTCTTCACCGTCGTCGTTTGTGAGCGAAATGGACGGTTTGACCTCTTTCATACACAGTTTCTCTTTCCGTGTCCGGTTATGAGTAGTCATGTCGGCTTCTGCATTTATCCCAATTGCGCCAGTCTCGGGAGAAAGAAAACGCCAGACATTATCTTTTGTTGCTCTGCATAAATACACTTCATATGTTCGTTAGAACAAAATACCTTATTGAATGTAAGAAGCACTTGGAGGTCTTTGTAATTGCGGAACCTATTAATAACTTTTCAACTTCAAATGAAACGCAAAACTTCTACCGACGGATCACGAGTCTGATTCGTAGTTCCAGTCGTACAAGAAATACCTTCACCCCCTTCAATTTATAGATTATTTATCTAGATCATGTTGCCAAAGGTGGCTTTCCTCGATTAATCTTTAATTAGACAACTGAAAGCTGCGATTAGTCGTCAAGGAGGGATGAGATTCGTTGTCAAAGATCTTTTACGAGCCCTTATCGGGAGTAGGTGTTCAAACTTTCGACCGCTTTTGAACGCAAAGCGTCACAGCCACAGGTACGACTATCGTTCCACATGTAAACTAACGCCAATAAATTCTTTTCTATGCATACGCTGAAAATTGAAAGTAAAACTAAGTAACAAAATCAAAATTTTACGCGGCTGGAGAAATAAGAGAAATGTATGATAAAGCAGTCCCGTGTCGCATATACTATCATCGTCGAACCAATAAATTTATGTCAACACTACTGCGCAGTCAATGCCTCATACTCGCAGCATATGGAGGTTGCAATGACGTGCAAAAGTAATTTCACGCAACGCAGGCATGAGGTCCAAACATCACGGCTGCATGAAAGAACTGCTTTGTGATATCATGACTGAGCGGTATGCAGAGTTGAGTTCACGGGGTATACACACCTTTCAGAAATTTGACATTTCTTAAACGGAGAACGGAGAATATGGAATTTGGGATTCTAGACGCTGAATAACCAAATCGGGGGAGTCGTGGTAATCCCAGGTGGGTAAAACACCGCTTCCCGAATAGGATTATGGTAAATCGTAGGTAGATCAATGGATAAACAGGTAGATGCGTATCATGCGTTAATGGAACACTGCATGGCAGCCAAGAGGGTGAATTGTGTAGGTTTTACAACGATACGACAGTCGTATAAAAGAACAAGGTATGTTTACATTAATAAATAATTATACTACGTATTAAAATTTTAAAAAGTTATTTTACATTAAAATACAAGATATATTTACATGACAAGGTAATAAAAGTGTTCTCAAATCGATTGGTTTGTATAAAAGGAAGATCATGAACACGCTGAAATCTTAAAAAATAATTAGATCTACTTGCAGGTGAAATAAGATCGTGAGGCTTATGGTTAGTGTTTTCGGATATCACAGAAAATAATTTATTACATAGGACCTGACGTCGAGCTGACAAGATAGTAAGTCCCGAAAGTTCCAAACTATGATAATACGAAACTCCCGAAAAAGAAATGGATAATGCTCGTTTTCGAATACATTCTAAAGTCTCTCGGAGATAGCTTGGCAATGCACAATGAAAGATAGGAGATAGCCTGGCAATGCATAATGAAAAATAGGTACGCTTTGGCGTACATGTACCTACTGCTCAGTACGAAACGCCGACTGAAGTCCGGCGTAATGAAGTGAATTTAAAGCCTAGTGTCCATTTAATCGCTACGATCGCTGAGGTTGCTCAAAATTCAGTTTAACGATCGGAGCGATTATATGGAAACCAGTCGTTGCCACTGACTATTTTGGTTCAGTGGCGATTCTAGCGATTTTACGGCAACGAGAACCCGATTATCGATCGGTGCGATCACTGAGTTTACTTTTCAGTCATCGCAACGATCGTGGCAATCTTAGCGATTATATGGAAACTAGGCTTAAACCGTTAAAGACTGTCGAATGCTCGAATAACATTTTCATTTGACGATTGACGAGGAATGATCTGTGCTGAAGAAATCACACAACGAATGATCGGGAAAAGTCGTAACTGCCCAGCCCTTGGTATTCGCCGTTTCATTGGCTCCGATCACTGATATGAAAAATAGGACTGGATAGCGCAACCCAGGGGTTGGAATGCGGGAGAAAATGAAGCCCGCGAAATTCAATCTGCGCCATATTGGAGTGACCACTTTCTCGGTAACGTTGTTGTAAGGCTATCATGAACAGTGGCGGCGGAACTGGGGGGGCTAGGGGGGCTTTAGCCCCCCCCAAAAGTAAAAGTGGGGGGGCTTAGCCCCCCAAATATTTACTGGAAAAATATAAAATTACTAAATAGACAATATAACAGACATTGTGATTCATTGAAGATTTGAGTAAGCAAAAAGTGTATTTAAATTGATTTTTTTTTTACCTATCTTTACCTTTAAAACTGAAGCATTGATAAAAAGTTCATGAGTTAAATTGCATAAATTGAATTCGTTTATTTGGAGTAAATTCTTCATGTAAAACTGAAACTCAGAGATCTAAGGATAACAATAAATTTCGTTACCGATCCAAAGCAAACCATAATCCTTCTAAACAAATCCACGTGGTGCGAGAAAAAAGTCAAAAAACTGCATGAATATTAAAATAATTTTAATAAAAGTAAATAGTGATCAATGGAGCAGTCAAAACTGTTTAAGTTCTTTTCACTTCTTCCACGGAAGCGGCAAAGGGGTTAAGAAAACCAAAATTCTGAATACAGGCAAAGCGAAGTATTAACTGTAGAAAGTGAAAGTGGTCTTACATTTGAATAAATGTTTTCATTTGGCTTATGCTAATATATCTTGTTAATGATTGTCTGAATGCAAAGAAAAATCCATTTAGACTTTATGTATACAAAACAACCGGCCACTATTTTTATGTTTGGATGCGCATTAAGGAATGTTTCATAGCCAATACTCCAAACTCAATTAAAATTTTTCTTTGGCTTAGCTGAAAATTAGCCCCCCCAAAATAAATGTTGTTCCGCCGCCCCTGATCATGAAAATGAGGAAACTCGTACGTTGGGCTGTAGTAAACGAAGAAAAAATATGAAAGGAAACGATAACACATCCCAAAGTGATAGTGAGGGATCTGATGATGAAGAATCCAGGTTAAAAAGAAAATTTTCACGGATATTTCGCTTGACAGTATAGGGTGTCATTACCGTCAAAACTATTATGTTTCGTTATTATCTACTGGTTCATTATTATACTGTTTTTTCGTTATTATTATTCCCAAGTTCCAGGGACGGCGGAGCCGGGAGGGCTGCAGGGGCTGTAGGCCCCCCACTTTTTTCCAAATGTAGTGTTGAAACAACTACGCTTTAAAACACTTGTTGTGCAATTTCCCAGAGAAGCATACAAAATGCTGTATTTTTATCTCAAGCCCCCCCACTCGTAATTCCGCTTCGCCGTCCCTGAGTTCATCATGATCATGCAATGTCTAGTTATTAATTTGCATTTCTTTGTTATTATTATACACTGCTTTGTTATTATTATGCACTGTTGATTTGTTATTATTATGCGCTGTTTCTTTATTATAAAGCATTGGTTTGTATTGGCACGCACTGTTTCGTTATTACCGTATTTTCCGCACTATAAGTCGCACCTTATTATAAGCCGCATCAGCAATTTTTGGCTATTTTTTTTTTAAAATTCATAGATAAGTCGCACCGGACTATAAGCCGCGCCGAACTATAAGCCACGCCGAACTATAAACAGTGCCGAACTGTAAGCCGCTATATGAAAAAGTCCAAAGAAGTACCTATTTTGTTACATCGCTATTCCACGTGTAGCGTGAATAACTGAACAACTAACATTAGACAAGGAAAAACCGTGAGCTATATTTGTCATTATTGCAACGTTCTACAGAAATATACATACACTAAATATCACTTAAAATGTGATTCATAAGACTGTAGTATGTAATGTCATTTTTAAAAGTCTATTAAATCGTGCTCGACAAACCCATGAAAATCTTCGTCCTCCGTATCCAAAATATTGCCCGAAATATTTTTGATCCGGCTTACTCGGAAAGAACTTATGACTTTGATATTTCTTCATGTTCAAGAGTTTGAAGTTCATGGTAATTTGAGTTTTAAGATAAAAATTCTTGTGTCATTTTTTACGTTTTTTTTTTTTGAAAAATTCGTATATAAGTCGCACCGTATTATAAGCCGCACGGCGAAAATTTTGGTCAAAAAGTAGCGACTTATAGTGCGGAAAACACGGTATTGTGCAATGTTTCATTATTTGTACCGATTTGTTATTATTAGGCACTGTTTCAGTATTATTTTTGCAATGTTTCAATATTATCATGCACTGTGGCATTATTATGCAGTGTTGTACTATTATCATCACCTAGCAAAATTTCATGTGCGTGTGAGTAGCTGGTACATTGAGCAGGGCAGAAAGACAAACAAACATGGTGACAGATTTCACTGCCGAGTTGAAATACGTAACAACATCCAAATTAAGGGAGATTGTTTCTAGTGTCCATAGTGCTGATAATTTCGACATAGCAGAAGAGCTTCAAGAAATTCAGAAGCTTGTCATTGCCTTAGACTCCTTGACAAGAATACCAAAAGAAATATTCAACTTGTTGAGCAGTGCATGGTCAATTTTAGAGTGCTCAGGGATGAACATCAGAGAAAATGCTGTTTTCATGGGATAACCAAGTAGACCAAAGTATGCAGTTAGCAAGGAACAGCTTGCAATGCTTGTAAAAGCCAGGTTTAGTATCTGTTCAATTTCAGAGCTACTTCATGTGAGTTCATGAACTGTAAAACAACAAATGCAAGAATACGGTTCTTCAGTGCATTCCCTTTACACAGAAATACAAGATAATCAGGTGACATAGTAAGAGCAACTAAAAGAACAAATCCAAAATGTAGATTAAAAATATTGATGGGACACCTTGGTTCAAGGGGTATATTCATCCCCAGACATCGTGTGAGAGAAGCTCTTTCACCAGTTGATCCCCAGGGAGTGGCTACCCAATGGTGTACGGCAATTAAACTATGTGTATACAATGTAACAAGGCCACTTGGACTCTGGCATTTTGATGGCAATCATAAACTTGTCAAATGGTGTTTTGTTGTTCACGGGTGTGAGGATGGCTTCACACCTGTGTATTTACCCTGTAATGCTAACAATGAAGCTGCCACAGTATTCTAAAATTTCATAAAAGCAGTAGAAAACTGAGGATTGCCCTCCAGAACCAGGTGTGGTGTTGTTAGGGAAGTGAAAATGTGGATGTTGTCAAGAATAAGTTAAACACTTGTGGTCCAGGTAAGGGGTCAGCTCTTGTGGGTAAGAGCATGCACAATCAACAAATTGAGCACCTCTGGTGGGATGTATTTAAGCATGTTTTAAAGAATTAGCACAAGCTGTTTTCATTAATGGAGGATCTGAATATCTTGAACTCTTAAGCAGAGAATGACTTATGGTGCTTACATTATGCATTCCTTCATCACATAAACCATTGTTTGGATAAATGGTCTGCTGCCTGGTTGAGACATCCCATGTCCACAGCAAACAACTGTACACCCCTTCAGCTTTGTGTCCAAGGTTTATTGATGACATGTGAAGAAGGTACAAATCCTACTGAAGTAACTGACAAGTATGGTATTGACTGGGATGGACCTATCTCACTTGATGACAGTTCAGTAGACATTCCACCAATAGTCCTGCTTCAACAAGTGAACAACTTACACAGTTTGAGGAAAGAACTATGGCACTTCAAGAATCAACATTAACAGAAGACAAACTTAAACTTTACAAACTGGCTAAAGAATATCTTCACCCTTAGTTAAATGTCAAATTCATGGCACCCCTCTGAATGAGCTACTTTTCTCACAAACCAAAATGCAACATCAGTTAGAACAAGGTGGTTGGTTGCTTTTATTGTGTATATTTGAATTGAACTTGTACAATTCGTTTTATGGATCAACAGCAAAACAGTTTCAGCGCAACTCTAAACACAACTGCATTGAAAAATTAAAATTACTTCATATAACTAAACCTTTAGACACCTCTAAATGGCAAGTGTTATCAAAGCAAAATTTGCCTCAAATACCATCAATATCTATTTTAATGGTATATTTCTTTAAAAATTGGCTAAAGCAATGGCACTAAAACATTATATTACAAATATGTGCAAAGTACAAAGATTTTTTACCAAATGTAATTCTAATCCTGAGAAACATTTTCCTATTTCAAATGACTGTGTAGAGCAGTTCATTTAAAGGTTCATCAAAGTTTAAAAATCCAAATATCAATGAAGCAAGCATAACTGAAACAGCCACCTGTGAATTGTGATAAAACTGTTAATAAATTGCTTTAGCATACTGGAGACCAGTTTAACAAATTACATGTCATAGTGCAGCCCAGGAATCTTCAATTGGCAGCTTGCTGTCTAGATGTGGCCCATGAAACCTTCTTGAATCTATTAAAATTTTGTGGCTTGGGAACGCCAAACAACCACGGCCTTTTCCATCCATAAAACCTGGCACTGTAAAAGGAAAAATCTCTGGCTTCCACAGTACGTAGACTATGCAGTAGATCTCGAAGTGCAGTACACGCCACCAACACGATCACTCGTCGCTCAATAGTCGATTATTTATCACCGGAAAACGTTTGTTGGGCTTTTTAGTTATATATATATATATATATATCATTGACATGGTTATTCCATGATAAAGTATCAAAAATAGTAAGACCCAAGATCTTGGCCTGTTGAACTACCACGATTGGTTTATCATTAACTATTAGGTTGCTTCCTCCGTTTGAAATCAGTAATTAATTCCTTACGTTTATCAGGATTAAATTGTAATTTATTTTGAACCGACCAGTTCTCGACCATTTTAACTCCTTGATGTACGTGACTTGGGGAACTTTTGGGAACCGCTTCAGATATGGTAGTATTGGTGTCTCAGGGAATCACACAGGGGTCGGAATGGAGACATTAAGGAACTGGGTAATCGAGAAACTGCGAAACAGCGAATGGGTCCGGTAAGTCGATTGGTAATCGGTCTAACGGACAATCTAGGAGTCTTTAAATGTGCATTTGAGCCCGGTAAGAGTGCCGTTACAAAATTATTAAAAATACTGATGATGTGGATGTCATTGGTGTATCAGTAACTTCACAGCCTTTGTATGTTTAATGTATGAAGTAAAAGTAAAGCTAGCAATAATACTTGAACCACACAACTAATACGCAAGAGTCAATACGATTAGCTGTTTACATAACCGCAACTCATGCTGACGCGGACAGAATTTAATTTCGGACACATTTCCGACCTTCCTATGGTCAGAATAACAGTGCACGTGTTCGCATGTCCCTTCAAATTGCAACTTCAGTGGAAATATACCATCCACCTGTTTTTGAAATAATCGTGAAGCTTTCAAATTAATTTGAAATCATGCGATTTTTAATTCTGTAATAAAGAATAAAATACACTCCGAAAAGATCGTTTTGTAAGACCCTAGATTCGACTTCAGTATACAAGAATAAGCGTAAGAATACCGTTTTTACGTTTATTTTGTCTACTTGATTTGAATCATGGGTTTTACAAGATGATCTTTTCGGAGTATGTTTTATTTTTATTGTTTGAAACCGTCGATGGGTAATAGTTTAATTCCGAAATTCATTAAAATAAAACTTTAAGTTTTTAATTTTGGAGATCGCCGTTGAAGTGGTTAGGCTTAGCAAGAATGAGTAATTAGCCATGCTTATTTTAAAATCCATTAACATTGAGCACGATTGCTATATACTTCTAGGGCTCATCAATAATTTATGAAGAAAATAAAAAAGAAAATTAATCAGCTTCTGCAAATATGATGCAGAACTGATTAATAAAACATCGGTTCTGTATCACATTTGCGCTGCCTTTTGTATTGCGGTTTTACCGTAAAAATTATTTCTTTTCTATCCTTTATAATTTTTTTACAGCCTTTTAAAGATGAAGTTTTAGAAGTAATTTACAAATTTCGTGTCTGTTCTCACGGGTGCAACTACAAGAGGGTTGGGGGGTTGCGACCCCTGCTCTTTTTCGAGGAAACCTTATATAAAATTGTGCCCTTTAGTGACAGATTTTTGCCTCCATTTCCCAAAATCCATGTGGATCTACTAAATTCATAATGATATAAAATGCCCCGACGGTGCCTTGATATTATCATCCGACACTTCCCTTCGAAATTCCTTGTTGTGCCCGTGGTTCTGTATTGGGTAAGACTTTCGGTTCTCCCTTTTATCTTTGTGCCCCGATAAAGATTGTGCCGTAGTGAAGTTCCTAGGAGCCCATAGAAGATTTTCCTTCGAGCGGCCTTCACCCCTTCGCATTCAGTTGGTCTTGAGGTACGTTTCAAGTCGTCACAGGTGGATGTTGGAGATTAGAAAAGATGTGATTTCAATGGTCAATTAGATATAAAGTAAGAAAGTCTTTGTCGTGAATCTGTCATCGAATATATAAATTTGTACAAAATGAGCGACATGCATGCTAACACTTTTTGAAATGCTACACTTAAATCGAATTGTTCAAAAGGGTTTTAGCTCTATTTATGCCCCGTTTCAATGTATGGCTAATATTACAAATTCCCAATAAACTTGTATACTAGAAATTTACAAACCAAAGTGCTTTTATCTACGTGCATTGAGACTTGCAAAACCATCATTTAACTTTTACTACATTTGTCAATCTGACTTTAGCACAATTGCCTACCCAAGGAGGTGCGCGTGGGGTACACGACCTTCACAAAAAACGTCTCGCCCCTAGTCGCCCCCAGTCACCCCTACAAGAAATTTACCAAACGGAAAAAATAATCGGTAGTCGGCAACCTAGCGTTTTCACTAATGGAAAGCTGCACCCCAGGTATATTTATTATTGTATTATTATTATTATAAGTATTATTATAATAATTATTGTTATTATAATTATTATAATTATTACTACTAATATTATTATTATTGTATTATTAAAGTATTACCTTTGGCGTTCTTGAGATTTATTAATATTTGACCATGGCAACATGGCGTGTAAAAGAATAATTACTCTCCCTTTGTTTATGTCAAGTATAATACTGAATAATATTCACTGTTAGAGAAATTATGCTTCCTCAATTCTTGACATCAAGCTCCCCCATCCTCCCCAACGCGACAACGATGCTCAGAACCCTTTCCACGCCCCTGTTTCATTATTTTCGATAGACAGAACAGCCATGCTATGAACTTCGACCATGGCTTCGTGGAACTTGAGGTAGTCTCGCTTGGCGATGGCAGTAATCTTGTTAACCAATTTGTTGAATCCTTCTACTTGGTCTTGTGCTTTAGGATAATATGTCGTTGCCGGTTTGTGATTGAATCCTATTTCGATAACAAAAATTGGTTAAATTAACCATTCACGCTGTTTTAGGAACTCCGGACGTGGAAAGTTCTTTTTTAACTTTTGTCGAACTGGCGTTATCGCAATTGAGGGGGTGACTTGAGTTTCGGGATAACGTGAGAATTGAACTGTCAATAGCACGGTGTACCCTCCATCTGCAAATGATCCACAGCAATGTTGTTTTTTTTCGTGTTGGTTACTAATTGACAATTAAAGCATGATCGTACAATATAGTCCATTTGGACTTTCATTGATGCAGGAAGCAGCATTTGTTTGAGATGATTTCATCGTTTTGCTGCTGCCAATATGTCCTTGGTTGGGTGCGTTGTTAATGATTCCATTTTGTAGTGAAATGGGGAGGGAGAATTTTCCTCCTTCGGAGTAGTATTTCATCTACTTCGTAGATCTCAGCTCATTTTTCATAGTACTATCTTGGGTCCACCTGCTTGCATGTACTTGTCTGGTGGGTGACATGGATTAAATTAGGAGTCAGAAATCGAGGCTAAGTCGGGGAGTACCAATGCCTCCAGTCAATCGCCACGATTTATTAATGATACTCTTTTTCAGGTTCATTAATAATTCGTGGCATTTTTATCCAATAAGGGATCTGTTCTGGTTCACATGTTTGCAGTTTGATACAACGGTCAAACACCAGATCAAACCAAATCTCACGAGTGCTTGACAAGTGATCAAACTCGAGAATTTGACTCTTGTCAACCACTGGGGAGCAATTTATCTTGATCTAGAATTCTTAATAGACTTGACACAAAGAACGTTCATTATTCTTTATTCAGTTTACAGCATTTAACAAGAGCTCATCAGTCGGTTAATATTCAAAAAATTATTCAAACCATAGTAGTTACACATTCATTAATTCCAGATGTTTGAAGGTAAAAAGTAAATTTCCTAACTCGAATATCGGAATCTCAGGACTAACTTATAGAGAAGACATCCCTGTTAACTCAGTGTGTGTGGAAGTTAATGAAAAACTTAAAAAGTTGACTGTCAATGACGGTTTTTCCTATATAGATAATTCGATTATTGACAATACTTGCTTAAATAGAAGCAAGCTTCATCTAAATGATAAAGGATCTGCATTACTGGCTGTCCAATTTATTAAATTTTTGAAACCAATTTCCAATCACAGTCAACGACTCAAGAATCGTGATCTGGATTTTCAAATGGCTCTATTCAAGCAAATGGGGGAAATGTTAATGACAATTTTGAACCAGAGACTTACATAACCAAGTGGGATATGTCAAAAATGTGCAGTCTACATGGTTCTACTGAAGGTAATGATAACATTTTACTGCATAACATTGCTACTATCAAAGGCTATCACTCCTGAGAATCATCTCTACCCCTAAGTGATGCGCATCCAAATACTATTGATCATATGCCTAATTTACACTATGAAAATAACTTAACCCCAAATCTAACAATGTGTTTTCCTAAAACCAGAGGGTTCAAATTAGCTGCTATCAACATAACAGACCTACTAAAACATATTGACCAACTCCGAGCATATATAACTTCTGAACCTATTGATATTTTAGCGATCAACGAGACACGTCTCGATGATACTATCCATGATAACAAAATGCGTATACATGGTTATGTGCTTGAGAGGAAGGATCGAAATAGAAATGGTGGCGGAGTGGCCCTTTATATCAGAAATACAATTTATTGTGAATGTGATAATACCTTAAATTTAAATGGGTTAAACCTTGAAAGGCTTTGTATTAAAGTTAAAAAACCGAAAACAAAGCCATTTCTTATTGCAATATGGTATAAACCCCCTAACTCGCCAACAAGTGTTATGGACACATTCGAATGTCTTTTGGCGCACCAAGAATCCCAGAATATTGAAATTAATATCTTGGGAGATTTAAACTGTGATGTAGGTGCCACACCTGTTGACCATAATACAAGCCGTTTACTCGAAATATGCAACACTTTTCAATATAAACAACTTATTCAACAACCAACAGGTATTACAAAAAATACTACGATCAAAATAGATCTATTCTTGACCAATGATACCAAAAAGTTTTCCCATTATGGAACTTTAGATATAGCTATTAATGACCATAATTTTATATATGCCATTAGGAAATTACCATCATTCAAGTCTAGTCCTAAAATAATTCTATCAAGACAATACAAGTACTTTGATTGTGGTAAATTTAGAGAAGATCTTAAGCTAATTCCATGGGAGAATATTGCAGTTCAAAATGATCCAAACTCTGCCTGGAGGGTTTGGAAGGAAAGTTTCCTCAGTTTGCAACCAACATGCTCCTTTAAAACGTAAAAATGTTCGCAATAAGCCATCTCCATGGTTAACATCAAATTTGAAAAGAGATAAACTGAAGAAAATAGCCGATAAACTTAAAATAGAGAAGAGTTGGCAAGATTATAAAATCAATGGAAATAAAGTTAATGAAAACATCAAATCATCAAAAATACAATACTATAACTCGTACTTTAACGAGAATTTCAAGAATATTAAGCAAGCATGGAAAGAAGTTAATGAAATACTGGGTAAAAAGCCGAAATCAACGTTCATTAATAACATACACGGAAATAAGAATTATAACTCATCAGAAGAGGTAAGTAACGCACTGAATTCACACTTCACAGAAATTGGATCGAAATTAGCTTCTCAATTACCACCTTTTAGAAGAGATTTCTCTGAATATATAAAGTTCACTGAGCATTCTTTTAGTAAAGATCAAATAACAAATGATGAATTGAATAAATTAATAAGCGCTCTACCATTAAACAAAGCATGTGGTCTTCATGGAATATCTGCTAGATTATTGAAATGTGCGGCTCCTGTTATAGCACCTTCAGTAACTGTTATAATCAATCTCTCAATCAGGACTGGGATTTTCCCAGACGATTGGAAGGTTGCTAAGGTTACACCGATATACAAAGAAGGAGATAAAACTAATCCAAATAATTATCGACCAATATCTGTCTTACCAGTTGTTACTAAACTTATAGAACGAGTTACTTTTTATCAGTTTTACAGTTACCTGACAGAGCACAATTTGTTATCAGAAGCACCATTTGGATTTAGACCTAAACATTCCACCTTAACTACACTATTAGATTCCACAAATGAGTGGTATTTAAATATAGATAAAGACCTATTAAATGGGATTATGTTTTTGGACCTAAAAAAAGCTTTTGACATCATGGATCATCAAATTATGTTAAAGAAATTAGAATTATATGGTGTCAGTAAATCAAGTCTAAAGTTGTTGACTTCCTACTTAAAAGAACGTAGGCAAAAGACATTTGTAAATGGAGTCCTGTCAGGTGGCTGTACTATTAGATGTGGGATTCCACAAGGTTCTATTCTTGGACCGTTACTTTTTGTAGCTTATATAAATGACTTACCCAATTGTGATCTTTTCTCTAAAGCCGGTACGCATGTATGCGGATGACACTAGTCTTATGGTAGCTAGTGACAATGCAAATATGCTTGAATGGCAAATGAACCATGATATATGCGAAGTACATACATGGTTAAAGACTAATAAACTAAATCTGAATATCACAAAAACAAAATACATGTTAATAACAAGTCGTTATCGAATAAGGAGTCTCAGACATCAGTTTAGGATTGAAGTGTGCAATCAATCATTAAAATGAGAAAAAGTATGTAAATATCTCGGGATTGAAGTAGATGAATCCATCACATGGAAAGATCACATAAACAAAATTTCTAAAAAAATATCTAGGGGAATAGGTGCATCAAAACGAGTCAGACACCTTGTACCCTCAGAAACGTTACTTATTATGTATAATTCACTTGCACTGCCGTATTTTGATTACTGCAGTGCAGTATTGGGAAATTGTAATAAAGAACTGTCTGACAAACTTCAAAAGCTACAAAATAGGGCTGCTAGAGTGGTTACCTTTTCGGACTATAAAATGCATTCATCAGAATTATTGAATGAGCTTATGTGGGATAATTTAAAAACTAGACGATATAAACAACTAGCTGTGATAATGTATAACACAGTTCACAGCAGCACACCAACTTATTTAACTAGAATTTTTGAAAATGTCAGCTCGGTACATTTGTATAACCTGCGACATTCAGATGTTGATATTTATGTACCAAGACCAAATACAGAAACTGGGAAGAACAGATTTCTTTATAAAGGGGCGATTCTCTGGAATGGTCTTTCAAAAGATATTAAAAGGCAACACAGTCTGAGAACCTTTAAAGAACTTTTATAGTTAAATTAGTTCATAGTTGAGTAATTTTTCAAGTACGAGTTGGTGTTCTTCCTCCGATTTCTAGATACCGAGAAACGAGTTGAAAAACGAGGCGAAGCCGAGTTTTTTTAACGAGTTTCGAGGTATCTAGAAATCGGAGGAAGAACACTAAAAGAGTATTTGAAATTACTTCTCAAAAGAACCAGTATTTTAGGCAAAAATCCAGCCGAAAGTTGGAAAAATTCAGCTGTAATCTTCCTCCCATTTCTAAATACTGATTAATTATGTATTTCTTTTGTTTTTTCTTCGTAAATTATTAATGAGTTTGAAAAATATAGTTAGTTTTTATAGTTAAATATAGTTAAATATTTAGAGTAGTTTTGTATATAGTTAATACACGTTAGTTAATACACGAATCACTGGAAGAACATTGTAATGAAGTGATCCCATGTTTAAATAAAGATTACCATACCATACCATACCATACCATACCATACCATACCATAGATGTCATTTCAGCAACTCGTTCTGCCTATTTGGCCACGGTCACAAAACACAAAAAAGCCATGAATCTCTCGGGCTGCGCCCCTCATTTGCTTACTTGTCTTTCGATATTGCGGTCCTAAACATTTCAACTCGTTGTTGAAACAGTACTTAAATGTATTTTAGACATTTGCGAGCTTTGAGTTATCATGGATTATAGATGGCAAGGACGGATTAAGGGTGTCTTGGGCTCCGGTAGTTCTATGAACGTGGTCCCCGTTACCCTCCGCCCTATTCTCCAGATTTTTTGTGTCTGAGTGCTTTCTCTGTTTTCCTTTTTCCTATGATAACCATTTCACTTTCGGCATTCAGCTTTTAAATTTTATTCAAACTCTTTTAGATATCTCCATAGATAATGACATACGCGTTTTTAAATAGTGATTGCAGATCTTTTCAGTATCGGTCTTGTGTATAGTTACAGTCTCAGATTAAAATTTGACGAATAAAAATGTGCAACGTCGCTGCTAACGTTTCATTACACTTTCTAAACCATAATTTGGCAGCGATTTGACAAAGTATGGGTCAAAAGCCTCGGTAAATTGTCGACCCCCGGGCCATTTCATTTTGGGAATGGTAAATTCTCAATAAAGCTAGGAGGATGAACGCTATACGTACTGCACGTTCAGTGAAGCAAGCAATTTAACTGCCTAACCTAAGAACACACAATTGCACCGTTAGTAATTTGTAACTGAGAAGTACAAATGCAAATTTTATCTCACTAGAATAACGAACTGCGTTTGTGTAAGTCGTCTCAAATAACAAAAAATTTCCAAGCACAAAAACTATTCAGATACCCTGCATAAGCATTTTCTGTGCATAAGCCCCTTTTCTCAGTAGACTCCGGGCAATCGCCCCATCTTCCTCCTAATTCGTCACTGATAGATGCATGGACGTTCGTCAAGCTATTTCCTTCGAGAAACGATTTCTGAGCCCCAGAAGGTGATCGAACCCTTTTAAGTCAGTATTACTTTTAACATATCTTGGCTACTGCATAGGCAGTACGTATATGTCGAACTTGCACCTTCGTTCGCCATCTGAGTATCGGTAGCTCAAAGGTGATAGCGTCTCATCCGTTGTGAGAGGGTCGCGGATTCGACCCCCCTCTGGGGCTCAAAAGTCGTCTTTCTGAGGAATAAGCGCGACGAACGTTTAACAATCCACAATCAATCTTTCTTGCTCATTCAGGATCTAAGGTGAAAAATACTGATACTCACTCATAAAATTGTTCTTATTAAATTGAAAAATGTTTGATTCTTCGTCTTAATAGCTTCAGATTTCAAATCTTTGTCGCAAGAGAGTTTTCATCGTATTCAAATGAGCTACCAAACAGTGTTGTTACTTCAAGTTGGCGTTGATCACCTATTTGGCAAGCTGCGTCTGGCTGCTCCTTTTTGCATCTTTTAAGCCCTACGATGGTTCTCGCTACGTCTTCAAGTCCCTCTTTGTTCTTTTCCAGTTTTAATGTGAACTGCTGCACCACAGAAGAGAACCTGTGAAACGTCGTGTGATTGTTTGAACAAGGTACATACTTCACAAAAACCAAGTCTTTTCCCACAGTGGTACCATAGCCAGTTATGGACTTTGAACCGTTCCTTTAAGAAATATCTATTTTTGTTTTAGTTCACCTGCTTTACTTCACCTGAATATGCACAGGCCAGTGTTCGAAACCAAAACTCACGATTTCCCCCTCATTTTTATGATGCTCATACCGTCATCCGATTGTAGCCTTTAACCTTGCACTCCTTTAGCTAAAAACAAAACCAGATTTTTAATAAATTTGTTTTGTTTACCAAATTTACCAACGGTTATAAGATGAATTCAAAAGGAAGTTAAGGTATTGTGATCTTACCAAATGTTTTTAATTCGTAGGGCACTCAGCTCCCCACGTGCGTCCCGTACCTTTGGCGCCTCTGTTTCATTATTGACTTTCGAATTCTTATACATTATCGTGGTCGCGAAATTTTGTTAACTGTTTCAATGGACTCATGCTCAAAAGTATAGACATCTTGTCAGTTTCCGCTCGGTCTTATTAAGAGGGTGGTTACGTAGGAAAATCTTAGCCCGGGTTGAAATTCAGCCCGGCAGACTAGGTTGAAAAAAACCCCCGATTACATGAGATATTTCAGTCCGAGCTGAAAATGAAATCTGAAGTGCACCTAGGCAGAAATTTGTCGGTAGCCTTTGTTGTTTTGCGAATTTACATTTCACGTGCGTCAATCATCTTTTCAGCACTGGCTGACTTTTTCTTGCGATTACATGGGATTTTTCAGCCTGGGGTAGCTCAAACCGAGCTGACACTTTCTTCATGTAATCGCGAGTTCCGATTTTTAAGTATTTTATCGGAAGTCGGGCTGAAATCTCAGCCCAAGGCTGAAATTCTCCATGTAATCAGTCCCTAAATAACAAAGAATGCTTTAAAATATGGTTACATGTTAATCGTCATTTATATTTGTTAGCGTTTTATGTCACAACAGTGAAGTTCTGAACCAGAACAGCTTAAAAGCTCTTAGACAACTGAGAGATCAATTTTAGGTAATTGCAATAGTCCAGATATATGGTCGGTGTGGTAACTGTGGAACCCAGTGCACACGGATTTTGACCGGAACAAATTGAGCGAATTAAGTTCATGTTGGAGGCTGAAATGACGAAAGGCCTGCCTAACAATTGGTAGTTCTATGAACCAGTGGGCGTACACGTTGACTGGAAAGAATGACGTGGTTATAAGGGGACAAAGGGAAATTTTGGTCGTATAAGGATATGGGTTAGTTAATTGATCCTTTTAAATATTAAATCTACACTAAAAGTAAACATGGCCAATCGGACAATGTTTACTGAACGTTACCGGGAATAAGAGGTTGCTAATAAAAAATATTGAAAGGGAGAAAGTGAAAAAAGAAGACAGAAAGACAAACAAAATAAAACAAAACAAAAACAAGCAAGCCAGTCAGTAGTGTGTATTGACTGTTACAATAAATATTTGCTTGGCCGTTAGTCAACTACAATGTATGTAAAAAGAAGGTAGAACGTGGAAGCTATGTAGAACACGTTGCTATGGAAGTTGGATATTTACTTAAACTAGAGTACAACAATAACACAAGGCATAAAAATACCACGAATTGTTTGATTGAGAAAGTGTAGTGTAACAAGCAAGCACAAAAAAGTTTTGATAAATGTATATTAATGTGCTGTACGAATCGATTTGGCTGATTTTCCTTTCAGACGATTAGTAATTTTGCAATATTGCCAAATGGAGCGTCCACGCTCGTTTAATGATACGTACGTTAAACATGGAACAGTTCCATTGTGACAAACTATAAAGATCGTAGACAACTTTGACTTCCTCAACTTCGAATTAAACCGTTCAGAACTTTATGCCGTCATTTTAAAAGTGCAAAGTTCACGTCTTTCACTCTTTTTTTAAGTTTGACCTAGAACAACAAACGGCTTGCTTATCATTTACGCTTAAAATAAAAAAGAACTTGACGATTTTCGAATTATATTGCTTCCATGCCTTGAAAATGTTATTCAAATTTGTTTTGTTTTTATCTATTTACTTACTTACGAATAGGCAGAGTTTATAATCTTTTGTTAGATAAAGTTTGTCTTTACTAGATTTATATCTGTGTTTAAAAACAAGTGCGCAATGCATACACTCAGGTAACTGTCTTGTCAAAGAATAGACAAAAAACAGAAGGGCACTCGCAGGTGCTAAGTACTGCATGACCTTTATATAACTCGACTGCTGGAAGACCGCCAAAAAAGTGTCCCAAAATGGTAGCGTCATTTTGAGCTAATGGTACCGATCACTGACCGAAATTGCTGGCTTGTGGTATTATCAATGACCAATCAAATGATACATAACAATCTTCGGAACTGTACGTTTTACAAAATGGTGAAAGGTCTCCCCTTGACATGTAAAATCGTCGGGCATTGGCGAGAGTAAAAGTAATAAGATGCGAAATTGCAACTGCACCAAGTAAAGAGTTAAAAACCAAACGAGCGTTTGAAATTTCAGCGAGTTTTTGGGCAAAAGTGTTCCGGGTCGTCAGTAATTTGTGAAGAACTTTCTCTGCTGGCAAGTTGCTTACAACACGTAATCTACTTTGAAAATTTTTATATTTAATACTTTTGTGTTTGCACAAAGAGCCCAAGTGCAGGGGTCATTATTCTAAAGATTCAAAAATTTTTTCCCCTATCATTCAATGGTCGATTTCCTGCAAGAGCTCAATCTTAGAATAAGAATTTACTACATTCTTAAGCTTGCAATTCGCAACTTTTCCTCCAGTAAAAGAAATGACAGAAAACACAAAAGTTTCCTGTCTCTATACTGAACAAGAACTGATTCTTCTCAAACTAGTGCATCTAATGCATTTGCAGAAAATAAATTTACAAAAAGCTTGGAGTTCCGAAACATATCAGAAGGACATAAAAAGCTCAGTACGTTAATGTACTTTGGCTAATGGTAAGCTAAATTTACTTGTGCATTGAATATGTTAAACAAACCTAAAAATAGAATTGGCAGTTATACTTACCAACAAGGGAATGAATACCATACCTAGAAATCATGACCTACTGATTACTCAAAAACTATAAAAATTATACATATTCAGGTGACTAATAAGAGCTATAAGGCACGAGTTTTAGGAACAATGACTATATTGTTGAAATTCCACGGTATAGACAAAGTTTAAAATAATTCCTTAAAAAAGGTGCAGAGGTCTTGTAAATAATCCTAATGGACGTAAAACGATTGTAAAACAATAACTCAAACATCATGAAACATAGTGATTGTCGTCAATAATTTTAACACAAACAGACTCGACGAGATGACAAGAAAGTAGTCAGAACGCGGAGTTGAAATAGCTTTGACTGTCCTTAAATTCACGTAATAGGCTTTTATGAGTAAAAGCTTGCACCCCTTTCCTTGAGTTTGGATGTTTAGACCATAAAATGTAAATTCAATCATAAAATTTTGGAGTATATGGTCACTTTAAACCACATTACCTTATCTCCGGCTTATATTTTGTATTAAATCTTGTTGCAGTTTTCTGGGCAGAGTAACTTCGTCGATCTAATCTCCGGCATGCGCGAGGCGACATAATTAGACGGGCCGGTACTTATTTACAAATGGTCAAAAATCCTTTATATTATGGCAATGTTTATGGGCAATATCTCAAAAACTAGCTGAAACTACTTTATTACAATTTGATTTTTTTCAGGACAAAATTATTGACGCAGTGGGGTTTCCCTTTAAATAGTTCAATTATCAATTTTCAAATTTGAAAAAAAAAACCAAACAGACAAAAACCAAAAACCAACAAAAAACCCCAAAACACCAAATTATTCACGCAGAAGAAAAATGTATTTTATTGAAGTATAAATGTTTTGAACAATATCCAAACAAGAGGCATAAGTTTATTAATTCTATAATCTTGTGGTAAGATAATCGATATCGCATCGAATTATGAGGCCATATCAAGTAAGCAGGGAAAGTTTAGGTTTGTTTACCTGAAATCGGGACTACAGCGCAACAACTTTGAGTGGGGGAGATTGAGGGTGTAGTTTCGTAGCAAACTAATTCTTGGTAGGTCGAAATTTAAAGAAATTTTTTCTGTTGTATGTTGAAGGACTGTTGTTTGTCAGATGTCGATAGCCAGGGCAGTACCATTATCACAGGGCCTTCTCCAAGTTTGAGGAGGGTTTGAAAAGCTAAAGTTGAAACTCAGTTGCGGCCAAGTAGGATTTTTTCCTGTTAAACTCGCACAAAATTGTGGCAGCGTTGAGTTAAATAACCTTACTCCTCACTCAAATTCATCGTCTCTGTAGGTTCCAGCTCTCTTCCGTGGGGTGGTTTTGTCTACATGAGCTTCAGTGAACACATCATACGACGACGACTTAGCAATCCAAGCATGCCTCCTTTCTTCAGTGTTCATTAACCAGGATATACTTCTTTCATTCTTTAGCGTGCATTATTGTAAGTGTACAGGTGGGTATGCACGAGATATTCTTGAGGTTTTCACCCTCAAGGTTTGAAATTACCTGCAGGTGCCCTATCTCCGATGTGATGTCTATCCTGATACGTCAATCTTCTCATGGAAAATACTCGTTGATTGTGGGATCATGTATCCACTCGATACTTTTTTCACTAGGTCTTGTTTAATCTTTTATTAACAAGATTTGAAAAGACTTCCATAAATTGTAACCCGTGATTTGAATAACTTTGTGTTTCTTAATCCTTTATCACCAAAAAATTTCACCGGATGTAGAAACGGGACGTTTTTAGAAAATTTTGGCCACACGTATTTCACGTTCGAAAAATCTTGGAATCCATACACCTCGGGAAGATAGATGCCGTACACCTTCTCCCAAGCGTCCCAGTCATCCAAGAAGCTGATTATGGTCGGAAACGCTATTTCCAGGAAAACTTTGTTTTCAAAAAATATTCTACACAGTAATTCGAACTCTCGGCTAAACTTTCCAGGCACGTAAACAAAATCTGACCATGTTCGAAAGCACATCGTCTTGTTTCTTCCATTACGAAAGTGAATTTCCAACAACTTCTGAATGTCAACATCCAGTGAAGAACTGTTTGCTATTAAGCTGGTAACTTTTACGTAAGCATTTTCACAATTAACTGACCCATTTTGGTTTTTCCACCACATCCAATCATCTGGAAAAGGCCTACGACCAAGCTCATGGGCAATATCATAATTGATCTGAGCACCTTGCCAAATTTTGTCTTTATCGAGTTTTGCAAAATTCCACCAATTAACGATCATGTCGTCGTTGATAAAAAGATATCCTCTAAAATCCGGATGTAAGCGAATGGCTTTTCCAAGACACTCGTAGCTAAAGTATCCCCGCGGACCAAAGTCAACCTTAAGGATCTGGAACCGAGAGCTTTCTCTTGGTCCGCATACTATAATATGCGGAAAGGCGTCTTGATAGTTTGACATGAGCAAAGGAATCGTTTGGTAGAAGGGGTAATGATAGACAATTATGAGGAGAACGTCTTGGAAGTAATTCTTTAGACATTTGCCCCCTTTTGTATCTTCGAAGTTTCGATGCTTTCCTTTAAAAAAAAATGACAATTTAGGCAACAGTCGGTGCTGATTGTAGATTTTATTAACGAGATGGAGACATATTTCGTTTCAAGGATATTTAGCACCCACATATTTAAATAAATGTGTTGATGATAAATAGTATGTAGGCTTCGCTATTTTTTGTAAATTAATAGGTTCTTAGAGCAAAGCACGGCCCATTGAAAAACAGCTTAGTGTGCTGAATGGCTACCGTGCATAAATAATCTTAAATAAATAATGAAATGCGTATATCAACCATTCTACGAACCTTTAAAATTAAACTACAACAATATTACTAGTCTGCTTTCAACTTACAAATACCGACATTCTTGGAAAATGATTTGTATCAAATATAACTCTATCCGTAACTTGTGTGTTTCCCTAACTGGATATTTTTAGCCCTCTTCCAATGTCTACCTATACTCGCGTTGTTTGTAATTCATTCTCGGAACGATTATTGTCGTCATACATTAAATTGATGGATCCCGCAGTAACTATTGCATGCACATTCTTCTTGCTTTGTAACTTGACTACAAATCGTACGGTGACCATGCAATACTTCATAAATTCTAATTAGTACAAAAAAAGCAGGAGATCAGAAAGCTTTTCTAATGCGGTTGGGCGCATGTGAATAAGAGAGTCGAAATGATCAATGGCGGAAGTGACACTGGTAAAAATGTCTGTTACTATGAACTATTTTAGGCAACTTTTCAGCTTGATTGGAGACTAGTGGACTAACAAGTTTAATATAAAACGGGACAAAACACGCTTGCCAAATCACCTTTGCATTTTCCTACAAGTAATTGTACTATTAGAATCATCTTCAGAGATATACAGGAACAGATAATCTGACATTGCCGAAGTCAACAGAAAAATGTTGACTTTAACGGGATTTGAACTCGCACCTTCGGGATGCCGGTCCGCTGCTCTATACCTGTTGAGCTATCGAGTCCACAGGGACTGGACGTGAGTTTTTATTCAGTTTAAGTGTACAAGATATTCTCGCGACAACTTAACTCTTATCCATGAGAGGATGTGCAGAATAAGCGTTAAGTTGTGAATATCTCTGAGTTATGAATGTCACATTGACTTTCGAAACGCTACTCGACTTTCGAAAAGCTAAAACCACTCGCCTAGCGGCTCGTGTTTTTTTACGCTTTTCTCACGTCTCGCAACATCCCGCATGTTTGGATCATAGCATCCAAACACAGGAACCCAGTTGGTATTTCTTTTATAAAATAACGACAGATGAAAAGCAGTTAACTTAATAAACATGATGATGGAGTAAGCAATTTTCCCGAAAATCATCCATGAATCATCGACAGAACCAAGCTTCAGAAGATCGAACCCAGATCAACAAAGCGAAAGCACTTCAGCACGTGGTCAAGGAGGAAAAACAAGCGTGTTTTTTTTTAAAGTTATTTGAAAGTCCAGCAACATACCAAGTCCTCGAATCACACTATTCAAATCTGCAAAAACCGTTTCGCTTTTCTTTCATAAAATAATAAGACTGAACGTGCAAAACAAACTTCAGTATACTTTTGGCGGGAGATTTTCCATGTTTTGATACTCTTATCCAAACACGGGTATTAACCAATCAGAGCTCGCAAACAAGGCCCGTTATTTTATAATTTATTCTCTACTGAGTTTACCGAGAATCTTTGGGTTTATAAGGTTTCTGTGATTACCATAAATGATCGAATAAGCGCCGCTAACCGAATAAGCGCCGCACCTTTACCGAAAATAATTTAATAAGCGCCGCGGCGCCAATTTGAGGATTTATAAATAAACGCTGCACCGAGATATAACATGATTGAGAAAGGAGATCACGACCAATTCGAGAGTTCTAAAGTTTTAATGTAGGATATCTCTTACAATTGGGTTCGTATAATAATTCTAGGTGTATAAATTTCTCCTCCTTCTTGCTCAACTCTGAGTCTAACACCTGTGCATGTCGTTGATTTACGGTGTATCCTGTAAACTTTGTGGGAACCACCAGCCAAACCTCGCGCTTTCTCTTCCCCGTAACTTCCCCGTAACGCTATTTGATTCGTCCGCCTTCAGAAAATAATCAGACTTGAAAGTTCTATAGGGACGTGCCCGACAATGATACGTGCCTTCTTTATTCTCTATATATCACACTAAATGTTTTACCCGTCTTTGAAATAAGCGCCGCTCTGAAATAAACGCCGCATCTTTAACTGGAATAATACAAATAAGCGCCGCGGCGCTTAATCGATCATTTACAGTACGTTTCCTAAGATTTCCTGGATGCCTTAATATATCCCCGGAAACGATTATTAAAGATGACAAAAAATTAAACTCTGGCAGCAGTCGCTTCTTGTAGGAATACTCTCTAAACACACAATCTAGCTGGCTCCGATTACGATCCACAAAATGCTTATGTTGTATTGGCATTGCTGATTGTAGGTATGAATGAAGGTTACGAGAGACATTGTACTTCAAAAGAGCCAAGGTGGGAAGCAAAGCATACTGCAACCTCCCATCTTTCTTAGCACTGACATTGTGGTTTCGCTCAGTTGCATGTATCAAACACTGCTCCTGTTTGAAAAAAGGCTGTTATGCTTTTTTAGTGGAGTAGGTCCAGAAGATATCGCATAGAAATATCGCTTCACTGCTCACGCATGTCCAGTTGCTTATTCCATCTGGGTGAGATAAAAGTAAACACAACTTCTTGTTGTAGCTTGCAACTGAAAAATTTAGCAATGACCATCTGTTATATCGCAGCACGTCTAGTTTTCATCGTTTTCATGAAGACGGGAAGTGAAAGCGTAACAAAGGGTTATCTATTTCAAATAATAACAAATACTCATAACAAACAGCAAAGTTTTTGTAAAGGTCGTTGATTTGTTGACCGTATTAATGACTTTTAAACTAGTCCTACCTGGGTAGTATAGCTGGCGTCGATGATTGATTCCAACGTAGAAAATTGTGAGAAAAACAGCAATAAGCAGGAAGCACAGTGCTCCCGGTAAGTTTTGAGTCGACACGCGTCGCATTTCAGGGTCGTTTGTGGTATTATTTGAACCTGTAGTTCAGAACAACTTAATAACAAAGAAAGGACAGGAAACGAATTGCCTCGTGAGTTTTCCACAGAGAAACCAAGAACAGTCTCACTTTGGACTCTCAGCGTTCAGAACAGCTGTTTATAATCACTGAAAATAGTCGTACACAGTACTCCATCCTTGGCTACACGGTGTTTGGAATAGGATCCTGTGAGTTCGGCTATGAAGGTTTCTGTTAAAAAAACAAAAAAAGAGAAAAGCACAAGCTGGAGAAAGTAGACTATTATGTCGTTAAAAAAGCCATGCTTGACACACAGATGATATCAAAGGAAGCCCGATTACTACATATTGAATTACTTTGTCGGAACAATCGAAAAGCCGCAGGGATGAGGAACAAGTTCCAAAATATCTGTGTTAGCTCAAGACTTTTTTCCTTTTTCCAACATTGTGTGACATTTGTACATTCCAATTTAGTTTTTCGTGTTCTTTGCTAATGGATGTCACCTTTTCTGGTAACTTTAAGCCTTTAGAAAGGTTCGGGACAAAGATAGTAATCAACTGTTCGTATGCTTCAGTAAGGACTTTTATTATTGAGTATTATCATTAGTGCGCACCAGCATCACCGACATGCACATTCATCATCTAAGGTACGACAAAATTAGTGATAACTACTTATATCAATCCACAGGTTAGACCAAGGGATTGGTCTAGTTTGAGGCAACATAATCTTCAACATCGTAATAAGTCATTAACAATTGTAAATCGTTGGGTATAAACAACTGTAAATGTCATTAGTAATATATCATACACGTGAAGTGTTTTTTATCTGATTTTCAGGTACCGAGATGTAAGTTGAAAAACGGAGCGATAAACAAATTCTTAAACCATCGTCGAGGTGTTTGGAAATCGGATCAAACACGATTTTCGAGTGCATGATATGGCTTCCCAAAAGAATCCGTATGTAAAGTTCTGATGTTGTAGGATGGTGAAAGCTTAACCATTCTCGGTCTGAGACTTCTCTTCTTGAGGTAGTTGACAACTTAAATTATCTGACGTTAGCCAGAGTAAAACCAAAATGTAGGGTATCGACCGAAAAGAATTAAAATTGTTTTTTAATAAATCACGGTAACAAATTGGCCACATTAGCATCCTGTTTTCAAAACTATGAAGTTGCCAAAATTTTATGCTAATTAAGATCACATTTCCAAACTCCTCGGCATTGATTTCCTTTGTGATTTCCTCATGAATTATTTATAAGTGTGAGAAACAATTCAATGGTTTAGTATGACGTCAATGCAAACTAACTGTTTGCACATGGTCTTGTTAATCGAAATACCTTTCCGCCTGATATTTACTTTATCGTTAGGATTGTCACACATGCTACGTCGCTGAATCAAAACCTTTCCCGAATCCAGTGATTACCGAAAAACAAGAATGACGATATAGAAATGCAAACTGTCTATAATCCCTTTTCAATCAAGTCATTTCAAACTATTTGTGATTTCTTAGTCGCGAGCGTATTCCTAACGATGCCAGTGAAAAACAGGCTAATACAAGTTATTTTGCGATAATTCGAAAATTGACCCTGAGAGGTAATTGTATGGAAATGCAATCGCTTGCCTGGAGCAAAAAATATTGAAGCCGGAATGTATCAAATGGGTTCAAAACGTGAGTAGAAAACGCGAAGCAGCCCAAACATTAGAATGGGTAGAAGAGGAGTAAGAGAAGTAGACGTACAAATCGTACAAAACCGAACAAAATTTCGTATGGTATTAAACACTAACAAACATATTTAAGAAACTAGAAATTACTGTTGCAAGGAAAATGCTGTCTCTTGCATGAAGGCTATTAGTCAGGAGATGAAGTGGATGAACCAGTTAAAGAGGGTTCCTAAACGACTGAACTAAAGAGAACTTCAGGTTTTTGACTATATGATTTAGTGAACAGGATGGTGTGCAGAGAACGACAGTTGGTAGATCGTAGAATGATAAAGATTTCGCATTAGTTAGACCATCAAGGTATATACATCCGATCTCCCAGTGACAATGAATATGCGGTCGATTACCCGACGTGGGGGCTGCAGCCCTCCTCTGACCCTCCCTTTAGGTGCCAACCCTTGTTTCGAAATAAGGATAAAAGATAAGAAGACTGTGATGCCGCACAATCAAACTGATATTGCACAGCACCTTAAGTATACTGCCCGTGAATGGACTCAGTCATCGCGGCAGACGTTTGACTTCAATATTGGTTAATTTGGCTGATGAAATGCAAATGGTTAAAAAAGGGGGAAAAAACTGCTCAGACTCTGTGAAGATTGATAGAATTGTTGAACGAAAGTGAATGAAATAAGGGGTTATGATCGTGAACATGATAAAATGGATGAAAGGAATAGAAAAATGGACGACAAACCGACTGTCATCCTCCCATTTATCAGTCAACACATGTTAATCATCGTCTAAGAACACGTTTCATAAAAGGGTTGTTGAAGACGTTGTGGTAAGAAACCAATTTTTGTTGCTCCAGTGAATTTATACGAAGAAGAGGTTAGTAAGGTCGTCAAACTGTCTCTGTTCTGTCGTTAACCTATTCCATTGTACCAACTGTGATGGTCGGTAAGTGGAACCAACTTCAGTATGAATAACTTGGATATGTGAATAAAAGCACACTTGAATGCAGGGAAACAGACGTCGTCGATAACACTCCATGGCCAACGATACTTTACTATTGTTTCTACAGTGGATTTTTCGGTGATTGGGCAGACAAATTGTCACTTTGATGGACTACTTCGCCGTTTAAGGAGCAAGTAATCAAGAGGCCTCCTCTTGACGAGTAAAATCGTCTTGCGTTAGACAGGGTAAAATATAATAAGTAGTAGGATTGAAACAGTGCCACATAAAGCGTTAAGAAGCTTTTTTTGAAGTTTTTTCATTGACAAGTTTTGACTTGTCAATGAAAAAATAAATAAGAAGGTGGCGGGAAGAAATCTAAGCCTTGTTTATCTATTTAATTTATTTACATGTTTTTCTACAAATTTAGTTAATCTTATATGTTTTTCGTTTTGTTTTGTTTTTGTTTGTTTTTTCCATCAAAATTAGCATATTCTATTAAATAATTTATGTAAATTAGCTTGTAAGGCATACAATAATAGTTCAGGCTTTTGGGATATTCCATTTAAGATATTTACAATGTACTTTAGACAGCTATATCTTTTAGACTGAAGATGGCCTGACGGTTAGTGAAAAGGTTGTCGAAATAAAATCTTTCCACATTAATTTTAAAAACGATGTACAGTTTGTCGAAATCTATTGAACCTGTAGAATTAACAACGAACGAATATTTATTAAACGTTGACATATATCTTATGATCCGACTATGAATACAACCAAATCGGCGCGCTGATGGGAAGTTGGCATAAATTAAAATTGATCAACAATATGAGCCAACGAGTCTACAACAAAGATCTGGATAAAGTCAGCACGTTGAAGTACTTTATGAGAAACATAAACATGTGATTATCATGACTTGATCAATTTGATTTTACCTCCTCGTGTGCATGTGCAAGGCGCAAGAGAAGTTATTAGTTTTTGGCTTACGTCTGTCTGATTGATGTCTGTCAGATGATGTCTTTGAAATAAAGACGAAATATCACAATTTTATTGTAATTCTCTTGATTTTAACTCATATCTTGAGTTATGAAGATGACATTATTGTTCGAAGTTTGTTTCTTCCTTTATTTCCTAAAGTTGTCGGCTGGTTCTGGACAATTTGATAAAGATAGTAGAATAAGGTCTGGTAATTCATGAAAACTGTCGCAAATTGTGAGATCTCAAAAGTGAAAAAAAGAAAAAACCAACAAAACATTGCACGGCTCTTACTCAAGTTATGTGGGTCAAGCCATGAGAAGGCGTTGAAACGAAAATAAAAGTGGGGTGCCGATGAGGTCCTAATGTCCATATGGATGAGTCATACAGTGTGCTCCAAGGGTAAAAACCCTAATGGCAAGTCGCCTTCATTATATAGTTGCCAAAAACGATAACCTGAATGTTGTTGGAAGTCAAATTTGTGATTTTCTAATGGTTCTAAGGAAACATGACGTTTAATTCAGCAGCAATATCATTTGGCAATCGTAAGTTGTAGTTTAATATTACTAGCCAGTTAAAAAGTAAGGGGCCCACACGTACTCTGGTCCCTCACCAAACAGGTGGGGGAGCAAAAGCCCTCCAACATCCCCACATCAGATGCCCATGAAGCCACGTACACTACAGTCTAAAGGAATCCTCCTTCGAATTATTATTACTTCAGCCTGTGTTAGCCAATCGACATACCGTGCAATCAAAACAGAATATTCCTTGGAGTACATCCAATCCAGCTTGTTTTCGATAAAACATTATACTACGGTATTAAAATTGTTCAATCCATGAGGGATATCTCTTTAAGCTACTGCATGTTAGCTAAGGTTATTTGCCACAACTGGCTACCATACTATCGACACACAGTAGTCGTTCCTTGTAGGATCACTACCCCAACTTGGGTGGACCCAGACATATGTTAAACCATCAGAAATATACTATACAATTATTGTTTAAAAGTTTTCTTTTTGGCTTGTCTGTTTGTTTCTTTATGATTTTTACAAAATAGAAAGTCCCAGATGCATGTATGTATGTTTTTCTTATTCCAACTACTTGATAAGGGTCCTCAAATTTTTATGACATTTAGGTTTCGCTCTTCGTTGAGAACGTGACTCAAAGTGTTGACATAATGCTGGTGGTGTATGTAATGAAATTAATAATAATGGTAAAAATAAAAAAAAAGCGTGGAATGTAACTGTCGGAAAGATTCAACCGGGATATTTCCAGCTCAATTGTCTTTACCAAATTGAAAGCAGAATTCTCCTACAATACTTCTAGGTATTGTGAGTCGATCGAATAGAAAGAGAATCTAATAAATCTATTAATCAACTATGGTGTCTGAAGCCGTAAATCACACCTGGTCCAATATATGCTGGTCAACATAGTTGGTCAGTGATGAAATAAGTCAGCAAATGTTGAACCAACTGAATGCCGTTCAAATGAGCAACGTTGGATGTTGATAGAAGCGAGTGAACAAGATGAAACATGACTGAAATCGAGTCATGGTCTATTCCGCATTCATCAAATAGCAAGTTGTTAAAAGACATGACAACTAATTGATTGTTTTCTACAAGAATTAGCAACAATATTGGTTTTCGTGCTTGTTATTTCCAGTTGGTTCCCTACTTTTCATGTTATCGTTACAAACTTTCGAGTTAGGTAACAGGTTGATTGACTGAGGTACAAATAAGTACAAATATGGAGGAAAAAACATTTCAAATCAATTGAAAATAAAGTTTGGTTTTCTTATGTGATGGAAGCAGACACGGAAGTATGATAAATTATGTTCAAATGAAAATCATGAGTAGAAGCGTTTACACAAGGGCATTTTGGAATGGAGACTTTTTTTTGTCTTAAATTACTACCTAACCATCAGAGCAGGAAAATTTGATTGGCCTTTTTAACCGATCCAACTGCTTGTGTTCTTATCTTTTCGGACTTTTTCTTGAAGATAAACAACGGAAGCCTAAGCATTAGTATTAGCATAACAAGAAGGAAACCATTCATCTTCGCTGTTTCTTGTCGATCATTTCGGGCTCATTGTACCTTTTACATCTTGTAATCGGCTTCACAGATTTTTATTGGGCAAAACATTCCTTACGTGCTTGTTTTTGTAAGAAAAATAGGCGTCTCATACGTGTTCTTCTACATTCAATGGGAACACTTAAATTTGAGTGCTAATATTGTTCGACCATTTACTAGTCAGTTACTTGGTTTCATCTACAATGCAAATTCAACTGTCAACGGAAAAATGAAAGATTTTCATGATTGCGTAGTTAACCGAGTACTAATGCGTATAAGCAGTCAGCACAGCATTAGTTATTTCTTCAGTATTGACCTTTATGTATTTTTTCTATATTTCGGTTAATCCGACGTCATATCGTAACAGCAAAAGTATAGTCTCCTTAAGGTTCGGAAAAAGATATTCAATAATTTAAAATAGTGAGAATTTAACGAATTTACTATATCCTGTTGATATTACGCTAAGAGCGGCTTATCCAAAATTGTCCATTTTTCACCTACAGTAAAAGTAACCCTTAGATGAGAATACTTTGTTATGACGAGAGAAGAAAAATTATGTGCCCTCCCCCTTTTTCATCAGTGGTGGTAATATTTTAGAGGAAGCGCGTTGGGTGAATCATTCACAAAAACAAACGAGAGAGCCTATTTACATGTGAACGGATTTGTGATTTTGGTACTAACTCACGAAATGACATAATGAACAATTTAAACTGGTGACATTTTATTTGTTCAATTATGGTTTAAATGTTAGGTTATCGTTAATTTGTCTTGTAAGAAGTAGGAGTTCTCATGGACCAGTTTCTCATACTCACATCTCATGGGAAAGGTGCAAGCAGAGCTTATAACTGGTAGTTCGACCTTTCCTGAATTCATAACTTGAACAGAAAGAATGTTCAACGTACTCTCTATAAGACCACATGATCATATTAAATGCGTTCTATAAGTCTAGGGCAATATCACCAAGCTTGGACGTCTCGCTCATGGCGACGCTTATTTACATAACCGTCAGAATAGTTGGCGAGGCTGGATGAGTATAACGTCCCAGAGCGGCACAATCCTTCAGACGTAAGTGAAGAAAGATATGTATTCCTAGAAGATCCTTTTCTTGAGGAGGTTGCTCATGTAAACGATTTGGAGCCCTCTCATGGACGTGAGGCGAACAAAGAATGTAGAAAAAGGAACTCAGGATAAGACTCTTATGGGCAATGGGCATCATTGTCTGGTAAATAAAACAGCGACGATAGGATAAAAAATTCCTTTACTTTTAAGCGTTTATTCCATCCTCAATTAAGGTGTGGGAAACGAGACAAAACTGAGGAACTACATGTTTGGCTCGTACCTTTCATCGCTGAATATTAGTTACGTAGTTGAATTGCCTTGTACAACTACTGCCAGTAAGTAACGAAACTATTTTTCTTTTGTGTTGGGTCGCACTAAGTTTTCGTCGTCCGTGGTCACCTTAAATCTCTTACCTTGTTCTTGAAAATTGCTTGGTGTAGGTAATCTTTCTGACAATAATACTCCCGTACTTCAGTCCGTTCAAGCGAGTAAATTTATGTCAAACTGTGTTTAAATGAAAAACATGGGTAAAAGTTGTTAAAAATTAACAACAGGTGAAATTTACATATTCAATGAAGTACATTCTCATTACGTGGTTTCCCTTTAATTGGTTGAGACATGTCGTTGTTGTGCCAACATCTCGCCGGAAACGTCTCTCCGGAAAGACAACGCTGAAACTATAACATCATGGCAGCATTCGTGGTTTAACGCAGCGTTTCACAAAGTCAAATCCCCTCCTCTCATTCCCTGAAATTTGTACATATACAAAAAATGATATGATAAACTAAAACGTAACCCTGACATTTCCTTGATTTGTACGGTTGAATGATTGTCACATATCAACAAGAATCAGGCACCCCAGTTACACTGACAAAAGGATGAATTTTCAATTCACAGCAAAATTAGTTTCCAGAATAAAACAAATTCCGAAAAATGTCATTCTTAACTTGTAATTTAAGTAAAAAAACAATAGACGAGAAGTAACACGGTGTGTTTTTTATATATAGTTTCTACTGTTAAGTTCACTTCGTAGTTTAACTTGCTGCGTTCAAGCCCATATTTGGTATCCACATGAAGCAACACTTTTGAGTCCACGTAATAGCGCAGCAACTCACAGCAGCATATTTTGTTTGTACTTCAATTCACGAATGACATTCACCCAGTGCACTGCCATGTTGTTATAGATCACAGGCTTCATATTGCTATATATCGGTATACATAACTAATTTCAAATTCTGCATTATTTTTTTATACAACAGTGCAGAGGAAAATCAAAATGAACCTGGGCCATGTCTTTCTCAATAAGTTAACATCCTTCAAAATCTCAAAAAGGAGAAAATAAAAGACTTAAAGATTACAGCATATAGCAAACGATAAGAGTTCTTTAGAAACCATACTGAGATATACGACTTTAAATATTTAGCTTAATTCTTATTCCAATTTTGATAAAAGGCCACATTTTTAGGATTTTTATAAGCCATTACATTGATCATTATTTTCAATTGAAGTATAATTAGTCACAAATAAACTGCACAAAGCTTGCCTGGGGGGATGGAGCTCCATGGGATTCGATGAAACCCTTAGGAAGTCAAGTTGTGTTCCTTTTGGGAATTTCTCATAATCCTTATTTAACCAATGGTACAAATTTAATATTTATAAAATGCATGAAAACATGTCTATATGGACTGCGTATCAAGGTATTTAAGTACAGAAAAAAGTATTCAATGTTCAGCACTATCATTTGCTAATACAGACTGCATACAATACAATATGATACTATTTTGGTCTTAGTTGTACAACAAATTTTTCTTTAAACAAAATTCTTTTTTAAGGAAGCCACTAGACACTGGGAATTTATTCCGGTGTTCTAGAAATTCCAAGGCAGCCAGAAACCTGGCCAGAAGATCTGCATACATGTTGAAAGGTAGTGCTGATAGATTGAACTGAATGAATATCAAGATTTATGTTTTATGCTCGATTATATGCACAAAAATATTGCAGTGGTGAAAGTTTGATTGTGAGCAATGAAGTACCTCCCTTCTGTAAGACCAAATCAAGACCTGCTGAAAAAATATAAACCGAAACCTTCTGGTGGAATTAAAGCTCACGGACCTTTCAGTTGTGTCTTGCAGAGGATTCATCGCTTTATTATTCTTCCTCAATCACTTTCCTTCTTCACCTTATCATCTTTACCAAATCGGAGGCAAATGCCAGTATTACTTGTAATATACCGCAATATTACTGAGCTTTTTTATTCAGATTTGCGCCCTGATGTGTACATATCAAGAGCCCTAAGACGGTAGCAAGGTGAAATGTGTAAGAAAGTGTGGGGTCATTATACTTGCCAAATCGTATTATAAGGGCTAGGAGGGGGATCGCAGTCAGTGTTGGATCCTGCTAAGGGCCCTTCAAAATACTTGAGAATCCTCTTAGGTCGGTGCACCTTCGCCTTCCATACCCTCTTCTAGGGTCACAATAACTGGACATTATTTGCCCTGTTTGAAAAATCTACTAATATGTATCCAAGGTTTTCAAATTACAAATTTTTCAAGAACAACATTTTGGTGACCAATGAATTTTTATAGGAGGTTAGGGTCGTCGGGAGTTCAAGAAACGTAAAAAGATTCCTAAAACAAAAACGGTTTTCAGATAATTAATAGTTTTTTTTAAAGTTTTTGTTATCATAATGGAAAAATTTGCTCGAAGTTTACGATTGCTTAAAAGAGCGAAATATCAACTGTAAGATAATTATTCAATCTGCAGGCGTTGTTACACGAAAATGATTTTAAACGGCGATTCGTAAAGCAAGTTAAATTGCACATTAGATTGACAAGAGCCAATCTTTTGGCCAACTTCATTGATACAAATCGTCTTTGAAAATTTTTCTGTATAACATCACTTTGAGACCGAGTAGCGAGTCAAGTTGGGTTAATGGGATTGGAGTCGTGAGTCTAATCACGACTCGGTCAAGTCATTTGAAACTATGATTGCGTTGGTTCAAACCAAGTAGATGGACCACCCGAATTAAAGTGAGTCGGACAATTTAAAAAAGACGTTAAGAGTTCCATTTAACCTTTTCTTGTGTCTTGGGATATTTCAAAGACTGAGACCTGGGTGAATTCGGCTTTCTCATCCAGCCTAAAGGTTAGCTTGCTTTTTAACTCTTCAGTGGCCGATTATTTTTGAGGTCTTTTAGGGCAATCAACTTAGAATGCGATTGTTCGTAATATGGTAATTTAATTCCGAGACAAAGTCCCACATGAAAGACAACTAGATTATTCAGCTGGTATAATACCAAAAAGTAATACACCTATAATCTTGTAGCCCAGATGCAGGTTGACCGGTGTTGGGGAGACCCGAAGAGATTATGCTTCTGTGAACTCACTGTTCCCTCGAGAGGGATAGGAGGGAGGACCAGAGACAGGGGCTCCTTTTTCTTGCTTATTTGGTAATTTTTTTAACGATGTTATAACCAAAAGATTTGAAATTGCGCTTAGTCACTTGATTTGGCGATTTGTTATGGATTGTTAAATTAGCGGTTGTTAGCTTGGTAGAGTCGCACTCTGGCTAGGTGCTGGATCTTTATTGGGTCACAAAACAACGTACAATAACTAATAATTTATAAATGTTCAATAATTGTTCACTCCAGTAAGTAGTTCTTCTGAGTCCGAGTTCTGTTCCACTGGCTTTTCAGCTCTGCTTTGTCTGCTCTCTTTTACGTGCTTGTGTTGGCTCTCTTCGTTGGTTCTCTGTTTTTTGCGCTCTTTGTTGGTTTTCTCTTTTCTGGTCTCTGTTGTCGGGAAAGGAGCATCTCTTTTTATGCTTTTGGTGGGCAATTTTGGTTGACAATGACGGACAGTAGAAGTTGGCCAATCAGATACATTCTGATCAAGTCTTTCACTCTGTCAGGTTAAAGCGTTGTTTAGAATGTAACATAATTAACAAGGATGTTTGAAAAGATTTTTCGATACTTAATGTATATAGTTCTTCGTAAAATTATAATAGTAAAATCAGAATGTACTGGTTCTTATCTCAGTTATGTTATTTCACAGTTTCACATCGTATTTCGAGCTCAAATCTGATCTGAACAGGAATTACATCATATCTGGAATTTAGCAAAGTATCCAATCAATATAGGCTGGACTAATACAAACCGGAGCAAGGGTTTATGTTAGGAGATTACTATAAAAGGGAATTTATAAATTACTTATTATGTGAAGACTTGTAATTTGATTGACATTTTTTGTTGAAAACTTGATTCTTCTCGATGTTGTTGTTCTACCGACAATGAGTGGTTCTCGTTAGATAAAAGGATACTATCAAACAATGTAAATATTCGTGTATATATTAAAGAAATAGTCAAACGAAACGTGCTATAGTTAACAGTTTAACAATACGAACTTGTGCCTTGACCTTACATTCGGTAACATAAAAACTTTTTAAGCTAGATCGGCAACCATTATTCATGACATTTTCGAGAGGACCAATTATAGTGCTAGTCACAAGAATAAGATAACAACTTTACATGTCTAAAACCAGACAAAACTCAAACATTAAAACGTTCGTGATACGATCGTCTACCTATAATTTAGCAGCCATTTTCACAATAGACTACGTTGACGTTTGATAAATTCCATTTAGTTCGTAATGACATAAATTGCAGACCACCAAGTTGATGGAATGTATGTTTCATAACAGGATGAAAACCCGAAGAACCAACGCTGGGTATTATAGAACCCTATCGGCTGGCTAGGAGTTAATCAAATCGAGTAGGACAGCTTATTATTAAGTTACCCATAGGTTATGATTCGAATTCCTGGATATTTCATTGCTCTAAAGGCAGACAAATGTCATTTTTTTAGTGTTGGAATTTGAGATGAAGTCATTAATGAAAGAAATTTATCGAGGTCGAGCCAGTACGGGTCAAGTCACTTGGAGTTCCCAATTTGAGTCAAGTCAGGTCATGTTTCTACAAAACTCAAGTCAATTTGAGTTGACGAATTTGCCACTTGAGTCGACGTAATTCCGAGCAGGGCCGCCAGACCAAAGTTCAGGGGGAAAAAATTAAAGTGCAAATCAGTCTTCTTTAACTCTTTTTGTAGGTTACTCGATATTAGCATATTCGTAGCAGGTGAATAGTGTTTTTTGAGCAATCTGATTGGTTCTCTCTGGGAATATCCTGCTCTATTTGTCTTCGAGCAAAACAAGATGACCTCCAGTTAAGTTTACGTTACGGAAGAAGAGCTTTTTTTCAATAAACGACATCGCCGTGCCAGACAACACTAAAAAAGCAACATAATTTGGCAATTAACTATTCAAAGATATGTATTTCTTTTATTTTTTAGAAATAAATGCACTCAGGATGTTTCGAAATTTTTTGTTTACAAATGTTGAGTGGACGACAAGCCAACATCCCATAAAATTGTAAAAATTTCAAAACATTATATGTGAAAACAACTTGGGGAGGTACATGCTATAGCAATTATTCGCCTCACTGTCGGTGAATGGCGTAGATATTTACCTCCAATTCGGTGAATAATTGTTCTATCACCCGGGATCGCGAAGCCTCTTTTTGATTGAGAGGGATGAAAGAAACAGCGGAAGCACGATTCTCATAGGAGGTACGGTTATACCTGTCACCATATGACATATGGGCTTCTTGATTCGTAATCATTTGTAACCAAACCAGGGTGATTAGAACATACATCAAATCAATTGAAACTTGGGAAAAGTTACCGAACATAATAACATTCTGTTCGTGTTTTACAAGTATGTCAAACGTTTAGATCTGAGCAAGAAACAAATATAATTGTTTTCAGCAAGTGAAAACAAAACTTATTGACTTTTCCTGAACAAATATCTTTAAATTGGTCGCCATATTGTATTACATGTGGTCGATCTAACTTCCAGAAATTATGGGTGGGGCTAGAGCTCCCCTAGTCCTCCGGCTCCGCAGTCCCTTATCACATATACTCCAAATACAGTACCATTGGCACTACCAGTCATTTTACTTGTCACATTTTCTCGATCCTTCTCTTCATTTCTAAGCATCGTTCCACTTTGTCTTTTTCTTTAGCTACAATACTGCAGTCCCCAGGACAGCGTGATCAATTATTACGCATTTATCATTGGTTTGGCCGAGGTAATGGCCGGTTGCCCTTATTACGTCAGCTAATACAAGTACCAGAATACTTACGACTTTTTCTTTTTCATGCAAATATTTAATATCCAAAAGGAATGGAATGCAGTTGCTTACATTAGCATAACAAAGTAGATTACAAATAGCCTTCTGGTAGTTGTAATCAGCAAATGAATTAGGGGAACCGGCCATCTTCTGCTCTCTACGATTGGTAGTAACATTATCCCAAAGTGATTTGGCTTCTTCTGATTCCACTACTTCGTCTGGTGTGCGTTCATGTCATTGTCCTGCCTGTTGTAGATATCAGATCCCAATGATTTATTCAAGCCAAAGGATCGTGCCACCTCTTATTTCCTTCAGTTCTAGTTTGTAACTCTCAAACATCAGATGACCAACCATTTCATCCTTATTTTCCTACAACACAGGGATAGCATTTCCTGTCTATGACTTCTTGCCTCGACTGTCTTGGCTGTAAAAATCCTGTACTAAAGTTACTCTTGCTAACACAAAACCTTTTGACTTCCGAAAAACTGCCAGGTAAAGAGCTAATGCTTGTACCTGGATTATTTCTGGATTAAATTTACTTGAATAAGGTGCAAGGAAACATGCTACATTGAATAATTAAATTGTTTCTATAGTGACAGAAATATGATTTCTTTTGAGACTTGATGTGACACGCTAACAGACCGAGAATTCGAGGAGTTTTGTAGCCCAGTCAGCAATGCATCTTTAGATGAATCTCGGTGACAGTATGATTACCGTGATGTTACCCAGACAACGTGTATGCTATGTCGGTCACACAGAGTTTGGGCGACCAATTACTGGCATTTCTTGTGAAACAGTTAAAAGTGCATCATTAGGGAACTTTTAATTAACCAGGCTATTTTAACTAAGTAGTCGAGGTCTCTCTAACAGTATGATTGGGGTAATTATTTTAAAAAGATATGAGCTCCTACGTAAACCAGAAAAATCCAGACGCATTTCAATTAAAAACAGCACACCTTTATGTTTTTAATATTGGGTGGGTGGCTGCCCACTAACAAATCTCGACCAACACCCATAGATCCACTCATCCACGGTTGAAGACAAACATTGGCCACTGACGAAGAGATTGGACGGATCTTCATTGTTAGGATTATTGGCTTTTCTTCCTGCGATCTGTGAGAAGCATGTTGAACGTATTTTTCGCATTAGGACAGGTTTTGCTTGATTTTGATTACAAAAGCTCGGGTAGGATTGAACTGTTTTCCAATCTTATCTTTCACTCGAACTTTGCTTTTCACAATCTATGGTTTTGGTTTTCTATCTGCCTTCTGGTACCAATCGAGTACGAAACATGCCCAAAGCTAGTGTGAATCAACAAACGTATTTAAGAAACCAGTACAACCCGCTTTTACTTGCCTTAAGTATATATTTTGGTGAATTTTCTTCAAGTTTACTATTAAGGTTTAAACCTAAAGCCATGTTTTTACGAGAAAAAGCAGTCCCTGATGAGAGGGTCTCCTTTCTTCCTTTTCAACGTTTATTGAAAGTCCATGTACAGGTAAGTTATGCTTGGTAAAGCCACGTGTTCGCGGTTCTACCCTCTTATCCGCGTAGGTTAGACCAATCCCAAGGTATTAGTTTATAGACACTGCTCTGCAAGTCGAAATTATCCTTGGTAGGAAATGCGCAATGTTTACAAGTGAAAAATTGTATCGCCCCATTGCGGTCACCCTACCTTACTTTTATTTATTTTAAATCTTTTTTTAAAAAACGGTAACATTTCAGTGCATGCAGAGGCTGCTGATTTCCAAAGCGCTGTTTACTACTATTCCTTACATACTTATCTTTACGATGTACTGGTTTTCATATTGCATATTTTAGGGATCTTAAAGCTACAGCCAAACTCATCAATTTTTTTTGCAAATTTCTTTTACATGTTGCGAGGTAAGTCAGTAACGGTAACATGGAGCTGCAACGCCGATTTTAGTGTTGCCGAAGCATTTAAAGTAGTTTTTGAATTGGGTCAGAACTTGCAACATCATGCTGCAATGAAAGCCAAAGTTTCTAGTTGTGGCATACCAATCATTGATTTGTTTGGCAATCATTTACACGAGCGCACTGGATTAATAGATTTTTAAAATGGAGGACGAGAAGTGTTAATCCAAATTCATTGAGTTGTATCGCTCATTCTACTCTACCACAAGTTGTTGAAGTGCCTCGAATTCCTCACTTCGTTTCATCTAATTCCGAATCCAAATAATCCGCTTTCTTCTGTTATTTTCATTTCTAAATCTTTTTCTAACAGTTGAAATAAAACCACTAAATATTTTTATTTGTTATCAGCCACCATTTTGCAATGTTAATGAGGATATTTTCCTACAATACATTGCAAATCGATAAGCAAATCAAACGCGCATTCTTAACAGGAATCGACAAGTTTTACAAGGCGACTGATTTTCCCTGCAATCTAATTACGGCACAAATTGGCGACAATAATCGGTAAGTGTAACCCTAGCATGAATTTTCCCCATTTTTTTTCTTTGTTCTCTTTTGTCTTTTGCTTTGTTCTTTTGTTTTAACTTGTTCTTGTACGAAACGCAATGTAAGAAAGGGTTAACTGAATCCCAGAAGCATCAGTCTATTATTTTACTCCAGCTATAAACCAGACGTTTTATTCGTCAACAGCAGACATCCTGCCGGAAAAGGGTTATTTTTTACGATGCGGTCAATCCTCTGATTCCTCTCTCCTACGCAGACTTCTTGGGCTTCCCAACGTTCAGGTGTTGTTACAGGGGATAGACGGTAGAGGGTAATAGAGAATAATAAGGAAAACCATTGAAATTCGAAATACGGCCGTGGGGAGCGGAAAAGATTTTCAGCAGTTGGAATTAGAATCTACTCAATTTAGACAGAAAAATGTCGATTCGCGCGATAAAATTTGTTAGATGGGAAACGGCCTGTACATGTTATAAGTGAATGTGATAGACATTTCGCAAAAAGAGATACAAGTATGTCACATTGTTTTGTACTGTTTCGAAAATAGCTTTATTTACTTATCTGTTTATTATTTCAAAAAGTTAAAAAAAAACCCAATTAAAAAAGAAACAGCTTAGAAAACAGATGAGAATTTATCGCACGTCTCCCAGACACAAGAAGAGTTTTGGGAAGGTAGAGACAGACACCGGATGGCCTAAATACCAGGACATACTGAGTTTCCCTAATCAAAACGTGTCCATATACTTCTTCATGAACTTGTATTAAATCAGCCAATCACATTGTCATCTGGTGTCTTTTTCTCTAAAATCCAAAACACCTTGTGTGCCTGTTCTAAAAAAGTGATGGTGTCTGGACACAGGAATGAATTCGACCCTCTTTGTGAACATGTTGTTTGACTACAACGTATTATTCACAATCCAAAGCCCGAGGTCCACTAATTCTGCTAAACTGGAGTACAGAGACTTTTACAATACGAAATTCCATAGTAAATGTTTGACCTTTTTACACCAAACAAATTACACTTATAATATGTATGATGGATGAACGTTCGTCAAGCTCATACTTCAGAAAAACGATTTCGGAGCCCCAGACGCCGATAGAACCCGAATCGTTGGATGACTTGTGAGACGCTGAGCTTTGAGACTCAGATGGTGAGACGAGCTGAAAGTTGGTCAGATGTGCTGCCCATGAGGCAGACACGATATGTTAATAATCGTGCTCAATAAGATAAATGTTCATGCCACATGGGCACCACATGTCAAACTTGCACTTTAGCTCGCTATCTGAGCCTACTCTCGGTGGCTCAATGGTTAAAGCGTCTCACCGGCCATCAGAAGGTGGCCTGTTCAACCCCCGTCTATGGTTCAGAAATTACTTCTCTGTGGAATTAGCTTGACCAACATCCAATTATCGTCCATGATATCCCCAAGCTCCCAAGTGCGTAACATTTATCTGAGTCACTATAATAATGACGAAGTGAACAAATTGGTAAATAAATAAACCATACTGCAAACCTATAATGCTTCATAAAATGGTCTCTGGGCATGGGATCACCAGCTTTACATGAAACACCAACATATTTCAGGAGATCACAATCTTAACTTGAAAAACTTGAGTCAAAAACATTACTACATCATGGATGTTTGCCACAGAAAATCATTTGATTTCAATTTTATACCGTTTTAGTAATTATTTACGTAGATTATTTGAATTGACACACAGCAGCAGGATTCCTCATACATGCAACAAATATTGGGAAAATTTTTCATGCTTGAGATGTTGTTTTAGGTATTTTCAATCATTGTTCGTGCTTATGAAAGGTGTAGCTCTGCTTTGCCTCGCGGCAAGTGTCCAGGTATAGAAAAATAATTCTACTTTGTAATTTCGAACTTTTTCCAGCCTTTCTTCTGGTTATTGCAGCGTGAACAAAATCTTATTCTTGCATTCAAATCTTACCCATTTATAGAGTACAAAACAAATCCCGAAAAACAATGACATCTTGAAAACCCTAGATATGAGTCAATAACAAGACGACGAATTATTGCGATTATATTTCAACTTTATTTCAAATTGTCAAATCGAAAGGAATCACGAGCAAGCAATGCGATTTACATAGTTACAACGATGACATCATCAACTGGAATGCAGAGGACACGCGTAAATGGTTACAAAGCTACCGCTAATGACTGTTTACCACTTAAGAAAACAATATAGTAAGGAAAAAGTGTTATTGTTCTTTGGATGCCTTAAGGCCATTATTTAACTCTGGCCTGTTAAACTTTATAAACAGAGCTTCTAAAAGTAACAATAAATTAGGATTTTTATTTTTACAACAGTATAATATTCTGAAGTTATTCGCGATAAGATTTTTACTTATAAGTGAGGTGTTGGTGAGAGCAGGAGGTATGTCATTGAGATTGTCAAAAAGATCGCTGAGATTGGTTAGATAATTGACGTGATCGCAGTTGGAAAACTGTTGAGCAACAGCACTGTTTTGGAATTCAGAAGAGTGTTCTAGAAGCCAACTGTCTAAGCAACGTTCTGTTCTACCTACGTAACGTCGATTACATCCCGGACCAGTTATTTCATAGGTTACGTTATTACGAGAAACATGGTCGGTAATTATCAAGGTAATTAGAAATTGGTCGGTAATTATCAAGGTCAACAGTTTTACTAGATTTAAAGGATGGGATCACTCTTGCCGCTTTCCACTAACTCGGTACATTACCAGTTTGCAAGGAAGCATTTATTATCTTTGGTAGAAGATTACATACCGCAGATGCTAAATCCCTCATAAGCCGAGCAGGTATTTGATCTAATCCTGTTGCTTTCTGTATCTTACATTTCCGTAGGAACTCAAGTGTGAATTGCTTCGAAACTGGAGTAAACGTGAAGGAATTTTTCGTTAACTTGTTGAAAAACTCTGAATTAAAAAAAAAAAAGCTTTTTGTTCAATGAAGGAAAAACCCAGCAAACTCGCAAGACGTCCTAGATCCAGTAAAGTACGAATTAAAAGCGTTCGCAACCTGTGATTTATCCAAAATTAAATTTCCATCAATATTTATAGCAGAAGTGATATTCTTTTTCTTATCATTGGGTAAAATTTTATTCATGGTCTCCCAAAATTTTTTGAGTCACTATTATCTTGAATAAGTCTTATTATGATTGCATTTGGCCTTACTAATTTGAATTGTAACTCGATTTCGGAGCAATCTATAAAGTTTCAAGTCTTCATCTTTTTTTGACTGTCTTGCTTTTCTTAACTGATAGTTACGCCGGTGCATTTTTTAATTTGGCCAGACATCCACGGAGTTTGAATACCACGAATTCTTTTAGTAATCAACAGTGCATATTTATCAGCAACAACCAAAAACGAGTTTCTAAAATAAATCCAAAGCCGATCTAAAGGGTGTCCCAAAAAAACAGAAAACTATTGAAATCACCAATAACAATTTAATTGTTAGAATTTGAATGCCTTAGCACTCTGTTGGTCCCCACGAGTGCATAAATGATTGATATAAGTAATTTTATACATAATTTGAATTTTATCATTTTCACAAAGTTTTTCTCTGCTAGAATTTTATAATTTGCTTTAAATTCCCACGGGCAAAAAATCGCGCACTTTACAAAGCGATTTTCTTACTTAAATTTTAATACATGCACCTTGTCAATATTTTACGCATCATTACGTTCAGCTTTTTCGTAGGGCATTCAAATTTTAACAATATGTGATTTCAATAGTTTTCGGTTTTTTTGGGACACCCTGTACATAATACAGACTTTCCGTTTGATTCCCCAAAGTATCAACATCTTTTTCCCAACTGACATGTTTTAATTCATCGCATAATTTATCAGGTTCATAATTTGCATAACTGCGAAAGGTCTTTACTTCAGCCGGTATTTTCTTACAATGCAACTTACGAACACAATATATCATGTCGTGATCACTGAAGCTAGATGGTAGAACTCCAGATGAGTTTATCACAAATGTGCAGTTTGTAGCAATTAAGTCCAGTAAGGTAGAAGAACCAGGTACAACACGCGTTGGATTTTCGATCATCCGTGTAAAATTATAGCCCTTGAACAAGGACTTTGAGCTGTTTTGTTACGTTGCATGGAGACCTTCTTGCTAAGAAATCACAATTGAAATCTCCAAGTGAAATAACTTCATTAAACTGAGCCAATGCTAAATCAACAATATTTTCCAACTTCAACACAAAATTTGGGTCGTGATTTTTAGATGAATGTGGCGGACGATAAAAAGTTCCAACTGGAAAAGCGTGTGACTTGGGCAAATTTATTTGGAGCCACAAAGCTTCAACGTCCGATGACTCCAAATAAACCCTCAGCATTACACAGAGATCTTGCCTTACATATACAGCGACACCTCCAACCTTGGTCTTTCGATCTCTTCTGTATAGATTATAATCGACAATCTCAATTTCAGAGTCTAAAATGTCACTACTGAGCCAGGTTTTCGATAATGTTATTAGATGTAATCCAGATTTCAAAGTAGAAAAAACTGAGCGAAGTTCATTGATCTTACCATTTAAGCTTCGAACATTCAGATGAAGCATTTTCAAACCATGAGTACAAACAGTGTCCTTTAGCTTACCTTTAAGGTCGCTCACAAATGTTTCGTCTAGCCCAATTTCATTTACGCCTTCATTAATCGATGCCGACGATGAAGGCACAGAGCATAAACGGCATATTCTTGTTGATTCGAAACTCTCAGATGAGCACTTCAAATGATGCCAAACTTTACACGAAACACAGTTGAAACTTCCCTGGTTATTTCGGAACTCGGCACCATGTCAAACAGACAAACTTCAACATGACTGGCCCAGGATTTGAAGCGATATCATTACAGAGCAACAGGAGATCGACTAGTAGAATTCGCTTACCCAATTTCACCATACGAGTACATTGGACAGTAGAAATTTGATCATGTTGATTCATCCTGCCCGATGCCCTTGCAAATTTTACACGTGAACTCCCAACATAACCACCAATTTTCATCACATCTGAGCCAACATAAACTTCGACGGCTCTATTCCAGATATAGTTTGAATGAGCATCATTTAAATAGCAAGTTTTGCTATCAAATATCATTGTTATCAATAGCGTATAAGTTAAGTACAAGCACAAACTCGGAGCACATATTCTTACCGGCATGTTTGAAAGTGAGTCCAAATAAAATATACCACCGCCATGTGGCCATCCTGCTAGCCTTCCACAATATTTATTAATTTATACTGTTTTATTAACTGTACATGGAGGACAGAGAATTACGACGTTTGGTGGAGAATTATTTTCAACTTGGATTCGAGAATAAAGTAATTTAGGACTTCCTTCATGCTCGACACGGCATCACAATAAGTTTGTCGACCCTAAAGAGGCGTTTGAATGACTACAGCTTGAAGCGAAGAGGAACTGTAGACGACGACCAAGAGTTACGGGCTATCGAGCAACGTGAGATTTGGATCCTGGTTCACTCCGGGGCTATAGGGCTGTCTGACATGCACTTGGACTAGATCACCGCATTCACGTTTCCCGTGAACGAGTTGCCAACATTCTTCGTGAACTTGATCCAGATACAACCAGGGAGAGAAGAAGTAGAAGGTTGAGGAGGCAAACTTACACCAGTTATGGACCGAACTTTTGCTGGCACGTTGACGGTAAGTCTTTATACGAAAGTTAAACTGCAGAAATCGTTTACCTAAGTTAATCAGACGAGGGTCCAACTTGACATGGAAGGTTGCCAAAACGAATTTTGGGTTATTAACGTTCTGGACTTAGCTTCGATCCCTTCAATGTTAATCCAGTTCTCTTGTGGTCAAACATACTGTAGGAATCTCAAACACATATCACCAGAACGGCGATGAAGCCGTGGAGGGAAAACACTTAACAAGCTTATGAAACTTGATGTTTAGGAAACGTGAGAGCTTGGATATATTAAGGTAGATGAATGATCTTCAAGCTCGATACTCAGAAAATGATTTCTGAGCCCCAGACGGGGATCGAACCCGCAACCTTCTGATGACCGGTTAGACGCTCTAACCATTGAGCTACCGATTGAGATACTCGATTGCGATACCGCTCTAACCATTGAGATACTCGAATTTGCACCTTAGCTCACCATCTGAGTCTCGGTAGCTCAATGGTTAGAGCGTCTAACCGGTCATCAGAAGGTTGCGGGTTCGATCCCCGTCTGGGGCTCAGAAATCATTTTCTGAGTATCGAGCTTGAAGATCATTCATCTACCTTAAGCTTATGAAACTAACATTTTCCTGAGAATTATCATACATTTATTTCAGTTAAGTTCAACTGATTACTGTGCACAATGTTGTTTACAAGTTATGATAAACTGAAGCCATATGGCTTCTCTATTCACGGAGCCGTTGATGGGTACAATCGCAAGATTCTGTGGCTGGAAGTGGCTAAGTCAAACAATAACAAAAAAGTCCAGAATACTCTAGGGAATGCAAGCTATTCATTTCTTTTGCTTTGAATGAAAACTCCACAGTAACAACATCGTGCCCCTGTGGTAAAACACGTTTCCCAATTGAATTTGCCGTTGAGTTTCACTAACTTCCATAAGCAATATTCTTTACCTTCTTTAATTCACAACTTACGGTTTCACCCTTCAAACTCACAATCGATATACGATATCGTAAAATTACAAAAAGCACGTGCGATCGAATGAACTTCCGGTTACTGTGGGCAATCACAGTGCCAAATTCCCGTCATTAACTCATCATCGTAATGTTTCCGACACCCCAAGTGCAATTATGGTAGGATTGAAATGTTGCCACACGATGCAGCCGATTGTAGTCCAGAAAACCTTCAGGTAACTAATGACAGTCTATTGATCTACTTCAGAATCATCCTCAGGGTATTATGAAGGGTATCGTGAAGCTATTGATCTACGGTTAACGTGTTTCGGATTGAGTATGGACCGCGTTTTTCTACTTGATGATTTCTTCCGTTCAAAATTAGCTTCCAAATTTTTCTGCTTATTTGGTCCTATTGTAATATTTTGTTTGCTACCACCAAACTCACAACTGTATCATACCATAGCTAACAATAATCGTTTTTAATTTCTTGCTACGAAAAGATACGGTCTACGGAGCAGAAGTTTTCATGAAAAGCGATAATGAAAATGGTAGCTCCAAAGGAAAATGTAACTTTTCCAAGAGAGGAAGCCCTGAAGGTCATGACTTTTGTGGATACTTTCCAACGAGGCTGTAGTAAATGGAATTGTGATGAAATAAAATGAAACTACTGATTAATCGAAGGCAATACGTAACAGTTGGCATTGATAAATTTTTGCCCCCTTTTTCATAGTCATGCCGTAGAAAATCAATAATAAAAGTAGAATAGTTGCACTTTTGTACATTCTGGAGATACTTTATTGCTACAGAAACATACATAATTATGCTAAAGGAGAACAAGACAGTCAACGGGCAAAGTTAATTTACTTTTGTGACCATAGTTCATTGTTTACCTAGAAAGGAAACGCTTTGGCTTACGTGTGTCTCCCGACTTATGCTTGAGATTACAAAATATTAACTTGCGATCTGGAGTCTTGAAAAAAATGCAAGCTCAGAAAACACTGCTACTATGGTTACATCTATCTTACATATGGCGGACCTAGAAACCAAATGGGTGGGGAGCGGTTGATCCTCAACAACCCATGGGTCTGCCAATCGCATGTTCCTTTGGACTTCAAAAGAAACTACCTTTACAAATTGCAGGCATTTTCCTTCGTGCAACATTGTTTTGCGAACCTTGCAAAATTAGACATTGAACTTTTTCATTAAGAATTTTTAGCAATGGCCAACCGGAATGATTGTCCATTCGCATTACATGCAAATATTCTCCAAGAGGAAAACGGGTTTAAACAGTGAGTCAAAATATATGAAATTTACCCAGATTTCTAGTGCACACGCAAAGCTAGACGTGTAATTTATCTTATTGGTTGCTCAGCATTTCATATTCTTCCTTAGCAACTAACCTTATTAGGACAATGACGATACACAAAACCGTGGTAAAACAATTCAGACCAAGTACTAGCCATATCAATGTCATCTCTGAATCGCTACGTTGTGCTTCATTACCCAGAGCAACGAACGACAACATAAGCACACATAAATTAAAACTTTCCAGAGTGTTTTCCACATCAACACCATGGAATTTCCGAGAACAGATGTATGGTTTGTGCACCATGTGAAGCAGAAGAGAAATCAAGACTGCCAATGATAACAGAGGAGTCTGTAAAACTGATCTGCTTGAAACAAAGGCAAGAATTGAAGCAAAAAGAGCTCTTCTAAATAAGTAGAAGACTTCAATGAACTTCCGATACTCCGCATGATACGGAAGATACAAAGAACCGAGCCACGTATCAGCGACATTGGCTTCACCAACAGTTCCATTCCTGTAAATTAGGAACCTCAGCAAAAGCGGTAGATAAACTCCAAATGGAACACCTATGACGTATATCACCAAAGCACAATACCCGAGGATACGTATTATTCGGTACTCTGCACTTGGACAATCAATCCAAGGATTTTGAGGCATATACAAAAAGCCCTGATCGTTTAAACAAGGCGTGAGAGCTGAAAACGAACCCTTGACAATGGGAAAATATATCAAATTCAAAAACACGATTACCATGTTTAAAGCTAAGTATTTGGCTGCTATTGTTTTTTCCGGTCTCGCGTTCACCATCCAACACAGCAGACGGTATACTATGAAGACTATGCCTGTTGCAGCAGTGATGCATAAAGGAAATATAAGAAGAGACGAAAGCTTTCCAACAGGTGTTAGGAGCTTCGGGAAATAACACTCTAGTCCTTCAAATTGAAAATTGAAGACGTTACTGAAGTACCGTTGTATTTTGATTACAGTAGAAGGCCAAAGATTGAAGTTAGAAATCATTGCATCGAGAATCTGAAAGTAAAAAATACAGATCTTGAGAACTCCTCTTGACTTGCGACCATGTCCAGCAACACCAAGAATCCACACAATTATATTAATTTCAAACAGCCACGCCGGAAGGAAATTAAAAACATGCAAGACAGTAACCACAAGAATCTCTAAAAGAACTACAACGAAAGACCTTTTGCGATACCGTTTAAAGAAAGCCAACCAGACTACAAAAACGATTGCCAAAATGCCAACCAGGACTACAGGAAGAAGGACTTCAACTTTGTCTGACTTTCTTGATGGACATTTCAGACAAACCCTCCCGTGCTGTAAAAATTCTTTTCACATTTTGAGCACAATCGACCGCTACTTCCTTCCTTGCAAATGCATCCAGAATTACATGTTGTAAAGTAACCCCTTTCATCGGTTGTATTTACCTGGCACTTGCACTGTCCGGTAGGGTTACAAACATAATTTGTACGCCTAGTTTCTTGACAAGAGACAAGATGAGTTACATTGTTTGCCACAGGTGACGGCCAGTAGCCTTTGGCTATTTGCATAAACGACGAAAATTTAGAGCGAGTCCCTGAGCATAATCCTCCTGCCATGCATGAGAGGCAATGACCATTGTATCCATAGAAACCGTTATCACAAACACAATAAACTCTATCGTAATATGACGAGTCAATCTTGATGATTCCGTTATTGTACTTAAATCTTATGATGGGACACGTAAAATGGTCGTTTTCGTTCTCTCGCACGAACGAAGTGGTATCAGGACGAGCAAATCTAGGAATATTTCCTGATATACCTTTACCATGTCTCATACCGGAATTGCATGAAACATCAAAAGTTTGCAAACCCAATAGTTTTGCATATGATTCTGGAATATCTCCGGTTAAGTTGTTTGCTGAAAAGTCCAGGATTAACAAAAAAAGCATATTATCTCCAGGGGAAGGTAATCTTCCCGTGAGTGAATTGCTGCTGACATCGACGAGTATTAGGTTGGCGAAGGACCACATCATGTTAGGAATATTTCCTGTTAAATCACAGGAACTAGCATTAAAACTTCTCAGTGAGTTTATGGCTGGCTGTAACTTCTTGAAAAAATGAGGTAATGAGATTTTTAAACCACTATTATTCGCGACATTAAGCAACGAGAGCTTGCTTGAATTAAATATGAATGATTCTTCGAGCCCTGTCAGGCAATTAAACGAGAGATCTAAGACCTCCAAATTACGAATTCTACCTATACTGCTTGGAATTTTCCCGCCAAAATTGTTCTTTGCTAAATTTAAATGAAGAAGTGCAGTCATCTTATGAAATGTTGATGGAATTCGACCGTGCAGAAAGTTTCCAAAAAGCAAACACTCTAATAAAGCTGGAAAAATCAACCCAAAGTTGTCGGGTAGAGTTCCGTGCAATCCGCTGGCAGATAGATGCATAAATCGAAGCGAAGTAAGATTTTCAAAAGGTTTGATAGTACTACTAAGATTCGACAAAGACTCAAGATCAAGAAACCACAGCTTAGAAAGTTGTCCAATACTTTCGGGAACTGTACCATGAATTAAATTCTCCCCAAGGCTTAAATCCTGAAGCTCTGACAAATGGCCAATCGAAGGTGGAAGAGATCCACCAAGCTGGTTTCCACTCAATTGAAGTTTGATAAGCGATTTTAATTCTCTGATGATCTCGTCTGGAATGTCCCCTTTAAGAGAAGCTTGAGCTATATCTAGTCTCATTAATCTGGTCATATTGGGAGAAAGAAAATCTGCTAATTGCCCAGAAATTCCAGGATTATTTCCCAGACAAATGGCTTGAAGATTTCTCAGTTTCCACAAGGTAGGAGGTAACGAGCCGGTAAGATTGTTTGACTCAAGTTTCAAACCTATTACCTGGCCTGAAGAAATGTTACAAATGACGCCATACCATTGGCAATGCGGAATTTTCTTGTTCCAACCAGAATTATTGCGCCAAAAAGGTCCACCTGTTTTCGAAAAAATGTCCAAGAGAACTCCACGTTCCTCAGTTGCATTAATGGTGATGTTTGAGGGTAAGGGTTCCTTAGGTATCACAGGAAGGTCGTGAAAGCATAAGGTAATATCATCAGGATAATTTAATGTAAGCCATGGCCGCTCAACGCGTTCTATAAGGAAACAATAACATATTTAACTGTAATGTCCAACATAGTACCTAACAGAGATTTTAGCATTAAAAGTTGACACCAGTGTGTCTAAGAATGCTCAATACCAACGATTAATTTATATTCATACAATATTCTCCATAGTAAATCCCACTCATATGGTGGTGCTCATATGGTGCATACATACATACATACATACATATGATTTTATGATTTTCTTTCATTGATCATATTTTTAGTCAGCATTCACCATGGTTTTAACGTTCGTTAAATCTATACCGTAAATGATCGATTAAGCGCCGCTCTCGAATAAGCGCCGCACCTTTACCGAAAATAATTTAATAAGCGCCGCTCTCGAATTAGCGCCGCGGCGCCAATTTGAGGATTTATAAATAAACGCTGCACCAAGATATCAAAACATAATTGAGAAAGGAGATCACGACCAATTCGAGAGTTCTAAAGTTTCAACGTAGGATATCTCTTACAATTGAGTTCGTATAATAATTCTAGGTGTATAAATTTCTCCTTCTTGGTCAACTCTGAGTCTAACACCTGTGCATGTCGTCGATTTACGGTGTATCCTGTAAACTTTGCGGGAACCACCAGCCCAATCTCGCGCTTTCTCTTCCCCGTAACTTCAGCTAAGACGCTATTTGATTCGTCCGCCTTCAGAAAATAATCGATTAGACTTGAAAGTTCTATAGGGACGTGCCCGACAATAATACGTGCCTCTTTATTCTCTCTATATTACACTAAATGTTTTACCCGTCTTTGAAATAAACATGTTTACATACCGCGATAATATTTATCATCAAACGCGTAGCAAAAGGCGTAAGCTACTTCTTGACAAACCTAACAGATCTTTTACGAAAAAATCATTTTCGTACCGAGGAGCTTATGCCTGGAATACATTACCTAACGAAATTTTAGATATTCATGAGCAACTGTCTGCATATTCTTTCAAAGCAGTCCTTACTAAACACCTATGTCAATCAAGAGACTGCTAATATTGCTGTAATGATACTGATTTTTGTAAATATTCTTTCTTCTTTTTCCAAACAACCCCTTTAAAAGCAGCAATCAAGCTGAAGGGTTATTGTTTATAAATAAATTTTTAATAATAATAATAATAATAATAATAATAATAATAATAATAATAATAATAATAATAATAATAAAATAAACGCCGCATCTTTAACTGGAAAAATGCAAATAAGCACTGGAGTAGGACAAGCACAGCTTCAGCCTACTACGGGAATGTGGACGCTCCCGCCTACCAGAGTCCGGGGTGGCACCTTTGGCAAGTGCCAGCAACCCCTTAGCCAAGGGTAGATAAGACTCTTTAGCCTTGGATGGCAACTTATCTAGGAGAAGGAAACTCCGAGATAAAACCAGAAATAGGTAGGCAGGGCATTGATTCGGAGCCAGTGACCTCCATAAAACGAGCAGGCTTTGATGAAATGACCTAGGGAGTGGCACCCCTGCCTTGCCAGCTGGGTAGACAGGTAGCCGAAAGCCTCAGCTTGCCTTAATTGGCTGGCAGCTGCAAATACACTACCTTCAGGTGTTGGCAAACCTGCCCTGTTAGCCCAAGGACTAGAAGAAAATCTGTACAGCAGGCTGATGCCCTTGACCTTAGTTGGTTGAGGATGAACCAGCCTTAAATGCTGAAACAGATCTGCATTAGTCTAAGAATAAAACAATATTCAGTCTTAACCCTTGCAGTGGCACGCCTAAACTGATCTTAATTGGTTGGAAGTGCAACAGGGTACTGTTAAGGTCAAACTGGATATACGCATCGGGGAGTACTTTCAGGGACTTTTGAGGGCTGTATATCCCTTACTCCTTCCTGGCTGGATAAGTTGGGCGAGTAAGGGCTGGCCCCGTGGGTGTTTCTTAAAATCCATTTTAATGGTAAAATTTCCTTTCCCCACAAGTTCCCTGAAATGTGCAATGTCTGTTGCGGCCTTACCTGGCGGGATGCTGGGAGCCCGTAGCAGGCTTAGACCCCTTCCACTGTCCTTAGTTGGGTGGTGTGCGAGTTGTAATAATAAAATAAACGCCGCATCTTCAACTGGAAAAATGCAAATAAGCGCCGCGGCGCTTAATCGATCATTTACGGTATTCTCGTCAAATTGAGTTGATTCTTTTCAAAAGTAATATGGAAAATAGTGCTGCGTCTGCAGTTTTGAACGAAACAGATAAAGTTTAATACGAGCTTTTTAGAATCTTATGTGTAGTTCTGACAGAAAACTGTTCCAAGTGAATACGACCGAGCTTTATTCAGATGGACTTCCAGTGATCATTCATAGTTTCTGATATACAGTAGCTTTCCCTTTTTCCTATTTCCATTAATAGGGTAAGTCGACAAAATACAAAGAAAACCAGTTGTGCGCGGTTCACATAAATAAGAAGGCCATACTTTCGTCGAGCTCAAGCAGTATTTAACAATAACCAAAACCTTTTAGAACAAGAATTTCTTGATTTCCCAAACGATAGATCATTGTATATTCGTTATGTAATATTGGTCGTTTGTAAAGATGCGTGCAAGCGAGAAGAATCATCCACAAATCCGATGGAAGCATTGGAAATTCAAAGCAGCTATCATCATACCATTTTACCCTCCCAGAACCTGGGAAGCTAGTTAATAAAAACGCTTTTGAGCAAGATCATAAACTTTTCTTGGATGTTTCTGCTTTTTTAATCGCCAACAATAAGGCATTGTGGTCGAACAATTTTCTAACTAACCTGGTACCCTGGACTTCAAATACTGAAGGCCATGAGACACTTGATGAAAATAACCACTTGTTGCAAGTTAAAAATTCTATGCTAACCAATGCATTGCTTAACATGCATTTATTACCAATACACCAAATGCAAGAAATTAATTAAATACAAAACCCTTTGACTGTAAGTGTGATTATGTCACATAAAAATAACTGTAATAAAAACATGAAACTTCCAAGGTTTGGTGAAAAATTTTCAAGGATAAGCAAATACCATTTTCTACACTGAACATTGTGGAAAATACAATAGTGAGAACACCAAGTATTATCTGATTCATCTTGCAATCGATGCATATACATATATATATATTCAAATACTGCAGCTGCTCTTTAGCAATGGACTAATCAAGTATCCCTTGAAACAACAAACCCTTATGGAAATGAACAAGATATTTGGATCTTTTCAGTAGGTATATTAAAAGTGACACTTCTGTAGGACAGTTCCCATTTGCAGTCACAGCAACAGTATTCAAACCTTGGCAACATCCAAATATAAAAATTTTTTTATGGTAGCTGATGCCAAGGGCATTAGAAGTAGGAGGCAGTCACCTCCACTATTAACAAAGAGAGGGCATACCCCCCAATGTTTGTCATACAGTCTGCTTCAAAACACAATGTCTTCTTCATGTGAGATATGAATTTGAGTCTATTCATAGAATGAAGTGATTGTAAATCAAACTTCTGAGATTAATTTTATGGTATAAAAAGCTTCAATTAACATTTGCATTAGAAAAAGGCTCAGCTTTACATTAAATTCATTATATTGTTTAACACAGAAGCTTAATATAACACTTTTTCATTTTCCCTGATATCAATTCCCTTCAATATGCCTAGCTCATACAACATATTGTTTCTCTACAATTATTGAAGCCATTGTGGGCATGTTGTCTGCTAGTGAGTATCTTCCATGTGGTCAAAGTTCAAGCCTGTAGCTAAAGCTTTTTGAGTATGTGTGGAGAAGAGTTAGATTGCTGAGATACCACAATGATACATAGATGGGCATAATCACCCATAAAATTTTGAAACAACTGGTTTTTATTTTCAAACTACACAATTAATTACTAAGTTAGAATATAATCACTACAGTTAATTTTAAATAATTTACTTCCTTTTGAACTGTTAGTCCTTTCGTGGACCTCTTGGCAAGTGATCAGGGGTACAATTGCTCCTAATGCATCACCCTCTCAGTCCGGCTTGACGTTATTGCTAAGGCTAAATTTGGGACAGACACTCCAGGGTAAAAAGCTGGGGTGCACAGTAAAGCTACTTTATGAACCCAGCTGGTACACAATATCAGTGAACTAAGACAGAGTAACAGCATTATTGGTTTATATATACATGTATGAGCAGCCAACCTGTATGATGGGATAATGACAAGTCCAATTCAGACACACTAAAGGAAGACACACTAAAGGAAGCAACTCACAGCATGGACTGCAGGAAGTCATTCGTGATACTTGTCTCCGTCTATTGCAGTGAGTAGCTAGGACATTTCTTGCGGCCGGAAGGCCAAATTGAGTCTTCACAAATTTCAGGGGGGGCAACGTTTCGTATAGATTTAACAAGGTCCGTCACCAACATTTAACTATGTCATTTCATTGTGCTCTCGAAAAGCTGAAAGACTAATTTGATAGTGTTGAGGATAACCTCCCCCTTATCAGTTGATGTGGCTATTTGGGTTCAGTTCAGGTGGCCCAGGCTTTTTAGGGGCCCAGTATACCCTAGACCATCGCGGTAGTAATGTCACTGGAAAAACCGTCAATCTGACGAGAAAAGGGCAGGAGTCCTTATAGCAATTCACAGTGATACTATTCCTGTAGAGCGGTCACTTACATGGCAGGCAGCGAACTCGTCGCTTTTCTGGATGGTTCCACCAGACCTGACCCACAAATTCAACTTCCATGATTGAAAGAATGTTTGATCGAGTAGATTAGTTCATTCTCTTTGAAATCGTCCATGAACCGATTCGCCAGGGAAACATAATAGGTCCTGTTTTTACAAGTTGCCCTGGCCTCACAGACTGGGTGTATGATTTTATCTCCAACATGATTGTACATGATGCAGTAATTTGTGACATTTAACGTCAAAGTCACAACCACTTTCAAACGTGTTTATCTCTACTTTAATAGTGAATAATGATGCTCAGAAACGAAGTTGCAGTTCTTTGTTGCTTTAAATACACAGCAATGGTGACTCCGAAGATTGAAATCATTTTTATTTTCAACGTTTTGACTATCTTGTAGTAATCATCAGGAATGCTGCGGGTGTAATGTCATTACACCCGCATTATTCTTGATGATGACTATAAGATAGTCGAAACGTTGAAAATAAAAATGATTTCAGTCTTCGGAGTCTCCATTGTTGTATATTTAATCAAAATACTCCGTGGTTATCGAAATTTTTGTTGCTTTGCTCAAGCAACGTTCTGGAGGATTTGCTATCTTAAAAGTAAGTTACATACTTGATACTTCTACCTTTATCTAGTAACCTTTCTGGCTTAAATAATGTACTTTACTCCGTTACTTTTCTGCAAGTCGTCACGTCACTCGTTACATTTTTACAGGGTTTGTATCAGCCACTCAACCGCGAAACCACAGGAGGGCCTGGGAACCAGGCCACACTTAAAAACCTGGGAGACTCCAAAATTGATGGAGTGGTGTGGTCTTTAACTACAAATAAATTTTCACTATTGCACGTGTATAAGATGACATATTTAAATATAAGAGACGCACTCCATTAAATCTGTACTAAATTCTTGTCCCCAAGTTTTCGAAACCCCCGTTAAGGTACCCTGCCTTTAGTTAGGCCATTGGTTTTGCTCAAAGGAACTTGTTGCCTAATGCATACTTATATTTGAGCAACATCCGGAGTAACAACCCATTTGCTTAGGTAGCTTTATCTAGCATTTTGGATGTCTCCAGAGTCCACTTGTCTCACTACCGATAGCGAACAAATTGTGTAAAAGCCGTTTGAATGGCGACCCTTCATACAACGATAAATTTGCCTTTGCTGCAAATCAATCAAATTCATAAATAATTCCGTCTCTAAATAATTCTCCACTTGTCCCTCTCTTTCGCCGTCTTCCGTTATAACGGTTAACATCAACAATGTAAGAACTGTTTTCCATGCGGTAAAACCAGTTTTTTCAGTTCCTCCCTATTTCTTAATCCCTTTTGTCCAAAAATTTTTACTGGGTGTAGGAAAAGAATTTTCTCTGAATATTTTGGCCACACATTCTTTAACTTTGTGAAGTCTTGAAAACCATAAATGTCTGGAAGGTAGATGCCGTATGCCTTCTCCCAATTGTCCCAAGTATCAAGAAAGCTGGTTATTGTTGGAAAAGCTATTTCCAAAAACACTTTGTGTTTGTAAAATATCCTGCAAAGCAACTGAAACTCTCGGCTGTATTTACCAGGAATGTATACGAAATCGGACCAAGTTCGGAAACACATCGTCTTATTTTTTCCATTGCGAAAATGAATTGCCAGCATCTTTGAAATGTCAATATCCACAGACGTGTCGTTTCTTAAATTTACGATTTCCCTGTACGCGTTTTCACAACTCTTCGCTCCGTTCTTGCTCAGTTGCCAAAACCAATCATTTGGTATTGGTCTATGACCTATCATAAAACCATTTTTGAACTTAACGTCGGAACCTTGCCAAATTTTGTCTTTGTCGAGTCTCACAAAATTCCACCAATTCACAATCATGTCGTCGTTAACAAGCATGTATCCTCTAAATCCAGGATGTAACCGCATGGCTCGACCAAGACATTCATGAGTTAGGTAACCTCGTGGATTGATGTCTACAACAAGGATCCTGTACCGTGCGCTTGTTTGTGTACCACAAACAACAACATGGGGGAAAACGTCTTTATAGTTTAACATAACGAGCGGAATGGTGGCATAAAATGGATAATGGTAGACTATGATAAGGAGGACGTCTTGAAAGTAATTTTTCAGACATCTACCACCTTTGGTTTCTTCGAAGTTAAGATTATTTCCTTGAGTTAAAAAAATAACAGTAAATTAGAACAAATTAAGATGAAAATAGGTACTATTTAATTTTTTTTAATCGGTAAATGAAGTGGTGTGGGGACTGTAATAATACGTTTAACTTAACGATGCCAGCAGCAAGAAATTGAGGCCACTCGGCCGATTGTTGCTAATGAACCTATTACTAAAACACATACCTCTTTGGCTTCAAACGGCGATTAAATGTATGGGTGATAATTATCTGTTATACCATGATATGAAGGACATCAGTAATTAACACACTCCTGGTGGGATGGCTTCACTTGACGAGAAAAAATCGTCTCGTGCTAACTAGAGTAAAATAACATTAGACTGATCTTGTCAGGATTGAGTTAGAGGGTTAGTTACACGGAAGAATATCAGCTGGGATAACCGGGCTGAAAATACTAAAGCCCAGACAGGGCTGAAGTTTTCGATAGTCGCGACACAATTCTTTAAGACGTTTGTCCGTGGACCAGGGCTGAGATTCCATCTCCCGTTGAGATTCTCCGTGAAATCAGCTACTAAATGTGTCCGAAAACCGAGGTGAGGTTGTTGAAAGTCCCAAATGGTAGGAGCTAGGTCCACGGGATATCACAAACTCTCCCGAGATTTGATCACTAACATCCTTCATGTCATAGTATTAGTTTGTGATAACATAATTAACGACAAAATTATTATCATTGTTATTATTATCACTATCACAATCATTATCGCTATCACTATCAGTATCATCATCATCATCATTATCATTATTATAATTAAGATATAAAGTGCCGTGTAACACATGTATTATTATAAAATAATAATACTACAAATTATTACAAGCAACTTGTGCCGAATCTTAAAATTTACAAATTTATAAACTATCTATGAGCGTGTATTTATAAGACTGCAAGAGGATGCAAAAGACAGATAAGTATTGATTTGTTTAATTGCGTGATTTGGTATCTTGTTCCAAGACGCAACTCTTCGGTATCAAAAACTTTGTTTCTTTCGTTCTAGATTTGGGCTAATTTACCTCCAAATTATTGCTTTGGAGATAATCATTAGTATCGCAAGTGCTAATTAATTGAGCTAAATAGTTTGAAACCACTCCTTTTAGAACTTAAAAAGTATAATTCTTATTTTTAAAAATTATTTTCTTTTCTGATGTTCGTTTATTCCAATTAATGTGCGAAAGTTAGAAATGTTCCCAATTTTCCACCAATGGATTTTTCAAGAAGTATGATTGGTCGACGTAAAAATTCGCCATGAAAAATATGATTTTTTTAGTCAGTTGGCTATTTTCGTGAATAAATTTGTACAAATGAAGACCAGGGGGTTTAGTCCGTGTCGTCCGATCCACGCAAGTGGTGGCGATGCCAAGGGCCTGTTCACCTGAAGCTGAGTTATATCGGTGGATGGAGATAAATCGGGGGATAACAGGTTGGCCCTGTTTCCCATGATAAAATGAGACAACTAACATATCCTTGTCCCCGCGGTAACTGTTGGCTACGCAACCATACTCTTGACAAAATGGCTGGCCGAAGAAGTTGATTGTTGTCGCAGGTTCTGTAATTATAATCTCTGCAATTGTTTTGATGCAACTACATGAACTTTTTTAAGAAAGACATCAACAAGGAAGAATTTGAATCGACAACGACGAAGGTTTTTGAGGAAGCCCGGTCAAGTAGATACTTGATGGCAACATTTAACAGGATTTTACGTGAAGAAGAGTTGGAAAAAACTTGCGTATGACTCGTCAAGTATGTATGAAATTGGCCGATTTTATCGATTTCAAATTTTACTACTTGCTGCAGTCGAAACTTAATCAACGTCCGCCATATTTTGAAGTAATTTTGACGTTCGCATGCGCAATTGTGTCAAAGTTAACCCTACCTTCTGAGATAACTCGGGCTGAAGCTTTCACATGGAAGCAAAGATATCTCGCCACCCAGAGTTCCCCTACTTTTGAGACCGAGACGTCTCGGTCTCACGTGAACTATCACGCATTTGATCAAGGAGATGTATGGGAGACAGGGACATCTCGAGTACCTGAGATATCCGAACCCACCGAGATATCTTGCCTCATGTGAACAGGGCCTTAGAAATAGCGACTTGTCATTCTATGCAAATTTTACATAATTTATGCATAACAATAGGATCGTGCTATGCAAGTGTCAAATTATGTATGATATTTAGATGTCAACTAAAGCATATCCAAACATTTTATTTTGCCGCAATTTGCTAGTCATGCTTAGCATAACCACTACCATTTAAAAAAGGAACGTGGGCATAAGCGTAATGGTAGTTGTTTACTAATTTTGAAATATTTAAGATGTTCAAATTCCTATATACTTCCTCTTCCTCGTAAGTTACATATATACTTTACCAAATAGGCTGTCTCCTGGTTAGTATTTCATGGTGGGTAATCAGATCAAAATTTCAACGGAAATATTTGAGCTTTGGTGGTTACGGTTCAACTTCATTTTTTTGTGTCCCCTGATCATCCACCGTTTAACCCTAACTGAAGAGTCTATTTTATTTTAGTTTTCGGTCTCCAAGTAGTCTTAAAGCAACCAAAAAATCTTCTAGTCATATCCAACGATTCATATATATCCGAGAGATTCACCATTTTGCATATAAGAGAGATTCATCATTATAAATATAATATATTATCCTAAAGTGATAACACACTTAGCTTCTTTCGAATTATGCGTCAATCAATGCCGGTATTACTGAATACGAAACAATGATATTGGCTTGTTGGGAAACTTATCGTTGTTTCGAGCATTGTAGAACACTACATTACAGAAGAATTAGGATGAGGTGTTTACAGGGATATGAAGACACGTTGCAAATTTGAAGCCCTACTCAACGCCCATTAGTCAACCATGACTCACTCCAATAACTTAATTTGCATTGTGCAGTTGTGGAAGTGTGACCAAAATGAGTTAGAATACTGAAATTGTCCTATAATATATATATATATATATATATATATATATATATATATATATATATGTTCAATCTGCTGACGTACGTTTCACTGTACTGCAGCTCGGAACGAACATGGATTGATAAAGGAACAGAGTGCTCAAACCGCTACTCGAGCGGTGGTATGTATATATATATATATATATAACTTATCAAAAACCTTTTTGTCCCAAGTTTTAAAACCATTTATAACTGTCAAGATAAAACTTTTAAAAACCTTATAAAACTTTATTTCAACGTTTCGGGACGCTGCCCCTTTGTCAAGAATAAGAGCTACAAGAAAGAAGATGCTCCTTATCTACATAGCATTACTTAATTAAAAAACCCTTAAAAAAATACAATACTCAAAAGAAGTCCCTAAGGTTCAACCCTTTAGGTACAAAAGAATCCAATTTATATGCCTAAAAACCTTCCCTTTTAGTTGGGTCTGATACATCCGTCCTATCAACAATTTTTACAATGCTGTAAGGTTTATTACTCAGTGGGTGTCGATCATGCTAATTTAACGGAAGAAACCCTGTCGTTTACGTTCTCGTTTTTGTAATTTGGCTACATGTGTACCATGCGGCCTCTTGGCCGAAGAGTACACAATATCACAATGGAACTATAAATCCTCTCAGTCGAGAATTGTTGACTATAATCAATTCTATTCAAATATTATGGCCAGTGCAACTCATAGTATACCATGATATTTGCTTGTTTTTTAGCCTTACCTGGAAGAAGTAGTTGACTTCGACGGTTCATACTCGAACAGGAAAACAAGATCAAAATGACAAGAACAAGAAATAGAAGTAGAGTAAAGAATTTCTTGTAACTTGAAGTCGAACGATGACACATTTTGGTAATGGTAGTATACGAAGCAGTTTGATTTCTTGAAAGTTGCGTTTTATATCTGATCAGTAAAGACACCACTCGTTTAGCCCTGCTGTATCAGGAAACATAAGATGTATCTCACTCTACACGAACGTGGTAATACACTATGGACGTAAACAAAAAACCAAATTAATTTTGGTTATGCTAATTGTCACGCTTCATGAACACGTGTATTGTGAGTGGTTGTGAGCGATCGCCAAAGACGTATTTACGATAAGCTTGAAGAAACATGTTTGTCTCCAATATCTCGCTTGAGTGCATCAGAGGCGATGCATGTTAGGGGCCGTTCACACTGAGATCGATCTCAGTTCGCTTCGTGAAGGCGTTCACACTCAGTTTGGATTGATCTCACACTCTGATCGATTTTGACTTAGGTCGATCTCAGATCGATCTAACACGCTAGTGTGAACGGCCCCTTAGGCCAGTAAGCTATCATCATTTATGGAAGTAAAATGAGAGACACACAAATTCATATTTAAATTCAAAACCTAAGAACAAACTCAAGGGTACTTTCGACTCAGTAACGGTAGGATTATCAACAAAAACTCGCCCAATAAACTCACCCACGAGGGTTTTAAATGCATTAGCGTGGGACCTTGCTGAGAAAATTCCGCTCAGTTAATAAATAAAGCTCGCTAGTCTTAGAAGGATCGTCAGGAAAAGTGAATTCGGCGTTGCTGTTGAATGTTATTTCTCTTTCTTTTATTTAAAAACAAATTTTGCAGCTGTGATCCCTCCCAATCCATGCTCACTTTACACTAACTAGGTAACTTGATGGATGCTCGCGGTTTCAGGATTTGAAAAACCCTGTCCGGCAGTTATCATCCCTGACGTTTTTTCTTTACACTGATTAAGAGGAAGGTATTGTGTGTTGGAAAACTATGTATCCAAAAGTTTATCATGTACAAAATTATTTAATTAAGTCTACAAAATAAACTACACCTTTTGCTGTTCATTACCAGTAAATATACTATCATAAACTCTAACCTCAAACTCATCATCGCAAAAATACATTCATTTTATTCAATCGACATTCACTAGCGTAGATACGCAACCATTTCCATCAAAGAGCATTCCATAGCGCCAAAACGACGACCATTAACACCATTCTACTATACATTAGGGATAATAAAATATCAATTAAAAAAGAGAACTATCTTGACTAATTGAAATTTTATTATCCCTAATTTATAGTAGTATAGTGTTAATGGTCGTCTGTTGGCACTACAGAATGCCCTTTGATGCAAATGGTTGCCTATCTACGCTAATGAATGTCGATTGAATAAAATGAATGTATTTTTGCATTAATGAGTTTGAGGTTAGCTCTAATGATAGTATATTTGCTGGTAATGAACAGCAAAATGTGTATTGTACAAGGTTAGAATACTTTAGTTGAACATGTCGAAAATAGTTACAAATCTGAAGTATTGCAAACAGGAAATGATGTTAGCTGTCAATAAATTTTTTTCTGTTGTCAATAAAATTTTTGATGATAATAAATCTAAAACACCAAATGTTATTACAATGTTATCGCGTGAACCAAGTCGCATTTCGAGCAATGTAAACCTTGAAAGACTCAAGAGATCAAACATATAATGTATGCAGTTTAATATGCAAACAAAATAGAGATTTCTCCGAATCCTTAATTTGAACCCCACCAATAAAATAGATCAGACGAATTTTAGTAGGTTAAATCAAAGCTGGTCAATTTCATTTCATTTTTCCTGATCAGCCGGTCAAAGACCCATACACATGTTTGAAAGTTTTCTGGACATGAGATTCAAGTACGAATCCTTTGTTGGGATGAACCCCTGTTAAGTGGCCACCCTCGGGGAGATGGCAAATGGCCGCTTAATAGGGGCTGAACGATTAATAAGGGTTTGTCACAAACCAGTTTAAGGTGTGGTATAAAGTCATTTTATTTGGAAACAAACATACGTGGTTGTTTGTGGCAACTGTTGCCGATAACAGAGAACAATAAAATAATAGCAAAGCAGTTGTTAACGTCTAACGAATGGCCGGTTCCCTTTATACATCTGCTGAATACAACTACCAGAATACCTTTCGAAATTTTGTTTGTACTGTTAATTGGAGCAATTGTCTTTCCATTCGCTTTGGGAATTCAAAGTTTGCATGAAAATAAAAAAAAAAACTGCAAAGTATCTGACGTAACAAGGGGAACCGGCTATTAAAAGAGTAGTTTAGAAACAATCGGTTGTTTGTATATTTAATTTTTTAACATAAAATTAATGTATTTATATAAATATCGAGAGAGAGAAACAGAAAGAGGGGGAGAGAGAGAGAGAGAGAGAGAGAGAGAGAGAGAGAGAGAGAGAGAGAGAGAGAGAGAGAGGGAGCAAGAGAAAAAGCGAGACAGAAATGGAGAGAGAAGGAAAGAAAGAGAGAGGGAGTGTTGGTGAGAGAGGAAGAGAGAAAAAGAGGGAGGTAAAACTGATTCCACTGGTACACAACTCTAAAGACAATACTGAGATTACTCTTTTTTCCATTAGCCTAATAAACCTCGAACAGGCTGCACCGACTAGTCACTCCAAAATAAATGACGTGAAGAGGAGAAGTGGTTTTTGTTTTACTTGAATAGGTTAAAGGAGATCTATGGACAGTAAGCACTTAAAATATAAATAACCAAGATAAAGACCGAAGCAGGTGAATCAATTCAAATTAATTTGTTTTTGTAGACACATCAAAGCCAGTACTTGACTTGGGTGGGAATTGAAACATTTAACCCTACAACCCCTTCTGTGCCGTGCAGTAAAATTCTAATTTCCATTTCGAAAATGATTTAAGGAGTTTCTGGGCGAACGAAATCACAACGCAGCTCAGTACTAACGTTTTATCACACTTTCTAAACCATAATTTGACAAAGATTTGACAAAATATGGGCCAAAGGCCTTGGTGGATTGTTGATACTTGGGTCATTTTATTTTGGGAAGAGTAAATTCTCAATAAAGCTCGGAGGAAGAATGCTATACGTACTGCTTACTTGGACGCAAGCATTTTAACGGCGCCGAGCTAAGGACAAACTATTGCGCCCTTAAGCCTGGTTTCCATATGATCACTACTATCACTGAGTTAACTTTTTTGTGCGATCACAACGACCACAGCGATCGTAGTGATCGTAGCGATCATATGGAACCAGTTTTTAGTAATTTGTAACTGAGAAGTGCACATGCAACATTTATCTCCCTAGTATAACGAACTGCGTTTGTGTAAGTCGTGTGAAACAACATGAAATTTTAATCCGTCTCTACTCATACCCAGAAGAGTTTGCTTTAAAAATCCTTGATCACTTTATTCCAAACAAATAAGAGAGCAGAAGCTCGAAGAGTAAGAAACTGAGTAATGATATCATCTTAGAAAAGCACCGTATTTACAATATGCATTTCTGTACGTCGATGTCAGTTTTACCACTCATGTTGGTCGACGTTAGCTTCTTTTTGAAGGTTACTTGCTCGATTACTGGATGGGGCTAAAAAATATTTTGTTAATCCAGTTTTGAGTTAATCCATGTGAAGGACTCTGAGGCTCTGAATGAATGTCGGTTATGTTTCTCTTCACTTAACGCTTTCTGTTGTGTCAACTAATAAACTATAGTGGATACTGTTGATACACAAGTGCTAAGAGCTAAATTGTCAATCAAATCAAAAAGCATGATTGATACGCACACGTTTTCTTTTATGCTTTTCAAATTAGAGGAAAGTTACCAGATTCACTAGCAACAGATTCACTCGCCGATAAATTTTACCTGTGTAGTAGCGATATAGCATGCTTAATGATAGTAAACTTAGATTTGTTTGTTGTTACTCAGATCCAACATCGTAGACCGGCGTTAAACTTCGAGTAACAACAAACAAATTTATATGTTAACTATCGATGTTCAATTCTTCGTCCGATCATTCAAGACTCTTATGCATACATGAATGCATACATGAATGCGTGCATGCTTGTATGTATGTAGGTATGTGTGCATGCATGCATGGATGTGTGTATACATGTATGCGTGCATGTACGTATTTATGTATGTATGGACATGTATCAAATTAGATACGAAAGCTAATGAATAAAATATCAAACTAGCTACATTGAAAAGTCGGGTCAATGTCTGTTATGCAGAAGGTGCTGCTGGTTTTCCTACCTTAACCAACTTACTCAAAATGCGGATACAAAGGGGGTCCATGGAGTTTTACTCCGCTTTTCTGAAAAGTCTACATGGACACATTGTTTAAGACGTCAAAGGTCCAAACGTTGAATCCGTAATATGAGTAGTATAAGTGTATGTAATTAAGCTCATGCAATAGAATTTAAAAGTCACGATGATTTTGTTTGTAAATGGTCCGAAATTTACCAAAAGATAAGGGAAGGCAATTTGATAGACTTTATATTTTTTTAAAAATTCCAAGAGTCTAAAGAAGGTCTTGAAGGTTTACTTGGATTTGACTTAAACGCCGATACCCTTATCCGTTCACTTGAGCCTCTTCCCAAGTACGAAGCACAATATTGACAATTAATAGATCAAATTTCACAAACATTCTCCATTTTGGCATCTTATCACTTCCTCTAGACATGAAAAAGGACACTGCAATGTGCAGTGTTGCACAGTTCGTCGGAACATTCGATCGGGAGTTGTTGCTCAAAGATTTTAACTATCAATTAAGACGTCACTGCAGTCTTTGATAGAAAACAGAAAGATGGATCCATCAAAAAGTTTCGTTTTCGCTTGTTTCGTCCTCTGGATAGCAGTTTCTTCTGGAAGAGCAGCTGCTGGACCAATTGCATCAAAAGTAGGTGAAAAGAAAATCGGCGTATTTGTTGTTCAGCATAATCATGACAGGCATAGCTTAGGGAAAGTAAAATTGCGAGGCGTATGCCATACTAAAATAAAAACATGCCTATCTTGACAGGAAGACTTGATCAAGGTTTTATGATATATTATTATAGCGTTGTCTGGTACTAATTTCAGGTATAGTTTTGTTGTTGGATTTGGCCTAAGGTGGTTTTGAAATTTAAATTTTCGACTGCTGGAGGATTTGATGAGAAGGGTTGTATCTTTCCACAATTTGTCTTGGTTACGCCACAGGACGTTGCGATAGAATGTCTTTGTCAATGCGATGTTTCGCTTTTACACGTTTAAACAGAGAATTCTAGTTACTGGATCGAAACACGAAGTTCACCCTCCTATTAAGGGTATTTGTGTGGCGGGCGAATACATCAAAGCCTCTAGTTATGCTAAAAGCGTAGGTTTAATCTTTGATAACAATATTAACTTATAGAAATGTGTTATGAATACGTGCAAAACAGCCTTCTATAACGTACGAAATGCAGCTAAAATAAGAAATTGTCTCACTAAGGATGGAGCTGAGATACTTGTACATCTATTTATTTCATCCAAGTTGGATTTCTGTAATAGATTATCGGTTCTAGATAGGCTTCAATATGTACAATACTGCGCTGCTGGTCTGCTGCTTAGAAATCGAAGCTCAGAACATATAGCACCGGTTATTGATAAACCAGGTTGAAATCGTAGTTTAATGACAAGAATTAAAGATTATCATGGAGTCCGTATAATAGCCGTATAAAATCACACGGATTTTAACTACATGTTTAATTCTAACGTTTCGTTGCGTCTCGCAACATTATCTGTGTGTAGCAAATTTTTGTGACAGTAGGGTATGCCGTAAAATCCCGGCTATAAGCCCCCTAGTTATAAGCCCATTCGCTTATAGGCCTATCTATTTGTAAACAAAAAATTTATTGCGATTATAAGCCCTTCGCTTATAGGCCTATCTATATGTAAACACTCCAAAAAAAGGTATTCCTTTATACGTACTCCTGCTCAGAAGTCCCCACCACCTCTTTGCCTTGTTGCCTTAGTCATAGTTGCCCCCATAAAATCACTTTCACAGAACAAGTAGAATACGGAACAATGATTTTTTACTATCTCGTGAAATACAGTTAAAGAAACCGTTCAATGTTTGACCGTAGTTTTCAGGGTACAACAGTTTAAAAGCCGATATGCAGAGCATCTGTTCTTGCCATTACGTTATCAGCTCGTTTCAAAACGTTTTTTTTATACCGCTTATAAGTCCCTCCGAATATAAGCCCACCGTATATAAGCCCACCCAAAACCCCTTACGAAATTGTATAAACCCAGGGTTAATGACCGGGATTTTATGGTATGTTACATGCAAATCATATTGGCTATAGTATTACAAATGACATAAGAAGCAAACTTACCGTTTAAAACTATAAGTGATTTAAAATTAAAATAGCCGTATAATTAGTAATTCAGAACAAGGAAAGTGGGTAGGAAGCTATGGTAGCGTTAAGGGAAGGTTTATTATTAATGAGGAGGCTTTCTCTCGGAAGGAGTTCAAAACTGAGTATTGGTCTGGTCATCAAAGCCTGCTCGTTTTATGGACGTCACTGGCTTCGAATCAATGTCCTGCCTAACTACTTTTGGTTTCTCTCGGAGTTTCTTTCTCCTAGATAAGTTGCCCTCCAAGGCCAAAGAGTCTTATCTACCCTTGGCAAAGGGGTTGCTGGCACTTGCCAAAGATGCCACCCCGGACTTTGGTGGGCTGGAGCGTCCACATTCCAGTAGTAGGCTGAAGCAGAGCTTGTCCTACTGCAGTGCCATTATTATTATTATTATTATTATTATTATTATTATCATCATTATTATCATCATTATCATTATCATTACCACCATTATTATTACAACTCGCATACCACCCAACTAAGGACAGTGGAAGGGGTCTTAGCCTGCTACGGGCTCCCAGCACCCCGCCAAGTAAGGCCACAACAGCCATTGCACATTTCAGGGAACTTGTGGGGGAAGGAAGTTTTACCATAAAAATAGATCTAAAAAACACCCACAGGGCCAGTCCTTACTCGCCGAACTTATCCAGTCAAGAAGGAGTAAATGATGTACAGCCCTCTAAGCCCCTGAAAGCTATTATTATTATTATTATTATTATTATTATTATGTTTTGCAGATGTCAAACTGGAAACAATGCGCTTGGAAAAGGGTGGATGGCAAAGACTTTGGATTGATACAGGTAGGTCATTCCTGATTCAGTAAAACAATGAAACCATTCATGTTGTGTCAAGTTCATCTCACCCTAATCCATATCCGAATCCAACTTTTTCGAGTCTGCTGATTCTTATCTGATTCCACCTCTCTGGAGTCGTAGTCCATGGCATTTGAGTCCAAGTTCGAGTCCAAGATGTTTTTTTCTCAGGAGGACCTAAGTTTTTCCGCGAGTAAAGGGTGCTTTATTGGTCGGATATGATGTAATCGAGCATTTACATTGGGGCAACTCAATTTTGTTCCTAGGACATTTTACCTCCATGGCAGGAGATCGGCTTGATGGCCATAAGAAGGGTCCAGAGTTTCTTAGAGCTATAACGTGATAATTCATGTAGTCACAGTTCGTTAGTATTCCCAACGCCATTTTGTCGACCTTCTATTGTGCATATTCAGGAAAGCTGTTACTCCGCTGAACTCTATTATAACTGCCTATCAACAAGTGAACCCAAACTGGTGGACATGAAGGTCTTTTGAACGTCAACTTCAGTCTCCTATGCCGTGGTGGTCGACGTTGATCTTCGTTCTTTCAACGCTATAAAACGCCAAATTGTGTTTCCTCCTGCTTCGTTGACGTAACTTAACAGAAAAGATATTTACAGATACTTTACAATGAGTAAGTTAAGGTGTGCTACCTATTAGATTAAATAAACAGTCGAAAATACTATTTGAATGGAAAAAATGTTTCATTTGTTAGTTGTAAACTGAAGTTTTCAAATAAAATATGACATTTTAGTATTTTTTTTCTTAGTTCGGAATTAGTTTTCGTCGAAAAACCTATGTTAAACCTCTCCTAGCAGAAACGCTTCCCTTGACAAGTAAAATAATAGAAGACTGATAACGCTGTGAAAGTGATAGGTGAGTTAGTTATAAGCCTTTCCCGTCGGGTTCCTTTCCCGTTGGGATCCTTCCCCTTAACGTGTAAAATCGTTTGGCGTTAGCCGAAGTAAAATAGTTGAAGACTGATCCAGTTGGGATAGAGTTAAGGCTCTGTGAAACTTTTTAAGTACATAAACTATTTGTTTACTCTGAAAATTCTTCTTTTGGTGATGCTTTTTATTCAATTATTAGAATTTTTTTAGTCAAAAAAGACCAAATGCTATATGGAAGACTGAGGTTGATATTAAAGAAGGCCATGCGGAAAGCTGCACGAGACATTCTAAGATCTTTTCAGTATTTATGGTAATAAAGAAATTTGACTAGTAAACTTATGAGGGAACACAGGCCTCTACAGGTCCTTTCTTGATCACTTCTGTCGTGCTTAAATTTATGTTTGCGTTGAGACTGGTGTTAAGTTTAGAAATCAGAAGACTCTCTAATCAATAGTTCAAATTTGGAAGTTGCTGCTGATTAGTTTTGTGTTTATGCGCAATACTACTTGACATGGATGAAACCGCTAGCCTCTGTCCAGTCAATAGTGACCTCCCATACGGTGTGAAATATACGTGTGTGAAAATATCGGCGAGTTTGGCTTGCACACAGTGCACAATAGCATTGACTTCACACTTGTATGAAGAACAATTACTCACCAAAGTGGAGGTGAATAGTGGGACAACTGTTTTCACATATTTATTTTACAATTTTTTTAAAACAATTTTACCGAACTCTATGGGCTTGTCGTCCACTCATCATTTATAAACAAGGCATTTTGAACTCATCCTGAGTGCAGTAATCACTAACGAGTAAAAGAAATACATATCTTTGAGTACTTTATTGCCAAATTTCGTTGTATTTTTGGTATTGTATGGCACGGTAACTTTGTTTGTTTTTAAAAAAAGTTCTTCTTCCGTCACTTAAAATCGTACACCATCTTGTTTTGCTCGGAGGTGAGTAATGCAGGATATTCCGAGACAGGGAAACCAATCAGATTGCGCAAAAAACACTATTCACCTGCGAGGTATATGCTAACACTGAATACGCATCATGTGATCTCAAACCAAAAGGAATTCGGTCTTGAAAAGGAAAGATGTTTGAAAGATGGTAGGGATTAAGGGCGAAATACAAAACGGACATCAACTTGTGAAGCTGAATTCGCATCTTTAGACCATGAGAACCAGTAAAAGGAAGAGGATTATATACAATTTATTTAGAGTATGAATATATTTTCTGCCTGGAAGAGAATATCTTATCAAGGAAGATACTGACACAGTTGTTCAGGAAATGAATGGGATAACCATTAAGAGCAAAAATTTGCTTAAGTTCCTTTAGTTCAGAATGAAAACAAATATAGGAGGAACAGTAATGAAAACAGGACATTAATGAAAGAATAAGACCCCTTTTGTACTGAATAAGGATAAAACTGTCAAAGTTAGTAAATAACCCAGTAGAAGTAGGTTTATGATGAACAGATGTCAAGATAGGCCCATTTGAGGGAGCTATGTCCATGTACTAGTAAAAAAGGAAGACTTTTGTTTTTCTTTTTTAAATTTCATTAAGAATCCATGAGTAAAATACTGCATAGAAAATCATAACCGTGTCCTATCTTTATAAGTGACAAAGACACATGTGTTTTATATGCGAAAGACAAGTTAACTTTTTCGTCTTACAAAACCTAAATTTCCAAACTTTCTCGCGAATTAGTTTATTAGTAGGTTCATTTTAGAAGACATCTAAAAAGCTCGCAGTAAGTATTTTATCGGATCTAAAACACCTGTCGCCTCGCCTTGAATGTCTTTGTGCTGTGATAGAAAATGAAAAAAAAAAACATAAAAAAAAAGATTAGTGAAAACAAGAGGTGTAGCTGAGTGCAAAAAGGAGGACTTATCCGGGAAAAAGAGGACGTCTGGTCACCCTATATTAAGTAAAAAACTGTTGAAATTTCCTAAACGGACCAAAGGCTCAACAATTAATATGCTTACATTATGATTCTACAAACTGTCTTGCATCAATACAATGGAAAGTTAAAGTTAGTTCTTAATCCATGTATTAATATTGCGACCTTCGAAGAGTGAACGCTTCCATGCATAATTTTTTCTTTTGTCCTATGTCTGGTCTTGATTTTTTGCTTTGTTCTTTGATTTCTTTTACTGTTCTAATTTGTTGTACAACAGCCGTACGCATAAAAGTGCACTCCCGCCAAAGAGTGATTGAATATCGCACGCAGGCTTAGATAGTGATCTTCTCCATGCATGCAGTTCTCGTTCTATCATGATATCACCGACCAAGTCAATGCAAATATTAAATTTTTGGACATCTGCTTCGATCAATTTTTTTTAAAACTTGGTAAATAAGGCAAACAGGGTAAGCATAGTAAAAGCACATTTTCAAAATTTTAGATGACCCAAATTTTTAAAATCTTTTAAGTTCTGCATAAAATTTGTCAGGAGTACTTCCTTTTAATAAATTGTTTGCTATCTTATTCTTCAGGAACAAAGCTATTCTAATTCATATTTTCAGAAAAAATTAACCGAAGAGAATAGGAGATGATGCATCTTACTTGTGATAATCGTGAAAACCTACCTAAGTTACGGTGCAACAATGGCTAATTGCACAAGTTGACAAATGTCTTATATTTATGATACTTCCTCACTTTTATTTACTCCGTACCGATGTTAAAATTATTTTAGCGATAGAAAAGGCCAATAAATGACGGATTCTCTATTCGTCTGCAGAATGCAACTACCAAAATGCCTTTTGAAATCTTTTTTGTAATGTTAATCGGAGCAATTGTCCTTCTATTCGCTTTGAGAATCGCTCCCATCAGTCACCCTATAAAAATAAACCACGTTGAATTTTATAACTCAGATGCCATTTGTTAGAACATGGACTATGAACAGAAAACAATTGACAATTGCTTTATTAAAATGGTCCTAAATATTGTATATATTTTTAGGATTGTCTTTTCCTCAAGAAGTACGATCACACTTCCTTACGTGTTTTCTATGGTGGGAATCTTCGAATTTATAATTGCGACGATTGCTGTAAACGATGGTATTTTACCTTTAATGGAGCGGAATGTCATAATCCAATGGCTATCGACGGAGTTTTCTACATGTGGAAAGGAAAAGGAACTCAAAATATTCACCGCCATCGCCACATTGAAGGCTTTTGTCATAAAGTTCGAAAAGGCCGTGTTCGAGTGGGGTTCTCGGTTGGAAACTGTGCAGGTTATGGCAATGCAGATGCTGACAGTGGATGGAATTCAGTGTCTCGTATTGTTGTTGAAGAAGTACCACCACCTCAAGCATGAGACCTAGTATTACTCATGTAATAATATTGAACTTGATTTTCATACAAATAGTTGTAGATGAAGCCAATTAGGACTTTTTCAAGTAATGTGTCGTTAAAGGTAAAACTGAACCTTTACAGAATATTAATTTTTAAGGTTTCTTCAGCTTCGTTTTTATTCAAATCTGACTTTTATTATTTTACTAATGCCAAATGATTTTACTTGTCAAGGGTTAACCAGTTAGATGGGAAATAGTTAACGCTATTTTGATTAAATCTTTTGAGTCCAAATACAACTTTTACTACATTATTCAATATTATATCGGATGAAGGAAATGTTCGAGTGTCAGAAATCTCATAATTTAAGACCCAATCGGAACCAACAGCAAAGAAATCAACTATTTTGCCTCCAGTTAGGAATCGAAGCCACTACCCAACCAATGTAGTACGGTGCTCGGCCAACTGATCTACGAAGGCTGTTGCCAGTCACAAATTTTGTCTTAACCATTTAAAGGTTGAATTTGATTTCTTTTGTTCATTGTTCTTTCATTTTTTTCGTTTTGTTCTTTCACTTGTTCTGAGTGTTCTTCATGTCCTGTATACAAGACGCTGACCCTTAAACGGTTAAATTATAAGATTTCCTATTTCGAAAATTCATTTACTCAAAAGTAACTTTATATTTCATGTAATGAAGTGTAAAACCCAAATATTCGTTGAATGTATTATTCACTTCGTATAATGGATAAATACTGTGACCAAGCTTTCGGCCACGGTATTTGTAGATCTGGTGGCAGAGTACAGTACTACATTCGCTGGGTCGCGTGTTGCAACATATCCTGTCACCGAGAATTTTTCGACACGTTTCGTTAGATGTCGGAGTGACGTTACTACATCAACTGAGTAGCCTTACCCTACCAAAAATATTTGGGTGGCCGTTTACTCGAAGGTGGGCACTTATTGTAAAACTGGAGTTCAGGGGTGGGTGCTTGTTCGGAGGTGGGCTATTATTTGAAGGCGGGTAATCATTCAAATTTTTACTATATATATATATATATATATATATATATATAACTGCATATATATATATATATATATATATATATATATGTATATCATACGGGAGGAATTCACATCTCAGCCGACAGCAACTGAATTCCTCCCGTATGATGTCACTGTAGACCTTATATAAGACACTGCGTATTTGTAATTAGTTAGTCTGACGACGATTTTGTAATAAAATCGAAATATCACAAACTCATTTCTCGTCTTGTTTCAATCCATATCTTGGATTTCTCAAGATGCTGATCTTCGGATTATGTTTTGTTTTATATTTTTTCAAAAATTTCATTAGTTCCCAGACTTCGCTTATATTCCAACTCCATGGTAACGATGTACTAGGTTTCCAAGCAACGACAACAAGTAATTCAAAAACTGGGAGGCATTTTTGTTCAAGGTTATGTTATTCTGATTGTATGGCAATTTCGTACAGACTAGGATTGCAACTGGCTATCGTAGCAACTCTTTTACTCAATTTTTGTATGAATTAGATACCTGGTTCTTTGAAAATGTCTATTGCGTCTTTAGCAGCCCGCTACGTCTTCGGCATCAAAGGGGATGTTGCAGATAACATTTGCTACTTGGATGAGCAAACTGTCGTTTTCCCTTCTGGTTCCAATTGCATCCTCTATAATATCGATCAAAAGACTCAACGCTTTATTCCAGGAACGGATAAAAGTCCTGGCATGACTGCTATGGCCGTCAGTCCAAACAGACGATACGTAGCCGTCGGAGAAAAGGGAGAGAAAGCGATGATCACAGTTTACGATCTGCACACGTTGAGGAAAAGAAAGGTTCTAACATGTGCCGATTGTCAGGCCACAGAATTTGTCAGTTTAGCATTTTCTCCAGATTCAAAATATTTGATATCGCAAGGAGGGAAACCTGACTGGACTTTGTTGTACTGGACTTGGGAAAAAGCAAAAGTTATGGCATCGACTAAAACTACAAATCAAACGAATTCTCCAGTTCACCAGGTATGTTTAGTGTAAAACTTGAAACCTAATTTTCAACCCTGAAACTGAATTTTCAACGTTACCTAAACACCTCAACATGAGACTTCTAATAGCATTATGAAACATTTTAAAATTATCCCCCGTCGTTAACAGGGTTTTCGTTAATTTCAAAAGCCTTGGCTTCTCTCAGGGAAGGTGTGGCGATTTATCTAGGTCTGGGGGTATGCTCCCCCAGAAAATTTTGAAAAATTGAATGGTCTAAGATGCTATTTCTGGCATTCTGAGATCAGATTTGCTCGAAATTTAAAGGTTTAGTCGCGCTGATGTAACATTAACTTCGACAATAAAGAAAAACAAGTTAAAATGCTTTCAAATGCAATTTAAATAAGAGTAAGTTAGAAGAAGTAAATGGAAAAAAAACGGAAAAACATTTAAAGTGGTATATTTGAAAAATTGTGTCAGATTGTGGAAGTATTTTGGGGGATAGGGATCAAGTAATACAGCATATTAATTAGCTGTAATTTTGCAATAACTGAAACCCCTGTTGACTGAGCATCATTGTTTTGCTTGGCAACTGCAGTACAACAGTGTTTCTAGGCTTCTGACAAAATAGCAATACCTGAACAATTTGTTGAAATATCAGTGAAGTCAAACTTAATATTTGTATCATTGTTCATTTTCCTGTGCTTATAAGACTGCTTGCAATTGACTTAGACTGTGAATAGGGCACCATCAGAGGTACAACTAACCAGATGATCACTCAAGGTGTTTACACTTTGATTGGCTCATGCCAACCCAGTCACATCACTTTCTGTATTGAGAGGTTGTTCAACAACACATATCTTCCTTAACATCTGCTTTGTATCTTATCCCAGTGCAATAGGTACAATATAAAACAGTGACAAGCAAACCTGATACCAACAGCTGAAAGGCTGTACAAAATTGAAAGCTCTGTCAAAATTGGGTGCAGTTTGCCTAAAACCTATGGTGCATTTTGGCATTTGCTGGCCTAAAATGAAACCTCTGCATTAAGCTTATTTTGAAATATCTTAACAGAACTGCAAACCAGATTGGGTATAAGGTACTAACATCATTCCTTGGGTGATGAATACTGTATCTTACTTTTTGAAGCTCAAGTGTTAAGTATCTACAGCCATTTTCCCTCTGGCTTACTGTGCTTTATCACTTAGACAGCATAAACATTCAAAGTATATCATGCAGTCTTTTAATTTATTTTTCTTCTTTTGAGAGTGTGTTTATTTGATACAATGTGTCCCACTGATACATGCACAGGTGTAAGAATTTTTATTGACACATCATGACATATCAATACAGAGTAGGTTCAGGTTTAGGATGTCAATTTATCTCAGATGTTCTCTGACCCACTCCCATGGTCCAGTCTTCATGGTGTCAGCAGCAATTTGGAAAGTTACACCTGAATGCTGAACCATTGATACTATGATGGTTAAGGTTAGGTTTAGGTTTGGCCACAATGTTTGTCATCTTTATACTCTTTTGTACATCAGTGGTTCAGGGTTCAAGCATTACTTTCAAAATTAGCTGCTGACACTATTGGTTAACTTTAAGAGTGGATTGTGCGAGAAAGTCACAGAATGCCAAGGATAAATTGACTTCCTTAGGTTTTGTGGCTGATCCAACCTCTTGTGCCCTAAATTTGTTTTGAGGGATTCATATAGGTAAATCAGGGATGCTTGCTGATCATACATTATCTAGAGAGGGATGAAGTGGGCCAAATTTGTTTGTTTCATGTCCTATTTTTGTTCTTTACCCATTTTATTCCTGACTTTGTTGTTCCATACCTGTTTTGAGCTACCCCCTTACCTTTTCATCCCCTCCCTCAATTATAACTACAAAACAAATTATTTTTTGTATAAATTTTTGTCATCTTGTATTCTATAAATCTAAATTAGCAAAACCCAGAAAACATCCTTAAGTTTTATTCTAAAATGGCATTTTTTTTGAAATTGGTTGTTTTCTTGATGACTTAATTCAGATGCAGGCTGGTATTGTTTAATACCAAACCTGAGCATTATAAAACTAAAAGTTTCCACTTTGCTGTAAATGCTGTTTTCTTAACCTGTGTTGAAAACAAAGTAACTCAAGCAATTCTTTATGCTGGGTTGCTAATAACAGTAGTTGTGTTCTTTGTGACTTATCATTTACTGTCTACAATCCAACAACAAAAAATGGGTTTCTACATTCCTTGTGTTTGTTGTCTTGATGAAATCATTCTAAAATTAAGTGACAGATCTGAAACTTACTGTATTGCATCACTAAAACCCTCTAAATCTCAAAGAATGGTTCAAATAAAATACAAAACAAGAGTTACTGTACTTCTAAGACTGAAAACAGTTTTACTTTCTTGTTTTCAAATACTTTAACTTGTAGTCATTGTCATGCAAGTATAATGAATATTGACTCACCTGAGTCATGCATGCACAAACAAACCAGCCTGTGTCAGACATGACATGACTCAGGAAACTGCATTTCATCAGTTGTTTCAAATGGAATATCATGCTTTTCTTTCACAGTCACACTAAATTGCATGCCAATTGCAGCTTGAACAATCTCAGGATTTGTACAGTATATATCCTGAATTTATGTATTTTATTATTATGCAGTGACATGTACTGTATGCAACTGTGTACTGTAGTTTGCATACATGATGCCCAGCCTTAGCATTTCAAAAACTATGTAAGGAATAAAACAACTGTTTAACACCAATCTTCATAATTTAAAAAGTTCAGGCACTATGAATGACCTGAAGTCACAAATAAATATTAATTGTTTTTCCGTTTTTGAATAAAACTAGTGATCTTTACACGAGAAATCAAATGAATTTTATTTGAGTGAACAGGTATATTCAAGAAAATGACATATCTTGATAGTACTGTATATAACATATTAATTTGCCTGTAGTAACTGTATCATAATTGTAAATATGATCAAATCAAGGTTTCAGTCCTTTGAAATGGTAATGTACTGTACTTGTAGACCCAAAACAAGTAAAAATTGTGGATGAATTGATGTTTTTCAATCTTGGACACAGTCAAAATTATTTATTAAATGAATTCAAATTAAAGGAACCCCTGCTTGTTTGGTGGGAAAAACCCTATTTAAATAAACAGCTTTTTCACAACCAATCTAACATGGTCTTATGTTCTAATTTGATTTCTTTTGCTTTTTATACATTAGGCATACTATTTTTATTTTTATTTTATATTACTCATTGTCCACTATATATTGAAATTTTGTGCATTACCTTATACTGTAAATTAATAAAAAAAATCACTTAGCTAGTACATGTTTTTAACGTTAGTCCGAATAAAGTTACCTTTTAGTTTAAGTGGGATTAGATTAAGCAATATTAATAGGGTCTAAAATTTGACATTTAATATTCTTATTAGCAAGACTACAACACAACTCTGAGTCTTTCAAGTGTTTAAACACACGTGAATTCTTGTCACTTGATTAATGGTCATGCACACTAGAGGAAAAATGCCAGCGTATTTCACCGACATACGTGGAATTACATCCGGCTGAAGTAAATTTATAGACCAAAACAGCACTCAGTTTTTATATTTAACAAACAGAAAATTGCTTGAGTGTTTCTCTGCTGTCATAGAAACATAAACGTTATTACAACTTGAAAAATGCCTAGTGAAAACACGAGGCGTTGTTGAGTGTTTCCTGGTATTTTTCCGGTTAAATGGTGTCATGAATGCTTCTATCACAGTACAGAGACACGAAAGCTAATTTATATTTGTTTTATAAAATAACCAAGGTTTTTTCCACTTTTCTTGACGTCATCCATGTCTACTCAAATACAAAATGAAATGAACTCAGCCGTATCTCTGTACTCAGGCGAAAAATAAGGCTTGTCCAACAGGGCGTCTGTTGGATATGGCAAGCCATACCTGACAAAAGTGTATCGAGTTTTAATTCGCTACTCCAGAAATCTAAATCGATAGTCGAAATCGATAAACTGATGGGCGAGAAAAGTAATCGTATGTTGAGAAAGTATAAATCGCATGGCGAGAAAGTAATCGTAAGGCGAGAAAGTAATCGTAAGGCGAGAAAGTAATCGTAAGGCGAGAAAGTAACCATATGGCGAGATGTCCGACTGTATGTCTGGTCAGTGGTTGTTTGTAGTTAAACAAACATGGCGTCATCTTCAATTGGCCATGAGGAGCTGAGAGCCTTTCTCGAATCTGTTAACACAGTGTTGAACCAGATTCAGCGTTCGTTGACGGTCAGTGACCCTATTTGTATAGATCACTGTAAAAACAAGCTTGAGGACTACATCTCAATTTTGGCAGCTCTTTCTGCGACTGTAAATTACAACACGTCCCAGAGCCAACAAGAGCAGACAGAAGGCTCCGCGCTTCATTAGGTGCACTGCTCAACAGTCTAATTTCTGGTATGGAAAAAGAGTTGGAAAGGATTTCAGAAGTCGTGGAAATGTCCTCTGTCCAGGAAAGAAGGGAAGTCACTTTTGTCCTGCCTAGTACTGGAGGAAGACCAGCTTTTAATATAACTAAAGCTCCGATCGAATCATTGAGAGAGACAGGAATGAACTGGAAAACAATTGCTGAGTTCCTTGGTGTGTCTGAACGAACCCTTCACTGAAGAAGAATCGAGTATGGCATCGAGTCCAACTTCACAGAGATATCTGAAAGTGATTTGGATGACCAAATTAAAGAGATACTTTACCTGACCCCATACAGTAGTGAATGCTATGTAAGAGGAAGTTTAAAAGGACGGAATATCAATGTTCAGAGGTCAAGAGTGAGAGAAAGTCTCAGCAGGGTTGATGCAATTGGTAGAAGAATGCAAAAAGGTATGCAATCTGTTGTTGAGTATATAACATCCCTGGTCCTAATTACTTGTGGCACATTGACTCCAATCACAAGCTGATATCATGGAGGTTTGTCATACATGACTGTATAGATGGCTTTAGCCGAACAATTATTTATCTTACATGCTGTACCAACAATGGAGCTGCAACTGTTCTGGACTTGTTTGAAAGTGGAGTTCCGGAATTTGGTTTACCTTCCAGAGTGCTAGGTGATCATGGGGTGGAAAATGTGGATGTAGCAAGATTTATTATGATTGCCAGTAGAGGTGCAAGTAGAGGAAGTTTTATTGTTGCAAGGAGTGTTCACAACCAGTGTATAGAGCAATTGTGGGCAGAAGTCAACAGAGTATTGTCTGCTCTTAAAAAAGATGTCTTTGAGTTCCCCCAAGAGAGAATGTTGCTTGATTCCCAAAATGAAGTGCATTTATTTGCTCTTCATTTTGTTTATCTTCCACATATAAATGCCTCTTTGCAAGAATTCAAATGTCAGTGGAATCACCATTGTTTGAGGACAGCTGACCATTAACATTATGGCAAACAAATATGATAAATATTCCAGATGATTCACCTCTGATTAACTTTGATGAATATGGAATTGACTATAATGGCCCAGTACCCAATGTTGTCATTGATAATAATGTCATTGTACCTGATTCAGAGGTGAAGATTACAGAAGGCCAGGTGAGGCATTTAGAAAGCCATATTAACCCCCTTGCTGATGATGGAAATCATGGCATTGATGATTTTATAAGGACACTTGACATTGTTGACATTTTTGTCAACCATGAGTAGATTTAAGAACTGTAGCATGTTAAGTACATGCTTTTGACCACATGTGAGTCTTATATGGAGCTGGCAGAGGAGTTCACCAATGTGATGAGAGAAGAGCAGGCATGGTCATTTGATCTTGTTTGATTCCAAGTGTGAAATACACTTTATTCACATGTGACCTACTGAAACTGAGTTTAAATTTACTAATTAAGTGTTGTGTCCCAGTACATTGTTATTTATTATCTTAATATTGGAAAGCTGAGGCCAAAATTAAATATATGACTACCATACTTTTATTTTTATAAGAATACGTTTCCTATACACAGCATAGTTTGAAAATGTACAACTACATACTTCTGAAAGCATGTCCCTGTTCTTATATTCGTTCAAAAAACGTTTGGGTGGATGTAATTTAACTTGATAGTGGTTTTGCATGACAAAATTGGTATATATCCTAATTAAAATTGTATGTATATAATATAGTTCATAGTTGTATGGGCTTATTTTTGGGTGGGGGTTTTATAATTGAAAGGATTTTAAAAGACAGGGTTTTATTCTTGGAGGCTTCTGGTATCACATTACTGTATTACTGATAGGTTGGAGTGTCTATCACAAGTTAAATGGACAGATAGAAGAATTCGACAGATAAAAAGAATTCATTTTAATAGTGCTGGATTCATTTTAAAGGGTTAGGGTTTCGATTAGGTTAGGGTTAGGGTTAGGGTTAGGGTTAAGAGTATGTGTTTTAATCTGGCGCTTTTCATAAAATGAATCCGACGCTATTTTATTTCCCAAATCCATTCCGACGCTAAAATACAGGATTGCCGGGTCACTGATCGTTAACGAACGCTGAATCTGGTTTAACATAGTGTTAACAGACTCGAGAAAGGCTCTCAGCTCCTCATGGCCTAGTGAAGATGACGCCATGTTTGTTTAACTACAAACGACCGCTGACCAGAGGTACAGTCGGACATCTCGCCATATGGGTTACTTTCTCGCCATACGATTACTTTCTCGCCATACGATTACTTTCTCGCCATACAATTACTTTCTCGCCATACCATTTATACTTTCTCGACATACGATTACTTTTCTCGACCATCAGTTTATCGATTTCGACTATCGATCTACATTTCTGGAGTAGTGAATTAAAACTCGGTACAGGTTTGTCAGGTATGGCTTGCCATAGTAGGACGCGCGTTATTTTATGACATTTTAATTTACTCACTCTGGTATTATTTTTCTTGCTTTCATTACAAGATTACTTTCAATCCCCAAGACAACACCCAGCTCTGTGTTGTTGGTCAAGGCATTTTCAAGCTGTTCCGCTACAGTGAAGGAAACTTAAAACAGTTTGCATTTCAAAAATTAGATCCTCAGAATTTTTTGTCGCATGCTTGGCTTTCTGATGAAAAAATTGTAGCTGGAACTGACACTGGGAGACTGCTGCTTTTTGAGTCTGGAGAGATAAGAAATGAACTTCATGTAACTGGAACAACTTTATCACCTACTTCAAAGTAAGTGAAATATTCACTCAAAATCTTTAGCGAAAAATACAAACTTAGAACAAAGCTGTGGTTTATACTGAATAAAGGTTGGTGTTGAGGGATATCGTACCATAAAGAAATAAACTTTATCATGTCCAGTTCTAGACCAATTCTCTCAAAAATATTACAGACCAAGTCTAGTCAGAAAAAAAACAAGACATTAGAAGGTAGCAGAATATACTATCTATATTTTGGGCTAAAGAATAACGTCTATCAAGTTTGATGTAGAGTTAGGAAATTCTGCATGAAGTAGATATTAACTGACGAGATCCTTTAATGGTCAAATTATCAATCTGAATAACAGGTTCAAACTTCTGTATTCAGTCCCTTGAACTACAAGGCACAAGATAATTTGGAAAACTGCACTGAATTGGAACTCTAAGGTAGACACAAGATGCAATTCGTTCGTCAAAATTAAGTAACTACCTGCGATTCCACTTAAAACTGTATTTTCGATACAGTTTAGAACATTCTTATTTTGGGGGTGTGCAGGTTTGGATAAAAACGATGATTTTAAATGGCGGTTTTCAGCGTCGTAACCGCAGTAAATTTTCTGTCATAAATTGTTCGCTAATAGCTTCGGTGAGGCAGGTTTTAGAAAAAAACGGAAAACCGTCTCGAAAAAAACTATAAAATCAACATAACCGATCATTAACATTAATTACCGTGAGACAAAAGAAAATTATGTGTCTACTTTATGAAGCGATCAAAATTAGTTATTTAGTATCTACTACTTATACATGAAGATATGAAGTCAAGATTTGATGCTTAATACAGGTATATTGCTCATAAGTTCTTAGCTAAAAAACCGAGCATGTCAACCTGTTCGGCTTCGTGCTGGAGTTCGTTCAAGTCCTGTCATGGTGAACAGTTGCTCTGATTGGGTGCTGGAAGCGTGAATGGTTAGGTGTCTCTTAGCAAGTTGACAGAGAAGCGAAATTTCAGGCTCATTCGTTGCCATCATTTAAGAGCATTTTCATATCTATTAATCCCTGGGTATGTGATGTGCGGTGTTCCTCATATTTTCTGCGGACGACGATTATGCGGTGGCTGCGCTACCAATGGGAATTTCAATGCCTTCCCTCAAACCGTTCAGTGCTCCAAGGATCGACTTAACTCATTAAGAAGCAGGGCTCATACCCTTAACGAGTAAAATCGTCTGGCGTCAACCAGAGCAAAATGGTAAAGTGTGCGCTTTGCCCTTAATAGGTTAATATTCTTTACTAAGTATTCTTTAATAAGCATCAGTTATATCTTCATGAGATACAAAGGAAAACGGGTTGTTCAAGGAGGTGTTATTTCACCACGTGAAGTTCTGACTGAATACTGTATTCTCTTGTGGGGAAGCCAGTTTTGTACCTCGGATCAAGAAATGACGTGATATACACCAAAGCTTTCTGATGTTCATGCAACATATTTTGCCCTCGAACGATTGAAAATTTCAACTTTACGTTGAGATCTCCATCTTGATAAGCCAATGGCCAGTTCCACTTATTAATTCAGCTGAATACAACTACCAGAACACTTTGCGGCTTTTTTGTTTTCATGCAAACATAGAATTCTTAAAACGAATGGGAAGACAATCGCTCCTATTAACATTACTTACAAGATTCCGAAAGGCACCCTGGTAGTTGCATTGAGCAGATGCATAAGGGGAACGGCCATTGGACGATAGATAAACAATGAAGAATTAAGCGGGGGACAAGGCGGTGTTGATGCACTCAAAGACTTCAAACAGCTCAAAGTCATGCCAAGTTAGTACATGGTGAAATGTCATCTTACCATTTCTAAACATTCTGATCGCCTTCTGGTGGTCTAAAGTGCGGCTACCATGTGCTGTGTAGGGTCCAAGGAATCGAATGTGCCTAAGGGCTCACTTACACGATACAATTGTTACATACGGTTGTTTGTCCTATCGTGTGTAATGTTGTCTATAGGACACAGTTGCTGCTTGCGATTCGCACGCTGTGGCAATACGTCCTGAACAGTCTATTGAGTTAAATGCATTCAGTATATCTAAGCAGAAAGTCGTACAAACAGCAATCGTATCCTGCAAATGGGCCTTAGAAAAAGAAGTAAACACGTGTTGATAGCGTCGGTTATTGCCTGATGGCGTTCATTTCATGTAGTAAGCGGTGTACTGTAGCTCTAGTAATGGCGCTCTTGATGGAAGGCTGCTGAACGTCGGGGAATCCAATGTTGTGGCGCAAGCTTTTAATGTTGCGTATTGGACTGCATGGTTTATCCGCAGATGCCTCAACAAGTTCGACGTGCTGCTCTCCCTTGTTTTTGACAGTCCTCCGCCAGATTTAAAAAAGTTCCAAACCGCACTTGTTCCTGCAGTTAGTTTTGACATGTAAGATTACTATACGTAGACACCACATTATTCACGAGGTGAGCAGAATATATCTAAATGAAACACGACAAAAGTTGATCTGACTGGGTATCGTCATTTCCGTCGAAAAGTTAAGTCATTAATAATTATTCTGTCAACCTGTCTTGGCAGGGGGTGAGGGAACTGTCGAAACTTAAGAAATGAGATACAGTAGTTTCGAGTGAAGACCCTTCGGTTCACCCTTTTGGCTTTTCAGACACCTCGTCCATCACTGTAGGGCGGATTTAGGTGGGGGCGAACCGGAAGCGCGCCCCTCCTTTTTTGATTAGTTGTCATGTGACTTTTTGCTTGGTTGCAAAACACTAGCATTAAACATGTAGACCATTAAAAAGATTGACGATTGTTTTCAGAGATTCGGAACAACCAGTAAAGGAAAGAGAGGGGGAGTAGAACGAATTTAAATTCAAGAAAAACGCTGGAAACAACAATAGCATAAAAATTCTTCCACTAAAACGCCAAAATATGGCACGAATTTGTAAAAAAACGTTTACGCCCCACATTTCTCAAAATTCTGAATCTGCCTATGAAGCTGGTAAGATTCTGATATTCAAGACATTCATTTGACATCCGAATGATCTGCCCTATGACCCGACAGGGTGCCGCTCTCGTTGAATCTGCTAGCTAAAGTCTCAATTTTGCGAAACTTACGTTGAATCTTCATCATTTACCCATGGAAGATTGATAAGAATACCAAGTATAAATTAAACTGACAAAATCCTGAATTGGTTATTTGGTTACTTCCGTTTTACGATTTTCCAACGCGATGGAAACCGGCCATACCATTCAATAAATAAAACCGATCTTTTTGGTTAACCGATTAACCACCTCAACCCTACGAATAGAATTTACACACATCAATTTCTTGTTGCAGTTTTGAACCCAGAGTGTAAATAACGGCGATGAAGAGCTTTCATCCGACCCATTATTTTCTCATGAAAACATTTTTCTCATTGATCTCCCCCCTCCCTCGCAACAATATTATCCAGTTTTGTCTGGACCAAACTTTTGTAATTTTTGTATTTTAGGTCCGGTGCTTTGGCTTCAGTACATGAATCCAGCTCCAGCCAAGATCTTCTTCCCCAGGTTACTAGCATAGCTGCTTTTTCTAAAGGGTTCGTTTGCTCTGGTGGGGCAGGAGTGGTACATCTCTTCGAGAAGTCAGACGAGAAGGACGCCTATAAAAAATCCCGAGAAATTAAAGTTCCTGTCGACATTCAGAGTCCAGATCCTCAGTCTTCCATTGCAAGTCAGGTTATCTCTACCTTAACTGTCAGTCCTTCAGAAGAAACCCTTGTCTGCAGCACCAAGGCTAATCAGCTGTACAGTATAACAGTGTCTAGTGCTGATTTAGGAAAGGTATGTCGCCTATAAGTAAATACGTATATCCGATGTTACTGTGTTGCTTTTTTGGAGACGTGGTTCAATACCTTGTTTACTCGTTTTTTGGTTGAATACTTTTTTTGGCTTACTACTTCTGTACCTTTTACACTTTATCACGCTCATTGATCGCGACTGGTATGGTATAACTGCATATCAATGTACGGAAGCTAACTTAGATGACCTCGGCTATGGTTCTTGAGGACCATGTCGGACGGATGTTAGAGGATTGATGTCACTTCAGAGCATTTGTTCCGATTTGCAGAAATCAGTATGAAACATAACCCCAGTAAGCCATATATTATCTTAAGGCTTGATCAAGGTCAGATAAAAAGATAAAGTTAATAAAAGTTGCAAAGAGTAAAAACAAATGCGAAAATGATGATTATCCTTTAAGTCGAAAACGTTCGTTGTTAACTCTTTGTAAGTTTTATCTTTTAGCCTTAATAGTTTTATCCAGGCTTAGTGATACATTTATACCTAATTTGTTGATGATACCATCGTTTCACACAATAAGCTGTTGAGATCGTTTTGTGATATGGAAAATGCGGTCAAAGCCTACGGTCATGAAATTCGCCTAAAAACATCCATTATTTTATGGAGCCAAATCTTGAGAGATACTACAAAATGAAAGAGACTGGGGTTTCTGGATTGGTACATATGGTATCACCCACACATCCTGTCGTTTACCATGAATGTAATTTTCTGTATGATTAATTGTGTTTTGAGAAGAACTGATGCGATAGTATACAAAATATTAAATATAGCCTCAAATTAGGATATTTTACTTATGATTTTGATTGTATTTTTTGAAGGAAATACGCCTGGAAAAGGTTGTAAATAGCATTTTGAAGCTTAAACATTTCATGGTTTTCCTCTGAGCATGTCCCGAGACCCCTTTAGAGGCTCAACTAGTCGCGTCTCCGACTCGCGACTGTCAATTCAATTTGCCAGAATAATTCAAATTTAGACGGCAGCTCCGTGAGTCCTCCTCTGTTTAAAACTTAGTTACCGAAAGCAGTTTTACTTTTGGAAGGTGACCTGAAAGTGACTCACTTACCGGACTTGCTTTCAGAACTAAAAAATTTTTTGAAAGTAGAAATAAGTGCAGTATTTTTACATTCCGCCTCAAGCTCTCAAGTAGAGCAAATTTTCTCTCAAACGGCATTTTCTGATGTGTAAAGAAATTCATTCTGGTCAATTGGCTACCTACCAATTTTCACATTTTTCTGAACCCTATTCAAGTCGTGAAAATCAAAATTCAAGAATTTTACTTCTATCACTACCCGCATGCTTTTTTGGGTTAATAATTCCATATCTGCCTTCTTAAGGAGGTTGAGATCACGTGACTTGTTAGTCCATGTGGCCTGCAGAGACTGGTTTTCTGTGAAACTGCCTCTAATAATAGTCGACGAATATTTGACACTTAAACATGTCCCATGAAATGGAGTTTCCCAGTTACGATTCTGACGCTGGAAAATTTTCTTCATCGAATATAAACTCCATTTCATCTAATCGAGTACAAATGCAAAATATTCGTGGAATATACCTCTTCACTTTATCGGTATGACTGCCATTATAAATACAGAGCTTGTAGCCAAGCTCGCGCCAACGGTCCATGTGGCTAAGTTGGCGGACAGCTGCACTAAATTCGTAGGGTCCTGGGCTCGATTCCCAACCTGGGACCCAGGAGTTGCATTTCCCGCATCTGGTCCAGGTTTGGTTTTCAAATATAGGATTCTGACACTGTAATAAAAGTCGACGTTCACAACACACCATTGCGGCCGCCGCATAGTCACCAATTAGTTTACTCGCATGATACGTGAATGCATTATTTTTTCAGGGTGATCAAGTAACATTTGAGCTGCTAAGTCAATCTTTTCATAATGGAGTGATTACCGGTTTGGATGTTTGCATACGAAAACCTCTAATTGCAACTAGTAGCTTGGATCGTTCAGTACGTATATGGAACTACGAAACTTGGTGAGTTTACTTTTAGAAGCTCATCCAACTTGGGTCCGGGATACCAACCCTCCTCTCTCTAATGCAAATCCTGGAAACGCTCTTACCTCATGGTTTCAGTGGTAAATGCTAAAGCAATCGAGTAAATTGCTAAACAAAGCATATTGCCAGCGTTTTTTAAAATTCAGTAGTGTTCAACAAAACAATAATAATAAGTACATCATCTTTTTAAATAAAATGAGGTTCCAAAGTCGTGTACAAAATTTACATGTTATAAATATCCAATGTTGGAAAAGCTGCTTGGGAACATGCTGCATGTGTTGGTGCGATGATGTTAATAATGTCGTACTGCCAGAGGTGATCGAGCATTTGGACAACACCCACGTTAAAAAGCTTCTTGAATATGATAGGATCCACAAGTTCAATCTAAAGCGTATGACTTTTAGTATGAATACCAAAGCCCAAAAAAAAGACTTGTAGAAGAGGCATAATTGGGAAACAAGGTTTATTGAGATCTAACGTGTTGTATGACTTTTAGATTTTGCTAAATGTGCTATGAAAGTGCAGTAAATCGTATTTCAGAGCTTTGAGAATTCTAAAACTTTTCAGCATGTGTCTGCATGCCGTAAGATTTTCTGGCAAAATTGACCGCCACTTTGGATAAGCCCTTCCTCTGGACTGACGGGTCATCAGAAAGATTAAATTCAAGTTCGATCCCTGTCTGTTGCTCGGCCGGAAATAGTTTTTCAGGGCTATGAGCTTGAAAATCCACGCAGTAAGAAGCCTGGAGATCATATATTAACTAGAGGGGGCATTACAGCTAAATGTCAATTAACTGCGCGGGAAACATTGTCGCCGTGGACGAAAAATTGGAGGCCAAAACGAACATGCCCGTATGAAAAGTTCAAGATCAATGTCAAAGGCAACTTTACTTTTGCCTATTGTTTTCGCTGTTTTAAAAAGAATGCAAGGCAATTAAAGCAATAATAAATATAATAGTCGACTAATACCCAGAAAAGCGGTTTTCGGCTACTTAACTAAAGGAAACAAACACGAAACAGTTCCCTAAACTTCAGTTGTTCGACCTCAAGGTCCTCGAGGTGACGGAAAAAGGCCTGGAGGTGAGTAATTTGTCCCCGTATTTACTCAAAGTGGTTGAGTTCAATTTCACCCGAACTTTCGTTCCTCATACCCCCTGTAGTTTTACATGAACTCTATGGTAAGAACGTTCAAAACTTAAGATGGATGACAAATAGTGCAAGAAAATTACCTTTTGTGAAGAAGTATTTAAACAGGAACTAAACCACAGTTGAAAAGAAATCTTACTTTTAGGTTTCAAGTCGTTTTTTTCAAAGTTTGAATCCATCACACTTCGAAGTGAAATGAAGCATGGCGCACGAGATTATGATACGCCGGATAAACTTTGTACGTTTGCTAGTGCTCACTCCAACTTGGTAGCTTTGTTGACTACGAAATATTTTTCAGACAATCTCGACGATGACAAAGTATCTGCGGATACTTTGCATCTGGTAGAGACAGAAAAACCTTTACTCGGTCGTTTTTTGTGATTTGATGCAATTTGAAAGATGACAGCATAAACCAGATTATAATATGTAATTGCTAAAATTTATTGAATATTCACTTTACTTTGAGGGTCAAAGCCTTTTGTTATCTAGGCTTCGTTTTTTCTGAACAAATGGTTAATTAAGGCAGCAGTTGTTGCCGGCAGCCCGTACGACCCAGAAATAAGTGGTAGAACGTTCGTTGGCTGGTGCCAATCATTAAAACTGTGTTATTCTATTTTGTTTAGCTCCCTTGAGTTACACAGAGAGTTCCAAGAAGAATGCTACAGCATTGCTCTTCATCCTTCTGGTCTCTATATTTTGGTTGGATTCAGTGATAAGCTACGTTTAATGAACCTTCTTATTGACGAAATTAGGACATTCAAAGAATTTACCATACGAGGTTGTCGAGAGGTAAGAGTAGTATGATGAAACAAGGATTAGTCGTGTATGACTGTATGTCGTGTTTGCGCTGTCAAAGTTTACTTCATTACGCGCATGTGATTGGTTTCTTGTTTCACGTCGACACTTCGTCCAACTCATGGTTACGATGAAACATTCTTTCGACCTGCGTCATCTTCTTGAGAACAGTAAACGGATTCGAAAATTTAATTGTTAAATGGTTTGATGCTACTGCTGTTACGAGCCCATTTAGTAATATCTGCGCGCATTTTCAGACATTTATCTGTATGTTCAATTGTCATAAACTGTGGATGCCCAGTATGGACCAAGGCCGATATGTCGGCCAATCTAGCCATAATATAGAGGATTGGAATTTATCGGATACGTTAATTAGGTTTTTATTGTTAGGCTCATCCTTATTTTAAAGATTGCTCGATGTCGGTTTGTTTTGGATCAGAAAGAATTAATTTGCGAGATTGCACAGTATCTTTTTCGGAACGAAAAATATTATATCTACATATAGAGGAGAATATCGTCTTCTTTGTAGTGTTCATTCAGCAATGGAGGACATTATTTTGCCACCGTTCACGGAAATGTGATTCAGCTTTATTCAACCACAACTTTTGAGAATATCGGAAACCTTAAAGGACACAACGGAAAGGTAAACATGCAATCCTTCTAATAATATAAGATAACGTTTCAGTTATGTATCATTTAAGGACGCACTTTAATGTTTGCACCCGAGAATAAAAGATGGGCACAGACTAAGTCTTGGAAATCTTATTTCTAGAAATATCTTTATGACTTTCTTACTTCAAGAAATATTTCTTTATTAGGATTCAGTACATTCTTATTTCAGGAAATTACTCCTTGATTAAAATTAGAATATTCTTAATTTAAGAAATATCACTTTTCTTAAGATAATGAATTTCTTATTATAAGAAATATTTTTTAATTTCCGAAATTTTTCTTCTTACCAAGAAATAATTTTCTTGATTCAAGAATATTTTCAGAAAATGATTTTTTGCAGTGCAATGGGAAACAGTTTGCTTCTAGTTCGATACCACTTCCTCTCATCCTTCTACTCATTTTTAAGTTGACAAAGGTTGAAACAGGTTGAAAATTCTATGCTCAGTGGCGAAGCTAAGCACAGCAACTGGTCATGCTATGCAAATTTAAGATTATCTATGCATAGCAACCGGATCATGCTATGCAAATATAAAATAATGCACGATATTTAGATATCAACCAAAACATATCCAGTAGCATTTTGTTGCAATTTCTAGTTATGCTCAGCATAACCACTAGCTTGACCACTAATTGTTGCATTTTTATGTAGTAACCATTACGTTGGTGGATGTATATGGCTTGATACCTGAATTTCGTTGGTCCTTTTAAATTTGCATAGCATGACTTGTTGCTATGCTTAGTTAATGTAAATTTGCATAGCATGACCAGTTGCTATACTTAGCTTTGCTACTGACTATGCTTCGATGACCATGAAATAAAGCAAAAAGAATGCTTAGTCAACTAGAAGTTACCCATGCCATACCAAGATCACGGAGATTAGATACCCGGCTGTCTTACGTTCTCGATTTGTTCCTGACGTACACTGTGTACTGCATTCATTATTCCATTCCTTAAAAATTTCAATCTTTCGTTAACTGTGTAATTCTAATGAATTACAAATGACTCTTTAGAGAACTTTACAAACTTACAAAACTCTTTAAAGCTAAAACAAATTACATCTAACAACTTACTTTTCACTGCATTCTTAGGGAAGCGATGAAACGTCTCATTCCGTTTACTTTTCCATGTTTCTGAACAGTTCTACGACGAACTTTTTTTGAGTTTTATACTTCATTGAAAACGTTTTCGCTCACGTACCTGCCCAACTTAAAGTTTCATTTTTAGTCTGAAGGTAGTTTCTTATGTTTACAAATGTTGTGGGACATTCGCCAAGCTCATTTACTCAGAAAAACGTATGAATGAAATTGAGTTAAATTCAATATAAGGATAAAAAAACTCTGAATCAAAGGGAGTCATTTTCCCTTCCATTTTTGGTGTCAGAATAACTTGAAATGTTGTGTGATTAACAACATGTCATCAAGTGGGGTTAAATTAACCGTATATATATAGTAGGCGAAGCAACTTCTACATTGTAACTCCTTTAAAGGGAGTTACTTTTATTGGCAATGAACTCTACAAAATCACTATCTACAGCATACATGCATGTTGAATCCTGTTTTGTTAGCAATTATGTGCTAAAAGTTACCTTAGGAAGCCACCTTAACTAATTTCCTTCATAGAATTCTCTTTAAAGTAATTAATCTCATGCGCCCTAATGTTGCAAGAAATGTTACCCGTTTGTAATCTTGCATTTGCTCAAGGGACTGGTGACTGATTCAAAATACTGTTTGCTTTTTTTATCCTTTTTACTGAGGGAAGTTTTTTTCACCATTTGAAAAATTGCAAAATGTTGTTGCATGACCAACGAGGTGTTTCTCTCCCTAAAGAAATCTTAGCAACAACTTTGTTCTAGTTGTTTCTACTGACAAACGGCCTTTTTTGTGTTTCACCAATTGATGTAGGTTCGTTCAGTTATTTGGAGTCAAGATGACACCAAGATAATATCTTGTGGAATGGATGGTGCGGTCTACGAGTGGAATGTGTACACGGGAAAGCGTGATGGCGAAAGTGTTTTAAAATCTTGTAGTTACACAGGTGTTGCTGTTTCACCTGATGGAAGGACCACTTTCGCCGTCGGTTCCGACAGAACATTGAAAGAAATCTGTGACTCTCAGGTATAAGAAACTCAATCGCATTAAATTTTCATAAAAAGGAAAGTTTGTCTTGGGGTGATTTCTTTTGGGTCTAGTCGGAGTCTCCAGACTGCGAATAACAGATTACACGGAATTGGTGGTTTGCAGACAATCACTTGAGATTCAAAGAACAATGATTTGGTGACCATGTTGGTGCCACGTAGTACAGAGAAGTTAATGCGATTCTTTTAAAGTTCCACCAACATGGCCACCATGACGTCACGTGAAACCACCTATACCGAGCACTACAAAAACAGATATTCTGAAGCTGGAAACGAGCTTGATAGCGACAATTTGGTTTCTTCTGCTGCTTAAACTCATAATCGTGGTGTTTACTTTTAAAATAGGAACTTTTTGTGTTTTTAAAGCTTAGTAGAACCTTGCGATTACTCTGAACATTATACCCTTTTTTATGATTAGCTTCTGTTCTGAAGACGAGCTTTTGTCTGAATGAAACAAAACGGAACATACTTGAGGGACATAGGACCATAAAGCATGACCTGTCGTCAAATAAACAAGCGCACTGTTTTAATTCACAACTTTTCCCTTTGGGAATTACATAGGTTAAGTGGTGCTTCTAAATACAGACAACAATTGCGGCCTGCTAACTATTTTAATAATAATAATAAATTCTTTATTTATACTGTTAAAAATTCCATCAGCAAAGCTGGTATTAACGGGAGAACAGTGAAGATTACTTTTTAGACGAAAATATTGGGTTCATTTTGATTCTACCATGGATCTTTTTAGCTTTTTATTTGTTGATGTCGAGCCCGCCATTTAGAATGTTGCCTGTCAGTGAGGTCGCCAAACATCCGAAAAACTGCTAACTATTTGGCTTTATTGTGGCCTTTTACTATCCTGAGCAGAACGGTCGCAACACAATTCTTTCTTTCGATAACCTAGATTAGGTTAGAAAAAACCCATAATTATCGTTTATTTCGTGTTCTGTTACTTTGGAGTAACCAACCCCCAAAACGCATACCTGATAGTGAAGGATAAATTAATTAAGTTGCGCATTTTATTCTGTTAATTGGAGGTGGTAATCTAGAGAAATTACAAGCTAGGACACGCATTTCTGTCGCACAGCAAATTAAATCTCGCCAAATTACTGAACAGTTTTACAAAGCTATCTAACAATTTTGATTACTAAAAACTTTTACAGTAGGTCACTGTACACTTAAAACGACGTCTATACCGTTCTTTTGCACGATATCTTAAATACTATAGTTTTAAGGATCTTACATATTTCGAAAGTTCACAGTAGATAAAGAGACCGCTAAACGTTGGTTGCTCGGACTTATCCTTATCATTTTTGTACGTTGATGGAAGTTATCACACGTAATCATCTTTAACTGTCCGTCATTTTTTCTGTTGAACACTTAATAGCCTTTCTTTGCTATTCTCTAGATTCTTCGCGAAGTCGCTTCAGGTGATATGATCTTGACTCAAGTAAGCATGTCCCGTTCTGGTCGGATGCTGTTTGCAGGTACCAGTACGGGGACAGTTCGTGCCATGAAGTTTCCCCTCACTGTACCAGGGGAGTGGCAAGAACATCAAGCTCACACAGGAGCAATCACCAAGGTATTAAAACTTATAACAATGTGCAATACTTGTCATTTTAACGTGAAACCAAAAATGGTTGCCAGTTACCAGTAGGTAACCAGCTCCAGAATCTAAGACGCACGGTAATGTTGAACACTCTTGGTCGTTTTTGGCTGATGCGAATTCCTGTTTTGTTATGAACACTGGTGGACCATGGGTTTTGACAATGTCAAAATGTAAATCGCTGGCAAATCGGCTTTTAGTTCATACCAGAGAACGTGACGTGTAGGAAAGAATAAACTGAGGCATACCAAACAGTGCAGTATCTTCTGATACGTGTATATCTAATGAAAAATGAGCCCATCAATATGATAAAATCCAATTTTATTGTTTGAGGAAAGTGTTATACTATATTGTAAATCCAAAATATAATTTAGGTACGAGACAGAAAGCGTCGTACATATATTTTCTACTTTTTTAACCTATTGATCCCTTATAGCACCTCGTTACGATGTTACTCTTGTTGATGCATGACAATTTTGTTATGAATGTTACATGGAATTTGCATGTGGGAGTGTGATAATATCACGGCCGATATGTGGACGTTCGCGAAGCCCGTGATCCAGAAAAAAACGATTTCTGGGCCCCAGACGGAGTTCGAAGCCGCAAACATTTGATGACCTGCACAGATCACTCTTGATGTCACCGAGATCCCGCATACAGAGTGTATTTGACATTCGTTTCAGTCGACATTATTATTATCATATCGTGGCTGCTGAATAGGCAGCACATATATCGAATGGTCGAATTTGCACCTGTAGCTTGCCATATGAGTCTAGGTAGCTGAATGGTTAGAGGGTCTCATCGATCATCCGACGGTTGCGGGTTCGATCCCCATCGAAGGTACACAAATGAACCTTCAGAATCGTAGAAAATCACTATAATAGCAGAGAATGTTTTCGTCCATTTTTCAAATTCCCTATGAGATCGGGAATCGTCGGAAACTCAAAATTGTTAGAATGTAGGGGTGTTCGTAGTTAACCGTGGATGATCACCGATATTGACGAAACTGCAAAATTTTCATATGCTTTAAGGCATTTAGTATGGTTTCTGATTATCGAGAATGATTCTGGGCGATGATCAACTATAAGTTGCATCAAGTGAAAAGGCTAGCTACAATGTCAAGAACAACTAAAAAGAACCTTTAGCTTGATATTGTGATCAAAAAATTATTCCATTTGGCTTTAAACTGAAAAGGGAACTGCCCGTAGATTTTAATTTCTCATTGATATCCAGCCGCTACAAACGAGCTGTCATTCATGGAAATTTAAGTAATTCACTGGATATGTTATGGTTTTAGATGCGAATGTCTTTCGATGACCAGTATCTATTTACGGTTGGCGAAGATGCGTGTTTATTTATTTACAAAGCATCGGATAAGGAAGGACGAGGCCTGAAAAGAGACAAAGAGATCACTTATGCTGAAGAGATTCTTATAACTAAGTCAGACCTGGAAGAGAAGGTAAGTTTTGAACCAAAGAAGTTAAAGTAGTCGTGATTTGTCGAATTTCTATATAGAGTAGTTGTACTCAACAAGCGGACGGTAGTGCTGATCTGACCCGGTCGTCCACTTGACCACAGTTCTGGAATAGACGGACCCAGTGCCGTACCAGAGAGGCACTGAGGCCCTTGCCCCGAGCGCAATATTTTATGAGTCATTTTTAGATACAAAAATTTGACTTTTGTGGTCTTTTTTTCTCTAGATTGAAAAATATTTTGCAAAGTTCAACAAAATGCCTTGACTTCACGGACGACTTTGCAGCTGTCAAGGCTCAGAAGTGCCTGTTTTAAATTTTCAATCACATTTTGAGTAATAAAAGCAAAAAGTACTATAAACACTTGTTTCAACAAAGCACCTCGTTTAGTTTGTAGTGTAAGGAGCTTGAGGTGTGTTATAAAGGGACGAGCGGGGTGCCTTCAACAGAATTTGCCCCGGACAAATTACCACCAAGGTGCAGCTCTGGGCAGCCCGCAATCATGATCCCACCCAACCGCCTACCATTGGCGATGATCCAACTTCTGAGCCGCACTTCCATATCCAGCCGACCGCCTCTTCCCATGTGCCAATGTTATGGATGTTGATATTATGATTTGTTTTCTGTTCCTGTTTTACCTTCAGCAGTCGTCTTCGGGGCACGACTTTGGAGCTATACAACTATATAAACAACTGTTAATTCCAGGTTGCGTTTCTACTGAGTTTGTTTTTGTAAAGGTTTCTAACTTCCTTATCGTGTTTAGAATTCTATGATGGCTGAACTCAAAACACGTGTTGAGGAGCTGAAAATGGAGAACGAATATCAGCTGAGGTTAAAGGACATGAATTATAACGAGAAGATTAAAGAACTTACTGAGAAATTCATACAAGAGATGGAATCTCTGAAAACAAAAAACCAAGTTTTGAAAACTGATAAAGACAAGGAAGAAGCAAAACACGAGGAAGAGATATACGACCTTCGAGAAAAACATGCACGGGAACTTCAGGTCAGTTTATCGTGACATGACTACCAAATAATGCGGAACATTGAACATATAGCACAGTGCATTGAAATAACGAATAGCATAGTACAACATAGCGCAGCAACGCAACATAACGCAACACAGCACAGCCCAACAACAGAAGACAACACGACGCAATGCAACAGCGCAATCCAACCCAACACAGTGCATTACAATGAAGGGCAACGCAGCACTCTATAAAACATTACACAAAACCAATGAACACAACACAATTTGGTTATACTAATCTGGTATTTCTACTCGTAGAAACGCTTAATGTCGTTCTGGTGAAATGTCACTGATAGTCAAAAACTGGATGTAATTATGTTCAGTTGTTATTTTAAGCCCAAACCCATTAAGGTGACCAATTTTCTCACATTCTATACACTGGAAACAGGATGTGATCTTTGTACATGTGTATTGTATACATTGAATTCTGTTAATGTTGGCATCTGCGAACTGTCAAGGGTTAAAACTGACAGCGTGATGAATAGCGACTGAATTAAATTCGATTTCCATTAATTAAAGTTGAGGTAGCTCACTGCCGTTTCTCGAAAACATGAAGAATAGTAGTTAGATCCTAGAAAATGGAGAATAAATACCTTTCTGGAGAGTAAAGCATAATATAGTGTAAGGAAGAATATATTTAGAATCCAGAAAATTTGCTATGAAAAGTAGTCAACGTATTGCTATCACAAAAGTGACGCTTCAAAACGGATCCTAATATTTATTTCACACAATTTCTTTGTAAAAGAGCGTGGCATTTTAATATCTTTCTTTGTTTATGGCCAATCAGTCGGCAAATTTATAGAAACTTTCTTTGATCCCACACTTCCGAAAAAATCATGTTTATAACTTTTAAAAGATTTAGGCGTTGTAGAAGCCATTAAAATGTGCTAGTTTACTGTCCATAAGTGACAAAAAATAAATGGGAAGAAAAATTAGGGCTCAGCCTACTCTTCTACGAGTTAAATTAGATTGAACGGTAATTAGATGACATTTTAATACGTCACTGTTGTCATTGCAGCTGCTTGAACTGTTTTGTAACTGATAATATTTGATGCCACAAATATTTATCCACCTCTTACGTTGGGAGAAGAGGCAAAAAGCTATTCTTTTGATAGTACTAGTGGCTTTGCATGTTAAAGAATTTTCACATCAAGACTTTCTAAATTGTCGATCACATACACCATCTAAAATGTTCGCTGTATGTCTGTGGCATTCTCAGTGGAACTGGAATTTTAATCAGTCGTATCCGTCATACGTTTTGCTCTTGGTTTTACCATTACCATTCTTGGCCTTACCTTTCCCTTTTCCAGTGACAACGTTGATTGAACTAGGAATATCAAAGATGAGATTTCCGTCATTGCTATTAACAAATGTATTCTTAGCTAACATCGCTTGTTCAGGTACTAGTTTGAGAAAATATTGTGCTGCCTTTTTGTACGAGTTGACTTAATTCACGATTGGTTAACTGTAATTTGTTTACTGTAAATGAAGTAACATCGATTAGCGAATGTTGTTAACTTTGTCTAGTTCACCATGTACAGAATAGTTTGTACTAACAACTCGAAAATTTAAAAATCCCTGTAAACCCTGGTGAATAACGAAAAAAAATACCAATGAGAGTTTACAAAAGGTCCTTCCGATAATTAGGGATGGAAGATCAAAAATATAGCACGCTTTCAAGCAATCCATGACCAGCTGACAATTTAAAGAAATATAAAACAAAACACAAACCGAAAACGAACATCTTGAAAATCCAAGGTTCGGATTATAAACAAGACAATAAAGTTTAATGGTAATATTTCGTCTTTATTCCAAAGACATCGTCAGACCGACATGAAGCAATATGTCACTAGTTTCAAACGTTAGGTTTACACGACACTGCAAAACACCTCAAGACGCCTCATCTAAACCGCACTACGACATAACTAAACATCAAAACATAACTTGAATGCCTGAAACATCTGTCGTGATACGTCTTGTTAACCCTTTCGTACATGAATTTTTTTCTTTTTGTTGTTTTAATTTTTTGCTTTGTTCTCTCATTTGTTCTTTTGTTCTAATTTATTGTTGTACATGCAACAACCACATGCAGGAAAGTGTTTGTGCCATCTACCGTTTTTGTGTCTGCTGACATTTTGGTCAGCAGACAAAATGCCAGCACATCTTGAGAGTTTGTAGGTTTGTCGTTAATTAAATTACAAAATGGCTTCGGAGGGTGGCGAAGCTTTGCGAAATAGCCGCCATTCTGTTTAGTCACGCGGTGAAAGCCTGAAAAGTCGCGAGCGAGTTTGCAAGTTTTGTCCAAGTTTTAAGACGTTTTCCGCGATGTTATAGTATTACATTGTTTTTTTCCAATTGTTTTCTTTATCGTAGCCGTCGTGGTTGCACTGTTGGACAGTTTGGTTGGGTTCTATTACGTACGGTCCATGTTTATATGTTTCTTGCTTCACGTTACCGGTAATGCAGCAATCATTCAGCCTTTACCAGCGCCATTTGTTTTCCCAACAACAGTCCCTGGATACGACATTGACTTATTAATAGCACAGTGCAAATATCAACATTCTTGTGATCCCTCAACGCACGATATTCTATAACCCAACGTGGCGCCGCAACAAAATTGATATTTGCAACAACCCATTCGTTCGTAAATTTTAACGATATTGCTTTGGGACGATATCTTGGCCTTCTCAAAAATTGTCCCATCTATCATCACCTAAACAACTCGAGGAACCGTAGTCACCCTTAGAAACCACCTTCCACATTCTCACTTCTTAGATATTATGCCTATCTAGCAATTATCTGTTGGCATCAGCCGAACCTTAATCGTTACAAATCTCCAATCAAATCATCCGTTTACTTGTAATCATACTGTCAGCAAATACATGTACGCACTTCGTACCTATTTTTTCTGTTACTTTCAATCTGTTTAGTTTTCTTTTCTTTAGGATTTAGAGTCGGCTAATAATCAAAAGTTGATGTCTGAGTATGAAAAGTATCAAGAACTTCAGGCAAAGAGTCAAAAAATGCAGGAGGATTACGAGAGACAACTCGAAGAAATGGAGGCATCTAAAGAGCAAGCTTTGTCAGAGTTAACAGAATATTTTGAAACAAAATTACAAGAGAAGACTGGTCAATTGGAGCAAGTAAGTCGTAACTGTACAATGTTAAACTATCATGTCATTTGCAATAAACTATAAATTTTGAGTGTTGTATTTGGAATATTTATTTCCATCCTGGAATTTCTTTGTAATTTTTAAAACTAACGAGTGACGGTAAAATTGTTACACTGCAAAATTTCGTAGATTTTTTAATGACAATTGTTGGTTGCCGTGTTGAGTTGATGTATGAGAACAGAAAAGATGGGTTAATGACTTCGTTTAAGAGTTACCGAGTTGGTTTATGAGTTACAGGGTCTCTTGCGCATATGATAAGCATATTAAAGCAATCGTTACGTTCCCGTTCCAACATCGAGTAGACTTAAAAGGGCTTGAAAAATATCATAAGGTATTCAAAACTTATGATTAAAAAATAAAAGCTTCAGTTATAAGTGTTGTACTCCTTAATACAACATTCGAAATAGTAGTATTTTCAGCTGAACAAACTACATAGAGTCTGCTTCATTATAAGAAATTCCTCCAGGGAAAGATCGTTCCGAGATAAGACATTATTAAACATTCTGAAAAAACTGGAATGCTCTTGCGAAGTCTATGAGGGAATTATCCTCCTTTTATCATTTTTTGAAAAAGACGTTTTTTTCACCTTACACTGTCCGAGACGTCTCCCCTTGACAAGTAAAATCGTCTGGCGTTAGTGAAAGTAAAACCAAATGTTGGGTACAAGTCGACTGAAGTTAATCATTAACTCTCTCCCGGCGGAAGCTCTCCCTTTGATGACTAAAGTCGTCTGGCGTTAGCCAGACTAAAATAATAGAAATCTTATCCTTCCAGGAGAGGGTTAAGTTGAGGACGATATAGCAATACATGTTTGTAGTTTAGGAATAGAGTTCTGTGATTACTAGTTACACCTGTATGCTGTTCATCCGGGTAAGACCAGCTATATACTGGAGAAATTTTAACATATTAAATAAAAGTTCATTATTATTATTATGATTACGATCATTGTCATAATTATTATCATATTCATTTAGCTAAATACCGAGGGTATTTTGGTTGGGTCATTTTTTTATCCTAATTTATGTGATAAATATAGCATTATAACAAGTACAGAGATCCGGTTCTCCAACTAAATTGATCTCGGATCGACAAAGCTCGTATTTTTCTTAAGAATGGTGTAAATATCTCCTTAGATCTTGTTCCTTGTCTTTAGTCTCAGGACGAGTCACGACAACAAGTGCGTGAACATGAAGAAACCAAACGACAAATCGAAGAGGACGCCGATCGTGAAATTCTTGACATTAAAAATAAATATGAACGACGGCTCAGGGAAGAAAAAGAACAAAATCTTCGACTCAAAGGAGAAACTGGAATAATGAGAAAGAAGGTTAGACATTTAAGAGTTCGTAGAAGAGCCTATGGTGTCATTTCAGTTCATACATTTTTAGTTCAAATAACGTATATACTGTTTAGTCTGGCTCACAGTTATCCAACTTTTTTGCCTTAATTAAAAATGCATTTTGCGTTGGGAAGTTCGCGTCGAATTGGATGAAGGGCTTGTAAACTTGATCAAGCTTCACATAACTGATATTATGCATATTCTTTTAATTATTTTTTATTTCACTGATGTATGTGCTGATTACATAAAAAAAAATCCTGATAATTTGAGTATATAGTGTATCACGAAGAGTAATAACCCAGGTGTACTGCTCCATTCCGTTATCTTAATTGTGTCAACTATCGTTAAAATCTTAATACTGCAATGTATTTGGTGGGTTGAAACAGATTCCTTTACTGTTACTCGATTAATTGTAAACCCGTATTTTTTTAAAAGGAACAATGGTCCAAATCTGGAAATCTACGATTAACAGAATGTAACTATAACAATTTTGTAACAACTCAGATGTACGTTAGAGTACTAATTCATAAAAATTATGTCCTTAACATGTAGTTCACAAGTCTTCAAAAGGAGATTGACGACTACAAGGCGGAAATTCAGCGCCTACATGGCGAGCAAAATAAACTACAAGGTGTGATTAAGTCTTTAGAAAAAGATATTTACGGACTAAAGAAAGAAATTCAGGAACGCGATGAAACGATACAAGACAAGGTACCAGTGTGGTGTGCTGTGTATGTTGAGCGAATTGTTAAACGAAATTGTAGACGAATGTTTTGAATTATTGCTCATGTCTTTAACATTTTCACGTTCGTTTATTGGTTTAATCATTTTTCTTACTTTGTTCTTTTTTTTTCCTTAGGAAAAACGAATTTACGATCTTAAAAAGAAAAATCAAGAACTGGAAAAGTTCAAGTTTGTTCTTGATTACAAGATCAAGGAATTGAAGAAACAAATTGAACCAAGAGAAAATGATATCAAGGCCATGAAAGAACAAATTCAAGAAGTAAGTTCAAAAGCTAGGAACAACCCCAGTAAATTGTAATATAAGCTTTTTACGAAGTAGGAGGTTCCCACAAAGAAAATTTTACTCGAAGTTTTGACTGAATGGACCGCGGGGCTGCAGGTCGAGGTCCGTGCCGTCGACTCGAGGCAAAGTTTTCCTATAAGGACCTTCAAATTTTGTTTTTTATTGTGTATTCCCTCTGTTTTTATTGACATTTTCACTTTCTCTGAAAGTATTAGTCTTTCCTGCGTCGAGGTTTAGCCCGCTTGGTCCATGCTCTGGCTTTAACCTTTGCTCAGCGATCAGTTTGATTTTTATGAGTTTCATTCATCGGATTTCATTTGGAGTCATTTGCATGATTGCTCTGTTATAGTAGCAACTATTATTCGACCAGTGCTTCGAGGAGAATAAACCCACGGCCTTACAGTCCGATTAATTTGTATTAAACAAATGAAGAAACAGACAAACCAACTAAAGAAAAGCGGAGGTAGTCAACCATTTTTGTGAAAGTATTGCACTTTAACAAAACCCTGCCCGTTATTTGTATTTCAGATGGAAAGTGAGTTGGAGCGTTTCCACAAGCGTAACACCACCTTAGAGTTGAACATCGACGTTCTGCGACAGAAACTTAAAGCAACTGACAAGGAAATGCATATGGAAAGGCAAAAGGTATGAAAATAAAGCCAAGTATTTATCTCAAGTTTTTGCTGGAGGTATACCTGTTTTACTTAGGGAAAGCGCTTAGGGAAAGCATTGTTATGGTGACATAAGTAACCGATTAAAATATGAAATGAATTTTCATTAAATCCTGTAAAAAAAAGAAAAGTTTCTTGCGCTAAAATTTATGTTAAAAATCTGTAACAGCTCCTGTAAATGTTTAATTCCTTCCGGTCCGAGACGTTTCCCTTTGAGGATAAAGATCGTCTTATGTTAACCATAGTAAAGTGAAGAAATTAGGATTCAAACCAAAAAGAGTTAATTGAGATAGTCTTTACTCTTTCTAGTTGGTACGAGAAGTCTCCTCTTGAGGAATAAAATTGTCTGGCACTAGCCAGAGTAAAATAATAGAATTCGGATTTGGACCGAAAAAATTTAGGAAGAAACACAACGATCTTAAAGACGTTACGTTTATATATAATTCGTTTGAAGTAATAACATATTCCCCGAAAGGATAGACGTTTAGTTAAAAATGTGCATTGGTGGTTGTTAGTCGGCTGTTTGGGCGATGCATATTCCAGTAACCCCGTCTGCAAATATTAACATCCTGCAATGAGGGAAGTATATTTTTCCTAACTGTCTTTAATGTTAGAAAAATTTCAGATATTCACTTCTGTAATATATGTCCTTTGCATACGATCATTTTGTTCTTTTTTTTCATGGTGCAGGTAACGGCAGGGTTTACGTTTTGTTTGTAACACACAATAAGTGGTCGTTTTTGTGGGTTTTGAAACTGTAATAAATTTTTTCCGAATGTTGATGCGATTACATTGTATTGAATAATTTATGGTTAATAAAAAAGACTACCATCAAGATCTCTTTATTCCAAGTGGTTATACTTCATTTCTGATTGTTACCCTAGGTTCGAGATGTTGAAGCTGTGGTGAAACGCTTCAAAACCGAACTCCACAACTGTGTTGGATTCATTCAAGAACCCAAGCAATTAAAAAAGAGTATAAAACAACTATACCAGAAATACGTTCAAGGCGATACCGTAAGTAAAGCTAATGGATTTTGATTTAGGAAAAAGTTTCAGCATTGTCACTGATTAGCGTTGATGATAATTATGGTCATTTTCATCACGCAAAGTAATTATCTAGAATCTAACAACGAGAAAAAGGAATTTTGACTAAATAAAGTGGATTAAAGGAAAAGAAAAGGAATAGACAAGAATTTTTGAGTTGATAAAGTAGAATGTTGCCAGGCTGCACTGCCGTGGATGGTTTTGACGTAAACAAAGTTGTTGGTGAGGTTATTTTTCGGTGTGAAGTAGCATTTACCATGCAGATGACGCTGTTGCCATGCTGACAGGACTGAAAGATGGAAACGAAAAGTTGCATTTTATAAATAAATACTCGTGTGTATATACAGAGTTCGTCAGGATCACAGATAAAACGACGACGACTTCAAAAATCCACTATGGGCTAAAAGTAATCCATTCTCTTAGTTTTGGAATAAAAGTGCTATCTTAAAGGCAAGTCATCTTTTCGTTCGCGTTTTGTTTTCTTAATTTCCATAATATCCAACATCACTTAGTTGTGATAAACTACTTATCATTACCTTGAAAAGCAAATACATTTTGTGCTTCAAAAAATTCCATTAGTTGTTGGACAGTTGGCGAAACTGAAGTGGAGAACTGCGTTGTGGCGAACTAATACCTGTTAAGTGTGAAAGGAGAAAAATCTGCGACTCTTGGCTACCTACCAAAGAACGACGCACTTCCAGCTTCTCTGGCTTCAAGACCAGCCCTAAGATATACTTTTTTTATTTGTCTCCTAGAGCGAGTCAGCGAGTGTAGATGTAGACATTCAGCGCGAGTACGCGCGCCAGCGTGAACATTTAGAGCGTAGTGTGGCTTCTCTTCGAAAGAAACTGGAGAAGGATAATGAAATTCATCGCTCAGATAATGTTCGTATCATGCAGGTAAGATGCTGCCCAATGTTGATAAATAAAAAGTTTGTGAGATTTATTGATGGTTTGCAAGTAGTCCTTTGAGATTCAGGCGACAAGGCATGGCTATCATATTGAAGGATTGTGACAGACTATCGTAACTGATGAGCTTCATTTGTTAAAGCTCTTCCAATATGGGCGACATGACGTGATGTGCAAATAAAGAATAGTCCACTTATACGGGATGGATTTCTCTTATGATTGTCTTGCACAAGTGCCAGATGGAATCCCTACCATGACGAAATCAAGCTCTAAGAACGTGCTTACGAGCTTAGTGTACAGATTTGTCTCGAAAAAGTTATTAAAAATTAAAAACATTTCCAACTCCTACGGCTTGGTTGAAATTTCGGCGGTATAGAGGCGAGTAAAAAATCAATATCTGCCAGTTTTTCTGAAAAAATAAGAAACAAAACACATTCCGAATAGCAGCATGTCGATAACTCAAGTTTCGGGTCAAATAAGACGTTAGAGTGAATTAGTGGTATTTCGAATCAGTGATATCAGAAAGCCATAACCAGAGTAATTAAAGTTACATCGAATAGTACGGTCTTAATATAAATGGTCAAATGAAATCATCAGAGGTAACTAATTTTACCAGCCGAAAAACCAAGAATAATGAGGTTTGTGGTAATCAGTGAAATAACAGCTGCAGTGAGAGGAAGTAAGGGAAAGAATAATTAAGAGAAAAGTGAAAGTTCCATACTAGCCTTGAGGCTGGCGAATGGAAATTAATATAAAGAGGTTCTAAAATTAAAAGTCGGTTCGGTGCATAGAGGAGTAAAGTATTCTAAAGTTAAAAATACGATTTCTATTTAAAGGGAAGGATCAGAAGGCCAGGTTCCTGATTAAAACTATCAACAAACGGTGCATGTAAATCTGTAATACTTTGAACATGTGTTAAATATGACTATGAAGTAACAGCCAGAGAACAAAAATTTGTGGCTGTGTAAACGTGTCTCGACTTATGCTGTTATTGATAGTTTTGTGAACTTTCTGCTTGTGAACTTTCTGCTGTTTTGTGAACTTTCTGCAACGTCAAAACTTATGTGATTTCCCTACAATGATATCAAAGAAATTCATGACCTCCCAGCAAATCAAAATACTATACCAGCATAATGATGTGAAGGATTACCTCATTTACACATCACAAAAAAAAAAGGTCTGAAGGCGACGTTACACAAATAAACACTTATTAATCGGGTGCGACGTCCATACGGTAAATAGTGTTCAGTTTGCACTGAGCAAACGAAGTTCATAAGAAATTCAGTTTTCGACTTTTGCCGTTTACCTTACCTCTTTAACTTGTTCGTTTTGCCTTTTGTTTCCACGCATCAGTTAAAGAAAGCAACACTAGTGTTCCAGGACATTTTATTACTCGGAATTTTTCATTATAGACGCATAATTCTCCTTAAGTTTTATCTAAGTCAGAGTTTTTTCTTGCCTGCGTCGCAGCTGGACGTATTGAAACGCGTGTTTCAGCATGTCCGGCTGCGACGCAAGCTAGAGTTTTTCTCGCCAAAACCTACCGGTCCGAAATAAAAAGTGAATTGGACGAGCCGGTTCAACATCATAATATAATGGACCGTTCAGCAACCAATGAGCAAACGTAATTTTGTGCACGGACCGAAAAACGAGGTCAGCCATGTTACTAATGATTTTTACGACGATTTGTCCTACAAATTACATTGTACAGAAGATTGGCGTGCTCAAATCTTTTGTGTGGTTGAGTTTGTTTCGTGCATTGTACGAATGTCACTTATAGTTATTCCTCCTGGTGTATGCGATTCACTCACAACTGCCTTCAGGACACACTGCAACATCCACGAAAGAATCGTCACTAGGAATTGTGCTCTTTAAGTATAATTGCATGCGCCAGGGCGAAGAATCCTATACCACAATCGTATGAAGTAGATAGGGAAGTTGGTGGTATTCGAACGTTTGTAATTTCATGGACTTTAACACATTGCAAAGGAATGTCAAAATCTACATGGATGCTCATGGGGCTTCGCAGTTTAAAAAACCGAGCTAATATGTACGTAAAAAGAATACATAGATTTTAGGATTGTTTTGATTTTGATTTTGATTGCATGAGACATCGAGACTTTTATTTAAGAAATGCCTCAAAAATACACAACCACGTTCACAGTTTGATCACTGAATAATTACATGTATTTTTTATTGATTGCCGTTCTGGTTCAAGTCACTTTCAGAAATATAGCTCATAGCTACTGAAGCAAAATGATCGAGCTTTTGAAGTTTTTTGATGATGTTAGCTTGACTTCACCATATTTCGTCGCCAAACAAAAAAAACTTTGCCAACACAATACACTAATACAATAACTTGGTCATTTCTTAAACTTGCAAATCTGTTATGGCAGCTGTGAAAATTAACTGTTGTAAGCGACCGTAACGTATGGCAACGAAATACTTCGAAGTACACATAAATATTCCAAGAACATGGAGAGATATTAGAAGAACAGTAAAAACCCGTATTTATCTCTTCAGGAGTTCATTCAAATAAAACAAACTTGGTTCTCAGACCGTTTAGATAACCCAGGGATTTTATTACAAGCGATTTGGATCAACAACAGTGCTTGACAAAATTCTTTAAGTAATATTTAAGGGCCGACAATGAGGACTAGACCCGGTTTTCAAGTACGAGGAATTCGTTCCAATTGGCACAATCAATTAGTGAATTAGTAATGAATGAATTGATGTATGAATGAATTAATTAACCGATTGCGTGAAATCACGTTTTAAGTCCAAGGACTTGAACTGTTATTTCCAGTCCAAGGACTGGGAAAAACAGTTCAAGTCCTCTGCCCAGTACTTCCATGGTATTTCATGTTCGCTCATGTGTTGCACGTGTGCTCACATTTTAGTGTATATTGTTCCTCTTTTCTTGCAGGAAAACGTGACTCTGATTAAGGAAATTAATGACCTTCGACGGGAACTGAAAATTGCAAGAACACAAGTACACGACCTAGAGACTGCTATGGGAGTCATGCGCAGAACCCAGGCCCCTGGAGGCCATAATTTAAAGTCTGCTCCACCAAGAAACAATGCCTCGCAAGAAAACTCATCCGAAGATCTAGAGAAAATAATTACTATTCAGAAGAACGAGATTAGGAAATTACGAGAACAGATCCAAGAACTTGAAAACCAGACATTAAATCGACCTCCATCTGGAGGACGTCTTCCTCCTGTCCCAGTAATTTGATCATATGCACTACAAGCATGTAATTCACATGTGAACGTTCTATATTTTAGTCAGGCGTAATAAAAAGTATTTAAACTGAGAAGCATAAAATTGAGATGGACGATAATTTTGTAGAAAGAAAACTTGAAAAACAATTACGTATACATAAAATTGTGGGATTTAATTTTTATTACGCATTATTCAATTAGACTCAAATTTCCGATCAACGCAGATAAATTAAATGCTAAATTAGTAGTTTTTGCACCCTCAATTCATTAAATTCAAAGATTTGTAGATTCTAAAATGGCATAACTTTAATGGAAAGAAAATGCCAGTTCTAAACGTTTCATTTTAAATGTCAAGTAGCACGAAATTGGGAGAATTTAAGATGCATCTATACTTAATTTCACGTACTTTCCAGGCGTGAATTTGTTTTTTCCAATTCGAGTACTTTCAGGGATTTTCAAAGATCGAAAGAATGGTCATGCAGTCGACAGAGATCTTAAAGCTCAACTATGACATTTGTTTTGTCAGCAGATAGATAGATAAATACAATCTTACGCGGTGCCAGGGGGTCATCGTTCTCCCTAACATGAAAGAGGTCACGCCTCCCCCGACATAACTTTAAGGCATACGTGGGAAACTGATATTCAGCAAAACCAGCAGTAGAATATTTTCAACCTGTCGCTAAAGTTTCATCAGAGTTTTCCCATACAGATTACATCCCTAGAATAATTCTTTCACTCTGTACCCATTAATTGTTGATTTTATATATAGCCATTTGAATTACGTTATTTGTTTTATTAAAACTCCTCTCAGACCTCCACACGATGCGATTGTTTTTATACGATTGTTTGTTGTGACGTATATGATGAAGTCAGTAGCGTCTTCAGGATGTATTGCTACATTGGCGTGCGAATTCTAAGCGGGAACTACGTCCTCTAGACAACATTACATACGCCAGGAAGAACTATCGTACGCGACAGTCGTATCATGGAAAGGGGCCCTCAAAGAAATATAGTCCACTTGGAATGTTTTTGAGGATCAACGTCTTCTGCGACAATAAGGGGCCAATTGCAAGGACGTTTCATTTCAAAATTCCAGCTAGAGTCCAACCAGGCTGGGATTTCAGTCCGACCGCAACTTAACACTGACTGAAATTTTCATCTCTCGCCAGATAATTTCTGACGGAATTTCTTGAGAAATTTTAGGATCCAGACCAGGCTAAAATTCTCCATGTAATCGACCCCGTAAAAGTGTTCAGAAAATCAGTCTATTACGTCTGATGTGAAAGGTGCAAATGCATGCCAAAAATTCTCGTTTTTGTCATTGAAATTGAAACCTACTAAAATGAAATACGTGACACAGTCATTAAAGGATCTTAAACCTGGGTCTTGAAATTTTGTATGTGTTGACCGAAGGGTTATAAACCCCTCGAACGTGAGATGCAAAACGACCTATCAGAAGGATAACTTAAGAGTTCCGATGTAGAGGTTTTTTGTCATGTTTATCCGATTTTTAATTGGTATAAACTCAAAAGTAGAAACGTGATGACCTAAAACTTAGTTTTTTGGAAGTTGTGCATGGAGACATATTTTTAAGGTAATTTTTTTGACAAAAAAGGACTCTGAGTGGATATTGGCATACACGTGAGAAGTGAGGAGCGACAAAGAGGGCAATCGTCCTTCACCACCGAAATTGAGAGAAGGTGGAGTAAAGATGTCTTTTTGTCCCCTCACCTTTTTTATACGGATGAGTCTGATATTTTTGTTCAATGTCCAATAAAATTTTCATCGTTTTTTGCTTAACGGACTTGTTTAGATGTTCAAAATTTTCTTAGAAGAAGACTTTAACGTACCCAAAGCCAAAAATGCTGCTGCATATGACATAACCTTTTAAGTATGATTTAATGGCATAGTCTTTAAGTGGCACTGTGTTCAGTGGCGGACCAAGGGGAGCGGCGCAAAGGGCCTTCCTTTCGAGCTGACAAAAATGCCATAGCTCTTTACAGTTAGTTTCGAGTAAATGCGATGGATAAGTCAGCACAGAGCTTTCGTTGCTCTATATTGTAAAGACTGTATTTGTTATGAGACTTATTTTCTTGTTTTGAAATATTTTTTCGTAATGCTGTCATGCGGTGTAGATGCTTCCAAAAAGGCCTCAAACAGTACATTGCCGATGCCATTGAAGATGATCAAACCGTCAATTTCACATATTCGTCGTTCATCCTTCATTCCGTTTCTGCGAACTGCGTAACATACATAGTCTTAAAATATATAATCTAAAATAATAGGTTTTGATGACTCTATTACAGGCTTGGACAGGCCATTGTGCCATCGGGCCACAATATAATGGCTGACTATCGTTCCACGGTACGATGGCACGATGGCCAGTCCAAGTCTAACTCTATTTCAGAATGATCCTCAGGGTAACATGAAGAGAATATTTTACTGACTTCAGCAGTGTAGGTTTATCATGAAATATTCTCTTTATCTCGCTTTATCGTTCATTTTTTTAACAATGTTATGACGACCAAATTTGAAATTGTGCTTGGCCGTTTGATTTGTCAATTTGTTATGGATAAAAATTTAAAATTACATCCCCGTTCACGCGATGCTGGTGCGAAGTAAATACGGCACAAAATAATATCGGATTGGCCTCCCGTATACACGATACCGGCATAAAAATCACGGCACGAAAATGAATACGGTATGCCAGCTGGATTGGTTTGAATACAGCATCGTGTAAACACGCGAATTTTAACCTCTAGTTTCTTATCAGCCCAACTTAAAGACTGAATGACTTTTTTCTCACCGCTGTTTCCCTTGCTTTGCTTTTTCAGTTGTTGATCTTGTTTACATTGTAACTCGTATCCAGGAGTTTTTGCGGCTGACGCATGTACATAAATTTGTTTCCAATTGGGTTGACTTCATACCGGAACAATTTAGAGGGAATAAAAACTTCGGAAAGAGGTATATTTTCATGCCGGGTTCATTTCGTACCGGTAACCTGTAAACGTAGTCTTATTTAAATACAGAAGAATGTTTTAAAGTTGGGAATTTTAACTTACATGGAATGAATAGCCGAAACCTTGGAAGTCATAGACCAGTAAAGAATCTTTCTTTGCCATAATTTTTGTGTTATATGCATCTAATATAAAATAATCCATATAACACATAGAGTACAAAATATACGGTAAAATATAAAGTTTTTAACTACGTATTAAAATATACACTATCAACTTGCATTTTAAAGTGTCGATTTATTCTTTTTTTGGGTTTTTTTTTTATATTATTTCTAGAAAAATATTCTGTTAATTTACATCAATCTGCATGTCATCTAATCTTGATTATAAGTTACATTTATTCCAATAACATTGATATATTATTCGACAATAACGGAATTTCTTTTATTATCCGAGCAAAAATCTTTCTGTTCATTCACAACCGAAAGTAAAATTTTCTTGTTTCGCCATCAGAGTGTTGCCATTCTTAATGATAACATCGATCAGAGTAGTTAGTGGTTTGTGATCTTTTTTACATTTGATACTCGCTAACTGTCGTGGGAAACGAGAATTATTGATAGAGAGTGTTCTACTTAAGACGTTCTTTTGGGCATCGTTCCTTAAACAACCGATAACCTTTGATTCCGATTGAATCACAGCATACGATATGTTCAATGTTACGTTTTTACATTTACCCTGACATCGAGGGTAACCAGATAAACGTTGTGGAACTCGACTACCGATCATCTGGAAATCCATGCTGCTCCCCCCTGGCATGTAGCAGTTGGCAGTAGCGGTTCTCCTGCTCCGTTTCAAGATCGGAGAGTATTCATTGCTCTGGTCTTGGACTGTCTGGGTGTTTGACTGAGGAATTACCAAGATCAACACCAGAAGAAGATTGAGAATCTAGGGTTGAATTCAGAAAGACTATTTAAATTTCTGGTAAAATTTTAAAAGGCACAACTGGTGAATCAACTTCGCTATGTGCCGTAATTGACAACACCGGATAGGCGGAAAGCGAGGTTTTGTTTTCGAAAATTCCAAAAGTATTTCCTCACAATCGAAAGTCTCATTACTGCAAAGGCCATTCCTTCTCTACACAATGACATTCGATCTTTTCATACATTAAGATTAGTTTGATTTGCTCTCCTTCCTGTCACATTCCTTCTCTTTATGCCCCGGGCTTACTTGAGCAGAGACGAAACTTTAGTCTACGAAACTAGGCTGGTAAAAATTGACTTCGTTAGTGCTAAATTTTTCTGAATTAGCCTGGGGCAACTGCATTTTCAACTTTTTGTTTCCAGGACTCTTTTGAGCGTCTAATTCAAATCATCAAAAGGGCAATCGCTTTAGAACAAGAACAAACACCTAAACTATAGGTTACGAGTGAGTGGGACACAGCTCAATAGTACACTATAAGGGATCTTTGATGTGATAAGTAAATTGACAAGCCACGTTTTTTGTTATCCCAATAGGAAACTTGTTGCTGAGAGCCTACTTGCGAGAATAGTGGAAAGCTTATAAACTTTCGCACCGTGGTTCAATTTTGAAATATTGATTCTATGGTTTTCTCACACCTATAATCGAGTGGAAATGTCAAGGTTAATCTTAATACACCAAATTTCTTTAAACAGGCATTTCTTTCATTACATTTTCAAAAGTGAAGGCCTGGCCGCCTTGCAAAGGCCTGCCTAGATCATTCGATATAGTACTGAACAAGATTCCCAGGGTCAGATGATAACGAGACCGCTTTCCAAGTTTCAAAACTTATTTGTACGTTATAAGAAGGCCTTCAGAAAGGTTTTAGTTTTTCTGAAACCCTGACTGATATCAAGCCTTCTGATGGTTGGTGAGACGCTTTAACCATTGACCTCTACCTCGACTCAGGAGAGCGAAGGTTAGAAATCGGTTCTGGTTCTATTTACGGATGGACATGTCACATAAGTGACAGCCTGGATTTGTCTGTAGTTCTGAATCCACCTTCCTAATATTATGAATGGAAGATTCATATCAGTACTCCGACTAAATCTCTTTGAATTAAATTTTGATGTTTGTTGTGTGACTTGTGTTGTTAACCCTTTTCATCCCAGTCCAGTCAAATATATCTGACTTGATAGTTGTTCTCAATATTAAATTTCTTGGACAGTAATCTGCTGAAATAAACGTTTTTTAGTTATTAGAAGTGCTATTACAACTCACACACCACCCAAATGAAGACTATTATTATTATTATAACAACTCGCACACCACCCAACTAAGGACAGTGGAAAGGGTCTCAGCCTGCTACGAGCTCCCAGCATCCCGCCAACTAAGGCCGCAGCAAACATTGCACATTTCAGGGAACTTGTGGGGAAGGTTTAATTTTACCATTAAAATGGATTTTAAGAAACACCCACAGGGCCAGCCCTTACTTGTCCAACTTATCCAATCAGGAAGAAGTAAGGGATGTACAGCCCTCTAAAGTGCTTGAAAGCACTCCCCGATGCATATATCTAGTTTGACCTTAACAGTACTCTCTTGCACTTCCAACCAGTTAAGGTCAGTTTGGGAGTGCCACTGCAAGGCTTAAGTGTGAATATTGTTTAATTCTTAGACTAGTGCAGATCTATTTCAGCATTTAAGGCTGGTCTATCCTCAACCAACTAAGGTCAGAGGCATCAGCCTGCTGTACAGATTTTCTTCTAGTCCTTGGGCTAGCAAGGCAGGTTTGCCAACACCTGAACGTAGGGTACTTGCAGCTGCCAGCCAATTAAGGTAAGCAGAGGCTTTCGGCTACATGTCTACCTATCTGGCAAGGCAGGGGCGCCACTCCCTAGGTCATCTCATCAAAGCCTGCTCATTTTATGGAGGTCACTGGCTCCGAATCAATGTCCTGCCTATTATTGTTATTATTATTATTATTATTATTATTATTATCGTTTTCTCATGGTCTAGTTCTTAACCGGTTGGTAACTCACTATCAGGCTACATCCCGTAGCTTAAGCTAATAAGCTTTTACCATCTATTTAACCATTTTCTAATACTTTTCGTATTATTATTATTATTATTATAATTATTATTATAATTATTTTCATGTTTCACACCAATTATTATTATCGGTGGTATTGTTTTTTTCCCAGAACATCAAGCTACATCCCGTACCCTTTGGTGTCCAGTGCTCTGCGTAAATCTTTGCTGTGCCCAAGGAGCAAGCCTTTTGAAATAAAGCAGTGTTCCCATACAGTCCTATCTTACCATAGCATGTCTTCAAATTCTTACTGACAGTCCCAAGCGCTCCAATTATAATTGGGATAATAGATACCCTCCTGTGGCTCCAGATCTTTTGAACTTCAATCTTCAGATTATTGTTATCATTATCATTATTATTATTGTTATTATTATTATTATTGTTATTATTATTACTATCATTACAATTCGCACACAACCCAACTAACGACAATAGAAGGGGTCTCAGGCGGCGATTTATGTACTGAGGATGGAGGCTTTATGCCAAATACATACCCGAGGGGCCGTAGGCCTTGAGGGGTTTATCTGGCATAAAGCCGACATCCGAGGTACATAACTTATTTAATTGTTGAGGAGATTTCAATTAAGAGTTTGAAAGAACTGACCATTGTTTGTAACATCTTCACAGGTAATATAAATATTAAAAACAAGGTTGAATAGTTTAAATTATTAATAAAAAATTTAAAACAGGAACGTTTTCGATTTATCCGATCATCATCATACAACGTTATGTAAACTTAAGTTCATTATATACCAAAGCAATAACTTAAACTTGACAATGAATTTGCATTTACATAACGTGGTTGAGACTTTGGTCGAACTTGCTTAATATTCTCGAACAGTTTATACGTGATAATGATTAAGTAGATCGAAAACATTCCTGTTTCAACTTTTCAAATAATTTTAAACTGTTTAACCTTGTTTTTACATTTACCACTATTTAATTGGTATTCCTTGCAGATTTTTGTAATGAGTGTGTGAATATCATTAAATTACAAAGAAAGATTTATCTGAGGAAATCATCATGAGGTATAACTGGTTAATTGTTAGAAGGTGGCTATGAAAATTTGCATAACTTTAAGGCATAGTCCTTGTCTTACTAAAGTAAACCATCGTAAGATCGAATGAAAGAAAGCGACGAGGAAATTTTTACTACTCAAAATATTTTCAGACTGTTCAAAATTAAACGTTGATTTCCATGACATATAAGAACTTAAACAGCAAGATGTAGTAAGTAACGAGGAAAATGAGGTTACTGGAGGCAAATGTTTGGCTGAGGTCGAAAAGAGACTCGAATACACGACAAATCAGAGGGAAGTTGTTGTTGTGACTGATGCAGAGCTGAAGAAGAGAAATGAGACGAAGATACCGATTAACACGAATGTAAACACCAGTTGGACGATTAATACGTAGTCCGTGCGGACTTCTGAAAAAAATGAGAATTTTAAGGAGATGTGTGTCGTAGACAAGTATAGAGAAGTTAACTGCAATATTGTAGAGCTTAACGACGAAGAGCTGAATAACTGGTTGAGTAAATTTGTAACTGAAGTTCGACAGAAAAAAGAGCCGGGACGTTGTTACACACCAAATACACTGTATCAAATATGCCGTGGGTTATAGCGATATTTAAAAGGTAATGACAAACCGGGATTGAATATATGCTGACTAAACGTAATGACTGTAGCGTCAGGCAAACAATGCGCAAAATCCGTTTAGATATGGAAAAAGCAAAGAAAATACTGTCCGTTTAACACAGGTTTTTTTGCATCTTTATTAAGTAATTTAGGTGTCCGCGTCCGCTTAATAGAAGTGTCCGCTTACTAGAGGTTTTATTTATAGGAATCATGTGGGGTTGATTTCGGGACTTTGGGAACTGTTCGCTTAATACAGGGTGTCCGCTTAATGGACGACCGCTTAATACAGGTTTCACCGTACTTTTAGCTTTTTTAATTTGGAATGTGTCTTTGACTTTTTCAAAGTTTGGTTCACGTCGAATCCTGTAGGGCATAACAAATATGGAACAGCTGTTTGTCGTATGCGTAAACAAGCGGGCATTGAAGTTTCAACTACACAAACCACAGTCTTCGGGCTACAGCAGTTACACGGGTATTAGCTAAGGAGATACCAGATAAGATTGTTATGGAATGAACAGGACATGGAAATTCTCGGTCACTTCAAATTTATCAAAGACATAGTATATTAGATAAAATAGAGATTTCAAAAGCTTTCGATTGTACGAGTGAATATGCGCAACATAAGAAAAGTGTTGAAAGTTGCCTGAAAGTTGGGTGATGATAAACGAGACGAATAACGTCAGCAAGGTAAAGAAAGTGAGTGAATTAAGTGTTGAAGAAAGTCATAGATGAAAAAATTCGAAAGACACTGGTGGTGTTTCATTTACGAACTGCACGTTTATTGTTCAGAAGAATTTCAAGTACTAGGTTAAATTGTGTTGAGTGATATAAGTGAAATGACTCTGTGCGTGTTGTGCAGTATTTTCTCGAACGGCTGGTATTTTTCCCACATCAGTTGTAACTGGACGTTTGTTGAGCGTGGAAAAGAAGTAGGTCTGTATTCAAATACATACCGCTAAGTGCATCAAAGCGCAATAGGGTGTCAGTTCCCTTGACATTAGGTCTTAAGTACATTCCTTATCACTTTTAAAGATCCCAGAATCATAAATTTTCGTAGGAAGTATATGTTGTAGTCTATTTCCAAGTTTTCTTTTCAGATCCTAAGGTTGTTTCTCCAGTTCCTGGTCCTCCTGTTATGATGGTAATTACTTTCAAGTCTCTCATATCGCCGATTCTTTTTACCGTCCCTTCAAATTTTCAGAGTTTTAATTTTTTTTCTATTTAGCTACACTTTGGTTGAATGAAAGGCTTGAAGATCAATTTTTTACTGTATATGATTGGGTAAAAGCTTCACCTAGACCTTTTAGTGTAAAATGCATAGTCAAGGAAGTTCCTCGGGGATCGAACCCATCATCCGGAGAAACTAGACCAGTGCTTTAACGACTGATCTTCCAAGACCATACGGCTCCGGTAAACAAGTTATAGCAAAGGCCGCGAAGTTAGTTATGTTATGCATAAACATATACTATAATGGTATATTACAAGTAATATTCGACATTCAAACTCATAAGGGAATAAAAAGCCGTACAACCCAACAATTTCCTTGTCCAGAGTGAAGTACTGTTTTCTAGCGTTTATTTCGTCTTTTGTCCATTTCATCAACAAAACTAATTCTATAATGTGAGAAAAAATAGCTTACTTACTTTTGTATGATGTTCTTCAGTTTTCTTGCCCCTTAACAAATGACACATTTTCATTACTTTTCACAGTAGATCAAGTAAAACAGTTTTCAGACGTTCTTGATTAAGATTTGTTGGAAACAAATTAAACTCACTCCCTGCACCACATTATATACTCCTGAAAATTAAGTTATTTTCAGAAATGTCAGTAAGATAATATTAAAAGAGAATACCGACAAAATTAAAATAAAAATTCCATCACATTCTCTGACACTAACTTTGTCGGACTAGGTATGTTTCAGCGCTTAAAGAAGTTTATTTTTAGAATGCTTACATCGATGTACAAGATTTTGACGATTTGGGTAATAATTATGCAAAAGCTGGTTTTATGATCGTTCTCGCTTGCTGTTCGACAATTGTTTTATAATCGTTCTCGCTTGTTATTCAAACTGACACTTATATTCACAAGTGAAATTAGATGTGAGTTAGTACACCTTTAGTTAATGTTACATTACAAAGGTCCTGTTCAAGGAAATTGGGCAATGAAAACTGATAGTTCATTACTTGGTCCTAATAATAAATCAGTCTGAATTTTGGCTTTTAGTTTAGATTTTTGAAAAGGATACACTCCGAGTAAAAAAATTATAGAACTTACAAGATATAAAAAATTATGATAATTGATAATAATAATTGTAATAATAACAGGTTGAAATAATGATAGCGATAATAAAAAATACCACCCCAAATCTTAAAATTCCATTTTTGAACTTCCAGCTTAGGAAGAACTATACAGTGTCAGTACTTAGAGATACTTAATTTTAAAATATAACGCTGCTGTGGAAGATTTTCATAATTATAGAATTTTGATCTAGATGAAATAAAAGCATTTTGAGCGAAATATGTCCGTACAGAAAATAATGAAAACTATTCGGGAAGCATTTAGTTGAACCAAAAGGAAATGTGACTTTTCATTATAGCTGAGGAAGAAAGTGTTCTATCTGGAAGTTATGTCTCAGTCATATTCTCGCCAGTTAAAAAGTAAAAATTCCTTACAAGTGAGAAGAGCTGCGTCGTAATAAACCACTCGTATGTGTTGAAAATACCATTCAATGTCCGAGGAATTTTTTTTTACGATTTACGATTACGACTTTTTACGGTAAAAGCAATATATGAAAACCTAGCGAAATCGAATTAGATAGAGTAATTGAAGCTATCGCTCATTGTTAACATCAAAAATTTATGGAAAACCTATTTTTTTGGCTATTGCCAGTGAAATTAAGCCTGAAATTATTCTTAAAGTCCTATTCTTAGACTAAAACGACATCCTGACATGTTTGAGGAAGTTGATCGTCCAGGTTAGTGTAGTCTTGAGAAAGACTGTTGGTTGAAGTGGCTGACGTTTCGACAGCCTTAGCACCCTTTTGACTCTGAAGATGACCGCTGCTAAGGCTGTCGAAACGTCAGTCACTTCAACCAACAGTCTTTCTCAAGACTACACTAACCTGGACGATCAACTTCCTCAAACATGTTACGATTCTCCTAGGTTCAAACCATTTACTTTATTACGACATCCTGACTTGACAAATTGCAATCTCTAAAATTTTGCAATAAAATGTTTTGTGAATGATGGAATATACGCTAGCTGACGATTCTCATACTTCATGCATTGTCTTCGGGAATCGGACAGCCAGCCCTGCTCGTCAATGTTGTAATCCAAGTAAAGGGTGTTCGTTGCCTCTTGAGAATCGCTTACTATATTCATCAGTACGGAAACGGTGAAACATCGTTGAGAGGAGGGGGCGGGGATTAAAATTTTTCAGTTTGTCGTGATCATCTTTCCTGAGATTACAAGGGAGCTTTTAAAATTTTAAACTGTTTCAACTAAATTTGTCAACGATTGTTGCTTAACTTTTCGACCAGTTCCTTTGTAAATGTGCTGATGGAAATCATTTCAAAAGCAAAACCTTGAGATTTTCAGAAGTTATATTACAAGGTTTGGTTCGTATTATTTTACTTAATTATTCAAAATTAAAATCAGTAGAGGTTGGTAATTCACAGACTAAGATACAACTAATTCCTCTTCTCTGTTGATATTTATCTGTTTCTCCGATTCTGCCTTAGCATCGTCTGAGTATCAAGAGCAAATGTTAACTACTTAGTTCAATGATAGCGTTCAGTCAACTTGCAATTGATTGTAACAATTACTTCAATCTTATACAGCAATTAATTTGTCATGTTGCTTTTTTGACTTGTTCGCGATTAATTAGAAAGAAGGAAGTTTAATGTCCACGTGGGTAACAAATCGGTTTCATAACTTCGGTACAGTAAGTTATTCAATTTCTGAGACTTCAGGAAGTAAACAAGAGTCTGCGTACAATTTTCTGAAACATCATCTCAGCAATCTAAAACAAAAAAATTATTTCGGCAAATTTTCCGATTTGTCAAGTGAATTTCAAAATCTAGTTTAGCTCTATACTTAGAAATTCAACTTTGTCTTTCTTAAGAAACGTTACTGTTATTGTGAAATTTCTACCTCCAAGGGGCTTAAATGCTCAAACGCTTCGGGGACTTGCATTTGTGAGCGTTCGGGGACAAAACACAGGAAATGATACGCACAAAATGTTTCGAATGGAAATGAGCAGACTCGAAAATGGTCAGTGAATCTGAACCAGGATGTGATCACCGGATTTTTCCTCATCATACGGAATCAATTCCATTTTTGTTTACCCGACACTTCTCTCCTAGGAACCGAAATTTCGTCTCAGACTCTTTCAGACTTCTTCAAAAAGAGAGTATTATTTACATCGGATAAAGGGCTATAGGGTTTCAATCTTACTATCTAGATTCTTGCTATAGGTAACATCGGAAGGTTTATTTAGTCTTACTGAGCAGAAATAGATTTATGGTATGGATAATGGACTGTAGTTTACACAACTTTACCTTTTGTAGTATGCGGTTATTATGACACCACAGGCCCTCACCAGTATCAATCTCATATATTTTTAATCTCCACAATCTTTTCCCATCACTTGTCATATAATTTTCCTGCAAACTTCTGGGGATCATTTGAAACATTCACATAAGATTGATTAGCCAGTAGGACAACAGTTCTGTTTGACGAAGCTTTACTGATGTTAATTTTGGATAGTTAAAAAATTATAAGAACCAAACGATAACACAACTTCTTAAAATCTGAAGGTTTTGCTTTTCAAATGATTTTCATCAATACATTTATAAAGGAACAAGTTAAGCAGCAATCATTGACGAACTTAATTGAAACAGCTTAAATTTTCAAAAACTTCCTTGTAACCTCATGAAAGATGACCATGACAAATCAAAAATTTTAATATCCGCCCCCTCCCGTCAACGTTGTTTGACTGTTTCCGTACCAATGAACATGGTAAGCTATTCGCAAGAGGCTACGAACATCCTTTACTTGGGGTACGACATTGATGAGGGAGGCAGGTGAACAGTGATTTGCATATCAATTTTATTACAACAAATTGGTCAATTGGTCGAAGGAGACAGGAACACCCTGACTCAGGACACCCCGTCTCCTTTGACGACTTCATGATAATTTTCTGCTCTGCTGAAACTGAACTCCTCTCACGCGAAAGCCAACTATGACCAAGCTAAATTCTTCTCATAACTCCAATATAAACTCCATACCTCTCTCGTAATTGTAATTTTGTCCATTCTGTATCTTACTCTCTGTATATCTGTAATCGTTAATTTTATCCCGCACTACTATTGGTCTATAAACAATACACGATATATTATCCAGGCGTCTGCCATAATGTTAACCATATCTCTGAAGATGTTGAGATGTTACACTGAAACGTTAGATCTTACTATTTATTAAATCTTATTAATCGAATCTACTGTGTCCATGGCTAATCTTAAAATACTATGCAGGGCTATAATCTTCATTATAAAATCCGATCTTTCGCTACGCACTGAGACCATTCTTATTTATTCAGTTAACAGATTTCAAAATATAAATGGTTAAGTTTTGACGAGTTATTTGTGGCGTACTGTTCCCTAATAATTTGCAAGATAGTTCATGATTTTGCTGTTTTAAGTTTTGAAAACCGGAAGAAATATTTCTTCGTAAAGTCTTTCAATTGAAACTATTTAGTAAATTTCTAACGTTGCACGGAATTTTGAGATATGATAGTAATTGTATTTCGCTCAAAGTCTCTTGTGCTTTGGCTTCAAGCCTGATTTAGTGTAAGTGTAAGTTTGTTTTTTGAAATAGGGGAAGGTGCTTGTGGAATGTTGAAACAACGTACTTATAATGATCGGGAAGTAGCTTTAAGAGCGAGCCAGGTCTGAACATATCCTATTTGTGTTTAGTGCAGTGACGTTGTGCACTAATTAGTTTAGCAGTTTCACGAAAGGCTTGCAGTTCAGTTTCCTGTCCCATTGCCAGATAGTTGACACACACGAATTCACAAAAGCCACGAAGAAAGCAAAAACTTGACATTCAGTACAAGTAGTATCACGTCACTTTCTGTAATCGTACGACCATTTTCATGTGTCCCTCGATCATTTCGCAAAAGAAAGAACTCCTCTATAAAGTAATTTGGCTGAGAACTAAAATTTAGCGCAATTTCCATTCGCATAACTGATAAGAGAATTTTAGGATATTTTAAGCATTAACCTACTTGATGCAAACGAATGTGCATTATGACCACATTTTACCACATCGCGCTCAAAATTTAGAGTGCGAGGGCTTCAAAGTGTGGTAAAGTGCCGTTAAAAAAAAATTGCTGGTACAGTAACTGCACCGCGATGAAAAAATATTATCTAGCTCTTGCCATGCACCATCTACGTCAAGGCAAATGTCTGCCTACCACTACATTTTAGTCGGATCTTAATAATATTGAAGTTTATATATAAATGACGAAAGGTCAGCTATTTTTGCTGTCCCTCTGAGTGATCACGCTCTTAAAATTGGAAACCCATAGGCTACGTGAACTTTTTTCCTTGCCTGCCCGGCTGTGAAAAATCGGGGAAAGCTGTCCTCAAGTGTTCTCAAAACCTAATTAACATAACGTCATATTAATTAGTGCCATTAAAATGTAGTACTAATCGTTTTAGAAATTGGTGTATTCTGTCGTCCGTTATACATTATAATAAACAACTAACATAATTAATGTTCACTTAATGTTCACAATAGACGTATTTCAACCTAATGGTTACAATTTCTTAATTTCTTATTACACAAATCTTGATAGTTCTTCTTGGTCAGATTCTGCGAGAAAACAGTTTATATTAACCTGTGCGATAACAGACCAAGATATGACTTCACTGAAGTTTTCTAAGGCGCGGGGATCCAGTGTAGATAGCTTCGATAAAACAGCGGCGTTCTTGAGGTTATACACTATCTAAAAGATAGAAAAAAAGCTTCTCGACGTTTCGAGCGAAGGCCCTTCGTCAGGAGATGAGTCACTAATCTCCTGACGAAGGGCCTTCGCTCGAAACGTCGAGAAGCTTTTTTTCTATCTTTTAGATAGTGTATAACCTCAAGAACCTCACTGAAGTTTGTCATGTTACATTTCTGCGGTAAACTCAACCTAAAACCTATTATCTATTTGGTCTCCTAGCCACGTTACTTTGCACAGTAAGGGAAAAAGTTCATTTCATAACATTTATTTCAAATGTTTGCCGCAATACGAAGTGATATGTTAAGATACACTTTTACTGACAAAGTACGAGAACTCCGTTACATTGTTTTTGTAGACCTGAATTTCGCTTCTGTGCCAAGGTACCTGGATCCAAACTAGAGCGATAAAAAGGCAGCTATCAAGACAACTATTTAAGCAAGTTAGAACATACTAAGGCCATGATTTATCAAAGAAATACGTTTCCATAAGTTCGTAGAAGCACAAGTGCTAATAAAGACTTCAAGTAAACGACAAATTTCTTTATTGCATACATGTTTCGGCAAAACTCATGCCATCTTCAGTGCAAATGATAATAGGTTATTTACAAGCGATATTTATGTGACCTGATAAACATTACAAGTGTATGACTCATCTAATATAAATTCTCACACATGTTTGTCAAAATGATTAATTAGAAAGGTGCGACTAGTTAATGGAGGTGGTTGGCGTTGAAAGCAAGATGCAGAATTGTTAATGAAGTGTGGTAGGCTAGAACAGTTAAGAAGAAGAAGAAAAAAAAATTATATATATGTGTATATTGGAATTATAAGCTAAACATGGTGTTAAGATGATGGACTTGAACATTAAGTTCGGGTTTGAGTTTCTTAACATGTAGGGCTTCTTTGAGTTTAAGAGAAAGGACAGATTTATCGGAGTCTATGATTTTAAAACATGAGGAGTTATACTGACGTTTGCAAGCAGAGGTTTTTTGAAGGTGTTTGAATATGTGGGAATGTTTGTCAGTTTGTGTGTGCTCATTAATCCGAGTGGTGAGGTGACGAGTGGTTTCGCCAATGTAACGGGAATTAACTAGTCGCACCTTTGTAATTAATCATTCTGACACACGTGTGAGAATTTATATTAGATGAGTCATACACTTGTAATGTTTATCAGGTCACATAAATATCGCTTGTAAATAACCTATTAACATTTGCAGTGAAGATGGCATGAGTTTTGCTGAAACATGTATGCAATAAAGAAATTTGTCGTTTACTTGAAGAAATAAGTTTATTAACAGAACTAAAGTTTCGTTGCGTCTCGCAACATCATCAGAGTATGAATAAATTAAACGAGTATAGCATTTACAAGGTTAAAGTGTAAAGTTAGATGTTATATTACAAGATGTATGAGAAACGGAAGTACATGCGGTGGGTAGAAGAGAGAGAGGAACAGAGCTCAGATTGGCATTCAAGGAAGGTTTAAGTTCAGAAATAACGAGACTAATTCTCTTACCAAAAGTTCAGAGGCAGAAGAACAGGAGGATAGGATTTTGAAGTCATTAAGTGATGCAGTGTGGCCAGTTTCAGTAAGATGAGTTAAGACGCTGGAAGGTGATGGGTTAAGAAGCTTTTTACTTGTCAAGGCAGGCAAGATTTATAAATCATGGCCTTATTGCGTGTACTTTACTGGGAATTAATATTTGTTCTACGATTGAGATCCCCCCTTGTTCCTCGCTCGCGACAATATTAAAGTTCGAACATAGTTACGTAACTTCGCCGAATTACAGACAAAATGGTGTCGAGTTTCTTAGAGGATGAACGTACGGAGAAATTCAGCCCGGGGATGAAATCTCAGAAATGTTTGGCAGGCAATAAAGGCAAATCGGATTCCCGTTGAAATCTGTCAAGAATTATTTTGCAATTACATAAGGAAAACACAACAGCAGGGGAAGGATTCTCGCTTGCCACAATCTGAAACAGATAAAAATATTCTATCCTCGACGTTTCAAGCGAAGGCCCTTCGTCTGAAGAGTTAAAGTCTGAACACACGCGACATCGGGTTTTAATTCTACTTATCGTATTTCGCAGCAAACCCACACGTATTGTTTGTTGTGATTGTAAATCGTCTTGAATGAGGCCTTCTTCCGAGGGAGTATCTAGGTCTTTCAAGTTTTGACGATTTTGATATTTTTGCCGTTCTTATGGCAAAACACCTTGCTTCCTTTTTCCTCTTTCATGGATAACTATTTTTATCTGTATTTCAACAGACAACGTTCATAATTCTCTCTTTCACCAGTTAACTTCCATCCATTATCTTCCGGAGAGCAAAAATCTGTCATCCAGTTTCGCAAAGGACTGCGTTTAAACGAAATGTATGACTGATTACCGTAATAGACCTTTAAGTCTTGCTCGCCGGCTTAAAGAAACTAGAGTATTTAGTGATTTAGCAAGAAGAAAGCAAATAAAGCGGAGAAAACTCTTAAACATGATACTTCCAGGTTTGAGATTTACTTGGATTATGACGAAGCTTGGATCTTCCGTAGAAACGTCCCACTGAAGTTGATAATATTAAAAACGATTTGAATAAGATTTGAATTATAGGAATAACATACACATAAAACGGTAAAGTAAACCGTTAATCGTCATATTTTTACGAATAGTTTGAAATTTTAATTTCAGTTTAGCGTGAGATCATCGACTCTAACTCATAATAACCACTTGTCTCTATTAAGCCCCGTCGAGGATTGCAGGAGCTTTTAAGATTCATTGAATTACCTTTTGATTATTTACAACCATGCTGAATACTTCGACCAAGCTAACGTTTTATTTCCTCTCTCTGTCTGTCTCACATGAATTGAATATTCTTATGAATTTATAAAATGGGAGTGATCAGGCTCGCACTATTAACATCTTGGCCAAGATGATATGACGAGTATATAGAAATTGGCTCGCACACTTTAGACTTTCGAAAAGATCGAGCCAACGAGGCAAAAGCAAAGGCAGCTAGACGGCGTAGTAAGAGAAGAGTAAATGTTCGGGAGAGATTTCCAAGTGTGGACGAGAAAGATTGAAAAGTTAAGTTGTTTTTTTCTCTCGTTAAACGTCTTTAAGGTGGTCTTGCACTCAAAATGTCGATTTTTTACGGGAATTTTTTTTTGGCTATATTTTGTCGAAATTTTTAGAATGCAGTGGTGATCTTGGCGTGACCTTGAATGACCTTGAGGTTGTTTTGAGGAGCACTTGAAGCAGTAAAAGTCTTCTCCCACAGTGACCTTGACCGACTTTAAGATATGAATCCAAAGAGCTTTTTGAAACAAATTTGGCTAACCCAGATACAGTTCTAAGTAAAATATTACCGCTACAAATGCGTCTATGAGCGAGCAATATTGCATACATCAAGATTACTAGAATGTTGGAGGAATGTTTCAATCGAATTACTTTATATCAGTGGTCTGGATCGACTTCATACAAGAATCCAGTACCTGGCATTAGAACACGGTTGTAAGAGGTACTTTGAACGAACACTCGCCATTTCTCAAGAGCTGTCGGTTTTACCTTTCCAGTTCCTCCAGCACCTATCATTCTGCAAGCTTCTGCTCCAGTGTACATATCACCTGAAAGTTTATCTACTAGCACAACTTCCTTTTTTTCAGATATTTTCTCGGGCTTTGTAAACTCGTAGAACCCTCTTCCTGTACGAAATACCAAACTGTTTTGCTGCACGAAAGTCTTGATGTCAACACGGTCATCGACGTCCAAGATTTGAAATCGGGATGGACTAACTGGAACAAGGTCACACGAAGAGCTATCATTATAAGTTGACTTTTCTCGACCTGCTAGTGTGTCGAACAACGCGTGCAGCGAACGATTCATCCCGGAACCTATGGACAAAGATTGAGCAGTAATTTCTGAGGGAAAAATTAACAAAAATTTGAGAAGACCTTGAAGATCTTAACCAGGTCTACCATATATTTAGACCTTATATTTGGCGTCACAATTATCTAACTACACGCAACACTATAATGATAAGGTATATAATGGTTAGCTGTAACTTCGACCATTGCACTAGTGTCTATCCCAATTTGTTGCCCAAGAATTAGTTGTTTGGTAGGAGACATGGTTAACTTACCGGTTAAACGTAGGGAGAAGGGAAGGAAGGAAGAAAGGCACGAAGACATGAAGATAAGAAGAAAGGTAAGGAAGCAAGGCAAGGAAAGGGAAATAAAGGGAAAGGAAGGGAGGAGAGGAAGAGAGAAGATCGGAAAGAGGGAGACTACGAAACTACTCGAACGACTTATATCTTACCTTTTCCACGGCTTTTCACTTCTTCCTCAAACGCCTGCAGCTGCTCCAAAGATTGTTCACGATAGCAGATCGCTGTCAAAAAGTCAACTATCGAGGCAAATTGATCCAGTTTTAAATGCCATCCACAGGAAAGCCTAGCCAGCTCACTATAAATCAATAGCAATATTTTATTCATGTGGTTATGTACCAGTGTTTGTACTCGTACCTTCCTGTTAATGTGTAGTGGTAGGCATGGTTTACCCTGTGTCGGAAACGCATCTCCCAAGAAATACCTGGATATTTATTCAAGCGAATAATTACGCGTAAGATCGAAGTTTAAATTGTAGCTACAAGCTTCATAACATCCCCTGACACCAGCCTTAGGAACGAAGAGAGTCCATTGATTACTAAACACCAAAATTTAAATGAACTTAGTTTAGGTCGTGCGTTTCTCCAGCATCGGCGAGAGAGTTGACGTTAATAATTTGTTTTGTCGTAAAGTTGATGCACTAGTGAAATGATAATTCCCTCTTATCACGTGGGGCTTAATTGGCTTGGTGAATAATTATCAATCTGTCTTCACCGCTATACAAAGACGTTCATGTTATTCACCGTTTTTATCCATTTATCACGTGACCTTTTTCAATAGAATAGATGACGTCTACGTACTAGTCCTCTGCATGGATCCGTCCTTTGTCAGCCCTTATTGCATAAAGGTCAGCTACGATCAAGAGGTCAATAGGTCAGCTACGTCCATGTTGTTAAATCAACGTTAATTTATGGTATAACATGAGCAATTTTTTGTGTGGAGATTGTCATTCTGGTGTGTCCAATAACACCAGGGTAGTCTACGCAGCAAGAGTTCTACATGCAATTCACCCCATTCCGGCCTTTACAGGCATTCCGCAAACTATCGTGTAACAGTCATATGTGATTAAAACATAAGGTTTCGTTCAGCTCTATGCAATTAAGCAAAAAGATTGATAAGCAGCCAAAACCGAAAGAAAAATAGACCAATATATCAAGCGACGACCCTTTATCACCGAGAGAAATGTAGAACTAAAAAAGAATCATGTAGCAACAAGAATATCAAATCAAATACGAAAAATAACGAGGAAGCAACTCATGAGATGTTTAATGATGGTTGGTTATATTTGCGATTTCAAAAGCCGATGAGCAAAATCTTAGGAAAAGGAGTAGTCAGAAGAGTCTAGGAAACGGTACTATGCAGGTTCTAAATAGAGATAAATAAATAAATAAATAAATAAATAAATAAATAAATAAACAAATAAATAAATAAATAAACAAAAAAATATTTCAATGGAATATGTCTCAATAGAAGACCTTTTTGTTTGTCTCTTGCCGTGGTCGTTTCCTAAGGAGGTGGCTGAGAAGGGACAAGCATGAATACACGACATACAATGATTGGTATCACTCAAGAAATTTTGAGACAGTTTAGTTAACATCTCGGTTACTTACTGAACAAGGTTTTGTACAAATCCGTCAGAGAGCCACCTGTTAGTTACATCTTTTTAGATTTTACAGCTTTTACGACGTAGATTTGTTGTGTTATTCGATGCCAAATAACGAGATTAAAATTGGATCAAGAAATTTGGGTGGTGGAATTAAGGAAGGTATAAGTGTAGCACAAGGCACGAGAAAGAAAAAACAAGTCACTGATGACGATGAATGCCTTTCAACGACACCATAAAAACAATTTGAATGCTCTCCTTTCGTCGAAAGACTACGAGTTGGTTGCCGGTGAAAGTGGCCGATGTCTGCTGGTTATCATGTGGAAATATTAATTTTACAGATGATAATCTCCACAACTTTATAGTGGAAAGGATGAAATGAGAATAATTAGGGGATTTCATTTTGTTTAGAAATTTGTTCTAATGGTGGTCTGAGAGTGTGAACGGGGAATTTCTGGGAGGTAATTGCTGTAGAGTACATCAATTAATCCAAACTATCGATACTGAAGTGAAGAAACAGGACTCGGAGCTCTAAAAACGGATTTAAAGGAATAGAACTGCATGTTGCCCACCTGTAAAACGACGTCGACATGCTGCAGCCCAAAGCCTGAACGGCATAAATACGGACGTTCATTTCCTCGTACAATTGTTTGGCCTCGTCTTTCCAGTTGATATTTAGTTTGTTGAGGGAATAGCTAGGGCCATGAGGCGTAGCATCACCAATCATGACTAGTGCACGCTGAGAATCTGGAGTCCAGGATAATTCTGTTTTAACCTAGGTATCAAGCATAAAGATTGGATGAGATTGTTATTTCAAGAAGCTATCAAGTACTTTTCGGTGCAAAAACTGATTTCAGTTGGATCTAACCTTTGTATACTACAACCATATCAACAAAACCCGGTTTTATTTTTCTGACCTTAGAATGCGTGATGATTTGCCTCATACTGCAGGTGTGGGGTCGACACAAAGTCGATGACAGAGGGTTTTTATTATGATTCCAGAATGGCCAGATTACTAGCAGCGTCCACTCGTAAAAGAATAAGCGAAATATGTTATTTGGATTGGTCGCGCGACCAAAGGTGACTGCTTTGAGCGGTTACAGAGTTAGTCGCTTTGGTCGCTTTCGTAGTTTGACATGTTGAACTTCTGACTTTGGTCGCTTCAGTCGCTTCACTCTTATTGGCTGAAACCATAACCACCAGACAATTTAAGTAAATAAAGAATAAAACAAAAGCCAAAAAATGTCATTCTGTAGCTTGATATTCAAGTAACAACAAGAATGGACGCAGTAATTGTGGTAATTACTTTGTAGTATCTCCATAAGTGTTGTTTTTAATAGTTTAGATGACGTCAATTTCGTTAAAGCACTTTTGGGAGATTTTTCGAAGATAAGACGAATTTACTAAACATGGACTTTTTACTCGAAAGCGCTAAATACATATCATATTGTTTGCAAAATTCGATTTTTGATCCCTTGGAACATGATTAGTATAAAATACTAAATTATAAATATTATGTAGAACGTAAAGTATGTAGTTATGTATATAATGTGCAATGAAATTTAATTTAGTCGAGTGTACTCTTCATTTTGCAGGTAATAAAGAATTTCACCCCTAGTTGAGCGGCCACTTGCCATCTTCCCGAGAGCGGCCACTTAAAAAAGCTTCAACTGTATTTCAACAAGGGCTGAATTTTCGCCATGTAACTGAAAGACAATTTCTTAAAAGATTTCTTCGTTATAACCGGCTAAATTTTCAGCCCAGGCTAAACCTCACTGTTGTACAGTCAGCGCGCAATTACAATTACAATACCACCTATAAACCAAACCCAGAACAACTAGAAATACGAATACGCAACTACCCCTCGCCCACCTCTCCACCATATTCCTGTACAATGACAACAAAGTTAACAGGTAGTAAAGGTTGTCAAAGAGTTTTATTTACCTAAAATTTAAATTTGAACGTCAAATCACCCTTAGAACAACTGCATGGAAACCGAAAAAAGTTATATGTGAACCAAAAATCGTTGTAAAGCGGTGAAAATTAACGATTATAACTGACCGGGTATCTTGCACCCCCATATCATATCCTTGTCCCTCAGCAGTCTACTTCAGAGAACTGGGGGAAGGCGTACGATGAACAGTTATGGAATCAAAAAATTTAAAAAATAACTTTGCTGGTGTGAATTTGAACTTCTTGTCGAATGGAAATTGTCAAGAAAACCAAGAAAAAAAGAAAAAATAAGAAAAACTTTAGAGTATAAATTTTTTTATAAGCAAAAGCAACTCACCTAAGTGAACTCTTCCGTTGTTTCGTTCAATAGCTTAATTGTTTTCGGTCTTTATGGAGCCTTACTGCTTTTTCCTCATCAGTTTCAGTCTGCTTTCCTTCTCACCGCTTTTTCTATCACTTTTTTCGTTTGCATTCGTTTTTTATATTGTTCTTTTTCTATAGCGATGAGCGATATTTACACATCTAGTAGGCACTTTTTTCGGTAGATGTCGTCTAAATTTTTTTGTCCCTCTGTCATGACGGTTTGATTTCCCTAGCTGTCGTCATTTAAATTTGAACGCCTACCGATACCCCGTAACCTCGATACCAATCCGCGATCCATGCAAGTACATAGTATGCCGAAGTATCTGTATATGCATGTATGTACACCAATCTATGTATACACAGATACGCACAATGAAATTGTGGTCCCCTAGTCACATCACCTGCAAATGGACTCCATGCATGTGCGTCGAGATTAGTATCCTCGAACCGCGCTTTGCTCAGCAGGTGAGGGGAAATTCCTAGGCAAACCTTAACATTAAGTTCCTTTTCGTATTTACAATCTAAAACTATTTCACTCGTGCGTTTTTTACTAACCTGCCTTAAAACAAGTTCGTAACATTCTTCAAAGTCATAGCCACAAGTAGATGAAACATCTCGTACAAAACTACAAAGTTTGTCCTCATCTGTAGTGAAGTCCACCCACGTAGTATCGTAGTTGTCCTTTTTGTCCTCGTAATCACCATGCGCAAAGACAGCAACTCTGATGTTTGGGATATCTTGAAACACCCGTTTGATTGTCTGCTCGACTTTTCGTCGAACCTAAATGAAGAGATTTTAAGAGATTAAATTCATCCAACTTTAAGCAGTTATAACGCTACTCTGGCTTGGAATATTTTGCAAGTACTGTAACCCATACATTTCCAATGATCCAGTGGTCTGGCCATGTGCAAATTGTTTTATGTTACACTACTTTAGGCGACTTTTAGCCAGTGATTTTTGTTCAAATTAAGCATTTCAAGAAACTGGATGTACTGAACCTTTTTCCCACGAAAACACAAGTTTGTAGCGTACTAAAGTTCAGAATAACAAAAATGATGAAACTAAAATCAACTAAAATGCAGGTACCGGCCAACATGCGAAGTGTGTCTCCACTTTCGCTTTTTGTCCGCGAGGATTTTATAGAAGACAGCAAGCTTATATACAATGGTGTAATCCCAGAAGTTTAAGGAAGGAAGGAAGGGTACACCAGACTTTTCCCAGAAAAGTTACACGATGAATGTTCAGTAAACGGACGAATTTGTAAATATTTGCAAGGACTTATACCTGCGTTAAACATGGGTACATTGAACCGGTTGTATCAAAAGAAAACACAATTTCTTTTACGCCCGTACTTCCACTTGTTGATGCGGCTGGTCGTGGTTTTTTGCTTGGAGTAGGACTTAGTTTATCATCTGGAATAAGTTTTTTCTGTAAAATATTTAAAAATAAGACAATAACAATTGACGATAATAATAATCCTAAACTGAAGGGACTATGTAAATAATTTTGGGAACTTATTGTAGCGTGCCGACAAATACAAACACTCACAGAGCTCGCTTCCAGACTTAGTCTCTCCTTTATTTTTGATCAAGTTGGTTCTCATATATCGTTACAATGTGTCTGAGTTACATGTTTGTCATTCCTGTCCAAACCACCCTCGGAACGAAACTAAGTGTCTTTTTTTAATTTACTTCATATAACCCAATTAAACATGTCACTAATCCTATAACAACATCTGACATGACAGATAACATAACAGGATAACATACGGAAGATAACAACTAATACGGTATTAAAAGTTTACACGATCGTTACAAATCGGCTATTTACTGAGCATGAATACCTCATATGCCATTCGTTGTTTGTCTGCATTTCTTATTGCGACTGACCGAGATATGAAATTCCACATTTTTCATCTGTCTAAGAATCTTGATCATTAGATTTAGCACCAATTTTTCGATGTAAAAAGTGTCATAGTGTGAAGCATTTCATGGCCAATAATACTGATTTATAGACAAAAGAAAAATATTCACTCACTGCTGCATTCCTTTCTTTCCAAATTAAAAGCTTATGGTGAAAAAAAAATAGATCTTTATGCAGGTTCCTGGTCAATCACGCGCATGTGCAGACGAAATATCAACCTATTTTGTTAACTTGTTGTTTATTAAAACGACCCGCCAAAATCTGAGCTGATGGCTGACCTAAATTCTGGATGGTTTTGGGTTTGCCTGGCCAAGCTACAAGTGAGGTCAAAGATAACAAAATGATTCGTTTTGTACTTATAACTATTGGAAACAACTACTCATCTTACAAAAATCTTTGTGATTAACAACATCTTTTAGTTTAGTAGAAGAAAAAGCACTCTTTACTAACCTCATCTTTGCTAGAAGTAGGCTTTTCTCTTTTAAGGGGAGTTGTTCCAGGGCTCTTTCTTTTACCCTTAGCTTTAGCACCTAGAAAAAAAAAATATATAAAAGAACAGTCAGTAAAATGAATGATGCATATCGTTCAAAATACCATCAAACTATTTGGTAGGAGTAAGATTTAGTAAATAATAAGAACTATTCTACCAAGTGTTATAACTCTTTCCCGGCAAGACCTTTCATCTTGAAGAGTAAAATCGTGACGCTTTAGCCAAAATAAAATAATAGGAGATTGATCCCGCCGGGAAAGAGTTTACTGTGTCTTATTCTCTGCTGTTCTTCTTCTTTTCCAACATGGTTGGATATCCATTCGTCTCTCCTAACATATTTCAAGGCCTAGTCTTTTCGAAACAGCTGCCTCCCACGATGGTCAGTTCGTCTCACTCACATCAATCACTTCGTTAATTTCTGGAAGAATACTCTGAGTTCATCATTTTCCCATTTTCCTCACGTTCGTAGATCTTTGCCTTTCTTCACTCGACAGTTTGTTTAAAGTCGTCTGCAAGATGTTAATCTTCTCGTTTTTAATTTCTTTGCTCGTATTAAATTAATTTCTTCACATTTATACTTATGTAGTAGAATTATGACATTAACAGATCTAGACAACTCTCTCAAACCATTAAAATAAATTCAAAAAAACCCTCAATGGTAACCAAACGGTGAACATACCCCATTAACTTTATGAAAATGTCAAGCTTTGATTCTAGCTATCGTTCTTATGAACAAGGACGCAGTGCGTTTTTCAAAGGGATGGGTAAAAACAACAATAGAATAATCTGGTAAGATAAAGTCATATTTCTTTTAATAAATTTGGATGTGGTTAAGTTGGCAGGGGCAACTTGTGAATTTAGTTTTAACGCTTAGTCGATATTACACTTACGTCTGACAATTGTGAGGTACTGTAAAGTAGCCTATACAAGAACGGAAGAAGCCGAGGAGTGGTAGAATAAGAAGCAAAAACAAATGACACAGCGATTGGATGATGGCTAATAAGCAAAGGGTTAAGTTTTGCCATAAAACTTTCCCTGACCTTTGACGCAAAACTATAGAAAACGAGACGATGAAGTGAAATGGTGAAACTGCGAGCCGGGAAAACGGGTGGGTACAAAACGCAAGCCTACCTGTAGGACCTGCGATCAAAGACCGAAGACCGAAGAACTAAGACCTAATTCTCGGCCATTCAAATTACAGTGGGAGGAACCTAACTTAAAAAGCTTCGTTATTCATGAGAGACGATGTCATTGAGGTCTTAGCTTTGCACCGAAGGCTGAATCAAAGACTCTCGCTCAGACACTTATATAGGCGGTGGGAGACGAGAAAACGATGGCGCCGTAGAATTGCAGAAAAGGCCGGGTCAAACTGCAAAACGAAGACCCTCACTTAAACGTTTTGTGAAACGCCAATACAGTGTATTAGGTTTGTAAAAACGCCGGATCTATCTTCCAAATTAATACACTAGCTAAAACGCCTTATTAGATGCCAGGATACAGGAAATCGTAAGGTTCTCAGTTTTGTAGCTTGACCAACAATCACAGCCGATTTGCAATTTACTAACCGATTCGAGCAATAATGGGGTACAGACAGGGTTCGAAATTTACGGTCGTCCAGTCGTCAAAAAAGGCTAAAATTTAACAGTGACGAACAAATCCCAGAAGATGGTTGCCCATTAGACGACCATATTTCGAGCTGCTAACCTCTTGGGGAACTGATATTAAGACCCAAAAAAATCATGGTTTCAATTCGAAATATTTGCAAGAGAAAAGGTACAAATATACAACCAGTCCATTTGTTATTAAACGATTCGTACATGCTGCTCCGAATGTTCGTATTCTCCGTCATCTTGTTTTGCGCATTATCGCTGAGCAACAACACCCAAACTTTGTGACTAGGTTTCATCTTGGACGCCTAGATTTCAAAAGATGGTTGCCCAATGGGCACTCTACTTAAAAAGTTAATTTCGGTCCCTGCAGATTAGCTAGTAGATATGGTCCCCTTAAGCGGATTTCGACCCCGGATTATTCCCAACAATATTCAGCTGAATAACAATTCAAACATAAGATTCCAGCTGTAATAATTTTTAGTTTGAAATAAAGTCACGACGAAAGTATTAAGAAGGGGTTGTCTGTGACGACTGAATCAAACGAAAATGCAGACGTTTCAGGTTGTAATCAAAGACGTGTTGTTAGAGCCTTGTTGCTTTAGGAAGTTGACCTCACATTTTAAGCTGGAACGTTATAAATTAAATGCTCTGGATGTTTCTTAGTTGATTCCAATGACGAAATTTTTAAGCATTTGTTTTTATTTTGTTTCCGTTTTCTGTTTCTTCGGCAAAATCGTGGGATTTGCTTGATTAGTATCAAATGGCGGAAAACTGTGCTCTACAATTGGACCGATTAAATTCAAATTAACCCTTTAATTTTCTTTTTCTTCTTGTCTTCTTTTCCGTGATTCGCTAAGCGTGAAGTTTTAGCTTGCGTCGATCGTTTAATCAAAACAGTACGAATGCTATAATTAACAAATAGAAAATTGCTTCAGTGTCTCTGTGCTGTGATCGAAACATGAATGACGTCATTTCAACCGGAAAAATGCCTAGTGAGGCGTAGCCGAGTGTTGTCTGGCATTTTTCCGGTCGAAATGGCGTCATTCATGTTTCTATCACAGCACAGAGATACGAAAGCTATTTCCTATTTGTTTAATAAAATAACCAAGGTCTATTAAGTTTTCGTGACGTCATATATGTCTCTGTACTCTAATACAAAATGAAAATGACGTCAGCTGTGTCTCTGTACTTTGAGAGAAAATGAGGCTCGTCCAATCATAGTGTGCGTAGTACGCATGTTATTTTAAGGCAACCAAATATAAAATTAGAATACTGCGTGGGTAGTATTGAACTTGTAAAAAAATAAATGGGACAGGGAATTGCTAAAAGTTGCGAGAAATAACGACGTTTTGAACGAAGGCCTTTAGTCAGCGTGAAATGTCAAGTGACGTGAAAATTAGGTGATGTTTTATAGGTAAAAAAAAGTTATGTGATGCAAAAATGACCAATAAGATTAAAACTCATTAAAAACGAAGTCATGCGATGTGAATTATGGAAAGTCATAAGCTATTTTAAACATCCATCTGTTTTGTAAATGCGCTTGAAATAGTGCATGATTCGGGCCGAAGACGGCACAATATAATGATTTCTTGCGGAAGGGAAGGGTTTAGGATGTGATTTGTAAAAATGTAAAGGACAAGATTTATTAAGAAAAGGATTCAGCAAGGAAGACATTTTGGAAGGGGATGATGAAGGAAATTTAACCAGGAAGGAATTATGGAAAAAGAAAGAAATTAGAAGTTTAGGAGGTGATTTAGGAAAAACCTAGGATGAAAGCTAGATGGGAGGATTTAACTAATTTTTGGAAGTATGCCCACCTGGTTCTTTAAAGCTGGTTAGACTACTGCACAACCCCAGGAAAAGCCTGCCTAGCACCAGGTCACTTAACATAAACATAAGTTCTCTGTCATATGGCAGTCACCAGTTATAACGTACAAAGTAATTTATAATCCACTTTATACTTGTTTTTTTGTGACACATATTTTGCAATATTTGGTGAAGCTATACTGTACAAATGCTAGCTGGTCTGTCATTTGTCATGCTTTTTGATGCATCTTTTTGACACTCATCAATTTAATAAGTTCATTTGATTGGCAAAAAGCAAAGCTGCTGAAAAGGGTGTGTGTGCAGTTTTCTTGCTAATATTTCCAACTCTGTGGTATCTAGTGAAGTGACCAGAAAATTTGGAGCATAATGTTGAAATTAACAAAGATTCAAATAAATTTGATGCTCTTGGCATGAATATACTGTACCAATGCACTAACAAACTACACAATGCTAAACTTTGATCCTAAAACAATCTATTGAATTCTAATTGCTATTGCTCATCTAATAAGAATTCCTTCAGGGCCCAAAAAGAATTCCTATACAATGCCAGAATGCCCATGGGATTTTGGGCCAAAATCTAATTGGAATTCCTATTAGAGTTTCCAAAGAATTTTTTTGTATTGGGTGATGGAATAAAGTTACAGTACCAGAAGCACTTGGCACATCAGCATCATCTCTTGCCCCTGTTTCACCAGTATCGTACAAAAATTCAGAATCAGCAACCAGGATACGATTGTACGAAGTTGACTGAACAAACACATCAAAATCCTCTAACTTTTCCTGTTCTAATTTGTATTTCAAAGTTGTTTTGGGTATTCCAAGAGCATCCCTGACCTGTCAGGATAAACAATTGTTCAATTATTAATCACTAAAAAAATAGACAACATATCAAGTCATGCAGACTGGCATTACATATGTCTACCATCAATTCAAACCAATACACAAATCTAACCTTTGCTCACCATCTGAGTCCATGTAGCTTAATGGTTAGAGCACCTCACTGGCAATCAGAAGGTTATGAGTTTGATTCCCATCAGGGACTCAGAACATTTTTCTGAGTAGAATAGCTTGACAGCGTGTGTATAAAGAACATTAATTATTAAAAACAAAACTCCACAAAGCTGAAAGTTAAACATTCTTTAGTTGGTAATTAATTTAATCTCCAAAATCATATGCTTTGATATGGAATGCAAAAATAAGTTCAGAAGAAATTCTTTTAATGCATACGAAAGAACTTTAGTTCAAAGTTATGAAGATTGGCCTTCCAAGTTCTCCCTAATCAGTTTTTATTCCAGAGATAATCAGATTTGTTTGAAATATAATTGGCACAACCTTCTAGAGTGTACATTAAAATCACTACAGCAGTTCTAGCTGTAAGGATAAATAGTGTTCTCTTTCTCAGAACAATTGTGCCTGATGAAAACACTGGACAAGTGTCAAAATGTGGGGCCATGAATGGTAGTTTTGTAAACTATGGTCAAAACTTTGCAAGTAGCTGTAACATTATCAAACCATGTCTAATACCAGGCAGCACTGGGAATTTAAGTCATTTCTACATAATTAAAATTGCTTGACATTGACTTACTGAGAAATTATGTATAGCTTTGGCATTATCCATGAATTAAATAAATTGAAATTTTACAAGTTTAGTGCCATGTAGTATACATTTAGTACCCATTAAGCACTTGCACAGTTTTGGGTATTATTTAAATAACTTTGTATGAATGAATTCATTCTATTTCATAAGCCTTTTAAAACCTAAATCAATTAAAATAAAATTACTTCTCTAGATCATGTGTAAGGAATGGGTCCAACAAAGATATGATTTTATACACCAGTAGTAATATACTAGTAATTTTATTCTTAGACTAATAACCTACTGAAAGAAATTACTTTAAAGCAACAGTACTATGAGACTTTAAGAATACTAAGAACAAGTAAGCCATAATAACAGAGTTTTTGGTCTACCTAACTTATAAATGTTATGGTAATGTGTGCATCTACAAATTTATAAAGAGACAATTTATTCAAGTCATGGAAAGACATTTAATTAGTCAAAGGGAAACATCCTGCCAGGAGTTATAATAATCTCAATTTACTCTTTCCTAGCAGGATCAGTATCAGATGATTTTACTTTACTCCAACTCTAATTATTGCTTTAACTCAGATTTCACTCAAATTTTATATGCCAGTTTAAGGGAAGGTATTCTTCTGGGAAAGGGTTCTAAGCACTGCAAATATGAATAACCTTGACACAAGCAACTGACTGCAAGTAATCATCTTCACTTTTTTGAGTAACTATAATCAATACGTGAATAAGTAACAATATAGTAATTAGAACTTGTTAAAGTAAACTGTAACTAGTTAAATCTGCCATCATGTTCCTGGCAAGTATGTTGGTTCGATAAGTTTTTGCTCAATGAGACTTGAATACTCATAAAACTGAATCATATTCCAAACCCCAAAGTTGTCAATAATTCTCTTATTTTGTCCTAAGAAGGTAACAACATATATACCACAGTTTTAGCATTCTTTGAGGGTACTTAAACAATGCAAACAGATCATGATGGCAGCAGCATCTATTAAGACACAAATATTAGCAGAGCCAGATTAAAGGGGAGTACTTGCCTCTTGGTGGGAAATCCTTGAGGGTGCCATGCAAAAGCAATAACAACAGTAACCAGTATGTATGCAAAAAGTAAAAAATTAAAAAAGGGAAAAATGGAAAAAAAATTAAAATAAAATAACAAAAACATAATAAAAAGTGAAAATTGGCAAGTTTGTTATGATTTATGGTTCCTTCATAAGCAATGCTTTCTAAATAACTAAAATATATGTAACTAAAGATACTTTTAAGTACCACTTTAATTGCTTCAAAACTTTAAGGCAGGACTGCTTGAAGTTATGAAGATCAGTATCAGGGTGTGTTCTGTGTACAACAAATCTGCTCAAACCCTGTACTTAATCTGGCATGGAACATCTGAGGCTCCAGTGCCAAGTTGTTTCTCAATAAACAGTGTACACTGTCTTTGTAGGTCCACTCATTTTATGAAAATTCCAAACTATTTTACATGTCTCCATAGCTAAGTCTATATTATATTGACTTGTTTCTGTAATACTACATGAAACTAAGAAAAACAATCAGGGGCTGGGAAATGTAAAATACTTCTAATTGATGGGTGTCCAGTGCTTACTTCTTTTGACCTCAATAACTACAGCACAGGAATGTAACCTTGTAACAGACTATAGTTACAAATTTAAGAAAGTAACTTTGTAACTGAAATTAGTGACTTTTGTCTTGAATTTACACTAGTAACTAGTTACATTTTCCTACTGTACTGTATATATGTAATTAGGTTGCAAACGGGTAACTGTAAGAGCTCTTGTTAAAAGGTTCACAGTGCCTCTTGTATCATTTATGTCACTGGTGTTGCAGTTCGTAACTTTGGATGGACTAATGGGTGTACTCTGATGAGTAACAACTCTCATGCACGACAATCTGTTTACTCGAGGAATACGTCAATGTAAAAATTCCATTTTATTGAATTGATCTGGTATTCGTATCTACCACCACTATTAATTAACGAAATGTACTTCCCGTATCACCGGACTCGTTGTTCCAGGGAGATGCAGTGATACATTTTAATTCAACCCTGTTAATTTCCAAAGAAATTACCAAAGAAAGTAATATCCTCAAAGTATAGCCTTTCAAGACTTCAAAGAGATAGCTACTGTCGTCTAATTGTAGCTACATGTAAACTACAGGAAATTACTGAAATTGTTGGAAACGAGGAAATAAATTTTTATCCTCGAATAACGCGTGAAACAAACATCCAGCAATACAGTATCTGCTAACAAGTATGGCCATCTCACCTCTATACCAGTCACTAATTTTCCATCACATTTTCGTCGCACCACAATTTCTTTGTGGAATTGAATAGTTTCTGGTTTGGTCAGCTGGTAGTAACCCTTGCCAATAGCGAATTCCAAACTATTGGCCTTGAAAAATTCGCGTATAGAGATGCGTTTTTCCACTCGAAAACATTTAAAGCGAGAAGAAGAAACTATTTCCTTTGACTTTGCCATGGAAGTTCTCTTTGGTGGCATTTTCAATGATTTTCCTCTGTAATGCAGCAGTTTACTCAGGTCTAGCAGACTAGCACTGTTTACACTAAAGTTATCAACCACACCCAACCACACCCATAACAACAACTGAAGCTTTGGAGACTACTTCATGTATTACAATTATTATGTAGTGGACACAAGTGTTGACTGATAAAGAGATTTGTAAATATAGTTGGGAAATCTGATGAAATTTAATAAAAGTTTACTGACGTTTCGTTGCCGACAAGCAACATTTTCAACGTAATTAACTGATCCAAATATCATGCTAAATATATTTGCAAAACGTACAGATTATTGTAAATATATTTAGCATATTTGGATCTGTTAATTACTTTGAAAATGTTGCGCGTCGGCAACGAAACGTCAGTGAACTTTCATTAAACTTTATCCTCGTGTTTCTGTCTCTTGACTATTAATTCCCGAGTGTGATGACATTACATCTTCGACTTTTGAGCTGGGCTCTCATCTTCATTTTGCTTCTGAGTTCATAAATAATACTAGAGAAAGCATTGTCACATAAATTCGGTTACAAACAAGCAGTCATTTGTCCCAACTGTGCCTAATGTGAGGTGGCAACTAACCTGATTGGGTGGTACTCGTAGGTTGGGCACTTTTCACGGAAGTTAATGACCGGTGCCCACTTTTCTTTGATTTATGATCTCTCAGCTTTTTCTATGTGACCATCAAACATGGGGACCTCGTAGTTGTTTATTTCAATCTCAAGCGATTGATTGTAACCGACCTGTAGTCAATTCATACATATTTACTAATGGGCATTGCAAATAACCGAATCAGATTGGTTCTCATATTGTTACTCGTCACCAAAACACGACGACATACTCGTTGGCATCCAAAAGAAATAATTTCCTTGGTTTCTTTTTTGAACTCTTACTCCTATAAGATTTTCCCCTCTGCTGACTAGAGTTAGACAGAATAAAATCTTCAAGTGTTACCCAGAGGGATATTTTCAATGTCGACAGAAATTGTTGTTAAGAGTGGGTTCATGGAAATAAGTTTTAACTATTTGAATCCTGCCGAAGTTTCCACTGTGCTGAATTAGACTGTCCGGCGGTGAACGGAACAAAAACATTTGATGTCGAAAACGTTCTTATTTCAAGGCAAAGGGTTAATCATTGTGTAGGTGAATGGAGTAGACAGCGTTTCTCAGTTACTGTGTCCAGACGTCCTTGCTTGTTGTCGCCCTCTCCCACTCATTTCCAATCTCCTTTCCGGATCTTCATGCTCGGTTGGAGAAAAGGGAAGGCGCTGGGGAAAACGAGTTTTTTTCCCCCCAATTTTCTATTGGTTGTCTTCTGACAATCATTAATTACCGGAATTCCTCGGATCCTCAACCAAACTCAACGACCAAAAATCGAAACATGAAAATTATTTCCGTTATTTTGCATATTTTGCGCTGTTGTGCATGAAGTTGCCACCAGATTAAAAAGAAGTATACTGACTTGAAGTTTAAACCACTGTTGGAGCAAATTTTCTGGTTTTGGTATTGAAGAACGGTTTTTCTTACCGACAGTGTAATTAGTAAAGGTCGTTAGCAACGTACAGATAGGCGATACACGGAGTCCATAGCCAGGAAGTTTTCAAGAATCTTATCAACAAAATATAATTGCCCGCATTCTTTTACTTCAGATGTCAAAATTTTCAGTTGTTTTTGAGCATAATCTTCGTGTCGAGATTCTGTTACCTAATGCTACATATACCTACATATCAGGAGGTCAGTGGAGATATCTCACTTGATCTAGGGCACGCCGTCCAAAATATCGTCACAGGAAATCGGAGTAAGGATGTTTTCACTTTTAGGGAGATTTTCTGAGTTTTACAGGTTTCATGTTGTTAAACTCATCTCGGCAGATTGTTGTGCCAGTGAAACCAAGTTCTTGATGTTATTCCATACTTCAAATTCCCCGTTTGTTCAGGAAAAACTGATTCACCCGAGTGTTATTGGATAAGAATATCAATGCAACCTGTCTGGGGGTCTGGAAGGCTCGGGTATGGAGTACAAGTAGGTTGCCAATAGCACAGCCGACGCACCAATGACAAAATGTCTAAAATAAAACAAGTAGTAAATAAAACAGTAAAAAGAACATAAAGACATACAATTACTATGTGATATTTTAATCTGTATATAAAAATAATACTAAGGCGCAATTTACGCAAGAAATCTACTAATCCAGGCCCATGTTGTCATTCGATTGCTTATTGTAGCACGGGTTAATCTGAAAATCTTAATTTCTTAGGGCTCGGTTCAACTTCCTATAACACGGAAGTTTCGAGTGGGCATAGCAAAAGTGAAACGAAAGAGCACATAATCCAGGAATCGAGTCCGAACCTACGCATGACCGAACCTGCGCATGATCGAATCTACGGCAGTTTCTGCATAAACGGCAAACAGAATGATAAAAAAGGTAATTATGATAAAAAAATAAACAAAAAGAAAAAAAGTCCCGCAAGTATGGACCCGATATTAACCAGAGAACACGGCTAGGGTGTGGTTTAAGAATAGGAATATTCTTAATAAAAAAGATAATTGGTCCATAAATCACGACGTCACGGCATCAACGAGTGAATAATGATCTAACTTTAAATAAAAAATGTTGACCGCAAATGAAATTCAAACTTCACTCATACAAAATCTATTTCACTTATGAAATTTTTAAATGTGAAATTAGTCGTCACATACCAAATCCCTGACTCATATGGGCATGATTCAAATTTCTACTCGTAAAACCATGAAACCAACTTGTTTGTTTAGATATAAAATTTACAAGTGAAATGTGAGCATTTCACACGAATATGACTTATTTTATTCTATAAGTGAAAGTAGTTGGCTAGCATATGAAGTACCTGAAAAAAGCACTAGAAATTTTCTTGATGGTACCTCTGTTACTGCGGCACGTCATGCGCTTATTTTTGTGCTAAGTGCAACTCAACTGGTACCCAGGACAAACACCCAACAGATTCGAAGTAGATTATCCAGATCAAAACAAACCATTTAGTCAACGTATGACCATTTTAAGACAACTCGCAGCTATAGTGAAGGACGACGGCGACTGTAGCAAATAACAGACTTTTTATTTTTTCCCCGGTCCAGAATCCAACCACACTAACAAGTCTTTTAATGAAATATATCATGTTATACAAACTAACCTGGTCAGTTCAAAATCATGAAGAAAATAAAACGATATTGTTGAAGAGACAATTATGGATATTGAGGTTGCAAATCCTTTTAAAATGTTATCTGCATACTTGACTACTGAAGCAACAACCAACCCACCGAACGCCTAGGTAAAAGATTATAGAAAGTTTAGAGAAGTACATCAACCAGCCAACCAGGTTGAGGAACGAAAAACTATGGATCAATAATAATAGTCTTTTTTACACTTCATCACACAATCAATTATTATAGTCTAGGACAACGGTTCTTAACCTGTCACTAGGTATTTTCCACTTTGACAAGCTCAGCACTGCCTTTACTCCTCCCCCGGACATGAGCAAAAGCTCCAAAACAAAATTGCTAAGATAGTAGCTCAACGGTTAAATCGCCTTACCGGTCATCAGAATGTTGCGAGTTTGATGCCGGTCTGTAATTCAAAAGTTGTTTTCCTTAGGTTTGAGACTGACGAACGTCCAACGATCATCCATGAATATCTCCAAGCTCCGAAAATATTAGTCTTAGTAACATTATTAGCTCTAACACAATGTCTTTTGTGAACAGAAATCTATTTCCATACTTTAAATTGGAGAACTGTAAAGTCTGTCGATGGGGCCTGCTGAAAAACCTTAATCCAGAACGATTTTGAGAGGATATAGATTATCTCATACAGTGGACCTACTGAATCAATATAACAAATATCTGCCACAAACCTTTTCATTAAACTTTTGAAACCTTTGATTTAACTATTCAGAAACGTTCTATTTCTGCTTTCACTAATCGTGAATATTAATTGTTTTAATTGTGAATATTAATGTTTCAGACTGCCCACGTACGTAAAATTTAACTCATATAACGGGTTTGCAAGATGTTCCTTTTTAAATTAATCTTCATCCTATGCTTCACCTTGAATTAAAGGTCATACTACAGTAAACTGGAATCAGAGGAAGAGTTTCTTCTTTCACTGTTATTAAAACGAAAGCAGAACAGGAAGACCAGAACTAGATGCATTTGGGTTCATGACATAAAACAGACTGCACTTTCGTTCTGGGGATGTTTCATCAATTTTGTCATGCACTAACTTGGTACAATGATTGTTAAATTCTACCAGCGAATTAGAATGCCGCTGTATAAATTCCACGACGTTGTAAATCTTATAGAAAATGATAAAGAGAAATAATTTGCACACTTTAGGCCGCGCATAAGCGCGGCAGAAAGACGGGCGCTGAGTAACCGTGTCTCAATCGTTTTAATCCTGATGACCGGTGTCAAATTACTTCATCTCCCTCTAAGACGGAGAGAAAGAGCAGTCTCCAAAGTGTCCGTTTTAGAGGGAGTTCACTGTAATTTAAATTTAACAATTTCCTCCTGAAAAAATTTCCTATTAATGTTCATTTAAGGAGCAGCTGTTGTAAGATGAAGGTTACTAGAGAATGAATAAGGGAGGTTCATTAGACAGGAGAAAGTACTCGTATTTAAACAGTATTCTCACTCTTTTACCTGCAGGGAGACAACAATCCAAGTCAAGCCATTGTAACCTTGAAAGAAACCACGTTCACGAATAGCAGTACCATCATAAATAACCGCTGTAGTTAAACCCAGGGCAATACCAAACATTGCTAAATTGAAAAACAAACTTTCAGCGGAATGATCTGATATAAATTTCTAAACAATGACCGAAACTCTCTGGCAACGTAGTATTTCTCTTCTAATACATGGCCAAGATAAATAAAACAAAACAAGAACCGCAACCATTTGTTCACGTGATTTGGCATAATTTGAGGGATAAAGAATATTGACCGTCTGTAGGTAGCAAGCGGAAAATATTTCGATCTAAATCCAATAAATAAATATATAGGGTAATTGTGATTCCAGGACTATTGGATTTCTGTGACATGAATTTCAAGGTTGTCGATCCCACGGCAACTGCACACACCCACACTTACCACAACTCCCCTCCAGAAACTGATCTTTTCTTAAACCGATAGTACACGAGGGAGGAAATTTAGATTGAGATACTTTTCGAAATTTGTTAACACAAAAACAATTACAAAATACAAACACAGTGGGAGCTATTACTGTCATAGTAAAAATGGAACTGTGTTTGTCAATTTTACAGACCTAGATGTATTTCATAGAAATGTCGTGTAAAACGGAAGCGAGGTTTGTGATACACTATTTTAAAACCAACACAGGTAAAACATCGGCCACCGATAGGAAGACTTCTTGTTTTGTACGGACAGTATTACTTTCACTCTCATTTTGTATTATAAAAAAGAAAATTCATTTAGAAAGTACACTGACTATAGTTTTGATATTCGAATAAACTTTGGGTAGTTTTTGAGGACGAAACCATTGTAATTTTTGTCAGTCGTTAAATCGCTCCAACATCGTCTTTTTACTCTTTGGTGTTGCTGCCCCATCGCATTTCTACGTTATTTCTGCATTCATCTCTGAGGTTCCAATTCGGAGTGCGAAACCATTAAGACCCATTTCAAACAGAGAAGACGGAAGTACAGTTTCCAAAAAGTGATTCGAAATCGACGACAGTAGTAAAATCGCAGAAAAAATTCCGGAAAAATTTGCTGTGGAAAAAGGTCCTTAATAATTTGGCCGCTCTGAAGAGTTACTTGAAAGGTAAACCCCGAATTTACTGATATGTTACATGGAAAACCAAAATCGAATAGAATAAAAGGAAAAGTTCGAGCTACAGTGAACACTGATTATACTCCCAATGTTTGTTACTTGCGAAAACTGCCCAAACTTTTCCTAAACATTAATACATACGGTATCATAAACTTAGTTTTTCTATTTATTTGCATTTGCTTGTGGAACGAAACAACTGTAAAAAACTGTCAATCTCTGGACTGAATCCTTCTCGTCAACGGCCATTGTTTTTCCGGTCAATGGTAGTGCAATTTTGTACGTCGATTTTAGTCTTCTACGCGATCTTGCACGTCAGTTTAGGCCTGGGTAGATTGTGCCAGTATAATTTTTGGCATAATTGGAACAAACGAGCATAATTTTTAAAAAGAGCACTAATTGGGCATAATTAGAAATTTTTCGTACTTTTTGAAGCATTAAGAGTCAATGACGCTTTTACTCTACCTTTGTAGTGCAGATAGCGCAGCCTTTCTCTGCTGCAGCCAAACGAGCATTCTCCTTACCTTCAGCTGCATTCAGCGACAAGCAAGATAATGCACTAGTTGAATATCTGCAAGCCAGCGTAATGCTACAGTACAATAAGCGCTGTTTTATAACAGTTCTTGTCAGGTTTTCCATTTATGTTTACAAAAAACTTATACCATGTAATTTGCTTAGATATTTTTGGAATATATTCGAAATTCTGATATCCATTTCTGCTCTTTAAAGACATTTCTTGACTGTATTTTCAACAGAGGTAATAAGAAGGTGGTCGAAAGTCACATGGGCGCCTGAAACTGATGTGAAAGAAGGCGTTGGGCACTTAAACTGATGTGCAAAATTGCCCTCCATGGGCGGCCATCTTTGCTTCACATTTCAATGGCCTGTTTGCGTTCCAGTTATTGATATAGAGCAGGGGTATTCAACTAAAAAAATTAGGGGGGTCAAGTTACTCAACTCTCTCCCTCTGTGGGGTCCGTAACCACGAGATATTACACGTAACTATGATTCATGGAAAAAATATAGTGGCAAAAAAGTGCTCTTTAAAAACAATTAACAATAAAATACAACCTTATTTCTATTAAATTTCTGTTTACGTAACCTGAATAAAGTCCAACTGCAGCACTGGCAAAATAATAAATAAGAATGCCCACTTTAGGCCTCAGAAACAGGGTTCCTTGAACACTGCAATATATATGTTCAACACAAAGCAAACTAAAGTGCCTTCTTTTGTTAAATAATGAGTAATAATTACTCAAGGTAAAAAAATCACTTAGTATCACAAAAAATGTCTAGCGGTTCGGATAAAAGCCTCTCAGAGTCCGGATCTGGACCGGAGTCCGCCAGTTGGTGACCCCTGATATAGAGTTTTTTGGTTTGTATTCGAACCTCATGAGCCAAGGTTCCGTTCAGGGTGCCATCTGTAGTTCTGAGTTCCGAATAGACAACGAACAAATAACTAGTATGCTTACTCAATTATGCTTCCTTCTATATTCTAGAATGAGAGTAAGCAGAAGAAATCCAAAGGAAATGAACGATTTGAATCTGAGCGGAGAAAGCCTTATTTAGCCAGCGTTTTCCGAATGACTTGATGTTTTCTTGGAAGAATTAAGTGGAATTTGGGTCATATGGCGGTAATTACCTGAGTAGAAAGGCATGTAGGGAAACAGACTAAACCAGATGTTCATATAGCTGGTCCGTCATATTATAGTAATTGAGTGATAGACGTTCTTGAGATGATGTTAAATTTCATTCTTTAGTGTGTTATGACGTATACGAAGATCAGTCAAAATAAAACATTACCGTACACCAGATGCCACTTTTTCACTTACATCATTTTGTAACATACCTAGTTGAATATTCCTAACCCAAATAGAGGAACCGGTACTCTTCAAAACCTTCTCGAAGTAAACTCCTGCAAACCCACTGGAAAAACATGCACACAATACGGCTATAAGTCCAATCAACGATTTGGAAAGATTCATTTGTCCATCGCCTTCAGTTGTGTTCGTGGCACTGTTTTTATTTTCGATTTTCCACTGTTTAACAAAAGATAAAATAACAAACGCATCAGCATAGACTTATCCGTCGTAGAATCTCATGGATTCAGAGAATCCGACATAGTTTACGCTACTCCGGCTTGAAATATTTCGAACGTATGTTAAAAACCTAACTGTTTTTGATGCGGTACCTGTTGATTACAGTTAACTGTCCACGCTGAACTAGTCTTGGAAAAGACTGAATTGTTGTCAATTTGTTGTGATTGACGTTTCGACGGCTTCAGCGACAGGTAATCTTCAGAGTCGAGTGACTTCAATATATAATCATGGCTGCTGCATAAGCAGTACATATGTATAACTTACACCCTAGTTTGCCATCTGAGTCGCAGCGGCTCAATAGTTAGAGCGTCTCACTGGTCATCAGAAGGTTGCGGCTTCAACCTCCAGTCTGGTGCTCAGAAATCGTTTTTCCTAGATATGAGATTGACGAACGTCCGTCTATCTCCGAGTTCCCATATGAGTAACATTTATCTCATTTCCAATCAGGGGAACATTGACTGTGCCTGATTTTTCGGCGGGTTTCTTTGGGGAACTTTCTGCTGATTCATAATAGTAGATATCGTGGGCATAAGCGTGACGTACAACAAGAGAAGGACAAGATTTAAAAATTTACTCTTTGCCGAATGGGCGTAAATTTTTTCAAACCTTCAAAGTGCGACTCAGGGACATTTGTAGTGGCCTAAAATTTCATCTCTGGCCCAAAATTAAAAATTGATATTTGATAATCTGGGTCTAACTGGCGAAAACAGGAACAAGCGTGAACAAAGAGACTTTTTATCGCTCAATCATTAAATGAACGGAAAAGAAGTCTCTGAGGTAATGCTTGTTCTTGTTTTCACCAATTCCGCTATAACACAAAAAGAAATCTTTATCACACCCAAACGTTGTTCAAATAACGCGCGCATTGTAACGCTAAAGTAAACTTAATCGGTACAAGAGACCGATGGGCATTAAATTTTCTAGTACAGAACGAAACTATAGCGGTAAAGATCGGTCAACTAGAATCTATGAATCAGTTTAGGAATAGTGCATATAGTTGCTGATTTGTAGTTTCAAAATACCGAACAAATCCACTAACCTGGACAAGGGTGACTCCAAACATTAAAATAACCAATGACAACCATTTTATTCTATTTAACTTTTTCCCAAGCAGAACCACACTAAACAAGGCTGTTGTTAATATCTTTAATTGGTATGTGACCTACAATGCCAAAAACAAAGGCAAGGAAATTAATGTTTAAATGTTAATTGGAATTATTTGTTTCTTGCTTTTTTCTACGAGATTTTTAATTTTTCTGTCTAACACCACTCGCGCCTGAAATCTGGCAAGGGCCAAAAACCGCAGAAATTGTCACCAAAACCACCAGATTATCCCAGGAAATTATGAAAATCAAGTTTCCCGAAATCAGAAGTAGTAGAGCCAGGTAAAGGAGGACTTACTTCTACATGGACCTATTGCTAACAGTAACACGCTCCTAACAGCTGCACAACTGCATCTTTTCTATCTATCACTTCAGCACAGAGCTGGTGTCCAAGGGAGACGTGAACTGCAGCTTCAATTATTTGCTTTAAAACAACAAATATTATCATATACAAATAATTTACTACATAACTCTATTTACATAAACTTTAATATAATCTAAAATTTTACTAACCACCTATCAGGTTGGCAAAACAAATAATTTTTTTGAATAAAGATAAGGATAAACTATTTCTAGCTTGCTTGGACAACGAGTTCCAGATTTTTGGTTCTCCAAAACTAATACTCTTATTAAGATACTCAGTTTTCGGACGTGGCACGAAAAGAATAGAGTGAGATCCTCGCAGATTATAACGATGAATGGAATTCCACTGTGGGAAAACTTCCGATGGCTTTAATGGTGCCATATTATGAAGAATCTTGTACATGAGCTTAACGTTATTTTGAGCTCTCTGCTGATCTCACTTTTTCCATCCAAGAAGACTAAGAGCTACATTTGATTGACCTGGCCCATTTTTACAGTTTATTATGATTTTGGAACATCTATTATGAAGTTTTTCTACACAATCTGAGAGACCAGTGGTTATCGAATCTTTTGACTTCGCAAAAATAGTCAAAGTGAGGTTGAACTAGGGCAAAATAGACGATTTTTAATGTGTCCAGATATGCATAATATTTTATATTTTTAACGCGTTTATTCCAGCTGATAATACTGTATCTTGGATATTTAATCAATATGACTACTCCACAATAAATGTTGCTAAGTTTTAACGCCTAGGACTTTTGTGAATAACTTTCCTAATTGGTTTATCCCTAACAAAAATGTTTGGTTCTGGGTCAGAATTTTTGATAGTTTGGTTGGAACCGATTTAAAATCAATGTTTTCCATTTTTAAGAAAGAATCGTCTTGGTAAAGACTGAAGTTCTAGAACTCAGTGTTTAAATATTACAGTGTACGGTAAACATCACATAAGTATTTGTAAAAATGGTTCCTATAAACAAACGTCCCCTGCATCCCAGGTGACCTCGAACAGATTACTGCAACCAGATCAAGCAGTACAAAACGTACGACTGACCCAATCATCCAGCCAGCCCTCCAACAAACAATCTACATTGGTAACATGACCACTATCTTTGTCAACTCTAAGATACCAGTTCTCCTTCACAGAGCTCGAGCAACTATCCTGCCAGCTGAAGTCCCAGAGGAGAGTGCTAATGCGAGAGGTATCTTAGATAGCAGGAGTCAACTTTGGTGCATGGCCAATCGTTACTCATAAAGAACAGAGAAAATACTGTAAAAAACATTTGTTTCTGACAAAGAAAGGCTTCAAAACTGCGACTGTGCATGTGGAATTTGTATTAATGACATCATCAAACCGATATAAATCTAACTGCTTTGCTGTACCAATGATATGTGAGCCGTTGCAGTAACAAATTCCCAAGCCCAGAAAATTTTTTTAGTATTTACATGAACTGATTCTGGCGATTCTTCAGAGGACGAACACGATTTAGAGCTCAATGTCCTCATAGGATGTAACCAATGCTGAAGTTTAGTAACAGGAGAGGTTCTAAACGGAGATGGTGGGTAAACTGCGGTCGATACAAGGCTAGGATGGATTCTCTTAGGCTCAGTCGAGGAAAAGTTTGTGCCAAACTTCAAACCTGCCACGAACTAAGCCACCACACGTGTTTTAAAATGTATCACATCACCTGCCCAAACCCAGAATCAAGAAGACGATGAGAGCTGAGAAACGTCTGAGATTTGGGACGACTAGCAGTTCTCAAGCAAGAAGATCAATATTCGACCGATATTTCGATACTATTATTTTCAAGAATGGAAGGCACGAGGTCAACCTGCTTTAGAGGGAACAACACCAAAATTCTACCTGATAACTACAAGATGAGCAGAAGGATGAGCTTCCCACAGCGTTTACAACAAGAGCGAGAAGTACTAAAAGAGTATGACGTTGTAATCAAGTACCAACTAAGCAAGGGAATGGTGGTAATCGTGAAACAAGATTTCAAAGAGATGGACAAGGTACGACACATTTCTCACCAAGCAGTCATCAGACGAAACAAACGAATCGTCTGTATGCGAGCCCTGCAACCAGCCAGAATATCATGGAAATTATCTTTCGTTTGAGGGTCCACAGAGTCGCATTAGTGGGAGACAGTGGGAATGTCTTCTAATGGCATACATCTCAGAAGCAGAAAGAAACGGTTTGAGGTTCCTGAGGTTTGATGATATATATGTATGGAGTGCACATCCGTAGAGGATTATTCTCATTCACTCGAGGTCCGATATTTTACTAGTACAGACCGAACAAGCAAGGTCAATAAGTAGTTTATTATTATATATATATAAATATATATATATATATATATATAAATGATATACATTTGTAATAATTAAAAACCGAGCAGGAGTGCTTTATCGGGATTTAAAACACGAGGCGATAGCCGAGTGTTTTAGACCCGATAAAGCACGAACTGCGAGTTTTTTAAATCTCTTCTAAAATGAACCTCCTAATACGCTAATTCGTGAAGAAAGTTTGGAAATTTATCTTTCGTAAGCCGAAAAATTTGAACTTCTTCTTCACGTATAAAGGCACATGTATCTTTATCACATATATAGATCCGACACGCTTATGATTTTCTGTTGTCTTTTCCTCATGAATTAATAATGAATTTTAGAAATATATATATATATATATATATATATATATATAAATATAGGTACTAAATTTGCACCAGCATATGCGAATATATTTATGGCTAAATTGGAGGAAAGAATGTTGAGCGAAGTGACTTTGAAACCATGGGTTTGGTGAAGATTTTTGGATGATGTGTGGTTTATTTGGTTGCATGGTGAGGACAAGCTCCAAGATTTTTTTGATTATGTAAATTCTTACCATTCAACCATAAAGTACACATGGGAATGGTCTAAAATAGAGTTGTCCTATTTGGATGTAAAAATCAAATTATTCGAAGGCAGATTGTGTACGGATGTGTATTGTAAGAAAACGGATACACACCAATATCTGGATTATGCTTCATGTCAGCCCAGACATGTAAAAAAGGGTATACCTTACGGCCAGGCATTGAGACTTAGAAGGATTTGTGATTCAGAGGAAGTTTTTGAGAATAGGGTTATCGAACTTAAGAGTTACTTAACTAAGAGAGGTTTTAAACCTGGGGAGGTTGATAATCAATTACAAAGAGTGAGGGAGGTTGATAGAAGTAGCTTACTTGTACGGGATTCGGGGCGTGGTAATTCGGAAGAAAGAGTAACGCTGTCGATAGATTTTCATCCAGCGTCCTCTCGTATTGGGTATAAAATGAGGGAATTTGTTAATATTTTGCATGCTTCGGATGACATGAAGCAAATCTTTACTGAACCACCTCGGGTAAGTTTTCGAAGACCAAAGAATTTAAAGGATGAGTTAGTAAGAAGTAAGGTTGGAAATAGGCGATCTAATAAAGGGAGTATGGTTAAGTGCGGTAAGAGAAGATGTCAAATCTGTAATTTTGTGGAAGAAGGGGAGAATTTTACGGATAGTTTGGGGAAAAGAAAGTATGTGATTAATTATGAATTTGATTGTGATTCCAATGGGGTTGTTTATCTAATTACTTGTAAAAGGTGTGGTAAACAATATATTGGCAGCACAATCAATACATTTAGGACACGCTTTAATAATCACAAGAGTAGCCTTAATAGATATGGTAGAGGACAACGAAATATCCCGGGGGAGCACTTGTATTCACATTTTTTTGGAGATGGGCATGAGGGTTTGAGTGATTTGGTTGTGAAAATTATTGATAGGACGAATACAAGGGATCCCACGAAGAGAGAGAGCTTTTGGGTATATAAATTAAACACATTTTTACCATATGGACTAAACCTTCGGGATTTTTAATTTACATTTCGTATTTTTAATTAGAAAACTTTTTGTATTTAAGTTGGTTTTATCTGTTATCATGTTATTCTTGATAAAGGGGCAGGCCCCGAAACGTTGAAAGTAAAATAAAGTTTGAACTTATACTGATGATTTATATGTATATATATATATATATATATATATATATATATATGTATATATATATATATATATGTATATATATATATATATGTATATATATATATATAAGTATATACTCGGATATAGGTGTGGAAGTTGGTGTCTTGAAGAGTGCTCAATGCTTTAACGGCAGAGCGAGTTACACTCGGTTTCTAAAGATCTGAAATATTTATTCCTACTTTAAGTTTCACGCATTTCAGCGACCATCAGGCAACTAATACAAAACCGTTTCAACTAGACCTATATATATATATATGTGACACTAAAATATTTAAGTTATTTAAGTTATTCTGGTTACGTAAGTTCTTTGTGCGAGAGGTTCTGCACGAAGAATTTTCTTTTGTGGCGGCATTTAGAAATAAGTTCTGATCTTTTGTTCAGGAGAGATTCTTTGTTTGACTTAATGATCCACAGCTTTTCTTCGAGACAAAGGGGGCATATTTTTGATCCATTCTGGAACAAGGAGGTTTTTTTTAGGATTGACCATTTCATGGTAAATGAAATGCCCCTTTGAACACATCTCAACAGCCTGAGAAAATCAATATGTAGGGCAGATCCAGCTGTCAAACTAGGCATCAACTTCCTTTTTATGATTGATACTGTTCTATCATACAGCCATCAAACAATTCTGAGATACACTAGACTACATGCCTTTGGCTGAAGCCAATTGATAGTACAGTGGAACCCGCCATGTGGCTACCCCATTAATATGACCACCTCATTATTACAGCCACTTTGTTTTTTCCTGGCAAAACACCCATACATTTTCTTACAAGAAAACCCCATTAATGTGGTCACCCTGTTGATGAAGCTAATGGCCACATAGTCAAATCCCAACATATATATTCCTTTATAAGTTCACCTCATTAATATGGCCGGACCAAATATGCATTCTGAGGGGCAGATTAGTTATAAATGAAAATAGATTTTCTTTTTTAATTGAAAAAGTCTGTGAAATGTCATATCACTGACTTCTAAAACTTCTATTTCCTTTACAAAGTCAGGAATGTAATATGACCCCTATTAAATGACAAAGGAAAACAAAACTTGACAAACACCAATATCTTTTAAACTGCAAGGTGACTAGGTCATTGTACTTGCACAGAACAAGTCAACTGATAGTCACAGATTTTTTTTTCCAAATCCTGTTGAAGGTTAATTCATTAATGAAAGTAACATGCAAAATTGGAGAGTATGGGGCCTTTGTTTTGAATAGGACACTATGTATAGCAGATTGTTCTTGTTTATAATATTCAGTTATGTTTATCTTACCATGTAGTTTGATTTCAATTAAATTATATCTGCATTCCAGATGATTAAGAACAATTATTTAGAAGTGCAGTTGTGATATAACTGTAATGATGTCACTTGAAAGAGACCAACCATGAAATTTGACAGCACTCTGTTAACACGGCCAGATACATTACAGCCTGTTGGTGGCCATATTAACAGGGTTCCACTGTATACGTCAAGAGGAATCTAGTACAGTGCCCACTCTGAATATAAACTTTAAAAAAATTAGTGATGCCACACCGCATCTCACTTTAATTATAATGTATGTAAATAAGAGTTTTCGACCATAAAATTATCTATTGACATCCCTATCCTTTTATGAATTTTTAGCTGTTTAACCCCTTCCAGATGGTGGTCTGACTCAATTATTTTACTCTGGCTAATGCCAAATGACTTTAGGTGTTTAAACTTCCAGCCCAACAATTACCTAACAATTTTAACCATTAAGGGGGAATCTCCTGCCCAGAAATGATTAAATCTATGCAATATATGTCATGAAATGCTTCAATTATTACCATTTTAAGAGTTAAATGCATTGATGACATAAGAGTTTGATTTATGACAATCAAACTAACACCAGAGGCATAGGAAGCTGGTTGAAGTTAGGGGGGCCAGGAGCAAAATTTATGTTCACCATAGGTGGTTTTTGGTAAATGCTTACATTGACTTTATTGTTGACTATACCAAGACTACTTATGGCTGGTTACATCTAAGGTAAGGAATATTACACTGGATTGCTAACTTATTCATTGAAAGACTAAATACAATTATAAAATTTTGTGGTTTTTAACCTTTAATTTGAACAGTACAAAAAGTGGCCATATGTTTATTGGAGTCTTAACAACAAATGTGGGCAGCTCTAAAGTATAATAAAGCATCAATTATTCTTAATACTATGTGCAGTAGATCAGACTTTTAAAATTTTTTTGTTTTAATTTTGAAATGCAAGTGGGTGCGATGGAAAAAATTAAAAAAACACTTTATACACTATTACCATATCTGTTTTAAAGGGGATCCGAACGATATGAAGGCCCCCCTAAATACAACGTTGGGGGGGTCGCGGCGCTCGTGGTCTTCCCGCTTCCTACGCCACTGTTAAACACATATCAAACTCGAACACACTGTCACGAACCTGATACGTGGCTGCATCCAAATTTGACAACGCGATAAATAGAAGGTTATTTTGAATTGTGTACAGTCCAGCTGGAATAGACATTTTTAACGTTTCAATGGGTTTTAACCAAATTTCGGAGAGGACAGTGTACCAGAATTGTTTGAGTCCAAAGCTCGACTTTTTAAGCATAACGAGGAGACAAACAAAGAGCTTGAGAACTTCTGCTAAGAAAACGGCAGTGGACGATAAATAGACCTCGTTTCCATCTTGAACAGTTCGAGAATAATGTAGAAGTAGAACCAAAGATGACGTTTGAACAACCAAGACGCCAAGAGCCAGATACTTTAAAGGCACTTTCACTTTACACACTACAAGCAAGGTACTAAAATTTATATTTTAAGAAAAATTATAACAATTTAGCTCAAGATCAGAAGGAAAACGTCTTACCCTTTGCCGCTGGGATTTCGTCCGGAGATTCAAACGGAATCGCCATCTTTAGATTTGCCAATTGCAATTTTAATATCATCAGTCGGAATGCGTCGTCGATATTTCGGTTCGGTAGGATGGCTTTTCCCTGCCTATTTTCCCCTGCTGAGACAAAGTTCAGTGTTTTTCCTCTTATTTGGAAAAATGTATCAACAAATCCAACTTAACCAATAAAAATTGTATTGGATCATAGAGCTGCTTAGCAAAATTAATTACAATTGATCAGACACAAATAAGGCAACATAACGTTTCCACGACAACAAACAGAACTGGAAAAACTCCACGGCATTATCGGTAGATTTTAATATAAGCAACATACAACCGCTTGAATGAATTCGAAGTGGAAAGCCAGAATTGTCATATCCAAGTAATCGACAACGAAACCACAGATGGATTATTGAACTATAAAGCACGGAGTGAATAGGTTCTACTGTACGCAGTGTATAACAGTGAGAAAAAAAACCCAGTCTTACTTAAAATGAATTAGAATTCTTCACTAATTACCTCCAACAGTGATTTGAAAGCCACTGCAAGTCCTAAAAATCTTCCCCGACAAAAAACGAAACCTTTCTTAAAACTAATTATTCTTTGAAATGCGTTCGGAGCATACGGCTACATATTGTGTGTGAATATACGTTGTGATAAACAATCTTTCTTCTGTCTGGTGACGTAACCAGAGCATTTCTCAGTGGAGGGAACCTCAATGGAAGCATAGTAATTTTGGGAGAGAGAGTAAAATTTTGGTACAGATCATTGAACTCTATATATAACTCTATACGTAATAATTCTAGTTATAGAGCTCGGTTGAACAGATATTTAAGGTGGCATACCTCGAAGATTTAAGTATGTCATCTTGTGAACTTAAGCCGAAACCCATGACCAGCCGATATTTTTAAAAAGTGTAGAAAAAAACATTATGAAAATTAAGTGTGAAGAGGATTTTGCAATAAGTCGAAAAATTACGAATGAGTTTCAGGATATTATCTTTTGAGAATATGTTTTTGTCTATGTCATCAACCTTGTTTACACTTTTAACATTTTGGTACCCTTGCCTGAAAAATCTGCTGGCAGCGATGAACTATCAAACTATGTCTTCGACTACAATCCTCCCGGGTAAATTTGACACAGGTGATCTGGAGGCTTGGCTTCGTGAATTCGACGCATGTGCGGCGGCGAACGGGTAAAAAGTGAACGACGAACGAGATGAAAAAATCCTTAAGTTGCCAGTGTTCCGTCGTAGAAAAGCTGCCAGCCATTTCTACGCTATTGCAAAGGAACAGCGGAAAACGTATGCCACCGCTGAAACATATGCCGCCGCTCACCGCGAAAACTTTTACACCGAATTTGAAAGCCGCATTCTCCGTCCCGCGAGTGAGTGTGTGAGTGAGTGAGAACTTTATTTGAAAAGGGTAACACAAGGTAATAAATGAATAAGACTATGTATCGATGAGGCCGATCGACACAAAACAGCATTTGTCACCCAAAGCGGCTTTTACGAGTTTAACAGAATGCCTTTTGGTCTTTCAACAGCGTCCGTTACATTCCAAAAAAAACATGGAAATTATCCTATCCGGTCTAACATACTCCAACTAAAATCCGTTTGACTAAAATCCAGAACCAGTCGACAACTTCAGCAAATAAAGGAAGAAACAAACTCCGAACAATAATGCTATCTTGATAACTCAAGGTATGAGTTAAAATCAAGAGAATTACAATGAAATGGTGATATTTAGTCTTTATTTCAAAGACATCATCAGACAGACTAATTACAAAAGCATTGCCAGGATCTATGTATACAAGCAGTGCGATGACATCATCGCTGAGGAAGAAAGAAACCTATATCGGATATATCTATTTACACGATGGATGCGTCCATCCTGTAAGATGCAAGATACATAGATACAAGATACATAGATACAAGCTCGCACCTCATCCATATTACTCATTAAGGGGTGGAAGTTACCTTTAGCTTTCTTCTTTCTCTCTGTTTTTTCTTCTTCTCGCACGTTCTTCCTTTGAAGCCTGGTATCAGTACCACTACTTCTTCGAGAATCTACGCAGGGACCTAGGACATTGCTTACATTATCCACTAGGCTTTTACAAGGGTTCTCATACGCAAAAAGTGCACTGGACTAGTGCGCAGTTCTTTCCCTTGTTAACCTCTCTCCAACCGATTTTTGAAACCATCTACTAGCGCAAGTTATTCTTAAACAGTGCACTGTTTTACGTGACAAACCGGCCTTCTAGCAAAACTTTTCTGAAAATATCTTATTTAAGGTACATAAACCTATCGGACTGCTTTCAAACTTCAAATCTCCACTCCTATGCGGTCAAAAATGGAAACTTTCCACTGACGCCGCAAAACTCTCCTCTTTGCTGATATATAGCGAATACATGGAAACCAACCAAGGAGAATGTGTTTCTCCAACTTCGTTGCACATATGCTTGATATAACACTGTTTATGAAATGATAACTTCACAATTAACCTACACTGCCGAAGTCAACTGAAAAATGTTGACTTGAGTGGGATTTGAACTCGCACCTTCGGGATACCGGTCCGCCGCTCTACCTGTTGAGCTATCGAGTTCACAGGGATTGGAGGCGAGTTTTATCCAATTTAAGTGCACGAGATATTCTCGCGACAACTTAACGCTATCCACGAGGATGGATGTGCATTGTTTCAATTCTATTTCCGAATCATCCTCAGGGTATTATGTACATCCATCCTCGTGGATAGCGTTACGTTGTCGCGAGAATATCTCGTGCACTTAAATTGGATAAAACTCGCCTCCAATCCCCGTGGACTCGATAGCTCAACAGGTAGATAGGCGAACCGGTATCCCGAACGTGCGAGTTCAAATCCCGCTCGAGTCAACATTTTTCAGCTGACTTCGGCAGTGTAGGTTAATAGTGAAGTTATCATTTCATAATACGCTGAGGATGATTCTGAAATAGAATAACGCGGTTTCTTTGTCAAGTTTTTTAAACCACCGTGGAACGATTTCGACAAACTCTCGTCAAAAACAATAAAATTATTATCTATAGTTACATTACAAAGTCTCAACTGCCTATGTTCACCAGCCCAAACACCAAAAAGTTTCCTATTATAGAAATAACATTTCTCAACATTTTTCAGTGTTCGGCAGTGGAGATTAATTGTGAAGTTTCGTTTCATAATACCCTGAGGATGATTCTGAAATAGAAATATATTGTATGTAATAATGACTCAGCTGAACCAGATTCCAACAGTTTTCTCTCCCAGAGTAGATTCTCGTCTGCTTCTATGATCTCCTCTCTCCGTTCCTTCGTCCAAATTTGGGCAATGCCACGCTTGGTCGCGTCCTTCATCTCGCCATCTAAACATTTCCGAAAGAGTCAGAACCTAGCAACAAATTTAAGAACATATTCTCTCATATATATTGCGCACGCTCACTAGTCTCTAGTTAGAGCACTCTGGCATGGCTTAGATGTACCACAAGTGTGGGACACTTGAGTTGCCTATATAATATTGGCTTTTCCATCCTGCTCGTCAGCACTACACTGATGAGGCCCAGTAGGCCGAAACGGTTCCGTCTGTAGTTATATATATATGATATATATATATATATATATATATATATATATATATATGTTATGATTTTGTTCTCCGGATTTGTGTTTTGGTGTGTCGAGCTTTCGACTTGGTCAGGTTATGGTGAGGTATTTGCACGTGGTTTGTTTCTATCAGCTTGGTCCATGAGTCTTTGCGCGTATAGGCGTTCCGAGCGTCTGGTAGGTGGATTGGGCTGTCGGCTGTTCTCATCGGTGGATTCTGATGAATTGAACCGAATTAAAACGCACTGCAACGCCCAAGAGAACAAAAAGAAAGAACAAGAATATCTACACGAAACATTCAGAAAGAACAACTACCCTAGACACTTCATCGACAAATTCAGCGTACAACGGCAACACAATCCTCCACGAAACACGAACGACGAACAAGGCAACAACACCACTCAAACAAGACACATAACTTTACCCTACATACGAACCATATCCGAAATAACGTCAAGAATACTGGAACAACATCGCATAAAAGTAGCACACAAACCCACTAGTAAACTCAGATCCATATTCACAACACATAAAGATACCATCGACAACCTTGAAAAACATAACGCTATTTATATGATCCCTTGCCGTGATTGCAACAACGTTTACATTGGCGAAACCTCGAAGACAATTAACTCAAGACTAACCGACACAAAAACGCAATCAAGCGACTAGACTCACGATCGCTCCCAGCTGCACACGTCCAAAATGCAGACCACAGATTCCGTTGGGCCAACACAAAAGTACTAGGACAAGCAAACACAAGACACGCACGCGAATTTAAGGAAGTATGGCACAGCCTCGACAAACCCGCAATTAACAGACACATCGACATTCCCGCAGCATACCACCAGCTCCGATTCAAAATCCGAAACGAAGACCGCAAAACCTACACAAATACGTCAGAACAGCCCACTAACATCACATCACAGCCTACTATCCATGAACCAACCAATCACTTCAATTCATCAGAATCCACCGATGAGAACAGCCGACAGCCCAATCCACCTATCAGACGCTCGGAACGCCTACACGCGCAAAGACTCATGGACCAAGCTGATAGAAACAAACCACGTGCAAATACCTCACCATAATCTGACGAAGACTTGAAGGACCAACCAAGTCGAAAGCTCGACACACCAAAACACAAATCCGGAGAACAAAATCATAACATTACTATGCCTGGATTACAAGTATTTAATTCATTTACATATATATATTTAATAATCTATGATTTAACAACTACGTCGTTACACGGTCTGATGATTGCCACGGGGCATGAAACACCGTGTAACGACGTAGTTGTTAAATCATAGATTATTAAATAAATGAATATTGCTCTACTACCTGTATTGAGCACTTTTTTGCCAAGAAATCAACACCTATGTATGTATATGTATGTATATGTATGTATATATATATATATATATATATATATATATATATATATAAACCAAAGGTGAGGACCAGGAAGGTTGCAGTGTTGGTTTGAAAATGAAGAGCGCTCAATACCATACCAGGAGAGCGAATAAAGAAGCAAAAATAGACAAAATTTTTTGCTGTCGCTACTCTGAGTTTCACGCGCTCAGGCGATCATCAGGCAACTGGCAGATTATTTAATTATTCACACATTTATAATACTTGCAAGTTCACAGATGGTGTTGTGTTACATGTCGGCATGCACTGAAAAGCTCCGATCGTTTATTTAGGATGTTCTTTTTACGTCCCTTCAAGATTAATCGCTTTTCCTCTAAGCATAAGCGGCATTTTCTAAATCCTGCTTTATCCTGATGGGAGCTGTTTGATGATTTCCCACTTGATCATGTATTTTTGTTTGTTGTCCTTGAGTTGCCATATGTGTTTCGAGAGTTCAGTTTCGTTATGGTATTTTTTGTTGTTCAGTGATTTGCTGTGGTTTCAGTATCTAGTTTTCAAGTCGTTGGCTGTGATGCCTATGTATGTTCGTGTCTCGTTGTTGTCAGTTGTTGTAACTTCGGCCTTGTAAATCACGTTCGTTTTTAGGCAATTGCCTTGGATTGGGCATTGGTCAGGTTGTCTACAGTTGCAGTGACGTGTGTTGTTTGCGTTTGTTGATTTTGTTCGGTTGTCATTGTCTTTTGAGCATTGTTTGTTGTGTCTAGTGATAAAGGATTTCATGTTTTCGTTGCAGCTATAACTTACGCGTATAGTGTGTCTGTTAAAGTTATATTTGTCTATTTTACTGTCTGTCTATTTTACTTCTTTATTCGCTCTACTGGTATGGTATTGAGCGCTCTTCATTTTCAAACCAACACTGCAACCTTCCTGGTCCTCACCTTTGGTTTATATACGCTCCTGTTTAAAGTTGAGCGCTCTTCTTGGCTTGAAATCCCGACGACAAATATGCAGCAGATTAGGTTTAATTATTCACTGAAGAACATTGGCCTACCATCTCAAGACAACTACCTCAGAAATCTCATCGACAAGACCCAAAACTTCATTCAACGCATGGGATGGAGAGCTCATTTCTTCCTGCACAACACCGGCGAAAACAACCAAGTACGCAGGACTAACACTTACGGCTTAAAGTCAAAAGACAGCGCACCTCCCGTCACAGAACTAAAACCTTTTGAAGACGACGTAGCTAAAATGATCGAAAACATCAAACTACGCAACGTCAACAGCAATTTCATTAAGACCCTGGAGAAGAACAAGAGAAAGATCAAAGCTTCCAAGAATGTTCTCATCTTTGCAGACAAAAGTAGGAATATCTACGAAATGGATGCCCCCACTTATAACAAACTATTAACCCGAGGATGTCACGAAGACATACAAACACGCACAAGACCACATCTTGAAAGAAATCAACCACGAACTAAAATCTATCGCCGATGACTTAAACATATCCAACCGTATAGATCCTATGAACGAAACACCAGCCTTTATATCCCTGAAAGATCATAAACCGGACTTTGAAAACAATCCCAAATGCCGCCTCATCAACCCTGCAAAAAGCAACCTCGGCAAAGTAAGCAAATCCATCCTAGACAACATAAACAACCGGATAAGAATTCAAACCCAAGTAAACCAGTGGCGAACCTCCACCGACGCAATCTCGTGGTTTCAATTAATTCAGAACAAACCGAGAAAATCATTCATATCCTTCGATATAGTAGACTTTTACCCTTCAATTTCTGAACATCTCCTGGACCGATGTATCGCATGGGGGAAACAATTCATAAACGTCACAGACAGCGACATCTCAATCATCAAACACGCACGTAAATCACTTCTTTTCCACCAAAACCAAATATGGTCTAAACGCAACGCAGACAACACATTTGACGTAACTATGGGAAGCTATGACGGAGCAGAGATATGCAAACTTGTCGGTCTCTTCATACTCAATTCACTTCAAGAACGCTTCGGGAAAAATGTTGGATTATACCGCGACGACGGCTTGGCAGTGATCAACACCAAATCTGGCAGACTACGTGACAAGGAAAGAAAAGAACTTGTTCGTATATTTGACGACCTCGGGCTTAAAATTACAACACTGACTAACCAAGATCGCACAAACTTTCTTGACTTAACATTCGACCTCACCAACGGTACTTACAAACCCTACAGAAAACCCAACGACGAACCTCTTTACATCAACCGCTCATCTAACCACCAACCCTCCATAATACGCGAACTCCCCGGATCTATCAACCGACGAATTAACAAACTATCATCTAATAAAAATACTTTTGACGCCGCTGATCCCATCTATAACGAAGCCCTCAAACGAAGCAACTTTAACACACAACTCAAATACGAACCCCCTAACACTAATACTAATACCCAACGTAACAGACAACGAAACGTGATCTGGTTTAATTCTCCTTACAGCAAAAACGTCAAAACAAACATCGCACGCGAATTCTTACAAGTTAAAAAATGAAGTTAACAGTTAAAAAATGATCGACCTACGTAAATCTCTCACTCACCTTCGGTCAAATTTCCCAGGAATGTTAAATGAATCTTTGCCTTTCAAGTCTAACAAATGTCGGTGTAAGCCACACATCAGCAAATGAAAAGTCTTCGGCGGATACCGTTCGCCTGTCTGCTTTGCAGCTTCTCAAACAAATTTAGACAGCCAAAAGTCCAAGCTGTAAGGCCCATACATCTTGGTGTCTATGGGACCTCATTGTGTCTCTGAAATCGATTCTCAGAGCTTTCAATATGCTAAAATCGCTCTGCCACCGCGGTTTTCGCCCCCTAGACCCCTACGAGGGTTTCACTCCCTGGATTACCTCCCAGGGGCCTACGCAGCCCGTAGTGAAAGGCTTGCTCGCTTCGCTCGTAATGACCCCATTATACTATAAGCCGGGGGGCCTTCGGCCGCTGCGTTACACCACTGGACACTCAACAGATAAATAGGCTAATCGTTTTTGTTTGCCGGTGTATAAAATCTATCACTTAGCAGACAAGGTTATATTTTCCACATCGCCAAACACCGTTACTTTATTACACAGCAATTCACGTTCAACAATTATACCGTCACGATCCATTCTGGTGAACGTACAAGGGTCATAAATAGCGAGATAGATATTTTATTTTGTATGATTTCTTCTGCTTAATTCAAGAGACTTAGTATGATCTTACTTGAGACTACTTTTGAAAACTTTTAGCGTTATGGCTACGTGAAATGACTAGTTTTTGATATAATCGTCCAAAGCAATCGACGTTCTGCTGTTCAGTACTTCATGATTTAACAAAGTTTTCTATTCTTTCATGACTTGTTACGTAATAGTTAAAATTTGGTAACCAAATGTTTTCCTTTGTCGACGGAAGTATTAGAGATATTGAGGTCAACACTTTGGCTTTTAAAATTACCATACAACTGATCGTCAAAGGAATCCATGAAAGCTGCAACGGCATCATAGCAGAATTGATACTGTGTCTAAAAATATGAAAACGTTTCACAAAATTAGTGCGAGAAAAGAAAGGAATGGCAGTTCTGACTGTAATAAGGTCTCGCCAGTTGGTGGATGTGCAGACATGGGTTCCAATTTATGTACAAATAGAAAAATAGTGATTAAAGGAAATGTGCTCTGATAGAGCATATTCCCCGTGCGCCTGGTACCTAGACCCTCGCATGCACACATAAGAAAGTTTGCAGAGCGTTGATTATGCAAAAACTATGAAATAAAACATATTCCGAAAAATAAAAACATCTTGGAAAACTCAAGATATGAGTCAAAACAAGACGAGTATATGATATACTGCACTTGGGATGCTGCTTCGAACGATGAACGATCTGATGAATAAACTTAAATGCGTTTACCAATGGCTGATAGGAGTTGTTTTATATGATAGATGGCGGGTGATTGGAGTGACTACAGATAAATTGAGGTTCATCGTTTGATTTACGGTGCGGTTGGCAGCTGCTTTCATTTAAGTTAAATTAATTTGATGTTCAAAAAGTTTGTTATTTTCAGTTCTGGTTGGCCACTACGGCGACTTTCAGATCAAATTTCTCGAACGTTTCCTAAACCTTTTTTTGCTTGATCTGTCAGCCTGGACGACCGTGCAATTCTCCAACAAAACCAGTCCGTCATCTATGTAGAGTCCTATGTTTTCCTTATCAACAATAAAGGAAAACATAGGACTCTACATATTTTTCAATTTTCTAGGAGAACAGAACATGAAACATTCACTTTCCCCCCGTATAATAAGCTTTTTAAACTCATTGTTATCGACGTCACCATTTTAATGTCTTCGTCTGGGTAAGTTGTGCCAGTGGTATTAGTAGTCATAGTTTTTGGGATATTCTACTTTAAAATATTGATATACATTACTTAACTGAGAAAGAAGTACTAGGCGGAAATCATACCTCATTTTCAACCATTTCCGGTCTTTGTGCTTGCAAATTTCTTACTGTCATTACCAAGTCAAGGCTGTTTTCCAGTTTCACCCTTTCGATGGCAGATACGATGGCACAGAACGATCCCGTACGACCAGAACCATCACTGAAAGGTGACAGAATATAATGATTACAAGACAATAAATCAATACGGTATTTCATCTATACGGTTTTCAAACGCTGGATAACTTGTCTACTGGGGTTTGTTCATTATGCGGCGGATAATAATCTAGGCGAATTTAGTCAACAGTGTTCTTGTTGTTTTGAACAGTCAAGCTTTCGATATTTTTTTTTTTTCTGAAAAGGGAGTTATCTACCAGATATGAAGTTTTCCATGTTTTGATCAGTTCCCTGATTAATATTTGATTACAGATCCCTGATTAATATATGATAATTAATGATCATCGGATGAGTTTCAGTATGACAGCGAGGATTATCAAGGCCGAGGTTAGTTTCTTGCACCAAAGCCGAAGGGTGAATTAGATAACTCCTCAACAATATGAGAAGCAACACAGATGCAAATGACACAGTCGTCGACAATTCTCGCCGTCGTGCTGAGTCCAAAACTAGTTATACTTTCATACAGTTACAGGTTAAGAAGTGCGAATGGCATAAAACGAGTGAAAACACGAAATGATACATTGGCCGACATTTTACATGAGCACCATTTGAACAGAAGAGATGTTTGCCGAAATCTGTCTGTGCCATATCAAATTATTAGTTTGGTTTTCATGGATGAAAATACAGGTTTATTAGAATTTTTTAGTATTTCGTGCAACCTTCTTTGAACAAAGGTTTTACTTTATCTTACCATTATGATAGCATAAAAATTGTACGCACATTACATGCAGATCTAACTCAAATACAAAATACAAAAGAACAGTTGCACAACTGCCGGGTGAAAAAGGTGGGTAAACCTCAGAGACTCTGAGCTAAACAATTTTATGACACTATAATAATTACGATTTCAAAACTATAAAAGGACGACTTCGCTCGAGAAGTTTTCAAAATATCTCCAGACTACCAACCTCAATTAATCAATTTCTTATCGGCCGTTATAGGTTATTGATTAAAAGATCAGACTTAACACCCGTTTACACTTGCGATTTTGGTACCTTGCGATTGACATCTTGGAGTATGTGTATTAACTGATGAGAGCATCGAGGACAAGCTGAAGCGAACCAAAAGAGTAAATACTGCTGCATAGGCAGTAGTGGATTTATTGCATACATCAGGAGGACAATCACAACGTACAAGATCGCAAGTGTAAACGGATCTTTAGTTAGGCTTTTAATGGTTTGTGCGGTGGTTTACACGTTATAATTAATTGTTATTGTTAGTCATTGATTTTGCCGGACATGAAAATCGAAACTAAATTTATTTCAATCCTTGGATGTGACCTGAAATTCCTGATTGGAAACATACAGAAACACGTTTCCTTCATCGGTTGTGCATATTATACGCTTAATATGCTTGCATGATATTATCAAGTATTTTTTCTGTGACTTATTAACAAAAATATCAACAGATGCTTCAGGCCCAATCTCAGCTAAAGGTTCAATGCTGTAAATAAACTGACACGCCATTTATGAGTTAAGTCTTGCCAGCAATTGTATCTCTTTGCTTCTATAAAAGTAGATCTTGTATTCTTTGAGCAAGCTTTGGCAGGATACTTAATAGGCCAAAATTTTAAATTTTGATGTATATTAAATGTTTTAAAAAAGTTGGTCAAAAATCAAACATAGTTTTCCTCAAAAATTATTAGCGTGTATGAAATGTATTCTACAGTATTTTGCGAAATAGCCGCCAACAAATCATTCCCTTTCTTCACTTATGAAGATTTCTTCTCTAGGAGCACACTCGTTATCAAGAAGTATCTTATCAGGCAGTTTCAAACCTGCAGTGGACCGTTACCAACGTATTTCCAGAAAACCTTTGAGCCCTCTCTACTTCCGCCAGAAGCTGTAACATCGATGGAGCATCTGGGAGACCATTGCGCGGCCAGCCGAGGAAGTGAAAATGTGTAACAACGAGTGGACAGCCTTTGGTATCCTTGATAAGAAACATAAACAGTAATATTAGAGAGTTACCTAAAGACATGTACTAGACAATTTCGTGCAAAATTGTAACTAAGTAAAAAAGTGCATGTATTTAGGAAACAAAGTACATTTTTCTTAATTCCATCGAATTATAAGAACTCGAGTGGATGTTCGAAGAATAAGAAAATCCAGCGAGAACACAAGTCCGAAGAATTCGCGTTTTCACCATTTTGAGTTTGCTTGTTTGTTTTTTTAAAAAATGCATTCCATTTCTATTATTAGAATAACCTGCAAACATAATGGAAATAGCTCTCCTTTTTTCTCAGGACAACAAAATCTCCTGACTGTTCAGGATGATGCTTTCATCAAGTTAAAGGAAGACAGCCCTTAGCCAATCAACAGGCACAATTTCTATATTTATTTATTGCTTTCGTTTCCTTTCACGAATGAATTATAAATATAAACGTAGATAAAGAAACCGCACCTTTCTCTTGAACACTCCGTCTCCATAAGAAAGGATATTCTGGTATCCTTATTTTTGTTATAAACTAAGTAAATGATTTTATTATTTTTCATTACATTTGCAAAGCTTTGTCCAACGATCAATTATTTCCCTTTATATATGTCCTGTATGCTTTGATTAAATATTTAAAACCAAATTTGAAGAGCACTTACCCTCGTGTCGGTCAGTTTAAATTTTCTAACAACAATTCCCGAAGCTATAAAATCTTTGTTAATTTCTTCAAATGCTACGGTGATCGGACCGTAGGATGAAAAGCCTTTATCAGGGCAGTAAATCCCAAACTCGTACTAAAGGACAAAAAAAAATCACTTGCTGAATTAGGAAATCAGTTGAAAACGTGAAGGGATGCAAACGCTCGATGTGTACGCGAGACTATTGTGAATGTGCTGTTGTGCATCCTCTCAGATCTTTAAAGAATCAAAATTTTTCTAAGGACCTGTTTTGGGTGACAAACAAGAAGCCTTCTGATCGCCAGCAAGATTCGGTAACCATTCAGTTACAAAGACTCAAGTAGTTAGCAAAGGTTACATTTAAGTAGTGGCTTGTAATGATAGGGTGATATATACCAGTAATTCCGCGAGTCTTAATCTGTGAATTCTAATTATATCAATCATCACGACAAGTATGCAGTGGTAGAATTGTATTGATATAGGTTATAGAGCAAACTATCAAGGTATTTACAGTTGTAAATTTCTGAGCCATTAACGGGATCAAACGTACGACCTTTGAGTGCCAAGCTAGATTCTCTAACCATTGAACTAAAAGAACTGAGATGATGGCCAATAGAGATGATAGTTTATGCCGGTTATGTACCAGTGTGTACAAGTAAATGTCGCTCTTTAATCTGAGTCCCTGGATAATCATCATCATCATAATTATTATCATCATATTCGTTATTTTCCTTACTGCTGCTAGTATTGCTATGCTACTGCCGCTACTAATGCCGTTACTACAGCTGCTGCTACGGCTGCGGCTACAGTTGGTGCTACAGCTACTAGTACTCCTACTCCTACTCCTACATCTTCTCTTACCCCTACTCCTACTACTCCTATTCCTACTACTCCTACTCCTACTCCTCCTACTATTCGTACTCCTATTATTACTACTCCTACTACTACTCCTCCTGCTACTACCACTACTACCACTACGACTACGACTACCACTACGACTACGACTACGACTACTACTACCACTGCGACTACTATTACGACAACTGGTGCCATAAGTGAACTACTACTATGACTGCTATTGCAGTGCTACTGCTTCTGCTGCTACTTAATGCTGCTGCCGCTGCTGCTACTGCATGATACTGCTTCTGCTATTGCTACTACAGCTAACCGCAACAACGTCTGCTACAGCTATTGCTGACACTACGATCACTGCTGCTATTGATGCTGCTACTGCTGTTGCTACTGCTACAACTAACGCTACTCACTTAACTAATCCTACAACTGCTACACAAAACAGTTATCAGTTGTCAATTCCAGAAGAAAATGTTACAGCTTGCTATATTTGCGCTGTGATAGATTTTAGTAGTGTGGTTTTGATGAGATATACTTCTACTCAAATTAAAAAAAAAAGATTTACCTGTTCTGCTTTAGTAGAAATGCAAACAATTACGCCACATTTTTGTTCCAGAATCATTCTCCAAAAATCGCTGACAGTATTGGACATGGGATATTGGGTAGCAATGAAATTTTTAGAATGTTGATAGCCCTGGAAAAGAAATTTAAATTCACACTTTAATGTTTGTTAAATTACATGCGAAAATTAGTATAGTATTAACAATAAGAAGTTATTAGATGTGGGTCTCGCTGGTTCTATAACTTTGCATCCACGATCACGTTGTGGTTGGGTCAGTCAATTCATTTTTTGTTGTACTGTATTATTATTATTATTAATGTTATTAAAGCATTATTTAATAAGAGTAACGTATTTAACCAGTACATGTTAATAATATAACTGAAACGGCTCTCGAAAAAGAAAAAAGAACAGTATTCAAAATTACAATTATTCAACATAAAACGTCAATAACTAAAATGATTAACCACAAAAGTACTTTAAACTGGCACACTTAAAAGATGTTACAGTATTCTTATATCCTTAGTTCAACTGATAGACTATTCCAAAGTTTCGCACCTTTAAAATAAAAAGACTGCTGTGGTAAAGAAAGTCTACATTTTAGTGAAAAAGATCATCATGCACTGACTGTCTAGTTGTTCTAGAATGTAAGGTATTTACAGTAACAAAAATATAATTCAATTTTTCTGAGGCCATATTGTTTATGCATTTATAAACAATTATGGCTCTACCATACTGAAACCTTTGATAAAAAGTTATCGAGTTGAGTTCATGAAACAAGTCTTCGTTGTTCATATCGGTAGGACGTTCAATGTCCAAGATTAATCTGGCAACATATTTTTGAAGTTTATAAATTCTTTCTTGTATTGCAAGAGGATGTTATTTTAGGCATACTACTTATGGATGATGGAATAATGGCTGGTTATGCGAACCATGTTAAATAAAGAACTTTCGATATCGATGTTGGCAAGTTATCCTCTCGCCCACAGCGCGAAGCGTGGTGCAAGGATATTAATCTCGACATGCTTGTGGTCCATTTACTGGTTGAAGACTAGGAGAGCAAAATCTCATTTTAGGTTTTTGTATTTATATTCATGGTCGCCTGACCAACTAAGCCACGTCGGAACGTGGAGTCCTGGCAAAAAGAGTAGAAATCAGTAAAACCGTTGTTATCAACAAATAATTTTCAACGTATACTTCCTTAAAGGGATTTTTTTGCTAGTCGAAAACTAGAATTTTAGGTTAAGTGTTGTTTATCGCTAAGGAAGGCAACAAAACAACTAACAGAAGAAGAAGATTAAAACAGAAAAGCGGTGGCTCTGATCGGGAAAGGTTTGAATGATTGCACAGAGATGGGGAGAGAGAGAGAGAGAGAGAGAGAGAGAGGGAGAGAGAGAGAGAGAAAACAACGGTAACAAAAATTCTTGAGCGAGATAGTAGACGAACGAGAAGTTAGATTGCCAATCCGAAGGAAACGTTACAACAAACGTTCGAATGAAATTAAAGGGGACAAAAAGCAGAAACTGAAAGAGCATAATAGGGCTTCTCGATAGTGAGACCACGGACAAAAAGTATCAGAATCTGAAACGCCACTTGACAGAGCTCATAAAAAAGTTGTGACACAAAACTACTGTGAACTTTTATTAAGGCCAGTATTAACTAATGTTTCAGGTAAAGTTATTAAACTTGATGGTTTTTGTATCAACTACTTGGTGAACAGTGGTGTTTATAACTAACATTTCTTATACACAAAGCTAACGACCGAAACGGTTTTAAATATACTCCGAAAAAACACAGATATGTAAGGGAAAATTTTCCATTAAAATACTTTTTTCGCAAAAGTATCATTTGGACCCATTTACACGAAATCTTACATGAAGACAGGCGTGCGAGTAGGTCACCGCTTTCATTTTGAAGTCAAAGCTCAGGTATAATTAAACCGTTTTAGAAGAACTCATGAAGTTGCTAAGAAAGCACTGAAAATAACTACATTGCGTCAAAGCGTAATAAAGTTTTGGTGAATTATCATTAAAGTTCGTCATGACTGATGATGATTAAGGATTAATTTCAGTAAAATTATCAGCTAAAAAAAGGCAGAAGTTGCAAACGGTTCACAACACTTAACCCTACTCAGACGAGATTTTCTTTCGATTCTTTGTACCGATAGTAGTGGGGAAGGAGTGGAAATTGCCTGCAAGAAAATACCTCACGAGCTATTGATAAAACTTAAGCGGCAAAATTTTCACCGAATAATCTACGTCCGATTTAAACTTTAGAAACGTCACAATTTGTCATGGAGGGAAAAAATGACGTAGTCATGAAGTCTTGGCTGTGCGATGTTGAGAGTTTCGTGTAGAATCTATACTGTTACGTTTCATAAATTTTTTTTAAGGTTTACTAACTTGAATTAAAAGTGGTTTTCTGGTAAAAATCAACAAAAAAAAATTAAAAATTTCAAAATTTTGCAATCGCTATTTTGTAACTGCAGGGATTATGAAATCACCTGTAACTTTTTCTTGATCAATATTTTTCGCTGGTTTTCATTGCAAGAAAGGAAACAAAAATTGAAAAAAAAAGACAAACGCAAGGTGGATATCTTGAATAGATGAAGATATTAAATGTCAAAGCCTACAGCGAATAGATTTTGCCCATCAGTCTTAATTAAAAAGGGTTAAATTATACTGTCACACAAAATTAACTAGTAATTTTCTTACCGAAATAAAGCTTGCGTTGATGTAATCCGTTTGGTTCGCCATCTCTCCCAGATGAACACGATTGTAGTCATCTAAAACAGCGCAAAGGTATTGCCAGTTATATATGGGTTCATAGGAGTCAATCCCAAGAAGAGCGGCAGGTATTTCCAAACGTTTGCGGTTTATTATCGGGAAATAAACTTTTATAAGCATACATGGATGTTCATGAAAGTGTGTTCATTTGGCCAAATCAAAAAAAAAAAAACGTCGTAATTACTAGTAAACTCGATAAAGATAGTTACATGAAGACTAATATTGGCAATACGGCTATGTTTAATGAAGTTAAGGATGATGCGTTCACAAAGAGTGAGCACAGAAGTGAGGTTAATAGTGCAGATAATAAAAGTAGAAACTCCACCCTAAACAACATACAAACTGGATGATAGATAATACCAGCTTTCTATGTAGACGTCATGTAAATTTTTTCCTGGGTACTTAGCCAGTTAATAGATATTTTATGGCATATAAACAATAAAAATGACAAAAAAAAAAATTCAAAACAGGTCTTCCAGGAAGAATTCAGACGTTCGTTTTTACCTAGGTAAGCCATAATTTCAAGTTAAAAACGCGCTCGTAAATTTTTTTAGAGACTATAGAAATAACAATACGAACGAATGCTATTCAAAAAAAACATACAACTTTGAATGAATGAATGAAGAAATGAATGAATGAATGAATGAATAAACAGACGAACGAACAAACGAACGAATGATGTCCATCAAAGTACATAATACTTTTCGTCTTGGATGCCTCGAATGATTCGTCATGTTACTTGCACGGTTTGTGCTCGATGGGTTTTTGCAGTAGTTAAAAATTATACGAAATAAGATTTTGAATCCAACTTGGTGTCAGGAATTTAAGAGAGGTCTTAATCGAGCACTATCAAAACCTTCAATGAAATCTGTTCAACCAATCAGTGCCAAGCATTCTAGTGACAAGCGTTAGAAGTACCTCTGAATTTAACAGATAATTTTGCTTGAACATCATATTGTCCAAGTCCAACACGTATGTTATATATCCAACATTTATATCAAACAGGACTCGAAACCTACATGGTATGACTTGAGAACGGTTCTTTCTTTCATTATCGACGGACAAGGCATGTTCACAAGTTTCTGTAATGCTACGTTGCTTCAGTTTCTAAATAATGTAAAAAACGATATATCAGCAAAAATAATACATAAACGAATAGAATTTTCTGCATTTAAATTTTTTGAAAGGTTTTACGCTTAGAATCTAACGAATTTGATTTCTATGAGCAAAACTAATCGTAGATTATTACTGATTTGTGTAGATATTTTTGCTTGCGTTTTATTGGTTTTGAGGCCTAGCAATGAAAAATTGTAAATTGAGGGTAAAAAAGTTGTCCAGCCCTAACTTCGTGCAGAGTATATAGATTACCTCTGGCTTATGCTTATTTTTCTTCGACATTTGCTTTTATTACCTCGGCATCGCTCACATACATGTCAGAAGCGTAAAATGCGGAAACGCACGAAACAAACAGGTGCATGGCTCACTTCTAACAGGTTTGTCAGAGCAAATGCCATCTTGGCATATCCTCGAACAAGTCTGTTAACATTAATGACTGCATCCGACTCGATAAGAAGTCTTCCGAACAAGTTAGATAAAGCTGTAATAGCCCTTCGACTTTAAAAGATGCAACAAAATTTTTGTAGCAACAAGCTTGTAGCACTCCAGCAGGTCAAATACCCCCGTTGTTGTAACATGTTCCAGGACGTGTTACAAACGAGTCGTTATTTGTACGTTTGTATATGCGACAGAAATAGATGGATGCCACAAACTTAATGGAAAGAACTCCAGTTTTCGTGGCCCTTTGTTAATTTTTTTTAAAGTGTCTTTATTCATGATGGATATTCTTGGCCAGGGTGATTCTTTTGAAATCAAAGTTTCCATCAGTTGATCAAAGAAAGGTATTCTTAGCATATATTTGGGTTACTATTAGTATGATTCATATTTATAGCCTTAAAGAATACCTGAAATTCCTCTTTAGCTTTTGTTTTGCCAGAGCCTGGGATCATCTCTCGAAGAATGGCTGCCTTAACACGTATATCGGCAGCGGAGATTTCTGTGTGGGAAAAGGTAGCTGCCTCCAGAATCGCTGTGTGAATAAACTCGTATTGTTGCTAATAATAGAAAATAATAAAAGAAAACCAGCATAATCATAAAGTTTGACAATTCTTTGATGACAGGCAAATGTGGAGGTAAAGATTAAAGGAACTGAATCATGGCAGGAAACTCTCATGAAATTTGAGACATTTATGTATTATCTTTGAAAACCTCAAGGCTACATTTTGAATTGTCTGAATATGAACTTCTGGCCGGTTAATCGGGCTAAAATTTCGAAAGGTCGGTACTGGTTGAAATTTCCTTCATGTAGTGGTAAGATAATTTTTGAGTAAGGAATTTCATCGTTAGTCCTCGCTGATATTTCAGTCCAAAGTCCATAGGCCACGGAACCGGGGGCATTAGGATTACGTGCCCCTTTCTGACCTGAAAATGCCCTTCTCGGAGGGGCAAAAAGTGCCCTTTTAGGCGAGGAATACAGTACCCTTGTTTTCTGTGGTGGTCTCTGCTGTTGAAGTTCTTCTGGAGTCGATATATGCCAAATGTGAACTTCTCCTTGCATTCAGTCACAATATGAATGACGTCATTCTAAATAACGTAGGCTATATCTCGAATCAAAAATCTTGTTCAGAACACAGCTGACAAAAATTACCCAAAATTTAGGACAGGGCCAAAGTTGCAGCTACAACTTCAATTGTGACAAACAAAAAACAACTATTAGATACTAAAGGATTTACGTAGCTACCTGCGTTTGAACCATAAGAACACGTTGACCACGCATTTCTCTAACAAAATGCTGGACATCAACCATTAAATCCGATTCACGCTCTTCCTGAAGCTTCTGTAGAATATAATCCAGAGCGATAAAAGTTCCTGTGCGTCCACAACCAGCACTAAGAAATAAGGCGGAAATGAAGAACAAATCCCAAAATAACCCACACTGATGTGAAGCATGAACGTATTTAGGCCCACTAAATTTAGGCTGACTACGGGGCCAGAGAACATTGTATATTTAACGAACTGTACTGTTATATATTGTAGAGAATGTAGTAGTTTAGTGTATGTAAATCTTGTAAGTATCCATTCTCTACAAGCTCTAAACCTAGAAAGTTTATGACTCTTGAGATTCTCGAAAGATTGCACCAAGGGACTCATAAAGTAGATTTTTGGCTACTAATTGTACTGATTCGTAATTTAAATGTGTTATGCTTAATGCAGTCTCAACGAATCAAGTACATCTACTTGTATTATCCATATTAAATTACCATGTAGTTAATCCTCTTGCCTACCAAATTTCGCGGCTTGTAGCTACGTTCATATCACCACCGTTACAAATAAAGAACTCGGACCAAGCTCTCGGGAACAGCCTTCGTAGCTCAGTTGCCAGCCTATTGCAAAGCGTTGGTTCGCGGGTTTGATTTTCATCCGGAACCCTAGAGCTCCATTTCTTACAACTCGTCCCTGTTGGGTCTTAAAATGTACCATTCTGACACTCAATAATTTCCTTCTTCGTATATAAATATACCCATATATATATATATACATATATATATATATATATATATATATATATATATATGTAGTCTCTAGTTAGAGCGCTCTGGCATGGCTTAGATGTACCACAAGCGTGGGACATTTGCGTTGCCTATATGATGTAGGCTACTCCATCCTGCTCATCAGCACTACACTGATGAGGCCCAATAGGCCGAAACGGTTCCGTCTGTAGTTATACAAAGTTATCTTTTTGATTTTTTTTGAAAACTCCCTATAATCCAGCCTCTTTTTCAAGGGCGACAATCGCTTCCTGAAAGTGGGGGGGACGGAGCCGGCCAAGTGATGTGGAAGCATTCCCTCTGAAAGTTGGGGTTTTTTTAATTTAATGTTTATGAAATGCCATTTCCGGCATTCTGAGATTGTTTCTTTGGAACAACATTTATATCTTATTCATAGGTCTCAAGTTTGGATGGGCTTGATGCTGGTCACCAGAAAGACAACTCGCACCTTTGGCGCGAGGCTCTAGGGGGGTCCGGGCGCATGCTCCCCCGGAAAATTTTCAAAATTAGGCTCTCTGAAAAGCCATTTCCTGCATTTTGAGACCATTTTGAAGCAAAATTGAATGATTTTCTTTGACCATGTTACCCCCTCACTTAGACTCAAAAATGCACTCCTCTGCACTTCACTTTGTACTTTTTGGAAATTTAAGCTTAATCTGTACATCTACACTGATATGCCACACCACACATCTCAGTTGCAACAGATTCAACTGATTTTGTTCTCTGGGTTTGACGTATTACTATCATTGCCTAACTTACAGAAGTATTCTTTTGCAAATTGCGAAACTCGCACTGTTCAAAGTCCCCATGAATCTCCGCGGTCGCTTGCGCATGAGTTTCTTGCAAGTGACTGTGGACGAGTCAGCAATATGATCTCAAGCAGTCTGTGTGCGCGATATCAAAGAAATGGATTGCAAGTCCCATTGTCAAATCGTAGCTTATATTCGTGTTCCAAAACACATTTTAAAAATTTCACTACACGGAAGACAGAAATACAGCAAATCAATGCCAATGCAGGTTTTTATGCTAGCTTGGCGGGTCGGCGGGTTTGGATGTCCAAATGCGGGTCTGACCCACCAGATGCGGGTCACTTGGGACCTATGCTTATTTTTCAATCGAAACGAAGCCATGCATTTCCTCCAAACAGCAATAAAGACGTTACAGTATGACTAAACAAAGTATTTTTGATTGTTTACAAAATGGCGTCCAAAGAAGAACGATCGGACTGTAAAATAACTTGGCAAATTTTCATAATTTGTCATGTATTCGAACCAACAATACCTAGGTAAGAATTGGGGCTGAAAAAGGTTATATCGGAAAATCGTAAAGGTAAACATGGAACCATAAGCACCGAGGGAACAGAAATTAGGCTTCAGTTGTCATGAACTTTGCAAAAAGTGAGGGGGATAATTATATATGTATCCCCCTCTGTCCAAAAAGTGGGGGGGATATGTCCCCCGATCCCCCCAGGATTTACGTCCTTGCTCTTTTTTGTACAATATCTGGACCCGTGCCTGCTTAATAGGTGGCACATACGTTGAACCTGCACATTAGTCTCGTTAGCTCAATGGTTAGAATGTCTCCCAACGTAAACATGTCGAAAACAGTTAAAGTTCAAATAAATTAGCAAATCTGAGTGTACTGTATCAGTAGCTGGGTGGTTCAATGCTCTGTAACGCTCATTTTCAGATTCAAAAGTCCCAGGTTTTAGCCTTGCCGGCCCCGCTGGCTGATCATAATATTATCATTTTGGCATTTTTTTAACTTTTTGGTTTTCATTATACAACTTTGATTAAGTGAAAAGATAAGACAAATATCAGCGGAGTTAGCTTTAGATCTTTCTGCTTCGAGAACTGTTCATCGCACGCGATTCGCCAGTTCTCTCAAGTAAAATGCCGAGATACCTAAGTGTGAATGGGATTGCACATTCGTATTTGTAGATCAAGTGGATTTACTTAACTTGTCAAGACTGCATTTAGCAGCACACATGTGAAGTACGAAATAGCGTGATTAGTAATCGTCACTCAATCATTTGAGTCCGTGTACCTCAGTGGTTAGAAGATCTTGATTGTGATGAAAAGATTACGGATTAGATTACCTTCAAGGGCGCAGAAAGGTTTCTGAGTTTATCGCTTGAGAAGCATGTAAATTTAAGATTTCACGAACTGTTTGACAGTTCAATCATCCAATCATAGCCATCATTGTCCGTATTTCTTTTAGGTGAGGATTTCTTGAACGGCATGTTGAAAACTTGAAAACATGTCGTGTTGTAACAAGAAGCTATAATCCTGTAGCCATTAGGATTTTGAGGATACCCCCCGACACACACACACACCCTTTTATAGCGAAATTTCTTCTGTCGCGCAAAGTTTCTTACAATCGCCAAGGTTTATACCAATGTTATGCTTTACGTTGGAAAAGCATTGAAAAAGCAACAAAACCTGTACCTGCAGTGGACTATGGCAGGCTGTGAACCAGTCAAAGCGGCCCGGAAACGATTGTGAAAGTGAAGGAGTGGTCCAGGGTATCTCGGCACTCCGTGATCTGGCCAGGCAGTAAAGTGAAGGTGCTGCAATTTGCGGGTTTTACCAGATGAAATTTCCTGAGAAAAGTCATAAATTTAAGAGTAAATGTTAAAATTATCCTTTTCCCTCCATGCACAATTATAAAAATTTTGCTGCTTTCATTTAAACCCATAAGTTATGGCGTCCACCACTCTTTCATTGGTACCTTAGTGATAACGATTGTCATAGTTTGATCGTTTTAGTTCTTTTGTCATACTTCGTTTGCTATAGTTCTTTTCTTCCTTCATAATTTACTCTTTCATTTTTATTCATAAGTCCTTTCATTCATTTGTTTGTTCATTCGTTTATTCGTTCATTTTTTGATTGCTGTATTCATTCATTGATTCATTGATTTATTCCTTCGTTCGATCATTCATTCATTCGTTTGTTTATTCATCCATTCGTCTTTTGCTCACTAGCTGACTCTTTCGTTCATTCCAGCATCAATTCCTCCATCCATCCATCCACCCATCCGTTTGTTTGTTTGCTTGTTCGTCCGTTCGTTCCCTTGTTCCTTCGTCCCTGTGTCTCTTAATTCAACCATCCGACACCCAAGCACCAACTTACCATTCATTTAGTCAGTGCGTGATGGTGAGTGGGTTAAAAAAGAAAAAAAAAATAATGACGAAAAATTGACATTTACAGGGCAAGAAGTTTTTGCGAAACCAGAAATTTAGAGTTCTTAACTTATATTTCAAATTTTCGAAGGCAACAATTGTGGTATACGGAAGCTCTGATTTGGTTTGGAAGTGTGCAAAGGACTGGAGAGCCAATTGGGAAAATACCTGATCACATAAGTACCTATGATTGAAGTTACACGAGACGATTTTCGACGACGATTTTTAACCCCACAAATATTTCACAAAAAATTGACGTTTGTATGGTAGATGTATTGCCATTTTCTGGGAAGGAAATCGAAAAGTAGGGCGACCGCAACCACTCTAGTCGCCACTATCTCACCAACCCTGCGTGATTAGACAACGTATTTTGTAATTATTAGAAAGAAAACTCTTGATTAGTATGAACTCAGTCATGGTAGTCGGATACCACGCAGTACCGCAACTGTTTTTAAAAGATATTGCCCAACCCGTGCACAAACGAGGTAAAGATAAGACTGAGTTCCCAAAATAAATTTGAGCACCTTGACAAATTTTACGAAAGCACATTATAAACAATAGGTTGTTTGTCATCTGTGAGCTATGAGTGCTTTGGATAATTTTTCGCCCTGTTTTGCAGTTCAGTCGGATACGCCACTGTGCATATGAGTTGTATGCTTCCAACGATAAACCTGCACTGCCAACATGGGTGTCCGCAGTGCAAGGGGGACACTTGCCCCCCCCCCATTCAGGTATGCGGAACAAGGAATTTTTCTTGGTAACTAAGCAGTGATTACATTCAATTATCCATGAAATGGCAATTACTGGTTATACGAATGAGAATTATTTACCATTAAGAGTTTGGGATTTCTTTCCTAAAGCTTTGTTCATGCTTTATCTTATAATAAATATGTCAAAAACCTCGTTTACACTATTAACATTTTGGGTATGACACTGCTAAAATTTTGGCACGGATGTGCTATTTTTGGCCACGGTATGGGTGATTTTCACAGAATAAACGGTGCAGACTTCTTTAAATTTCAAACCTGTGCCAGCATTACGTCACACGGTCATAAGCTTATCGCATACCTTGGCTATCACGCTTGCCCCTCCCCTAGAAAGAATCCTGTGGACGCCCATGACTGCAAAAGTTAGCTCGTAGAATCGAATTGACTTAAGTGGAATTCAAATTCCATCTACGAGTTACTGGAGGGCTGCTCTACTAGTTGAGTCTATTAGGCCGATTGGGAACAGTATATTTGCAGAATATAATTATTATAAATAGACGAGATATCCTCGCGAGTACTTAAAATTACTCTGTTAGTATACTGTTCCTACTTGGTTCGATAGATGAATTTGGAGAACAGTGGTGCCGTAACCGAAACTGCGATTTCGAATTCCACTCAAGTCAACTCACATTTATTACTTTCAAAGTGTAGTTTATCATGGAATTTTTATATGCCAGGGAAATGGTAACTCTAGTTAGTAGAAAACTGTTACAAGTAACAACCGGCTCCTTTACACTGCGTGTATTCATTATTTTTTGCCTTTTACCTTGAGGTTAAAATATCGCGCGGTGTAGTCGGCAAATACTGCCTCCCCAATTTGATTGACGGCTATGTTATCATAGGTTTTTCCATCAGGAGTTACAGGCCAGTATTGAAAGCACTTGATCTAAAAGTTAAAGTAAACATAAAAATAACAACTTGATGTACTGGTTTATTTAATCACATAATGAAAAGTAAAAATCTAGAAGTGATCGAGTTGTGAAGACTTGATGACCGCAATAAAGGTTGCAGGCAGGCTTAAGGTAAGTGCTGTCTGTTCTCAATAAATTCTCAAATATAAGTCCGTCTCCGAGAGAAATTATTAATAGGCTAATAATGAACATGAAAAAATTCTCGATTCTAATTGGCTACACGAGAGCAATACAATTCCAAGCTGACACAGTGATAAAATTACCTTTTTGGGGGAAGTATTACTTTTTAAATGTATATTATTTGTTGGAATTTTTTGTTGGATTGTTTTCCAAGAAATTTGGATAAAAAGGTATCTCATGAGTTTTTCACACTTTTAAATAACACTCGTCTTTCGAACTCGTGCTACCTTCGCAGTTTTTGAAAAACTCACTCATTCATGTTCTTACCAAATTGCACTTCGTACTATTACTTATTCAAATACATACATACTTTATTATCTTTCCCCAAAGAAGCTTTTCAAAGATAATTAAATTAAATCCTTTCTTCCCCACAAATGCCACATGTTTTCTTTAATGCTGTTTGGACTATTCACTTTTTGAATCTTTCCAACACCATTTTTTGAATTTCCGCCACCTCTCCTTCTCGGTATTCGTTAATTCCTTTTACGCTACCGTACTTACTTCTGGAATCGCTTAAGATGTTCAAGATTTCAAAAACTTGTAATCTATATCGCTTGTAATCTATATGATGTTACGCGCTATAGTGACATCACTATACTTAAAAATTCTCTTTTTTCACTCTCGAGTCCGAATGCATTTATTATACTTATCTCAAAAATTATCCGCCATCCAAATAGCTAACGTTATCATTTGTGTATCGAAAGATCGTAAAACAAGTAAGTTTTGGGAAGTTTGAGCTAGAAAGCTGTAGTCTCGTATGCACATAAAAAACCGTCAAGTTCTTTCCTTACCTTGCCGTTTTCATTCAAGCCAGTAAGCATTACGATAACACTACATTCTTGTTCCCACACCATTCTCCAAAAGTCATTTGCAGTAGTAGGAAGAGGACCTGGAAGGCGATGAAAGTAGTTATGTATTTTGCAAAGGTACTTCAACAAGAACAAAAACTGATTAGTTAAAATTATGTGACCTTTGCATTGCATTCAGAATTTGTGCTTAATTTTAAAAATTTACAAATGATCCACATAGGCATTATATAGAAAACAAAAAAGTATACTAACCTTGAGTAGCAATGTATCTTTCTGGTTTTCGAAATCCCTGCAACATTGAGTACAAAGTTATAACATTTAGAAAATAATGCCTGACTTTGTTATTATCACTATAACTAACACGATCACGATCACGATCATTGTCATTATCATTATAATTTTCATTACCATCACAACTATCATCAAATTTGGTATTATTATCACTATCATTAAGACTATTATTCTTGTTGCTATTATAATCAACATAATTCTAATAGTAATAATTCTAATGGTAGTAATAATAATGATGATGATTATAACAATGATAACAATGACAACGATAATTTGGAAATGGATATCATGGAAGCACAGGAACAAATGTAATTAACATGCGAGTTGACTGAACACAGGAAGAAACTAAATTTAGAATGAATAACAAAGTAGTTGAGACAATAAACAATTTGCTGATATAATGCTCAAAATTGGCGTTGAAGGAATATAAGGTGGCATAACTGTTTAGGGAAAAGAATACGATGGAAATGCGCCGGATTAATCAAATTCAGGTTATAGAGAAATGGTATGAACATGAACCAGAGCCTGTAACAGAAATTGCAGACTGCAATATTCTTTGAAATTTCAATAGTAAAAAAGACCATATGATTCAAGTAGGGGTCAGGATATGACTGCCGTTGATAAAGTAGAAAAAGAGTGTCGAATTGTTCACTTTGCATTCCTCTAGAATTGAAAGTGAAGAAGAAACTGAACGAGAGGAAAAAACAATGAAGGTAACTAATAACGAAACGTTAGAATTAGCTCGTTGAAAAAGGAACTGAGGGATAAAAAGCATGTGCAATCCACTGCGAAGAGTAAAAGGTGAGAGATGTCACTCTTACATGTCACTCTTAAGATGTCGACAGAAAAAGATATCAAACGAATATTGCTCAGTAAAGAGAGAAGTGGAAGAAGTAATGAAGATGGTTGGAAAGAAAGTCTCTTTCGGAGAAAGGGAAAACAAGTTGGAGGGTAAGCAGGTGCGTGGAACTTTGAACGACATCTCGAAGAAAGGGGAAATCTCGCTGAAATCAAAGACAGAAAAAGCATGTGTCGGCCAATAAGAGAAAAAGAACCAACACTGTGTCACCTTCAGGAATCATTAACGAAACGTAATTAGTGGTAAAACTGTAGCCAAGACTCAAGAAAAACAGTAGCAATGATAGATATGTTAGAGAAAAATTATCTGGACCGGAGTTTGGAATGCATTAAAAGTAATGGACATCGAATCTTAGGATTCCAGATTTTGTTCAGAAAGGAAGGAGACGGTACATCATCATGTGCCTGATTGTATAATGGTTTTGTTGGTAATGAGCACTTGACTGGCCATAAAAATGCTCTGATGATTTTCGTTGTGGAATGGGCAAACGCACGTAGATAGAAGAAGGGAACAGCTATTGAGAGGCTTAGTAAGGAGCAGATGTCTCAACCTGAATACAGGATGAGAACAAAATAAAACAGCGGGAAGACCTGATCTAACTTTGGAAGGTGCTGAAAAGTGAAAAATTTGGATAGCCCATATGGTCCATTTTAAAAAGGGCAAATATTGCCAAAAAGAAAAAAAAAACAACCAAAAGGGAAGAATCAAATAGTAAAAATAAAAATCAACCACTGTTATTTGAAATTCGCGAGAAGGCGTACATGAAGGACTTGTGGTTGACATACTGTAGTATTTCTAGAAATTAGTTGTATTTGAAGAAAGGACGACAAAGGTGAAAGGGCAAATGACGAAATTCACAAAAGAAAATCCCCAGTAGCCATGGGCAGTGAGAGAAATACATAAGGCCGTTCTCAGAGAGAGTAAAATTATTATTTGGAGAATTATATCTAGATTAGTACAAATCAAGTACCAAATTCCAACAATGTCCAGTTTTAAAAAGATAGTGAAGTTTAGTGTTTTTGGGTTATGGTCCATAGCATGCCTTTAAGGTAACAACAATAATGACAACAGCAGCAAATTTAAACATTGCTATCTTATCAAGCTTTTAAAAGGAAGCCAGACTCAGATTAATGAACGATTATTGACCATCAGTAATCAACTGACATACTATTAGCAGGGCGTTAACAAACGAATAAGCTATAGGTTTTCTAGGACATAAACTTAGGCTTAGACTAATAGATTATTCCTAATTTTTTCTCATATAGGAATTGTGGAAGAAGCAAAACGCATAAAACTATAGTTAAAATACTTGAAATACTGCCAGAAATAATCCTTAAGAAAATTTCATCATTTACTGTATTTTATATGTTGATTATTACTATTATTTTTTCGATTATTTTGTGTTTTGTATGCTTACAAATTCAATGTAGGAAAAAGTAAATAAAATCTAATTTCTCATATTGTGTAATACTCAGTAATATGGAAATATTTCAATGTTACTCACGTAAATTGATTATCACAACTAAAATTAAATGTAAAATTTTTGGGAACTAAATTCTACAATATTGAACAAGATGGACTTCTGTACATCGTCTGGTATCCGATGTGCCGGATACTAGGAAAAAGAAATTAAAAATCGAAGAACAAAACAAGAACAAAAACAAAACAATAATTGTACTCATAAAAATTGTCCTAAAACTAACTAATAGTTCATGTACTAACTATTCTCTCACAACCACAGAACCAAGCGACTTATTATCCCAGTAAAGTACTGGAACTGGATATAGATCTTAAACTGTTTTGTACAGTGTAAGGGCTTCAAAATTTAGTGCATTGCCGAAATTGTAGTTCACCCAATATTAGCCTTCTCTGCATGCGTAATTAGGTAATTATTTTATGAATTGTTAAAGAACATGATAAATAACATTCGAAGGCCTACAGTGACGAATTTACTGGTGTTTCAAGTAAAATGAAGTCGTTCAAGTCCTCGGCTCCGCCTCAAGTAACAGATTTCAACATTAGAAGGTTACTAAAGGTAAAATCACACACTCCTTTTGCGTTACCCTGATGTAGCTGGCATTAATGTAATCACAATCTTGTTCTCCTTCCTTCATGGAGAGAGATACTCTTGAATAATCGTCTAAAAATTAAGTAAAGAAGAACGAATTTGCATCATCTACATCATTTTGCGGCAAAGAAGTAAGCATAAATTTTCAGAAAGTATTGAAGTGACACATTACACGTCTAAATTTACAATTTATTCAGTTTAATTTTTTCCATGTCCTCTACTTATTTGTTTTCTGCTAATTTGTTTGTTTCGTTTTGTTTGTATTTAAAGATATCAATTAGACTGTGACGATCTGCTATTGAACATGAATTTTCCATGGAGTTTTTAAGGCGGGGCTTTTCTGAAATTTAAAGCTGTTGTAACAACTTAGAATACAGAAACAATCATAACAGATTTTGCGGGCTCGTTTACCCGAGCAATGTGGTACGTTGAGATTCTCCTACCGGTGTATGCAATAAACCTGAGGTAGTCAATGTAGCAAAATATCCGCTTTTTATTTGCTGCAGTTTGTCCTCGACACTCTCGTCAGCTAAACATATACTCCGAGATGTCAATCCTGAGGCACAAAATCGCATGTGTAAACGGGTCTTTAGAACTATTTTAAGAAAATAGAAAAGGAGACTATCCACGTTGCACGGCCGTTTTCGAAAGTAAATTGGAAAGCTAGTAACTGAACGAGTACGGTATGAATGTACTTAACTTTAAATGAACTTACATGGCAAGATATTTTGGTATCTGTTCTTTGGCTGATTGATTGGTGTTGAAGCTATTGTTATTGCACGTCTCGTTATTTTTGGAATTGTCTGTTAAAAAACAAAACAAAACAAAAAAAACCCCACGCTTTTTGGGGGGACAAGGTACGCATGTTCTCACAATTTGTGAAATTAGGAAAACATATGACACGCTAAGCAACTTTTTCACTATTGGTAGTATTTCTTGTAAGCGGTCTGTCTCATCTATGCCAATCCATCAGTCCAACCCGGAAAAGGAGAATAACTTCACATATAGACTACTAGTCACAACCCAAGTTCGTACGTCTAGAGGCAAAGGGAAATAAACTGTTAAGTATTTTTTACCAAGATACTCAAAACAAGCTTTAGTTTTTAAAATACTTTTTGAAAGTTAAATCTTCAGATTCCGTTGAGAGGTTTGCTCTAGTCTACTCTTCGCTGCTAATGAATGTCTCCAAACCTTATTTTTGAAGGACGATCTACGGCTATTAGTGTTAATGAGACACGTCGTGTTCGCTGTGCTTAAACTAAAAAGAATTTTTCCCAGTTCAAATACATGCAGTTTTGATTTCTTTCGTAAACGTTCATATAAGTCCCTCTCCATCCTGCAGAAAGACACAATAACATGCAGCAATTGAACGCTATGATAAGATTTCTGGTCAATGTGTAGGAGATTTTGGAGCTGTCGTCTGGCGGGTTTTCTGCAATTTAGTTCTTATTTTTATTTGTTTCTGTCATATTCCCTTGGTGAGATTTATAAAACCTATTTAATTTTCTACAATACAACCGAAAATGCATCTCGCTGTGTATTTTGTATGTGACATCGTTTAGTTTGTAATTAGTAGATTGTTTTCTTTTCGTAGTGTAGTTTTTTCTAACATTATTTTGATGTGATCTCGAAGTATCTTGTAACGTTTGCCTCATTTTGGTGCACTGCCGTCTTGTTGGCGGTAGCACAACACCTAACGCATCGGAAGTCAGGTTAATCAGGTTTTGTTCAACGCAGAGGAACGACTATTGAATTCGGACAAAGATTGGGAAGAAAAGTACGCGTCAAGTGCTACAAACCTGAAATTCGTCTGAAAAATCGGTGGATTCCATGTAGGATCGTAATTCAGCAAGTGGAATAGGATGTCCGAGATTTACCATCCCTATGAACAAAGATTATGAAACGCGTCAACAAAATGCTAGTGGTAACTGATGCAACAGTGTATTACCAACTACAGGTACGGGTACTTCCTACTAACCATATTACAAGTCATTATTTATTGAGTGTTTTAAATGGTCATTTGCCTGTGCACATTTCGTCAATCTTAAATATGTAACAACATTAACAGCATCAAAAACGGTAGGCTTCTATTTCAATAACCCAGCTTTCCTTCGCCTTACTACGTCACTTTATTCACATAGTCCAGAGCAGGATTCTATCTATCTTATACTATATTACTTTAATTCATCACGAGAGTTCGGTTAAGAAAACTTTCAGAAACCTAATTCTCTGTCACCTCTGTTTTCGACATTACAAAAATTAGAAATATTTCAACGCAATAATCTCTAGTTTTCAGTACTGAGGAAAGACATCTAGTCTTTTAACCGCGTTTCTAGAGCTGAGATAATGCTTTACAATATTTTCCCTTTAGCTTGTCTTAGCATTGTTGTGGGTGGTATTAATAAAGAAAAGCAAAGGAAAACGAAAAAAATAATTCGGGCAAATTACAAATAAAATGAAAATGTCGTATCTCTAAAGTGTAGCCCCCAGAATTTGAGCTGCATGCCTCTGGATTTTTTTTTTTTTTTTCAGATTATAATTAGGTGTTAAGAACAGTTTTATGTTTTCAAATTGGCAAGCCGAAATTAATGAAATGTCAATATGAAATATTAGATTTATATACACCACGATAAAGGTCATTATCACGTTTTATTTCGCATTTAAAAACGGACTTTCACGTAGCTTTTCCACTTTCGTGGCTTTTCAACTATTCAAGTCCGTGAAACAGACGTGTATAATCCATGACATACGAGATTAAGTAATGAAAGTTGAGCAAGAATATACGTACGCTAGTAACGAAGAAACCTGGCCAAAGTACATCTACTCGGAAAACGCGGCCACTGTTTTCGTTCGCTACTTCTTCAATTTTCGCCAATTTTAGACGTCACATTTGATTGGCTTTCCCTGGGTTTAACGACTTTTTGCGCCAATTTAGATGATGTGTGCCTTCAGTAATTTGAAACTAAATTACTTTCTTGCGGCAGTCAATTAGCATTTTTCTGTATTGGGTCAACAGAATTGAGAAAGTTTTCTAGTGTATTGTTAATATTCTAATAGGACCACTTACCCTGAGCAGATGGAACATCTTTCTTCCTAACATAAAACAAAGTGGAAAAATATTAAGCAAAAGTTCTATTGGCAAATGCTAAGTGTTGGAATGAGGGAAAATAAGACGAATAATCATTATGCGCACAAAACTAAGAAATATTTAAATTGTCGTGGTTAACAATACTTAACAAACCCAGCTACAAATAGTGTAGACGACTACAAATAGTGTTAATGCTTGTGACTTTTGTCTCAGGATATTCATAATTATGGAGTTTAAAAAATTTATTTCGAATTTATGTACTATCAGTAACTGCTGATGCAGATGATGAGGCAATTGTTAATCATATAAACAACCAGAAGTCTCATAAACTCGTTGCAACATGCGTATGCAGCAGGTTTGTTGAAGGTTGTTATCAAATTGTAACAATGCTGTTGATTTCGTTGAGCGGAAGCTATGTTAATTGTGGTGAGAAAGTTTGTTACAACTCACAATTAGCGGTGATAAAACAGGTTGCTGATACAGTCTGTAACAGGACTGGTGATATAAGAAATGTGATAAGTTGAAATCGATTTGTGAACAAGTTGCTTCTAATTACTACGACAAACCGGAGCAAAGCGTTTGAATGCCTTGCCATATCGGATTATTGTGACCATTAGTGAATAGACCGCTTCTAACGTGTAATTTTGGCTGGTTTTTTTCGGTTTCTCACAGTCTGGAGGAGGTCGCCCACAACATAACTTCCCTATTATTAAGGAAATGAAATCTTTTTGTCGAGATTATAGTGATGAAATTTTACATCATTGTTAGTCAATGGAAATTCTACTTAATGTTGGTGTTTCGTTGCAAGTGTTGTTATGACGTTATACATTCAATTTTGTGCTTACTGGGCATGCGTACAAAATTGCTGTCATGAAAGCTCAAAAGTGTAAGCAACAAAATATTTTTGCAAAGAACAATCGGAACTGATCAAAACGCGAATACGAAAAGCGTGTGGTGTACGACGATTTTAGATGGCTTGATGTCACCTGACTCTTTTGGAGAAAGGAATTTGATGAAGTGAATATGGTGATTAAGGTTCCTGTTCGAAAGCTACAGCAAATGTCAGATTTCTTTTTGTCATTGAGTTTACCAGTTTGATTACAATTTAATCCTCAGAAGAGTGATTTCACGTTTTAATTAAATCTTATGTTCATCAAACGCCATTCGACATCTTGGTTTCACATTTGGCGTACTGCCGAGCAAGTTACAGGTTTAGGAAAAATAAATGATGACTTTAGGTATTAAAATATATTCGCAATTTTGCATCCTGGCACTGCTTTTTTAACTACCCGATTCACTTTCTAGAACCATTCAATTTTTAAGCTTTTCAAGACATTGTGAGTGAATATGAGGACATCTGAGAATGCAATAGTTTTTGCAATTGAATTGCAATAGTTGCTTATCACGTTCTTTGAGTCACGATGCCATTCTTTTGAATCTCATGGATATTCCTTTCTTATCATGTTTTTTTTCCTCAAACCAAATGAGAAATGCTGAATGGAATTAAAAGCAATGGCACATATAATGGAGAAGTTAAGGGTCTATATTATGGCAGTCAAACTGAAATTCATTGAAATTCAAATAGTTTGTCTGCTGACTCATGCTGAAGACATCCCAACTGCTGTTTACTCTGATCAGCGGAAAAGAAGAAATCAAGTTGAAACAGTTTCCTTCGCCTGTAACTAGTTAGGCGTTCAGAGAAAACGGGTATTATACGCGGAAAATGAGATAATTCCCCATTTCTCAATGGGTAAGAGTACAATTTATATAATTGAAACGCTTGATGTTCAGAGACCTGCGGGTATGAGCATTGTGCTGCATTTGTGCGTACGCTGTACTTCTACCCAAACATTTCGTGACGTGATTTACAAACAAGGCTCGTGTCTCCGCCTTTGACTACCAACAAGCTTCATACAAAATGTTAATCTAGTTTTCTCTTTAAATGTTACCTATTTGTATTCTTATGCACTGACAGGAAAACAAAAGTTTCAATAGCTGTTATCGCTATTTGAGTCATTCATTTATGTCTTGAGTCTTGTTGTTTGCATGGCTTTAATCACCAGAAGCTTCATGTAAGAAAAAAAAACGATCGGGGGATGTAAACTAGAGTATATTTTTATGTATATCTTTTATGAGTGCATTTATTGCTAAAAAGTAAACAAAATAATTTTCTCTGAGTACTTAAGTGCCAAGCTTTGTTGCTCTTATGGTATTGTCTGGCGCAGCGGCTGCGTTCATTCAAACAAAACTGGACGCCATCTTGTTTTGGTGGTAGGTGAACAGTGCATGAAATACCGAGATACAGAAACCAATCAGATTGCGCAAAAAATCTAATTGTTTTCATCTCATGACACACCCACAATTCATTGTTTTAACAGAAGCGTTAAATCTTTTATTCCACCATTAGTATTCATGAGTGCTATAACCTTTCAAAAGAGTGTGATAACCACTTATCACCCTGCTCTCCTTTGTGATAAACCGCTTATTGCATGCTAATGAGTGAATATCTTAATTTCTTTACACGAAGATCTTTTCGACCTCAAACCGATAAAAAGAAGAGAATTTCATTGTAGCTGAGTCATAAGATAAGATGATCAATTAATGTTCACTCGTGCATGTGATAAAGAGTTTAACATCGCCTGTGAAGCTTGAACAGCCCCTCTGGCCCTACAGCCTCTACAGCTCGTTAAAAGTTTCACTGGCGTGTTAATTCCTTAATCACTCTTGTGACCATTGATTAACCCTTACTAGTATAATTACATAAGTCATTATTTGAAAGAACGAAGTGAAAGAATTCGAAAGAGATTAGGCAGGAGGAAAACATAATCTTGTAAAAAATATATACAAGCACCCAGCGCAAAACACGAAGAATATCTATAAATAACGTTTCATTGTCAAATGAAAAAAAATCAAAAGTTTAAAGAGAAGATTCCCCTTCCCTTAGATCGCAAGTGGTCTACAAATTTAAATGTCAGTGCTGTGGAGCTTTATAAGTAGGAAAGCTATTCGAAATTTACATAGAACCGTTCCTGAACATACAGGGGCCTCACCCCTTATCAGAGAAAAAACCGCAAATAACGACTTTAAAGAAGCATTCTATCCCACCATAAAAATACGGGACACCCGACCTTTTTGGAGGATTTCAGCATTGACTCTTCTGAGTCTATTGAGTCTAATCTTCTGTTACGAGAGAGTTTGTTAATTTAACAAATTGACACGAAGTCTTAACGCTAATATCGACTCAAGACCTCCTTACCTGTTTTCACAATTCTTTCTTAGTCCTGTCCTCTCTCATTTGTCAAAACTTTTTACTCGTCTCTCTGTCACGTGTCATATTGCTTGTTTATCAGCTTGAACCGGCAATTCTTATATCTAATTTACTTCTCCTGATTGGTGCGTATACGCAATTAGTATTCTGCTTGTAATCATATACTTTCATGACGAAAATCGACAAATATCTGAAGATGTTGTAAAGTTGAGAACGAAACTTTAGATTAAACTTGATTATTTCCTTATGACTATTCTTCGTGTTTAGTAAACAAGTTGTTTTAAAATTCTTCCGTAAAATTTACAAACGTAGAAGCCATTTTGCCTAAATGTCTTTACTGTGATATACACCTCTTGGTGATTAAAGTGAAATATGAGGTAGCTTTTGGCCAATCACTTCGTGGGACTTTCAACAATAAACTATGTAAAAATACTGAAAAAAAAACGATGACAAAATAGGAAATTACCTGTATACGAAAACAAGTAATAATAATACTAACAATAATAATATTAATAATAACATTTGCAATAATAAAAAACCAAACTTCCCCAGCTGAAGGAGTATTCGTTTAATCAGTTCGTTTTAAAAGCTAATTTTTTTTGGTCAAAGTATTGGGTAGGGCAGACCTTCTTGGCCCCTACGGCAAGAATACAGTGTTGATGGTACTTGCTACTGAGGTAAGCAAAAAGGGGTAGTAAATATTCATTACAGATCTTTAAGAAATGTTTAATAATCAGGTTCACAGTGTTCCACTCTATCTACAGGGAAATTCATGTGCGTCGCATTTTTTCGATGCAAACCTTCCCGGCTGAGACAGTTTAGTTTAATTAGATAATTTTTAGTTAAAATATTGCAGGAGTGCAAACCCTTCAGAGGCTTTATGACAAGAAGAAAATTTCAATCGTTCTTTTTATCGTTATTGATGCAAACAAACGAGGAACTAATACCTTTTCTTGACTCGAAACCAAATAGCTGTGATAAATAACGCCAAGACAATCACGACAACTACGACTACAACAATCGTAACGACATAATCTATTCAAAAATACAGGAAAAAGTTCGTTAGATGAAGGTTTAAACCTGAATGTTTTCAACTGATATGAGCTATAGCTAATAAAAGCCAGCTTAAAATATTCCGGGGGATCGGCCCTATTTATACAAGCGGGATGAGACTTTATAAGTTATTCTGAAGTTTTATCATCCTCAGCACCATTGATAAATAAGTAAAAAATGATTTAAATAAGGTTTGAGACTTATAGTTAATCCAACCAGTACTGAATAACGCAAAGGATCAGCTTGCGGGAGCATTTCACAGTTAACGTGAAGTTAAGGATGTTCACATGTTATCGTTTTTAGGTTCACACTAACCAAACTTTCCTTGGCGTGAGATTTTTCTTTCCTCTTGAAAAGTAAACACCGGCAAAGATTTGCTGGACACGTATTCATCCTATAGTGGGCAAGAAAACAGATAAGTAAAAGGGAACACTTTTGTTCCGTAAAAAATTTCGTATTTCACTTTGACATTCGTTAGTCATGCAACAACAACATTTATGAAAAACGTCTTGTTTGAATAAATGAATGAACGAATAAGTGAATCAATGAATCAATGAATCAATAAATCAATGAATGAATCAATGAATGAATTAATGAACGAATGAACAAATATATGAGTGATTGCCGAAATAAAGTTTTTGAAAAGTTTTATTTTAGATTAACTTTAAATGTTTTTAAACTTGACACCAACCTCTTATTTTCATTTATACTTCTCCAACCGTTATCTGTCTTGCCTCCTCTCCACTCACCTACTTCTCTACCCACCAACCTCTGCAACCATCCACTTCTCTACACACAAACCTCTCTATCCACTATACTCCCTACTCACCAACCTCTCTGCCAACAAACCTCACTTCCCACGCACCCCACTACCTAACATCAACAAAGAAAACTAAGAAGTAGCGAAACAGTTGTATTTCAAATTAAGAAAACATGGTCATATGTGATAAAGTTCAGAAGGTTTTTTAAGTGATCCAATGAATTCAATACTTAATACTACTCATTTTATCACTTTCTGTGATAAAATACAGGTTGACACTTTATGTGTCTACCTTGACTGAAGTAAAACAACACCGTGCGGACAGGTTGCTGTGCAATGAAAACGGATGGCTCAATTTAATCTGCTGGTAACAATAGAAAACTAGCACAACGAAACTGCACTGCACATTGCCTTCGTATACATGATCCCCTGCATAATTCCTAGCGCGCTGAATTAAAGGAAGAAGTTCAAAGAGGTCGAATCCAAAATGTGTCTTTAAAACAGTTACATACCAGGTAGTTTGGCTAGTCAAAGAACACAAAACAGAGGCAATTGTTGATGAAGTTATAACAATAGTGAAGGAAACTCGAGAGTCCTTGCAGAGACCGTGACAAGCATTTTTTTTCGATAAAAACGAAGCAGCTTAGTGAAGTACTTTCTAGGGATGAGGACGGGACAAGCTTTTCCACCCTAGAAGAGATATCTATCTGTTCAATGAGATTTTTGTTCCTGTTGCTAATAACGAAGCAAGTGATCTTCATTAAACAAAGTTGAAGAACTTTGTAAGACTTCTAGAACCTGAAAATTCAGCTGACTTAGACTTAGTTCAAACGTCAAACTTTTCATGTGCCGAACCCAATGCAAATCAGTTTGAACAAAGGATTTTGCTCATTAACATTGGATTCGGCACATGAAAAATTTGACGTTGGAACTGTGCCTCAATATACCGACGTTATCAGAATATGAAGTTCTAGAACTGATGGAACTGTTCCCCTCTAACGGTGTAACTGGTCTCGGTGCAATAAGTTAACAGCTGCGAAAGTTGATTGTTGCGGCTATTGCCCCAAGGTTGACCAAACTATTAAAATGTACTATAAATTATGGCATTTGCTCTCCTCAAGGAAAACTGGCACGTGTCGTGCCAATACACAAAACGGCATACTTTCTAAGATTCTCGAGAAGCAGGTTTGCAAAATTTTATGACACTACCTATAGCTGGGCATGGCCTGTTACGTAACATATCATTACGAGAAGTGATGTTTCATCAGATATCCAAACAATGAGACGTGAATTGAAAAACGAGGAGATAGCAGAACCAAGTTCGAGTTGTTTACATATCTGGCGAAACACGATTTTCGAGGATATGACATTGCATCTAAGACAAATCTGTATTTAAACAGAAAATTGGGTTCAAAGTTGTGGAAACTTTATAGTAAATTTGTAGATTAGATATCCAAACTAAGTCCCGGTACTGATTTCATTTGTGTTTTGCTTATAGATTACTAATGACTTTGAGATACAAATATATCAACAAGGTTTTTCGCTCTAAACACTCTTCTCAATCCATCCCTAGCAAGGATGGATTTAGAACCATAGGCATGAAATAGAAAGTTCTGTGTTCTCTTGGGTTTGAATTGAATGAGGGAAGTTGCTGTTAAAGTTATGAAAAAACCCTGGATGACAAGAGATGGCATTGACGGCAAGTACTGAATCTCCACTAGCATTCACAAAATATAATTAGTATTCCTATTTAGAGAATACTAATACGGCCACCAATCAAAAAGAAAAAAGAATATTAATGAAATCGATGGAGGTACTGCGATTACTATAGCCTTCTTTACCCCTCACTATCCCTGTGCTTCAAAGCCCAAACCCCTGATCAATTCAAACGCTATGGAATATAGAGAACTATATTACTCAATCAGGATTGGCTGAGTGATTGAAACACTTTACCCATTACAGCTGAATAGTTAAAGGAAATCGATAAAGGACTCACTCGGGGGGTTATTATGATTGAATTGCGTCTAAGACGATTGACGTAGTAAACCATGAACAACAAATCCCGAAGCTGGAGGTGTTCGATTTAGAGCCCAGCCAATGTTGTTTCAAAGCCATCGCTATGGAAGGTATCAAAAGAGGTGTGTATATGGAAAGTTATCAGAACCGCGTCGAAGTCATTCCGGCATGAGTCAAGGAGTACTCTTGGTCTCTTCCTGTTTCTGCACATATTGGTACTTAAACATGCTTTATGAATTTATGCGGTTCATTGCAACCTTTATGCATCAGAATTAATGGTACTTGAAGCAGAGAGGAAACTAAGGCCTGATCTTAGCGAAGCATCATAGTAAGCAAAAAAACATAAAATGAGAATTTGCCAATAGAAGACCGTCGGTGGTATAATTATTTTCTTTTAGTCAGCGGTTTGATAATTCGGTTTTTCTCAATCTCGACCTGATATTAATTTCGATAGCTAACAGCTTAGCTAAAGAGAAATCTGAATAAGTACTATAAGAGTTTATTTTGATAGCCAGTTTACCTGATCTGGACATGCTTGGGAATTGTGTCAAAAATAAAACAAGAGACCATCTCCAAACGAGATTATTACCCACTATAAATTAAATCATTTATAGGGTCCAACCCTCGGTTGGATATTGCTGTTGTGTTGGATTGCTGTCAAAGCCATCTAGATAACGTTGTGCCCAAATTATTAAGGATAAACGACCCATGGTAAATTGTTTTAAGAATCCTCGAAAACATTAGGGGCTTCCAGTTGACCAGGTATTCCTAACAGTTGAAAGTTGAGCCACAAAATACCTGATTTCAATGTGCTACATCGCACTTCAATGCATCGCACTGAATTACACAGCACAGCCTCGCACTGCACTAAAAACAGTTACGTTGGACGTCGCTAAATTACGTTGCACTACATTGTATTGCTAAACACCACAATATATTTCAGGTTAGGCTTGGGTAGTAAACTATAAACACACACGATCACAACGTATACACAGTGTGCCACAGTATCATGCAAAACACTTCTAATTTGATATCTCAAAAACCAACGAGTAGATACTTGTGAAAATTTCGACAAATTCGCATTATTTATATACCAATAAATATTTAAAATGATGCGGTATCTCATGTATCTTATTTGAAGAGATATTGTCGATTTCTAAAAATATGCACTTTTTTCTTGTGTCACGCTATTATGCAAACCCACGAAACAAAAATAAAAAAATAGTTTCTTGAATAGAGTTGTTATACAAAAAATAGAAATTTGTAACGTTTTTTTTTAAAACTGAGAACAAAGGTGTTTCGATAATGATTTAATAACAACCCTACAAGATACAGTGCTTATTTACCAACGTAATCACCATGGTCAGATATAACCGTAATCAGTCTTTGATCCATTGAGTTGGTTAGATTCTTAATTTCTGGTGGTTGAATACTTCTCGTCGATGTTAAAATAGCATCCCACAGTTCATCCTTCGAAGAAAACTGCTGCCCAGAAGCATAAACCTGTTGCTTGGTAATGCTCCATAGGTTCTCAATAGGATTCAAATCTGGTGGAGGCGCTGGCCATTACATCGGACGACCATTTTTGAATCCGACTCTTATCAAATACTCCCCCGTCTTCTTGGTAACATTTGACGGAGCGTTATCTTGCATGAATATCATCTTCCTTTTTAATGCAAGAAGCTTATGTATGTACCATGGTGCAAAGTTGTTTTTTAGAAAATCAATATAAGTTTCTGCAGTCAACTTTACACCTTCAAGGACTCGCCAAGGTCCAACCAGCTCATTACCAATAATTCCAGCCAAAAGCACTACTCCCCCACCACCTGGCTGGCGTCTCAGTTTCAGAGGACGATGTCTATCGTTTCCGACCCAGCCCTTGCTCCACCCATTAGGTCCATTAAGAGTTGCTCGGCACTCATCGGTAAACAGTATCATTTGGAAGTTCACCTTCATGTATGTCTGGGTCCATTCAACATGTTTCATCTTGTGGCTGCTCTTCAATGGAGGTCGTATGTCTGGCTTGACATATTTTCCAAGATGGCGGAGTACCTTGCATCTCGTTGATCTTGATACACTTCCAACACCAGCGTCGTCAAATATCTTTTTGCTGTTGGCTAAAGGGTTTTTATTCAGCACTCGTTTAATAAGGGACAGCTTACATTTTGAAACAACTTTCATTTCCCCTTTATCTGACCATTTCCTAACTGCCTTGGAATCTGCCAATACTTCTTTACAGTACGATGATCTCTACCAGTCATCTTAGCAATTTCAAGCGTCGATTTGCCATCACCTAAGCGCTTAATGATCACTGTCTTCTCTTCTGACATTAAATCTTTCTTGCGCCCCAAAATAACTGTTTTATTAACGATCTCTGGCAACTTACTCAATAATGTGGCACATCTCTTTCAAGGGGAAAGTGGAAAGATGGCGGCCTGTCCACTAAAACACGGTCAATCAAACATGAAAATCCAGTTTGAACACAAATAACTATTGGTACAGTCCTTGGACAATAAGAATTCACAGTAGCACAATACGTCAATGACAAAATTCAAGAAAACCTTATTGCATAATAGCGTGACACACAGTGTAGATAATGCATAAACGGGTGCCATTTCCACCTGTTTGACCTGAAGATAATAGAACAAGTTCTCTACTTATGTTGCTAGTGTATGTAAGTTTAGCGCATCACCAAGTTGAACAACTTACAGACGTTACCTCAGCAGTATATCCCCTCACAAAAAATTTATAAGAAGAACCGGGGTCTAATGGACCATTTCTGTATTGATCAGCATTTCGTTTTCTCTCTGAAAATTTGTTGCTAAAGGTTTGACCGTCTCCAAGTACAAAACATTGGTTAATCTCAAAGTCTTCTCCTTTAAAAGCGAATGCAACGTATGGCACTCCAATTCTTTCTTCTTTCTTCATTTCTTGGATTTCGTCATAGGATTTAAATTCACGGTAGCTGTTAGAATCGTTAGCCTGTCTGCCGTTTTCGTCCGACAAAATAACAATAATTCTGTAGAACCTAAAGAAATATAATATTTAGGTCAGGGATGTTGTTTTGTTCTTGAATGTAATTTCAATTTCAAAAAACAGTGTCGTTCTGTCCCACTTGAAAATATATATGCAAAGTGCTCTCTAATTGTTTTTCAATCGCTCGCACTTGTATTTCAGAAATGAAATAGAAAATATTTAAAAATCTGATGTATTGCACATAGTATTAACAATGGTTAATACTTTATCATACTTTAAAGTTGCACGCAGATGCTCAGATAAATGTATGGCCACTTTTAGTGTCGTTGAAATCAAAGGTTAAAAAAGCGTCAAAATTTTGTAATTGCCTTTAGTCGTTTAAAACAAAATTATTTCTGAAATATTCATTTCTTTTAAACACGAAATGCGTTTTACCATAGGTGTAAAACTGCAAGTATTTTGATGCCCAGCATTGTCAATTATAAAGTCGATGTAAACGTTTGCCGAAAAACGACCACCCTGAGCTTAAATTTTGCTCCTGGCCCCCCTAAGTTCATCTACTTTCCTACGCCTCTACAAATAAGTATGGGTGCAGGATCATTCGAACTAATGCAGTCCCAACCCCATGAAACCATAAAGATCTAATTTCCTTATTAATGCCATTGGAATCATACGGTAAACGCAACTAAATGCTTTCTTTCGGTTCAACAAAACAACTGCAATTAATTAACCTTTGAACTAGAACTACAATCTATGAAAATGTATGCATGCAACTATTCAGGAATGAAATTTTTAGGAAGAAATTAAAATACTGTCGTATTTTAAAAGTCGATATCTCAGTCGATATCGAATCATTCTTCAAATCCGTGCTTAGTAAAAACTTTGACGGCAGCTGTGCAGACTGACAACGATTATCTGTATAAATGACGTAATCTCTGTTTGTAGAGAAAACGATGTTTGTTATTATGAGGAAACAAATTCCCCATATTTGGAATTAGCATATACCTTGCGAGTGAACGTTGTTTTTTGCGCAATCTAATTGGTTCCTCTATATTGGAATATCTTGCACTATTCATCTCCGAACAAAACAAGATGGCTTCCGATTTTGTTTCAGTTAGGAAAGAACAAAATTGTTTTGAATAAACGAAGCCATCGTGCCAGACAGTACCAAAAAAGCAACAAAATTTGGTAATAAAAATATTCAGAGAAATGTAATTCTTTTATTTTTTAGCAATAATTGTATTCAGGATGTGTTCAAAATGTTTTGTTTACAAACTGACGAGCGGGCGTCGAGCTCAAGTTCGGTAAAATCGTTTTCGCGGCCAGGTAAATATCCACACGATTCACCTACACCGAGGAGAATAAATGTTAAGTAGCTGTCGGTTTGTAGCCAGTCAAATAATAACAATGACGATCATGACTATAGCGAGGAAGATGGTGATGACGATACAAATGATTTTAATAATATGATCGATTACCGTATTATTCCTTTATGGCTTGTAATATATGGCAACGCAACAGGGATCATGGTTTTGCGATCTACACCAGGTACATTTTCTACAAAAGAATAGTAGAATAAATAATTATTTGAATATTAAGGATGCTCAAATAATAGGGAAAAAAGTACAATTTTAATTCTAGCTAATTATAGTAAAACAATTTTTCAAGGAAAAAACGTTGTACTGAGGGATTGCTAACTTTTGGTTCTGACTTTACTCCAATACACTCTAAGCTCATCAAAATGTTGCCCAGTATATGTAGTAATGTGCTCAAGTTGGTTGTTAACGGTTATCGAAACATGAAACGTTTAGCAAGTAATTAAGCAAATATGCATTGATTTATTAATTAATAATGGTTAACCTTATCAGCTATAAATTCTCCTTGGAAGTCTAATAAATCTCACCCCTCTTAGATCCAGTGTTATTCCATGACTGCTAAAGCGAATTAAAGTACTCGGAGTAAACCGTCATTACTTGGTAGAGTCAAAATGGGCAATACCTTTCTCACTTGTGACCGAGGAATACCCCAGTCCACCAACATGCGTTCAACACGATCAACTGAAATCTTTTTTACCAAACCTAAGATGCTGATTTTGTCTCAACAGTTGATATTATTATATGTCAAATGGCACTCGCGAATTGCAATGCAAATTCAGTCCACGAAGTCTATGTTTGTAGAGTGAACAATTTGAATTTCCTATACATTACCATTACACCTAATTCTCCCCGGCCGATCGAACTAATTATTTGTTATTTCTTTTAGCATTGTTTATTCTTACTGTCGCTTGAATTTTTGAAATGTAAAAGCCCCGCCTAGCTTCTATTTTTATTTCGAGCTTCAAATCTGATGAGGGGCGTTCACTCAAAAGGTTTTCTTCTCTTCCATTCATTTTGTTCATCAGTCAGTCAGCAGTTTAAACTCAAGTCGTTCTTCAGACCACCACAAATTCATCAAATGTCTAAGTTCTACTCCCTTTCCCATGTAAATAAAATCTAAGTTTAAAAATCCCAACTCTAACTAACTACTCCTTTAAGTGATTAAATATCTTGTGTCAGGTTACCAAGCGATAAGTACATATTTGACATGATGTTGTCTTGTTGTTGCCCAAAAATTTGGCATATTAGGTGTTAGTACTGTCAGGCAGAAGCTGTGGATGGATTCACTTCATTTACATTGTCAGATTCGATTTCCGTTTTGAGGGAAATGTAGATAAAAATGGCAAAGACCTCACTGTTTTTCGTTGATTTACTGCAGTGACTGTTCTTAAATTCACTTAATTCTCTTGAATATTAAAGGCACTTTTACAAGTGCGATTTGTTACCTCGAGTTTGTCATCCTGATGTATGTATTACATATACGAGAGCCTCAAGGGTGAACTGAAGCTAACGATTAGCAGGAGTCCAGCTGAGTTCACTGTCGTTGGATGATTGCGTACGCCATAATGACAATTGCGAGGCAAAAAATCACTCTTGTAACAGCGCCTTAAAGTCGTTATAACGAAGAAGGAAGTTGAATTCATTGTGGAACAGAAAGACTGATGAATACTTAAAAGCTCATGATCACCTATCATGGGTATGCGCAATAACGTGAATAATGTTTATCAGCCCATGTGTGACCGTATATCGTTCAAGAACGTCATCCTTGGTACGTTAATTACGGCGCTATTAACAATTCATCTGCCCCTCTCTACTCTGATGAATTCGATTACCTTCTCAGTCATAAGACACTTAATGTCCATAGACATTAATCGATTTTGATAACCGCGGGGTACCACAGAAAACTGACGTGATGATAGCTAACAAGACGCCTAGTAGGCGTTCCCTCGGGCTACCGATTATTGGAAATTCATGTAACAGAGACGTGAGGTATCAGGGCTTGTTAGGAAAATGAAAAACGTACGCACACTCAATAAGGAGGACCGTGGTCTTAAAAGACCCTGGGTCATCCCAAGTGCCACCCCAACTTGTAATGTAACCATCGACCACTAGAAAATTGACTCATCCAGGTGTACGTATGACATAAGTGACATGCACTCACTCGAATCTGTTCAAAATGTTCCCCCTAAATGACTTACTAAGGTCCCATCATTGCCTCCACTCCACCATCAGAAGGATTGTACCTCCTGTCTGGGTATTTTAAAAGTACAAACAACTTTCTGGTAATGACTTTAGTTAAGAAAGGCTGGTGTCTTTAGTTCTTCGTTTATTTCGCCTCCTTTACTATTTGCGTTTGTTCACTACTTAAGGAAATACGATAACACTCATCAACGAGACGTCCAGCACGTTTCCGCTTGTTAAATTAACAAAAAATAAAAACCCAGGCAATAGAAGTGAACATACACTAATGCGTTATTTTTATGATATTCATTTTATTACGAAGTGATCCTGAGATTTTTTGCCCCAGTCCTTCCCCAGGTAACAACAATTTGACCATAATACCATGAACTTTTAGGTATTGGACGGAATGGTTCAGCAGTGCTGTATTTTAGGAACATGCCGAATAAATAAGTATTCATGTGTACCGAACAACCGAATGTCAATTATTCAGACGGAATCTAACTACCTTAGTTGTGACAGAGTTAAGGTTATGCGATCGTCACACGCTGCAATTTATTTAGCGAGAACTCCGATTGTTTCGATGAAGGATAAATGATATTATTTTCAACGATCTACTGGTTATTAAACGAGAATCGAAGAGCTTCGGCAACAAACATGCGGAATTGAAAAGGTAAGACGTTGTCGTGGTTATCAGTCGGCTAACTTCACAAAAATATAATCTACTACTACTGATTGTTATCAGTTCTTCGTTTAACTAACGTATATGTTACACATTTTTTGGTTAATCATCTTCTCCAGGAAACATGTCGATCGAACTACTATGGTAGAGTTCGTTCGTAAACAACACTGATACGGGGAAAGATGATCGTCGGACAACCTGACTGAAAGTCGCTTTAAAACTTTGTGTGAAGCTCTTCATCGATGCGCTTATGAATATTTACGGAGGTCACTTGAAAAAATCTACAAACAACTCGATGAAAACCAAACGTGTAAGCCATCACAAGATCTTCCATTCAAAGCGTTTCATATCTTTGCAAGGCCGGATGGGAGATATTGCTCAATAATTACGATATCACAACACGAAAAAAAAATTATATAATTAATAAAATTAAATTAAAAATGGAAATAAAAACACATAAACGTACTAATAACTGTTGCACTCCGAAACGTTTAAAACATCGATTCCTTTTTATTATTGTCATGACAGTAAACCTGTAAACGACACATGAACGGAATTCTTAACTTAAAATGCTGCTATTTAATTCAAAGGTATCAGTTTATGTTTGTTTACTCCTATCCTATTTATTTTCGGTTTTTTGATCAATTACAATCAATTGAGCTGTCTAATAGTAGTATCTTTCATTTAATTGAACGTAATAATTAGTTGACGCGTTCGAACTGTATAGTTTATACACCTCTGACCGCTCTCAATCAATTTCAATCGCGCTCTATGAAGTCGTGTGCCTCCTGCAGGAAGAATGTTCAGCGGCGAAATTTCTAATAAATAATTTCTGGTGTATCTGAAAGAAATATTTTACGGTATCTAGAACACAGAATCGTCCCACGCTACAAAACTGTTCTAGCTTCTTACCTCCAGGTTTCGTCGCTGCTAGAAATCGCATACTCCAGTTTCCAGGCCCCGCAGAGGTATAGGCTTGTACAAAGAAAATATAACTTGAGTAAACGCTTAAGGATTTAATCTTCCATTTCGTATTTCTCTGAGGTGCTTCACGTTTGTAATTGGTTTCATCTCCCCTTTCATGGTTTTCACTAATTTTCTTGTAGTAAATGATATACATTTTTAATATCCCATTGAGATGCTCAGGTTCTTCCCATGAAATAGTCAAAGACGTGTTAGTCGACGCAACCAGTTCGATGTTTCGTGGTTCGGATGGAACTATACAGAAACAGTGACATGTTACGCGGAATTCTATTAGAAACTCACAAAGAAAAAGCATGATTCTAACATTCTCCAACTTCGTGGCAACTCCAACTTCATCCCTTAAAAAACTTTTTCATTACATTTAATAACAATGTGCTCCCAAAGGATGAAGTATTGTGTATCATGTGTAATTTCGAACGAGTAAATTGTAAAAAAGGAAAAATCCTCTAATTTTTTTTAATCCTTTCGGGTCCTTACCCGACTTTTCGATTTTACTCTGGCTAACGCCAGGCAATTTTACTCGTTAAAGGGAGACATCTAGGACAGGAAAGGGTTAAAGCTCCTATCTGACTTTTTATTGGATTTTTAGTTCCCATGTTCACGCACTTAAAGTACCTTATACCTCTATATCTATGAGTCACATTTATTTTATAACAGTAACAAAACCTAAACAAATAAACAAACAAATAAACAAACAAATAAATAAACAAATAAATAAACGAAACAACAACTAACAAACAAGCAATCCAATGAACAAAGGAACGAATGATTGAATGAATGAATTAATACCTTTCAAGAATCACGCAAAAACATATAATTATACAAGCAACAAGCTCATTGAATAAAAGCTGGTTCGTACCTCCTTCATCGGTCATGTTTGTTATCGCCTTACTCCAATTCCCACCTCCAGCAGAAGTATGTGCTTGAATTTCGAGGGTGTAGTTCGTAAAAGGATTTAGAGAGTAAAGTGTCGCAATAGTACTGTTGTCCCTGATCTCCATGGAGAGAAGAATGCCTTGTTTCAATATATCTTGGTAATATATAACATAGTGCCGGAGTATTCCATTTTTGTACTTTGGAGGAGACCATGAAACAGTTATTGAGGTATTGCCTAAAACGGTCGACTTTACATTCAGTGGTTCCGATGGAACTAAATGAAAAAAAAAGATTTTTTTGCATGAATTCATCAGACACTTTCCACTAGCACCATTATGTTTATGTCCCCCAGCAGAAATGTAAATACATAGCACTTAATTTAAATATCTTTTATAGACATTTAAGCTGGCCATTCAAGGACGGTTTTGTAAGCCGTATCTGATTTGGCAGATACGATTTGAAGTTGTGTCGTATACTATAATATATTGATTACATATTTACCAAATGTGAGATCTGCACAGGAAAGCATTTGCCGGAGAGTTTCGTATAAGTATCGGTGTAATGATGCACCAAATCTTTTTACTTTTGTATCGACAGAATAAATAGAAAATAATATCAAAAATCATAATTGTTCAAAATTTGTTCAATCATAATTGATTCTTTAATGTATACCATTAATAGACAACCATACAAGTTTCTCATTCAATTTAGACTTAATTTGGACTTTATTTGTACTCGTTTGCTTTTTGGATACCAAAGTGTGTTACATTTACGGCTCTGTACAATGGGTTGACATTTGTGACTGATATTTTTTTATTAACATTTTTACTGGTATTTTGCAGTAATAATATCATTAACAGTTACCGGGGAAAAGTTGTAAAATTTCGTTGCAGTAGGTTAACGATTTCTAGTGATATGAAGTGCCAAAGTCAGCACGGGCACTTGCCGCCCTCACCCCCCCAACCCACTTCAGCCCTAACAGTTTACAGAGACCCAAGAAGAGTAAGAAATCACCCAAGTCGTGTTGTATCTACCCAGGATGATTACAAAATGTAAAAAAAACTATGTCAGGAAATATAGTTCTGGTTATCGTTAATTAACAGAAATGAAAATTTAATCCAATGTAATTGAGTCCGAATGAGGTACAACTGTAGCAAAAGGGAAACCATGCTCGTAAATTATCAAACAGTTCCTAGATCAACATGTTCCACCCTCTGCGTCAACGCTCAAAAATCTTTCAGTGTACTCTTTTTAATAGATTTTTGTAACTCCCATAGTCAACACTGAACTAAACATGGGGAAAACTTTATACCCAAACCCTTTAACAAAGTTGACATCGATATAAAGCGGTTGAATAGTAGTTACGTGTGTTTTTTATATGCCTCGTAAGGCTTAGTGGACTATTTAGAACCCGAAAAAGCAAATGCCTATTGAGGGTCTTTGCCTCCAAATACACGATACTTACGTGCACACAGATAACAAGCTCAATAGTTATCGACGTCCTTTCATTAATTATGTCGCTGCTTTGACGACCGATATGGAATTGATAGTATTAAAATTAATTGACCTAGGTTGAAACAGATTCGCCCAAAATACAAATTTCCCTACAACAGTAATTTTAACTAGAAATATCAAGGGGTTTGTCTTTTGAATGCAATATATCTGCAAGAGTAAGTTAATAACGGTTACTAAATAACAGTAATTTACAGTTAAATTGAAAACTAATAAAATACTTTACTGCACCTCCTTCTTTAGTTCGGTTTTCAACACGTTCACTTGAATTTCCCACACCAGCCAAAGTGACAGCTTGGATCCAGAAAGTGTAAAAAGTGTATGGTTTCAAGCCAACTTCAGCAGAGTTTCTATTTCCAGGTACATTGTACGTCTGGGTGTCATTTTTATTACCATGGGAATAATAGCGAATTTCATATCGCTTAATAATTCCATTTTTCCGTCTTGGTGTTGACCACTTTAAATTTACTGACGTGTTGCTAATATATTCCACTCTGAAATTAACTGGTTTGGAGGGAACTGTAAATCAAATTTTATAAAGTACAGGTCAGCAAATTTCTCACAATTCAGCAGCAGCAACAACGACAACAAGAATTGTTCAAATAAAATAGAAGTGAAACATTGTTTGTAATCCAAGTCAGAATGTAGAGTGAATGTGATACCATTGTTAAAGCCAAAGGACTTAAACGTTGTATGAAATCGTTAGTAACATCCCACGCACGTCTCCTTACATTTAACTCTTGAATAATAAATTCAAATGATATGTAAAACTAATAGCCCAGGTTAGATGCTCCGAGTGAGCTAAGAGGTAAAATCAAATTAAGCCTTTTAAAAAGTAAAAAAATACAAAACAAAAATAAAACAACAACAACAAGAAAAAAAAAGCAAAACAAAAAATGACCTCAAAGTAACAGAACGCCTACCTGATTCATACGTTCGGGATACCTTAGGTAGACTTCTGTTTCCACCACCTGCTGAGGTGTAACCTTGTATCTCGATAGTATAATTAGTAAAGGGATTTAAAAAGCGTATGTCATAGTAATAGACATCCCCAGAAACATTATGGAATTTTTCTTTATCCTCGATGGTTTTTCGATAATAAACTCTGTAATATATTATTTTTCCATTTTCCTGCGCAGGACAAGACCAGTTCGCTTGAATAGTTGTAGCACTCAAAGGCTTTAATGTAACATTTCGAGGATGTGAAGGAACTACAGAAGGAAGTAAATCGATTCATATTGTATCAAATACAGAATATATAGCATGATTACAACTAATTCAACAAAAAATTAGTCCCACGTTCAGAGAAACTGTTTAGGCGGGTATATTTATACGTAATTAAATCGCACTCCAAGAGTGAAGTAGAAATAAACTGGGGATCTGAGGTATGAACCTTGAGATCTTCCCTTTGTCTTGATCGATTGTCATTGAGGTGACTATCGACGCGATAGTCACCTCAGCAGTGTGGTAAGCTCTACTCACCATACGAAACACATCTGTAGTGAATTAAAGTTTTAACGAAGTAACTGAAGCTTGTCTCTTCTTTTCACTATTCCGCTCTACATCGCTATTGAGCACTCTTCTCATACGATTTCGAACTTGACACTTATCTACATATCTATTCTTATCTATCTACTTATTTATCTACCTACAGTGGGGGTCAAAAGTCTGAGTCCAGTCAATATGTTTTTGTCTTTTAGTGATATATAATATATTTTCACACAACACAGCACTATATGTGCATAACTTTACCATTTACATCAACATTGGAATTGAGTACATTGTATTAGCCAAGTAAACATTACTTTAATATTTTGTGTGACCTCCTTTTGCTTTTAAAACAGTTTTAACTCTTCCTGGCATAGAGTCAACAAGATTTCTGAGTACTGCTGGTTTAAGGTTATTCCAACATTGATTAAGGACATCCCATATGTTGTCTTTACTTGTGGGATCATGTTTCACTTTCTCTCGTTTCAAATGTTCCTATAAATTCTCAATAGGGTTTAGATCCGGAGATTGAGTAAGAAAATCCATAACGACCATATCACCTTTCTCTTCCTTCCTTCTTAAATAATTTTTACACATGTGAGAAATGTGTTTCGGATCATTATCTTGTTGCAACACAAAACCCCTTCCGCACAACCTTAAGCCAGATGGTATGGCTCGTCTTTGAAGGAAGGAGTGATATTTTTGCTTTGTAAGAGTGTTCTTAATTCTTTAAAGATCGCCAACACCATTATAACTAAAGCAGCCCCAAACCTGAATGTTCCCACCACCATGTTTCACTGTTGGCTTGAGGCAAGAATTTATAAATCTCTCAATCTTTCTACGTCTAACATAAATGCGACAGTTATTTCCGTATATTTCAAATTTTGATTCATCTGCGAAAAGAACATTTTTTCAATTTTCTTTAGTGTAACGCTTGTATTTTCTGGCCTATAGCCGCCGTTTCAGTTTGTTTCGAGATCTTAGCAATGGTTTTATGACAGCCACTCGTCCACGTAGACCACATGCATTTAGTCTCCTTTTCACTGTTGATCTGCTTATTGTTTTTTCTCGAGTTTCATTAACTATTGATTGAATGTTACCAGCCGTTGCAGTTCTGTTACGTAAGGAAGTTGTCTTAACGTACTGATCCTCCTTCAAAGTGGTAGCTCTTGGCCTCCCAGTTCGTGGTTTTGTAGAATAGGATTTTGTTCCTCGAAACCTTTCCAAAGTTCGCTGCACAGCACCCTTTGAAACCCTTATCTTTTCAGCAATTTTGCGTTGTGAAAAACCTTCATTACTCAGTGCAATTATTTGACCTCTTATTCCTTCACTGAGTTCTTTTGCCATCTTTGGTCCAGCTACACATCATAGAGACTTTATATAAATTACAGCGTGTGTTAAATAACTCAAAAATTATAAGGAAGGCAAGTGGAAGCATTTACTGATAAAAATACGCATGTGTAAATCAATAAATGAATTTTTCTCCACATGAAACATGATTTATCATACATTGAGGGAAAAAATACGACTGGACTCAGATTTTTGACCCCCACTGTATCTACCTACCTACCTACCTACCTACCTACCTACCTACCTACCTACCTACCTACCTACCTACCTACCTCTATCTATCCATCAATCCATCCATCCATATATCTCTCTCTTTCTTTCTCTCTGTCTCTGTCTCTCTGTATATATATATATATATATATATATATATATATATATATATATATGTATATATATATATATATATATATATATATATATGTATATAGTAGGCCGAAACGGTTCCATCTGTAGTTATATATATATACAACAGTGTTTATAGTTATTATGCAATTAAACAATTTCTCAGTTTTTCAGCCCCTGTTTGATTGATATGTGTGTTGGTTTGGCTACAGTTCCGGTTACTGGTTTACCTTTTAATAAAAACGGTTTTTGTTATTGCATGCTGCTATTTTATATTTTGAACCAAAAATTTAGTTATATATGGTGTTTAAAGATATTATGCATGTTTAGTAGTGTATATCAAAACGCATGGATTTGACAAATAAACGAACAACACACTCCAGGAAAAAACAATGTTTTATTTGATCTACTCGTAATAAGGCATATAACATTTGATTACAAATTTCATGGTGTGAATTCACTCAAAAATAAGTCTCACCACGACAATTTAACTGACTCAGTGGTTGATGTAACTTCCGTCCCGTTGAATAACAGTTAATAGTCTGTTATCAACTGAACTAGTCATAACTTTAATTGATCCTTTGCTAACATTATTGGCGGCCATCGTAATCGCATTCCAAAGCTCATCTGTTGAATTGTACTGTTTCCCAGCAACATACACCTCATTCTTTACCATCGACCACAGGTTTTCAATGGGGTTGAGGTCTGGGGAACAGGGAGGCCATATCATTAGGTTGTCTTCTTTAATGCCAATCTTCCTTAAATAATCAGTTGTGTATCTGGCAGCATGAGCAGGAGCATTGTCGTGCATAAATATTAGTGATTTCCGCAGTCTAAGCGGCTGTTTCTTCCACCAAGGTCGAACATGCTTGTCAAGGAAGGCACTGTAAGTGTTGGTATTGATTTTCACCCCGTCTTCAACTCGAAATGAACCAATTAGTGTTTCACCGATGATGGTCGCCCAAAACATGACCCCTCCTGCCCCCTGCTGACGTGCCATTCGGATGGGGGGAGTGTGATCCGATGAAACCCAGCCTCGGGTCCAGCCGTCAGGTCCATCCAGCGTCGCACGGCATTCATCCGTAAATATTACTAGAGAAAAATCCACTTTCATGTATTTCTTAGCCCATTCCATTCTTCTTGTCTTGTGTCTCCGGTTGAGAGGTGGTTGTTTGGGAGCCTTCCGGACGCTTACGACTTCGCGTAACGCTTTGCAACGAGTAGCACGGCATAATTTAGGCATATCACAGGCATTAAATACTTGCATGCTTGTTGCTAATGGTGCTTTCACAATGTGGCGATGGATTTGCCACAGTTGGCGTTGAGTCAGCTTTCTGAACTTCGGCTGTACACGTTTCTTACGTCCATGGTGACTTGCTTCAACAATCTTCTTGATTGTGCGGTGATCTCGCAGCAGAGCTTTGGCTATTTGCAGCGTAGACTTTCCATTTGCCAATTCCCTGGTCACACACTCTTTTTCCTTTTGTGATAGGTCTGGTTTTCGACCCATTTTGCCATGATAGCTCTTATTGCATAACATCTTTAAACACCTTCTTCTCTACTTGTTATTAGCAGCTAAATTTATACCGAAAAGAATGCTTTGCATGACTAATGATGCATTTTTTATTACTTTGGTGCACTTTTACGAGCTTTTTGCACACGTTTCATTGCTTGCTCGACACGCCAGAGCAATTTATGAGAAAAATACTGTTTTGCATAATAACTATAAACACAGTTTATATATATATATATATATATATTTATAAAATTCATTAAAAATTCATGAGGAAGAGACAAAAGAAAATCATAATCGTGTCGGATCTATATATGGGAGAACGATACATGTACCTTTATATGTACCTTTATATGTGAAGAACAAGTTCAATTTTTCGGCTTACGAAAGATAAATTTTCAAACTTTCTTCGCGAATTACCGTATTAGGTGGTGAATTTGATAATACATTTAAAAAACTCGCAGTACGTGCTTTATCGGGTCTAAAACACTCGGCTATCGCCTCGTGTTTTAAATCCCGATAAACCACTCCTTCTCGGTTTTTAAATGTTACATACATACATACATACATACATATATATATATATATATATAGTATTGTACGTTTAATGGAAATTTAATAAAAATATAAAAACTGTAACTCGAGTTTCACGCTGCACGGCGATCCTCAGACTAAAAGTTAAAACTATTTACAGTGATATATATAAGCAAATCAATTAAATTAATATGGAATATATTACATAAAATATGAACCTATAGATAAAATTGCCTATTTACATAAAAAATTTTACCTATTTACATAAACATTTTGCTGCATGCCAACACTTCGTTACTAATTCGGATCTTTTGTTCAATAAAAAGCGTTTATCTGCATTTAAAATCAGCTGTTTTTCCGTAGTACACAAGTTGCATGATTTATCTCCGCTCGTGTATGGTTTAGCGTGCTTTCGCTGGCTTAAAAATTACCATCCAAGTCAACCTAAAGATCGTTAATTACCTTGACATAACCCTTAATCTAAACAATGGGACATACCAACCGTACCGAAAACCCGATAATGCGCCGCTGTTTATCCACGTTGACTCCAATCACCCGCCATCCGTCAAAAAGCAGGTACCAATTTCAACTAGCGACAGAATTTCCAGACTATCATGCAACATGGATTGCTTCGAAAGAGCTGCTCCAATCTACAACGAAGCGCTTAGAAAGAGTGGTTTCAAAGACGTCATCCAGAGATCGTACCAAAAATCGGTACCCAGTAACGGATCAAGAAAGCGCAACATTATTTGGTTCAACCCTCCATTTTCTATGAGCGTCATGTCAAACGTCGGCAGAACATTTTTAGAATTGGTCAGCAAGCATTTCCCTGTTGGCCACGCACTGCACAAGCTTTTTAATAAGAATACCATCAAGGTCAGCTACCGATGTACCGCGAACATGTCCCAAATTATTCAACGCCATAACTATAGAATTTTAAATTTCGACAATACCATGAAAGAAAGGTCATGCAATTGTAGAAAGAAGGAAGAATGCCCGTTAAAAGGATCGTGCCTGAAAAAGAATTTAGTTTACCAAACCACGGTGAAGACGTGTTCCCAAGATACGAAGAGAATCTACATTGGCATGACCGAGGGTGAATTTAAAACCAGATTTAACAATCACATGCACTCTTTCAATCATATGAAACATGCAAATAGCACCGCACTGTCTAGATACATCAGGGAGTTGAAGGCCAATAACGAACCTTATAGCATTGAATGGTCAATCCTCAAGCACGCTAAACCATACACGAGCGGAGGTAAATCATGCAACTTGTGTACTACGGAAAAACTGCTGATTTTAAATGCAGATTAAACGCTTTTTATTGAACAAAAGATCCGAATTAGTAACGAAGTGTAGGCATGCAGCAAAATTTTTATGTAAATAGGTAAAATTTTTTATGTAAATAGGCAATTTTATCTATAGGTTCATATTTCATGTAATATATTCCATATTAATTTAATTGATTTGCTTATATATATCACTGTAAATAGTTTTAACTTTTAGTCTGAGGATCGCCGTGCAGCGTGAAACTCGAGTTACAGTTTTTATATTTTTATTAAATTTCCATTAAACGTACAATACGTAGCTCCACGATTTGTGTTGAGCACTGTCGATATCTAGTGGACATATCCAAGTCTATATATATATATATATATATATATATATATATACCAATAGCGTTAAGCAATGCCCACCGATCGAATAGCGGTTTGAACACCCTGGTCCCTTATCAATCCAAGTTCGTTCCGAGCTGCACTGATGAGCTGTAGTACAGCGAAACGTACCTCTGCAGACTGAACATATATATATGTATGTATGTATGTATGTACGTAATATATATATGATATATATGTAATATAATATATTAATTAATATATATATATATATATATATATATATATATAATATTCAAAATCCGAGCAGGAGTGCTTTATCGGGATTTAGAACATATATATATATATATATATATATATTACCCGGTGGAATTAAATTCCGTAATTCCTATTTTTGAAAAATTTCCAGATAAACATGCCCCCGGATCACCCCCAGAAGGTTATGCCTTCGGCGCGCTCGTTCGGTCTTCCGGACCAACAAATACCTTGACATCTGCGTACGCCACTGTAAAGGACTACAGTGAACTCACTCTAAGACGTACACCTTCGGGACCGCTCTTACTGCCCGTCTTAGAGAGGTGTCCGTCTTAGAGAAAGATGACGTAATCTGACATCTGCCATCAGTAGTGAACTGATTAAACCTCGGTCACTTAGTGCTCGTCTTTCTGCCGCGAGAGAAAGATAATGAAGTTTCGAGCGAAGCCCTCCAACGTATGTCAGGTAGTTAACCAATAGACTTAAAATTAGTTCAATTTCCGAACAGAAGTTTTTCTCTTTGTGTGACATATTTATATTTCGTTATCCGAATCAATTAATCGGGCCATTGACTGTCCATTCTGGGAGGTATTTGAACCTTTTTCCACCTGAAAAGTGTCCATTGTCGGTCTTAGAAAAGAGTCCGTCTTAGAGAAGTGTCTGTCTCAGAGAGAATTTGGTTATGGCGAAATAATGTATAAGCGGCCGGAGACCAAACCTCGTGTCCGTCTTAGGGAGGTGTCCGTCTTAGAGAGGTCCGTTAACAGGGAGGTCACTGTACTCAATATCATTGTCACTATCTGTAGCCTAGTTATTGGGACATCAAAAACAATACGGGAGTCTCATGAAGCGAACATACCATTTCTTAATGATGTTTATCAAGGAATGGGACTTCAGAGAATTATTGGTAATTTAACGTTTGTTTACAGTGTAAGCGGTTCTTTGTCGTTAAGAAATTATCAATTAACTAGCAAACGTTGAAAAAAAAAACCTGCACAATTTTGCAAGACTGAGTTACGTTTGATTTTGAATTACCAGAACGAAAAGAACTCAACATTCAATCTGGTTCAAAATCAAAGAAAATCAAAGCTCATAGCTCATCTCAGTTGTAGACAAAATATGGGTTTCTTAACCAGTTTCCTGCATACGGTTGTTGTATAACAACAAATTACAACAAAAGAATAAATGAAAGAACAAAAAAAGAAAAAATAAAAGTAAGAGAGAATAGAGAACCATGCATGGTGCGATAAATTAATGCACAAAAGGGCTAATCAGCCATTAAGAAATTTGGTGCAACTCAACTGAGACAGAAGAGCTACCGGTATTTGCATGAGGATACAAAATAAAATTGTGTGTATTGATAAGTACCAGTTTCGGAAAGTTCGAGTTCACAATACTTGTTGCAAGGTACGATTTTCGATCTTCGACCTCTTCTATCAAACATCCTAAGGCAATATTGGGAAATTTTGATATTCTTTCTTATCCTCTTGCAACAATATCTTTTTCATTGTCTTCTCTTTCTCCAGTCGACCAAAGCTATTCAGTTTATTAAGAGATTTAACTTAAATTTTGGTTGCTCTGCTGTAGGAGGAGTCATTCAAAATAGGGTTTAGGAGTAGCAGCAATTGCCCGAGGAATTGACTGTTCAGTAAGATCCTGTTGTTTTGCGCAAAAATCTGCGTGGCTTTTTTAAAGAAGTTCCAGAGTTGAGCTTGAAAATTATTCCGGACCTGTAGTTAGTTTTTGAAGTTGATTCTGAAACGCTTGCAAACGTTAAAGTTCATTAGTCCCAAGTTTACTCTTCTCGTCTGTTGTTTGCATAATACGTTGCATCTGTAAATCGGAATTGTACATAACGTATAAGACAGGGCGCTGTCGATAGGATTGTTTTGGAATATAGTGATTCTAATCATTGGGTCGTGAGGTTTTGTCTTCAGACACGAAGTCAGATTTCAGATGATGTTGGTCGTCAATAGTTGCATCCAGTATCAAATATATCTCAGGATGACTCGTAGCCTCTCCGTACCTTCTCATAAAATTCTTGAGAGTTTCTTTCAATAACGTTCTACAGATGTTTGATGTTTGGATATACGAACCCGTTAGTCAGCTTTTATGCGTATCTCAACCCTTACAACTGCGCGTTCTTGCGGAGATTGCTAAACATTAGCAAGTTCGGTGCTTTGGTAATTGCATGGGTAACTTTTGGGAACTGCATCATCGAGTGCCACAACAAACGCTTGGAGGACTTTGCGACCAAGGCACATTTACTCTGGCTAGTCCCTGAAGGAGTCTTATGAGAGGTGGAGGGTTTCTGAGTCTATTACTTGATCCCATTTTAGAAAGCAGTTATAGTAGACAAGCAGCCTAAACCAACATCACAGCTACGTCAAACCACAAACACCCCCCAAACAAACATCCGTCCTTGATAGGCATCAACGCGTTAGAGATGAATTAGACTATTTCGACTATTACATGTATTGATGGACTTGAAACTCTTCGTCTCCTGTACAGGTTGTTCACATCTCGTGCCGTACTAACCTTGAGACCTGGAGGAGAAATGATCCATCGCAAAAAGAACTGTACCAAACACAAATATCGTTGACTATGTCGAACATTTTAGTATTATCCTCAGGGTAACAAGAACAGAATATATCATGAAAATTCTTTGTCTTTTAATGATGCCAAAATCCCAGAACCAGCCTGATTAGATTTTTTTGTACTAGCATTAGCGATCGTTAAAATCAATTAAATCTTGTAGAAAATGATCAGGTATTAACAATGCTGGTACATGGAAGAGCAGGAGAAACCTGATGATGATAAACAAGAAGGCTACTCAGAAGAAGAGAATAAATATTTTTGTTATGTATTATTATCCACTTTGGCTTCAAAGTTGATATTCAGTTACGTACTTTTAGAACGCAGAATGACTTAGCTTATCGAACTGTTTTCTGTTCCGGCAATTAGTTCGACGTTAATTCAGTAACTAAATCTTAAAAGTTTGATTCAGTCTCAAAACGTTTGTTATTTGTGTTTTGATTACCTAAAATCTACGTTAGTAAAGCCTTAATTGACTAGAAACAAAGTTAAATCTTATTTTGCTTCCTAATTAGTTTTGTGAGAATATTTCAGTTTTTCTAATTGATACTTTCTCAGTCCCAATAAATAAAATATCTCCAAGAAATTCTCCCTTCATTTGATAAGGCTACCATTTTATTTCTGTTTACACGTATTAAGAGAAGTAAAAATTGTAAGTCAAAGGATGGACAAATAACAAATTAAAGCAAATCGGAAAATAAGTTATGAACTTGTTTTTTCTTCTCGTAAACTGGTAAGCAAAAAAATTTAATTCTGGAAAGTATGAAAATTAAATGATAAATTAGAAGCATTTCTACGCTGAGTCAGTCTAATGGATTGTTCACTTATAACAAGACTGCTGGCCCGAACCTACTGTTCTTTTCAGTGCCCTCTAAAACAGAGATCATATAAAAGTAGAGGGGGAATGAGGTCCGAAAATTCGGGTAAAAATGACCTCCGCCATTTTAAGTAAATGGGAGAGCAAGATACTCTTCTTCAGGCCATTTTCCGTCAGTTTGAGAGTCTCGAGGTCAAACATCTGAAGTTCAGAGATTGTTTCGGTACTTAAATAGCCGAAAACCACTTCTCTAATTATTAATCGGCTATTATATTTATTATTGCTTTAATTGTTTTGCATTCTTCTTAAAAAAACAAAAACCAAGAGACAAAAGTGAAGTTGTCTTAGACCCTGACCTTGAACTTTCCATCCGGACATGTTCATTTTGCCCCCTAATCTGTCCAGTACTGCGACAATCAGTTTTTTCCTCACGTTTGAGTTATGTTTAGCTCCAATGACCCCTCTAGTTAATATATTATCTGTACACCCTCCACTACCAATTTTGAACCTCAATTATATCTCCTTGGTGACGTCATCACTTTTTGAGACTTGGGCCCAGTTATATTACAGAGGTCGTTAAAAAGCTCATTAATAATTCAAGAGGAAAATACAAAGGAAGGTCATAGCCATGTCGTGTCTTTGAAAGTGATAAAAACATGCTTGATTTTTTATCAAATTTTTACGGCTTAAAAAACAGTAATTTTCAAACTTTCTTTGCGAATTAGCGCAATAAGCGCTTCGTTTTTGGAATCATTTAAAAAACTCGCAGTACGTGTTTTTTTCGGATCGATCTTCATCTTTATCGGAAAACAGATTTAAATCTAATAAAGGTCTCTTACTCATCCATTAAATGTTATGCAATACGCATGCACACAAACACCAATGTATGAACATGATTAAGAACATGCACATGCACTTGCACATGCACATGCACATGCACATGCACAAGCACAAGCAAATGAACATGCACTTGCACATGCACATGCACATGCACATGCACATGCACATGCACAAGCACAAGCACAAGCAAATGAACATGCACTTGCAAATAAATAGAAATATACTTAATTATACAAATTGTATATTATTTTTACGCCAATGACTGGATTTAACTTCCACGTGTAAAACCGAGCTAGAATTATCCTAAGAGGTTTGCAATTTTTTGATGCTTTTATTTTTCAGCAAATTCTTTTAATCGTTGTGTAGTTTAATTCTTTGCCTAAGTTCTCGAGCACACAAACATCTCGATATATATATATATATATATATATATATATATATATATATATATATACTATAATTACTCTGACAGATATTACAATATTATTTAACGACTTTATTCCAGTGAAAGGTACTTACCATCTTCCTTAATCATCACTTCACCAAAAGAAATATTGCTTGTTCCTATCTTGTTTGTTGCTGTAATTCGAAATACGTACCATTTCCCTGGCGTCAAGCTCTTGACGTTAAACGAGGTGATGTTCGAGGTAAAGTTCTTTGTCATACCAGATTCAGGTTTGCTTCCGTTTTCGAAATACTTTAACGTTATTTTCTGTATGACACTATTACCATCAAAGACAACCCTCCATCGCAAGACTACTGATCTCCTTGTGACGTTTGTAATGGTGAAATTCAATGGATCAGGGGACTCTGTTGATAAAAACCCATCCTTGATTACGTAAAGTTTCACTTCAACATGCCTATTAACGTACTCAAAACTAGACAGCACTGTGCAGACAATTCTATACAATCAAACATAATTTACATTATAACGATTAAAAACAATTCATGTCAGAAATAAAAAATCCTAATACAAGAAAATATGACTCTAAAAAGTAAAAATATGATAATATTTGATATGATAATAAAAATATTTTAGCTGTAATTTTGGCAAGTCATACCAAAGCTCAGTTAGAAACATTTTGTGATAAAATAAAATACATCTCATTAAAGAAGTAACACATTTGCAAAACATACCCAAGACAATCAGCAGTACTGTTGATTCATTTTCCCCGGCAATATTCTTAACGAAACAGCTGTAGTTTCCATTATCGTTGCGTAAAGCCCTGCGAATCTGAAGCTGATTCTTCCTAGTTAGTTCTTCCCCATCAGCATCGATGGTATGGTTAAAGTAATGTCCATTTAGAGTTATGTTTCTTCCATTCTTTTTCCATTTCACAACTGGACTTGGAAATCCGTACACGACACACGTTATATTTATTGGTTCTCCTTTCTCTACGTAGTTTGTAGTTGGTGTTATATTAGCGATGGGTGGAACTGCACATGAAAAATAGTAACGTGCAAAATTCAGTTGGATACGTTGAAGAAAGTAAACGCTAGATATCGACAACAAGTACCGGGCTGTTGTAAATATTAGTGAAATAATCGGAAAGGTCTGAGTAATGCCGAAATGTAAAGAGTAGTTTTCTAACCTTTCGAGCGAAGGCCCTTCGTACTACTCTTTACATTTCGGCATTACTCAGACCTTTCCGATTTATTTCACTCCGATTTCAACAGTGCCTACGCAGTTCTCTATTTTTATTTCATGTTGTAAATATTACTCTTTTAGGTGGTGGATCCTATGCATTGGAATGTTAGTGACACTTGTAACTCGAATGTGTGAGTAACAGACTTTCAAACAATTTTAAAAATTATCACGATTAAGTTTTGTACAAACATGTTATCCGAAATTAATAACTTCTTGTTAACCGAGAGCGCAGTCATTACGGGAAAATGTCAGACCAAGATCTGGACAGTACGGACCGAGCCCAGAGGGAGAAGTCCCTACATGAAAGATCCTGGTCTGATGTTTTCCAGTTGTGACCAAGCGGACGAGTTTTATAAGAGGTTTATTACATGACTTGTTTTGAACAAACAAGATATACTGTTAAAACTATGTTACATGCGTATAGAGAGACAAAGAGTCAGTCGTCAAGCGCTTTTGCACAATCGAATAATTATTTACTTCCTTGAAAAATTTAATCTATATAGTTGTTAATAAATAAAACCATGCATGTCAGTGACCTGTTCAAGTGGCAATAAAGCTTTGATATGAACGACGGAATTTATTCAAGGGTAAAAATTGATGGAAGCCAAATGTATAGAAAGATTTCAAAAGTTAAAATATAAATGTGACAATCTGAGTGAACCATTGGAAAGGACAGAATTGTGATAATCAATGAACTGAAACAAGAGTATAACTAAAAGATCTGAGCAAGGCTTACAAATGGGTGATAGAGTGGTTTGCACTTTGGCATATACGTTGGTTATCTATAAGTCCCAAAGAATGAAAACAGTTTGTTAATATGAATGATTAGCAGTGTTTCTCATTCCTAGGGTCCATTGACAGTGGACTGTTACGATAACTGTAGTTTCCTTCATGGAAGGCTTAACATGACCTTAATTAAGGCGGTCTAATAATAGTCATCTGCAGGTGAACAAATGACGTCTTGAACCTCATCTCATTCTTAACCACCACTCAAACGAAGCGGACTAACTTGCAGGTTTACAGAGCAAAACAGAACTTCTAACAAGTCCGAAGGTTACAGATTCAATCATTGTTGTAAGTTTTGTAAAAAACACATAAAGTGTCTTCCACGCAAAATAGGAAGAACCCAAATTAAACAAAAATAATTATTCTAAAATTTTGTGGAATTGTATAACAGATCAATATCTGTAACAGGTGAAAAATAGCACAATTTTATAAATACATCGCCTCAAAGCCGTACCAAACTTACAAATCTCGGTCACGTAAATCTGGATTAATGATGGTTATTCAACGGTAAGCAGTCTTTAATGGAGGTGAGAAATTATATCGCTGCCATTTGCGTCTTTCCTTAAACTGAGTTTTAACTATTGGCTGAGTAATTTCACTTACCATTAACAGTCAGTACAGCAAACCTTGATACGTTTCCTTTTCTGTTTTTTAGTTCACAAGAATACCACCCTCTGTCCGTAAATTTGACGTTATCTATGAACCATGTCGACCTTTGAAGATTTCTGATCTTTGTATCGTTTCTAATCCCTCTAGAAACGTTATGCTTGTTTTTTCTCCATGTAAATGTAGGTGTGGGAATGCCAGTTCCCTCACAAATAAACGTAACATTTTCTGTTTCTTTGTGTGTGGCATTTCTAGGAGGGGTGATTATTTTAGGAGGTTCTGTTGAAGATAAATAACGTTAAACAAAAAGAATAGATAAATAGACAGATAAATAAACAGATGTACAGATGAACAGATAAATAGATAAATAGATAAATAGATAAATAGATAAACAGATGAATAATTAGGTAGATAAATAGATAAAGAATTAAATCGATAAGTATAGATAAGTAAAAAAAGTTGATAAGTAGATAAGTAGGCAAGTAGTTAAGTAGATAAGTAAATAAGTTGATGGTATATAAAAAGCTTTAGAGAAAAACAGATTAACAGGCAAACAGGTTAGCATGAGTGTACAAAAACATGTACAGATCAATATATGTACAGATAAATCGATAATTCGATAAATAGACGAATAGCTAGTTGAGTAAATAGGTAAATAAAAAAATAAATTGACTGGCGTTACCACATACCGTCCAAACAGGGACGACAGAATATTGAAAGGATTAAATCCTCCGGTGAAATATGGTAAATTTAGGACGAAATATTAAAACTACTAGTACAATTGAATATTTGGCTTCCATAATACCTATAAAGTACCATAACATCGCAATATCTCTCATTTTGCATCCAAAATGCATCATAAAAACAAGTCTTACACTTTCAAACTCTTTTCTTTAAGAGTTTTGGGGGATGGGCAGGTTACGGGAGGCGAAATATTTCTATGGGGATTCAAATGCCTCATGCCCCTCTCTTCGCACCGCTACCGTTATACTCTAAGCCTTAACCTAATCTTATGCTAACTCTGATCCTTATACTTAGCTATAGTCTTAATTTACGATGCACAGGTTCAACTATCGGACAGGACAGTGGATATTTTGACTATCCGGGTGAATAGGTAATGACTGAATAATTGAACTCCTTTTTAATTGATAAAAGAAGACAAAATAACAGCAGAGATTAAAGATTTGCTCTGCTGTATAAATCAATAACCAGATGTTCACATTATTAGAACACTAAACTTAGCCACAGAAAACTGGGTTAATGATGGTTGCCCAAAAGCATAGTGATCTACACTTTTTTTCATAGCACGAACGTATTAAGGTCGAATTTATCTATTTATTATTTTGATCCCTCAACTGATCTCAAACGCATTTATTTGTACGGATATGAGGTGAAAGTAATATTTAGTATCTAGAGTTCAATATGAATCTAGTTATGTTTATGTTAATTGTTTTCCATGATTACTAAAACACCCAGTAAAAAACATAATTTTGCACAAATCTGTGCGTTTTACATATTTTACAGTATTTGTAACGCACGTGCACTTTGGTTTTGTCTAAAAAGGCCAAAAATGCTCAATCGTTGGTGTCATTTTCAAAAAGTATGATTTTTTTCATTTAATTTTACTTCTTTATTTAATAGTAATTTTTGTCCATATTCGTAGACGGGTCCAGAACTTTTAAAAGACTGCATTTGAAGAGAACCTTAAAACACCTTGCATATGACCGAGAAAACTTTAGTTAATCTCAGGTCTATGGACGGGCTTTTCTTTATCGTTCGGAAGATTTCAGGCCATTAACAAACTAAATCAAAAGTCTGTTCCATGAATCTAAATAATGTTATCGAGCAAGACAATAATTTATTACACAATTACGTAGATTTTATGAGCTCATTTCATTTTATTGAAAGTAAATATCTGTGCAAGTTTCCCTAAGAGTAGGGAATTGGATCCCCAAAACGCGTATTAGTATTCCCTACATGCATCTAAAACTTTTTTAAATGACCCTTTACCAAATATTTGAATCTAAAATATGTTGTATTTTGATAAGAGAATAAAACAAGTATTTAGCCATTTAGTATTCCATTATGGTTTTCGTTTTGAAAAATATCATTGACTACAAAGAAGAATATCTTTTGACTGGACACTTCTTGCATAACTGACTAACCACAAGTTTTGATTTAAACTATCACTACTGTTCACAATTAAAGGAAAAAACTTGATAATCACGAGAAATAGATGGTTAGTTGTACTTTCATAGTTTTTATAGAAAAATCCAAAAGGCGCAGTGGCTACATAACTACATCAAAAAAAAAATGACGTCGTTCATGAAAAGCAGCTCCAAAAGGTTGGTGAAGAAAACATAAACATCAATCGTAATCTGGCCTTTTCGTTCGATTTCAACGCAGTTCCAAGTTTCCCCTGTGACAAATAACAAACCAATATATGTTTGAGCAGTCTCACTCAGTGAAATAAAGTCAACTTACCATATACCGTTATTTTCGCAGTTGATGAAGCATTGCCTTGAATATTCTGAACAATGCAAGTGTAGATGCCCTCATTTTCAATCGTGACCGGGTCGATTTTTAATAAACTACTGTTCAAAGTGGTAGCAGAGTTTGGAACGTTAGGTTTGCCATTCCTAGTCCATTTGTACGTAGGATCGGGATCACCAGTAGCAGAACAATTTAGCTGGTAAGATGTACCGTTCCTAACATCATCATCTTCCAACTCAGATTTTATTCGAGGTTTGACTAAAACAATAAAACGTATTTCAACAATATTACAGTCAAATTTAAGGCCTAAAAATGAACCTAAGAACTTTGATAACTTTAGCAAAAGTACTGGTGATTCTGACGAATCACAAAAAATTGTCGAATAAGCATAACGTTATTTACACCTGAAATGGCAGTACTGAAGAGAAGGCATAATTCATAAAGTTTTTCTAGGAAATGATAGTAAATCTGTCGACCATTTTGGGCAGTCATAAGCACTCAAATGCCTGTATATAATCGGAATGATATATTCAAACCCAGTAAACACCTGTTTCATTCATTGTTATTCGACTTTTATAAAAGATCATTTCATATACAAATTTATATTTAATCGTACTATGTTACAAAACAGTTATATCAACAATAAACTGCTATTCTTCCATAAAACACGCCAGGCAGGCACCCAATGGCAATGCATTACTAGACGCAGGGCCATCCGTGCTAGGCCTAGGCGTTAGCTATGAACATGGGCGTTGCACAGAACGTATCTAACATATTCGACTTGAATATACTACACTCAACATTTTTGAATAAGTAAAGATTAAAAAACAATTATTTCGTTTTGAATCAATATTAATCTGAGCAATATTAAAGCAGATAAGATTTCCCGTGCAGGAGTAATCACTAACAGGTAATGTTATTTCTCTTTATAAGTCAGTAATGCAGTAAGGTTTTTGGATCAAGGTAACATATTTGCTCGTAAACTTAACGCTTTCGCATTATATTAGGTTTCTACAACTATTGTCAACCCCTTCAAAGTTAAACTGTATTTATAGGCTCACCTTTGTACAAGACATATTTTACGTATTATAGTGACCATCTCTTGTTAGATACACCAGCAATTTCTTTCAGCGTTCTTCCAGATCGTTTATATTTCTTTCAATTTTATGTCATACGTGTTACGTCCGAGTTAGCGGAGTTTCGCCAAAATGAATTATAAACAAACTTTACGTGTCCGAATTGCTAATATAGGGCATATACAATCACGTGGAAATGTAAATTCCATTCAGAAAAACCCAAATATACATCGGTTGGCAATTGTAATTAATTTTTTTATCCAGCCAGTCTCGGCCAGGGAGTCACAAATTCTCTGGCTACGCCACTTGCAGAAGCACGAAACAGAGAGATATTATTTTTCTTTATTCCGACTTCATAGACTACTGTTTTTCCCTGTTTCTCTTTTTCTCTACATGAATGTCGCTAGAGAGTGTCTAACATGCATTTAGTAACTGCTACTACTTACCATGAACAGTCAGGGTGACATTGACGTTGATAGGGTTACCTCTGTTTGTCGCAGTGCAAATGTACGTTCCTTCATCGTCATTTGTGACCTTTTTCAGAACTAGTACATTATTAGCCAATTTTTTTGTAACGTTGAGAGGAGAACTTCCTTTAAGTTTACTCCATGATATCAGTGGAGTTGGAGCACCATCCGCCGAACAATGGAACGATATATTTTGGCCTTGCAATACCGTGAGACTCGTGGGAGATATTGTAACATTGGGAATAACTAAATACCAGAAATAGTATAAAACTTATTAGAAAAAGAAAAACGGAAAAGACGATGCTTACAAATCTTGTTCCGCAAAATAATAATAATAATAATAATAATAGGCTGATGCCCCTGACCTTAGCTGGTTGAGGATAAACCAGCCTTAAATGCTGAAACAGATCTGTACTAGTCTAAGAATAAAACAATATTCACACTTAACCCTTGCAGTGGCACGCCTAAACTGACCTTAACTGGTAGGAAGAGCTATAGAGTACTGTTAAGGTCAAACTGAATATACGCATTGGGAAGTGCTTTCAGGGACTTCGGAAGGCTGTACATCCATTACTCTTTTCTGACTGAATAATCTGGGCGGGTAAGGGCTGGCCCTGTGGGTGTTTTGTAAAATCCATTTTAATGGTAAAATTTCCTTTCCCCACAAGTTCCCTGAAATGTGCAATGTCTGTTGCGGCCTTACCTGGCACGATGCTGGGAGCCCGTAGCAGGCTGAGACCCCTTTCACTGTCCTTAGCTGGGTGGTGTGCGCGTTTTTAACAATAATAGTAATAATAATAGGAATAACAACAATAATAATAATAACAATGAAATGCTACAGACAGTTTTAATTGAGAGCGAAATAATTATAAGAAAGATAATGTGGGGAAAAATACAAGCAGAGTGACTGAGTTATTATAGCTAAGAAATCTTCATTATTAACAGAGCTACCAAATTTTGTTAGCCTGAACTTTCATTCTGAACTGCCTAAGGATGAAGGAATGGCCTGCTTATAGTCAATGTAACAGGTTACTTCATTGTAATAGTAATAATGATATAATATAACGGCATCTATTACAAAAAAAACCAAAAACACTAGCAATAATGAAAACGACAACAAAATATGACGGCAAATAATACAAAATCACTAAATGAGCCATTTAACAATTCATCCAAAATATGGTTTTAACGTTTGGTGAGAGGTAAGACTCGATTACTGAATGAAAAGAGTAACTAAAGACCAAACGAGTCACTGTTTTTTCTGTCTAGTTGCATGATAACGTAGAATCGGGACCTCTAAATTTGATTAGTGTGACTTTCGCGTAGTCACTTGACTATTGATTAAGTCGCGTACTGTGTAATGAATGTGTCTTCTGCCCAAATTATCGACTTTAGTTGATACTTACGAACAATTTCCACTCGTTTCGATACATTAGGAGCGGCCCTACAAGTGTAGTTTCCAAATTGGCTTTTGGTGTTATTTGGATTGACATATAGAATACTCGCCACTGGTTGTAGAAAGTAATCTGGACGTGAGTTGACAACTTTTTGGTAAACATCGATCTCCGAACTATCATTTCCCTTCCCAACTTCTAGCCCATTTCTGTACCACGTTACATTCAACGATGGGTATGCTATAACACTGCATGTGATGATGGCACTCTCTTGCACGGTTTTTAGGAACAGTGTTGATGATGAATTCAAAGTTACATTTGGCTTAACTGAAAACAAAGAATAAAAAGGTTAAATTAAAGGGAATATTTCTTCGTCTCCAATCCTATAGTTCTACTGCATTTGCGAGTGATTTTTGCTTTGGGTAAAAATTAAAAAGGCAGTGAGTTGTTTAATTTATTCTTTATTAATTTTTTTTATTTCTTAATTTTTTCCCAACTATGGGCAGGTAATAATTCACAAAATTAAATTTTGATCTTACAATAAATCGACAAACTTAGTGGAACTCTTTGGCTAACGTTTACGGTTACAGTTATTGTAGGTACCAATGATGAGCTAAAAGAGAACAAAAAAAAAGTGGTTCTTGACACAAATTGGCTGACGTATCTAAGTTAAAACAAAAGCTGTTTATAAGACATTCGTTACTCCAATAGGAATGGGAGGTAAAAAAAACAAAACAAAAAAATAAAAAAGAAAATTAGTTCATCTGATCAAGTATAACACACAAAAATTACAAGTTTCGCTCTACAATTTCATTATAAAGACGTCTCACTTATCAGGCAAAAAGTGCTAAACGGAATTTCCTTCTTTTGTTGTGTTTTTAATAATTTGAAGCTCTCGGGTTTTGGAAAGAAATGAAAGTAGATAATGTGATTGTGGCAGGACTTACGCGAAATGCTTACTAGGGTGACTAGATTTACGTTTTTGGGAAGGGGAGGTGCTCAAAGCACTGCCACAAGGAATTTTGACATGGGAGTAAACCTACGGGTTAAATTTTAAACGTTAAGCCCCCAGATACTGATTCGAGACAACGTACAATGTTTTGAATGATATTTATCAGTCCAATAAAATTTGAGGGGCACAAGCCCCTATCCAGCTCCCCCCTCTCTTGGTCAAGCCACTCAAAGTTATTAGGAAAAAGAATCTAACAGAAACTTTAGATTTACCTTCAACATATACAATCACGTGTTTTTTTACTGTTTGATATTTGTTACTAGTCGTGCAGGTATAATTTCCATGATCCTTTAAGGTCACATTTGTTATGGTAAGTGTTTGGTTTTTATCTCCCAAGATAAACTTTGGCAACGTCGAAAGGCCTGACTCATTGACTTTTGTCCAGATGACTCGCGGAAAAGGATCCCCGGCAACCAAACAGTTGAGCGTGACATTATCCTTCAGTTGATAGACACCGCTTGGAGTTAATGTGACAATCCTGGCAGGAACTGCAACACATAATAAAAATAGAAAATAGGAAAATAAAAAACAAACAAACGGGAGGAACTGAAGCAGCTAATCTTGACTTTGTATCCGCTCTAAACTCAATTTCAATTTGTCAACACCTCATCTGAAACATACGTTCATTTTACGCCACAGAATTTCTTTTAAATATTGAAGTGTTGAATGTTGATACGCTCATTTAATGGTATACCAAACCTGGATCCTGCACTAGGGGCTAGCCGACTCAACTTTAATTTTCCAAGATTTGGGTTCCAAGATTTGGGGTCATAAAACGTTGGTACTTCTAGTGTCAAAAATTAGACACCAAATCTTACCCACAGAAGAGATTTATAGAGGGTAAAAACCATAAAACGTGACGTAAAGCTTGCTAGACTAAACAAGAACCAATCTTTTTTAATAGCAACATACTATAACTTTACGAAACTCAACCAATGGGGATTCTCAAAAACAGCGAAAGTAAAATTTCTCTGATAGGACGAAATCAATTTTTAACTCTTTTAACGATTGAAACACGCTTTTGGACGAGAGAGTAAATAATATTTTCATAACAAGCCATGGACGTATAAAATTCCCACCCTTCCTTTCAAATATAAATTTCAAAGTCCAAATGATCAAAAGTCGCTCGTGAATAGTGACCAAAGCGAAAACCGGTTCATAGTCATTTGAATGGGAACATGCAACCAACACATCAGAAACACAAACTATAGTGGTCTTTTCCAAAATCATTTGTAAATATCTACACAGCAAGAAATTTAATAAAGAGAACACGAGTAGTTACACATCTGACTGGGTTGTGTCACCAACAAAATAAATTTTCCCAAACCATTATCTTAACAATTATCAGAAATCAAACTTACCATGTACAGTAAGAGTAGCATTTGACTTTCTGCTTTCACCAGCTTTATTTTTTGCAAAACACGAGTACAGTCCTTCATACTTAGCTGTATTTTGGACTGAATCCAACTTCAAAGAACCATTCGGAAATACAGTGTGATTGGTGGAAATATCTTTATTTTGAAATAGCCAGGACGTGGAAGGAGGTGGTTGACCATCTACCATGCAGTTCAGCAAGGCGTCGTGTCCTTCCAAAATAGTCATATTTTCCGGCCCTTTGCCACTTTTGATTATAGGGAAGACTTCAGACAAAACATACACAGAAATTAAGCACATCATGCACACGAAATCGACAAATAAAAGACATCAGAGCGTCAACTTTTGCAGTGCATACTGAGTTCCTTTAAGGTGTAAAATGATTTTCATAGCACAACCCTCAATAGAAAGTTTGACTGGCCTAATGAGGCAGCTCTATAATCATGTCAGTTCGAGCTCGTGAACTGGTTGACAAAGACTCAGATGCAGGCACCGAGCCAGAAGGGCTTACGCCCAGTAATACTAAAGGTATTCTATGTCTTCACCATGGAATATTTAAACATCTAGGATGATTTCAAGAGTCATTTCACGTCAACGGTTCAGAGCTGAACAATCTCTTGTCAAACAGAACAAAGATAGAGTCAATTATATAACTTTTACTTCAGTGATAGTCCGCCCACAAACAAGTTCTTGAAGGAGTGTAGAATTCGTGTGAAGATGGTATTCAAGGTGTCACTTAGATTTATACCGCGGATATTTTCCAGTATTGTTCCGACATTTAGATTAGGCATAGATTATCAATTATATAGAGTATTATTATAGGAGAACTCACTTACATTCTAGGGCATCAAGTTTGACAAATGGAGCATAGAAATAGTCGATTTGGATATGGTGACATTAATGACAAGCAAAGCGTCGGCTTGACAGTTTCTACAAATATGTGCATCATTCTTAAAGGTGAGAAACAGGACACTCCATTTTCTTGTTTAATTTTTTGTTTTAAATTCCTATTTTTATTTACTATTTCGAATTTAGCCGAATTCACAACAAGAATAAAATTTTCAAAGGAAGGTTTAAAAAAGTTGGCGGTAGCATTCTTTTATGCTCAGTCAACATAAATAAGAACACTAATCATTGAAGGTTTTTGTACAGAACATACGCTTTCAGAATTATTCTTCAGCAATTCGGTGGAAGGAGCGGGGTTTTCCCTTATCAAACTCGATGTATTTTTTTCACTTCTTTTACTGTGTCATAAGAACTCATTTGAGTTAGCAACTGTTCGTTTTATCCGTCGTTTATACTGTGTTAAGGTAACATACGTGAAGAAAAAAGTGATCATCTTTGAAAATATTGCTTGTGCTGGTTTTGATTTGAAATGACCGCAAAGTACATTTGGCGCATGGAGACTTATGTTCAACTTTTACCACAGCAGATGCACAGGCAGAAATTTCCCTTCGGGGGATCGGAGGTTAGGGTCTATTGTCACCTATATTTTAAGGTTTTTACGGCTTTCTAAGGCGATTTATTTACGCTTATTGATAGCAATGGCAGTTTGAACTCTTTACCGACCCCTTCCCCAATGTAACTGTAACACAGACTAAAATTATTTAACGTAGCGATTGACGTGATTTTGAAACCCTGACCAAAGTATTGACACAGCTACTCGATTAAGTTATAATTGTAAAAACTAAGCCAAAGCATAGACAAAGATAGACACAAACACCCAAACAAACATAGATATCGGTTCTAACATACAGACAACGTCACCGATAGGGACACAAACGCTGGCGCAAACGGCAATGTATAGAAAGACGCATATCCAAACCCAGGCCACAAGGACACCGAAAACGAAACCGAAACCCATACAAAATAATTCTTTTTGTCCACTCTGAACTGAAAAAAAGAAATAGACTAAAACGAAGAGAATATGAATGTAGTTAACTTACATATCACTTCTACACTTTTGTTGTTGATGTCAGAGCCAATTTTTACTTCACACGTATAGTTTCCATGGTCGTAGAAATCAGCTCCAAAAGGTCTTATATGTAAAACACTTTTTACATATTCAAGATTATTATCATACTGTAGGTTTGTCACATTTTTAGGATCGACACCATCTTCATAGACCTGCTGGTACACATGGTTAGCCATCGAATTGTTCCCCAACACAATCCCTGTACCGTTTATTTTCCACGTAATGCTTGGTTTAGGATAACCATAACCCAAACAGTTTACAGTAACGTTCTTTTCTCCAATTCTTAACTTTCTTGTCAAACTTCCGATGACGTGAACTTTTGGGAGAGCTAAAAAAATGGAATTTTGACTGGATTCTGAATAAATTTTTGTTTTTTAACTAGTACTATTGTAGCGTGTGTATTGGACATTATGACCATAATGATGATGATAATGATGATGATAATGAAGACGATAACGATGAAGATAATGATACCGTGGCATTTGCATCAGACATGATGGTTAAATAATGACATTTAAATTAGATATGATAGTCCCGATTTACTTATAATAGTAAATATCATAAATTATACACTCAATTATATTGTCGTCATACGAAGTGCAAACGCTCCAAAATTTTAATTTTCTTACTGGTATCACCTTAACGTATCTATACACGATATACCAAATACGCGGTAACGTGTTCGTCAGTTTGTCACTCCGATGTACTGTTTACCCTGGGTCATGACGTTCTCGGTTCAATTCTTGCCGATAGTCATGAATATATAACGTTTTTTAATTCCCGTTTTTTAACGCTTTTACTGCTTGACGCTTCTTCTCCGCTTAATAAAATCGTCAGCCATTGGGTAGAACAAAAAATGCAAGGAACATTTGCTAATAAAAGTATCGATTTATATTAAGTGAGCCTTAACCCTTCCACTTCATAACGTCTTCCTCTGCTCAATAAAATTGTCTGACTTTAGCCAGGACAGAATTTTAGGCGCTGGCTGCCTTGCCAGGGAAAGGGTTAATTGTGTATATGCTATCATTTGCCTCTGATGAAAAGGTAACGCCGAAAATAAAAAAATCAGTCAATTTCGCTGTCCCTTTTCCTCTCTCTCTCCTTTTTCTCTCTCTCTCTCTCTCTCTCTTTCTCTTTCTCTTTCTCTCTCTCTCTCTCTCTCTCTCTCTCTCTCTCCATTCCTATCTGTATCTATAGTATCATAGTATCCCACACTCACACTGACATTCACCTGCAAGTGTACTTGCACAGGATGCTGAAGTACCCTTCTTTATTCCTCAACCAAACTACACCTTGCCCTTTAAGTTTTTGCTGATAAAATTGTTGGGAGTATATAGGAATATTTCCTTACCTTTTAGACTAAGGATTAAACTTTTACTCGTACTTGACAAACTGTTTCGTGCATTACATGAATATTTCCCGATATTTTTCAGTCTAGCTCTTTCTATAAAAATCGTCTTGTTATCGTCGTGAAGATGAACGTTTTGTTCATCGATAACCGAATCATTTTTAGTCCAAACCACATGGGGAGGAGGATTCGCCAAAATACTGCACTTTAAAGTTACATTGTCGTATAGTATTGCGGTCAAATCTTTTGTTAAGTTCGTAATCCTTGGTTTCACTAGAATGAAATAAAAATAAAAAAAAGACAATTCCCTCAACCAATTACGCTGGCGGATCTTGGGAGAAGCCGAGGATATTAACCTCCTATAGTGATAAAGTAAGAACTATAAAGTAAGAAATAAGCCAGTGATTGGTTAATCACACTGACAGATCGATAACTTTACTGGTAGTCGCTTATTATAAGTTCTAGGCCATCACTTTTGCTTCCCAAGAAACTTGGCCAAAACTTATTGGGAACCCATCTATGGCTGGTTTGAATTTCGTCCACACCGGCCAACGTGTATCACCAGCTGAAGAATTAAACAAATACTCTCCCGGCTGCTTTTCTTGTAATAGATATATACAAAAAGTGAGTTTTATGATGATTTTAGATATATTCATATAGTGAAGCCAAAACCCCTTATAGAGAATTTCTCAGATATATATAGCACCTCACACATCAGAAAAAGATCTACCAGTGAATAATGAAAGATAATTAAATTAAAGAAAATAGTTTACATTTCGCGGTATGACAAATTCTTCGCCGACGTTGTTTTTGCTAAGCACGTGTTAAAGGAATTGGCTGCTGCCCATTTTGGTTAGTTATAATGGTCCATCAATACAACATAAGTTTGGTCGTCTTGTTGCTATGTGGATTTATGCGAAGAAGCGTTGTTGAATAATTTGTTCAATAGTCTGTTGACAATAAACTGTCATGAAACCATGGCAAACGAAGATACAGCAATATCAACTTTTTGTTGTCAAAACAGAGGAAACTAATAAATAGCAGAAAAAATTAAAAGGTTGGTAGACTGCCGAATTTCTCATAAATTCGGCAGTCTACCAACCTTTTAACTTTTTGTGCTGTTTTATACTGCCTACGCAGCATCCCATTTTTATATTACTGTTTGAAACCAATTAATACACTGAACTTGACACGACGGATTTAATGGTCAAAGGTCAGTAACTAACATAATTATTATCAACACTATACACCATCACTGCGACCACTGCGACCACTGCCAGCACTGCCAGCACTGCCAGCACTGCCAGCACTGCCAGCACTGCCAGCACTGCCAGCACTGCCACCACTGCCAGCACTGCCATCACCACAACCACTGCCATCACTGCCACCACTGCCATCACTGCCACCACTGCCATCACCACCAGTAAAAGCGATTTAGCCAGGAAAAATGAAATTAAGACGAACATCAACAAACAAGTATAACTGAAATAACATAAAGTACACTAAGAAAACATGGGGACTCCACTGTTTTGTATTTAAATTAGTGGTAATGCCGGTTAACTATACTCATTGCTTGACTGGCATTACCACAATGACAAACTTAGAAGTCATGGCCAAGCTCTTGGTGACGGCCTTCGTAGGTCAGTAAGTTGGCAGAGTACAGCATTAAAATCGCAGTGTCTCGGGTTCGATTCCCAGCCAGTCCTAGAGCTGCATCTTTTGCAGCTCGTCCAGGTTGGAACTTAAAATGTCGAAAGATTTCATTAATAATCTATAAACTCCGTTTCATGTGAGATTTTTTGTTGTGTACCTCAATGAGAAAGCCTTTCTGAAATAAGCCTTCAACTAACTATGAAAAATAATATTGTATGAATTTGCCTCAAAAAACCGATAGAAAAAGCTGTTTTGATGGACAAGGATGACGCAACGTTATACACTACACTGTACGTTAAACCTACCGAGAATTTGTATGGACGCATTTGCTGTAGCTTTTCCTCCTTTGCTCTCTGCTTTACATATCACCATAAATTGGTATTCACCGAGACTTTTCAATCTTTCAATCACTAAAGTACCATTACGATAATCTGTTTTGCGCATATCCACCATGTCTTTAAAAATATCCCATGTAACATTTGCTTGTGGAAGAGCTTCTGCACGACAAGTAAGAGATATTTTCCCACCTTCGTGGTATGTTCTGCTTTGAGGTCTTTCCAGTATACGAGGAGGAACTTTTTCGGAATTAAAGAATAAGAAATATGAAGGGTAAGTGTTAAGGTACTCAGTTTTTATAAAACAGATAAGACAAGACGAGACGAGACGAGACGAGATGAGACGAGATGAGATAAGATAAGAAAACAGTATTTAATCATGGTGATTACATCAGAAATATTAAATAAAATTTACATTCTGCTCTACCTGTAAGCCGTGAATTTTTTTAAAAAATACATATACTGTAAGTATAATTAATCATTTTGCAATAAAGTAATTCAATTCTTTTTTGAAAGTTTCCAAAGACATATTTGCTTTTAGGTACGATGACAAGTTATTCCAAATCATTGGCCCATGAAAAGCAAACTTATTATGAAAATATTCAGTCTTAGTTTTAGCTAGCAGGAAATATCTTCCACCCGATCTCAAATCATCATTCATTTTTTTAAGACTAAATGAATTAATTAGATAATTGATAGCAAACCGTTTGCTATTTTATACATCATTATTGCTTTATGTTCTAATCTTCTTTGTTCCAAAGACGGCTATCGAAGACAGTTCAAAACTTTTTGGAACGTATGTAATACGATGTGGGTGAACGGGCTGACGAACGGACGGACGGACGGATGGATGGATTGACGGAGCGAGGGAGGGAGGGGGAGAGGGACGGATGGAAGCATAGACGCATGGATGCGTGAATGAAATGAGAAAAGCATTGAAATAATACTTACAAAATACTCCAATTGTTTCATTAGCTGGAGTGTTGCTTTCGTTTTTGTTTAAAACTTCACAGCTGTAATAACCACGATCTTTAAAGTTAATCCCAGCTGGTCTTAAAAATAAAGTGCTGGTAACTTTTATTGCTACATTACTTTTTTGATCTTTTTCAAAAGTCTTCACCAACTGATATACAATGGAATCATTTGCTGCTGCCTTCGACTCAACTCTCGTCAATTCCTTCCCATTTTTCTTCCATGTAATGTTTGGAGTTGGGTAGCTTATTCCGGTGCAAACAATACTCACGTTTGATTGGTTTTCTTTCACCTTTATAAAGTCATGATCACTCAATGAGACATTTGCCGGAACTGAAAAAAAGAATGCATTGTTACAGCAATTAAGAAGACAAGAAAATATTTTCTCCGTACTCGTAACTATGACTGGTCAAAAACTTTGAGAGAATTTCCTATGTACAGATTATATTAATCGCTTAGATTTTCATGTTTTAAGTCGACATTACCCACTGGCATTATCTAGATAAACAAAAGACATACTTAAGCTGATGTCACGATAATGATGGCTGTTCGGTTTGTGCAGGGAAAGCTTTTTGTCGAGTAAAGCTTCAAATTAAGTTAAGATAGTTCAATGATTATGTGTATGTTTCAATTAAAAATTTATATTAAATGTGGTAGCTTGGTTTTAATATGATGTTCTTTATACGCTGTCAATTTATTTTACTCAGAAAAACTTTCTGATTCCCTGACGGGAATCGAACCCGTAACCTTCTGATTGCCAGTGAGATGCTCTAACCACTGAGCTAAATGGACTCAGACGGTGAGCAAAGGTTACATTTATTTACTGGTTCGTATTGATGGTAGACATATGTACTGCCAGTTTGCAAGTCTCGATATGTCATCAATTTATTTTTGCGCGAATCAATGATGTTATTAAATGTAGTAGCTTGGTAGTTATACGATGTTCTTTATACGCTCTCAAGCTATTTTACTCAGAAAAACACTCTGATTCCTCTAACCATTGAGCTACATGAACTCAGATGGCGAGCAAAGGTTACATTTATGTACTGGTTCGTTCGAAGAACATCATATAACTACCAAGCTACCACATTTAATAACATCATTGATTATCACTAAAATAAATAGATGACATATTGAAACTTGCAGACTGGCAGCACATATGTCTACCATCAATACGAACCAGCACAAAGATGTAACCTTCGCTCACCATCTAAGTCCATGAAGCTCAATGGTTAGAGCATCTCACCGGCGATCAGAAGCTTACGGGTTCGATTCCCATCAGGGACTCCGAAAGTTTTTCTGAGTAAAATAGCTTGAGAGCGTATAAAAAAACATGATGAAAATTTATAATAAAACACTTATTCGATTTAGCTTTTTTAATGTCAAGGATAATCAAGGTCTTGGATTGTAACACCAGCCTCGGCCATCGCGTTTGGCAGACAGTTTTCAATTTGACCTTGATAATTTTTTATATCAAAACAGCTGAGTCCAGAGATTGTTCATTATTATCGATATCTTCGTATTTATGATTATGGTTGGTCAAAAACGTTTGCAGAATTTTCGATATCCCCACTTCCATTGTTATTACCCGCTGAGACTGTTATGTTTAGAGCCCAAGGTCCTATTATCTGTCGGTTTCATCTGTATAAACAAAGTGATATCATGCATGTGCTGACGACACACCACTGATTATCTGTACAATTTCAGCAACGCAAGCCACTTGCCACTAAGTTTCACAAAATCTGACATTTTAGTAATTAGCTGGTTGCTACTTGAAAATGCATTATGAAACTATTAAATTACATTTGTGGTTGGACTTCCATGAAGCAAATATTTCCAGAAATTTTATAAAACTCCTAGAATGAGTCCCAGATTACCCTGGCCCCTAGTTTTTCCAGGAAAGGGAACATCCTACGCTAATTGTTTAGAGAAATGCATTTTCCATTCCAACAACGAACAACTGTGTTGTCAGCCAAAGCCATAACAAAAAAGCACCATCCAAAAATTGTCCTTTATTTAGGTGGAAAAAAATTCCCTATGATTCCCCGTTGATGTTCTAGAAATGTTTGCCTCATGCAGGTCGCTATGCAAACTTAAAATTTATGGAATAACTTTGTTCAAACTGACTATAGCGTCTGCACGTATTACTTGCACTTACGCAATGTTATAAAGTTCTCTGTTCTGCTAAAGGAACTCAGGGTTAAGCTGTTTGCAGCTGCAATTTTGACGCTATATTGAGTATATTCTGATAGATTGGGCAGCATAATTTCTAGCGACGATTTTTTCAGTCCCAAGGTTATATTCCTCTCTGATGTAGTGTTATCAGACACTTTTGACAAGTGAATGACATAAGCGGTGAGGCGACTTTCTTCATAATCTTCAGCGGCCCTCCAACTTAAAACAGCTGTCCTGGATTTCACGGTGACGACGCGCAGTTGTTCAGGGACTGCAGGTAAAACTAAAACAAAGAACAGTAATAAAGATTATTATCAAAGTAAAGTAAGAAAATAAAGTAGAAAACATACTCCGAAAAATAGTTCCATCTTTTTAGAATGCAAGAACGCACAAGACACTGTCACACAAAACATAACCGACTTAACGGACAAAACACTTCCACAAATACACGTTTCCAAGCTAACAAATCTCATCGTTAACAACTACAAAATACTATATGCAAATAATTCACTTAACAAAAACCGACTTTTACTAATGGAAGCACTTTTCATCAAATCTCTAAAACCAGAACTAAACGTAGGACTCAAAGCCAGCAAAGAACTCTCATTATTTGACCTGACATAACACATCACTCATTCACACTCTAATTTCTTCCGCCTACACATTCTTCCTGTATGATGTCACCACGCTTGTGCCTATATATTGACCTAGGTTCAGCTTTTGTAAATTAGTCTGATGATGAATTTGTAATAAATTCGAAATATTACTATTGAACACTGTGTCCGCTTGTTTTTCTCAAATTTTGAGTTCAAGATGGAACTATTTTTCGGAGTATGTTTTCTACTTTATTTTCTGAAAGTAAAGTAAACTCTGTCTGTCCCTTGAAAATAAAAATTAAAAAACGGAATGGAAGCGGACGTTATAGAGAGAGTGAGTGGCAGTAGCACGAAGAAAATGAAGAAAAAATTAATGGTGTCGTTTGTGACTCCAAGATAAGTATAAGGTTGAGAGTCGGATTTATTCTAAACTCCTTTGATATCTCCTTGTAGCGCACAATAAGAAAGGAAATGCTGAGATTACTAAAAGTGCGGAAGAAAGTCCACTTTCGTTTGGAGAAGTGATTTAACAGTTGTTATTTAATATTAAAGTAAAAGGTTGTTGTCCAATGACCTATCTAACACTTGACCGTTTTGATGTTCGCAAAGCACAACGCGGAATGGTGGACAAAACGACATTTGAAATTGCCTGCATGGTTTCAATTCTTTGTATTCCGACGAAGTCAGTCTGGGAATTGTTGACTACTGCATTCGTCCTGACAGACCTTTACGCCAACCACAATGCAATTCTTTTTATTCCCCATCTCTCTCAAGTGCGGTCGGCCTCTCTGATATACCACCTCCATGGCAGACTGTCGAATGCATCTTCTTTCTGCCAATCCCAACTCCGTTAGACTTCTTCCCACAGCACCTCTCCATCTCATTCTTTGTCTTCCTCGGGACCGTCTACCTATGATTGGCATAATCCATCTTCTACTTTCTGGCTTCTACCAGTGGTAAAAACACAAATGACGACGAGTATATATATTTTTTTCGGTTGTTGGCCTATTCTTCTTTAGAAAAATATAACAGAATGTTCCCAAATTGAAAATATGAACATGGTATTCCCCTTGTTTATTTTCCTGTTCATGAAGAAACGAACGCTGCTGGTACCGAACACAATTAAAGCGACACGAAAAGTTCTGCCAGATATTGTTTATAATAATTACCCAAACAAAGCATTGCCGGCCTTCAAACTCAGGATTTAAACCTGAACATCCGTTAGGTCAAAACCACATTGAATGTTTTGTTTCGTCGATTATCATAAAGACTGTGAACCTGTTTACCCCACGTAACGATTGTTTAGTAACAAACATGAAACATAAAACAACGGAACGAATGGGAATAAATTTAGGAAATGAGGACAATTATTACAACAAAGACAACAATAAAAGCAAAAACAAAAGCGACAACTTCTATTACTTATGAATGATTGCAATTAAATTACGTTACTCACTGATATTTGGTGAGACATTAATAATCACGGATTTCGTTGTAGCTTTTCCACCTGGATATGACGCAGAGCACTGGTAAATGGAACGACAGTGGAGTTCTCTAAAGTTCTCCTCGCTTTTTGAACAGTTAAAATGCTCGAAGATTTCTTTATCAGTATGGTACGTTACTGTCAGATTGCTGACCGCGGTTCCAGAGATACCAAGGTGAGAGGGATATACTGTACTACTATTTTCAAAGGTTGAAGTGTCAATTATTTTTCCTTCTCTAGTCCAGCTTATGTTCATTCCTGGTTGCCCTTGAACAATGCAAGTGAGCTTCACGGCATCATTTTCAGTTCTATTTAGTGTTTTCCGACTGAATTTAATATTAACAGCCGGAACTCCAGACACTGAAATAATGTAGAAATGTTGTCAATGTAAGCTAAATTTAGTTATATTTGAAATAATTATGTAAATAGTTTCACATCGTTCATACATCTGCAATTCATCAAACAATCGTTAATACAGTAATTAAAAAACACAAAAAAACTTTAGATTTTAACCGAGGAAAAGAATCTCAGACTATACAACTAAAATTGCCATTTAACAATTTTGGCTTCAGTGGGTTTATCGACCATGCATCACTTTGGGATCAAATTCTGTTCCGTTCATCTACAGTGGGTTTAGATATTAATGGAATCCGGATCAACCAGAAGTATTTATTAAGGCAACCTGGTTTCTAGGCATCTATGTAACCCTTTGTTTTCATCTGATTGCTTCTGTCAACAACTTCAACTAGTTTCGGCGATATGTATTATTCGCATGGTGTAATATTTTTCTCATGCTACCATGCACATTAAGCAGAATCCATGGCGGCAGGAATCTTATTTGCCATCCTCAAGTGATGAGTTACGGCAAAATACTCAGTAAACTTCTTCTAATGGTTATAAGGCGTTGAAAAATACTTCCACATTTGTTAAAAGTAGATCCTGTCAAGCGTATAACTTATAGGATTCCCACCCTACTGTCGTCAAAATTTTTCACAGATTTCTAAGGACTTCCAAGGACTTTTTTCCAAAAAATTGAAGCATCTGTACAAAATGTTATCCATTTTGCTTTTTTGAGATAAAAAATAATGCCGGTCGTAATGAATTAAGTGAGCTCAATTGGAAAACTTTAGAGGAAAGGAGAATATGCATTAAATCAGTTCTTACGCATAAGACAATTAATGGTCTGACACCTGACTATTTATCTAATTTATTCACAAAAACGGCAGAACGGTATAACTATATTTCCTTAGACGTTAACCTCACAACTTGAGCTTACCCAGAGATAAGAAGTGATTTTAAGAAACGTAGCATATCCTATAACGGAGCTGTGTTTGGAACACCCTTTCAGATTCTGTTAGGGATTTAAGTTCACTTACTAGCTTTAAAAAATTAATAAATAATCAGATTTAATTTAATTTACTTTTTTTATTACATGTATATTTAGCAAAAATAATTAAAAGTAATAACATAGTAATAATAAAATGGTAATAATAAGATATTAATAATAACATTGTAAATGTTAATTTGCAGTTGTTACATAATTGTTGTCTTAAACTGACCTTCACTGGTTGGAAGTGCAACAGAGTATTGTTAAGGTCAAACTGGATATACGCATTGGGGGGTACTGTCAGGGACTTTAGCGGGCTGTACATCCCTTACTCCTTCCTGACTGGATAAGTTGGGCGAGTAAAGGCTGGCCCTGTAGGTGTTTCTTAAAATCCATTTTAATGGCATAATTTCCTTTCCCCACAAATTCCTTGAAATGTGCAATGTCTGTTGCGGCCTTACCTGGCGGGATGCTGGGAGCCCGTAGCAGGCTGAGACCCCTTCCACTGTCCTTAATTGGGTGGTGCGCGATTTGTAATAATAACAATTTTTTACTGGAAAAATTAATAAAATCAAATTACCTGAAATTACCAAATCAATAAAATCAAATTACCAAAGTCTAATGGTTGTACTCTGCCAAAAGACGAGAGAACAAGGTAATGATGTTTCAAGCGAAGGCCTTTCATCAGAGTGAAATGTAATGCACAGCTTGCTTTCGCTCTAAACGTCAGTACCTTTTTGTCGTTTTTTGGAGGAGTACTGTCTTTTTCTAGTTCGTTTAGAACTGCCTAAACAGTACTCCATGTTTTCATATTCTCTGAAATCAGTAGTTTTAGCGAGATTTGATAAATGGCGCCATTGCTTGTTAAAAATTAAGATACTTGCTTTTCAACGACTTACCAGATCCGGAGTTTTCATAATTTTTATCAAACTCATATGCTTTTAAGTGTCTTCAAGGACACCGTGAGTGCCCATCCGTCATTTCCAGTAAAGCACCACGACTAACTGGTAACGTTTACGGTTAAATTACAACAAATGAGTTATTTACCTTCCTTGCAGCCGTACAATTCCATTCGCAGACGCACTTGATTAAAATAATCAACAGCTATTAAGCGGAAAAATCTGGCAACAACAGGAGGATCAAACCAGTTGGCAAAAATAGCATCATAATCAGAGATTATATTCCCATCAAAGATCTGCAAAGCGAAGCAGGAGAAAAGTATAGTACGGATGAAATTTCCATTTTTATAATTAGATTCCCAAAAAATTTCTCGCTTAAAACTTAACGACTAGAATTAATGGCTGGTGTATAAATTAAAATTATTATTTTTCTGCTCGCTTCGAGCAACTGCTGTCACTTTTTAATTTTTCTTCGCCTACCATACACATATACGGATGTGTATATATACCCATATACATATCTATATATTGGTATATATCCGTAAATTCTGATTCACTCAAGTGTGTTGTGCGCAAACCGAGGACTGCTAAATCAATGACTTAGCTCACGGTCCGAATTGAAGAACATTGATCTCATTCCTTCTTAGCTTGTATGCACCGCCCCGAAACTGTTTACATCATTTGAACACCTAAGCCAGATAATAGTTAAGTAAAATGGTTTCTTTAGGGCCTGTTTTCATGATCCCGTTAGCCGGGATCTCGGGTCTGCCTACAACTTCTTGATATTTTTAATTTGCATTTATATGGACAATTACGTCTTGTCCCGGGTAACCGGGACATCGCTCCTAACCGGGCGGGATGAATTTTTGTCCACATAAACGGGAAATGGTGGGATATCCCGACTAACCGGGTTAAAATGGATTCAACTGCGCATGTACTATAAACTAGAAATACGTGCACGCAACAACCCCACGCTCTACCCTTCCAATATCTCTCGAGAATCCAAATAACATTGATAATTTTTCAAAATTGTCAAAAAAACAAATCCTCCTTACTATAACTGGAAGAGGGTATGCAATATAAGAAAAACACAAGATTTCGACACGAATATTAACAATCCAAACTGGAAATTGTTTTATATTTAAATTGCTCGTCATCGTATTTACGTTTGAAATTTCGACTCTGTTTTATTAAAACAAAACGTTTGGTGAGAATAACCTTTAACGGTTTCACAAATGGTGAGATCCATTCTGACAATTCTACTGTTAAACAATGGATGTTCGTATCAAGACCTTGTATTAGATGCGATCTTGAGGTAATTCGTGTCGTTTTCGGATCAAACTTATCACCTTTTTTCACTTTGAAGAAAGACACTTTAGTAGATGGCAACACTTTCCGTCTTAAAAGCGGAGCATTCTCATAGGTTACCGGTCGGATACCAGCATTACGGATAGCTTATGATTGAAAAAAATTTTTTGATATTTTTTGTATTAAAAAACTGATAAAACCTACATTATCTTAAAGTTAATTACAAATTTCTAGTAGAAGTGCTATGATGAAGATTTATGCTAAGTGTTCATCCGAAGGTAAAAGACTTTGGTAGCGAAGATGAAACGAATTACGAAACGGACGAAATAAACAAAGAAAACATGAAAGAGTTCTTCATTTTTATTGCTGACCAAAAATCGAAAAATACAAAACATAAAACAAAATACCACAAGAAATTAGCTGTCTCACCTTATCAAAATTGTTTGGATGGGTGTAATTAAGCCAAGCTTGATTGTCATAACTGTAGCGTACTTTGTAGTGAGTCACACGGCCACTATTCTTATCGATGCCTTCTTGATTAAAACCTTGTGTAGCTACACCACTAATTAAGACAATTTTTCCCAAGTCAACTGTAATGTATGCGTTCTTATCATTTTCCTGAGCAAACCAAGCTTTCACATTACGTAGACGAGCGTTAGACGCCGGGTAAAAATAGCTGTACTTGGAGGACGCTGTTAAATCGGTATCAGGAATCTGGCCTGCACTGAGACCTAAAGGATAGAAACTGGCACAACCGCCTTTAAAATAAAAACAAAGAAAAACATGACATATGTAGTACGCACAACGTAAAAGGCGCACGTATTTAGAAGGTGTGCTGAAGGTGAGGCATAATAATTACCATACAGTTCGGAGGCAAATATTGCAATTTTTGATATAATACGAATGCGTCTATAAGACCATATTTATTGACTATTATGAAGGTACAGGCCGATCTGAAAAGCTTCTATAAATCAGGAGCATTCTATATCAGATTTATAACTACCAGTCAATGCGATACCTTTTTGGTCATTACTTGTACTCGTGATTTTGAAGGTACCTACGTAAATTTTAGAATACTTAAATAAGACATCTTGTACACCCACCATGGTGGAAATGTCTAATTTGAAAGTGGTTGATGATAACATTACGCAAACAAGTAGAGGTGGACCTTGGGATAATCCTGAGTTTCTTAGGTGTCCCCCCCGCAAGTTACCCCAGGCCACTCTAGGAGTTACATCACTAATCATAGGTTACCTTGCTCCTTGTACTGGGATTTTAGCACAATGAATAAGACTCCAATGTTTCAAAGGCTTTCAAAGGCTAACATTTAATATCCGATTGAAAGAGTATGGTACCAGAGTTCTGATCGGTGATACGACTTTTGTATTTAATATTTGGATATGAAATTTAACCATGCTAGCACCAGTTCTTTATATTTGTGTGCATGTATGGAAAATGTTGTGACGCGACCTAGATAAAATGCCGTGGAGACAAGTTTTTGTTTAATCCTGCACACCATGTAGAATGGCAAGGTGTATTGGTATAATACGTTGTCTCGGTTCATTTCTTATGGCAACGCGGATTTTGAAAGATATAAATTTGTTATCCGATGTTCCGCACATTCATTCTTGGACTTTAATCCATGGGCAAACGAGGAAACATTGTCACGGAAAGGTTTGAGGTTTTCGATATTTTTGCAAATATTTCCCCGTTTGAACATCCTTGGGAACATTCAATCAATGATATAAAAACAGGATGCTGCATAAACAGTGTCAAATTAATAACGTACAAAAATCAAAGGTTGGTAACGGCCATGACTGATCGCAAAGAATTCTAACATTTCGAGCAAAGGCCCTTCGTCTGAGAGTGAAACGTGTTCTCAGTGTTCTTGGTAATATTGTTGCGGAAGCAAAATTTACATCCCGGGAAGCAAAAGTCTTTTTTCAGAGAATTCAGAGACATTTTTTGTTCACCGGTCTCGATTTCTGTTTCGGAAACATTGATTCTTCATTTGCTCACCAGAGAAACAGTGTTTCTTAGTGCCCAAGGCTTCCTGTATACATTGCTAAGTATACACTAATTTACACCGCTCGTGAATGTTTCTCACCAAATGTTTTCTCATTTAGCCATGTTTGGGAAACATTGCAGGGAAACACTGTTTCCGCAACAACCTTTCCACGTTTGCCCCAGGCTTTTCATACCCTTTTGATTATGTGCTATTCCTAGATGAATCGTATTCAAGAGTTCAAAGAATTTTCAGACTTAGGCTATTGATTTATCCGCAGTAATGAATCCATTATGGGTGCACCAGATATTGTATCCGGCCGGATAGTAGGGTAATGGGACTATCCGGTATCCGGCCGGATGCCGGATACCGAATAATTTGCTTTTCTGAAGACAATTGTCAATTTGTGTTACTTGTACCATACTAACAATAGACATTAATGGAAGAAACAATGTAAACTCGTGTTCTGATCTAACGTTATTTTTTAACAAATAAACAGAAGATAATCGTCCGTTACTTGATAACAATCTCAATAAGTGACACATTTTGATGCGCATAACAACCATTTTACACAAAGTTGTTTGTAGTCCCACTCTAGTTTGTTTTATAGTGGCATTGTCAGAATTTTCTTGCAATGTGATGAATGAAAAGGAGTTTCATCTTCATGTTCATCTTCAGTTCTGTTGCATTTTTCCGCCATTTGCAAGTTGCAACTCGTAACTTGTCTAATTAATGCTTGTAATAATTATAAACGCCAGTGAACAAGTAATGTTTTAAAGTAATTACTTGCAAAAAAAGACGAATCACATTTGAACTTCAGCGTAAAGTTTTAATTTTTCTCCTCTCAATCCAAACCTAATTTGGGTAATAATTGATTGATTTGTGGCAAGTGCAAGCTTTTCATCCAAAATACCGGTATCCGGCCGGATTTTTTTCAATTATTCGGTAAATCCGGTATCCGGCCGGCTATAAAAAAACACTATCCGGTGCACCCCTAGAATCCATATTTAACAGTAATCAGCAAAAAGAGACGTAGATAATGTTTAAATGTGCCTTAATAACACGCCTCACGTTGGAGAAGAAAGACCTAAAACGGTAAACAACATATATTAAAGAACCAGCGACTACTACACGAAACCCTGCTCTGATTTTGAATTTTGGAATCGACGAAAGCTAAGCCTCAGTACAAACCTTTTTGGTGATATAAGTTGAGATTTCATTTACGATATCATTTCAAGGTCAATTTGTCATCCTTGACCAATTATTATGTTAGAAGGCTTTTATATCTTTAGTGAACGAAGTTGTGAGAGTATAAGTCATCAGCTCATGATTATCACTAGAGCTAAGACGAGGACGTTAAGCAGTGCAAAGATTTCTAATCAAGAATTCCAAAATTTCAACCATGAACAGAAACAAATTACTCTTGCATGACGATGCAATATATGCCAATGCAAAGCAATGTGGTAGGAACCATTACTAAAATTTACAGAATTTCACAAGTGTGAAAGATCAAAACAGTGGAAGATATATAAATAAAAGATTAGAATTCGTTCAACATATTATATTGTCATATATTTTGACATTTATTCTTTCCTGTCCGGGACGCCTTCCATTAACGAATAAAATCGTCTGGCGCAGCCATAGTAAAATAGTAAAAGTCCTCTCTTCCGCAGAGGCTTCCTGGACTTTTCAATATATGAGAGATGATGAGGTTATGAGGTTAATGAAGAATAATGAGGAAAACCGCTGAAATTAGAAATGCAGGCTAGGGGAAAGGGAGATTCGTGTTGATTCTTGACCGACTTGGCGATTTCCTGAAATCCATTTACAGTTGAACCCCTGTTAAGCGGCCACCCTCCGGGAGATGGGAAGTGGCCCCTCAAATAGGGGTTGGCCCGTTAAAAAGGGTTTGTAACAAACTACCATTAGGTGTGATAATAAGTCACTTTATTTGGAAACAAACACGCATGGAGTTTTGTGGCAACCGCTTCCCATAATAGAGAGCAACAAAATAATAGCAAAGCAGTAGTTAAGGGAAGACGTATTGACAGAGGAAGGGCATGGCTACGGCTTGAAAGTTCCATGAAAATACCACTTCACCGGAGCTTCGAAATGAAGGATTCGAGGTCAAATTAGGGGACCTCTGACTCCGGACATTAGCTTGGGATAGTCATTGGATTCCCAATTTGTGTTAGTCTACACTGTCTTTATGCATTTACAACTAGAAATACGTTTACGCAACAAACCCTTGCCCACCCTTCCAATACATCTCTCGAGAATCCAAGTAACATTGATAATTTTTCAAAGTTGTCAAAAAGACAAATCGTCCTTACTATAACTGGAAGAGGTAATGCAATAAAGAAAACACAATATTTGGCCAGAAATATTAACAACCCAAACTGCTTGTCATATTTACGTTTAAAATTTCTATTCTGTTTTATTTAAACAAAATGTTTGGTGAGAATTACCTTTAACAGTTTAATAAATGGTAAGAGATCCATTATGACAATTCTACTGCTTATCAGTGGATGTTCATAGCAAGACCCTGTATCAGTTGCGATCTTGAGATATTTCGAGTCGTTTTCCAATGAAACTTTTCACTCGTTTTGCTTTAAAGAAACATTTTTTATTAGATAGCCAGGCTTTCCGTCTTAAAATTGGATCATTCTCAAAGGTTACCGGTCGGATATCAACATCACGGACAGCTCATGAGTGAACATTTTTTTTTCATATTTTTTATCTTAAAAAACTGATAAATTCTATATTATCTCAAAGTTGGTTAAAAATGTCTATTAGAAGTGCTATGAAGAAGATTTATGCTAAGTATTCATCCGGAGGTACAACACTTTGTTAAGAAAGATGAAACGAATTACGAAACGGACGAAATAAACAAAGAAAACATGAACGAGTTCTGAATTTTTTATGCAGACCAAAAATCGAAAAATACAAAACATAAAACAAAATACGACAAGCAAACCTTGTGCAAGTTTTGTCGAAAGAAGGACAAGAAGAGGGAAGTAAAACACGTACTTTTTCCACGGTAAAACATCAATAAAAAAGAAAAATGGCGTACAAACCTGCAACTCTTGCGTATTTTTAACTACGCATTCAGTGGCACCTCATTAAAAAGGGTTCAACGGTAAATTTACACAAAGAAAACTTTAAGCTTTCTTGAGAGGTTTTTAAAGTCCTGATGAAAACGTTCCTGGTCGAATACGGTAAAGGTCATCATGCACAAATCACTCTCGAAGTGAGAAAAACTGAAGCGGACAACTGTTTTGCGGAAGGATAATTTGGTGACCAAAAACAAGTAGCTTTGCAGCGAGTTACCTGGTGGCTGTTTACCTTGTATTTTTGTTTCGAGCCAAAAATACATCCTAACGTCTTCAATGGGGTGACCTTTCATAGGGAAAAAATCCTGATTGAGGCGATGAAATCTTTGTGTGGAAAGCGGAGAAAGCATCCAAAGACTGTCATCGCCTGGACAACTTTTCTGCACGATGAGTGTGCTATCCCACTTCTCAAGCAATTGACCATGAACGCTATCCGGTTAAATACTGCAAAATGTCCCAAAGTAATCATCCTACAGAGATGAATGAACCAGAATCTTCATTCTACTTTACCAATAAACACCAGCAAAATCCAGGCGATAATATTTGGTACAAGAAGTCTCCCTTAGGGAAGAATGAAGTCGGGAAGCTACTTTTCAAATCTGTTCAAAGCAATTCCGTTCGCAGAACTTGTATTTCAAAGCTACTCGATTCAGACGTATCTGTGATTGTGCAGGTCAGGTAAGTGGTTATTAGAACGTGAAAAGTCCCAAGATTTATAGAAATCGGCATCTATTCGACTTCAGCGAAGAATGTCATTTTAATACACTTCGTTGCTTAGCAAATGTCCTGACAGCAAGCGAGTTCCCTTACGTCTTTTGTTCATATAAATCAGAAAGAACCAAGACAATCCGTTGCTGGAAAAAGTGAACAGTCGCCAAATGCATATTCCAAGGAGCTAACTTTGAGAACTGCTCTTTCAAGTCATAAATTGTCCAGTTACTGAGGTGGCTCTCAAAAGCGAAACCAGTCGCAGGCACCAAGAAAGCCATTTCGTTCGCCGTTCTTAAATCATTTACTGGCTTCAGTGTTTAAATGATGTGAACAACTTGCGAGATCCATACAAGGGAAAAAAGAACGAAACCAAATCGATTTGCTTCAATACGGTACCTAAGTATGGTTTGGTCAACAACATACCAGTCCCCTAGCTTGCACACGGCAGTTTTGAGTGACCGGAATTCATGGATATATTTATATATATTTAGTAGAAACTTAGTCGAGTACTATTGCAAATGCTGCATTCTGATTGGCTACGCTACTCGCTATCTATTCGTCGATAGATAGCGAGTAGCAAAAATGGCTTCTGCCTCTCGTTTTTGTGAAGTTTCTGAAGATGAAATAGATTGACTACTTGAAAGTGCAATCCCAGAGAAGACGAAAAATGTTCTTTGCTAAGTGTTTCTACTAAAACAATTAGATTATGAGCTCGAGATTTCTATGAGGGCGAAGCTCGAGTCAACTATCACCTCATAGAAATCTCGAGCTCATAATCGAATTGTTAAACAGAAACATACATACACAAAGCAAAAATTTTTCCCCTCACCCACCGCGCGAAGCGCGGTGCGAGGGTACTAATCTCGACGTACGTGGAGTCCTATTACACGCGTGGTGAGTAGGGAGAAAAATTTTCGCTTTGTGTATGTATCTTTGTATATATATATATATATAAATATATCCATGAATTCCGGTCACTCAAAACTGCCGTGTGCAAGCTAGGGGACTGGTATGTTGTTGACCAAACCATACTTAGGTACCGTATTGAAGCAAATCGATTTGGTTTCGTTCTTTTTTCCCTTGTATGGATCTCGCAAGTTGTTCACATCATTTGTTGTTCACATCACAAGTTTTGTCGAAAGAAGGACAAGAAGAGGGAAGTAAAACACGTACTTTTTCCACGGTAAAACATCAATAAAAAAGAAAAATGGCGTACAAACCTGCAACTCTTGCGTATTTTTAACTACGCATTCAGTGGCACCTCATTAAAAAGGGTTCAACGGTAAATTTACACAAAGAAAACTTTAAGCTTTCTTGAGAGGTTTTTAAAGTCCTGATGAAAACGTTCCTGGTCGAATACGGTAAAGGTCATCATGCACAAATCACTCTCGAAGTGAGAAAAACTGAAGCGGACAACTGTTTTGCGGAAGGATAATTTGGTGACCAAAAACAAGTAGCTTTGCAGCGAGTTACCTGGTGGCTGTTTACCTTGTATTTTTGTTTCGAGCCAAAAATACATCCTAACGTCTTCAATGGGGTGACCTTTCATAGGGAAAAAATCCTGATTGAGGCGATGAAATCTTTGTGTGGAAAGCGGAGAAAGCATCCAAAGACTGTCATCGCCTGGACAACTTTTCTGCACGATGAGTGTGCTATCCCACTTCTCAAGCAATTGACCATGAACGCTATCCGGTTAAATACTGCAAAATGTCCCAAAGTAATCATCCTACAGAGATGAATGAACCAGAATCTTCATTCTACTTTACCAATAAACACCAGCAAAATCCAGGCGATAATATTTGGTACAAGAAGTCTCCCTTAGGGAAGAATGAAGTCGGGAAGCTACTTTTCAAATCTGTTCAAAGCAATTCCGTTCGCAGAACTTGTATTTCAAAGCTACTAGCAAATGTCCTGACAGCAAGCGAGTTCCCTTACGTCTTTTGTTCATATAAATCAGAAAGAACCAAGACAATCCGTTGCTGGAAAAAGTGAACAGTCGCCAAATGCATATTCCAAGGAGCTAACTTTGAGAACTGCTCTTTCAAGTCATAAATTGTCCAGTTACTGAGGTGGCTCTCAAAAGCGAAACCAGTCGCAGGCACCAAGAAAGCCATTTCGTTCGCCGTTCTTAAATCATTTACTGGCTTCAGTGTTTAAATGATGTGAACAACTTGCGAGATCCATACAAGGGAAAAAAGAACGAAACCAAATCGATTTGCTTCAATACGGTACCTAAGTATGGTTTGGTCAACAACATACCAGTCCCCTAGCTTGCACACGGCAGTTTTGAGTGACCGGAATTCATGGATATATTTATATATATTTAGTAGAAACTTAGTCGAGTACTATTGCAAATGCTGCATTCTGATTGGCTACGCTACTCGCTATCTATTCGTCGATAGATAGCGAGTAGCAAAAATGGCTTCTGCCTCTCGTTTTTGTGAAGTTTCTGAAGATGAAATAGATTGACTACTTGAAAGTGCAATCCCAGAGAAGACGAAAAATGTTCTTTGCTAAGTGTTTCTACTAAAACAATTAGATTATGAGCTCGAGATTTCTATGAGGGCGAAGCTCGAGTCAACTATCACCTCATAGAAATCTCGAGCTCATAATCGAATTGTTAAACAGAAACATACATACACAAAGCAAAAATTTTTCCCCTCACCCACCGCGCGAAGCGCGGTGCGAGGGTACTAATCTCGACGTACGTGGAGTCCTATTACACGCGTGGTGAGTAGGGAGAAAAATTTTCGCTTTGTGTATGTATCTTTGTATATATATATATATATAAATATATCCATGAATTCCGGTCACTCAAAACTGCCGTGTGCAAGCTAGGGGACTGGTATGTTGTTGACCAAACCATACTTAGGTACCGTATTGAAGCAAATCGATTTGGTTTCGTTCTTTTTTCCCTTGTATGGATCTCGCAAGTTGTTCACATCATTTAAACACTGAAGCCAGTAAATGATTTAAGAACGGCGAACGAAATGGCTTTCTTGGTGCCTGCGACTGGTTTCGCTTTTGAGAGCCACCTCAGTAACTGGACAATTTATGACTTGAAAGAGCAGTTCTCAAAGTTAGCTCCTTGGAATATGCATTTGGCGACTGTTCACTTTTTCCAGCAACGGATTGTCTTGGTTCTTTCTGATTTATATGAACAAAAGACGTAAGGGAACTCGCTTGCTGTCAGGACATTTGCTAAGCAACGAAGTGTATTAAAATGACATTCTTCGCTGAAGTCGAATAGATGCCGATTTCTATAAATCTTGGGACTTTTCACGTTCTAATAACCACTTACCTGACCTGCACAATCACAGATACGTCTGAATCGAGTAGCTTTGAAATACAAGTTCTGCGAACGGAATTGCTTTGAACAGATTTGAAAAGTAGCTTCCCGACTTCATTCTTCCCTAAGGGAGACTTCTTGTACCAAATATTATCGCCTGGATTTTGCTGGTGTTTATTGGTAAAGTAGAATGAAGATTCTGGTTCATTCATCTCTGTAGGATGATTACTTTGGGACATTTTGCAGTATTTAACCGGATAGCGTTCATGGTCAATTGCTTGAGAAGTGGGATAGCACACTCATCGTGCAGAAAAGTTGTCCAGGCGATGACAGTCTTTGGATGCTTTCTCCGCTTTCCACACAAAGATTTCATCGCCTCAATCAGGATTTTTTCCCTATGAAAGGTCACCCCATTGAAGACGTTAGGATGTATTTTTGGCTCGAAACAAAAATACAAGGTAAACAGCCACCAGGTAACTCGCTGCAAAGCTACTTGTTTTTGGTCACCAAATTATCCTTCCGCAAAACAGTTGTCCGCTTCAGTTTTTCTCACTTCGAGAGTGATTTGTGCATGATGACCTTTACCGTATTCGACCAGGAACGTTTTCATCAGGACTTTAAAAACCTCTCAAGAAAGCTTAAAGTTTTCTTTGTGTAAATTTACCGTTGAACCCTTTTTAATGAGGTGCCACTGAATGCGTAGTTGAAAATACAGTGGAACCTGTATATAACGGCCCTGTATTAAGCGGCCACCCTCTATTAAGCGGCCAGTTTTCAAAGTCCCGAATTTTGGCCCATACACATGCTGTAATTGTTACCTCTATTAAGCGGCCACTTCTATTAAGCGGCCGCGGCCACCTTTAAGCAGTCCCATGCTTGTCTTTCTTTGCTCTTTTTACGTGTATTAAGCGGTCACCCTTAAACGGAAACCCAAAGCCACGTGTCTTTTCGTGCAATATTTTCTTGTGTCTGATTGTGATTAAGAAGCGATCCATCATCATTATAATGACGATGCTAATGCTTATAATTAACCGTTCATTATGGTCAATTTTTTTCCAGATGTCAGCAATGACCTGCAGTACAAAATCACGTGATGCAAAAAATTTTGTTTCGAATCTGCTTCCCTCTAGCTCTACTTGAAATTACTTTTTCAGATAGCTTGTTCTTGAGCAGTGTGATTATGAAGAAATGGCTTCCAAACGTATACGTGTACGAAATTTCCAGGTCATAACCTCCACCACTTTCAATGTGCTTGCCCTTTACAGTGACTTTTCCGTTGCTTGTTGGTTTGAATTTTATTTCCAACAACGCTACTTAAGCAAAATTTCCATTTTATCTCCACGTTGATCGTAAGAACTATGAAATGACGGAATGAGATGTATGTCGTTGTGAACTGTAAGTCAGAAATACTGCATAGTAGAGCAAAAGACAATCGATTGTACCTTTTCATAACTTTACGTTTATTGCACCGCTACATTTACAAGTTAGCAACTTTGTTGAAAGTAAAGATCACCTCAAAGAGCGTTGATTTTCTTATTATTTGCTTGAATGCGGTGTCGTATGACACGCTATTGAAACTGACATTTGACCACGCCCAGCGAATATTTTTAGTGATTCTGTATTAAGCGGCCAGTTTCTGAAGTCCCGAGGGTAGCCGTTGTATACAGGTTCTACTGTACGCAAGAGTTGCAGGTTTGTACGCCATTTTTCTTCTTTATTGATGTTTTACCGTGGAAAAAGTACGTGTTTTACTTCCCTCTTCTTGTCCTTCTTTCGACAAAACTTGCACAAGGTTTGCTTGTCGTATTTTGTTTTATGTTTTGTATTTTTCGATTTTTGGTCTGCATAAAAAATTCAGAACTCGTTCATGTTTTCTTTGTTTATTTCGTCCGTTTCGTAATTCGTTTCATCTTTCTTAACAAAGTGTTGTACCTCCGGATGAATACTTAGCATAAATCTTCACCATAGCACTTCTACTAGAAATTTGTAATTAACTTTAAGACAATGTTGGATTTATCAATTTTTTAATACAAAAAATATCAAAATTTCTTTTTTCAATCATAAGCTATCCGTAATGCTGGTATCTGACCGGTAACCTTTGAGAATGCTCCCCTTTTAAGGCGGAAAGTGTTGCCATCTACTGAAGTGTCTTTCTTCAAAGTGAAAAAAAGTGATAAGTTTCATTCAAAAACAACACGATCAAGATCGCAACTAATACAGGGTCTTGATACGAACATCCATTGTTTAGCAGTAGAATTGTCAGAATGGATCCCATTATTTGTAAAACCGTTAAAGGTTATTCTCTCCAAACGTTTTGTTACAATAAAACACAGTCAAACTTTTAAACGTAAATATGACGACAAGCAGTTTAAATATAAAACAATTTCCAGTTTGAGTTGTTAATATTAGTGTGCAAATGTTGTGTTTTTCTTATGTTGCATACTTTTTTCCAATTATAGTAAGGGAGATTTGTCTTTTAACAATTTTGAAAAATTATTACTGTTACTTGGATTCTCGAGAGATATATTGCAAGGGTGGGCGAGGGATTGTTGCGTGCACGTATTTCTAGTCTCCCTAGTCACCACGCGTGTAACAGGACTCCACGCACGTATTGCCAGAAAATCAAAAAATTACCATTTCTAGTCAATACAACTAGCAACGTTTGTTTGATTATTTTTATCATTCGTCACCTATTTGAGACTCTCGTCTGTCATCAGCTCTCTTTAGATCGAGTGAAACTACGAGTATTAAATTCTCGATGGTCTTCATAGAGATAAAAACAATAGAAGAACCTTTATCGGGATGGCCAAAAGGTGGTCGCGCCCGCTTAATGGATGTGGTCACTGAATAAGGGTTTTCTATGCAATATTTATTCTGACAATACTTTCGGGACAATGATAACTGGCCGTTTAAAAGGGGGAAGTCGCTTAATAGGTGATCGCTTAACAAGGGTTCAACTGTAATATCTATTCAATCCTTTTGTTTCTTGTTTTGATGTTGGGTGTAATGAAATTTGCGACCAAGCAGTGTTGCACCGATGAAGGGGGGCGCGAGGGGTACCGCGTCCCGGACGGTATTTCCATGCGGGCGGCATTTTTGTTCTTATTAAAATGCATGTATATGGAAAAAATCCTCACAACTATCACAAATGTTTAGTGGTTGACTGAAACGCAAAACAGCATGACACATGGGTATAAGAACATTGTACGAGACTCAAGAGTAAGACATTTGTATCCACGTTACCCTGTTAGATTTCTTTAGGTTTCGTCAATGTTAATGTTGGGTTCCATTAAATTTTTTGTTTTGTGTATTGTGCTTTTTCGGTATTAAATTCCACTTTTTATTACCTAATTATTTGTTCACATTTCACAATAAGTCGATAAGAAAATTTCTGGTCGATCGCACTATGAAGACTTTGCCAACTTTTCAGCTGTCGTAACGGAGTGCTGCTCATCTGGTGTCCATGGCATTACTACTATGTCATTAAAGCAAGTATCTTACTTTTCAAGTAATCTTTTCCCTTCAAAATAAGTCCTTTGAATCTAGAAAGTCCTTTGAATCTATATATATTTGAATCTATATATTTGAATCTATATATATCTATATAAAGAACTCAATCCGCCAGCTAAGGAATGAACTTCGTCGGTCAAGACGACATGGCACAAGTGCTGTCGTGCACAGCCAAGGCCTCATGGGTGGAGGGGGTTAATGGATTGTCAAGTGAGGATTCGCGGAATATCTCCCTAATCTCACCATAGTGTATCGAATTTTTCCCACCAAGTGGGTTAGCGTTGCACAAGTTGTGAGGGGGTTTTCTCGAAGCTGTTGTTGGTGAAGACGTATCTCAGATCTAGCTTGAGGCAAATGCGACTCACAAGTTTAGCTCTATTATCTACAACAGGGCTCTAAAGCAAAAAATGCATTTTGACCGAATAATCAGAGACTACGAGTCGTTGAAAGTGAGGAAATGCAAAGAAACTTAAAAAGCACACAATCAAAAGGCCAGTATGGATTGCCAAGATCAAGAGAGTAAGTGAGAATTCTAGTACTCACTACAAGGGAAAACCCACACTCTTACATTTTCTTTATCACATGATACAACAAGTATGAAAGAATTCCCACTAAAATAAAGAATATCGGGAAGAGATCTACTTTAGGACTAGTGGACTTTGTGTTATTAAGGATGAATTGGAAGAGGAACAGTATCCTGAAATTGTATGAACAGATCACTTATTCAAAGAGGTGATCAAAGATGTGATAGATAGACAGACAGAAAGACAGGCAGGCTGATAAGCAGATAGATAGATGCAAAACTTTTAAACCCCAGCAACCACGCGTGTAAACGGACTTCACACACGTCTAGATTAAAGGAGACAAAAATTTCACATGCCAATTCGCGTATGAAAATAGTATTTCATTAGCGAAAATGTTTCAATTCCACTTGTGAAATGAAAATTTCATATGTAAGATTAATTTTCATAAGTGAGTCTTCCATCTGATATGTGAAATGCATGTTTGGTACACCCGCATTTCATTCATGAATATTTTGAAGTTAGTCGTTTCACATGTGAATAGGGTATTTCATATGCGGAGAAGTCCCGATTTCACTTGTGAAATGAAAATTTCAAATTTGAAAATGTCCCAGTTCCATATGTTTTTCACATAGAAAATGACATGTAAAATTTTCGTAGCAGTATACTCTATCAACTGTACATTGGCCTCGTTGATTACAAAACAATATCTTTTTTAGACTACATACACGTTCTTGTAACAGGACAATTATAAGGAGAATTAAATTAAACAAATTATGGACAAAACTCAGAATAGGAGCCAACCCTAGAAAGTATATTCTGCTCTACGGAGGGCAACTTAGGAGCTTTAATTAGTATAATAATTATTCAAGGGAAGATACTTATGCAAATTAACCCTGTTCTGCTTACCAGGATGTATGCCAACTTCAGCTGATTTGAAAATTGATCAAGAAAATTAAATGCTGGTATTTTTCTAATTTTGCATGATAAAAGTGCTTTTTCAAAGAAAGGAGGTCACTTTGTAAGATAACGCTTATTCTAAGAAAAACTTTGTTAATTGAGATTAAAATCTTGGATTTGTAGCATAACTCGACTTCTCATAAGTTGTTATGTAATCATGACAAGAGCAACCATCGCATATTTGAGCTCCTAAACAACCTTGGCAAAGCCAGTGTTCATTCTTGTCAATATTTGCAATGCGAGCGCATCACACATGCAATTCACGAGACACACTGTTGTCTTTAGAATCAGGCTGGTATTTATCACCTCCAAAAAAATTATTTTGTCACGATTTTTTACACATAGTCTCGAGAGGTCATCATTTAGCACAAAGGAGATCTGGACATCAAGCAATAATGACAGAATGAAATTCCAAACGGTATTGGTCCAAGCTGTTCAGTCAATTCATTTACCTTTAAATTTACATTTAAAGATACTAATCTCCCTTTAAGGTCTACACCTTTTTTCAATTGAATTCAGAAATTTCCAAAACGATTTCAAATATTTCCAAATGATATTCAGATTTTCCATATGTATTTCAGATATTTCCAAATGATATTCAGAAATGTCCAAAGGGATTTCAGACGTTTCCACATGATATTCAGATTGTCTAAGTGAATTTCAGACATTTCCAAATAATGATCAGAAATGCCCGTAGGGATTTCAGACATTTCCAAATGATATTCATAATTTCTAAATAAAGCTCCTTACCACTATTGACAATTTGTTGATGTGCAGAGAAACATACAACGGGGTCCTTACTCTCGAATATTGCTTGCTGACCGAGAAAGAATTGTCAGATTAGCTAATAGTGGCAGAAATTGGCGAGAGCTTGCCGAACAGTTACGGGTGAAATACAAAACTGCGTATACCTGGATTCTCGCTGATACTGAACATCCAAAACCCAAAGGTGGGCGCCAGAAGAAACTAACGGATGATCAAATAGATGACTTTGTGGCCATGATCGAAAGGGACCCTGGTTTAACTTTAAACCAGTTGTCAGAGAGAACACAACAAGCATTAGAATTTCACCTTAGTAAATCAACTATCCACAACTACTTGAATGGGAAACTCATAATCCTGAAAAAGGCACATGCTATTCCTGCAACAATGGATAGTGACGCCAACAAGGAGCTTCGGCGCCAGTATGTTGCAAGAATTAGTGAGTACATGCGAGAAGGCAAGATGATAATTTGGATGGATGAAACCAATATTAACCTTTTCTGTAGAAGGTTTCATGGTCGCGCACGTGTTGGTGACAGAGCAGTTATGCCGCTACCAACTTCTAAGGGGCCAAATGTTCATGTTGTGTGTGCAATATCTGCATATCAGATGATTCACAGTACAAGACGTCGTGGAACTTTAAAATCCGATACAGCAAAGACTTGGGGTTTGGAGATGCTACAGAATCTTCCGGCTGAAGTAAGAGTTGACTCCGTAGTTCTCGTCTGTTACAATGCACCTTGTCACTCCAAGTTTGAAGAATGTGTAAATGACTACTCAGGGTTAATTATCTGTCGTTTGGGACCGCACTCTGCAATGCTGAATTCCGTGGAGACAATTTGGAGCAAAATGAAAGCCGTTGTAAGACAGCAAATGCGAGTTCCGCAAGTTAAACCTCCCGCAGTGGGTGAAAAACGTCTGGCTTACGTCGAAGGACTAATTGATAATGCTATGAGACAAATCGCTGCACGAGATATTGGTAATGCATGTCAACATACACAAGGCTTTATCCAGAGTGCGCTTAATTTGGAAGACATGGATGTAGGGGCCTAATACTTCTTCTTCTTCTTCTTCCAAGGCAGTTCCCTTAGTTGGGGTTGCCTCCTTCTCGACGAACAGCACGCCTCCACCGAGGTCGATCTTGAGTCCATTACTCCACCATCCCCAGGTGCTCGATGTCCTCGTGGATGCAATCCATCCACCTTTTCCTTGGTCTTCCCCTTCTCCTCTTTCCCTGGATCGATCTAATGCTTCTGTTGTTTTATTTTATTTACCTCTTTAATATTGTTGTGGGATGTATTTTGTGAATTGGTATGTATAATAAAACAAAAGTGTCTGAAATTTATTAGTATTCTGAAATGCATTTGGAACTATCTAAAATTGATTTGAATTATCTGAAATACATTTTGACATTTCTGAATTTGAAATGTATTTATCTTAAATTCATTTGGAAATTTCTGATTTTGATTTGAATTATCTGAAATTCGTTTGGAAATTTCTGAATTTCACTTGAAATATCTGAAATTCAATTGGAAATTTCGAAATTTGATCCGAAAAAGGTGTATTGACTGAAACTTTATATTGACCAGTTCTGAAAAAGAAGGTTTTCGCAGTAGTTTCGCTATGCGGACACAACAAAAAATCAGATTTATGTCATTTTAATGTACTTTGTTGATTTTAATTACCTTTTGCTGTTCATTGCGAGAAAATATAGAAAACGCTAACTTCAAACTTAATAACGCAAAATGGATTCACTTTATTGAATCGACACTCATGTACGCTTTTGTTCATTTAAAATTTTTGCATAAAAAGTGAAAACCATTAGTATAGATAACCAACCATTTCCATCAAAGGGCATTAATCAGTGCCAACATACAACCATCAACACCATTCTACTACACATTAGAAAGAGTAAAATTTCAATTAAGTAAGACATTTGTCCAGTCTGGTGCTAGGTCAATTTAAAGTTATATGGAATCCTAACATATGTTTCAAACTGTTAACGAACTTTAGTTTATTATTTAGACACTCGATATTTTCCTCCTTCAGAATAATCGACTTAACAGTGAGTGGTCGAGTGTATATGCCATAATGTTCTATCGAGTAGACCCTTAACTTAATCGGTATTTCCACAATTACAAATACTGGAGGCTATGCTCTCGGCAACGGCTTTCGTAACTCAGTTGGCAGAGCATTGCACTAGATTTGCAAGGTCGCGGGTTCGATTCCCAGCCAGACGTCCAAAGTTGCATTTTTCGCAACAAGTCCCGGTTGGGTCTTAAAAAATATCTGGACATTCGAGATTTTCCTCCATTTTTTACAGTACTTTGTTAACACGCATCACGTCTAAGAAAAAAACTGTCGAGTAATCAAAGCTTTGCAATCAAAAGCTGGGATAAAGAGCAAATTATAAAATAACCGTCTAGTAGGGAGTAGACGAGACCACGACTAAAAGATAACGGAATCTATCAAAATTCGTAAATAAACTTTTGAACGTTGGCTTCGATGAACTGAGGTTGAAAACCCATTTGTGCTATCATTTAAGACGTCCAAGAAAAGAATTGAATTACTTTCTAACTCTCCAGAAAACATGATATTTCAATGTTGTGAGCCAAGATGGTCCTTAAAAGGATTCAGCAGAGCAGAACGTGCATGGTCAGGAGAGCAAAAAACTGCAAAGCAGTCATCGATATATCGGCGAAATAAAATTAGAGTTTTGAACAGTCTAACCGAATTCAATTAATTTACGAATTTTGGTAGTTTTATTCCCTTACTTTTTATACATGTCGGGATTCCATATCAGATTAAATTGATCCTGTTCCAGACTGGCAAATATCTTGCGTAACTGAAATTTTTTTCTGCTTAATATACAGTGGAATGTTGTTAATAGTCGTCTGTTGGCGCTATTGAATGCCTTTTGATGGAAATGGTTGCGTGTCTGTGCTAATGAATTTTACTTTCTACGCAAAAATTTAAAATAAACGCGACAATGGCGCAAATAAGTGTCGATTCAATAATATGAATGTCGCGTTATTGAGTTTGAGTTTGGCGTTAATGATAGTTTATTTTCTGGTAATGAATATCAAAAGGTATATTTATCCTCTATGTTTTACGGCTTTTTTTCCCGGTTGATTTCGGATTCGAACCAATTGACATCTCCATTGGAAGCAAAAATTTTTCCAAATATGATGGTTTGCTTTTTCATGAACCAACTACGTCATGAAATAAGATGAACAATGTGTATCAACACTACTCAAATTCCATTGCCCATGGGGGGGCGTAGGTCGTATCAATATTTTGTAGGGCTTTCTTATCAAGTACAAAAATGTGAAAAATCGCAAGACAAACCTGAAATTATTGCTGAAATTCCATGAAGTTCTACTTTCAGGCAGGATTGAACAAAAGGTTCTGTTTCTAACCTAACAATTCGTGCTTCAATTGGTTCTCTCAAAGGATGTACCGAAACCACATTGGTGGAACTGGTGTTAATCTGTAAAATTTCAAGAAACGTTAAAGAGCGTTTTAGCGAAAGGTAATAAACTGTTACTGGATTAATTAAAATAATAGAGTACGAGGAAAGTAAAGGAAGAAATTATGTCATTTCAATTATCCTGACTTTTATTGATTATTTTATTGATTTTATTGATTAAAAGAAATTGATTAACCATACCTCATTGATATTCCGACTAAAAAGACAATTCTGACCATTGACAATACCCATACAAAAATATACTTTTCTTTACGTTACTTAAGCCTATCTATACACGGTGGTCTTTCAGTTGCCTGATTTTTAAAGGGTCGTGTTGGATATTTACAAGAGAAAAATATCAATAATAATATTAATAACATGCACATTCACATAATAACATTCACATATGAAAATAATATTTCATACGACAATTGTTTCAATTCCATATGTGAAAATAAATTTTGGTATGTAAAATTGTCATATGTGAAGGTTCCATTTCATATGTGAAATTTTGAACCAGTTCATTTCACATGTGAATGGGCTGCCATTTCTTATGTGAAATGAAAATTTCTTATGTGAAAATGTTCAAATTCCATTGGTTTTTCACATATAAAATGACGCGAAATTTTCGTAACAGTTGAGCTACTAGCCTAAACCACTAATAGCATTTATGATTTCTCTATTCACATGCTTGTAACAAGACTTTTAAATAATTTAAAACGCGCATCGACCATGTAAAACTTGCTTACAAATGTAAATTTTTTGCATTAATTCGCTTTTCTTACCCATTCTTTTCCATCATCTGTACTATAAGACCAGTTCTGATAATTCGTAGAATGAGTGATCCTATATTTCTTTGTGAAAAGTACGTCAGAGTGACTTGGCCTAAATCCTTGCACCGACACTGCAAATATATAATATTTTTCCGCTAAAACTATTTCAATATATACGATCGATTTGGGGCGAGAGCACCAAGAGCCCGGCATATACAGTCTGCCATTCTTTGGTTCATGATCAGCCTCGAACGTATCTCGTATCGAGGGGAAGCTCTCATCGGGAAATTTCTCCTTTAGTAAACGATTTTCGTATTTCAATCCAATATCTTCGATCAAAAGAACTACAAAAAATGAACAACAGGAAACGTTAGTAAGCCACAAAGCAAACAATATCGAATACAGGAATTCTGATCCATTTAATTACACAACGATGATATCTCTGAGAAGTTCGAAGTTGTTTCTAACTGAGAAGTCTGTGTTTCGATTAGGTTTAACCTAATCCAACTTATTTTTAACATTTGTAAGGTAATTAACAAACCATTGATCCCTGTTGATATTAAAACGCCGGTCCCTGCTGTAATTCAAAGAATATCCTGCTATCAGCCAGTGAAAGACTTCGCATAACACAAGCTACATGCACTTACCATTTGGTAGCTTTATCATAACTTTTACTCTGCCAAACTCAATTTTACTCGTCAAGGGGGACGTCCTAAAATGGCTACTGGTATAGAGTTAAGAAATGTTTTCTTTCCAGCATTAGATTGGCATAATACCTTAAAATTGCTCTTTGAATCTGTTTTGCGAGTCCGCGAGAGCTTGTAAACCCAGCAATTCAAAGTCGTTGACAACCAATAATACCAGAGAGAATTCGTTTCAAACTGGCTGTCAATGTACATTTAAAGACCAATGTGAAAATGATTTAATTTGAAAAATTCAGTTTTTTTAGAATACAGGTGAGCTTGCGTCAAATCAAAATTTGCTGAGAAACGTAATGGTTTATTGCTACTTAGTCGTCCCAATGGCAATGTTCAGATTCAGTTTACTGGCAGTTAATTAGCTGACTATGTACAAATTACATTACTACATCACAAGGCCCAGTTATGCAACAAACAAAACAATTTTTTCTTGTTGAACCTAGTTCACACAAAATTCTATGTTTTTTCTTGTTCCTTTTGTCTTAGACTCCCTCGTGATGATGTAGGAAAATAAATAAATAAATGAATAAATAAATAAGCAAACGGACAAACGAACAAATAAATAAATAGATAAATGAATAAATAAATAAATAGACAAATAAATAAATAGATAAATAAATAAATAAATGAATAAATAAATAAAACATCTCACAGAATTCGCAATTTTGTTCCCCGGGACTTACGCAGGATATTGAATTGAAACAAAGAAGTTACAACAACATTTCTCAAATACGTGAAAGTTATCACAAATTGAACTTAATTTGAATTAGTGTTTGGCACAGAAGTTGTTTGACGACTGAACTGTCTCTCAGAGTTATTCTATCAGTTTAACGAAAGGCCAGAACTATTAATTTTTCAACTTAAGAATGAAGAGAACTGTAGTTGTTATTTCATTAGATGTAATCTAGGACACCGATATCTAATTGAATGTTTAGGGAACTAGTTGCCCAGGTGCCCCTATAAGATCATTGAGGGGTCATTGCTTCCATGGTGCTCCCCGTTCCACCACCCACGCTGTACTCCAATAAAAGCTGAAACAGATCAGTAATACGAATGAGCAAGATTAAGACTCTTACGTACCTTATAGTATTAAGCTTTTACAATTTTCGATCTCAAATTCGCGACCTTATATCAAACTTTCTTATTTCGCACATTCGTTTTCAATAATAAAGGCTGCAATCTTAAACATTTCGTACTCTGGTTGCCTTCAGTTTACTATGTCTATTTACCTTCATGTGAATATCCAAAAAGTTCCACCCAGATGCACTCGATATTCTTCAATGTCGTGAACCTCATGTACCGACACAAAATTCTCTTTGAAAGGAGATGTTCTTCATTGCTAAAGTATTTCTGAAATCAAGAACATTATGTAGCAAGTTTTGTAATATTTAGGATCATATCATTTTAAACATACCTAATGGTTTTCCGTGCTTGGATGCTGTGATCATAATAAGAACAATGTTCCATGGAGAAAAGTGTCAAAAGGCAAGCGGTTTTCAGTCTTTCGAAATTCAAGTGATACCCCATGAAAAAAGGCATTTCTTCGATAAAATAATAAGGATCGACAAGCTACGGTAATGTAATTTTCGAAGGAAAATTTCCAGAAAATTAACATCATCACCTTCCATTGGGCAAATTCAGCGTGGTATCACTCTAAAGTGTATTCTAAGGGACTTTAATAATTTTTTAATAACATCTTTCAATTTGGAATTTCTGAAAATCTCGGTTCAGCACAAAAACATTGCGAGAGATCAAAAAATATGTCAAAAAGTCACCCCTTATTCTTAAATATATGATAAATCAGATGGAAATGAAAAGAAGCACGTACATTTGGAAGCAGTATACTGGGAGCATGGTGACGAAAAGATGTAAAGAACAAAAGGAAATTAGAATAAAATGGGGGAAAAAAACAAAGAACACATGCAAAAAAATTCGTCTCTGCGGCAAAACTTTACTAGCTAAAAATACGCATACGCAACAAATCCTCGCCCAGTTTTATATGCCTTAAAAATTGGAGTAAGATTGATACTTTTTCAAAAATGTCAAAAAGACTAACATTTAACTTTTAATTAAAAAATCGTCCTTATTATAACTGGAACGTGAAAGAAGTTGGACAAAGTTGTCTTAGTAGTAACAACTGCTACATTGCTGAAAATCCAATACCTTATTCCCAACTCAGACTCTTGTACCTGCATAAGCCACGTGAGTTGCAGGAAACCAGCACTACAGACTGTCAAGATTTAAACTTAGAACAGGAGTAAAACTGGATTGAACACGAGTAAAACCGTGAAAAAATTTAACGTCAAATAACTTCTCGACCAGGACTTGAATTGACTTTGCTTCAATATTGCGCGAGCGAATGATTGCGTAATGGGTCATTTCCATGCAGCTTGGCAATGAACATTTTGCATAAGAAATCTGGAGAGCAAGAGAAATTTAGTGTATTGCCTTTTTTTTGTTTAGAAAATCTCACTCTTATTGATGCTCTCTAGTTTTTCATTGGTCTAATTTATGTTTGACATGCTGCAATGGGCTTATATTCTCCTTCTTTCAATGCTTTTTTTGCACTTACAACATAGAAAATACGAAGACTCATCATCAGGATATCCTATATACTTGAAAATCTCGATATTTTTAGAGTTCTATTTTTAGAGCTTTTTTAGACTTTTTGCATGCAAATTTCTTTTTTGTAAAACCTTTGCTTCAATTTATTTGAGAAACAACATTTTTTGCCAGTCAATCCTGTGAGGGAGAACAAGAATGAACAATCAAAGTCATGAAAATATGCGGAGTTTGCCTGCATCACACATAGATCAGACCATTTCCACCTCATGTTTAAAAGCAATCTGATGGTTCTTATTGAATACTTCGGTATCAGTTTATCGACCTCTTGATCTGTGCAACAATGTTCATGCAATTCTGTCATCTATTTATTTAGCGAAACCTGCGACCTGCCAAATAGCTTCGAAAATAGACATTTCAAAAGCGTTTCCCTTACGGTTAGGTAGTAGAATAAAGAACCTAGAGCATGCATGTTAAAGGTTAAAGTATACAGGATATAGTAAAGTTTATAACATTATCAGGGCGTGAAAAACAAGAGGCAACGGCAAGGTAGGTAAATTTCTCATGCTGGAACAAGGGGAACAGTTGACTTGCCCTCGAACCTATCGTAACTCGGGTTTCTAAGGTCGATTTTATTTTAACATTAAGGAATGAATGGCTTATTCCCCAAGTGATTTAAAGAAAGATGTTTTCGAGGAGAGCATATTTTTACGGGACTCCAAAAATGAAAATGTCTGCATGTACAAAGGTTTTTATATTTGGGATAGGCTTTTTATACAAATCTCTGTTATTTCCATACGTTTAAATAAAGCAAACCCCATCATAGAACAATCTGATTGACCCGTCGAGCAATTGTAAACGATGCACAGATTGGGCCAAAACAACATCTACCCTTGCGGACTATTGGTCATTTTGATTACTGAATAAAACAAAATTATACACACAGGTAAGCAGGAGCAGACTGCCACATTTTTGACCCTCGGACAAAAGGGAAATCTGCGCCGCCTAACATTAACATTAACATTAACATCCTTACTCCCCAGTCGTTTAAAAGTTTTTAAGTTTAAAATATAACTGCTTCCTGTTGGTATGCGCAACTTTTCTACTTTTTTCAATTCTACTGGCTCGAATTAAAAATCGCAAAATCTAGTTATATCCGATGGAACAGTAAATTTCTAAAAATTTTACTAGAGGAGCTGTAGTTGAAGTACTCAAATTAAATATCTGATTTGCTCGTAGCTTAGATAAGCACAAAGGAATGTAATACTGTCATCTAAATTATCAAACACAGACGTTTCACTACAATGACGCTTGAATTACTTGTAATAAATCAACAAAAAATGGTACCTTTGTCATGTTATTTTCTTTGTATGTTGACCATTCCTTTCCATCCATTGAAAACTGAAGTTGATAGGATTTTGCCTTCATCATAGAAGCACTTGAATTGTCTACAGCTTTTACCGCACAAACCACACCATATGCACCAATGTCAATCTCCAAATATTGGTTGTCGGCGTTCCTATCAGGGCACCATGGGCGACTTTCATTTATGTTGACAGCCTTGTTTGATGAGGTAATCTTTGTGATCTTCAAATTAGTTTTTTCGCAGGTTTCTTTCCATAAAACACAAAATGAAAATGAAAAACAAAAATTACTCACACTGATGAACAACTCCGCATTTCTGCGGTATTAAAGCCGAAAACAAATGCACGTCCGTTATAAAAATTCAAGAACAGAGATATAGGAGAGAGAAAACAGGACAGGAAATAAAAACCCAAGCCCAGCAAAAATTACGGACTAAATGCAGCGTAAGATAAAATGTAATTAAGATCTAACGTTTCGGTGCTTTCCTCAACATCATTTGAGAATGTAAAGGTAAATTACATCTGAATAAAATTTTCTCCTACGATCCATATGATCTAGTCCGTATTTTTTTGTGTTTTCCGCCTGGTTCGTCAATCGCATCAATCCTTTGGATAGAAAATAGAATTAGTAAGATTTCTTCTTTATCACTACGATATTATTGATGTTTAAAATTCATACTTAAACTGAATGAAAATGAGGAGAAACACTAGGAGAAATACTTATATTTTAAGAAAGTAGTGATAAGTCTCTGAGATGTAACCCTCTAGAGTATATGAAGGCACAAACTGGATATATCGTGGACGTAACAATCCAATGAATTTTAATTTTCAGTCATACAGAATATAGCAAGAAGAGAGACTAGTCATTACAGTAGCTCCAGCATATCTATTTATGACATCGCATAAAGCTTTAATGTATTAACAAACCAAAACCAAAAGTGAACATTGTCTAAGGGTGACAAAAGTGACGTCTTCCCCTCCTCAACGATGCTTGCAAAGATGAAATGTTAAGAAGCAAACGATATCAAAGCACAGACTTTTCGTAAAGACTGTACATGAGATGGGACATAAACTTCTATGCTTTTCTAACAAGACCTTTTACTGGGTATACTGAACGATTTTCCCCTAAGCAGAACAGTTTAAGTGTAGTATATGTCCATCAAACCATACTAATGACCGCCGTGAAATTGGATTATTTGACACATGAGGTATATTACTAATCCTAAAATGTCATTGGCAGTTAGAGTTCAATGACTGGGAAGGCACTCAGTACAAGGGCGTCACTCATCTCAATCGCACTACTGTAGTTTTTGTGCTGTCCGTCTGAACTGCAAAAATCACTATCCTATGCACTCCTAATCCGGGATAAGCAAGGCAACAAACAAATAAAATGACTTTTCCTTGCTCCAATAAAAACACTTGGTACTATCGGTGTTTTTCCTCTTAGACATTCTCACCACCCCACTCCCTTCTCAATTTTTTCCTCAGATTTAGCAAAATTAGGAAATCAAATTTGCCAAGTAAAAAACTGCTCCCAAACACCATACTCGTTCTTCTGGACAAGGGTTGCTACACGTTTTCTCCGATTTAAGAAAATCACCAAATAAAAAGGGTTGGTAAGCTTTTCATGACTAACATCAACCGGTATGAGAATCGCATACCTGTTGAATCCCACAGATTGGTGGTCGAAAGCTCGTTAAAATAAATTATTCGGTCAGAGAACGTTTTATAAGACTTTAAAAAATTCTTTTGCAAAATTATAATATTCTCCACATTGAGTGGGAATAGAGGAATCAAAAATATTTTCTGATATAAATTACCTTTTCCTATCTCTGTTCCATAAAGTTCAACGACCATGCACGGCAAGCTGGTGGATTCTGTGGGATAAAATCTCACAAATCTTGCCGTCTGTGCAGAGGTAAATTTGTGCTTTACCAGACTTGATGAATCATTGTTTCCAGAAAAGATCTGCAATGAGAATAATAATTGCATTAGTTGCTCATTGCCCAACTGTCTGCCTGCCTGCCTGGCTGAATGAATGAACGAAGGAATGAAGAAAGGAGGGAAGGAAGGAAGGAAGGATGGGAAGGAAGGAAGGAAGGAACGAACGAACGAACGAACGAACGAACGAAAGAACGAACGAACGAACGAACGAACGAAGCGAGCAAGCAAGCAGGCAAGCAATGAATCAAATAAATCAATAACCCAGTCTGGCAATCATATAAAAGCAAGTTACTGCGTAGACAATGTGAAGTATCGGTACAAAACAAAGAGGCTCAAGAATTGCCAAAACTAAAATTACAAAAAAAGCAAACAAAACAAAACCCTAATGTTTCGAACAAAAGCCTTTTGTCAGAGACTGAAAGGTAAAGTACAGTAGAAGCTTGGTAGGATTTCTCAAGTACAAAAGCTCTACCTCACTTCTATTTTATTTCATATTTCAATCTCTGATGAATGCATGTCCTACTCTCGAAACGTTATTATTTCTAATTCCTGAGTTTTAGCATTCAATCAATTGTTTACCTAATCAGTCAGTCAATCAGTCAGCCAGCGAAGTTAGCCAATCAATAACAGAACAGCTACTTACTTTTACGTTATTATTTTCACTGTAAGCCATCCATTTAATTCTGTCAGATGACATTAATAGTTTGTACTTTGTTGCATGTCCCTTGGAATCACCCTTTGTGGATACTCCACATAAGGAATATTTACTTCCAAGATCAACTTCGAGATAACTGTCATATTTTTTGTCTGAAGCAGGACACCACGCGCTTTCTCCCACTTTATTTAACTTTTTTCCAAAGGTTTCTTTACTATACGACGAGGCTTGGAAATAATAATATGGTATTCCATCTGCATCACGAAGGCCGACAGTTCTGTTAAAACAATCTACGTAAGAAAAAAATGAGTAATTTAAGCGGACTTTATAGACCCCTATCAAAAATGGCAGCAAACTTAGCATTCTTTTACGTCCCAGATTTCTGCCTTCGCAAGCTCGTTATAATGTGCATAATTAAAATGTTAAAACTTTTGTTCAACTTTCACTTAATATTTTTTATATTATTGTGGATTTCCAAGCATGTAGAAATCCTTGGCGAAACGGTTTCGACATTTAATTCAAACTAGTTTCAGATTGCAGAATAACGTTGAATAAATATTGAATCTTTTTTACCTGGGTTTCAACCGCGTTGAAGATCAATGGTATATCTGGCAAATTTCTAGTGGAAGAATTTGGAAAGGTTTCGATAAATTCGAGGTTGCAAAATTCGTGGGGCGCGTCTCATACACTTCATTTTGCATATCTACTAGCACGTCTGCAATATTTGAAATGTCTAGTATGGTAGTACTTAAACATGACCATATTCTTCCATTTGGGATGGCTCTTCAGCTGCCCCGTGGTTTGTGGTCCTGGGACCCGAGACTTTCCAATAGCCACGCCGCTGCTACAAACCCACGGGTTTAGAAGAAATTTTGAAAGCATGTTGAAAGAAAATTTAAGTTTGTTCAAACTTTGACACTTTCAACATCATTTATCACATCATTTAACATCGATCAAAGAAAAATAAATTGAATTACGTTCACCAGAATGTGGAAAGCCGACGACCAAGATTTAGCCGAACGTAAATGAACCACTTTATAGCAGTTTAATCGCGTAGAGTTCTTTTTATAAAATCATCATTAGGGATCGTCACACGGTAAGTCTAGAAACTATTTTGATATTTTTTCTTTTAATATGATTTCTATATTACATTCTTGTAGTATATATTAACAGACTACCAGAAATCGAGAAAGTATTTTAACTTCTTGATTACACCTTTTTCAGAATCATTTTCAGGGTAACATGAACAAGAAATCTCATGATTAACCTCCACTGCGACATCGTAAGTCAGCTCGAGTAACTGAGTTGCCTTGAGCCTGTGTGGGTTTTCGGAACGCTGCTCTACCAATTGAATATCAAGTCAACAGGGAACAACAAAGAGATAGTCTAACGCTGTTAATCGATAAAATTTCTCTTAATTAACTGGTACATCTTGAAATTTTCTCTTCATGTTACCTCCTGAAATAGATTTGAAGCACTGCAAATCTTCAAGGATAAGTAGCTGTTGGGGGTGAAAAGAAACATTACTTTAATGTGGCTGCAACGGGTAATTTTTTTATTGGACAGGTAAATAAGTAGCCCGCCATACATGCGTGGTGATCTCGACAAGATATCACGAACCTTAAGATCTGCGACGTCAACTTCAACGACGTCCTCGGCATTTTAAGGAAACCTCTGTTTTATTGACCACCGTTCTTAATACTTGTGGCCTGTTTTATGACTCCTGAAACCCTCCAGTTCTCCTAAAACAACCTTAGTTTCGAGTTTAGTCCAATCTTAAGAAACAGCTTTTTTTCACTCCTCGGGTTGACGTCTTTCTCAAGACGTGAAAATGGTCTGGGTGACGTTTTATGCAGAACGACGACGACGTATTGAGAATAAAAATTATTCATTTTCTTTGTTTTGCATGAAGAATTCTTTTGTTTCTGGCAGGACGCGTCGTTGAAGTTGACGTCGTAGATCTTAAGATCCCTACTATAGTCATGACAGCAACCGTTCAAGTCTGTGCAAGAATGAAACTTTAAGATGATTTTATCAGGGTGAATTTCATTAAAATCAAGCAAATCAATTTGACAAAATATATCTAATTTTCAAAAATCTTGAAATCCACTTTCTCTATAACAAAACAATCGGTTCTGCCACCAAAGTTTAATATTTATCTAGGCTGTTTATCAATGTAAAACCTGTCTTGATGCCAATTTTCAGAAAAATTAAAAGGAAGACAGCCGATTATAATAGCATGCCTCCTAATTACAATAATAGAGAAATATGCGGAAGCTCCAACATCATTATTGCCATGGTAACCATGGATAACTGCTCAATTTCATAATTAGCCCATGTTTGTAATACTTCTAAAGATAGTTAGTAGAAACTTAGTCGAGTACTATTGCAAATGCTGCATTCTGATTGGCTACGCTACTCGCTATCTATTCGTCGATAGATAGCGAGTAGCGAAAATGGCTTCCGCCTCTCGTTTCTGTGAAGTTTCTGAAGACGAAATAGATTGCCTACTTGAAAGTGCAATCCCAGAGAAGACGAAAAATGTTCTTTGCTAAGTGTTTCTGCTAAAACAATTCGATTTTTCGCTCTCGATTTCTATGAGGTGATAGTTGACTCGGGTTTCGCCCTCGTCAACTATCACCTCAGAAATCTCGAGCTCATAATCTAATTGTTAATTATACTCCGTTCCAAATTTATAGTAATTTTAAAGATAGAAATGCCCGTAAATGAAGACTGTAGAAATTGTGGTAGATGAACGATCTTCAAGCTCGATACTCAGAAAATGATTTCTGAGCCCAAGACGGGGATTCAACCCGATGACCGGTCAGAAGGTTGCGGGTTCGATCCCCGTCTGGGGTTCAGAAATCATTTTCTGAGTATCGAGCTTGAAGATAGTTCATCTACTATAATATATCCAAGCTCTCACATTTCTCTAACATCAAACAACTGTAGAAATTGTAAATAGCCCCCTTTACAACTAAAACATAGCCATAATAACATAACACAATGCGGAAGTTGGTTACCCGTATCGAAATTGATTTGGTTTCATTTTTGAACTATTTTTTTCGCCTCCCTTAAAGGTTCCTCCTAAGTATAGAAGTTTGAATTCACTTAAGCAGATGTTTGAAGACACTTCACCGCCGCCAGCAAGACGTTAGACTTGAAATTTACACGTAAAGAACGTCGATCACCCAACCGACGCTTCATCCCAACTAGATTTAAGATTACGTTAAAGAAATTTCTATTCACGATTAATAAGCTGACGATAACTTGATGCTCAAACACGAAATGGAAAAGCTAAATGAAGGATTGACGACTATCTCGGACTATGATTTATAACTTTATTAAATCATTCTCTTGAGGAAAGAAGTAGACTGGATGAATAATGACTAACTCGAGAAAGTCGCTCGACTACCACCTTGTTTAATGAATTCAACCTTACCTTCTGGTCTTCCAAATCCAAAATCAAGCAGGACAAGCAAGGTGTAATAAATCAGCGAACTGTCCATACTCAGAAAGAGGACTTCAGTCAAGCTGCTTTAAAATGGACCCAGACACATCACGAATGATTGTTGCTAAATATGTACATCTATGATATTTGATCGTTTAGGTCAACTGTGTCAATAATTTACATCAAACATTTCATACCTCCATGCAATCAGTTCAGATTTCTATACGCTGAATCCTTACTTTTCCTCACCCTAAGTTACTGTTAAAAAAATCCAGTATTTACCATATTAAAAGGTGAATAGCAAACAGTCTATTGATAGCACCGATTGGAACTAAAGAACGTTTCAATCTAAATAATCAACAGGGCAGTGAAATTTGAGATGCAATTTGAGACAGTTAAATGTCACGGAAGAACAAAGTTGGACCATCTGTTGTTTTTCAGTTGACAAAAATGTCACCTGCTAGCTGGAGAGGGATCGAATTCCGGGTTAGGAAGTATTTTGAATGTACCACAAAACTGCAAAATATCCGTTGCCCCCGACAGTTCAGTTCCTTCCTAATAGAACGTTAGAACTTCAAAACGTGTACACTTTATTTGCAAATATTCTACTCTGGAAGGCTTTGTAGTAGCAATTCTCGCAGCTGGTCCCGGTTTGGTATTAAAGTAGATTTTTTTTGCTCTATAATAAACACTGTAATGTTATCGTTGAGAATACATGTCAAATATTGGGGACCTTAAGATCTACGACGTCAACTTGAACGACGACGTCCTCGGCATTTAAAGAAACCACGGTTTTATTGACCACCGTTCCTAATACTCGTGGCCTGTTTTATCATTCCTAAAACCCTCCAGTTCTCCTAAAACATCGTTAGTCCTGGGTTTAATCCAATCTTAAGAAACAGCCTTTTTCAATCCACGAGCTGATGTCGTCCTCAAAGCTCGTCAGTCCACGAACTGACGTCGTCCGTGAAAATGGTCTAAGTGACATTTTATGCAGAACGGTGGTAGTGTTGAAAATACCCTGGGGAATAAAAATTATTCATTCTCTTTGTTTTGCATGAAGAATTCTTTTGTTTCGAAAGACGCGTTGCTGACGTTGTAGATTTAAGGTTCCTATAACTCCAATGAACCCTTTTCAGTTCACGGCCGTAGTTCGAAGGTATGTGATTTGCACCAAGTGGAAGTCCACCTTTAGAAGGTGACCAGGCAGTGCTGGGCACTAATTGAAATATAAGATGTGAAGAGGTGAGTGATTTGGGGGGAGGGGGGGAAAGATGGGAAATTTTGAAATCAGATGCTGGAGTTTTGGTTTAACTGTCACTGGCGGGTGATACGTCAACGGTTAGTGTCAGGATTAGGATCAGGGTTACGATTTAGGACTAGGATTTAGGACTAGGATTTAGGACTAGTACTAGCCCTACTCCTAATCCTAACCCTAATCCTAACCCTAATCCTAACCCTAACCCTAATCCTAAACCTAACCCTAATCCTAATCCTAAACCTAATCCTGAAACCTATTCTGAATTTGCTTTAGAATAATAATCATTCGTAGCTCCTACTACGAATGATGATCATTCATCATCATTCTAAAGTGTGAGGACATGTTGAAGATTCAGGATAATCTTGAATCTTAAGACCACTGTCACTTCAGCAAGAGTGCTGGACAGTTGATATTTTTCCAGTTCCTCTCGGTCGCCTCCTTCTCATGTAAACGTTCTACCGTCGACCTTCAGTTCACTGATTTTCAAAGAGATGGCGCCCAGCACGCAAATGATATATAGATTATATTGTTCTTTTGGCGCTGCCGTATTTGATTGGAAAAGTATGCAAGAAGTAATCCCTAAAAAGGAAATTATCTAGCTTTTCGGAGGATCCGCAGCGTTGATACCCAATTTTTATTTCTCGTCATCATTCAAACCTACCATATCCATATTTGTCAGCTAGTTTTCCACGATAGTCTGGTTGAGGAACGATCTTACAGCACGGTCATCTCGCGATCAGACCCATCAAGGATGTCTGGTGTCGAGATGATCACAAGTGACCCAAATGACTTTAAACTTTCCAGCTTCGACATTGAAAATCATCTTCACGCCTTGTTGCGTAAATTACACCGTGATTACGTCCGCTTTGTATAGGAGGCAAGTGTAAGTTGGCCATATTTCTGAAGCTTAAGTAAACTTTTGGTTAGTTTTGGAGGTCGAACACATTGAGGTTTAATTTGTTCTCCATGGTACCGTTAAAACAAACCTTGCCTTTTCTTATCAGATATTGGATGCTCGTGCAAAATATCCTGGTAATTTTTCAGATTTTAAGTACGTCCACAGAGCAGTATACTGATAAAGACCCAGTTACACTGGTTAGATGCGGCGTAAAACTAATCCTGACATCAAATTTACTGAAAATTCGTCCCGTAAGCCAATGATGACGATCATTTGCAATAATACCCAGTCTGCATTTCACTTTTTTTAACCAACATTGGACGGGGGCAGAGGTTGGATGACGTCATGTGAATTCGTGCGACTTCTTTCGTTTCCAAAGTTGTTCCCTTAATTTTTGCCAAGATTGTAAATACCCAGGGTCGCGGGAGTGACTCTAGCCGAATGGCCAAGACGAAGGGAAATTTGGTACTGGAATTCTTGTTATCATTACGGGGAGAAATGTCGAGTGTACAATGTGGAGTAAAAAGCTCTTCTGTTAACAATCATCCGTGTCTTGTTACGATGCAACAAGTGTATTTTCGAATGCCCCTGAAAAATGAACGTACTCACGCATCGTCGATTGTATGCTTGGCATATTTCTTTCAACAAGACAGTATCCCAGCTCCCTCCTCAAACCTGGACTAATGCTCTTTGCTACGCAAATTCCAACAATAAATAAACCAGTGGCTTAGGAAGCGGTGCACCGTGAGGCCGCGACTCTTTCACGTGTAAATCCAGAAATGATTTAGTGGGAGCATTCCTATGATGAATATTTGGATTTTTCGCCAGAAATAGTCAAAACTTAGTGTACATTAAAATACCGCTACCCTCAACCAAATCTATCCGTGCGGAGGACCGGGAATAATGCATACAAAGAGGATGTGGTTTATAATAAATCATTGTTAGTAAAGAAAATGCATTTCTGTACTTGTAAAAGGGGAGCATGACCGGAATGGCCCTTCCCCAAATCCGCCATTGAACTCCCCTAAAGTTCGATGTGAGATAGCCTCTCCATTTCAAAGCACCTATGGAGACGCTTTCATCACGAGTTTTTGTTTTGTTTCTTTCTTTCAGGGTATTTTTATCCCCTTTTAATAACTACAGTGGCTAATGGTAATACCACATGTCTGAGAATTTTTCTTGGTAAATGATCACTCCCCTACCTCCACTAAAGAGCACCAAGGTCCACATGACTGTCAGTGAAGTGATTTGGCAGTAGCCATTTTACCCATTTTACCTAATTTGACTAACGGATTTTACCAGGAGTAGCGACGTACTGTTATTCACTTCTATTCCGTAACACTAGATGACCATGCCTGGATATTAGCGTCCGGTCACGGACATTGTCCGGTACAAATTTGTCATTTATAGAGTTTTGACAGTCACAAATTTGACGATGTCTGTCACTTTGTCCGGAACGGTTTTTGGTAACATTAATTTCCAGTTTCACTACAAAACCAACTATTAATATTTGTCTTGAATCAATCGCTCTTCATTTGTATGTTAAATTAGTGAATGCGCGCGACTTGCCATGAGTGGTTTTGCGAAAAATGGCGAAGTGCGACTGTCTTGAATATTGATTGTTTGAAATCACTCTAGCGTTAAATTATATACAACAAGTCGAAGAAAATAACTTCATTTTTTATGTCTGCTGACACAAATAGTGTTAGCAACAAAGACTCGATCACTTTTGATGAATCAGCTTTACTACAACAACAAGAGCCAAAGAAGTCAAGCCGAATGTTAAAACCGAGCACTGTTACGAAATGGATTAACGAAGATCTGGCAAACACCAATGCAATCGTATGGTTAAAGCACGAAGACAACAAAAAAGGACAAGTTATTCAAATGAAGTGCTTGATCTGCACCAAATTTCAAAAGCAAATACAACACAATCGGGATTTCTGACGCGTGGATAAAAGGAACTCGTAACCTTCGCTTGTCAAACGCGACAGACCATTCTGCAACAAAATGCCACCAACACGCATAGAGATTGTACATCAATGACTTGAAATCCAAGGGTGAGTGTGTTAATCATCTACATGTGATTAAGCAATTTCAACCAGACGCAGGTCAACCAACTCTGAGAGATAATGTTGCTAAATAGAGGGAAGTTCGACAGGAACAGGCAATTAAAAAGTTCGAAATTGCATACTTTGTTGCCAAAAAGGAACTTCCTTTTACTATTTATGAAGATTTAGTTGAATTGGAGAAACACCATGGCGTGGATGTAGGAGATGCGTATACTACCCGAAAACAGTGCGGTGAGTTCATTGATGTTCATGGAGAGTGTATAGCTTCACAGCTAAAAGATCTTGCGAAAGCAAAATTCTATAGCGTATTAACAGATGGGAGAACAGACAGCTCCACCACTGAGAAAGAAGTTGTCTATGGACTATATTTTGATCCTCATTCCAAGAGTGAAGAAGTTGAAGTGAAATTATCCTTTATTTACTTGAAAGATGTCAAAAAAGCAGATTCACCAGGAATAAAGGACCATTTGACAAACATTCTTAGAATTGTTGAAGAAGGTCCTCCACTGGGTTCATTCAATGTCAGACTTGGTTAACATGTGGCAAAGCCAGAAAGCAAGACGGCCAAACCAAAAAAGAAGAAAGAAGTACAAAGCAAGGAAAAAGAAAGTTAAATATTACCAAAACCCTTTGCCAGAAGGTGAAGCTGACCCTAGTAATGAGCTTGAAGTTGTATCAGACTCTGAATCAGATATGGAGTCTGCAGATAGCAATAGCCATATTGATCAGGACTTGACCACTGACAATGACTTACATGAGAAACATTTGTCTGATTCAGATGATAGTGATGCTAGTTTTGCAGGTTTCCTACCTGGGGATTTACTGCGACTTTGAGGATTTAAATTGATCAAAGAGACATGTTATGGTTCAAGAATAAATTAATTGTTGATGATTATGATCTTTTTGTAGTTGTATACTACATGTATAAATCTACATGTATAGTACTTTTTAATAAAATTGTGTGCAGTGCATGTATCATTCATACTTTTAAGTTTTAATATTCCATACCAATGCTTGTATACAATAACAATTATTGTTATACAGCGACTGTACAAATATCAATCAAATTATAATCTTGTTAAGTGACAGGTACATTTTGTTTTGTGACAGGCACTATCTGATTGATGGTGGTCATTTTGACAGCCAGAGCAAAAAAAAATATATCCAGGCTTGTACATGACTGACTACCATCAATCGTCCATCCAATGAAATGCAAGTAAATGGCATGGGCGGACCACACTTGGACGTAAAGCAGGTTAGACCACACTGCCATTCAAGCGTTAGCATCAGATTAGGCGAATAACTTCGATAAATTTATAATGGATCCCACACGCAGTACACTGAGTTTTATTTAGTGCACGCATCCTGAACTAATGATTTTAGTGCGCGAATTTTATGCTCGAAATGAACCTAAAGGTGGTAATCTAAATCAGGATCCCCAGCCCCTTGAAAAACTTAGATCTTTGGAGAAGAATGTGATTTGCTTTCAGTCTTAAACCGTGATCTAGACTTTAATCGATTATTACAGGTCATGAAGATTGGGCATTAATAAACTGCATTCCATTAACATATACTCTCAAGAAACATAAGCAATATCCCATAGTAGTCATTGTAATCATTGTAGTTACTGAGTGAACATATATTCACAGTCCTATTAGCTAGGGAATGGTTCTCAAACATTTTCAGCTTTAATCACAAAAATTTTCAAATCCGCCCCTCGCCCCCAACGTTTCCAACGTTAATACACATTTAAAGTGAACGATATATTTTTTAAAAGCATACATGTTTCGACAACTTCAAGATGCCATCTTCAGTGCAGAATGAATGATGTGAGGTAATATGATACAGTAATAGACGAGTTAGGATATGAATAAATTATTTACAATTGATGAGGAAGTGATCTGCTTACAAATACAGAACTATTTGCATAAGGTGATGATAGGTATATTTAGGTTGGTCACGGTGTCTTTATGTGTAAATGGGAGAGCTTTGTTCTTAGTTAGGTTTCTTAGTTTCTTGCGGTGGGTAGAAAGTATTTTATTGAGGTGGGTAGATTATTGAGGTGAGGTGCTTTTAAAAAATATATCGTTCACTTTAAATGTGTATTGACTTTGCTGCTACTGAGAAATTATGGTTTCCAACGTTCCTATGCCACTGTTCCTAATTTACCAAATTTTGTGAGAATAATTCTAATTTTCTAAAGAATTTAAATTGGACATGGGTAAGAATCACTGATAACCCAGCAGATATGGGGTTCGAGAACGCTAAAATCGCTGGTGCACGGCACCAGTTTAATCCTGTACCAAACTTACATTGTAGTTGCCATTTGGTAATTTATTAATTTTACTTTGGCGGACGCTAGACGATTTTACTCGTCAAGTGGGGACGTCCTTCCAGATAGGGGGGCCAGTACAAAGGTTAAAAACTAGCTAACTTAACCTTTTGCCAGGTGCAATTTCCATTTAGGCATTACATTACTTTACTCTGGTTAGCGCCCAACAATTTTACTCGCCAAGACTACACGTCATGGAGGGTGGTCGGAAAGAAGTTACTGCATGCGTACTTGACACTTGTGTGCGATTTATCTAGTTCTTAAATATTACTGAAAAAAACACTAGGGTTTGATTTCGGCTCCACGTAGTTATATGATTAACTCATTATGGGGTAGGCCTCGTCCCTTTGACGAGTAAAATCTTCTGGGGTTAGCCAGAGTAAAATACTATACTGCGCCCTAGCCCCTTAATGGGTTATGAAGATCCAAAGATTTTGTTCGGGTACTGCAGTTTCCTCGTGTAGTAATACTGGATCCATAAAGAGTGCCTCTTACTGGACCTCAAGGATGAACAGCTGAGATAGCTGATAGGGTTATACAGTATAAATTAATGCACCTTATAATCTTGGAAGAAAACAGAACTGTGTTAAAATGTCAGGAAACTTTGTAACCAAACTTTAAATTTATAGCATAAATAAAGAAATTATACAATCTTGGAAGGGGGAAAGGATTTGGTTATGATGTCAGAAAATTTGTAATCAAACTTTAAATTAATAGCGTTGCAAATTATTTTTACTTCACAGCAATGTGCTACTTCTGACTGATTAAAACAGAACATTTATAGTATATGAAGGAACACATTAAGGATGTTTAGGGCCATCCAAAGAATGTTGACCACCTATGCTACCTTTATCCAAAGGATTTCAGAACACTCTTCTAGTTTTTACTGCTTGATTTTTTTCCCTTAAGAAATTATTTTAGGTTTTGAAAGTATTATGCAAGCAATTGCTGTTCGGTATCGTCCTATAAGAAAATAGTATTTTTACAAAACAAGTAGAGTGTAACTCTAGAAATGCAACGTATGCAAAGTAAAATTGCATAAAGGGTGAACTGGAATTTTCTGGAACTAGGACATTTTGAAATCCTAAGGCATCTTAAATGTCATTTTGGCATTCTGGTGATAAAAATACATGTACTTTACAGTATGAGTACTCCTGATGCTTAATTGACATTTTGAAGAGAAAAACTCTCTCAAACTTATCAAAATTTTGAGTAGATCTAGACAAACAAAACTGATAGTACTGTAGTTATGAGCAAGATTATCACCATTAAACTAATCATCAAAAGTGACCAGTTTTTGACCTTAAAAAGTTAAATGAAAACATTATAAATAAATAAATAAATAAATAAATAAACAAACAAACAAACAGACAAGCAAATGAACAAACAAATAAATGAACGAATGAATAAATAAACAAACAAATTAAATAAATCAAAGTGTATCTTATCCTTTATTGCAGTGTTTTCATGGCTCTCAAATAGAAAAATTTGGGATGGTAGAATTTTTTGTTCAATTTGGCCCACTCTTTTAAAAATCCTGATTGTATTCCTGCATAATTCATTGACATTGCATCCTCAAAGTTTTTAAGTGCAAAAGGTCAGAATCTTACACAATGTATTGATTCTTTTTAACAATAAGAGCCTACTGTCAGCATCTTCTTCTCTCTTTCTTTTCTGATTTAATCCTCCAAACAAACATTTAACTCCTATAGTAAAAACTCTCCAATGTCTGGAATTACTTCAAATTACAGCTTAGGAATTATAATAATTTCAAGTCTTTCCTGGGAAATATATACAAATACTTTCTTTAATTTGACAAATTTTTAGACCAATCACAAGTTTGACTAATGGTCATTTAGTTATTTACTTTGGTTTTGTAACTGCCACAAGTAAATAATTACTATGTTTTCAGATTATTCACTGGCTTCCTATTTACTGAAGCAGTAAGCATACAAGTACAAGTAACAATAGGTGGGATTTAGAATTCAAATTTATCAGTATATGGAACAGACTGTGTAAATGGCATTATTTAGCTTAAGGACTTCTGAGAACTGTGCATTTTAATCCTACTTACCATTTGTTTGCTGGACTCTCTCATCCTTAAAGAGTTCAATCCTAATTTTTCTCCAGCTAATGCCAGATTATTTCGTTTTTTAGCAGACTTTAGCATCTGGGGAATAAAATATCATAGGTATCTAGCTGTACAAGTATTTTGACTTCTTTAGAGCAGTTTTAATATTTTTCAGATCAGTTTAAGTATTTCTCTGCATGCATACACAAAATGTTTAATGTTGCATTCAGTCAGGTGAAGCATGTCTGATGATTACCAATGAACCTGTTTTCATGACTTGATCTAAAAGATCCAAGACAATCATAATTTAGTCTCATGTCATATGGTGGGGATAGGGAATGCTACTTAAAATAGACCAAGAGATAACTTCTATACTAGGCCACCATCATGTTTCAAAGTTTTCCACCCCAGGAGGTGGATGAGAAAGATATTTAATCTGATCTAGATAATCGATTACCCATGTGTTGTCCCCTGGTTGGCACCTTCGAGGTAAAAAATGGGAAACAAACCAGACTACCATGGTCACATACCTACACACATTTATGACGAGAGAATGCTCTATTTACATCTCTCCTCAAACTGATCAAGTAATAATTTTAGCATCTTAAGTTGTTCTCCCATGCTGTATAAGGGTTCCATACTCCTGTTCATCTCTTCGCATTTTGCAATCAGGTTAGCCATGGCCTTAGTTGAGGTATCAGTTAAATTCCCAATGTTCTTCACGCATTCTCGGTAGCACTCCGCATGCTGCACACTACTCGAACAAATTCCATTCATATTTTTTTTTAGGTTGTGCATCATTCGATTGAGATTACTTTCCAGTTCTTTGGCCTTAGTTTCCAAGACTTTGACAGCCTCAGCATCAACCGGTGGAATGTCGCACGAGTTTGTTTTCCCTTGCCCTTCATTCATGGCCAACGGTAGGTTCTTCTCGATTACTACATTACCTTGTAAACTGCTGGAACTCAGTTCATCTGAATTAGATACAAAGTCATTTCTTAAAAAGCTAGTCGATGATTTTACAGTGTTTTGATCTTCTTCCGCAGTCGAACGTTCAGCCTGCGCCATTTTAGGCTACGATTTGTCACGCGGGGGGGCAGTGAATCCTCATGGGCCTAACGCTCATGGTAGATGCCACCAGAATCAATAACAACTGGTCAAAAGTTCGCTTAGGAAAATATTTTGGGACACATCATCCTAAAAGAAAGTTTTTTATCATTATAAGATTCTGGTTGGTTAACAAAGTTTTACTGTGGCATGAAGTGTAATGTGTTTCAGTGTTTGGCTAGCTTACAAAGGGGACTTTAGAGACCAAGGCGGTAGCCATCTTGCTTTTTGGGGTGGATTCTCCCCTCAGAAAAGTTTGAAAATGTAAGTTCTGGGACATGCTATTTCCCGTATTTTTGGACCGCTTTGGACCAATTTGATGCCCCTTTCTGCATCCTTTATGAATCATGAATGAAATTGTTTGTATATTGATATTAAAGGTTATGCAATTAAAGATCGATTCATTATTACTAACAGATATTCCCAGCATTGTACGAAATAATCAAACAACTGATGCTTTAACCTATGGTAAATCATTAACTAGTAAATTATTCAGAACATGTAATAGTGGACTTTATATTTGTCTTAAAAATACATTTACGAATTTTATTTTAGGCATAAAAACGAATCATGAATGTTGGTTGTTAAGTAAAGATTATAATAAAATTGTAGTTTTCAAAATGTTAATTGACAGCTTTAAGAAACCTTTGTGGAATACCAAGCTTTCCTGGGAGATGTTTTGCCCACTGTTGATGTCCTTGAAAGTACTTTATCGTATGCAAATTTCTATTCCCCTGGGTTCTCTGGCGGTTTTTCCACGTGCTGGTTTACTGATCGCTGTTAAAAATAGCAAGTGACTTCCTTGTCGTTGATGTTTATTTTTATTTCTCACATTTCATTGGTTAATTTTTGTCACATAACTCCCTTTAGTACAAAACTTAGTCCAATTGCCATTCTTCTTTTAGAACTCGTTTCACTCTCTAATGAAGGGCCATAACTCGAAACGTTGGAATTCTTCATGATAAATTCTGCGGTCTACCAACCTTTTAACTTTTTGTAAAAAATACATATAAGACTACGAGTCAAAAACAACAAAAATCGTGAGTGTACAAATATTATGACGTACATGAGTGGAATCAGCTAATCACTCAATTTGGTACAGTCTTAAAACCCTAGGTATAAACGATTATCTATCTCGTTCAACTCTTGATATTGGTAGTGTGCGATTCTCCTGAGATCTTAGGTTGCAATTGTGTTTAACTGGCTCATCCAACACATGATTAAAATTATTCCTCTTTAACATACAGCCGCCTCGTTCTTAGTCATAGTGTCCCCTCTTTCATCCAGTGGTTCGAGAGTGTCCTTTGGTATGCAACTTTCTTGCCGACGTTGAGGCGCTTAAATAATATGAGTACGTTGGTACATAAGTTGCCGTCCGAGCTGAGGTGGAAATTCAGGCACATCAGATCAACGAAGATGTTCTTTAGTAGATGACAACCCAACAACTCACTTAACTAACACCGTACATGCTATTTGTACATATTCACACGTCAGCTACACAATCTCGTCTACAATACGTGGTGACTACAAACTAAAAACGAAACTTTAGTTGCCAAACTCTACAAGTTGGCCAAGAATTTTCAGGCAGCGGTCGCTGCAGAGAGATATTCAAGCATGGGGCCTAATCTTTGTTGTATAGGTGGTGAGCCCAATCTTGGTTGGTAGATTGGCGTTCCTACAGGCCCTCGCGTAATAAATACGTTTTCTAGCTTTTTCGACAATATTCGATGTATGCTCGAGTTGAACTTTAAATCGTTCTGGACAAGGACACCCAGTAGATTGAATTTGGTAATTCATTCAAGAACCACATCTCAAATAGATAGAGGTGCTGGAGAAATATTTGTTTTCTTGAAAGAGATTCAATTAAAATCATGTGTGATTGTGTGGTTGAACATTTTCGTGTCAGCATTTTCTTAGGAGTGTAGGGTATTAAAATTTACATTAAGAAAGCGTGTGACCTATTTTCTGTCGAACTATTTACAACCATTTGAGTTTCTTTCACTAAAAGTTTGAATAACAGGGTAGAGCATAGTTAAAATTTAAATTCATTAACATTCGTTACGATCTTTGATTTGTATTTTTTGAGTATATGAAGTCATAAACCAACCATGAATTTACATTTTTCGAAAACTTCAATGTATCTGAAGATACTCGAAATATTAACAAACCGAGAACGCCATAATTTCTTGTTCCGAACTCCGAAGGCATTACGAAATAGATCAAAATTTAATGATGATATTGAAATATTCGAGTCGTGTTATGAGGCTTGACGTACGGGTAAGTAAGCTATTTGATGGACTAATAAAAAATTTCTGTATTGCTTTCCTGTTGACGGTTGAATATGTTGTACTAAAACCAAAATTAGATTCATTTACTTCCTTCCAAATGACTGGCCGAACAACCACCAGGCCTCTTGTTCACATATATTCACTCCAACTACTATACATACAGATTAGACATGTTTCTCCACTCAGCTGAACTAATTACCACTACATTTGTCTTAAGGAAGGATGATTCTATATCAAACACTTTTTGGGATTTATTGACAAGTGCTTGGTCCAATCACAGAAAACGTGCAATGTTGTGACAAATATTTCATTTCTTTTCTGATACACTGAAAGTCCTCTCTTGTGTAAAGGCGAGACCTTGCTACCCAATTTTCCTTCTCCATGGATGCGCCTTCAAAGGAATGGGGCATTTACGAAAACACAACGTAGACTTAATGAAGGAGGACGTAACCTTACAACGTTTCTCTTCCAAAAGAAGAGAAATGCATAATTTTAATTCTCAGAGTATTCTTCCTGTCGTGCCGGCCCCATAAAAGAAGCGAAGAAAAGCATTTGCACATTTTCACAAATGCAAATCAAAATGAAGTTATCACAATTTTTTTCTCATCGATAAATTCGTTATCAACAGGTCTCAGTTTGATACTACAAATAGCTCTTTCAAAACGCTAATCTTATACTTTTGTTATAGTTTTCGATAGATTCATCAACTAATAGATTGGTCTTAGTTTCTAAATTCCGTGCAGTCTTCATGGTCATCAATGGTAATGATTTTAATTTACATTTGAATACTTTGTAATCCAAATAAATTTTATGAATTAAAGTCAATGTCATCTGTTAAAAACGACATGGCATATTTCACAATTTTATAGGACAAGAAGTAAATAATTCAATAACTGATGATTTATTTTGATGTTTGAAATTGATCCTTTTTTATTATTAAAGTTATAGGATACAAATTAAGGCTTGAAAAATATTTGCATGAACTTAATTCTCCAAAGTCTGGTTCACACGTTCAACATAAGCATAAGCATAAAAACATACGCAAGCGCAATTAGCACTTTACAGCCAACTGAACTTATTGTTGTTCTCAAGTACAAAGAGATTAATCTACCATAAAAGTATTTCTTGTGCTTGCGTATGTGCGTCGTTATGCTTGTGCTTGCGTGTGTGCGTCGTTATGCTTGTGCTTATGCCGAAAGTGTTAACCAGGCTCGAACCAAATTATGCCATGATAATTATGTATTATAATCACCAAGAATACAAATGATTTATTCAAATATTAAAAAGCACACCTGGTCTAGTGACTTCTCATGAAATCACAATGTTCTGTTCGGCTGAGTACAGCTAGAGCTACAGTTGGTGAGCAGTTCTGGTGAAGCAATAAAGCAAATCAGTGAAGACTATGTAAACAAACAACGTAATCAGAAGAATACTATTCATTTGACGAAGAATTAATTTGGAAAAGAACGTCTGACCACAATTGGCCGGATTGTAGAGATTACGAGAGCCACTGAATGTAGAGGTGCTTTTTTATCTTTTAGTTATCGTGGCTATTTTCAAAAGCTATTTTTGCTATTTTAAATGAGAGTAAACGCTGCAGTATTTGACTTTCATTGAACTTTTGGCTAGTATATCCTATATTCAGTAGAGATGGCAACAAACGCCATTTCTGGTAGAGAACGGGTTTGTGTTACTTGCGAAAATCCAAGCTCTGGCCCCATGAAACTTCTCTCTTATCGCTGGAGGCCTCATGGGCCCTTCTTTCCCTTGCTGGAAAACCTCAAGACCGAAGACAACGCAGACCTATTTTCCAGTGGCCGTGTTCCTGTTTGTAATTCGTGTGCCAATTATCTACTGCGACAGTGGAATGACTACGAAAGGAAAAGTATTAGGCTACCTATCGAAAAACGAACTTACAGATTGTTATCTGGTAAGGTAAAAGTTAGAACTGGCGCTCGTTTTGTCCATGAAATCACTGTGTGCGATGAAAGAAGTGTATAAGATTATAAATCGGACATAAAAAATGCCATATACATCTGCCCGATTAGACATTCCAATATTTCGAGGATACTATCTAAAAACTCGTGGATGCTACGTGTTTTGATACCTTGATAGTGTTTCACAATCCACAGTTTCATCAGCTATACAGAACATAACTAGATATTGTTTCAGATATACTAAAAAGCTTCAAAAGGAATAAATTTCCATGCAACTGTGCTATTCAGAATGAGGGACAATGCTCGCTAATTACTTTATTGTCATTTATTTGAGAACGCTAGCACTAGGTTGACAAGGAAACCCAGTCGTCCAGACATACACAAACACTAATGTACATCCAATTTCTGCCACAAAGCTTTGGATATGCGACTACATATTCAATACCTATACATACATATGTACATTAAATACATGCATACACGCATATTGATACGTGAGCATGTGGGTGGCTGGGGACCTATGTTGTTATCATCGTAGAGGTCATAAGTAAAACTAGAGGTTTTGATCTCTATAGTCATCATAAACAGTGGCCATCTTGATCCAGCTTTTGCAGTTCCAGTTCCTTGACCGTCCAAAGTTTTGCCGTGATTAGATATGGGCCACCGTATTAATCCCCATGGATTTCTACCAAAAATTATCTACTTGTATTTACAACGCTTTCAGTTCAAAGAAATCCCAATGTTATTCCATAAACGCTTCGTTTTACTAGGGTAAGTGTTCTTCTTCCCTTATTTCCCAGCAAGGAAACTGGTGAAATCACGAAACACTTGAAGAATCAAAATTACTTTCAGGATCTATGAACTCAGTTTGGACCAAATGTTTGAATTACAAATTTCCAAACAGTCTTAACTTTCGTACAACTACTTATTTCATCCTTTTTTAATACTTCAGTTTTCTAACCTCTTTGAAATTGAAAACAATTTTTAGGTGAATGAAGTTTAGAGATATTAATTAAGTAATATTTAATGATATTAATGAAACTGAAAAAATTGCACTCTTACTAATTCAGAAACACTCGCTTATAGTCTTCAAACGTTCTTCTCAAGCTCATCAATAATTCACGTAGAAGTCAGTAAAACACAAAAGAAATCAGTATCGAGACGGAATTTGGACATGTGATTTTAATTAGCGTAACACTTCGACTACCTTAAGCTTGATTTTCTCCTTAATCCTTTCGAGTATTATCTTTTTGCTTTTGTTCTTTTGTCTCTTGTTCTTTCTTTGTTCTCTCATTTGTTTTGTTTTTGTAATTTGTTGTTGCATAACAACTGTAATGAGACAACTGTAATATACAAATTGTAATGAGAAGCTATACCATACACTCAAAAATCGTGTTTGATCACAGGCAGTTCAACAAGTGAAGCGATTTTCTTTTAATACTTACAATCACTGTTCCTAAAACACAGGTAATATTCTCGTAGCTGAATTGTTAGCCGTTTTGGGCAAACTGATTATGAAGCGCATTTCTGTTGTCCCAGTTCGTGCAGTTGCTCTACCACAGTAAGGCCTAGTTTATACGTCGAAGTTATCCAAAGCTTAGGAATTAAATTCACAATTTGAAACAAACATTTGAAGAAATATCCTCTCTATTTAAAAGCCATAAGTAGGAGGACTGAGAAAACATCACCCACCTAAACGTGAATAATGATTTTTTCGAACATGTCAAAAATTGCTGCTTATAAAAACACTTTGGAAAGACAAAAGAATTACCGAAAATTGCGGCGTGGATAGAGTATAAAACAAGTCAAAGGTCCGAAGGTCCATGTCGGTCATTGACACATAGATAATGTGGGATCGGGAAAAATTCCCAGTCCTATACTCTAATTTTCCTCTAATGTTTCCCTAGCGAGCCTTATAGCTCTTTTCAGATGGTGGTAGGACTCCACCATTTGAAAGTAGATTGCAACATCCCATCTAGATGCATTCTCTTCATATTTGAACGAATCTAGTTGATCATACTTATGAGAAGAGGAGGGATTTGGATAATCATTCCTCCCCCGTCACCTCGCCGCTGTATTTCACAGAGACGTTTTGGCAGTGACGATGCAGGATGCTTTGGTGCCGTTAATGGACTTTTGTTTTTCAAATTCAAAAGAATCACCTCATTGACGATTGAAAATGATGGAACATTTACATTCTTCTGAAGACAATGTACAATAAGGGGGGTCGTTTTTACGAAGGGCAGAAGAGATTTACAATAAACAAAATGCTATTCTTTTTTAATTTTGAATGCTCTGTCTTGTTCCCGAGATACCTCGGAATGCAAATTGAATTGCAAATATGTGAAAAAAAGTCAGAGTTCAACTCCTCTGACAGTAAGTAAATATTTTCTTTCCTGACAGAGCCATTATGCATACGTCTAAATCAACCGTCGTAGTGAGTAAGGAAGGGTTTAGTTGCGGCTCACTGAGTGTCTTTTTGAAAATAAAGGAAGTCAATTCTACAATGTATAATATAGTAAAAAACAAATATCAACAACTAACCATAAGAAAGGAGTGTTATGATGGTTGTCTACACGCTTTATTATGACGTTCCATTTTCATAAGAGACTACCAGGGAAAAACCGTCCTACATGTCATTCTTCGCAGTATTTCCATAGTCTCACAGTAAATTTGCGTGCAGCTTATTTATTCATCCATCAAAACTGAGCCAAATTCAAAACTTGTTACTTACCAGTGAATAATTATTGAACTCCAACTTTTTGTATGCACATAATTGCTATCCGGCTAAGAAATGGTGCAATTAGCTGAAGCATTCGAAATTAAAAGAAAACGTATTCGGCATATCATATCACCTTTCTGCAATATGTCCAATATTCCCATGTTGTATAACATTTTTTTCCGGCTGACGTAAGTCTTTCATCATTTCCAATGGCCAATAAGGTGATTCATTTGAATTTGAAAAAATGACCACCAAGAAGATAAAAACATCCCGCATCTTCACAACCAAAACTCGATGAAGCACTGTAATCTCGCAGTAGTTTTTTGTCTTTTTCGAAGTGTTTTTGCTTGCAGCAATTTGTGTGAGGTTAGAAAAATCATTGACGTTTACGTTGGTGTTGTTTTCTTAGTCATTTTCTTCATGGTATTGGAACAGAAGGGATATCTCTTCAACGGTTAGTTTCGAATCATGAATTTACTTACCAAGCTTTAGTTGATTATAATACTTGATGCGTTAAGGCAACTGTGGGCTAGGGGAATGCGAATGGGTGTAGTTATCAATGTTAGTCCCTAACCATAAGCAAACTCAGTACGTTCAGCTACGGTAATATCTGTGTTTTAGGACATTTATTGTAATTATTAAAAGGATATCACGCCATTTATTCGACTGCCCATGATTAGATCTAATTTCCATACACCTCGAAAATATTTTAAAAAGCTCGTTTATCTCCTCGTTTTTAAACGAGTTTCACTTCAAGGTGTTTGGAAATTAAATTAAACGAACTTTTTTCTTGTATATTACGTAATAGACAGCCAGAAGATAGCCGTCTTTTTTAATGATGCACCTGTTTAAGAAAAATCGCTTCCATGAAACAACTTAGATATCTGGTATATAATAGTATCACTTGATTGCACTTAGAATATATACTTATTAACTGGATATGAGTTCTGTTCGAGAAGCGATTTTCCTGAGTTTTTCGTACAGGCCGAGCAACAAAGGAGTCAGATTTATGCGATGAAAACTGAAGGCATTGCAAATACCTTTCTGAAAAGATCAAACAAACGAGGTTAAGTTAATGAGGAATTTATTTTAAGACGATTCGTTCCATCCTTTATCGCCTTTAACGTTCTTTTTGTTTTGCAAGGTAGCCGGCTGTAATTTCGTGTTATTTTTTTGTATCATTTTGCCTAGTTTTTTTCTCAAAATCATCATTTAACTGATTTAACTAAGTCTTTGGCAGTTTTCAGTTGTTAATCCTTTTGTAAAGTGTACTTGAACCTAGTTAGTCTTCAAATCAATTTGGAAATTTTTTCTCCAGGGCTTGTTGTTCTGTACTGAAAACTAATTGTATGGCTAGGCAGTCAACCATCGTGAGTCATTTTGCATATACAGATCATAAAACAAGCTCAGCCATAAAATAAAATAATTTATTTGTGCTTCTATAAGTCATTCAGGATTTTATTCACTAGATTAATAATTCATCTGACATTAGTCCGATAACTGTTAAAGAACTGAATATTCCCAGCATTACGGACCTCACAAATTTTTGTTTTAGACGAAAGATGGAAGAAGTTAAATCGTGAAAGAAAACAAAAGAATATACCTACTTCAAGAACACCAGATCGGAGAGGCCCTATTATCCCGAGCTACGACGAAAATGAAAATTTGCAACAAGATGGTGCAACAAAATCACTTTACCAGAGTAAGCTGCCAGTTCCCTATAGAAGCAAAATTCCCAGATTAGCAAAATGTCGTCGTGAACAGGTTCCCGAGGATGCACTAAGTGAAAGGCAGGACACGACGTTGGAGGTAAGCGAACAAGAAGAAACTTTGAGTGCTCGGGAGTTAAACTTGACAGTTCGCACAACAGCATCGAAAATGGCGGACCACGAACGCAAGAGGATTCTTCGAAAAATGGCTGAAATGAAATTTCAAGAAGAACTTGAATACTCCCAGAGGAAGGTACGAAAGGCTATGGCAGTAGTTCATTTCAAGGAGAGAGAAGAAAGGATTCGAGAAATTGAGCATGAACTAGAAGATAAGATTAATGGAAATGGTATTGTCGAACTCAACTGGCAGACCAACTTCGAGAGGCAGACAAACGTGATCGTACCGCTGGATAAAGAGCAAAATCCCACAGCGCTTGCTGAGCTGAAAGAGAATATTGAACGTGAAATGACGATCCAACGACAAGAACTTGACAAGGTTAGAAAAAGTATAAAAAGCGAGATAGCTCGAGCTATGGATGACCGTAACAGGAGAAACGAAGACCTGTGGGATATAATAATGGAGATGAATGAGCGACGGAGAAGCGGCCGACATCAATGGAGAGGCCGTTCGTACAGTGACGGTGCTTACCTTAACAAACCACTAAGATCGCAAAAAAGGCCAGGAAAGCCTGAACGAATGTCAAATAGTTATGGTGAAAGGGACAGTGACAGCGAGTACTACGGTAATCACTCAAGACCAAGTCCTCCTGCTGCGGGTAATTAAGGGACAATAAAGAAGAGACATATGTGGGTCGAAAACCTTGCGGACGGAGGCAAAGCCGATGGCAAAGAGAAAATAACGAGGCAAGAAAACTAAATTGTATTTATACTCAACATATATTTAATTCAATTGTAAAAAAGGGAATTCTTAATTTGTATTCATGCCATTTATTCCTGAAATGATGTTGGCAACAAAGTTCTTATGGAAGGATGGATTGTAAATTCGATTTAAACTTGTATTTAACAATTATTAACCGAAGGTAAAGTGAACAATGTTAAATAATAACCGAGACTCAGCCGTTAGGATTATTGAATCGTATTCAATGAACCCAAGACGAATAATCGTTTTAGTATAACCATACGTGATTATTTGAAAGAAAATAGTGATCGAGTTATTTTAAAAATTCGTCGTCAACATTCACAAATGTTGTCGCCTTTTCACCCGAAGGTGATTGTAGAGAAACGTAGAATTGCAAAAACCCATTTGGCAAATCTTTTTTGCACTGATTTACATTTTAAGTATGGTTAGCATGACAGTATAAGTGTATCTCTGGACGAATGTTTGAAACTATCTTGCAAGAACAGGACCGCCGAGAGGGGAGGGGGCAGGTACGGCAACTTGCCCCGGGCCCCCTACTGGATAGGGGCCCCTAAAATGTTTGAGTTTACGTTTTTGACGTAACGTAGATTAAAGACAGTGACATAACAGACGGCAGTTGGGTTAGAGCAATAGTTACTGCCATCAAAATGCAGGGAAACAGCGTTTCAGAGCGTTGGAGCCCCAAAAGGGGACGGGGCCCCAAGGACGGGGGCTTATAACATATATGACGTCATCAAGGGACCCAAATCGATTTTTTGTCCCAGGCCCCACAAAACCTCTCGCGGGCCCTGCGCAAGAACGAAGCTATTAGCATGCCGCGTTTAAACACGGAGCGATCGCATAAGAAGAGGCTGAGTTTCTCAGCCTGTCAATTATGATTGAGGAAAGGTCGCATGTTATTGGTCAATTGAGTTCAGACTAATTTCCGGTGGACGAATATCACGTTCAATTGAGGAGAATATAGGAGATGAATTTGTTTGCAACGACGTTGCTGCCTGGATAGTATTTTGCGCCTGTTGGCCATTTGAACTGTTTTGACTGAGCCAACAATCCAAGAGCAATTCCATCACTTCAATATTTCCTGCCGGTTTTCCGTTGGACAAAAACTGATTCCTCACGGTGTTGATCTTTTTTACGTACTTCTACCAACCGCCCTTCCTCATCGCGTTTCACTTCCATTTTCAAGCCGTAATAGGCCTTGCTCTCTTTAATTGCACTTTCATTCTTCTGGTAGTAGGCTTTATTGCGATCATACTTGCTAAGCTCCGCAGAAAGCGGAGTTGTGCTTTGCGCAGAGGTAGAAGTCCGAGCTGTTGAATGAGAGCAACCGAGCATATTTGTCACAAATGAATTTGAAAGTGGCGCCAGTTTTTGTTTATATTTATAATATTACAAGCTTCAAATATGTGCCAAAAAGAATACAGATGGCTATGACACATCGCGGACGTAATAAAATGTGAATCGTACCCAAACACTGCGCGGGTAGGATAACTATAAGTGAATGAAGATTCGCAGGATGTCTCGAATGATTATAATACGACGTATAACAACCAGGAAAATTAGTAAATGTGGCATGTTCAGCCATTTATTGCTTTATATATTGTTTAGCTGTATTTTAAAAACACATTTTAAAAGTATTTCCGTAAGCTTTAGGCTCTAGGACACGCTTGTGGAACTCTACGCTGTCCAGTTTAGTCACGCTTCAAAGTATCCGCCATTTAGAAACATGCAACCGCCATACGAAGCCAGAAATGTGGGAGGAGCTTACCCTTTTATAGCGTCGCTCCGTGTTTAAGGCGGACGTCTGAATATAATCGCCACTCCGGTTAAATTTGGGACACTTAATAGGTGTGATTATCTAAGTGTAATGTACTCATGTTCATAGAAAAAGCCGAATGTGAATTGCGAGAACATCATTTCCACATAATATGAAAAACAAAAAAACCCCAAACAATCAAACATCGAAACAGGTCCAAAGGGCCGCTTATACAAGCGATTTTGCACGTTGTGATTGTCATCCTGGTGTATGTAATAAACTTATGACAGTCTATGCAGCAAGATGTCCGGTTATGATTCGCTGCACTTCCTCGAAATGTCAATTGCAAGGCACAAAATCGCACTTCTAAACAGCCGTTAAGGGATAGATGTGAAGATTCCTGTTCACCAGCAGCTCACGGCTCTTGCTTACCGTAAATGACCGATTAAGCGCGCCAACCGAATAAGCGCTGCTCTCGAATAAGCGCCGCACCTTTACTGAAAATAATTTAATAAGCGCCGCGGCGCCAATTTGAGGATTTATAGACGCTGCACCGACATATCATAACATGATTGAGAAAGGAGATCACGACCAATTCGAGAGTTCTAAAGTTTTAATGTAGGATATCTCTTACAATTGGGTTCGTATAATAATTCTAGGTGTATAAATTTCTCCTCCTTCTGGCTCAAATCTGAGTCTAACACCTGTGCATGTCGTCGATTTACGGTGTATCCTGTAAACTTTGCGGGAACCACCAGCCCAACCTTGCGCTTTCTCTTCCCCGTAACTTCAGCTAAGACGCTATTTGACTCGTCTACCTTCAGAAAATAATCAGTTAGACTTGAAAGTTCTATAGGGACGTGCCCGACAATAATACGTGCCTTCTTTATTCTCTATATATTACACTAAATGTTTTACCCGTCTTTGAAATAAGCGCCGCTCTCAAATAAACGCCGCATCTTTAACTGGAAAAATGCAAATAAGCGCCGCGGCGCTTAATCGATCATTTACGGTATACAGCTGTGTCTTTTCGTTGTACTCTTTAGTTTGCATAAATTTCCAGATCTTTGTTTACGTGGTTCTTATGAAGTACAATAAATTCGAGTTAATCGACTTCAACTACGACACGAAACTTATGTAACCGAATTACCAGTTGACAAAAAACACACGAGGTTATCCTAAAGGCCGGTTCACACGTGTAACGCAAGTGCAAGATGTGTTCTCTCACGTTAAAATCATGTAAGCGGATATTACAAAATGTAAGGATTCGATTTTTCAAGAGGGCGGTAGCCAGAATTACAGGCTTACTCGGCGGGAGGAAAGAGAGGAATATGTTTCATCTAGCGAAATTTCAGTGGAAAGTATAAATCTCATACCAGTTAATTGGGAATCTCTGTTCATTCAAACCAGCAATGCAGGGTGATATGAAACTTGTCCTCTTATTCTTTCTTCTCCGACTGAAACCGCGACGAGGCAGCCTAATACAAAAACGAAAGAAACATTCGGACAACCTAACATACCTTTAAATCCAACTGTTTTAGCTGCATCATCCCACAGTAACACTTGATTCGTCATATCATCAAGTTCTAGGAAACTTGCACCCTTCGGCACTGGATATTCTCTTATTGCTTCAGCAATTTTTATTTTCAGTATGCAAAGTGGAAGCCGCCAAATTGTTCATATTTTAGCCGTGGTGACATGGGACTAAATCTATTCTGATTTATTCGTCATCGTACAACTCCTGATAAGTTGGTGTTTGCACTTGCGTTACCTTGGTTCATATTACGGTAAATAGGTGACGCAAGTGCAATTGCAAGTCGAAGAGAATGGAAATATTTACGATTTTCCAAGGTCGTTCTAACAGTTGCTTTACGTCAGATCAAATGAACTTGCACTGGCGTCATAGAATTGAACCAACCCTGACGTTGTTCAGTTCTAAGAACGAAACCATTTAAACTATTTGTAAGTTGAACTATATAGAAAAATGCGAACTATTTCAGAGACAAAAGCTGTCAGTTTAATTCAGTCTCAGTCGATAAACCTTTTTGGCAATCGCGCCACTTTAACGCTTTAGCTCCCGACCGTACACGATTGTATGATTTACGCGGTTTAATGTTTGAGAAACATGAGAGCTTGGATATATTAAGTTAGATGAACGATCTTCAAGCTCGATGCTCAGAAAATGATTTCTAAGACCCAGACGGGGATCGAACCCGCAACCTTCTGATGGCCGGTAAGACGCTCTAACCATTGAACGTCTGGGGCTCAGAAATCATTTTCTGAGTATCGAGCTTGAAGATCGTTCATCTACCTGTATGATTTACGTTACGCAAATTAGATACATAAACAGATTTTAATAGATTTTAAAAACGATTTTGAACAGAATGAATAATTTCAAACGTGTAGAAAAGATCTGGCATCGGAGGAGGTTTTTTATGTAATGTTTAAAAAACGAGTAGGAATGCTTTATCGGATATAAAACACGAGGCGGAAGCCGGGTGTTTTGGGTCGATAAAACACGTACTGCGAATTTTTTGAACGGCTTAAAAAAACGAAACGTTTTATACGCTAATTCCTTACGTAAGTTTGGCAATTTCTGTTTTCTAAGGCTAAAAATATTGTTAAAAATTTCAAGAGAAATTCAGGATAAAGTCACACGTGTCTTTATTACATATAAAGACACAACACGGTTGATTTTCTTTTGTATTTTTCTCATGAATTCTTAATGAGTTTTTTAAAGTCAGTTTAATGCATGGTCTGCAAATTTGGACCTCAAAGCAGCTTACAAAGAAAGACAATGAACCTGCAAATTATTGCTACTTTCACTCATTGCAATTAACATTCACAGCACGGTTGAGAGATTGACGACAAACGTTTCTACTGGCTGATTGCTTAATTAGCTCAATTAGTTTAAAATATCTGTTGCGTTGTTCACGAAGATTCTGCATAAAAGAGAACAGAACGATAGAGTTAACGGTTTCCCAACCATATCCTTGCGTTGATTATGGTTTAGTTATTCTAATAAGCCAAATTTTTTTCACAGAATTCAAGATAATCTTTTCTTCTGAGTCAAAATCAGAAATAATTTGGTCAAGATAATTTTAATCCAGTATTATTACACTGTAGTTAGTCGTTTGAAATTCGAAGCGAGGTAAAGAACACCCTTTTAAGTTAAACTGAGTGTGAGAAAGCTCAATTAAATCTAAAAGCTCTAAACCATAATAAAACCTTCGTAAAGCTTAAAGCTTCAAAACGAAAAATCTCCCCGATGATGAAATTGCACCACTTGTTGACTCTTTATAAAACACGTATTTCGAACGACGTTCTTGATCATTTAAACATTAATATAAAAATTAATTTCACATATACAAGATATTCTTCTTTCTCTAACTGAGTGATGGACAATATTCGGTCTTATCTAAAAGACTTTGTGATTCAAACAAAACGTTAGCTCCAGAAAGAATCTACATAATTCAAATAGTGATATATGTTTTATCGACTTTGCAATAAATCCGAAATATCGCTGATTCACGTTGTGGTCTTGATTTAACTCGAATCTCCAGTTTTCAATGTGCTTTTTTCCGGATACATGACAGACACAATCAGTAGGTATTATGTATAAATAATAATAGCTGAAACTGATCTAATACAAAACTTTCGATCACTGACCGTGATCTTCATCAGAACTAAAAATCTTAAAAATACAAGATGTCTCTACCCAGTCGTTTACATATAATTACATATAACCCTAAATGACCATATGGCCCTATGGTCTATTGTTACGGTCCCTTAAGGCTATATGCAATAATATTTAATGAAGTGGATATAGAAATTCTGCATTTTTAAGATTTTTAGTTCTGATGTAGATCACAGTCAGTGATCGAAAATTTAGTTTTTAATAAAGTTCTGTATTAGATCAGTTGCAACTATTACTTTTTCTGCATTGTTTTATTTTATATTAGAAGGTGGGAACGGAATGGTCTAAGTTAACAAAGTAATTATTGTAAAGGAAATAAAGAATTTGAAGGTCGAGACTTTTCCTTCCGCAAATGGAACAAATTCTTTTTATAGTAAATTAGATATACGCGGGTCACTTGCTTCTTGGAATAAATTGACGCATAAGGTTAATTGTTCCCTGTTTATAAAGTCCACGTAACCCTTGCCTTAACCCAAACAATAACTTTAACACTAGCATTAACAAACATCCTATCCTCTAATCCTAATCCGAACCCAACAGACTAGTTTATGTACAACATAAGCCATTCGAAATTTATTGTGCTCCCTCCTAAAAAATGTACGCATTATTTCTTCTTCTTTATAAACAATATTTCATTCCAGTTCATAATAAAGGCATTCTATTTAAATCCTATGGCGTTGTGCTGTACTGCTTACGATGAATATTCGACTTGCACATACAGCTGTTTTACTCCAAGCTAAATTAAGAAAAAAAAAAAAATAGGATATTTATTACTATGTAAGATAAAAAATTGTTTTTGCAATGCCTGTATCCTAAGGTACACAAAACCAGAAAATGTTTTAACTTAATTAACGCAAAATGTACTGTAACAACTCTTTAGTAAGATCTTTATGTTAATAAAATAAATAAGTTTTACCCCAGTGACTTACCTGAGTAAATATATTATGACATTGACTTAAGATTCTCTGAGTATCCGAATTTGGTGCTACTAATAATCTTAAATTTCCAACCCAGTTATCACTACAAATGTGGAACAATAATCAAGTTGTTAAATTTACTTAGCGAACCTATCTTCATTTTATCACATTTACATAATTTCACCGATATAGTAAAATTCCATATTTTCTGTGTCTGTGGAAAATAAATTACGCCCATTAAGTCGCTTTTCCCTTTTGAATACGTAAATTTAGATTTTTCAATGTTTCCGTTATATTATTAATATTAATTATTCTAGATAAAATCCTGTAAATACGGGGTATCCTCGAGATTAGTTTTTTACGAGAAGGATACCCTGCATTCTCCTTATTTTCCGGACATTTTCCTCGATCATAGTTACAAACAAGATGACACTTTTTATCACTTCGTTATTTGTAAAAATGCCTCGTTTTTCCGTTTGTTTGTTGGGTACAAAAATTAAATATCAATCCAAATAATAACAAATTAAGAAATAGAAAAAAGTTAACATATAAGATACACAGCTAACCCAAAAAGTCAATTTGAAATAATCATCCAACACGATAATTAACAGTTCTTATAACTTGGAGGGCAAACGTTGTCGACTGACTGATTGACGAAGGTATAATCTTTTTAATTAATTTATAAATTGGATATTACTGTTGTTCTGCCAAACGAAAGGTCTGCCATCGTGAAGTAACCGATAAGGCTATTTAACTGTCGTAGAATATATATATATATATATATAATACTGCTATCTGAAAGTTATTCAAAAGCTCAGAAAATCCTGGTCACCCCTTTCATAATCCGTGAAGGCAACTAAATGGCCTACGAAATTCGATAGTTTCATGAAGTCAATTCAAAATAACATCGCTGCCAAAGATGTACGCATATAGCGTAATGCCTGTACCACAAGAAAAAGAAAAACATTGAAAACTGCATGGTCTTTGAAATCATCACTAGATTCAAAGACGAATCCTTTAAATATACTGTCAGATTTACCGAAAAAAATAAGGTTGGGAAGTAGTAATGATTTTAACAATATGATCGTTACTATGGTCATTATTATAATGTGATCAATATAATCGTTGATTACGACACAAAAATAAGAACTGGCTTGGTTAATACACGCCTTGGATAAACCACAAGAAGCTTGTTTGTATGAAAGATATATCAAAGTCTTACACAAGTAGCCTGCGTAGCACAAGATGCACGAGTCGTGCTCATATACACTAGTCAGATGGTATACCTTACTTAAGGCTGGTATTATAGTATTCCTCTAGTATAAGTAGTCGTGTAACCTAAGATATCGTAAATTTAGTAATGCTCATGCAATTTTAATAGTCATACAAAAAATTCAACTTAATTGTTTGACTGTGCTTCCCCATGGGCTCTGCTATGTTGAATTTGCCTAGTAACAATGGGGAGCATCCGAAAATAATAAAGAATTTGAAAATCATGAATTTAACGAGAGTTAGCTTTATAATTTATATTCATTAAAATATTAGGCAAGAAAACTCCCCACAAATCTTTTCCACTTTGTTAAACATTGACGGAGACAAGGGCCAATTGAAAACTTTTGGTAGACTGGCGATTAAGTTATAAGTGGATGGAAGCTTCAACATTCGCATACCTACAAAGTGTCCAAAAATGTGGATCTTGTATGCTATATACACCATCTATTTGATTAACCTGAAATAACAATGGGGAATAAAAGTCGGTTACAATTACTAATGAATGAAAGAGTTCAGAATATCCAGGAGTCAGGATAGTGGCTCGACTTGCGCGGATCCGGACAGATGAAATATTCCCCTCGCCCACCGCGCGAAGCGTGGTGCGTGGGTACCAATCTCGACGTGCGTGGAGTCCTTTTACATGCGTAGTTACTAGGGAGAAAAATTTTCGCACTGTGTATGTCGATATACATATATAGGTATCTATCCAAAGATTCTGGCCACTCAAGAATGCCGTGTGCAAGCTCGGGGACTGGTATGTTGTTAATCAAACCTTACTTAGGTTATTTAGGCCCGTATTGAAGCAAATCGATTTGATCTCGTTCTTTTTTCGCTTGTATGGATCTCTCGCAAGTTGTTCACATCATTTGAACACTGAGGCCAGTAAATGATTTAAGACCGGCGAACAAAATGGCTTTCTTGGCGCTTGCGGCTGGTTTCGCTTTTGCAGGACATCTTAGTTACTGGACAATTTATGACTTGAAAGAACAGTTCAAAATCTCAGCTCTTTGGAAAATGCATTAGCCAACTGTTCACATTGCTTAGCAACGCTTTGACTTGGTTCTTTCTCATGAATATGCCCAAAATACGTTACGGGAACTCGCTTGCAGTAAGGATGATTTTTCTCTTTGACAATTTTGAAAAATTATCACTCTTACTTGGATTCTTGAGAGATATATTGGAAGGGTGGCGAGGGTTTGTTGCGTACATGTATTTCTAGTTTATATGTATATCTATATGTATGTGTACATGAATAGATATACATCAGTACATGTATACGCATAGGAGTAAGTAAATTTATATGTATTGGTATATGTATTATGTATGTATGTATGTATGTATATGTGTTAGTTACATATATAATACTATTATACCCCAAAGAAGAGCAGGCCAGTCCACCTAAGTTATCGTCTTACCACTCGGTACGATAGCAATTCCGCTCCAATATCCAGCGGGATGTGCATTATACGTACGCACGTACACACACACACACACACACACACACACACATACATACATACATACATACATATATACATACATATATACATATATACATACATAAGTACATACATACATACATACACATACTTATGTTAATACATGTTAGTTACTAATACATGTTAGTTACTAATACATGTTAGTTACAGCTGCAGCGATAACATGGAAACATTTATTAAAAGGCACAACAATACAATACTGAAGCGACACGACAATCAAGAGAAACCACCTTGCACAAAAAACACTCGACTATGTAACTGCAGGAACCCTGAACAATGTCCTGTAAAAGGCACTTGCCTACAAACCAGCGTCCTTTACAAGGCAAGAGTAACGACCACTGACAACAACGAGACGAAGACATACATAGGTGTAACAGGTAACGACTTCAAAACCAGGTACCGAAATCACTGCAAATCGCTCAACAACAAAAAATACTTAAACGAAACCGAGCTTTCAAAGCACATTTGGAACCTGAAAGACAACAAACGCAAATACACAATCGCGTGGGATATCATCAAACAAATTCCATCATACAAGGCAGCATCAAGAAAATGTCGCCTGTGCCTCGAAGAAAAATTGTTTATCCTAAAGAGACAAGGGAAAAACATTTTGAACAGACGGTCCGAACTATTCAGCAAATGCCGACATGTAACCAAACACTTCCTTTAAACTTTTGTCACCTGTATATATATGAATAATTAAATCTTATCTGTCAGTTGCCTGATGATCGCCTGAGCGCGTGAAACCCAGAGTAGTGACAGCAAAATTTTTGTCTTTCGTATTTACTTATTCGCTCTACCAGCAACGGTATTGAGCGCTCTATATTTTCATATCAACGCTGTAACCTTCGTGGTACTCATCATTGCTATATATATATATATATATATATATATATATATATATATATATGTATGGGTGCAGAATAGGAATATGTACATGTATAAGTATGTGTATGTATGTATGTATGTACTTATGTATGTATATATGTATATATGTATGTATATATGTATGTATGTATGTATGTATGTGTGTGTGTGTGTGTGTGTGTGTGTGTGTGTGTGTACGTGCGTACGTATAATGCACATCCCGCTGGATATTGGAGCGGAATTGCTATCGTACCGAGTGGTAAGACGATAACTTAGGTGGACTGGCCTGCTCTTCTTTGGGGTATAATAGTATGGAGTAGTTTGTTAATGTGTGGTGTGTCCTGTGGTTTGGTGTGAAGTGGTGTGGTTGGCGGGTTCTGAAACAACATCTGTAGCGGTTCAGTTCTAGAGACTGTATTGGGAGCGAGTTCCGTACGGGAAAGTATTTACCCGAGGTTTTCGTACACAACGTGCGATGAAGGAGCAAGGTCTGTAAAAAGACACTGGAGGCATTTTTTCTTCTCGCAAGGACCAAGGAAGATGTTAACAAGGAATCTATTTTACAACTTTTGGTTCATATTTTCCCGTTTCCAACGGTATATTTGTCAGTAGATGTTGCCGTTTACTTTACACCTTGAAACTTGTTTGTTTAGCTTCATGTTTCCATCGGTTAAACACACACTTGCCATTCTGGCAGCTTCACAGTAAACATGCCGTAGTAGCAAGTGCTCCAATACGTTTTATTTTTCGGACAGTTCTTCAATGCAGATCGCCATTTCCTTTTAATGTTTTATTAAAATCAGTACGGAGAAAATACCGCTCCGGAATAAAAAGCGTATCGCTCGGCAGGTATATATCGTATGATCATTATCGTCCTGCAACCAATTGGCCAGCATCATTTTACGCACGGACCGCAAAACAAGCTCAGTTATACAATAACTTTTTTCTAAACTATAACGCCTTCTCTACACTCTTCCATCTGGAAAGAATCGACCAAATTTTATCAGAAACTGTTTTGAAAAAGTAATCTACTTACTCTTTGGTATCCAATATGTAAATTATTCTCTAAACCTGTAGGAATCCTTTGCATCAAAATACCAACAGATTCCTTTAGAAGAGGTACTACACTGTAAGAAGAATTAAAATGAAAAAACAAACCAGGAAACGATAAATCAAACGAAAAACGTTGTAGTTGAAAACAAAAAAAAAATAACAAATAAATATCATCAAATCGCCACTGTAGGACAAATAACTTGACTTCGATCAATCTTTATAAGCTACATACAGTAAGAAATTCCTAGAAATCTTCAAAACGAATGTGCTGAGTCAAGATACGAACAGCGGGGTGGTGTGAAAGTGGTAGCACAAGTGTCTTTTACCTCTGTAACTAGGGTTCTATTCCAGCTTCCTGAAGTCGTTATATTAAAGTTGCCTTAGTCATATGTGGGTTTTTCATGGAAGAAAAAAGTGCTGAGCCAATTAAACTATCGACAATTCACGATACTATCGGTGATTGATATTGATAGTTTTACTTAAAACTCATGTATAGCTATCGCGATAATATCATCGCAATGCATAAATAAATCTGCTAGTGTATTTCATCATATTCTATGTTTTTAACTATCTAAAACTGATAATCACCGGATAATGTCATTATAGGGAGACCGAACATCTGGCAAATAAAATATGTTCATTCCATTCTTATACCTTTATACCTTTACATCTTTATCCTGGATATACTTTAATTAAGAATTATTTGTAAGGCAATAAGTGTATTGTCTTCGCACCGCCTGTATATCACAGAGTTGATGATGAGTTGACTAATGTAAATTGTCAGCCCCACAAATGTATCAAGAGGGCTTAAAGTGGAGTAAAAATCTTTTGATTAACAAATTAACAGTTAAGGAAGTCAGCAAACTTAAAAACATTAGCGAAAAATAGCCTCTAAGAATCAAATAAGCTATTACGTCATTAACTATAAATTTCGATGCAGTAGCAGACAAAGGAGAAGCTCAAAATCAAATATCATTTCATACATGTGCAAAGAACAAACATTCTAGTTCTTTAATAAAAACTAATTTACATGAATTTTCATAGGTTTTTCAAATTTATGACCAAAACAAGTACACGTAGATATAAGTGTGTTTTTGGACAAGAAACACGGCTTTGCGGAGTTCTTTCCTACTAATCAGTATCTATCGACTGCTACATATCGAGTAACGTAGCCAATCAGATTGCAGTATTTACATTAGACTACGACTGAGCTACCAACAATAAAAATTCCCGTGTAAAAACCAAGTCCGATGTTACCATCTACAACTATAATGTCAGTTTGTGTACGGCTACATAGCAACAGTACAATTACTACACACCTGATTGTTATCAAAACGGATATAAACATGGAGCATAGTGGATCAGCCAACATCCAGCCTAAACAGAAATACAGTAAAAATAGGAAGCCAACAGAATTGAAAATGTACTTCCGAAGCTCTTTCAAAGCCACTACAATTAGTTGACTAGCTATTTAACATTAAAAAAATGAGATCACTTACCGAACATTTTTATCAGACCGGCTGATATAATTACACCAACACTTCCAAGGGTGTCAGCCAATACGTGAAGAAAAATCCCTGAAGTGGATTGAGAAAATTGAGATTGACATATTTTTTTCTATACTGCACATTTTAGATCTGCGCGCTTTTCTGGTTTTTATCACGTCCAAATTATAAACGTAAAACGGAGAGTGACAGAACGTTTAGCTTGTCAATTTGGAACAATCTTGACATAAATGTGCCTAAACTTTCAAACATTAAGACTTTTGAAAAGACATTAAGAAAACAGCAACTGCAAAGTTAATTCAATTTAATGCATTTTAGGCCATAGTTATCCTTATATTCTATTCTTGTAATTTTTATCTTATGTTATATTAGTATGATTTCAGGGTCACAAGTTTATTAGTATCTTTAACTATTTCGTGTTACTCTCTTTAAATAAAGACTTAACCTTTCCTTTCCTAAACACCAGTATATATATGTAGTATAAAAAAGTATGAAAACTAGATCTGAATTGGGACGAAAGTTCTGCTTCTCTCCCGTCACATTTTTTGTGTATCTGTAAATTTCTTTGTGACAAATTCATGAAACTTATTTCCACTAAATTGAGATTGAATATGTACAGTCGTGTATTGTCATTGGTCAATAACCGCCAATGGGCAATGTGGGTAAACACAGATAGCTGCTCACTACCCATATTCCCCCGACTCTTTCATTTACTCAGCAGAACTGTTTAAATTTACATCCATGAATGCCTACACTGCACACAACGTAGGTCCGAATACCATCAGGGCTGTTTTTATTTCCATTTATTCTACTGTACTCAACATTTTGTTTACAATTAAGTCACGTATGGAAACTTGGGGCATTCAATTATATCCAAGTTAAAATTTAGAAATACTCAGATCTTTTAAAAATGAAATTATTGCCCAGCAAAATAAACGAAAAAGAGTTGTAAACGCGCTTGGGTGATAAAATTATTCACTAATAACGTTTTATAACACCTCGAGACATCAAAGTAATTTCAATTTTAAACAGGTTATTGAATTTAATATTACAGTAAGCGCCATTATTATATGGCTGAGCTCGCTGTCCGGTCTGTATGCAAAACGACGCACGCTGATTGGCTTCCTAGCCGTACAGTGAGTTTTTAGTACAGGCCGGCTAGTTTAGGTGGGACAATTTTCAAGTAGATTTGAAGACAAACAAACCAGATTCAGGGATGTTTTACAAAAGCTTTATAACAACAAACTACGAAAAAAGAAGTTAAATGTTCTCAACGATAATTTTAAGCTGAAAACTAGATGAATAGACGTAAAAGAACACGAAGTAATAGGTAAAAACATCAAAGCAAAGAAGTAAACCTAAACCGCTAACTCACGAACACAATGCTAAGCTAAAAGCCATAATATAAATTCTTTATTAACTTCGTTTGTTCACTCTGTAAGGGAAAGATTTGCCCTTGGTTTTTACCGCACAGACCTCATTAATTCGTCGCTCGGTGTCTAAGAAAACCTCAGGTAAATACTTTCCCGTATAGACCTCACACTCGGTTAATAAGTAATCAATGCTACTCGTCATATAAAAACAAAAAACCCCATCACACCAACCTGTTAACGACAGGAAAAGTAAATCTAAGTCAACGACACAAGTAAATCTAAATACAAAAGCCTTTTTACTAACCTTGCATAATTTGATTACTGGATGAAGGGAGATCTGCATCTTCATGACTACACGAACCACTGAACCCTAAAAGTATTGTTCCTTATGTTAAGTGCAATTGGTTTAATCGATCAATTATAACACTGCAATGGTTTTATTGAGTTCAATTTCGCAATAAAAATTACACATCAAGCAGTCGCACTATAAACCATTATACGAAATAAAACGCATCTTACATAATACATATGTAACATAAGGCACGAAACGCTTGTTTTCTTTCGAAAACAAGCCGTCATCAGCGCATCCATACAAGTATTTTTGTGTCTTAAATTAGCGGCGACTTATTTTAATCACGAACAACTTTGGTGTCATTTCTACAGTGTTCTCGGGTTTATTTTAAGGGTGCCTTATACAGGTATTAGTAACGGCTTATCTTTTCTCGTGTAAACGACCCTAATATTCAAATCTTATGAAACCCGCGTCAACTACGGTACAACACGCGGCCAATCCTATAATGAGACGTGCCTTACCTAAGACATACCTTACCAAGGATGGGTTCAAACGCAGTTCGCGTTTATTCCAAGATGTAAACATGTTTGTATAACGTGTGAATGTGAGAAATTTTCGTAACCATTTAGATTAAACTTTCATTTGAAAACAATCTTTATTACCTCGTGTGTGCGTGCGCAGCAAGGGTACAGTAATCGGTTTGTCTCATAGAGATCACACAGTGTACTCGATTTCTATAACTGGAATGCTAACTCCCTGTCATTTGTTCGGGCAAAAAGTGAAGCCAAGACGGCTGCCCATGAAGGGAAATTTTGCACGTCAGTTTCAGTCTTCTTCGCAGTCTTAAACGTCAGTTCCAGGTTCGGCTTCGAAAACATTCACAACCATGGAAAAAGTGCACAGATGAAATATTACTGGACATGTTCGAGTATTTAAAAGGATTCGTTATTGCCGTGTGGCCTAAGAACTGTCCTAAATTGTCTAAAGATGGTAAACTGACTGTGAAAAAGGATGTGCACTTAGTAGTCTTCTCGAGTAATTTTTCGAGACCGTTTTATCGGGTTTCTCGCGAGTTCGGTTATTTATTTTCGTGAAAATATAACCTATAACTAGGCCTTTTTCCGTCAGTTCGAGAACTTCGAGGTCAAACAACTGATGTTAAGGGAATTACTTCGTGTTTATTTTCATTAACTGTATGGTAGAAAAACTGATGGTTATTTGTCGGCCGTTATTTTTTCCTTGTTTTAAATTCTTAAGAAAAATAAAACAAACAAAACCAATGACAAGAGACCAAGTGAAATGGCTTTTAATTCGGGCTTTGTTTGGTTTGGTCCCAAATTTACCCAATATGGCAGCCTTCGATTTGTCTAATGCGGTTGAGTGACATTTAGCTGCAATGCCTTCTCTAGTTAATGATTTCTATGGTTTTTCTGTCATTTTATCTACCGCGCGAGGTTCTCTGTACAAAGTGCAGGGAGTATGTGCTCCATCAGAGCAATTCTTGTTTCAAACTGAATTTAAAATATGCACCAATTTCGTGAATCCTGCCGCTAGGAATACCAAGATTATAGTAAAAGTATTAGTTAGATTTTCTTCAATTAATTCTTCTTGCAAATGAAAGGAGTACTGGACGCAAGAGCTCTCGTGGAGAGAATAAAAGAATGTACAGTCGAATTTCTTCATCGTTAATTGAAATATGAAAATTACAGTAACGATAGGCCGACGTGTATCACAGTGAAATCTTCTTTGAGAAGATAAAACTTTTTTGTAACATTACAACAACATTATATCGATATCATACAGTACCTAAGCCATGGGAATGCCCGTGATGGCTGGCATTGATGGCAGTACTTTCATGATCATGGGAGTGACCATGACTTCCACCACCATGAGAATGACCATGTCCTCCACCATGAGAGTGACCATGTGATTTTCCGTGGGAATGACCATGACCTCCACTGTGTGAGTGACCATGACTTCCTAAAATAAGATCACCAATACAACTTTACAAGTCATTCTTCAAGTACAGTAAAAATGTTCGCTAAACAGCACTGTGGACTTCTACCATGCCCGAAATGGCAAACTAAGATCTTATAGTGGTTCTATTATGAAATTCCACCCGCCATTTTTAAATAGTCTTAAAGAAATCGTCGTAACAAATAATCATGCGCAGTTTGTTCTCGAAATTTGTTTAAACAAAGACTTTCAGATTTTTAAATTTGATCGAAGATGACTTCCGCTGGAGCTGTCCAAGGTTCATTAACCAATAAGTCCTTCGCCAATAACATGGAAGATTAAACTTCTAACTACCACTGATACTCCAAGTTCAAACCATTTAAACAATAACGATTACATAGCATGTTCCAGGTTTGAATTTTGCAGGCCGCCACTTAAGTGGCGAAACATTAAGAATTACTTCAAAGCCAGGCTTTAACGTCGACGCACCACCAATAACACATCAGAGCCAAAGTTTAGTGAGGCTATGACATCAAAGTCCTCGACTTATCTAATTCTCTATCCTCTCCGATCTGCATTGCGCCAAACCAGAGATAGTCTCAAAGTAGAAACAGTGAAGTAAAAATAGTTCCTAAATACTAAATAAGTATATCCTAAGATTACATGCGCTAGTTCAACTTGAACATCCAGCGCAATCGTTAAATCTTAGCTCAGAAAATCCAACTTTATACATACATGTACAATACAACGTTTGTTCAAACAAGTTCTGATTATGAAAGGGGGGTAATACTATTGACCGAAAAGAGTCGAAGATGCGTCCGTGAGAGGTTGAACGTCCTAGAAAATTGGAGGATTCCTAGCATTTCCAAATGATTCGCTCATTCTTTGTGAGAAGTAAAGTTTGGCGCTAGAAGGAACTCTCTGAAGACTTTTTAAACAGCGTTTTTGGGCAGTAGTTGTTCTGTTCCTTCATAGGGATAGAGAGATTTCTTCGTGTTTCACCAACCATAACCTATTACATGTACCGGGGATACGGTGCAACGCCCAGATTAGAAAAAATATCCATTCAATCCTTGTGTGATTATTATAATTTATGAAATGACTCGGATATTAAGAAAGAACGGAGTAGCGTGTTATGAAGTCTGAAGCACAGGAAGAGGAAGACCATGCATAGGCCAGAAACTAATGGCCATTCATTCATAATTAGTATTGTCTAACGGGGACAACTGTGGACTGGGCTCACTTGTTTCGTATCTCAGCCCAGCCGCACAACGAATGTTCCCTCGTCCCTCCCTCTTTTCTTTACTCATCTCCTATGCAAGAATTGCTGTTTTTATTCCACAAACTCCGCCTCCATCCCTCACCAGGCTGGCACATAATGCTGGCAAGGCTTTCTCCCACGTCAAATTTGTTCTAACGTGTGGCTGAGACTGTTAATCTCTCATGCCCGCCAGGGCTATTGTCACTGTTGGTTGTGAGTTGCCTGAAATGTTACTCCCCGTGACGGTTTTGCGTCAATATCGTGTAGATTCTGAGCATGCTCAATGATCTCGTAATCACCACAGCCAATTGCTGTATTGCCACGGGTTAAATTCTTCATATATAAATTCCGGTTATTGCCGTAGATTGTGTGTTCCCTTCCACCAATACCATCTCTGGTTTTACCTTCGGCGGAGCACAGACGCCGTTAGATTTGCATGCATTGCCTGGCCTAGCCACCTTACAGTAAATGCAAGTACATGTATACCCTATTTACTCTAATGAACACAGTCCCTAATGAATGCCGCCAATACACACCTTTTCAAGGTGCCCCTTTTTTTAATGTATCGCTGTCGAAGAACGCCGCTCAGGAGAAATAATAGCATGTCTAATCAGTGAATCAGCGGTGAACTTAACTCATGGACGTTGAAGCTGTAGGAGACATCGTCTTTCGAAGGTGGAAACGCTGTTAGTGACGTCTGTACAGAATGAAAACGGTGCTTTAGAAATTCAACGACGCCCATGGGATTTGAAATTATTCATTTTCTTTGTTTTGAACGAAAAATTCTATTGAAAGACAAAGCCGTTCCGTTCGTGACTCAAAAACATCTATTGCTTAAGGTCTCTATTATTTCTAGAGAAGTCATTTCATTATAGTACATTCCAGTCTTACCTCCACCATGATGGAAGACAAATATGCCAATTATATTGACAATAAACCCTAATACAGATACCAAAAAGAGACGTTCATGTTCCACATGAGGAGGATGAAACAAACGCTACAGTGAACAAAAGTAAAAGTAAAGTAAATTGACACAATGCACAGATGGGAAGAATCACATAAAACCTACGACAAGCCATGTAAAAACCTTTTACACATCACTCAACACTCATTACGTAGCACTCTACTTCTATATCCTCATACCGCTGTGATTGTTTACATGTAGCAGCTCACTGTAGATGTATTTCAACTTGAAGTTAGCCAGTTATTTGGTCAATTCTGATTACCTGTACTTTAAGCATTACAGGGTTTTAAAGTTCACTACAAGACAACAGCAGGTAAAATACTGTATCGGACAAGAATTCAGAAGGTTTGAAGGAAAAATGCTGCTTACGTATTCAGCATGCAATACAGTGCATAAGGGGAATGATGTGTAGAAACATTAACATAACATAAATGTAATTATTACATAAAAAAATTTTTCCAAATTATGTTCAGTACAATCCAATTCATTACCTCAACAGCTTCTGAAAGTATAAAGAAACCTACAAACAGAAGGAACAATGCATTGACAAATCCAGCCAGGATCTCAGCCCTCATATACCTAAAAATAGAAAAGAAAAACAAAAAAAGAAAAAAAATATCCAGCATTAAATCAAAACAGGACCAATAAGTTAGACCAATAATTACAGTAGTGCCTTTTGACAAACTAAGCAAACTGAAGTTCTGGGGTCCAATGATCAACTGTATTACATAGACTCACATGTTATAACAATATGCACTATAACAAGGCTCCATTGTAATTAGAAACATTTTCAAAATCCTGGAGTTTCAAGTTCCCAATTTTGTTTTTTGTTTCACAATTTGAATGTCAAATAAAAAATAAAAGTATCTACATGTAAAAATGGGGTCAAAATCTGTTTAATTTGTTCTTGTTTTGAAGCTTTCTTCCACAAACCATGTACACATATCCCTTGGTATGATGAGCAAATTTAGACCAATATCAGCATGTAAAATGGCAATACCAATACATATTGCATTTCAAAGGTGATGTGCAAATATCCCATGTGCAAAAACTGACATTGACAAAACACCACTATCAACTTGGCATGTTATTTTGAACAAAATATACATGTATACTACCAACCAATGCCAGATTTACTCCTTGTAGTGCAGGCTTTCTGCTTTAGTTTGCAAGGCTGTAGCTCCAACTCATCTTGACTCATCACCCAACACATGACACATATTCACACAAATGGTGTGCATACATAACACTTAGTGTTGTACTGTACTTTACAAGACTGTTTTCATGTATGAACTGCACATACAACAGCACAGCTGGGACTTTTATAGGGGGGCTAGAATGCATGGTCCACCATTAATACATGTATTTGTCTCTACGAGGCCAATTTCAGCATTATGAATTGACAGCCTTTGCATAAAACATTCTAGTAAGGTGACAAAAAATTATTATAGCATTTCATGGTCACCTGTCAGTGGTATTGTACCCCATACAACACCAGACATTTTTAATTCTATGTTATAATTTTTTTATTTTTTTATTTATTTTCTTTTTATCTTATTTTTTTTTAAAAATCATTCCTGTGGCTGCTAAAGGGATAGGGGGCTAAGTGCCCTTCTTGGATGCACCACTGTCTAAATATTCACACCCTCAATTAACTAAATTTTATACCACTAAATACATGGGCACTAATGCAGTTTTGCACCTTAACTACATAAATACAAGTAACATAAGTAAAGTACATATCAGTTAACAGCTTCTTACCTGGAGATTGCAGTGTTACAGTAATATCAAGAATTCACTCCAACCAAAAGGCATTATAGGCAAAAAAACAGACACATTGAAGTAAGTGAGCATCAACAATGAACTGAGGGCTCAAGACCATAAAGTTTACGAATTTATCTACAATTTAAGCATAGTCCCTCTCCACCATTTTTTTGCTCTTTAAAAACCTCAAAAATGTGTATAAACCCTAACCCTAATTTAACCTTTGGGTTTATATACATTTTTGAAGAAGTACACAGAAACACTCAAACATGGTGCCAAGTAACAGGGATGTGCCTTTAAGGCTATAATGCACTATGTTTGTAGTGAATGGTTGGTATCAAGGTATCACTGCAATTTCCAGGTAATAAACTGTCGAATGATATATAATTTACTTACATTACTTGCATTCATATGGCTGAGGTGTGAAACTGCATTAGTACCAAATACATGCATATATAATTTAATGTAATTTAAAGAAAAATGGTAATTGTAACAATATACAAAAATTTACTGAATTCAGGGCATCCTGGTGACATATTCAGCATAATTAACGAGAACAGTTGCTTAATATTAGGGTAACAATCACTCACCCGTATGAAAATCGCTCGTTTTTCTTCCATCGTGAAATAACTGAAGCTATTAAACCAGCAAGTAAAGCAGTACAGTCAAAGAACATGTGAAAAGAGTCCGATATCAAGCCAAGACTGAAAAAAAAAAGGCAGGCATTTTCAAGAGGTCTAATTTCTAAGAAAAATAACAAACACTGGCACATGTACCCAAAAATATCGATTCGACCAACCTATTCGTCCATATTCCGTACGCAAGCTCGACAAAAGCAAACGAAAGATTGAGCAATAAAAAACAGAACAAGTTTCTCGATCCAGAATCCGACAATATTTGTCTACAATGGAGACAGAAACAGATCGTCCAAAACATGAGATGTATAATAACAAATCAAACTCTTAGCAAGCTGACAACAGTTTCAATTAACATACCTTATCCAAGATGCAAGCTTTGATCTGATTTTAATTCCTGGTTTGAAGTCGTCTCCCTTCAAGCCATCTTTAGAATGAAGAGGCAGCATGGCATCGGCAATAATGTATTTGACTATAAAATTTAGTATTTCAAGTTATTTTCGAATATTTCGAATAAACTTGAAAACGGTATGAAAGGAGACGTGGCAAGCTGTGACCGACTCTCCCCAGACCTACAACAGATAAAGGGCATCCTAACTTGCAACAGAAAGACAATATCACGAAATTATATTTTACCAAATTTACGTTGGACTCAAGGTACTGATCACAGAATAATAAACTAGTATTGATGGTACCAACAGTGCCGTCCCAAAGGTTTGATCATTGAAGGGGGTGGGCTGGCCCCGTTTTCCCCTATAATTTACTTAAACAGTCTTTATACAATTTTCAATTTCAAATTTCGGAATTTTAATATAGAATATTGTAATTCTATAATGTCGTACCCCCACGCAGTCGGCGCGGCCTTGTCTTTAGAACTGATATACTGCAACTTTGATCATTGAAGTAGGGGGCCTTCTAATGAGATGTGCGGATTTACCTCCCTGAAATAGGGGACTTTTATAACTGGTATAAGGGACTTTGATCACTATAAAATGGGCTCTTCGTAACTTACAAGGGTAATTTGGTCGCTGAAATATGGGTCCTTCATACTGGGACTGAACAGCACGAAGACTGTGAAATGGAGGCCCTCCATAACTGATATTAGGGAGTCGAAGAAGACTATGGTCGCTGGAATAGGATCGCTACATACTGACATGGGGAATCACTGAAATAGACACCTTTCACAACTGACATTGGGACTTTGATGACAGGAAGTTTGAAATAGGGCCCCTTCATCATTTCACTGGAGGCGTTACACCCCTCCCCCCCCCCCCCCCACACACACACACGCACACTTGACACCCAGCTGGGTACCACAATATCTTGTCTCTCCACTAGCAGAGTAGCGCATTTTTAACTCTAAGAAGCGAATTCAAATTTTGCTCCAGTCAACACGTACACATTATTCCAGTTGAATTATTTTCGCAAATGGAAAATAATAGGCTGTCCTACACAAGTGGTGTACCAATGTTGGGGAGGAGGGATGGGGGAGGCGCAGCGCCCTAGGCGGCACTTCTGTAACGACGACAGTTTTTGTTCTTATCAAAATGAAAATCGTCTGGACAAAAGCCTCAAAACAATAGCAAACTTTCAGTTTAAGTCATTGCCTGACATTCTAGACAGATTGAGGTATAACTGACAAAAGAACATGATCAAAATTCTTCTGTTCAGGAATACCAGCATGATGGCTATCACGTCAATTGCATACGCTCTGCATACAAATGATGTTCTCATACATCATAAGAATCCTCGACGGTCGGCGACAGTCGGGGACGACTTGAAAAAATAGAAATGCTTTCGATTCTTCTGATTGTGACGATATGTGTCGGGGACAGTCTGAGATGCCATATTTTCACGTTCTCATGAATTGTAATAAATCCAGGTGGTCAGGGACAAAGCTGCTGGTCGATTCTTACGATTCTCAATACGATATGAGAACCAGGCTTAAGATAAGCACATTTCCCGCCTTAAACATATAATGGCATATTCTCATTAAGAAAACTTCACGATAAACCGTCTACGTAAGTGTTCGTCGCTTGTTTTGGCTCTTCTAGAGTCACTTATATGATAGAAAATAAGCCACGGCTTAAATAAGCTGTCGACAACATTTTTGTAACTTAAATTAGTCATGGCTCCTTTTGGTCGCGAACGACGGCATAGAGGATCATATTTATACGATTTTACAAAACTCATTTTAGCCGTAGTAAATTTTCCTCCAGAAAGTTGGCCCTAATATTTTCATGGCTCCTGGATACCTGGGATTGGCAGCTAAATACGGTCTAGTTAAACCGAGCAAGCCCAGATAGTGGCTCAACAACATCATGAGAAGGGTGGGTAAAGCCAACGGGGCCCCGAGCATTTCGCGACGTCATTATTATTTTCATGTCATGACGGCCGGAATTTGCTTGAAGAAAGTTTCAAATTATTTTCAATTCTCAGCAGTGACGTATCAAGGGGGAGGGCAAAGGGGGGTGTTGCCCCAAGGGGCACTTTTTCTCTGGGGCGGTACCTTCGGTAGGGGCGGTAAAATGAGAAGGAAATGCTGAAAATAGTAACACTGTGCGCCAAGGATAGATCTCTGGGATATTCCAGTGATCATATTCAGTGGCTGTGAGAGTTATCCAATTACTTGCAATAATGCTGTTGGTTTGGTTAGATGTGATATGATGAGCAATCCTCCTCAATTGCGCCATAACTTCTTTAGCAATATTTAGTAGCCAACCGTTTCGAATACCTTCTTCAGATCCAGAGAGACGACTCCGTTTAACTGGCCGATATCGATCTATTAGTAATCTTAAGTAGTTCAGGTTTAGGTCTAAAGCCGTGTTATGAACTACTAAGTAAATTATTTTAGATTAGACAGAGTTGGTTATGCACCAGTTTCTCTTTAATTTTCGCAAAAATACGAACTTGCAGATACAGGCCTATAGCTGTTCATACCCTTTGAATAATCTTTATAAACAGGAGTAACTTTTCGCAGCAAGATCGAACTGTCACATTAAGACAAAAGTTTGATCCGCATCCTCTTTAATAATCAATCTATTTATGTGTGACATTAACTGTGCATAGAATAAAAATGAACCGGTGTGAGAATTTTCAGGGAAGTCTCCTGAAAATTATCTAATAAAATCCTGTACTGTGGTTCGCTTCCTTGTGTTTTTAAGCTACACTGTGAGATGCACCCGTATTCTATTAAGTGGTTAATCGTAACAACTTTTTAAGCAGAATAGATTCAGGCGATTCAGGCGATTCAGGCGATTCAGGCGATTCAGGCGATTCAGGCGATTCAGGCGTCATTTTAAGAATACAGTTGCACCCCTGTTAAGCTGCCACCAATTAAGCAACCACCCCCCTTTTAAGCGGCCAGTTCTCATAGTCCCGGAAGTATTTTCATTATAAATATTGGACCTGAAACCCCTATTAGGTGGCCATCTCTAGTAAGCAGCTGCTGCCACCTTTTGGCCGTCTCTGCCGATAAGGGTTCTCCTACTGTTTTTACCTCTGTTAAGCGGACATGGGGAATTTAATACTCGTAGTTTCGCCCCATGCACCTTAAGAGAGCTGATAACAGATGAGAGTCTCAAATAGGTGGAGAATGATAAAAACACACAAACAAACATTTATACTTACATTGAGTAAAAGTGATAATTTTTGAATATCTGGCAATACACTTTTGACGATAATTACTGTAAATGTATAAATACAGTTTAGAGCGCCTCAAAATGGGAAACCAAAGACTATCCCTGGATAATGTCCGCAGTCAGAGGTCCGTTAAAACAGTTTGACCTCAAAATCTTCTTTTTCAATCTTTGAGTTCAATCACAGGATGGAAAATTTGCTTTAGCGGCCACCCTCGGGGAGATGTCAAGTGGCCGCTTAACAAGAGGTCGACTGTATTATCGAATATCAATCGCTTTTGTTTACCTAATATCTTCAAATTGCCACCCATACGCCTTTCGTAACGCCGTTATCGACCTGGACAGGGTCTACCAAGCAATCTGTCCCACGGGGCAACAGATGTCTAGATGCATCACCAAGCTCAGGTATAGTGATCTTCACTTGAAGTCATTACCATCATGGAGTGCATAAACAGCGGATTTTTTATTACCTCATTTTGTTACGGACACCAACGAAACTGCGATTACCTTGAGCAATTGCACTGAATTCAATTTTTTGCGAATGAAGTGAAAACAATCCCTTTATATGCGTGTGTCGCAAGTGATAGCGAACTTTTTTACACGCTTATTGCATCTCGTGACCCACCTTAAAGCAAGTTTTCTATGAAGCAGAGTTTTACCAGAGAAAAGTAGTTTGTCTTAGCCTTTTTAAATTAGTTCCACCTATGAGCTCATGAAACAAAGATTATTTTAGCTCCGCCTGCAAATTTAAGCTTTGTGGAAAATGGATTTATTTTAATGTCTTCGAGATTCACGAGTTGGTTGTAATTTATACGTAGAAAAACTATTGTTTAGGCTGACCCGGGTTTTGATGCAGCAAACAATCTAACAGGTCTGTTTATGAACAACAGTTCGTAAATTATTCTGTTTTTAATTCATAAACCATATATAGAGAATCAGAGAAATTGGAAAACTATCTGATACTAAACTAAATATAAGGTTAGTTAGTCTTCTTAATGTTTATCTTGAAGAATATATCAATGATTCATATCTGTTTCCAACATTTTAATGGCAGTTACTGCTCAACCCAGCGAAAAAAGTTTCAGATTGATTGATTAGTTGCAGGAGAAAAGTTATTTCCTTTATTTTCTTCCGTGACAGCATGGAGGTGGACAAGCGCGAATACAAGTGTGAGCACACACAGGTGGGCATGGAGGTGGAGGACCTGGAGGAGCTGGATTGCCTTGCAGACCTGGGGGACCAGGTGGGCCTTCTGGACCTGGATCCCCAGGCGGTCCTTGAAGTCCAGCAGGTCCTGGAGGTCCCGGAGGTCCATCTTGTCCTGCTGGTCCGGCAGGAGCACCGGGTTGGCCTGGTGGGCCAGGTGGGCCAGGTGGACCCTGATGGCCAAGTGGGCCTTTTGGCCCATCGGGACCTTGAGGACCAGGAAGACCCATAGGACCATCAATTCCTGGAGGACCAGGAGGAGGAGGTGGAAGAGGCAGGGCAGGTGGAGATGGAGGAGGTGGTGGAGGAGGAGGTGGATAACAACAAGTGTGAGAACATGCTGGAGCACAGTGAGCCGCACAACCACCACCACAAGGACGTGGAATTGGGCTTCTTTGTTTTGGCTCTGCAAGATCAAAGACACATGCATCCTTACATCACATGACGCGTTTTAAACATAAAATATCGATCCGAATGCATTTGGCCCACAAACAAAAACTATCTTTAAAGGGTCATATTATTTAATCATTTGATAAAGGAATTGTTTTTCAAGGATATTTTTGATGAAGGAAATAATTGTTGCTAGTTTAAGACAAGTTGTCTTTCACTCTGTTTCTATCTTTCTATATGTATATATCTATCGATCTGCCTATTTGTTCTTCTGTCCACCTGTCCATTTATATCTGTCCATCAGTCTATCTGTCTATATGTCTATCTGCCTATCTGTTCAACTGCACACTGTCTATCTACTTATCTACCTACCTACTTACCTATCTACCTACCTACCTACCTACCTACCTACCTACCTACCTACCTACCTACCTATCTATCTATCTATCTATCTATCTATCTATCTATCTGTCTGTCTGTCTGTCTGTCTATCTATCTATCTATCTATCTAGCTAATTTGATTGAAGTATACAATGCACTGATATCCCTCCATTTTGATTACTGTTATCTTATATGGGGAAATTGTGGCACTGTCTTAAAGAGCAAGCTTCAAAAACTCCAAAATAGAGCTGCTCGTATTATAACTCGATCAAGCTATGATATCAGGTCAACCACCATTCTTAACTCATTAAACTGGTGTAACCTAGAATCCAGGAGAAACCAAACAAAAGCCAATATGATGTATAAAATTGTAAATGGTAATGCTCCTGATCACTTAGAAGAATTGTTTTTGTATGTCAATGAGACTCATGATTACAATTTGAGAAATTCGGATGTAAATCTTAAAATTCCATTACCTCGAACCGAATACTCAAAACACAGTTTAGCATACAGTGGTCTAGTATTATGGAATAATTTACCATCATCGATAAAATCTGCATCTTCTTTAAACATTTTCAAAAACTCTATAAAATCTTATGATTTTAATATGTAAATTGTTTGTAAATAGTTTGTAAATAGTTACTAAATAGTTATATATGTAAATAGATATATTAATTTAAGTTTTTGACTTTTTCAATTTTATCTTTTATCTAAAACGGCTTCCTTGGAAAGCAATTCTGTAAAATTGAAGGAACTACAGTTTTCAAATAAAGTTGTCTCTCTCTATATCTATCTATCTATCTATCTATCTATCTATCTATCTATCTATCTATCTATCTATCTATCTATCTATCTATCTATCTATCTATCTATCTATCTATCTATCTATCTATATCTATCTATCTATCTATATCTATCTATATCTATCTATCTATCTATCTATCTATCTATCTATCTATCTATCTATCTATCTATCTATCTATCTATCTATCTATCTATCTATCTATCTATCTGTTTGTCTGTCAGTCTGCCTGTGACCTCGGTGAGGTGGTTTAATTCATACCTAACTGAGAGAAACCCAAAATGTCTAGTAAATGGTCATCTTTCGACGCCTAAAACGACAAAATGCACTGTCCCACAGAGTTCAATACTTGGTCCCTTACTATTTCTTATTTGAATCAATGACTTGTCCTACTGTTTATAGTACTCTAATGCTAGAATGTTGGCCGACGATACCAACATTACAACATCCGGTAAATCGGTAACTAAATTGATTCAATTCATAAATTCTGATTTGAGAAATGTTAGTGAATGGCTCTTGTCAAACAAATTGAGTCTTAACGTGACAAAAACAGAACAAATGTTTATAGCATCCGAAGATAATTTGAATAAAATAAGTGACACAGCAGTAATTATTCTTGGTAGCAAGAAACTAAAAAGAGTAAGAGAAAGCAAATCTCTTGGTGTTTACGTTGGTGAGAAACTTTCTTGAACAGATCACGTTGATGCTGTTTCAAAGAAAGTCTCATTTGCAATAGGTGGGCTCAGACAAGTCAGGCCGTTCATTAACGAAGAAACGGCAACAACCATTTGTAATTCACTTATCCAGCCGTTCTTTGATTATTGCGACATTATGTAGGACAATATCAGTGTAACTTTGGCCACAAGGTTGCAAAAGTTAAATAATCGAGCTGGTAGAACAATTAGCCTATTAGGTTACGAAACCAGGTCAAGTGATATAAGAAGCCAACTTGGATGAACGACTCTTAATGAAAGACGATTAAACCATAAATGTGTCTTGATGTACAAAATTCTGCATGACATGGCTCCAACATACTTGAAGCAACATTTTCACCATGTTAATGATAATACTGACTATTCTCTTAGAGGCAGGAGAAATCTTATTCATCCCAAACCAAAAACGGAGTTTTTGAAGAAAATCTTCAGATTTTCAGGTGCCAAAGTATGGATTAGTCTCCCAGAAAACTTGAAATTTCAAACTACTTTGTCATCTTTCACGCGAGAACTAAAATCCCTCAGTTCCTATACTAACTAGTTAACTAAATTTAACGTATAATATCTCTATGTATACATAACCATTCGGACATTTTTATATATTTATAAAAATTAAAAAATCGACTTTTATTCTAACTTAATGTTGGCTCTCTTGGAATGCAATACATTGTATTGATGAGATTCCGAATTTAAATAAAGTTCTCTCTGTCTGCCTGTCTGTCTGCCAATCTATCTACACAGTAGACCATACAATACTCCTAAAGAAATTGCAATACTTTGGTCCGGACCAGTTTGCAATTGGCTGGTTTAAATCCTATCTCAATAATCGAACACAAATATGCATGGTTAGTGGTGTACTCTCAGACCCTAAACAGCTTTCTTGTGGCATACCACAAGGAAGCATTTTAGGTCCACTGCTCTTTTTAATTTATATTAATGATCTACCCAACTGTGTTAAATTCAGTTCTACCAGAATGTATGCAGATGACACAAATCTGACTGCATCTGGATCTAGTATTACTGAAATTAAAACAATATTAGACAATGATATTACTAGAGTTGTGGAATGGCTTTCTGCAAACAAACTTTCATTAAATTCGATTAAAACAGAATACATGTTGATTGGGTCTCGAAAAAGGTTAACAAGCTTAACTGATACCCTTAATTTATCATTAAATGGAGTAGCTCTAAAACAGACCCATGAAGTAAAATGTTTAGGACTTATAATTGATGAATATTTAACATGGAAATCCCACATAGAAAATGTCGTAAAGAAAGTTAAAAATAGTTTGCGCATTTTGAAGAAAGCAAAGCCATATGTTAACCAACAACTGCTTACTAATATTTACTATGCTATAGTTGAACCACACTTTAACTATTGCTCTGTTGTGTGGGATAGTATAGACAAAACACTTACAGATAAACTTCAGAAGTTGCAAAACCGTGCAGCACGCATCATCACTGGTGCACCCTACACACGTCACACCAGTGATGTCCTCTCAAATTTGAAGTGGTCTACACTAGCTTATATGAGAAAATACCAAAAAGCTATCATGATACATAAAATTGTAAATGGTCATGCTCTCACATATCTGACTGATATGTTTGAGAAACAATTTGGAACAACAGTTTATAATCTTCGATCTTCCAGTTGTTTAGTATACGTACACGGCTTCTAGGTAGAACAGAATTAGAAATTTTTGTAATTTTTACTTTTGATAGAACTACTGTGTCAAAATAAAGTCAATCAATCAATCAAACCTATCTATCTTTCTATCTATCTATCTATCTATCTATCTATCTATCTATCTATCTATCTATCTATCTATCTATCTATCTATCTATCTGTCTGTCTGTCTATCTGTCTGTCAGTCGATCTGTCTATCTGTCCAACTGTCAGCCGTCTATCGGTCTATCGTGGTCTATCGACTATCGTGATCCGTTCGTCTTTCTGTCTGTCTATCTGTCTGTCTGTCAATCTTTCTGTTTATCAGTCTGTAAGTCAATTTGTCTATCTGTTAGTCTATCTCTTTATTTCTGTTTCGATCGACTAACCCATCTATACTTAATTTTGTATTTCTTTGCCTATTTCTATTTGTGGATGTATACATGTAATCCACATCCTAGTGCAAGTCCACATTAACATCTACATTCACATCGACATATATGTGGGCAAAATTGCAGAGTTTTAAAGATGAATCCACTTAATCGTACGTTTTTGAACAAGAAGCTGTTTCAGCCTCAAGGCTTGTTATATTTTGTTCCAAAAATTCTCAAGAGTCCGCTTGAAAGCTTGCTACAAGTTGTTATTTCGTCTCGTAAATTGAAAAATCTATTGCCGGTTGTTTGAAAAACTTGCGACATCTCGGCAGATATCCGTAGTTAAGATTTACTTGTTGGTCTCAATGCGGTTGCGGGTTGATGATGTTATGAAACTGTTGCCAGTAGTTAAAAGACTGATCTACCTCTACTTTTACATGTACCTCAACTGCTACCTCTATCTCTACCTCTACCATTACTCTTTCTCTATCCCTACATTTTCTCGACCTTTACTTCGACCTCTAGCCAGAGAAAATTTCTGCCCACCCATTTTGCCTCCTGAACCAAATCGAAATGAAAGTGTTAGATTTGTATTCTTCGATCACTGTTTATATATAGAAAACATATTTTGAATAAAAATTGGGGAATGTTTTTAGTATTATGTTATATTGCAAAGTAATAAAAGTTGAATTTTCCATTATCTGAATAATCTTTGTTTTTCGCCCGTAAATTTGACATATTTTCAGGGAGAAGCCCACTTAAGAATTCCTCTGCCCCTCGTTTATCCTCCTTACTATAAAGTTCACTACCATCACTGGCCTCAGGTAATCAGGATTCAAATAAAGACAAAATACGTGGATATGGATAAAGATACACATACATATACGTACACATTCTATAAATATAGACACACACACACACACACACACACACACACACACACATATATATATATATATATATATATATATATATATAAACTTATGGGTGTGGCAAATATTTCGTGTAATATCCGCAGTTCCTAAAAGAAGTACCAATCAGTTTATCTTCATTAGACAGAACCAATTTTTTTACGTCTATAACTTGAAGTACGAAGCTTTCTCTTTTAGTTCATTACTGAACACCCTTGATCATAATGTAGAGTTTATCCCTTGAAATACACTTTATTCCAGCAAAAGCGTTGTGTATTTGGTTTTCCAATCTAATTTTTAGCTTTCCTGTCAGGACAAAACTTACCTTCAGTTCTCTTGAGATACACTAAATGTTTCCTCTTGATCAATTTTCCTTCGGCTAAATGAGTAACTCCTAAGACAAGGAGCCCCAGTAGAGCCGAATTCATCTTAAATATCTAAATTACCTGTAATTTAAGAAGACAAGGGAAATGGTTGGGTCAGTTACATCACTTTTTCAGCAAAACCAGTAAAACTCTGAATTTTTCGATAGAACTTACTTTGTTGTTAATTTTATACAACTTCCTAATTCAAGCACTAATTGCAAACTGACAAAAGTAAAGATGTTTTGTTGGTTCCAGCAAAAAAAGCATTAATAAGTAAGTGAATTGTCAGGTGCTACATGAAAAGTCTTTGTTTGGGTCATTTTCTTATCTTTGTTTACTTTATCACCCTCGCCGTGTTTTGAAAACTATTGTTAACGAGCTCATATAACCGTATCTCGTAATAAAGAAGGCACCGAAAGCTATTCATGTAAAATAGGAAGCGACACACGGGTGTCCAACGATTGCACTGTATACAATAGTTGACGCAGAGCGTCAAACAAACCAGACCATTATTCAAGAATATTACTGAGCGGAATATTGCCTCAATATAATTATTTAAGTGTCGAACTATATTTGTAGTTTTGCTGACCTGATCAGTAATTAGAAGTAAAACAATCAAGAGCTTTTTTCTGGGGCCTCAGAGTCGCATTCTTGACTTTTTAAGTCATGCGTTATTCTCGGTAGTTCTAACAAATGCTATTAAAAAATGTCAATGGGACTTACAGGTTGCACAAGAAGCTCATGGCGTTCATTAGAAATTCCAAACAGAAATCAGCTTTGTGCTGTGGATTATCTCATTTACAGATGTGCTTTAAGCGTTTGTCAAATCTAACGATTTTATTACAGGGGAAAGCATTATTTAAGGTACTTATTTTAACGGGTCAGAATAGCCACCGATGTTTTGATCTCTTAATCACTTTTGATCTCAACTGCTCCATTGTGGGACAAAAGAAAAGCTATTTGTGCCAAATTTTGAAACTATAATTTTTACAAAGCTTAGTGTAATAAGTTCAATGATCTCGTTTTTCCGTTAAAAATGGTTAGGGCTAAATGTAAAGTAAATGTGTGCAAACTCTTTGCCAATCATAGATGCAATGCACCAATTATACAAAGACGATGAAAATATGTCCACCGAATCATTTCTTACTAAAAGGCAAAAATCGACAGAACCTATTTTGACGGGTAAATGGACAATCATCAATCTTTGGGACCTATTACTAGGATACTTTAAGACTGGACTGAAATTTCAATTAAAGACAAAGATCTATCTTCTGGATTTTATGATGACTGGGCTTCTTAATCCTTCTGAGTTGCGCACCACCAATTTTGGTCCATGTAATTAATTTTAAGCAACTATCCTGGTCTCCACTATTCTGATTATATATGTGAAGTTTGCTGAAATTTAATATACTCACATAATCGTTCGAACTTAAATCTTGGGATGAAGATTATTGCACAAGCTTATACCTATTATCTTTTAGAATCGTAAACTAGCTTTATGCGTAAGATGAACAGCAGCGCCCAGCAAAAAACACGAATTAAAGGCATGTTTAAAAAGCTTTTATTATTTCTAACCTTTCGTTTCCTCGCTCAGCATCACCTGAGAATGAGTGAAAATATTTAGGATTACATATTTAGGATTACATAATTTTTAGATTTATATAGTATTACAACAGTTATTGTTATTTGATATTTTCAGGATATTGGGGTGTGAGACGAAATGGGGGAGTAAAGGCAAAAGAATGGAGGAGATACAGGATATTATAAGGGAATAAATAAGAACTAAAGATAAAGGGAAAGTTTAAAGATGTAAGTTTAAAAGAGAGTAAGAGGAAAGGAGCCTGTGATACCACTAAGAGATGAATTAAATACGTGAATTAGAAGACTTTCCCTGATAAGAAGTTCAGAGACAGAGTTGGACCTTGCATGGATACAAAGAAGACAAAATAGTAAAGTCATCGGGTGAAGCAGAGTGTCCGGTATTACAGCGGTGGGATAAAAATCTGATGAGAAAGGGATTCACATGCTTTTTTCCAGTAAGGGAGTCAAATTTCCCTCCTGGAACTTCAGTTGCTAAAATACTAGCTTTACGTATATTTCTTACTTTGGCAATTCGAAAATCTCTTTTTAAACCCTAATACGTAATAGTACGGTAATCTAGCTTTAGCCCAAACAAAAGTGGCCAATGCCATATGTATATGTGTATATGTATATGTGTATATGTATCTCAGAACATTAAACTATAAATCAAAAACTGCTAACGTGAACTAAAACTCGACTGATTCCGCACAAACTTTCCAAATAAAGATCCAGACTTGTTGACGTTTAAATTTTTCCAGGTACCTTTTATTTAGAAAATTTAAATAATGGAAGGAACGAGGAAATGAAGTAAAAATTAAGTTTAATTATTTCATCGTAAAGAGCTCTTAAAGAGTTGAAGAGCGGCTTCTGCCGGTTTCCTGTTTCTCCGTTTGTTTCGGAGGTATTTAGGTTTGTTTGATACGGAATGAGACAATCTATGACGTCAATTTACGAAAACAGAATTTTGACATTTGGAAAAATGTGTGTACTTTAAAATGAGTCAATGTGTACCTTTGAAGGCAACGTAATGCCCTCAAATTGCACATATGTGCATATCATCACGCTAAACATCGTTATACAAAACTTACATTGGTAGATTCATGCTTCAGTTCCCAGATTCCTTTCGGCTGCAAAAAAAGATCTGTTTACAATACTGCTTTAAGGAGAATCAAAAGGAGTCTGGGAACAGACGTGTCAAGATAGCAAGTGCGTTTACTGTCATTTAATCTCTTATGCCATGAAGTTCATACACGTCGAGAGTCTCTAGTGATCTCGTTGAATATTTGCTAAGAAATACATAGTTTCTCAAAATGTTTCAAGAGTGTCTACAGCAGGTGTTCGGGAGGCTTTCGGGAGGCTTTGGTGCCCACTCCTCTGGTGAAGGGGCCTGTGCATATGTGGGCTCCCCTCTTTTTAACTGGCTAGTACTGTAATATTAAACTTCAAACTTACGATTGCCAAATGAGATCGTTGCTGAATTGAACGTTTTTGTTCCTTTCATCTATTCACAAGTGATCAAATCTTCAAAGCTAATACCGATATCATTAAGGCCCCGTCCACACGTATGCGTTTTCTCATGAAACGCATACCGTTTTAGTCTTCCGTATACATGTAAACGATGAGTGGGTGGAGTCGTTTCCACCAAAAACGGAGACTTTCGAAAACGCCTTTGAAGGTAGAGACTTGAAAACGCTTCGTTTTCGTGTGGACAGACGAAAACGGAGGCTTTTGAAAACGGTGTTGAACCCAATTCTCTAACATGAAGACCACTGTCGAGATCATCAACCTTGATTGGCCAAACATGATTTAATTAACCCTCCTATCGTTTTCAGCTTTGTCGTGTGGGCAGGCGAATACGACACAAAAACGCTTGTTTGGACGCAATAATTTTGACGCGTTTTCAATTAAATGAAAACGTATAAATTTAAAACGAATACGAATGGACGTAGCCTAACTCTTTCCCAGCGGTATAAGACTTACAGGTATATTATTTTACCCTGGCCAACACCAAACAATTTTACTCGTCAAAGGGGGAGCTCCCGCCTTGAAAGGATTCTAACTAAGTTTGCTAACTCTTTTACTGCGGCGTAAGACTTTTATTATTTTACTCTGGCTAACGCCAGACAATTTTACTCGTCAAAGGGAGAGCTCCCGCTTCGAAAGAGTCAAACAAATTTACTATTTATACCGAAAAGCCAATGTCTTTCCCACGTTCAATCAATCGCAATGAGTAAACGAACGTTTAGAAAATCACAACTCATAGGATGATATATCAGAATGCTAATATTTGCATATTAAACAAATCTAAGTATCTCAATAATGAAGTGATGAATCACTGTATTCCTTATTTTAAGTTCCCTTTCAAATGAATTGAAACCAACTAAATTTTCATTTCACTTCATCTTTAAAATTCAAAATTTATCGAAGTTTTTGCAACAATGTCTATCGTTTAGTAGTTTTAAAATATTTTTCAACAATACAAATCATGCTTCATAATAATTGACTAAAGTCGATCACCGGCCAAACACCAAGTTTCTGTACATCTTATTGTAATAACGTCGGACCTTTGATGGATGGTAGGCAATAAGGAATACTAGAAAGCTTAAGGCTGATCGGCAAAGTTCTTCGTTCTCATGAATTTGAGCTTGCCCTTTGCAATACCGCTCAGATCATACAGGTGCGGCATTAGTCTCGGTATTTTATCAATCGTTTTATTATATGCCAAGGAAGAGATCATCGAATTTGAATCGAACAACTACTTCATCCTTCCACCAACTTTCTTCCCATGCATCCTGACTATGGTCAAAAATCCACAAATGCGCACCATCAAATCACGTTTCCACAGACTAGTCTTATTGTCTCAATAGTAAACAACTTTGACTAATGTTGTTCATGGTTGCGAGAATTATTAAGCCCGGTGTGTATTATTTTTAGTTTGTATCAGCATTATCCACCTCAGCCGAAGACTGAGGTAGATAATACAAACCAAGGCGTTGCTAATTCTCGCTATCATGCAAAAACTAAATTCAGTAATTGTATTATTAGACAAGAGGAGTAAAACACGCAACGATTTATTTTTAAAGAACTTTAGTGGTCATGGAAAAAGATGGTGTGCAGAAATGAGGAACATTACATAAGCATAAATATCAATGCCTGCAGAACAGACGTACGTTCTCCACGTATACAAACTAACATCTGTTGATGTGACTGGTCGGATATGGCCAAATTATTTTGTGCCTTCCGGAATCAACCGTCTGTTTCTACGCAGTAAAAACTAAGAAAACATCAAAATTGTATAACCACATAAATTATTGGGAAAAACTGAGACAACAGAATTCTCATTGTTAGTCAAATTAAACCATTGCTTTGTATTCGACCGCTGCCATTTCTGTGAATATAAAATTTACAGTCAACTCAAAATGAAAAAAGCTTGTTAGAATAATGTTCTAAATATCCCTATTCAATCATAATGATGACTCATTAAGGAAAACAAGACCTATTTTAGCAATCCTTACACTTTCGTTATATTTTATGGAGTACTTTAATTTGATTTAGCCTTTATTTATGTCCTCTTTCCATCGCAACCTCCACTACATGTTGAGGATAATCCACGTTTTACTCATGAAATCCATTAAAACATTCCGTAATATTTGGTTTCTCGACAATTCATTTTCCAGGCTTTCCCATCGCACCCATTCCACCACGAGCTCCTCGCCGTCCTTGAGGCCCAGGAGGTCCTGGTGGTCCTGGTTTTCCTGGTGGTCCTGGAGGTCCATATACTGGAGGCGGTACAGGTCGAGGCTCTGGAAGAGGCAAAGACATCGTATTGCGACGTCCAGCTAGAACAGCGGGTGCACCTGGAAGTCCAGGAGGACCTGGAGGTCCGGGAGGTCCTTGAGCTCCTGGTGGTCCTTTAGGACCATCTATTCCTGGTGGACCTGGAAATCCAGGTGGACCGTCGGGACCCGGGGGCCCGGGAGGAGGTGGTGGGAGGGATATCATTTGGCGTTTTTCTATGGAGAAAGAAAGACGTGATTCTAAATACTTAGTCCTCTTTCAGGAGTTTTCCTAACACAAGTTTGTGTACGAGAAATTCTACAGTACATAAATTATGGAAATATGCATTTAACTCAAAAATGAGAATTCTATTTTGAAGACTGAAACAAACGCTAGCCTTTGTTCTAACCCTAACCATGCCTTTAACGCCGAAAGCTTTTTAAAATGAAAAAGAAAAGAATCAGAAAAACTAAAAAAAAAGAAAGATCATAGTGTCTGATATTGGATCACAAGATCCCCAGCATGATAACTGAATGAACTGGCCATTATACCACGACAACGTCTCAACTCATTGCCGGATAAACGAAAGATTTAGAATGGATTCTTTTGTTGAATCAATCAAGAGAAAAGATTTGGAGGACGCCCATTGATTTGGCATTCAGTCGACTGCAGGCAAAAATATAATGATGCAGATAGAAAATTTTTAATGATAAGAAGAATTGAAGATATGGGTAAGCCTTTATGGTTCTTCATGTGCTGTTATCATGTTTATCTGACATTTTTCTGAACGTCTCAGAAGAAAATCGTGAATATTTTGAGGAAATGAGAGACATTCTCCCGACATTTGTTCATTTTGGATAATTGCTATTAATCAATTCTGGTCAATGGATTACCAAGTTATCCTTTACGAAAATTCCATATATCATTCCACATGTGACAAACTTATGGAATAGAAGCATTTTCACATATGAAATACCTGTTTCACATGTGAAATGGATTGGTTCAAAATTTCACTTATGAAACTTTGCGATATGAAACAGGTATTTCACATATTAAATTAGAGATTCATTCGTCAAAATAAATTTCGTAATTGGAGCGCACCCCTACTGGAGCACATCCCGTTCACTACCTTTACCTGAACCTTAGCCTTGGAGACTTTATTATAGTAAGTTCAATTTCCATGTATTTGCCAATCCTGGGATTTAACTCTAATTTGATAAACATAACGTAGAAATGGTCTCCAAGATTCTGATCGCTTGTTTGTTTGTTGACAATTTTTTTTTTATCAAGATTTCTATTTAATATTTAAGATATAAGGAACGAAACTGGGTGAACTGCTAGAATATTACAGTGATTACTTCATTCGTTTAGAAAAAAGATGATCCATGATGTTACACGTGTGAAAGGTCTCCGTATAATATGACTTGGTTCCTGCCTACAAGAATTTACATAATTTATGGCCCTGTTTTTAACAAAATGTTTGGGAAAAAAATTTGACAAGAATTAAAGCCAACTATAGTTTTTGAAATCCTTGTTACGTCATGCACTAATATAGCAGTCCTAGATATGTTAATTCTGGCACTTTATGCAAATTTGCAACTGTTAATTGTGGTGAAATTTGTTCTCGACTTCTTAGATGAAAATGTGCTGTAAATCTTGAAGGTGATGGAAAAGATTTCTGTGATGTTAGTATAATGCCATAATCCGTAACGGAATTCTGGGACCAGATTTAGATTAGTAGGGCCATAATTAACGGCTGCTCAAAGTTTCATGTACTAGCATAAATTTTTAAAAATATTATACCGAGGAACAGAAACCACTCCAAGTAGAGCGGGATCAAATAAACCCAGGCCACACCGGGTTAGCGGCTACACAGTGTCAATGATTACTTTATCATACTCCAATATTGATCTCTGAATGCCAAACAGAAAATCGATGTAAGAGTATACTAAAAACAGTCAAACTACAAGTTTTGCATTAATTCCTAAGGTAAGATCAGGAAAAAATTTTCACGACTACCCAACTCTGCAAATATCTACTAAATTTAATCGAATAGATTGAAATTTCAATTACCGGACCAAAGCTCTAACAACAGAGCTATCAAAGCAATTGTGAAAAGTGGCAACAGTTTGCTGGCAACAACGTAACGCTACTTGGCATAAATTTTATCATCATCTTCAATAACCTACGGATCATACAGTAACATTAAATTGAAACATTTCATACCAGCTCGTACGAAAGCGGCAATGGTACGGATACAAAGGATTCCAATGATTGTACAGCTGGCTATTGAGACACCCTAAACTACAATGTTAAGGCAAGGAAGTTTTTAACATTGATTTCAGGGATACTTTCTCAAATAAAGTGTTTAAACAAATTTGAGGAGACCACGGTCCCATTGGCCTCCAATCCGGTACGGGCGATATACACTCACAGATGGTGGATTTTCCCCTATGACATGCTGAGTGCGAAAAATATCATTGATATTTATTGAACGATTTTACTGAGAAAGATACTCGTTATTTCTCTGGATTAAGAGTGATATTCGATGATGACACTTTTGTTGATACTTATTCCAACCCAAACCGTAACCCGAACTCCACCTCTAATCCTAGCCCTAACACCAATACGAACCCTAACGCTAAATTACGTTTTCATCAATATACAGTTTCAACTGAGACTTTTGACGAAATATTTCTTTAAAGACAGAAAAATCACCTTTTTCTTCGTACCCAAGCTGTCGCGGTATGAAACCACCATTGCTGAATCAAACAGAAACGTTTTCCATAGAATTCTTTACACCTTACTCGCACAATTTATACGTAGAACGCGTATGTCAATACGTGAGTGGCACAACAACCGATCCCATTTACTTGACAAAAATCCAAATCTGCCAACTTACCGATTTCTCGAGCGCATGCGCACGTTATCAGGAGTAGAACAAAGGCACCACATGGAATTCTTTTCTCCATTTTTGACCTGGATTGAAAAAATAATACAAGCAAGAAGAGTTAAAAATTCTTTCTTCGAAAAAATACAGAGCCTAGATTGTTTAAAATTTGAATCCAAAACCCATAACTCTAGTATACGGTCACTACAGGTTTGTATCAGCCATCATTTTTTGCGTTACAATAAAGACAAAAAACCACGAGCACGGTAATTTGGGATTACAGTGAACATTCTTAAATTTTTTTCATTTAAACTGATAAAAAGATAAGCAAGTTATCAAGAACAATGGACAGTCAGAACATCCTAGTGAACCATTATGAACTGGAGCTTGAGCACAGCTTCTCTCAATACACAAATCGTTCAAAAGCATTTTACATTGGACTCAGTAACGATAAATACATCGACAGATTAACAGTTAATCTACAAATTTATCAAAAGCCATAGTAATTATTGTAAAAAAGTAATTATTAAAAAAAAATTATGAAAAAAAGTAAAATAACGAGGATGGAAAAATATCATTTCGAGCGCCGTTTAATTGTAACACGGTTATTGACAGCAAAACCAAACCAATATTGAAACAATTATTAGATATTGTTTTGGCACAAATCAAGCATTGTATACTAGGGCAATAGCAATATGGCTCCCAAACGTAAAATACAGTGAAATTTAGTTTATTTTCAAGCAAGGAAACTCTCTTACCTCTGTTATGCCTTTGTTGGAGGTACTGAATCAATCGAAGTGCAACGGCTATTGAAGCAGTTTTTGAAACGACGTGTTTTATTAATGACTGTTTGGCTTCCCAGCAGGTTGCAGTCGTAGGTTTACTTCAGTTACTTTCATTGTTACTGTTTTATCGAGCGCGCAAGTGGCGAATTGTTTATGTTTCGCAGGACTGCTGGCCAAACAAAGAACCCCAAGATATACTGACAGGTTGATCAATAATTTTATGCAATGCGGTACCATTTGTTAATAGTTTAATTATTTTGACCGACTAAAAACATCTATTTTGTTTCTGGAATGATATTGTCACTAGAATTGAACAGCAAAGGTATATGGTTGAACGGCCGTCGGTATAGTCAGGGGGTATTAATGTCAATAGGTTTCCTGTTAGATTTACCGTATCGGCCCCATTCCATGCACGCATAGTGGTTGAAGGTTTTTAACCTGTCCGTCAAAATTAAATTTCAACGAGTTTGTTTTGCTTTTATTCCTCTCTACACTACATTGAATTGACTTTCTTTTCCATTATCAGGATATCTACCCGCTTTAACTTTAAAACAACATCTATTGAAGCGGCCATTCACACTTGATCTAAAAATTTTTTTGACAGGCCCAAGACCGTTGTTGGATCTCTCTCGGTCTCGAATTGATGCGAATCCAAACCAAGTCCATGTTTACAAACATTGAATCAACTAAAAAGTGATCTGATTACCCTCAGGTTCTTCGTTTAAATAAATATAGGATTACTACCGATTTCCGAGCCGTTTATATAGACTGGGCCATAGCCATTTGAACTGAGTAGTTTGATATAGATGTTACGATAGATTAAATTAAAGACAAAAAAAAATTGAATTTCTACATCTGAAGTTGGTTAGTTTAGCTGTAAGAGCAGCTCGATATTAATTCAAATTATCTTTAACGGCCAAAGGGAAGAAAGATTTTTTTTACAAAGTTATGCACGGTTACAAGTGTCAATCCAGCTCATGAACAGTCCTGCAGACTTTCAGTAGTTCAATTAAAAGCCAGTATATCAACAAAACAGGCCACTATCATGCAGTCAAGTCAATTTTAATCCAGTCTGCATTCACACTCAAACTCGAGGCGTACAAATTTAGAAAAATCTTGGGACAACCCAAGCCCACCAAGATCAAACTGGGCAGCACTAGATCGACCTCCTATCGATCTAACTGGGTTCAAACATCCACATTAAGTTTGCATTTTGCATTGATCGATTTCGAATTGGTCCAGAAGGATCTAACGAGCAAACCTAACGGTTCCACATTATCATTTAACTCGCACTATAGCTAGCTAACTGTAACTCATCTGACCACTTGTTGTCGTGAGGTCCGTTGCAAACCATAGGCTTATAAATGATCGCTTGGATACATCGATTAGCAAAATACGTTGCACATGTGCATGATTGAATCCATGGGTATAATACATTTTCCAAATATCCGATACAAAATGGGGAAATTCTGACTGATCAATCCTGCTGGTTTGAAATTAAGTTTGATGTTAAGATTCGCGACGTAGTATTCCGGAGAAATCTGTACGAATTCTTATCTATACCTTCCACAATATGATTGTTGAAGACGGAAAACAGAATGTCGATAAAGTTGACAATTTGGTTCCGTTCTTAGACAGAAAAGATTGCAAGAAAGGTTATCACAATTGACAATAGATTTAGATGAGCATGGAGAGCACTTCACCGTATCAATCATAATTATCATTATCTTATTTGTATAATTATTACTATCAATTTTTCCTACATGCCAAGCAACAAGTTGCAATGGTAATTTCTTTTTTCTGACAAACAGTTGCCATTTCATATACTTCCCTCGAGATTTCAGCAGACCCCAACCAAATTCAGTTTTTTTTCAATTCATAAGTCCATCTAGTTTAATAGGCTATTATTGAAATTTCATTTAAGTGACCTGGAACTGTTCCTGATGCAACGACTAACACTGGGATAAACTCATTACCACATGTCGCTATTCCTCTTGAGCCAAATTCTCGTGGTATTAACGTTTTTGACTTTCTTAACTTGCAACGAAGATCACTTGCAAGAGATTCTTTCCCATCTTAGCGACCACCGGATCCAATCTCTTTGACCGAATTTAATGATTTGGCATAATTGTTATTATTATAAACGAATAGGTGTCGAGCGCAGAATAATTAAGACGATCCTCTATACGACCCACACAAGACCTTTTGAGGGTCAAGACATGTTGAACAATGTAACTTTAGAACGTATGGACGGGAATCAAACCTATGCCCGATCCTGATAATTTAGTCCAGTGTTTTACCTGTTGAAGGTATGACAAAGAACAATAATCAAGGTTTTACCGACAGATTTACCACAAGTGGGGGTAACGCACCCTCATAAACTTCGTATGATACTCGCCAGATACCGGCAAAGTTGGGTTGACTACAAACGCAATATTCAGCATTCAGTTACGACCCCATAAAAACAAGGCGAATAAAGAAATCTTTGAATGAAGAATAATTTAACGAAAAACCCCAATTCAAGAGTGTGATAAATGGAGGAGGCGATAAATAAAACCAAATGCATGGAAATGAAGAATAAATCAAAAACGGAACAAAAGCGTTTCAAACAACTGAGTAAAGTGTGGAATTGCTCATTTTGTTCGAAATTCTGATAGCTACCACATTTAATGGGTAAACGTTTTGGTATGACTTACCGGTATGTCTTAGTACGTATTGTATATGAGACCTGGTAACCTAATAGGAGTACCTGTACTTGGTACAGGCTTAGGTAACATGTGTGACCCTTGAAATTAAGTGAGTTTCAGTTAGCTGAAATCCACTGGTTCCACTCACAATGTTGTGGATTCGAAAGCTTTAATTTCCCAAGTTACACGACAGATAAATCCCCAATTTATCTCCCTCGAATTCTGAACACCAAACTCCATAGCTTTGCGATTCTTCTCCAGCGAGATACAATGACTTCCAGGAATAGGAACAACAGAAGCCCGTTATGCTAAGTCGTTGACAGAAAATCTAGAATATGTTAAACTACACCAGGCGGGGGAAAAATCTGAGTAATTGCACGGGAAACGCCGTTAACGTGAAAATTTAAGCCATTGTCTACTCTCTCAGGCCTCAACACATTTTTCTTTCAGACATAATACACCTGTAATCGATCATCAATCCAAATCCGCGAGAAATAGTATAAATTCCTCTCAAGTTGTAACTCCTGAAAGTTGCTACCATAAACGAAAAATAAATTTCGAGAACAGAGCGGAAGTAACTTTTTAATCATCAGCAAATTTACATCTGGTAAAGGGTTTATTCATCGTTCCTCTTGAGCTAAAAGGTGATATTTTCAGAAAACTTTCGCCTTGAATGTTCACGGTAATCATAAACGAAATGCATAAAGCCAAAAGGTTGGAAAAACTACTCAAACTGAAAACATGAAAATTTAATGTTTCGAGGAAAGGAACTTGTAGGTCTCCGACGGTATGCATCTTAAGGCCTTGGCTACCAGCCTTGAAATTAATCATCTCCCCCAGCAACCAAACCCAAGATCCTTCGAAGCTGGCATGTTTGCGTGCATTACGATTGCTAGCAAACCTTTGGCCGTATGAACTTATACCGACTGGACGTACAAATGTATTTGGGTACTGATACAGTAATACTTAGACAGTGTTTTATTAATGAGAAGAAACGTTCCCTTCTTTCAAACAAAATACTTCGACAATGCTTTATCAGTGATAAGGAACGATAGTTCTGACTTTTATTCACAGAAATTAATCAGCATATACCGAGAGACGAGTGAGGAGAACCGTTCACATTTTTCAAAAAAAATACTGAAGTATTATCCGTTAAAAGTGGAGACTCCCAGAGACTACTTGCCATGCTTCTTGAATTCTCTTTGTCTCATGAGGAAACTTAAAGAAAAAGTTGACAATAGGAGTAAATTAATATTTATAACGATTAATTTCATATTATAATGATTTCAAAAAACTGAATTTTATACGTATATATATATGCATATATATATATATATATATATATATGTATATGTATATATATATATATATATATATATGTATATGTATATGTATATATATATATATATATATATATATATATATATATATATAAAATGAAACACCTCCAACTCCCAGATCTTAAAAACGTTTATAAAATCTCACTATTTAAAATCTTTAATAACTCATCTCCAACGTTTCGGAGAGCTGCCTCTTTATCAAGGATACAGACTACAAAGTGAGGAGCCCCTATTTATACCAAAAAACAATATTTACAATTAAAAATTTTTATAATGAGAAATCCCTAAGGTTCAGACCTTTCGGAACAAAGGTGTCTAATTTATAAGTCCAAAAGCCTTCTCTAAACGTAGGGTCATTTACATCAGTTCGATCTATTATCTTGACTTGAATATCTTCAATTCCCTTATGTCCTTCTTCATAAAAATGAGTATACAAGTGCTCGCCTGCAATACCTCTTTGACCTTTTCCAAACCGTTTCAAGCTACTTTTATGATTATTAAACCTCTTTCGGAAGGATGTAACTGTACTCCCCACGTATATTTTTGAACATCTCTTACAAGTTAATAAGAAAATTACCCCTACCGAATCGCAATCAAAGCGGTAATTAATCAGGGATGTAGCTACGCCGGGCAGTGCCGGCCGGGACCACCCGGCAAAAATTTTAAGCGCCCGGCACTCGCGGTAATTTTTTCAATCCCGCCCGGTACATCTTTAAGTCTAAACATCATGAAATAAACACTTTTTGTGCAGCAGATATCCTTGTAGTTTAGTCCATCATCCATCAAGCTGCGAGATAACTTTTAACTTTTTAAATACTATCGAAATAAGCGTAAACAAGCAAAATCTCGCAGGATTCTTAGGTATCCGCCATTTCTCAAAAAGAGTTGTTGTTCGCTATAATAAATCTTAACCACTTTAAAGTTTATAAATTTGGTTGTGGAATTCAGAAATCGTTTGTAAACACGACTTTCTAGATGATATACGACACTTTTTACGCTACTGTGTGAACTCTGCCTTGCTAGGCAGAGTCACGCTCGATGTCTGACAAAATGTAGGCCAGATAGTTTGATTTTGAGAGGGAAATTTCAAAAATTATCGCAATTCGACCTCATTATGGAAAGAAGCACTATTAATCTTGACTCTCTATGTAATGTTGGAAAAAACTACGCTTTCGATTAGCGAGAAAACGGCGTTGAACAGAAGTAAAACTTCGACAAAACCGGCTTGACGTGTTTATAAGTAAATACCCAATCACAAGCGAGACCTAATCAAGTGGAAGTTAGATTCGCAAATTCAGAATTGTTTATCGTTCAATTGAATAGATCATAGTTACAACTATTCAACATGTCTTTACTGAAATATTTTACTGTTAAGAGAAAAGAAAGTAATCAAACTACAAATGATTGCGAATCTCAACCGCAGCCTGTAATTGAAACCGAAGGCTTAGCTGAGTCTGAAGAGATAGTTGAAGGCGTCACTTAGTCTGATGCTGAGCCTGAGGAAGCAAGTACAGGACAGTGAAACGAAGGCTTCCAGATGATTGTAACATAAAAATGAAAAAAAAAAAAACAAAGCACACAGTTTCATTTAAAGAATCGTGGGAAAATGGCAGACCCTGGTTAGTTTTGCCAGTCATACCCTGGAAGGGTATGTTTTGCCAGTCATGCCAGCGACATGGTATGAAGCCGTTTGATCGGGATATAAGGAGCAAACAGCCGTGTAAACGCATGCGGTTGGAAAGTGCAACTGACCATGAACGTTCAGCAGCCCATAAATCAGCACTTAAAAGGGACTATGAAGCCACCCAACATGTCGATGTGACTATTGCAATCGTACCACGCGTCTACATTACTGATATGACAAAAACATTCGCTTGCCTGTATCACTCGGTCAAGCAAAGGATTGCCCACACAACAAATTTAAAACCAATGTTAGATTTGCTGGAGTACCTACAAGTAACCCTGAATCAAAGTAATGGGCCTAACAATACAAGTAGTTATAAAAATTTCCGAGGGAGAAACCTAAACCCCCACCACTGTCCGTAAATTAATTTTACCCGGCACTCATTTTTCGCTGGCTACATCCCTGATTAACATAATACCTATGCCCCCGACCATCCCCAAAACTACTTCCCTCTTCTACCAAGTTGCAAATCTGGCAGCATGATCTACCACATTTCCTCATCCCTTTATCTCCCATATCTCGCATCTTAACCCTTGCCCTCACCAAACTATCTCTTTTCTAGGCCTCCAGTACACTATCTTAGGTTTTTCGTTAAATATTTTAGCCGTCCCATCCGACGCCTGTAAAATCGGCCAAAGTGAATCAACAATTTTTCCAACCCCCGATAACGCTGGATGGAATGTCATAATCAATGAAGTCATCTTTGAAGATGCATACACCTGTATCCATGAGACAACTTACAACTACAGTACATATATTTACTTACTCGGTGTATTGACAAACTTCCCATTCATGACGTTCATGTTTACACCTCCACGGGAGGTAGTAGTTCTTCTTCTGACACTCCATAAGTGGGACAACAAGATGAGCACAATAGTCTCGTAAGTGTAGCGGCACCCTTGCATCAGCCAGCTCTTTCTTAGAAATCTTTAGTTCTTAGCGTTTGCAAAAAAATGACAAGAAGATAAAATTATTACATTACTGTAATCTATTTTACCTAATTTATGTTTAATTGAAAATACACAGTTACAGAAAAAAGGTTCCAGTTTTCACTCAAAAAGAATAAACTTCATGTGAATTATTGGTGATGTGCTGAATCCAGATTCTAGTATCTGATATAATCTAGCAATCCAGTTGTATCTGATATCTGTTAAAATTCTACTGGTTATTTACCAGATAGGACAGCCATTCTTGCAAGCTGAAAAATTGGTAGTACATGTCAATGCTTTTAGAGGGTGCCATTAAGCATTTGATGTTAACAATTCATACGATGTACAGGTACTGTAGGTTCCAGTACAAATACAGTTCTTGTGTACTGAAAAATCTATTATTGATTAAAACTTAAGTACAGAGCCTGTAATAAGCTGTTCAGAGCTGAAAAGAACATGCTGAAAAAGCAAACTTTACGCAGAGAAGCTCTTTCTTAAGTATAGATGTATAGTCTACCAAAAAGATCGTGTTAGCCAAAATCATGAAACTTTCAACTATGGTACTCTTCTGTATATTAGTACAGTATATGTAAGTGATAGCACTTTGAACAAAGCAATTATTTGTTGATATCATATGTTCATTTATCCATGAGCTAGTGATTGCAGAAAGTAAATTGATGGTAACCATTGTTTACATAACTTCATAACTACATCATTTACTTGCCAAAGATTAAAAGACTTTGTAAGCAAGCAAAATCAGCACCATACAGTACATGTATGAAGGCCTTTGATACTGTAAGTTATAAGTGTAATTGGTAAAATGAAATGTCTACCATATTGTACAGTGGGTGAATAGTAAAGGTTAGAATATTATTACTTAAAATTCTAAATTGAATTCAGTGCAGTATTTCTGACGTATAGGGCAAAACATTTCACAAAATAAATAATTGCATACAATGCTGTTCAAAGGCACTGGAGACCAATTTCTTTTCTTTTTCAAAGTTTGTTTTGATACGGAATCATTATCATTGTACTTGAAATGCACTGGCAGAGTTTTATAGCAACGTGCATAGACTGCATTAACAGAACAACAAATGAGGAACCACCAAGGAATATTTCATTAGTTTCTCTTTTACAGCATTTCTCTCAGACTGTGCAACATCTTCTTCAAAGGTTTTTATACGTAAGCAACACTTCTCTATATACATGTATTTCCAGTTGTATCAAGTCCAAGTGAACAATTGCAATTGTTCTAACAAACACCCTAACACTTACATGTACTGTACATGTTGGACATTCTCAAATTATCCCTTAGAAGGCTCTTAGATGGCTTACTGGACAGGTTCAATTTCATTAGTGAAACTTATCCCCTCCACCTTCTTGTTTATAAAAAAAATTCAGTTTACTCCTTTGTCTTCATACTAAAATTCTAATGTAAATTTGTTTATTTTCACATGCACACAAAAAATATTGTAGCAAAAAAACTCAAATTTAATTCAAACAAGATATAAACGAAAGTTGTTGCAAAAAACATGGATAGAAATTTCCTATTCACTTAATATAAACATTTAAATTGTGCCCTGGTTTAATCACCAATTTATACACCAGAAGAAGGCTACTGTAGTCAACAGATTGAAGTACTAATGAGATTAAAGAACCTAAAGCCCACTACACATCATAAAACTATAACTTTTTAAGTTAGTAATTCTCCTTTATATAACTTACTGTCATTTAACAAGACATTTTTGCCAGGCCAGTGATTTGAGTAAGCTGGAAATGTGGGAAAGGGTCTATACATGGTCTTCAAAGATCTTATTTAAGATAATCTTCATATGACCAACTACAGAAGAAAGCTGAACAACCTTTCCTGTTTGAAATATAGCTCCAGGACATAGTTCCTGTATGCCTCATGTTTGAGGTGAAGCATGGACTATGTCCAAAGAACAGCTATTATCTATTTTCAATCAAATCAATGAGTTTGATTCTGGCTCCGTGCAGTTATCTGGTTAAAGTTACCTTTGTCACATATGAGAAGAGTGTTACCCAGTTTGACTCTACCAAGCACTGCAGGTTTTCTCCAGATACTCTGGTTTCCTCTTGCAGTAACACTGGACCCATGAAGGGTGGCCCTTACAGGACTCCCAATGATAGACCATCAGATAGCTGATAGGATTATCAAGTATAAATAAAGGTACTTTATAGTTTAAGGGTCAATTTCCATGTCCCAAGATTTAACTCTATTACCTATGGCAAATATTCTCTTAAATATCTAGTCCCAAAAATATGGAACAAACTGCCTGTGGATTTAAGTCTTTAGGTACCACTCACTGACAAGACTTATGGTTTTCATCAAAATTTACCAGTCTCCAGGTCAGACACAAAATTCTCACAGCAAAAGCATGGATTGATGACCCTATAAAGTTTCACTTTTCATCATAATAAATCTTTAATGATTCTTTAATTGATAACTAATACTCCTAATATTTCGACATAACAAAGTAAGGTGTGCACAATTGATTTCATCATTGAAATTGCACAGATCAATGGGATGCAGTCAGCAAACTTGGGTACTAGGGATGAGAATGAGAGATCACTATATCCCAAAATTAATTATGTCACCGTGTAGGGATTTTAATACCTGTACCAGAAAATGACTTTACTGAAGTTGTCTCTATAAATACGAAATATAAATTTTATTAAATTAGTGTAGCCTAAATTTTATTTATGTATTGTCATGTCAATCTCCAGATTTTTCCTGGAATCACAAGGTTTTGGGGGGTTCCTTTTCTGAAAAACCTACAGGTTTCCAGTTCCTAAAGGTTGAGAGGTCTGCCCTATGATTTTCAAAATCATTTTTTGTTTGTTGGATATCAATACAAAAACGTTGAAGTGTGGAGGTGGAGGGGAATCATTGCAGGAACATTCATGACAAAATGGAGAACTTCAACACCTGATCTTATCAAAGAAACTCGACACAAAGTATACACAAACTAAATGCGCTTTGTTTCCTCACTAACCTCTTCCATTTCTCATCTTTTCTCCGCTTGAATCTTCGTCCGCCATTTTGAAGATTTCTTTAACCAATTTTAGTTTCCAGTCTTCGTCGGTTAAGATTAGTGATCTGAAAACCAAGATGGAGACGTAGGATCCCTAAGCAAGCTCAGTGTTTAGACTGTGTTTGCCAGATTCTATATTAATTTTTCGAAATTTAATTGATTTAGTGGATATTCCAACTGACAAGAAAAAATATTGATTCTTTTTTTTAAAACAGAACTAAATAAGAAAAAAGGTTTGATTCATTATGTTTCACAAAGGATCGAAGGAAAAACCACGGGGGATTGGATTTGGTGGATTTACAGTGAGCAGCAAACCAAAACAGGAACCTTTGCGTCCGATGTCGCTTGAGCGAGCGTCACCATATTCTAAGCAATCTGGGAAAAGCAATTCCCCCAGTGCAGGGGCATATGAAACCTCTGCATTTAAAAGACCGTGAGTATATTATTTGTACACTGCACAGGTCTAATTGGCTAATGTAGCTGTCAGCCTGTCAAATTGTTTCCGAAGTCAACGGTTAGCTTCTGTGTCTGTGATGTGAATGTATCTTTCCCTGTCCTGTATATTGAATTATTAAATTATGATTGCTTCACCTCATATTATCAGTGATATTAACCCTTTTATTATCATGGAGATCCCATAACAGTTAAACAGTTACTTTGACTGATGTCAGACGATATCATTACAGTACCGCTCTGGTGAAATTTAACTATTTTCAAGGATAACATTTGAGGGATTTGTGAGTGAGAATTGAGAACTCTATATATCCTTGATGGCCATTCAAATATCGAATCTCACTTCTCAATCCTTGAAATACATGTACATGTAATTGCAATAATGGTTTTGGAGAAGTAACTATTAATGGCTACTGTTTATTGCTTTTGTAAAACTAAACTTGATTTGCTTTTATGACTTGCATAACTTTTAACATTTGAATGTCTATAGGAATTTTGGAAAAATTTTAATGTGTGAAATCACTGAACACATAGCAGCAGATACACTATCTTAAATTTTTACTTTGTCCATGATGTATTGTACTGTACAATGGCGGATTTAGCATAAGTCAAACCAATCACTTGACTGAGATAAAAAATTATCAGCCCAAAAGTGAAATAAGGTAGGATTGCATGAAACTGCTCATTATTTACTACTGTTGGAAAGCTTTCACTATCAATGGGAGCAGAAATAAGATCTTGGGTATGAGGTTTGACTAGTTACAGGGTATGTGGGTTGGCACTTTGCAGGCAAGAGCAGTCTCCTTTGTTGTTTTGTGACAGGTTTACCTCTTATTCTAGACATCTAATTAACCAAAAATTTTCACTTTCACTCAGTGATTGGTGTAATGGATTGCCTGGTCAAGTTGATTGGTTTGACTGATTTGCCTCGGAAATGAGGTATCTAATTGGCTAATATATCAATTTTCAAGACATATAATTGGTTAGTGTAGCTTGAATGGTCAGCCTGAGTTGACTGGTCAAAGGTTTATCATTCAGCCAGATGTTCTGTGTTAGATATACTCTAACAACTGTGTAATAGCAACAATAAGGTCTAATGTTTTTGAAATACATACATGTAGCATCTGTGTTTGAAACAAACAAGGAGTTCTACAGTGAAACATCTAGCAATGATTTGCTATGTGGATTTAGCGACCTTTGAGTGATGTCTTGACAAGGGGCATTCAGCTGTGTCGAGAGTGCATTGAAGTCCTCATATAGAAATTTTGGTGTTGCAACATTTATTTCATTGCATGCAAAGAGAAGAAAGCCATGTGTGCCTGAAAGGTGATTTGGTGAATTTTGCTTTAAATTTATTAATGAGAGTTATATATTATTGAGGTTGTCTAACTTCATTTCAAAATCATTGTTGTGTACATGCTAGTATTCACATCACTTGTAAGTGAACATTTAGATTCTTCATACTTTCCAGGCATGATCAGCCTTTTGTGAATTATTGAAATGATTAGTCAAAGATCCCCCATAAGAAGCCCCTTATATGTAATGTTACACTTTAGAGCTTGTATATTTAAGTTTTTAAAAGCTTTATTGTGCCTGGTTTGGGTGTTTAGTGTGGTGTATTACAAATATGATCTTTTTAACTACTCAAATATTGTGTTAAGTTTGGTTAATTTGACTTGATAATGATGTTCAGCCATGGTTGAAATGGTGTCAGTTTTTGTATTTGTAAATTAAATGAACTTTCTTAGTCTTGTATCACAAATTTCTATAGTTAAGTGAATATGTTTACACTGCATAAGTGTTTAACATTAATTTACTTTTATTGGGTTCACTTTTACAACTACATGTACTGCACCTACAGTATTATTATTTAAGAGTTAGTAATTGGACCAACCCTGGTATATATTGAGATAGGAATGTTATACAAGCAACTGGTTAACACTGGAGTGAAGCATTTATACATATATAAGTTAAGACAATGGCACCTGCAGGGTATAAGGCTGTGTGTGGAACAGTGTAAACAAAATTAACAAAATAAAGTAGCAGGGGGGTCTGTTATGTGAACCTACCTCCTGAGATTTTGTTGAATTTTAAAGTGACATGAAAAAAGTCCTAAATCTGCCACTGCTGTAGTACCAAGATATACCAGTATGCAGCCAAAGCAGCAGGGCTACAGCACATATCTATTGTAGCACCAAACAAAGATGATTACAGTATATTTCCTGTTTATTTTGTATTTCTTGTGTATCTTGTGCCCAATGATCATATTAAAATTATACTTACTCAAATTAAAGGGATTTCAATGATCATAGTGATCATGATTGCTGAGATATTGTGGAACAGTTTCTATATCAGCAATCATGATTGCTATAATTAGGATGATCACTGGAGATGCTGAGGACAAAGTTTTCATATGATCACTACAATCACTGAGGTTATTCTTTTGATTAATTACAACCATTGTAGAGATTGTAGCTACTGTAGTGATTCTATGGAAACTAGCTGTGGCTTAAATTTGGTTCTCTTGCTATTACTGGATAATGCAGCTATTTTGCAGATTTTAAAACTGTGCTGGAATGTAACTATTTCTGGCACTGATTTGTAAACTGGAATATGCACAAGTTTGATCACAATTGTACATTATTATATATCTTTAGTGAGCAGCCCATTTAAAATAAAACCCAACCACATTGCATGTCTGTACATATATATCTTTTTGAGATTTGGAAATCCACATTTTATTATTTTGAGTAATGTTCTGTAATTATCCCATTCAGTTCTTACTGAACAGTCAATTACTTCTTACTATACAGTTGCTACAGATACAGTACAAAAAATCTTTTATGAATTCCCAGATCTCTAAACATGGAAAAACCTTCTTTCCCCAATCTCTTGGTTCAGGTGATACATTATTTAACTGTTTTCTTTTTGGTGGAATCTAGGGCAAGCTTTGATCCTGATAGTGACAGTGATGATGATGATAATCATGAAGAAGTAAATGAACAAAATGAAGTTTATGAACCCAAACCAATTGGATCAAAAGGTGATGAGGAGGAGGAGGAGGAAGATGAATTGGATAAGTTTATGGCTGGAATTGAGGTACTTTCAACCATTCATGTTTTGTTTTAAGGAGGACTGATTACTGTACATACTGTAGTGGTACCATTTGCATTTTACTCTAAAGGTAAAAACAACCCATGAGGCAGCCTAATGGAATTTTATACTGTCTGGCTACTTTAATGCCAAATGATTTTCATCACTAGAACAGTCATTTCTGAGATTAAAATGGCACATACTTAACAAGCTTTGGATTAACAATGCCTGGAATTTTTTTCACATCACTGACAACATGGTACATGTACAGATGCAAAATAGATGCAACCAAGACACAAACTGCATGCAGGACAGGTGCAGATGCACTGTCAGGTTATTTGTGAGCAGCACTGTACATGTGCCTTGCCTTCCTAAACTCATTTAAATAATAAAATTCACCAGGCTTACTGTACCAGTTCTGTAAGCATTTTGTGTTTGTTATCAGTACTAACACTGACTGCAAATGATCATGCATTGTTGATTCCATATTTTTTGTTGTCTCAGGTCACATGAATAATAAAGTGTGTCACTGCTTTTGCCCCAAGTTAGTCAGATTACATTTGAATAAGACAACGAAATGTTTCCAGAGTTAAAAGCAATGATTTTAATTTGTTTTCACTGAATCGTTTTTACTATTAATTTTGCTATTTCAATGGACATATTAGTGAGACACCCTTTTTTACTGCACATTTAGAAAAAATATAAAATTGATAATGAAAAGCTTCAATTTCTTTTACCAAGTTTTTTACAGTACAGTAATCATTTTTCCCAATCACACCATCTGTAGCTAGAGTGTTCAGAGCTACATGTATATAGAACTGTGAAAAGTCCTCCAAAATATTTTGTTGGTAACACTACTGTATTGTAGTTGTTGTCAGTGTGTCAGACAGGATTTTCAAGTCAATTAGCTTCACCAAGAATTACTGTAGTACTTTACACTACAGTACAGTAGTTCTATGAAAATGTTCTTCAGAATACATGTATATTCTCAGGGAAACCCACATCTTACCACCAATTTAGGTCAAGAGGATACATATACATGCATGTGTAACATCAGGTGAACAAACTATATGCAAAATATATTGCAGTTTGACCAGAATATATGAGTAGCTTCAGTATTGTATAGCCCAAAAATTCTTGAAATGCTGGTAAGGAGATGCACTATACCTGAGTGTCAGAAGGTTACTGGGGTGTTAAAGTTGCTTCCTTCAAAAAAACTTCCAGTTTTACTTACAGTATCATAGAAAGAATATTTCAGCTATGGTAAATTTGGGGATTTAATAATAAAAAAGTTGGATGGCAGAAATTTACATTTATATACTGTACACACTGCTGGGACTTCTGGGAAATTTCTTCAAAGTTAAACATACTGTATTAACCAATTTAACTTGCTAGAAATCCATCTGCTTTCATTGTACTGTACTATACTATTGGATATAAAATGATGCATGGAAGTCTTTACAACATTTGTCAAGATTTATTTGGGAACTGATTAGTGCTAATACTTGAGATATGACTAACTGTAAATAACTGAAGGGACCGAAATTATGTAAGTCAAGTGGAGCTGCTTACATTTACTGACTTGAGTCAAATTAAGTCTTTTTGTGATAGTGACTGCAGTCTTTTCAGAAAGCTAGAGTCATACTTCATTCAAACCAAACTGCTAATGCCTACTGTACTGATTTGAACGTACCTGTTGAATTTTTAGGAGGAGGTGAAAAAAGAAAATAGTTTAACAGCAGCCCAACAAGAAGAAAAAGCTAGTAAAAAGTGTGGATTGTCCTTTATTAATTCTTTCTTTCATTGAATCTGAAAAAAAAATTGTTTTATTGCTGTAACTTCTGGGTAGTTTAAAAGTCTGCTCAAAATTTTGTGTTCACTGTTTAGAAGTCGCCGAGATGATATTGAAGATGAAGATGACCAAGAGTCATTTTTCCGAGTAATGAAAGACGTGCCCTTGCAGGCTTACCCTGATGATGATGAAGAAATTGAATACGACAGTGATGGCAATCCAATCGCTCCACCAAGAACAAAAGTATGATCTTGTTAGATGCAATACAAACCTTACTAAACAATTCCATGTAACCGTACACGACGCTGTGGAACGCAACTGTTTGCTACGTACCTTAACCCAACACAAATCAGCAAAATCACTGCCGAACCTACAGTCACTGAGCACGGAAACGTACTACAAATCTATACTGATAACGCTGATATCATCTCTCGACAGCTAAATTATACTGTAGTTTGTAGAGATACAGTTCGTACTGTAGGTAAATGTGAAAGTAGCAAAATTCGAGACGACAAGATCTGATGGGAAAAGCTCGGTGGCTGACTGACTGGGAAAGTAACCCTGACAATTTGGTAGCCTTTGTGCGATATTTTGATGAGATTATTAGTTTAAAAGTTGCTATGCAGCTATCGAAGAATACATATAAAAACTGTAGTTCAGTCAAAACGTACTTAGCCGCAAAAATGATGTTGATTTTGTTTGAACGGGCTCATTTGATTGTGGGCAACAACGTTAATGCCATGGTGAATATGCAACTTGAATCGTGTTCTTTAGCTTGGTTGTCTATATCCACTTGCGAGGTGTCAAGTGATCTCGTAGGATAATTTCGAAGGTATACCGACATAGATTCATCACGATGGTTTTTGCCGAAGTTGACGTGATCATATACAGTACTTAATTTGCATATTACAAAGAAACAATAACACCGTCAACGAAAATAGATTCTAAATAAATATCAACGCCACTGGCCATTATGTTAAAGGTACTTTCGGTCAAAGTCAGTACAAATTTTGGGGTTACTGTAAGTGCAATTAAAAGTTTCTTGATTGTTATTATCAAAGGTTTGAAAAGTTAATTGAATATACTATGGCAGGAAATCTTTCCTCTCAAATGTCGCTTATTTCTAAGTTATTTTTTACGATTGTGATTAGACTGTTTTTCTACGATTTAGATTCGTACACGATTTAGTTGTTTGGTTTGAAGTTTTAAAGGAAAAAAAAAAATGCTGTGGCAGTTTTTTAATTCATTCTTTTTGAAGTCCTAGGCTGTTGTCAGTGTCAGTGTCAAGAAATTGAAAAGCCTTAAGTCCAATGAAAACCAGCCGAAGCGTATTTCATAAATACAATAAAAGGTGTTATGTATTCATTCGTGCCTCTGACTGGACTGGAATCTAACGACTGGTTACATGACTATTTTTTTTTCTTTGTTTTTTAGATCATTGAGCCGTTACCTCCTATTGATCATTCTGAGGTAATATCTCTGTTAATATCTTTAACATATGCCAGATTTCTTGTTATTTTTAGTTTCAATCCAACGTTTTTGTTTTTTCTCGCAGATTGCATATAAAAAATTCTCGAAAAACTTTTATGAAGAGCACGAAGAAATTCAAAAGTTAACCGAAGAAGAAGTAAAGAAATTACGGGAAAATTTGGGGATTAAAGTATGTCATGGAGTTGTTTTCCTAAGTAACCTGTTTTTTTCTCTTCTTAGAACAATGTGAAACCATGTATTATATAATGATGATATTAATTGTGATAATAATGATGCTGATAATGATAATGATTGTAATAATAATGATGAGTGCATAAAGTCGATATATTATTTCAGAATACGTAAAACCTATCCATAAAATTATGATTTCGTGAGAATTGGCTAAAGTCACGTTTTCCACCATGGTGTCGGTCCCAAAGTATCCGATCATGTTTAATCAGTCAGCGGTCTTTCTTTTGTTCTAAGGTGTCTGGTGCTCTACCTCCTCGCCCTGCAATCAGCTTTGCCCACTTTTGTTTCGACGAATCACTCCTTGGTGCGATCCGAAAATCAGAATACACACAGCCCACTGCTATCCAGAGCCAGGTAAGTAGAAATAATATATTTTGGGGTTGGCATGGACAACAAGTTCATTTCTTTCCTTCTCCGTTGCCTAGTTGATGTTTCTTTCCGCCCACCAGACTTTTTATATTCAGCTTTCCGAACCACTGCTCTACCAATTGAGCTATTGAGTCAGCTGGGAACAGTGTATGCTCATTTGAGCCATTTTAAGAGCACGAGAGATTCTCGCAACAACTTAACGCTTATCCGTGAGGATGTGTAGTGTTTCGATGCTATTTCAGAATCATTCTCAGGGTAACACGAAGAAAGAATTTTCATGAAAATTGTTCATGCAAAACACGGCCAGGCGGCCCGCCAATCTTGGATTAATGGAAATGAACTCCCGTTATGCTAGGACGTGAACCCACGTGTCAACTCACGAAGTAAAGAAGAAATTCAATATCTCTTTGTTCAGGATTGCTTCAGAATTTTCCCTAAATACAGTAAATCATGCAACGACTCACGACATCAAATTTTCGGTCGCACTGTATTTTGAACCATTCAGTTAATGTGTGCACAAAAAATACATAAAAACAGCAGGAATCGGTGTTAGTTATCATGATAATCTGAGACTGCCGAAATCAACTGAAGAATGTTGACTCGAGCGGACTTTGAACTCGTGCACTTAAATTGGATAGAAACGCGCCTCCAATCCCTGTGGACTCGATAGTTCAACAGGTAGAGCGGCGGACCGGCATCCTGAAGGTACGAGTTCAAATCCCGCTCGACTCCACATTTTTCAGTTGACTTCGGCAGTGTCAGATTATCATGAAAACTTTCTGTTCATGTATGTCTATGAAGATGATTCTGAAATAGATGTTAGTTAGATCTAATATTTTCTAGTTCATTGTTGTCCTAGTGCTACGTTATTTTTGCCACCTTTTTTAGGCCAATTTTGGAGAAATTAACTTGGAAGACACTGCCATTAATGAAGTTCAAAATCACATTCCAGTTTTTCAAATGAAGACTTTCAATTACCATTCCAAGCAACAAAATTTAACATAAAATATAAGAATTGAATAATTTTTAATTCGATATTAGATTATAGTTATGTTTACGATTATGATAATTATTGCTCATTTCAAAACTCGGCACACAATATGTGCACAAAAAATAGACAAAAAACACCAGGAATAGATGTTAGATGTGATATTTTCTGGTTGATTGTGGTCCTAGTGCTATGTTAGTTTTGCCACCTTTTTTAGGCCAATTTTGGGGAAACTAACTTGGAAGACACTGCCATTAATGAAGTTCAAAATCACATTCCAGTTTGTCAAATGAAGACTTTCAATAACCATTCCAAGCAACAAAATTTAACATAAAATATAAGAACTGAATAATTTTTAATTCAATGTGAGATTATAGTTATGTTTATGATTATGATTATTATTGCTCATTCCAAAACTCGGCTTATTTTCACTGCAGCTAATTTTCTCTTGTATAATTGGCCCTAGTAATGTTTCATAAAGCTTTGTAATTCAGTTGAACAGCACCTGCGTAATATTACACCATAGTAGTTCAGTTTAATACTAACTGGACTAATCGTTCCAAAACTCATTAGTTTGACTTATCCTTACCCTTACCAGGCTGGCTGTCTACTCTCGACAATTAAAATCGTCTGTTAGCCATGATAAATTGTCGGAGACTGATACAGCTGGGGAAGAGTTAAGCACCTTTTCAACATCCTACTAACAATGGCCGCAGCGCGCCGTGAGTGCTAGCTCATAGCTCTAAACAACCCTTACTTATTTTGAATTGGATTTGACCACTCATACTACTGGGGCGCAACTAGAGGAGGTTTGGGGGCAGGGGTGGGTTCGCAGCCCGTACCCTTTTTGTGGTAAATCTTATATGTACCCTTTTAGTGAGAGCTTTTTGCCCTCCTTTCCCAAAGCCACGTAAGTCTACTTCGTTCGAAATGATCAAAATTGCTCCCACTGTGCCTTGATACTACGATCCGACCCCTGCCTGTCGAAATTCTTTGTTGCGCCCCTGTATCAAGTAGCAAGCCTCGTTTTGCAAACGTTCGAAGAAAGGCTTAAAGAATACTAACTCGATTTTTACCTTATTGCTAGTCGTAATTCCTCCTAACCCTCTAACCGACTCTCTTTGGACCGAAAATCTTTCAATCTGTACCAGTACGACTGTTAGTTTATTGGTTGAAAAGGCATGTCATATTGGAAAGATCTCATACTCATTTTCTATAAATTTTTGAATTTTTTTTTTTTTTTTCACTTTTTTTAGGCTGTACCTACTGCGATCAGTGGTCGTGATATTCTAGGTATAGCCAAGACTGGCTCTGGAAAAACCGCGGCGTTTCTTTGGCCGATGTTAGTTCACATCATGGACCAGCCGGAAATGCAGGAGGGCGATGGACCTATCGGGTTAATCTGTGCACCCACACGAGAACTTTCACAACAAATCTATTTGGAAGCGAAAAAATTTGGCAAAGTGTATAATATCAGAGTAGCCTGCGTATTCGGAGGCGGTAACAAATATGAACAATCCAAGGCTTTGAAAGAGTGTCCAGAGATTGTTGTGGCAACTCCGGTATGTAACTAAAACCAAAATAATATATATTAGACGAGATATACCTCTTTCTAATGACGACCGCAATAACCATGGTACAAATAAGATAGACACGGGCAGTACTTGATGAGGTGTGACCAAACGGGGGCACGAATAGTTCTCGCGAGTTTTTCAAAGACAATCAAAACAACACTCGTCTTTCAAACTCGTACTATGCTGACAGTCTTTAAAAAACTCACTCAGGCCTGTTTTTTCCAGATTATATCAAAACCATGCTATTAGCTATACTAAATAGTTGATCTTTGAAAATCTGATATAGCTGGTAATAATACATGTCCTCGTGTTTTTAATTTAATAGCTTGACTAAAATATACGTGACCCAGAATATCATTAGAGACGGCAACGTTCAAACACTCTTTCATGTGATAAGCAGTTGCTGTGCAAGTGGCATAGTTCACGCAAATTTGCTATAGTGGAGGCACAAAAAATTTTGGAGCGCATAACAGTTTTTTAAGGTTAGGGCATATAATATCTCACCTGTAAACTATTCGTGGCAAAACTCTTTTGTCGGAAGAAGTCGTGGGAAAATAGGATTATAAGTTCAGTGGAACCTATTTCAAACAATTTCCACACAATAAACCTACTTTAGTGTAATAGTTTCTGTGAGAACAGTCCCTGGTTTGCTTTTCCCAAATGCTCATTTGAGTAGCCCATGCAACTGTGAAAAAAATTCTCCGTTATATTCTTATGAGTTTTGTTGTCATTTGACTATGTCTTAAGTGTTTTTGTCGACTTTTGGGATTTCGTATAAATAACTCCATTTTGCTTCAGTATGAATAGCTTGGAATGTTTCTTTGTCCAAAACAGTGGTTAGCAAAATAAGATGTTACTATGGTTTGCAATCAGAATGTCATAATAAACAATAACAAGGAGTGAAAAATGAAAAGCAAAAATTAATTATCTTTACGCATAGCAGATTCGAAAAGCCTTGCCAAACTAGCTTGAATTCCAATTATTGACACACTAAATCTTAGATCGATGGCTTCTGTGATCAGCAAAAGGACACAATTTTCGCCGTGCTGACACCATCAATTCTGGGAATTCGTTTGACGAGACTCGCATGGCGAGACTTGCATGGCGAGACTTGCATGATGTAGCATGGTTTGGTTAGTTTGGTGGGGTGAGATGTGTTGTGGTATGATTTGGTGTGGTTTCATGTGCTCTATCCTGGAATGGATTGGTGGAATGTTGAGTGATGCGGTTCAATTTTGTCCAATAATGGGGAAATAATTTGTAAAACACCAACATAGTCATAACAGAATGTTAATATAACTGTTCTTGTCAGTAAACCAAAAGTTATATTCTCGTTCTTCCAAGGGCCGTCTAATTGACCACATCAAAGATAAAACTACAAACCTTCAACGGGTAACGTTCCTGGTTTTCGACGAAGCAGACAGGATGTTTGATATGGGATTTGGTTAGTGTTGCGAGATTGCATTTTCATTTTCTGTTCTAAACAAATAAGCACGATAAAGTTGAAAATCATAGTGAGGTTCGTTTGTATAATTGTATGGTGATTGACAGTAACAGAATAGCTGTTAAAAAAGGAAATGTCGGGAACTTAATGGAAAACTCAAGTAAAAATTCAAGCGTTATCAGACATTAATCTAAATGTATAAGTTGTACAATTCATTTTGGAAGGAGTTTAAAGGAATAATGAGCCGCAATAATGAAAAAAAGAAAAAAATGTGCAGTATACTGGTGCTAGTACGAAACAAACTTTTTCAAAGGAATTTTCCAGATATATTATAACATTGTATTCATAATTCCGATGACTTTTTCGTTAACAGAACCTCAAGTGAGGTCGATCGCTAACCACGTCCGCCCCGACAGACAAAGTAAGTAAACTGTAACACACGAGTAGTTGAGAGAATACTCACTGGAGCTTCTTGCCGTTGAATGAAATGTAATATCTCCTTTGCAAATTGGTAACTGGTCCTTTATTTTGGATTTACAGCCTTGCTATTCAGTGCAACTTTCAAGAAAAAGATCGAGATGCTTTGTAGAGACATATTAACCGACCCTATTAGGATTGTTATTGGAGAACTAGGAGAGGTAATTCCACCACCAAGATATATTTTGGGACCCTGAAATTAGAGTTGACGAACTTCATGTGTTTTCTAGGCCAACGAAGACATTACTCAAATCGTCCACATATTTGAAAATGGCTCGCACAAGTGGCAGTGGCTCACCAGGAACCTCGTGCGCTTTACATCAGGTTTGTGGATTAATCAATTTGAGCCATTTACGAAAAGATGCCTCCCTCTAACCAGTAAACTCTTTTGGCGTTAGCAAGAGTATCGCACTAAAATCAGTCCATACAGGTCGTATGATTGGCAAAGGCTCCGATATGTACTCCAATTTATTGTGATTATATAATCACAATAAAACCAAAGACTTGTATTAGTATTTGTGAAAAACTATCGTTAGTTCTGGCTTTGAACATGTTCATCAAGCATGTTCATCTTTACCTTAAAATTAGGCATAATGAACTACCAGGCAGTACAACCAGCATGTTCAATGTGAATAATAACGCTAATTACAGCCTACGCAGCAATAATTCTAACTATACTCTGCCAAAACCCAATACAAATTTTATAAAGAAAAGCAGCGATTTAGTCGTGGTAACAAATTTAAACACAGTTTTTAAATACGTAGATACTATGGTGATTGGTAATTTAAGATAAAGTAGGAGAATATACGCATTAAAGAGGTATACACAGTTACCAAAGACTGTTGGATAGTTTAGTTCTTAAAAGAACTGTATGAAACTTAAAGAGGTAAGATTCTACGTAAAGAATAAGTAAGATTCTACGTAAAGAATCATTAAGTTTTATGTAAATGGCTTCCATCACCTTCTCCTTTAAATGATCCTTCGCCTTTTAATGATCCTGATCTGTGCCGGCAAAAGGAATTTGTTTTCCAACTATCCCTATTTTGACCCTCCCACATACCGTTGGGTCGATGTCATCAGTTTTCTTTAGACTATATAAGCAGGTGATATGTTTCTTTAGTTAACAGACGTATAGCACTTGATAAGTGGTCTGCCGAAATGCATCGTGCTTTTTTCTAATTCTTTAGGCTTATTCTTTACGTAGAATCTTACCTTTTTAAGTTTCATACAGTTCTTTTAAGAACTAAACTATCCAACAGTCTTTGGTAATTGTGTATACCTCTTTAAAGCGTATATTACTCTTCATCTTCTCCTACTTTATCTTAAATTACCAACCGCCATGGTATCTACGTATATAAAGAAAAGCATAAGCTACTCATAATAAGCATAGGCATAAGCATAAGCATAAGCTGCGAGGTTATGGAATAATTTACCAAATTCAATTAAAGAGAAAGAAGTATCTTTGGAAAAATTTGAGACAATTCTCTCGGGTAACATATAATTACATATACTGGTGATCCGAAGTGTAAAGTAGAATATATATATATAAGCTTTTATATTATTAACGTTAATGTATTTATGTACGTACTAGTTTTACCATGTATGAAACGACCCCTTAAAAAGCAGCAGCCTACGCGTGCTGAAGGGTCACTGTTTTAAAATAAGTTTAAATAAATAAATTAATTAATAAATAAATAAATTAATAAATAAATAAACAAAGGAATAAAGTATATCTACGTCCGCGTGTCCTTTTCCTTCTCTTTTTGTTTGGAATTGATTTATTTTTAATTTAGAGGGAAGTGTGCTCATCTTCGTGACAAGAAAACTAAACAGTGAAGAGTTGTCAGAAAATCTGAAGAAAAATGACTTTGAGCGTATGTTTTACCTATGCTTTCACGTTTATATTTTGCTCGTTACTCAGAAAACGTCGGCTTTACGAGGCTTATTCTCTTATCCCGTATTCCAAAATTCTTACAAATGAGTTTCAAATTAACAATTGTTTGACATTTGTTTAATCAATCGTTTGTTTAACGTTGACTACCGTTTTTTGTCGCAGTTGTTTTGCTTCATGGTGATATGGATCAGTTCGAAAGAACCAAAGTTATAGCATCGTTCAAAAAGAAAGACGTCCCTATCCTAGTTGCGACTGACGTGGCAGGTACGTTTCTGTGAAGCATAAATTAAAGCACATGAAAAACATGTTTTGAAATGCATACTTTATGTGGGTATGAGGAGGGTCTGAGCTAGGCACTGGCACTGAAGGATATCGTGCATTCACCAGAACCGAGTCACTGCACACTCCCACTCGCACCACCCACGTTTCTTTTTGCCATGTTATCACAAAATAGTCCAGTTACCTTTCATTTGGGGCATTTCTCCCGGTCTTCAATAAAACCTGATGAAATCACGCAGAATCGCATACTAAGTGGATTGACGTAAAACACCTCAAAAATAATCGGTTCCTAAATGGTTAAACAGCAAAAGATCGTTTTTTAGTTGTTTTTCCTTTTCCTTGCCAAGTTTCATCTGCCTTGTCAAGATGTAAGTTTGAATGATTATAGCCACAGAGAACTCTCCTACCTAGTAGGGTAGGTGGATTGAGCGTGGTTGTTTCGCTAGTATATTTGCTTGCACTGCTTCCATATCGAACCAGTCCTACTAGGCAGGATCTATGACCTGTCACATCTATTCGACCATTCACAGTGTTACAATTTCGAATATTTGTAATATTCTGTCGATATTGGATTTCGAATTGTTGCAATATTCGGCCGATGTGATCAGGTGAAGATAGGGCAAGAAAAAGGATGTGGATGGGATGAGATGGGATGGGATGGAATGGGATGGGGTAGGGTAGGATAGGATGGGATGGGATGGGATGGGATGGGATAGAATGGAATGGGATAGAATGGAATGGGATGGGGTGAGGTGAGGGGAGGTGAAGTAAGATGAAATAACGCGGGAATATAGTGAAATCCGAGCAAAAGAATTGAATGAATTAAACATTAGCCAGAGATTGGCCAGGCAGGAAGCGCAGCCTTGGAAGAAATACTAAAAACAGAGATTATATAGGATGAGATGCGCCATACGATGGAGTTGTTAGAACATAAAACCGCTAAAACATCTATCTTGTTATTATGCGCCGATATTGGTTTAATTTCATATTGTTGTATCTAGCTCGTGGTCTGGATATTCCATCCATTAAAACTGTAATCAATTACGATGTTGCACGTGACATAACAACGCACACTCACAGAATAGGAAGAACTGGACGTGCAGGTACGTGCCTTTTTCCTTTTTTTGCATCATTGTCACCTGAGTTTTTACAAGGAGAAAAATCAGCCTATATGCCGAAACCACTAATTGACGAAATATGGCCTTAGCTAGTCCATTTTTCATATTGGTTTTTTTCCCCTGGGGGATGACTATTGTGGGAATATGATCCTTTTTCAATAACTTTACAATGGTAGATGGGTTACTGTGATTGTGTTGTTAAAGTGTTGGAACCACTGCAATCGTAATCCCATAGTAGTAATAATAGTACTTAATAGTACTAGGAATCCGAAGTTAAATACTGCAGTTCGCATCCTCCTGGGCTGAATCTGTCGTTTATCGTTAGTGAACGAATAGACGTAAATCCCGACAACACTCACTCAATTAGGCAGAATGATGTTCCGTTTTTTGTATGTAAATTAAAGCTTTCAAATCATTTTTTTACTACATGTAGTTAGTTTCGCCACTATTCTTGGATCTTCTGAATTGTAAGAAATCGAAGTACTCAGTCGTGCACAAGTATATTGATCCGTGGTTATCAAACTCTTTTGCATCATACTCACTATGCATACAAATCGTTATTGTTATCGTTATCACTATAGATACTATAACACTATATGAATTATTTTCAAATGACGTTCCTGTAGTAATGGAAACATTGTATCGGTTCTCACGCATAGAGAACTATGTTCGAGCGAATAGCTTAGAGTATAAACAAGAAGTGTCAACTTTTATCCCCTACTCGCATACAGCGATTTCATTCATTATTCTGAATACTTTTAGCGTCGCTTACATAACACTATTCTACCTTGTCTTGAATTTACTCTCTTTTAGAAATGATTGTAATCATTATGCTCGTAATTTGTGCTTTTTAGGTGAGAAAGGCATTGCGTACACACTGATGACACCAAATGACCAGAATTTTGCCGGAGATCTTGTGCGAAACTTGGTTAGTACTGTTGACCGTTATGACTTTTATTGTGATTTCATTTCTTGGATATTATGTGTTTTTATGTAACTTTTTGAATAATTTATTGCTTGGATTAAATATAAGTTAATTATTAAAAGTTTATTAATGAAATTATAAAAATTTTACGGAATTTCTTCATTTTAGGAAATTGCCAATCAAAATGTTCCAGAGCAACTACTTGAACTGGCAATGAAGGTTCGTATTGGTAGGTGATGCATAGTTTTAGTGTGTCGATCATCAGCTTTAGGTTTCCTGTTTTTAAATAGAACCCGTGGTTCAAGAAATCAAGATTTAGAAGCGGTAAAGGGAAAAAAGGAAGTGGTGGCATAAGGGAACGACCTGGGCTCGGCTCGTCGGAAAAGGTAAAATACCGTGTACCAAGCTTAAAAAGAGTTAGCATCGAAATCGTTGATGAAAGCTGGTAACCTTAGCACCGTGTGTTTGCTTCTTGTCATCAGTACCCTGTTTGCTCTTTTTACAAAATCCATTTATTCCGTTTTAAGACTTCTGGTTCAATGGTATGTGGTCCGATGGGTTCAGCCAAGAGTTTGTCTTCATATTCATCAACAGTATCGGCGTCTGCTGGTGCAGGCCCCAGTAGCAGTAGATTATCAGCGTTAAAGGCGGCATTTTCGGTAAGTGTTTGATAAGTTATCACAAGGCAATGCTGAGCATTTGACGTGGTACACTGAGGCTTGGGTATAAACTGTGCCATACCAATCAATGATATAAATAGGGTACTGCGTAGACAGTGTTAAATAAGTTAAAAAGTTCAAAGGTTGGTGACTGCCGTGACTAATCTGAAAGAATTCCAACGTTCTTTTCTCTGACGAAGGGCCTTTGCTCGAAACGTTGGAATTCTTTGAGATCCGTCACTGCAGTTACCACCCTTTGAACTTCGTGCCATACCAAGCCGTGGTGGCATATTTTTCACCTCAGCTTGGTAACCTTGGATTTCTGAGACCAATCCGTGTAGCTCACGGCCTGTAGTACACGAAAAATACAAGAAAGGACGCAAAACCTGTGTTTCTTAAAAAACAGAGCAGAGTAGGGCTAGCTTACCAAAACTTGAATTGTAAGCTGAAGGTTAGCTGTGATAAGCCGTGCGTCACGGCTAGGCTGGACATGGCAATAATAATTGAGTTTATACCCTACCGAGTCGTGCCAGCTGGCACGGCTCGGCACGACAAAAATTATAAACTAAGCCTAAGTCATCTCAAATATGTGCTAATATATTTGTTCAAACGTGGACAGCTGTTTTCACCCTCTATTTTTTAAATAATTATTCAGTGGATACAAAACTATATCCAAAAGATAGGCTTTTCCGCTGGATAAAGTATACTAACTTCGTTCAACCGCCCCTCTAACTGTCAAGATAGCTAATTGGTCTGAGTTATCGAAATCCATGAACAAAGAAATGAATGAAAGGACGGACGGAAGGGCAGATGAATGAACGAACAAAAGAACAAACAAAAAAGCAAGCAAACTGAGTATGTTTTGACGAAGGTCTTTTATTGGTTTGTTAACATTTATTGCTTAATTTTTTTCTTAAAATTTATTCATATATGTGAATGCGGAAGTCGTGAACTCATACATGTATTTCATCCATGAAGTATGATTATTGACCAAAGTTGAACCATTTCATTCTCATATGAAGGGTCATAGTTGCCATTTTCCACAAGCTCATTACTCCCTTGCATAGATTAAGAAGTGAGAACTCAACAGACGTCAACCACCTGTTGTGCAGACTTGAATTCACTTGTAAACAAACATAATGACCAGAGAATGATTTAGTTCGTTCTGTGATTCATTTGTGTGTAATCTACATAATATTTTGTAGCTTGACAGCTATCCTGCTATGGAGAATTAATACTAATGATTCAGGCTCGATAATAAAGAACGTATATTTATTCTTATTTCTGTTTCTAGTCCCAATACAGGTCTCATTTCACTCCATCGACAGCTTCGAATGAATGGGATGCGTCCAAGCAGCACTCTTCAACAAACCCATTGGAGCTGCAAGGGAAATCGTTAAATAAAGAAAAAGAACGTAAAGCTAAAAAGTCAAGATGGAATTGATATTACTGTGCTAAGTCGACGAAACTGGTTGGAGTACATGCATCCTCATAAGATGAGAGCGACATACCAACTTAAAATCACAACCAGCTGACAACTTGAAAAAGTATAAAATAAAGCGTACTCCAAATAATATTGACATCTTGAAACTCAAGATTTGAGTTAATGGCAAGATGAGACTATCGTAATATTTCGACTTTATTTCGAAGTCATCATCAGGTGATGTCTGTCTGATTATGTCTGTCTGATGATGACTTTGAAGTCGAAATATTATGGTCTTACGATAGTCTGATCTCGTCATTAACTCAAATCTTGAGTTTCAAGATTTCAATATTATTCGGAGTATGCCATATTTTATACATACTAACTTACCATACCAGTCTACCAAAATTCACTTTTACTGATATCCTGCCGCACGTACTTGATTTGACATTGGACAGACGTGACCACAGGTCAAAGATTTTCCTTTGAACTAACGTACGTTATAATGATCACAGACCAAAGATCTTCATTCGTATCAATTCTTTTTCAGAGATGGTGATTTATTCAATTTTTACCCCTAAGGACCTTCCTTCGTTTGTAGTTGCTTGCTAACATCCGATTGGTTAAGCATTTTACAAGCGTATTGACTCCTCCGGACGTTATTGCTCTTTTGCTTACTTTTGAAAAATGTGTAGCAAGTACACCGTAGATGTGAAGCAGGGTACAAATTATACCAGTTTCTATCACAGGGTGTTTCAAATAAGGGGATACTGAGTTGCAAGTGTAAATTTTAGGAAACTACTCAACATATCGTCAAACTGTAAAGGATACATCGCGGCAATGTGTGGAACGTGATGGAGGACTGAACACTCCATTTGAGATATGGGCAAATTAAACATACTGAACAATGTTGTCTGAATCTAGGATTATCATTAGATGAGGATGGTCTTGAAAGAGACTTAAGGTGGCGGTGATTAACACTTTGGCTGTCGCTGTGGTGGTGGTCATCCCTTGACACTGTGGATGACCGGCCGCGGCTGAGGCCGTCAAAACATCTGTCAACACGACCGGCACTCTCCCTTATGACTACACTGACCTATACTATCCACTTAAACATCCTTTGACACACTGTTACAGTGTATTACATTTTGGTACAAGGCCTCGTTTAACGTGTTGGATATGAACAATGGCTAACCAGGGATCGAGAACATGAATTCACGTACTTAATACAATTACGCGATATATATGAAACTCATGTGGGTTATATCACGAAATAAAGATATATTGAAGAAGTTAACCCAAAATTTGCCTTTCCGTCTCTGTTTCCTTCTTCCCACCCGCTGCAATCAAGTACAGAACGCTCTGATCTATTTGCTTGTTGGCGAAAACCAGGCCAAACTTTTGTTTGCTTAAGTGCTTGGTCATTCATGTTTCTGTCAGGCTCAGGATTCACTAACAATCAACTTACCTCCATTTTATTAAAACTTTGAGTCAATTTTCATAACCCTCCCCCACTAAAAACAAATTGAAAGCACCGTATTCGACTGTATATCACATCAATTGTATTACGGTCTAAGTCACTATGGCAGTCTTCTATCTGAAAAATGCGTGTTAGTGCATTATTTGTAATTATAATTTCGTAATGCACGTGCCATGTGCCATTCATCAGTGTACTTTCAGAAGATAATTCTCGTACTCTTAGGGAATTTTATTTTATGCGTTGTTTTTATGTAAAAATTTTAGGGTTAACAATTGGTGACCGTGCGAGAACTCCTTTATTAGGATCTTGGGAACTATCCCATTGCATACTTAGCTTTGAAGTAGTTAAGTTTCTTTCTCAGTTTACACTTTAGTATGAACGTTCAATTACATTTTTATTGAGGATGCTTCTACCACTTTGTCACAGGACAACTTACGCGGTCATGAATGGCAAAATAGCTGATACTGCTCGTAAAATATACTCTTGAGCGAGAGCTTTACAACTTGGGCGGTTGGGGTTGTAACACCGTAATGCCTGAAAACACTTGCTATGGTTGGCAATCTGCCTGACAAAACTTTAGCCTTGTTCGGCAATCTGTCCTTCTTCTTCTTTTACCCAGCTTCTAGTCCCAGACTGTCCCGGGGTCGGCTGCTCGGATTCTAATCCTCCATTTCTTTCTATCTCTTACCATATCCGTAGTCAACTTCTTCACAGTTAAGTCCTCGTTTATACAGTCCATCCATCTCTTCTTCGATCGTCCTCGACCTCTGTTGCCCTTAATTTCCATCTCCATAATGTTCCTAACAGGCTCAGCTGCATCTTTCCTTCCAACGTGACCGTACCATCTCAATCTTGCTTCTCTCACCTTCTCAATAATATCTACGACCCCACACCTTTTCCTCATCTCTTCATTCCTTATCTTGTCTTTCAATGAAACCCCCAGAATTCTCCTCAACATTCTCATCTCCGTCCTTTTCAGCAGGTCGTCTTTCTTGTGCATCACCCAACATTCTGCCCCGTATAGCATTACCTGGTCTCAGTACTGATTTATAAATTTTTGATTTCAGTTTCTTTGGTATTTTCCTATCACAGATAACTCCAGACATTTCTCTCCATTTCATCCATGCTGATTTCACTCTGTTTCACTGCTTTACTCGAACCCCCTTCCGTCTCCATTGCCGTACCAAGGTATTTAAAGCAATCTATTTCGGCAATTCTTTTTATTTCTATTTATTATTTCGGCAATCTGTCCGAAAGTGCAATTTTCGCTTTCAAAATTTGTCTTTTAGCAAAGTGTTTTTTACGCAAATGCGCAACGTCTATCCCTTAGTTACGGCCCTACCCCAGAAATCATACAATCAAGAAAACGTCCAAAACTCAGCCTGTTGAACAGGTCTCGTAGTAGGAGGACCTAACCCAACCTCGTTATCGTGAACAAAATGGAGAGATTCAGGGATAGTGCTTCCAGGGATATTCTTAAATTGAGGACGTTTGCAGTGGGTTTAAATTTGTCTAAAATTGTACATCAAATAAAAATTGAAAATTATAAAGTTTCAAACATAGAAATCTCACTCTTTAACAAAACAAGAGTTGCTCGGGGGTTTAAACTTCGTTTAGTGTTTTGTGAGCCGTAAAAATTTGACGAGAAACGTTAGCGAGTCTTTACGACATCTTGAAGTTCAGTAGGTTAACGTATCCTTTAATTCTTGGCTTTCATGCTCCTTTGGTTTGCTGCCTCCCGTCGAAAGAATTAAAATAACAGGCATAATTTTGATCAAGGAACTATAATTAATTTAGTATTAGCATGCCTTATTGGCCAATTGTTCATCAACTTTTATCGACTTGCATCGCCTTGTCATGACTTGAAGCAAGTTTTCTTTGACGAACGACTAATGCAAGCGGTCTTTGCAAAAGAAATTGCACTCCTTGCGAAAAATTGAAGATTGTGGTTATCAAAACATAATTTGTGACTTCAGTTCACAACATTAGGCCAGTCTCAGTTGAGGCAAGGTCACTTTCGATTTTGAAACGAACTCCAATTTGATCATTTCAATAAAGCTCCTCATTGGCTACAGACGTATACGTTTAATGTATGATTTCGGTTAAATTCTTTTTGTTTTGGTAGAGCCGATTTAGATATTCTTCAACTCCTTGTTCCTGTGGTCGAATATGTAAAGGTTATATACCGCGACTGAGGTGTTTAAATATATCAACCTGAGAGCGAAACTTGAAGATTGATACATCGCTTAAACAACAAAGTCAAAGTATATAATCGACTTATATCCTCTTTGGTGAACTTTTGCAAAATAACGTATCTTAAAGAAGAGTTTGTTCGGTAAGTTGGAGAGTTTGGGGTAAAGAGTACTTTCAGAGGAATAGCCTAATATTTTTATGCTACAAATTCAGGCTTTTAATTCTTTCGATTCGTACCCGATTTTTTAATTTTATCTCTGCGATAACGCCAGACAATTTGACTCGTCAAGGGTAGACGTTTCGGACAGGAAAGGGTGAAGGGAATTCAGAAATTACTTGGAGATGCGTAGGTATTTTTGGTAAATGGATGGATATTTACGCTAATGGTTATTGTATTTTTATTAATAATTATTAATAAGGCGGATGACATTAAAGGCTTTTTTTTGTCTAATATGTAAGGTTAAAACAAACATGGCAGCTAGTTCCCATTAGTTCCCACCTTCAGTTTGTTTTAAGTTACATTTAGTTAACTTTTAACGTTTTCTGACGGCATTTGCATCAATATGTTTAAACATGGCCGTGAAAAAAGAGTTTAAGTACTTGCAACGCTGATGACGTCAGATCGGGAACGAATTTAACTTCCGGATTGAACTTCTTATTACATCCTTGTTGTTGAGAGATTCGAAAGCTCTACTGAAACGTTTGTTTTTTGGTGTTTCCGATGATGTCTTGCTACGGTGAACCCATTGCTAACGGAGAATGGATTCACCAAAGCAAAGAAGATTTGGAACTTGAAAACACATGTTGAAGGTCTAATAAAAACGATTGAACAAGGAACTTTCTTCAACAGGCTGGCGAGTTTTGCAAATAAAAAAAAAGTTGTTTGTTACTAAAGTTAAACGGCGACGATCTTGCACGAGATGTTGACACTGGAGAAGAGTCATCGAGAAATAGATTAAAGACGATAGCTTCATGGAGCTTTCGTGTCATGCAACGAGTAATCGTGCTGTTTCTCTCTAACAATTCCATTCTAAGATGTTGGTTTAATCCTTTAATGCGTCTTGTATAAATACGGGAATAACTGAGACACATTGGTAGTTTGCTTTGTAAGTCGTCTGACTGCTCTGACGTTTAAGAGACTTGTGTTACGGTGTTAAAAGGTGTTGATATTTTACATGTTTATTGTATAGTTTGTCTGCGCGTGTATTTATAGACTCAAACGGATTATCCATCGAGTCGAATCATTCACGTTAATTCGTTCATCACTACGAACTAAGCAAATGTTTCGTTCACTAGGCCGTATTTTATACACACATTTATGGTATCAGACGAACTAAAATGCTTGAAAATCCCATAAATCCCACATTTCTTGTTTTGAAAACATTCTTTCGAATTGCTGACATCCCATGTAGATGCTTCTAAACTGACAAAAACATGCCCGAAAATAAAACGGTCCGAAAATTTTAGGATTTTCGATTAGAAAAATTTAAAAATTTGAAGGTAGGAAATATTTAGAGCCTTACAAAATATTATTTTTTTCCCTCTAAATATTGCAAACTTACAGAAGTAACAGATTCAGACATGGTCTTACAATGACACTTATGAGAATGTAATGCTAAGTTCAATTTCTTAATATTTAAATGCAAGATGGAAGTGTACTATTAAAGAGAATTGAGCTACTAAAGAGAATTGAGCTACTAAAGTGGCACGCGAGCGAAATCGCCAAACAAGATGTGGATGTCCACGCTATCAATTTTAATATCAAATTGTCCGAGTTGAAGCCAATCCATGGGTAATATGGCTAATTAGCGTGTACGATCACTTGCAAAATAAGCCCGAGATGGTCAAGACAGGGTTTAAGTTTGACAGAATTTAAAAAGCATTCCATGTTGACCTTGTGCCAGAGGACGCTTTGAGGTCGCAGTTTAAGGCACCACTATGAAACAGCGGACTCATTTCGCATTGGCAGATCCAGGAGAGGAGCCTGGGCCCTCTTCTTTTCGGTTGTAGAAATACCAGTGCTTGTTATATTAATTTCACGATAACGCACCGAATAACTCAACAAGAACTTTCGGTGCTCAACATCGCAGAGGCCGTGTTTGTGATAAGGCCGTATTTGTGGTAAGACTTGTTTTGTCTATAAAACATTCTTTTCAATGTAGATGCTTCTAAGAAGGGTACAAACGCTACATTGCTAATGCCGATCAAGATGACAAAATCACCGGTCAGCTCAACACCAGTTCATCCTTCATACTGTTGCTGCTGTGTAGCTGGCGACTGTCACGAAAATGAACTTATATACAACACTAACTCAATAGGTACTGAACTTCCACACGGTCCTGTCGGTGTTTGGTATCTATAGTACTTGTAGCACGGGTTAAAATACATAATTTAAAACTTTAGATTTTGATAAGTTCTAAAGTACAGAAAATACTTCGTTGAAAAATACATAGAATTTCTCCAGATGGAGAACCAACCCCTGTGCAAATTCAGGTTTCACTAGGGGTACCGAAATAACCAAGTGAAAAGCTTGGTATACTCTTAGTTCGGGTCCCACTTTTCACAAATCCTGGGTCCGCCACTATTTCGAACTTTTCAGTAGTGGCGGACTGGAATTATAACAAAGTAATATATTACTATACGGCTGTTGCAGCAAGCGGTCCGAATACGGTAACCCTGCAGTCCGTACTTAAAAACATTGATCCGATATTTCGCCAGTACAAACCAAACAAGAGACGTCAAAAAGTAGTTAAGGTTTCTCGTTCGTTTTCTACAGCAAACTCCCATTCACTCACTCGCAGGTAAATAATTTTCGTCTGAGGGACAAGTTTAACAATTTAACAAGGGAAAATAAATAGAAGTGGAAAATTTTATTATTAGCACAGTAAAAACAAAAAATTACTTGATACCACTATTCCACACTACAATTTAGCGTAAGTTCAGTAAATCTAGAAACATAGTTAATCGTTAAATAATGCTGTATAAGACTGCGAGAACGTTCATCGATAAAATTTCAAGAAGTTTGAAATTCATAGCAACACCTAGCATGATTATACTTCCCCCCTTTTTTCCATCAATCTTGTCTTGGTAGTCAAATTACTTTTTACCACAGGTCGAAAGCTCGAAATAAAATCTTTGGATAGAAATAATTTTAGGTACTTCACAAACGCATTTCCATAACTGAAGGTTTTTCCGGCAAGTTTTGCTCATTCACGTCAACTCCTTCATTCGCTTTCCCAACGCCATTGATGACGAATGCTTCGTTATTTGGAACGATACCATTCCCATTTGCAATGACTTTATTCGTGTAAGATTGAACTGGCTCAACATTCTTGTCTTTTACCCCATTCTCACCATCGTCTGCTTCCCTCGAAGAGCTCTCCATTTGTTGTGCAGACAGGTATGGTGAAGGACCGATCATCGACAACAGAGCAGGCAAAAAAACTAGGCCATGAAAAACACCAAACGCCACGACTCCAAACAAAATCTATAACGTAAAAGACAATATTGCATTATCATATCAAATTTATTCACTCACAGAGACGAGTTTGGTTTCCGCAGTGAATCATGGGTTATTAGTACAAACTTCAACAGAAGTGCCAGACTCAAAGCAGTTACATATGAAGTTTACCTTTATTTTTTGTTCTAATCATCCAAGATTTACTGCTGTAACGGAACTAACTGGTCCATTACCTTTCACCAAATCTCCAAAAGTAATGTCCAGAAACCCTGGCAATGGCCTATGTCACTCTATCTCAACCTATGTATCCAGAGTTACGGGGCCGACTCTTGCCAAATTACCCTGAAGTCGCGTATTAGCAAAATTTCTCGGTTAGATATCACAGAAAGATTTCGCTTTCAATCAAAACTTCCTAACAGTTTCCACGAAATGTATTATACGTCGTGAATGACAAACTTTGAAATCAATGGATTATCAAAGCACGTGCTAAAGCTTCCTGCCACAATGCCAAAGCCAATTCCAGTTTTTGGTTAACTTCTTAATTTTTATAACATACTTTAGCAATTTCACTCGGCTTATTCAACCGTTACCCAAGTGTTGTGAATGTTTGTCGTTGCACGAGAAGTTATATTTGACAGTCACAGGATCTGGTTTGACGGGATTGGTCAGTTGGGGCATCATACAATCGAGTACAAGTGGAAAAGGAAAATAACCAAAACTTATCCCGCACTTGCACAATTTAATGGTTTGTACGAGCCCATACTACATGTATAAAGGCTACAAGCTCTTAACTTTTTCATGTTCTGAGTTAGCGTTATAGAAAAAGGAAAGAAAGAAGAAGGCAAAACAACAAAAGTAAACAAAGAACAAAAGAATAAAAACCATGCATGAAAGGTTAAACCCAGCAGTGACTTGAACCACCCCATCAAAGACTAGGTTTACATACTTTGAACTTCTCATTTTTTACTATTTCTACTCGTTTTGCCAATATCTAACCTTAAAGAAAGTCGTAAAAACATGAGACTCGGAAGTCGACAGAGGAAGGATTGCCAACAATGTACTGAAACCTCCATTCCATACAGCTGGGCCAATGTCACGGTAAGTCTTCACCGCTCGCTCTATACAAGAAAGTATCATTAGCAACATTTCATACTTCAAAACATCCATCCCCTGATCAGTAAATAATCAATGGTCAATGAAGAGCGCTGTTAGAAAGCATATCGGTAAACTAGAAAATTGAGTAGCTGTTGTTTCCGACGACATCGATTTGTATCAAAAAGTGCAGAATAATCGTTTGTACTACCAAAGGTGACAAACAAAATCTCGATTTCATAAATGACGAAATCAATATTGTATGGGAAATTCGTTATGGAAGACAGTGATAGATCTTTCATGGGACGAGCTCGACCTTAAGAATTCATTTGCATATATTACATATAGGAGACCTGAAGGATCAGGGAGCTACCGCAGCTTTAGAATAGAAAATACCGACGTTACGAGCAATCGTTCATCGTCCAAGTAAAACTAGGTGATGTTTTTATCGGTAAAAAAGCCGTGTGGCGCAAAAAATGACCAACAGGATAAAAAATCAATAAGTAATGACACGTAAATGAAAGAATGCTAGTACTTTCTTTCGCAAAGTCTCGGCACTTCATCATTTTGGCTTTTTACACGTCATTCAACGCTATCTACGCAGCACTATACTTTGTACATTTAAGAAATACCAAATGGATTCCCATATTTGGATACTGTGATCCAAACACGCGGGATGCTGTGAGACTTGAGAAAGGCGTAAAAAATAACACCAGCCGCTAGGCGAGTGTTTTAGCTTTTCGGAAGTCGTGTAAAATGTGCAAGAAATTCTTCGAGGGCAGCGTTGTTTGTCGTCAGTAATAACAAAAAGATTAAACCAGCTGATATATTTACTGCAGTTTGGAATTTTCGTAGTTTACTATCTTTTAACTTTCCTAAGGATGCAAGAAAGTGTACGGAACATACAGCTTGGTTTAGTTATTTTAGGCCACCAAAATCTGTATTAATTTCCTGAACTTATAATAGTCAACACTTCTTTTGCGTAGTCATTAACTACTCACTGGACCTAATGCCTCTTCAAGGCAATCCCTAGTAGCGCTTAAAATTAAGAATGTAAATCTGGTTGATCAGCAAAAATTATTTTGTAATAAGCATTCTCTAGCATACGCCTTAAACTGAATAATTTTTCGCATACTCGACTGGTATAATAATAGAGATTCCTTTCAAAAGGGTGAATAATTTATAAAAGTAAAGTACTCATGCAAAGATTTCTTACCGTTACGAGTTCCAGACTTTACCAAAAATGTGTGACCAACATGCGATGCATAATCTACAGACAAGCCAACGGCTATAACGAGGACCACTACTGACACCGTGTCAATGGTCAAATCCCAAAAATACATAAGTCCTGCCACATCAACCTAAAGAACATTAACCACAAGAGGCAAATCAGATTACAAGGTAGTTGGACTTCTACACAATGTTAAAAAATACTATGAGTATATACCAAGGAGGGGAAAAGGCGTTGTACTACACTTAACAGAAAATTTTACATCACGAAAGAGCTGGTTTTCTGCAAAAATAGAGGTATATAAGCTGGAACACTTCTTATATGCACCTGAGGAGGTTTTGCTAGTTGGATTCTATAACCAATCATCCTTAACGCCAAGATTTATTCAAACGGCTTGAAAACGTGATTGGATCACCTGCTTTCTACTTCGCTTATACGAAAGCTTAAACCTGCTCAAAAACCTGTTTTATCAAATCAGTTTAAAATACAACTCATACTCGCCAGACATCTTTCTGAAGTTTAATAGCCCAAAACGTTCCTAAAATAATCTTAAGTAGACAGTTTCAACTTTTCCTAACGAAATTTGAAGAGGCAGCAAAAAATTCAAACACGTTGAACCAAACACATTTCAATTAGACAAGTTTACACCAGGACCCTGTTTGCACCAACAAAACATATCTCAACAGGATTTTGAAGTAACATAGCTCCATTTGTTAATTTTATGTATTTATATTCGACAGGAGTGGCACCAGAGAGAGCTACAGCCTCCCTGTCGGGGAAAAATGAAACATTCATCGGGGGATATTCACTGAATGATGATAACATTTACATATTGTACAAACTAATAGGAGTACTTGTTATTGATTTAACCAAGAAAGATAATTGACTCTTATCTTCTGGTCCAGTCAGTCTAAAAGTAGACTGTTTCTAGTCAGTTCTTGCGATTACCCTTGCGAAAAATATGACATTTTCGACTTTCAAATAAGAAAATTATAAAGGGGTGTGGCCCTGCCCCCTGGTTTAGCCCTCCCCCCGTCGGGGAATTTCTGGCGCTATCCCTGATATTCTACCCCACAGTTTTTTCTCAATATTAACCCGTCTGGAGATCAAAAGATTTTGGAGTATAAAAAGATACAGATAGAAAATTAACTAATAACGAAACTTCATTATATATCAGCACTTTCATAACAGGAAAAACTAGATTTTGCTACGCTTGTTTGAATTTTTAACTGTCTTTTCAAGTTTAATTATAACAGGTTAAAATTGCCTAGTAAAGACGGTTCAGTTAAACTGTTGTGCATTATAACTTCTAGCATACTTCATGCAAGTATGACTCAGATTTTAAATTGGTTTCATGCAACAGAATTTTAAACATGTTTACAGTTAGCTCTGAAGTGGGTCGGGTATGGGTTTGTTTCACCGAGAAAAGCTCTGAAAGTATTCAGTGTTTTTACAGATTTTTCATATCTCACTGCATTCTTGAAATATTTAGATTGTTTCATATGTCATCGAATTTTGGAAATGCATCAACAAAACATTGCGACTTACAAGGAATCACATACTTAGTTATCAAAGTCACTTGAAACTGTGCGTATGAACGAGTCTCGCGGCGCTAAACATAAAATCACACAAATTTCGCCTTACTAGCACGGGTAAGGAATAGGGTACTGGTGGGCTTTACCCAATATCTCTAACGAGGGGATTAGGGACCCCAAAATCTCGGGCCTAGGGGGAAAAAGTTTTTTCGTTTCCTTGCTTAACTTTGTCACTCCCAAACTTTTCAGAAGAAATTATAAATTTTTCAGTCTATTCAAAATCCTTTCGAAATTGTACTGAAATCTGTTCATACACTAAATCGCGCCTACATGAGTGACGGGGGATTGTATAGCTAATTAAAGCTACAACAAAGTTTTGTCCTTTTTTAAATCTTCTTTAATAAAATTAAAGTAATGAAATGATACTTTATGTATCTTCTTAACTTCCTGAAATTTTGGAAAGAGGAAGTCGACTCCTCCTGCTTTTTAAAGAATTATCCCCCTCAATACAAGACGTCCTCCACTGCCACTGTGATGTCAACGTATTAGCTCCCAGTTGCCTTTAGTAATTACATACACGTTAGAGTTTACTGCCAGTTTATTCTGCTTTTCTTTCGTCTTGTAATTTCAGGTTCAGGAAATGCTTCAGGATGCAAAGTTTCAAGTTTTCGTTGAATGATCTCAAAATTATACACGAGCTGTGTCTTGCAGCTAAGTCACTGATTATCTTATGTACATAATACACAAATCTGACCCTCTTTAAGACGAAGTGAGATTTGGAACAAACTGTAAAAGCCATTCGAACTCATTTTTAGGGCTCTTTCAATTGAAAGAGTTTTCATTTATTTTCCTCATTAAATCATAGGTCACGGGTCCGTGTGTCTACTACGATTGACAAAGTGCTTGCTTAGGGAGACGGCATTGAAAGTCATAGTAATCAATTTGTTATCGTTCATGCATATTCTGTACTATAAAAACTTTTTTCTTCGTATTGAGTGAAGCAGCAGGCCTTTCCTCGTGCGGACAGCTAATAACTGCCTTTTTTGCGCCTTAGAGAAAAGAGAAAAGTAGCCAGCTATACTTCTAAAGTCGCGCACAAACCAACTTAAGTACTTCGTGTAACCGGTTTTAGTATTTGCAGATGAAAACTTAGAACAGTTAGTCCCTTGGGCACGAATTGTCCAATATGTATTTCCTATTTGTTACACAAGAATACTACTTACAACTGTGAAAACAACGCATAAGAAAACCAAAAATGACGTGACTGGACTGGCAATGATTACCAAGGTTACAATAATAACCACAACCATAGCTAGTAACACATTTCTGTACAACTCTTTTTGGATAACCTAAAAAATAGAGAAAATATTCTAGAGAACATTACCATGACTGCGAGCAAATTCGCTTTTTATTACGTATCCATATATTCCAAGTTTGTTTCAGAGTTACCTCTGTATTTTAGGTACTGAGATTTCTTTATAAAGAGGAATTGTATTAAAAATCGAAAACGTCAAGAAGCCAATCATAATCGAGGACGATTAGTCTTACAAAAGAACAAATGTCATCAAACAAAACCTCATCAGTGAAAAACTGTTGCGTTATAGATTTCAAAATGCATCTAAAAATTCTTACCTTGTGGCTTTCAGAAAATAGAATAACATCACTGTACACTCTTGGATTGGAAGAGAAACCAATATTCTCAGCTAATTCCCTCAAAGAATCCATTGCGTCTACTTGTTTATCAGTCTGTACAGGTCTCTTCTGAAGGGCTCGTATGCGCGATGCCTGCAGAGAATGAATACATTACGTGATAAGGCATGGTCAGGAAACCTACCGACTTTTTTTTTTCCTGAAGTATAATTGATGGCTGGGCGGGCTCAAATCTTTTATTTAAAGGCGTCCAACCCTTCATGAATAAATCGCCTGGCACCAGCCCAAGTAAAATGGTATGGCGCTAACCAGGGGTGCTTTGGGATGCTGGTGGCACAGTGGTAGTACACGTGGATCTCTCCGGTGTGACTAAGGTTCGATTCCGGCTCCGTGCAGTTACCTGATTAAAGTTACCTTTGTCACATGTGTGAAAAGTGTTGTCCAGTTTGATTCTACCAAGTATCGCAGGTTTTCTCCGGGTACTCCGGATTCCTCCAGTAGTAACAATGGACCCATAAGGGGTGGCCCTTACTAGACCTCTAGGGAGTACAGTTCAGATAGCTGATAGTGTTATCTAGTATAAATAAAGGAACTTTACCTTTACTTTACCTCTACCAGGGTCAAACAGTATGGCCTCAGTCGTTGTGTCTGCTTATGCCCCAAAATTTTTACAGAACATAAGTGGCTGTGTCCTAAAATGCCCCCAGTCATCAAGATGCGAATGTAAATTACAGTAATCAATGATGGACCAGTTCTCCGTATGAATGCACAAAATTCCATTACCGATTAGCTAATCCAAATTCATTCATCAATTATATGAAAGTACTTTTCATATGCTTTTAAATCTGCAAACACGTTTGATACCATTATATTTTCAAGTTTTCACTAGGAGGATTAAATCAATCGAACATTGACGACGGTATTTCTCTTATCATGTCAACTAGAACGTGCCTGCTCAAAAATTCTTTGTAAAATGGGAAGCTGGCAGCTTTTTTCTTTTCTTTTTTATATTATGCTGGGACACGGGCGGGCGAATTCTAACGGATGTAAAAACCTCTCACGAATACAAATGTATTTTGACGACTTACCTTGATATCTTTACCAGTATCACTCCATAAGACATCGTCAACAAAACGACTTCCACTCGAAGTGTTTAGAAATACTTTAAGCCGATCGTAAAATGCTTTACTTGTATTCACTTTTGAGTCTAAAGAAAAGGATTTAAAGAAGAATCTATAGTCTTACAATTTCTCGAAAGTATTAACTTTTTATTGTATTTTCTGTACTAACCCTTTAGGTCACAGATTTTTCCAAGTAAATTTTAGATTATTCAATCAGTTCAAAATCCCACCAAGAAAAAGCCATTGAAATTTTTTCATACACCTAATTTACACATATTAAATCGTACAGATATGTATGTTTGGGAGCTAAAGGGTTAACCTCCCTCTCAGGTAATCTACTGGCATAAGTTTCATCACATTTGTTCATGAAAATTATGGTTTCAACTTTTCAGCAATGTGCGTCAAGACCTATTAAGGTTTCGGATGATTCTTGCAACCAAGTTGATTTTAAATGAACATTGAAAGTATTTAGTGAAATAATTTTGCACAGTATATCGTAATGTATAAGCAACATGAGGAAAATCAACACTTTTATATGTGTGAAAGACTAAAATTGTATTATGCGATAGTATAATATTAAATTGTATCATGAAGCAAAGCATTTGCAATAAAAATTCCAATGACTCAAAAGGAGACATGTACCTCTCTCCTTTGACATTTTTTTAAAAAGAAAAACTTTGAAATAACTTCAGAAGTCTACTATTTTTGAAAATTTTTTCTGCCCAAGCATCCAGATCACATTCCGCGCTTTTCTTGCGCAAAATCACGATGCCGTCTATTCCTTTCACCTGACTCGAAAAAATTGGAACCGGTTGTAACTGACTTTTTCTGAGGAAAATTTGAACTGTATATTTTGTTATCACATGGCTGAGCTTGCTATCCCATCTGTACGCAAAGTGACGCACGTTGATTGGCTGCCTAGACGTGCAACAAGTTTTTCGTACAGACCGGCAAGTTTTCGCGTGAAAATTTCCGACTTTACTTGAAGACAAACAAACCATTGTCAAGTGCGTCCTACAAAAATTTACAGCAACAAACCACGAAAAACGTAGCTTAATCTTTTCAATAATAATTTAAAGGGGAAAATTAGACAAACAGAAAAAACACAAAGAAATAGGCAAAAAAACAAGCAATTAAACCCTAAGCCACATGAAATAAACATAACTAAAAGCAATAAAGGATGGAACCAAAAGTCATATAATAAATTCCTTATTAACTTCGTTTATTCGGTTGGAACAGGAAAGTATTTGCCTCCGCGTTTTTTTCAGCACTCGGTTAATACAGCAAGTAATCAATATTTGGGAAATTTAATGTTCGCAGTGACTTAAAATTTTGAGTGTACGCTAATAGAAATACCTCTCGTTTCACGATTGGGCAATTAGAACTTTTAGGTAAGACTTTTAAGGCCTTGTATACTTATACACATGCACGTTAGTACTCTACATTGGTGAACTCCTGTCGGTTTGGAGTGCATAAATGGAATGGCAATATGTTGCACAAACTCTGAAAAAATATCTGAAGCCATTGCTCTAGCCAGTTCTACTTGTTTAGACTTTCTAATTCTTGTTGAGTACAATACTTACCTTCACCTATATCCTGTGGAGAATACTCTTTCATCCAGTCGATATATCTTTCATACCAGTCGTCAACGCTATTTTTCGACAGGTATTTAGTCTCAAGTCTTAGCATGTTACCAAGTTTGCGCAATTCGCTTTGTTCTTCGTAATGGCGAATATTTTCTGCAGGAAAACCAAATTATTAAATAGTGTTAAATTATGAAATTTTGGCAAAAATATAAATCCATAAAACACTTCGGCTACCCTGCAACACAACCACTGCAAGTCAACAAAGTAGAAATACATGTTCAGAGTAAAAACACACGTTCAGCAGCAGTTTATGTTCAATGGCATCAAAAATTAAGGGCTGCAGAGGCAGTCATAAATCAATTTAGAAAAGGTTTACAATGGTACTCTGCCACTTTTCTACGTTTCAAGGCACTTGTTGAGTATGTTAAGGATCAGTATGTAGTAGTCTGTTTGATAGACTGAATGAATTACTGATTGATCGATTGATCTACCAGTAAATTGATTGGTTGATGTCTTGAAAAACCAACTGAACGATCGATCGACTGGATTAATTGACAGATCGAGTTATTGACAGATAGGCAGACTCAACTTATTTATTTTGGCAGAGTTATATTTAAATTTATCGATTTTTAATTTTTAATAATTATTTGTATCTTATGGAATTGTAAAGCGCCTTAGGCTGCTTCAACTTGAAAAGAAATTGAAAATTACCGAGTGCTATGGAGATACCGAGTAAACTTGTGGCAAGTTAACACTTTGACGCCTAACGACGGCATTTGTCATCTTTATTAATTTTACTCCGGCTAACGCCAGACGATTTTACTCGTCTAAGAGGAAACCCCAGCAGGCTTCAAAGGGTTTAGAAACTTATAGAGAGTATAGAGTAATGTAGATGAAAAACAGTAAAGGAGATTACGAGTAAAGATTGAATCCTTTGCGCAACTAAACGATCTTGGAATGCCTCTTACACTCACTGATGATATGAAATTTGATTTCACAGAAACGATATCTCGATCGACTTGAATCAAATTCAAAAATGGGAAGCCGATGCCAATGGGTGTAACTCTGACTTATTTCTTAACTTTTGTTTGGCTTCACTTTGCCCTAAACTCGTTATTTTCCCCTCGATTCTTACTTGTCTTACTTTGAAAAATTAACGGTTAATCACATCACTAATGTACACATGTAAATGTAATGATGTCCGATAACATGTTCATGTATATATGTGGACATGGGGCATTTGCTTTTAAATAGCTCTTGGCCGTTCAGTTACACAGAAAAAATACAGCATATTCCAGTTAACGAGATTGAAGAGAATAAGATTATTTACCAACATATACACCCAATGGAGCTCCTTTCTGTGGAAAATCCTGAAATACGATCGTACAAACACGTATTAACAACTGTTGATGAAAACTTGACTATTAAATAAGGAGTACTATGAAGCACCAATTAAAATTTGAAGTTCAGAATGCCCGAAGACGATCTGCTTACATATAAACAAACACGTACGTAAATTTTCCAAGAATACATTGTTCTTACAACATACTTTGCTTCTTTCAAAAGTGTACGGTTAGTAATAATTACCTCATCATTTATATCATAATATTCACGCACGACTGTCCCCGTTGGAAGGAACCATTTTTGCTCAAATTGTGACTCCAGTTGGGTTGTACCGTAGATGTTGGCACCAAGTAGACCAAGCACAATCAAGACAACGAATATCTTCAATAATGACAATAATAGAACTGTTTCAATATTATCGGGGTTGTAAACGAAAAAATGTCTAAATTTTTTTTTTCTATACACAAGTATTTTCTACGCACGAATGTTCAAACATTAGCTGAAGCGTACGTGAAAGCATCTAAGAAATGGTTCGACGGAAAAAATTTCGACCTTGCTATTTAACCCTGGCTACATGTAAATGAGCCGAACCAAATGGCATCCCTATTGCCAGTTTAGAAATATTCGACAAGAGCTGATTTGACAGCAAAACATTTTAACGACGTCTCAAAAATATCTCTTGAACGTACCCTTCACTTCGTTGCCATTACCTCTTCTATAAAAACAGAACTCACGACCATGCACTGGGCATCGGCCGTCGTAGTCCTATTTGTAGAGCGGTGTGCTACATTTGCAGCGTCGCAACTGAGATAACAGAGAGCTTAAGCAACAGACGTTTTTGATCCATGGACGGCCTTTTCTATATACAATTTCTATAGAATTTTTCATGCAAAACAAAGAAAACGAATAATTTCTCATCCCGAGGGCTTAGTCGATCCTCTAAAACGCCGTTTTCGTTCTAAACAGACGCAGCTAACAGCATTTCCACGTTCGGAAGACGTCGCCTACTCCCAGAACGTCAACATCTATCAGTTAATTTGTCGCTGACCCGCTGGTTAGACATGCTATGATCTCTCCTGGGATTTTTAAGCTATTCGTCATCTTTCTTTGGATGTAAAATTTGATTGAAGGACTATAGTGCCCAAAATTCAAAAACAGTTGTTTATGAAATCTTCCGGTTGCCGTCCGTGACTTAAGAACGTCGCATGCTTAAGGTCTCTAATAGGAACCTTAAGATCTACGACGTCAACTTGTACGACAGCGTCCTTCAAAATCTCGGCATTTAAAAAAGCCATAGTTTATTGACCATCATCCTTGATACTCGTGGCTTGTTTTATGACTCTTAAAACGCTCCATATCTCCTAAAACGACGGTAGGCTCCGGCTGAATTCAATCTTAAGTAACAGCTTTTTTCACTCCACGAGCTGACATTTTTCTTAAGATGTGAAAATGGTCTGGATGACGTTGTATGCACCACTACGATAGTGTTGAAAATGCTCTTAAGAATAAAAATTATCCATTATCTTTATTTTGAATGTAGAATTCTTTTGTTTAAAGGACGTTGTCGTTCAAGTTGGCGTCGTAGATCTTAAGGTCCCTAATAGAGTGAACGAGTGCAAATGCCAAATACGCACTAGTGCTGTTATTCCTACATGACAACACAGCTCGGACTGCTTCACCACGATTAGAATTTCCTGCGCTTTCATTACTGTATATTAAATTATTTGAGAGAGATTCGCAATCTGAAGCTCGCAGAAAACACGCGGCTAGCGTTGGCACTTTGCGTGGTGCACATAGATTTGCTTAATGTAAAAACTGCTGGTTATCAATTTCACAAAATATGCTTGCAATAATTTCAATAAATAAAAATAAGCGTCATAGCTGCTAACTAAAATGAGAAACGCGCTCCAGAAAAACTTACTCACGCTCCATTGGCCTATGTTTTATAAATTTTAAATTACTAACAGTACCCAACCTGTGTACCGGTAAATGATCACAATGAGGTAACGCCAACCCGTGATCACTTTCACGTACGAACCTGTTTTTGTTAGATTTTTGTTAAATATCTGTATGATTGTCGTGATAAAAACTTAGTAAAACAGACTTTTGAAATTAGCGAAAGAATACGTTAAGTCGTCTGGAAGTAGCTTAACACTCGTAGCAGGTTTAGGATGTTCAGGATTTGAAGAAAGACGAATGACGGGATAGGCAATTGTCAAAATAAGATTCTCAAGACTAAGATTCAGACTAAGATTCTCCCGTGTTTTGCAAGTGATTTTCTTTGAGAATAAGTGTCTCAGGATCGCGTATCTCCAAATGCAAAAATTGGGGTTCATACAACGATAACAGTCATACATTCCAAAAACGTACAACCGCATTAATAACAATAAATCACATTTACCTTGACAGGAAGCTTTAAAATCCACTTCGCAAAAATTTTTTCAAAGAAAATTTGCAGGTAACTTTTTTCTCCGCATTTATTCGGTGTGTAGTCTTGTGGCAGAGTAAGGCAACAACAACACCCATCGCGGCGGTTGTCACTCCTAAAAGAGAATGATTACTCGAGGTTCATATTACTGCTGATAACGATCAGTTGGCCAGATGGCAAACTTGAATCATCCCCATATAATTATCATTAAGGGTCTTCTAAATAGTAATAAATAAATAAACAAACAAATAAATGATTTAATTAATTAATCAACAAACAAACAAACAAAAATCAGAATGTGGAACACTGTACAGAGTTAGAGTTTTTGGTATTACAGTATATGTACGTATACTGACGTGAAGCATCGACATTCGACTTGCTATTACACACCGATTGATTCGATTAATAATGGGAAATATTCTTTGCCACATCAGGGATATCATGTACTACCAAAAAACTTGTAGAGTGATTATCACGATAATAACAAAAGAGCCATCAATACAAGAAAAATTAGATACGCCATGACACCAATTAGCCCATTTACACGAATACGAAGTTGGGTCTTGTAGTAGACGCAGCTTACCCACGGTGTAAAGATAATTTTTGTACCATTTATTAAGAATGTTCTCGAGCTAAATATAAAGCGTGCCTCACGGAATCACAAAGCCAAGCTTCTCGCCAAGGATGATACCCCTCAGCGACAATCCTGCTCGTGATACAGAGAGGTACGGGGCCTTAATTGCCTACAGTACTGTTTACTTGGACTCACACTAAACCACTTATTCAGAATTACAATTCAGCTCAGAGTACAATCACCTATGGTTTCGACGACGCAATAAACCTTTCTTCGTCTGTGTCCGAGGTACGTTGTTTTGATATTGTTAGCTGTGACTGCCATTTACGTTGATACTACACCTTTTGCTGTTCACTACCAGAAAATATACTATCATTAACGCCCACCTCAAACTCATTAACATAGAAATACATTCATTTTATTCAATCGACATTCACTAGCGTGGATACGCAACCATTTGTTTCGAAGGACATTCCATAGTGCCAACAGAAGACCATTAACGCCATTCTACTATACATTAAGAATAATAAAATTTTAATTACGCAAGAGAAGTATCTTGCCTAATTGAAATTCTATTATCCTTGATGTGTAGTAGAATGGTGTTAATAGTCGTCTGTTGGTGCTATAGGATGCCCTTCGATGCAAATGGTTGAGTATCTACCCTAATGAATGTCGATTGAATAACATGAATGAATTTTGCGTTAACGAGTTTGAGGTTGGCGTTAATGATAGTATGTTTTCTGGTAATGAACAGCAAAAGATGTATTAAATACCAAGATCGTGATTTCTGGCCGGCAACAAATTAACACAATTTTCAGCTGGTCATCTGGCGCAGTGTAATCCATAAGTGGTGATTTTTCATAAAGGCGCGCCACAATCTTCACATCCACACAGGATTACACGATAGTTTTCCTAGTAATCCTTAAGCGTCAAAGAGACATACTTGGAAGCTGTAGGATATGAGCCGGTCCTATTGACACAGGTAGTCGCTAAAGATAGCAGAGTTTTGCCTTATATTTACGGAAAATGAATTTATAATATCACTCATTTCTTTCCATTGTGCAATCCATCTTCTATTGAGCTGCTAGTTTGAATAAATTCTGCGGGGAATATTTCCAGATTGACTTCACTCTAATGTAACCCCAAAGCCCGCGCGGAGGAAGGGGCTGGGGGACTTTAGCCCACCCCAACTTTTCAGTGCAGTTTAAAGATAATAAAGTCTGAAAAAGTTGCAGTAACTATCAGACCTTTTCTAAACTAAAGAATCTTCAGAGTACTAGGGATGACGTATTCAATTTTAATATTCGCCCAATAGGAATGTCGCCAGTTGCAAGCTATAGTAAGCTAGCCCTTCAGCTATTCTTGGATGTTCCATAATAACCTGTCTTATTGAATGCATTTTCCGAATGTGATGATGGCCTATTGAACGTATCAACTGCAACATTCGTTTTGCACGCTGAGATTCTCCAATTAAATTCTCGTTGGAAAATCTGTCAGTTTAGAGTTCCACAATGTTTTTAAAGTCTTGAACTCAGGCTTGGTTTACTTTAGCAACGTAAGAAATTCGAGAAGTTTTCTCTGCTGGATAGAAAGTTAGGATTGCCTACTATTGCACATGTATAACTCACTAATTTATGCAGCTCACCGCTCACTTGTGGTTAATAATAACAAAAACGGTTAAAAAATCTTTTTGAATTGTCACGTGTAAAGATGAGATGGACTAAAAAGCATGATTTGACTCTGCTTATGATCTTCATGGCTTTTGTTAAAATTTCTCTCAAAATCCAGGATATAGAATCTCGTCGCTTTAAAAACTAAAAGATTTCTCAGGAAAGTGCCTGGGACACCACCCCTGGAGGTTTCACACTTCTTTGGCGCTGGTCAAACTGAGATCCATTTAGCCCCCACTCTTTGAAATCCACTCCGCGTGTCTTGAACCCAAAGCAATGGAGCATGTACGTGTTCGAGGTACCACTCCTTTCAAATTGCGTGTTATCTCACAGCTTGTACCAACCTTCTCAACAATTCTTTCACTTGGACTAGCGCGAAATCACTGTCGGCAACGTCTTTTGAGTAACGAGCAAGAAGTATCAACTGTGACACACTTGTATCTTAATGGACTTACACGATTGTAGCAAAATGTGGTTCAGCGAAGAAGAGGGTCAAGGGTTCAAGGCTCCTATTTAGCGCAGACTTGAGTTTTAATTCATAACTGGCTAGAGAGTTGCATAATCCTTAAGATACATGTGAATACACTGTGGGCAATAGTTCCTCTACAATTCCCAACAATAACAACTTTTTGTCGACGAGCCTGCCAACAAAAGAGTTTTAAATATTTGGTCAATCAAAGGACGATATTACAGTATCCATCCAGACAATGGCGCTGAAAGCTTGGTTTATGGACGACGTTGAATATCTTATTAACGGCATCAACAATATACACTTTTCACTTGCAACTCCTCATGAGCAAAATAATAATATAGATCCTACACTGTTTAGATCCTTGCGAGCTTCTCTTCTCATAATACTGAATGATATATTAGTTTACCATTGAGTATTATAAGAAAGGAAATTCTGAGGGCCTTCTTTCCACTCTATGACAGATCGTGAGGAAAACTACAGCACTTCGCTTGGTCGATAAACATCTGGAAGTAACTTCTGGAGAAACTGTGTGGTTAACTGATCTGGGACAGTGAGCTTGGTGAGGAAGAAAATATACTTGGCTTCATCCCATGTGAGAAACTGGAACTTATGCTTGGTGAACAGAGAAAAACTCTTCTGACTCACTAAGGAGGATTGGGATTCGAACTTGCAAGCTTATGTTCTATAGTTTGATGCTCATGGACCAAGAGTAAGGCAGGCCATCTGATACATGTAATTGCACTAACTTAACACTTGGAAATGCAGTTCAAGTTTCATCTCAGTATTTCAAGAAATAAAGTGTAAGTCATAAGCTGAACCTGTTAATAACTATGGAACACTGTGACCAGGTGAAGAATATGATGAAGTACCACTCCTGGTGATGGAGCTATACTGTATGTGCTTGCTACACATCAGAAATGTAACAGACCTTGGTTGAAGCTCCTACCATGACATTCTGCTAAAGTCCTGCCAGCTCAAATATATACAGTACATGAACAACTCCAAGCCAGGATCAGGATCTTAACTTTTGAGTGAATTATTAAGTACAGTATTGAGGACAAACTTTTCAGTCATGACTTATTTGCAGTAGCTTTTGAATAGCCTTCACTTTAGTTGATTCATGTTGGCAAAATCTCATCTGAAAGAAGCTACTGTATCTAATATTCTTGACTTTAGCTGAGGTGAATGAGGCCTGGCATGTGATGGAGAGATAACAAAGAATTATCAACCTGACTTAAAAATGCAACACCAAACATGACCTGTCACTCATAAGTTTAAAACATCTGCCACAGCAAAAAGTGCTGAGGACCACGACCATAGAAAGTAAGCAAGGAATTTTCACTAAACTGGCATTACAGTACTTCTCTGAAAGAATGAGAAAATCAATTGTAAGTGCCAAAAGCTCAACAGCTAAACATGACAGTCAGCTAGAAACACCACCTGGTTTGTTTTTTTTTTGTCAGTAGTCTGGATCCCCTTTCAGATAAGAATTAGAATTAACATACTTTACAACACAATTGTATTCTTATGTGTTTTAAGAATGTACTGTAGTTTCTAGAACCCTTGAGTATTTTTATTTATCAAATATAGTTCACAACAACACAGTAACTGCAAATCATAATTCCTTGATAAATCTATGTTTTGACTAAGTTTTATTCACTAAGGACTAAAGCATCAAAGAAATCATAATTTTCTATTAATAGGTCTTAGCTCATTGTTTTGTATATCTGTAAGTACTACTGTTACTATCACATGCAACCCTAGCAACACTCTTGATGATGCTAAAACTTGGCTGAAACACTTAGATCTATGATAGTAAAAAATGTTATCCCTATTTGGAGTTGCTGTTGTTGTGAATTTGCAGATACATGAGAAAGTACACTGTAGTTGGTTCATTGTATGATACACATCAATAAACTGTTGCAATGAAAGCTGACTAAGCAGGCTATGAGGTCCACAAATATAATCACTGAAATGAGCTGGCTTTTATAAGTTCACCCAGTATTACTTCCATGTTTCTACTTGCTATTCTTTTTTAATATGTCATTTTCTAGAGGGTAGTCTTGAATGACTTTCTTCTATGTTTGAATGGTCATCTTTTAAAATAAAATGCATGTATAATTTGACACTTACTTACTGGTCCAGGAGCTTCAATATATGTATGCATGTACAGTAATACTTGAATGAGTTTGAGCATTTAAAATGTGCTCATAGGATAAAGTTAGTGAAAAATCTACCATCTTTAGAAGCAATACTTATCCCTTTCCAATCTAGTGTAAGTATATTTTCATGCACATTGTCAATTATAATTAATTTACCTTCTAGCATCAACAGCCAACCATGCTACAAAAAATGTTGTTTGCAAGACATAGTCACTAAGAATTCCTAAGAAAAACAGTAGGAAAACAGACAACACAGTAAGCCCAGCAAAATATTACTGTACAGCTGGAAATACTTTATTGATTTTTGGAGCAACATAAAAGTTTATATTATGAATACTACTATACAACATACCAATAGCTGCAAAGAAGCAAAACGACCTTAGTCCAGGAATGATCTAAAGTTTATGAAAGTTGATGACAAAAATGTTGTTAGCTTTTATATATTTCAACCAGTCCAGCCAAATATATCGAAAAATTGCTCTCCATTGTTTGTTTTGATGTTAATGCTTACCGTTGAGCCACCAACTAAAAATGCCAACATGTCAGTTAGTGTGGTAATTGTTATGGATGATCCCTATGGTAAAAAGAGGAAAATAGTAAAAAGCATTTGATATACTGAGTTTTCATTTATGAAAGTTTTTGTCCATATTTTTTCCTTGCAGCCATGTTTCAATCAAGCATCGAGGTTTGTAGACATTTTGCTTCAGTCAGAAAAATCTGACTTCTCTCAAAGTTGTTTGGAGGTTTGTCCAAAGTAAAAACAGACATCCAATAAGTTAATCCCCAATTGTTTTTTTTTTTTTTAGTCACAAGATTAAGCTTGCTTGAGGCAGTGATATGACATCAATAATTACTGGTATTACAATATACAATCATCCACATTCTTGTCATGTTGCATAAACAACTACAATATACTCTTTCCTGACAGGATTAATCTACCATTACTTTACTCTGGCTAACACCAGACAATTTCACTCATCAGTGGAAGACATCCTGCCAGGAAAGTGGATCTAAATTACAGGTAACTCTTTCTTGGCAGGGCAGTCTACTATCATAATGATTTTACTTCAACTATCTCCAGGCAACTTTACTCATCAATGGGAGAGACTGCTGGAAGAGCATTAATTTCTCTCCACTTACTATCTACTCATAAGCACTGTAGTCTAGCTTACTGCATGTTTGAGAGCAAGGCCAATTCTTTCTTCAACAGGACTGTTTTGATGAACATGGGCTGGAATATTTGACCATGACTGGACAACAACAAATAGATCATCAACACCAATACCTGAATGATCAAATAGCAATTTAATCTTAATGAAGAACATAGAACATCAATAATAGTAATAAAAGATATGGTAAATTTAAAAACTATATAATGGGTAATACACCCCTATAATCTACAGTAGTTTCCCTTGTTACCAGTATATTTCCTGAAACTACATGTACCCATAACTTTCTATAGAATGTCCTTTTCCTTGGAAATACTTGACTGACTGGAGATAAAAGATCACATAACTTAACATAAACACAACACAAAAAAGTAATTTTAATAACATAAAAAGACAATGATTATTACTAAATATAAAGAAATGGAAATTAGACCCCAAAATCAACCATCATTCTGTGGTGAAACAATTTGTGGCAAATACTGTAGAGTAAATTACTCTTTCAAGAAACCATATATCAAATGATGTATACATATTAAAATAAAATATTCTAAAATTATCAAGACTTGTGAATAATGAATTTAACAACAAGTAGCTAATGATGTAAGTAGAGTACTGTTCCCTTTTTTAATAACTTACAATACAGGAAATAAGATTATTTGAAATGTAAAAACAGCAACAAGTAGGACATTAAATTTTGCCATCAATGACATCTGTCTCAGGTTTGAATTGTCACCCCCAAGTTAACTTAGGATATGTCATTGATACTAAATTGCACTTTTCTAGAAGAAAAGTGGAGACAAGTTCCAAGGCATGCATGTCCAGTTGCATGCTGGCCTGAAGATAGTCTGCTTTCAGAGCCATCTAACCCAAAATATATAATAAAATATTATATATACAACTACTCTATTAAATAATACTAGTATAATATCAAAAACCTTACCAAGTAGAAGAAATGGCAATGTTGAGTGAGCAGGCCCATAAAGCAAGCCAAATGCACTGCTAAGACCCATTGACACACCAATTGATAATCCCACACTTATAATGCCAACAAGTGCTATCCATACCTGTTAATTTAAAATATTTTTTATTATTGTTATTTACAGTAGCTCAAGCATAAACATACATAATATGACAATCAGAGAAATGCTCTATTTAAAGGCAAGGCTACCACTGTTGTAGCCAAGATTAAATTACTAACGCTACATTTTCAATGAGCAATAATGATTGCATGCAGTGACTGGCACACCTGCAAGATTTGATGTGTGTGATGGCATGTATTTTGCCATCATGATATAAAGTTTTATTTACACAAATGAATCTGAAAACAATTTGGATTGCAATTAAAAATGTGAGTCGTAGCCACCATTCTCAAATTCAATTGGCATCCACACCTTCAAAATTTCAAAATCTTTTTTTTCATTAACTTGTTCGAAATTCTACTTTTTCCCCTTAACAATTTGCTCTTGGTTGTTTTTATGATAATACAAGTTACAGTTGTATGCAAAAGTTTGGGCACCCTTAAATGAAATTCACGATTTTGGTTATTCTAAGTCAGACATTCAAATAAACTCCATTAGGTACACAGATATTACACAAAGCATTAAAACGTATAATTCACTCAAGGAAAGCATTCATTTACACAACGGAATTGCAAGCACAAGACATATTTATCATATTTATTCCATGCAAAAGTTTAGGCACCCTTACATGTACTAAGGAAACGCTACAGTCAATATTTCGTTGTCCCCCCCTTTGGCCTGTATTACAGCCTCTAGGCGTTTTGGATAGTTAGTTAGGAGTCTTTGGACTTTCTGAGGTGGAATTCTGGCCCATTCTTCTTCGCAAAATGCCTCCAGTTCAGTCAAGTTCTTAGGCTTTCTAGCATGAACCGCTGTTATGAGGTCATTCCAAAGATTTTCAATGATATTTAGTTCTGGGGACTGCGATGGCCACTCCAACACCCTTAACTTTTGTTTCTTGAAATATGCTTTCGTAGAATTTGAACAATGCTTCGGATCGTTGTCTTGCTGGAACATCCAGCCTCTACGCAGATGGAGCCTCTTCACTGAATCTTTGACATTATTTTCCAAAATCTGTTGATACTGGATAGAATCCATCCGTCCTGCAGCTTTGACGAGGTTTCCACAGTGCCACTGCCGGCTACACAACCCCAAAGCATTATGGATCCACCTACGTACTTGACAGTTGGCATCACATTCCTCTCCTTGAATGCTTCATTTTTCTTTCGTCATGCATAGCACTTATTGTTGTGCCCAAACAGTTCAATTTTTGTCTCGTCCGTCCACAACATATTGTTCCAAAAGGCATCTGGTTTATCGATATGCTCTTTTGCAAACTTCAGCCTATTTTATTTGTGTTGTGGTAGAAGAAAAGGCTTTTTTCTCATGACACGACCATGTAGCTCGTTTTGGTGCAAAGCACGCTGAACTGTGGAACGGTGCACCTGCACTCCCATTCCTGCCAGATGTTGTTCAAGGTCCTTGGAAGTTGTTTGTGGCTTCTCAGTGACGTTTCTCACCAGTGATCTCATTTGTCTCTCGGAATTCTTCCTTGGTCTGCCGCACCTGCTCTTGACTTTCACAGTACCCCTCTCTTGCCATTTCTTTACAATGTTTCGAACTGTTGATACTGGAATATTTAACCGACTAGACAGCTTCTTGTAACCTTCTCCATTCTTATAAAACTTTATTATTCGATTTTTCAAGCCCTCGGACAGCTGCTTCGAGGATCCCATCGTTTTCTTAAATGAAACGTTTTCTGCAGACTTGTAGTAACCAAAGAGGACTGGAACAGAGGGTAAGGTGCTGCTTGCAGTGACGCTATATACCAGACGGTCAACTGTAAGTATTACGGGATACTGTCGTCTGCGCTGGACAAAAAGTGGGTGCAGAACGCACATAAGGGTGCCTAAACTTTTGCATGGGATAAATACGATAAATATGTCTTGTGCTTGCAATTCCGTTGTGTAAATGAACGCTTTCCTTGAGTGAATTATACGTTTTAATGTTTTGTGTAATATCTGTGTACGTAATGGGGTTTATGTGAATGTCTGACTTAGAATAACCAAAACCGTGAATTTCCTTTAAGGGTGCCTAAACTTTTGCATACAACTGTATATACATACAGTACAAATAAGGAGTTTCAACAACACGAGATCACAGTAAAGCTGGTAGAAATGTAAATGATAAATAAGGGTACTACATATGTATGAAACCATATTAGAACAATTTGGACTTAGTGAGAATCTAAATTATCTGTATACACAACAATTATTATTGGGGTTGCAGTTACTGTAAGGTTTCAATAGTGATCTCTATGCTGAAATTTTCATTTTAAGAAAATGGCCAGCACATACTTAATTCATCCAAGATGGATAAAAAGACAAACAACAGTTGCTGTTCATATAAGCAGTTAATATAAAATTACACCCCACAGATTTATAACATGCCTCATGGTGAATGAGCAAGCTATCTCATGCTTCATACAGAATGCGCTATTACCAACTACAGTATGACTAACCAATAATTAATGATTTTGTTTTAAATGGTAGGCAAGCTCTTTAAACAAATATTCAATATTATCACCTCTGCATTTATCATAATTTAATGTGAACATTTTCAGTCACCAATATGTGCTCCGCAGCTGGAGGTGAACATGCACCTCTGGTTGGGTACTTGTGACACCCGTGTCAACAAACTTCAGAGGTAACTGAAAGTTCAAATGTAGTTGTAGAGCGATTTTACAGCCTTCCATGGCTTGTAAAAATTTCTTTATAAATTTAACCCTAGTTTCCATTCCATAGTTTCCATAGTTGTTGTTGTTATTGTCATTCTTTGTGTAACACAGTATACGTGTTTTATACTGTTCTTTGGGACTCCATGTCAGGTCAAAAACGACTTAAGATACGGAAAACTTCTGATTTCCTCCACATATCCACATCCCCACTATATCTATCAATCTATGCCTCTATGCAAAGAAACTTCCACAGAATGTTTGCTGTCCCTAGTAGGACCGACTTCTGAAGTATCTCCAGCATGTCCAAATATTTACGGATGTTATGAGGTATAGAACTTAACGCACCAGTGATTATGGGGACCACAATGGCCTTTTTATCCCACATTCGGGATATTTCCAGTTGCATCTCCCTGTAGTTGTTGATCTTCTCAAACTGTTTCTTTTCCAGGTTGTGATCCCCAAGATTTGCCACATCAATGATCAGACATTGTTTGGTTTCCTTCTTGACCGAAATAATATCTGGTCTTCGATTTTCAATTTGCTTATCTGTTGGCACGTTGAAATTATCAAAGCGTTATTTGTAATCCTTTTGCCCCATCATCTTGCACGCGCTGACAATGTGTGTCACACTTTCCACCTTCTCACCACACAGCCGGCAGAGATTAGTTTCTCCAATGTGATATAACTGTTTCTTAACCGAGTTGGTGTTCAGGGCCTGATCTTGGGCGGCGATTAGGAGACTTTCGGTCTCTCTTTTCAGGTCACCCTTAATTAACCAATTCCAAGACTCTTTGCTTTTCAGCTCCTTTGTGTCTCTCACGTACTGGCCATGCAGCGGCATTCCTTCCAGTTTCTTCTCCTTCTCCAACTCAATCCTGTTGTTGTATTCCTCCTTGCTCTCAATTCTATCCTTGTCTAGCTCTGCTTCAGCTGCAACTGACTTCGGCTAGGTTTCTTCACTGTTCGCTCGATAGTAATACAGATTACGCCTTTCGTTGGCAACACATTCTTCAATACTGACGAGGCCTTTTCCTCCACTGTCCCGTTTCATATACAGTTGGTCGATATTCGATTTTGGGTATACCGCCTTAAAGTTAAATAACAGTTTCCTGGTCACTCGGTCTAGATTCTGCATTTCTTCTTTCGTCCATCCCATTATCGCTGCACTGTACCGGATCACTGCCACGGCCCAACTATTAATAGCCGTAAATAGGTTTCTGTTGATCAACTCGCTTTTCAAGAACATCCGTAGACGTTTCAAGTAGACCTCCTAATATCTCTTCATTTGGTTACACAGTATGTCATCTAAGTCCAGAATACCTAAATACTTATATCCCTCATTCCCCGCTTCCGCTATCTCCTCATCATTTGGAAGTCTGATTGCTGTACTTTTCACTCTCTTTCCCCGCTTCATTGTCACTGAAGCACAGTTTGTGATCCCAAATTCCATCTTAATATCTTCACTACACACCCTGATTGTTTGGATCATCGAATCAATCTCCTTCTCATCTTTCTTAAAGATCTTAAGATCATCCATAAATAGAAGATGATTCAGCTTTGGTGCATTTCTTCCCACTTTGTATCCCATATCCGACTCACGAAGGACTAATGTCAACCGGATCAAAACAACACGAAATAGCAGTGGCGAAAACCAGTCTCCTTGGACAATACCGTGTTTGATGTTCAATGTACCGAGGAGCTTTCCACCACCAAACAAATTAGTCTTCCAGCTGCACATGCTTCTAGAAACTAGGTCAATCAGATTGTCTGCAATACCAATCATTTTCAGCGTTTCGATTATCCATGTAAAGCGAATCATGTCATGAGCTTTCTTGAAATTTATCCATGCCATACATAAATTCGTCCTTCGCGTCCCGCAATTCCGTAAGATGTACTTGTCTAAAGCCAAATGGTTCCTCGTTCCTTGACAAGTTTTCCTACAACCTTTCTGCTCAACTGGAAGAATTCCATTTTGGTCTAAATCGGTGTATATCATCTCCCTGGATACTCCTGTCAACAACTTCTATAGAAGATTCAAATATACTATTGGTCTGTAATTGCCTACTTCTAGATTATTCTCGGGTTCTTTCATGAGCAACATCGTTCTGCCTTGCACCATCCACTCTGGTACGTTTCCTGACAGTACACAATGGTTCAGAAACTTTGAGACGCACTCGTTGAGGGATGAAAATTTCTTCAAACAATATCCCTGAATACCATCTGGTCCAGGTGCCCTCCAATTAGGTACTCTCATCCAGTTTTCAACATCTTCCAGGGATGTCTCAACTGACTCCTGTATCCTAACATTCACACTCGATTTCACTCTTCCTATCCACACAGCTTCATGATTATGATTCACACCTACTCCCCAGGTTCCTGACCAAAACTTTGTAGCCTCCTCAGCATTAGGTGGTATAGTTTTGGTTTATTCACCATCCAGTGTCTTAAAAAACTTGCCCTGGTTCGACGAAAACAGGCGATTATGTTAGAACTGCTCTGTTTTCCTGGTGAACCGTTTCGAAGCTTTTGTTATAATTCTCTGTTTGATCTCCTCCATCACAATATTAAATCCTTCCTCCCGTAATCCGTATCTCTTATCCAACTCTTCCTTCTGACGTTCTTTCCCATTCTTTCACTTTACCCTAAACCATTCCTCTATTGTATCTAGGTCCCTTCTCAACCTTTTGATGTCTCTTTCTATTCTCCTCTTCCAGAACAACTGCTTCTCATCCTTTTTTTCTCCTTTCCTTCACATCCAGCCTTTCACACACCAAGACCGATGCCGCCTGCAGTATATTTTGCGGATGTCAGTTATGTCTCCGCATGGTGCAAATTTGAGAATGTTGTTGACCTCACTGGTCGCCTTCTGTACCTTAATCCTATCAAAATTCCTCAGATTCTGGGCTGTTTTCCTAACTTAACCATCCATAATGTAACTTAGCCTGGTCAACAGACTCCGACATCCAACATCTCGTTCACATCCCTATCTAGTTCAGTATCCTATAGTTTCTCTATTGTTTCTTCCATATCAGCTATTGAATTTTCAAAGACTTCATATTTTCATTCTAAATAGCAACATTATCGACCATCTCACTGTCATATAGGACCTCTGTATTATTATTATTATTATTATTACTATTATTATTATTTTTATTACAACTCGCACACCACCCAACTAATGAGAGTGGAAGGAGTCTCAGCCTGCTACGGGCGCCCAGCATCCCGCCAAGAAAGGCCGCAACAGACATTGCACATTTCAGGGAACTTGAGGGGAAAGGAAATTTTACCATTAAAATAGATTTTTAAGAAACACCCACAGGGCCAACCCTTACTAGCCCAACTTATCCAGCCAGGAAAGAGTAAGGGATGTTCAGCCCTCTGAAGTCCCTGAAAGCACTCTCCAATGGGTATATCCAGTTTGACCTTAACAGTACTCTGTTGCACTTCCAACCAATTAAGGTCAGTTTAGAAGTTTGAAAATTGTTTTATTCTTAGACTAGTGCAGATGTGTTTCAACATTTGAGGCTGGTTCATCTTCAACCAACTAAGGTCAGGGGCATCAGCCTGCCAGGAGAAATCTCTCGAGGATATCAGACAAACAATGGTGTAATGAACAAAGAGAAAACTACATCAGCGTCAGACCATCCAAAGAAAATGACATATGTGACCTTAGCGACCAAGCAGAGTAGGGTGACCCTACTAGAGAAGTTTTTAGCCTTCCTAAAAAGAATCCCATTAGGAGGCTCACTCTTCTTCCATATAAACAGGGACTTAAATTTGCTTCGAATGCCCATGACGATGAAAAATATGGTTTTGTAAATTTTTCAGCAGTTGGTGAACAGGATAATATTAAACTTTGATTTCAGACAGGTGTGATCGGAAAGCTATTTGGTTACAAACTAAACAAAATTTTTCGACTGTTTTAGCAATTATTTGTTAATGATTAAAACTGGAGTAGGAGTAGAAACATAGAGTTGGTTAATGGCTGAAATCAACAAATCTATGTGGTTACTTGGTCAATTTCAAGTCAAACTCAAGTTCGTTTCAACGTTATCTCTGAAATCAGCATTAGAAGCATCCCATTCGCCATGTTCAATTTAACATTTAACATACTTGTTGTACAAAGTCTACTCTAATTTCAGAGTCGTTACCTTTATTTCTAGTCTTGTGAACTTCCCAAGCATAACAATTATGTAAGCCAAAATCAGCAAATAACCGCTACTAAGAAGGACGATGTCACCGTCGATAGCATCCTGAGAGGTCTTCGCAAACCTGTAAAAAATTCATATTTCAAATCTTGCTAGACAAAAGAAATGAAGTGCTAAATGTAAAGACAGTGATGGACAGCGGCGCAATGAGGTAAATTACCGCCCGGGCTGGGGAAAATGCCGCCCCCCCAACAAAGAAGAAAAGAAAGAACCAAAGAAGACTCAAAAAGCAGGCATGCACAAATAATATTCTATCAAAATTGGAATATTCTTCCTCCACTATGTATATTAATTCAAATTACCAACCAGTGATCATGCGTAAACGTATGCAAACTTCACTGTTCAACTGCTATCAGTCTTCAAACAAATAGTAATCAGTAGGTTTTACGTTCGTCTATTAACAATACGAGAAGGACTTAATACGTAGACCAGCATTTTCAGGACACCGATGGCCGAAAATGTCGCCTCTCCAAAAAGTGCCGCCCGAGGCATCTGGACCGATTCCCCCCCCCCCCCCCCCCTCGTTACGCCACTGGTGATGGAGAACTGCGAAACAAAGCCAAAACAAGAAAATTCTAACGTTTCGAGCGAAGGCCCTTTGCTAAAGTTTCACCTTCTGAGGAAGAGCCTTAGCTCGAAACGTTAAGATTACTCTACTTTCGGTTTCGACAATTTTTTAACCTTCTGAATGGCTTTGAACGAAGAACGACCTTGATAAAAAGATGCACAGATTAATAGTTAAACCACAGCGTAAAAACATAATTGTAATGTTTACTTTTTTAGTGTCAGATAAACTAAGTTTTTTCCCTCCATAATTTTTCCAAACTCCTCTTCCCAAATTTTTCCTCTCTCGTCGACCTTTGAAAATATCAGAGAATGTTGAATATGAGTCTCTTTAAGTAAACAGGGTTTACCATTAGTTTGTCATTCCATTGCTTAAACAGTTCAAGCTATTTCAAAAATAGCTCAAAGCCTCCTTTTCTCTGTACGTATAGTAAAATCATCGGTTAGATAAATAGTGCAAATTCTGGGTTGAAATCAATGTCAGCTTTCTTTTTTCATATTTCTTACTCCTTGTAAAGCTAATTTTCAATTTTCAAAAAATAACTGATATATTTTCACTGTGATAAAGGATTTTCATCTTTTATGAGATAATTTCAAAAAAGTGCATTTAACAAGTATTATTCAACTTAACCTTACTTATGTAAAACATCCTTTTTATTGTGAATTTTATATTTCGTTTTCCTTTCACTTTATTTTAACCTACCCTTTATCATATTTTTGCAAGAATATAAGCAAAGGGGATTCAACTCGGAAGCAACAGGAAGTATTGTTTCGCCAATGTTAGGATCAAGCTGAAACACGTAGCCAAATAACATTAGAAAATCAAAATTTTCCATTGGGAGGATGACCTCGGGGTCCCAAACCGTCTTTTTTTTTTAATTTCTACAAATTTTTCTAATATCCTCCAAAAAGGAAAACTTGACAGCTTCAGTCTCTTTGAAATTTCAGAGTTAGTTAAATTTGGGGGAAAGAGAAAACAGAATTTAAAAAGTTCTTATTTTCGTACAATTAAATGTCGAGAAAGGTTCTTGATAAATCCCCTCAGACAGAATAGTAATTTGTTCAAAGTGATTTGGGGTGCGAAGAAGGTTACCATTGGGAGAATTGACGAGCCGAACCACGTGTTTTGTGTAATTATTAAAAATTATGCATGCCAGTATTGTATGTTTTAGCTGGACTTGTTACAGGTCAACCACACCTACCAGGGACCATTGAAGACTATGATTAAATATTGAACGGGAACTACTGTTGTTCGTATCTAAATATCTGCTAAATATACATTAATAAGTCTAAGGTTAAAAATGCAGTTCTGTTATAAGAAACAACAACAACAGCAAAAACAATAACAAAAACTTCAAATGCAACAATAATATATTGGGAGGAACAGAAGTGTAACAAGGCAGAAAGGAATGTTGCTGTGGATGACTAATAGCAATGATTAATTTCTTATTAACCGAGAGTGCAGTTATTGCGGGAAAATATCAGACAAGGGTCTTCACAGTACACACTGAACTTCATACGTTTCAAAAAGAGAGAGAAAAAAAATATATACTGAACTGGATGTTCAACTGTAATCACCGATATTTGAAAGCCAAAAAGAAAAAATCTAAATAGTTTAACCCTTCAAGTTCAGCTTGGCTTTCCCCTTTGCTAAATATTATCTTTTGACGGCAGCCAACGTGACATTATATAAGACAGCCAGTGCCGTTTTTAAAGCTCCGAGCTTTAACCTATTTTTATCCTAATTTTCATTCAACTAACAATTATTTCGGTTACATATTCGTGACAAACCTCTTCTCCTGAACCTTCGTCAAGCTCTTTCATACTTTCATAATAATAGATGCCCTTGAGCACTTTGGCGCCAGATATTTTTCCATTAGAGTACTTTATATCTCCCAAAACTCTCTCAAGATTAAATGGGCTTTTGGAATATGGGCTAACACTATAACGTAATTGAGAAATTGTTATTAGAGGAAAAGGGCATCGCATGTTTCACCAAACTACCAACTCATTCTTTCTTTTGTACATTAGTTTTCATTGTATTTTGTTTAGCAAAACTATTGAACTTTTCCGCTCCATCTTACTTTTTTTATTTTTTACATGATCTTTCCCCGAAGCACAATGAATAAAGGTTGCACGAGTATTTAAATATGAAACAGTAATGCTTCATTTCGTCTACATGCCGGAGTCTATCATGGTTCTCGTAAGCGACCGTCTTTAGTCTGTTTTCGTGACTTGCACTCTGCGATACATGTCGGCTTCATGTGGTCAAGTCAAGTACGACAATTTATAAATTTATATACATTTGAATAATAACTTCTTATTAACCGAGTGCGCGGTCATTACTAGAAAATATCAGACCAGGATCTTCACAGTACGGACAGAGCCCTCCGGGCTCGGTCCGTACATAAAAGACCCCGGTCTGGTATCTTCCAGTAATGACCAAGTGGACGAGATTAATAAGAGGTTTATTATATTATTTTAAACAAGCAAAATATATTCAGTCTGGTAAAAACATATTACATTTGTATAGCGTGACAAAGAGTCAGTCGTTAAGCGCTTTTGCAAGCACAGAGCACAGAGAAAGATCAATTTGCTGTGACTTCGCGAGTAAAAACCAATAATTTACACATCTAAATGAAAACAATGCCAATAAAGTAGGGTTTTTTCATGCAGCAGGTTTTTTCTACAAACCGGCAAGTTTTGGCGGGAAAATTTCCCAGTTGCTTTGAAGAGAAACAAACGAGATTCAGTTAAGTTTTACATAGGATTAATACAAAATAAACCGCTTACGACTTGGGTAAAACTTTTCCTCGATGACTTTAACCAGAAAAGTAGACGAATAAATAAAAAAAACGCGTAGTCTTTGGCAAAAACAAGCTCTAAACATTTACTGATGCATACCAGAACCCGTAATGGACCGGTTCATTACGAGAAAGTAATGACTCCCTGTCAGAGCGGCTCAGCCAATTAAACCGCTTCACTTCACCGGAAGTAGTGCCAGCCATATAATAAAAACTGATTACCTTCCATTTTGGACCTCGTTAACTTTCTCTAATATTTCTTCATTCGTCAGTTTTTCAATAATGCTGACATTAAATGACCACAGTTCTAATAGTCCAGCTACTGAACATATTCTTCCTCTCCTAAATGATTTAAAGGTGAAAAACATAAAAGCAGTCAGAGTACAACTAATTTGTTCCATTTCATTTCATTAGGCTTACTTTAGGAAACTTTTAATGATAAGGCAAGGCTGACCTATAAAACTTATACGTTTGCCTGGACAACGAAAAGGTAAAATCGGGAAACAATAACAATAACATCAACGAAAACAACAGACACAGTGACAACCAAAACAATAACAGTAACACAGACAGACTGTAAGACAATCAGACTTACATACGAAAAGACAAAGTGATTGAACCAGATAAGTTGATCGGGAGGTGGTTGTACAGATAGGTAAGTAGATTGGTAAATAGGTAGATAACAACGGCACACATAAGGTTTTTCCGGGGTGTGTGTGTCAAGATTTGTAAACTTTCCAAAAATGTTTCGAAAACAAAGTAACCATCAGTAGCAAGGCTTTTTACTGGTTAAAACTAGTTTCTCTTGAAAACGTGAATGACATTTGTCGCAATAGATGTGTCACGCCGTTGTTTAAAATATTTCGTCGAGTGAAAATAGCATGTCTGTCTAAAGGTTTTTTACCTATTCTCTCAGTGTTTTGTGGGCTGGAATTTCCGATAGGATTAAAATTTGCAACAGAAATATCCATGGAGATGACCGCCTTCTTGGCTTTCCGTATATTTATGCCACTGGTAGCTGGACAGATAAGGAGCTACGTAGGTAGGCATAAGAGTACCATAGATTGGTAGATTGGTCCTTAGGTATGTAGATAGCGGTAATGAGGTTGGTAGAAAGATATTTAGACAGGTAGGTATGAACTGTAGATTGGTAGATTGGTAGGGTAGGTTGGAAAATAGTGATATAGGCCGGTAGGTAGATAAGTAAACAGATAAGTAGATGGATAAGTATATGAAAGATCAATAGGAAGGTTGATGGAGCTTGTAGGAAGGTAGGTTTTATGATATTGGAAAATTTCAAGCGTTAGAATATTTTTAAGACCCGACCGGGACTTGTTGCGAAAAATGCAACTTTAGGCCTTTCGGCTGGAATCGAACCTAGGAAGCCCACAGTTGCATTTTTCGCAACAGGTCCCGCTTGGGTCTTAAAAATATTCTAAAACTCGAAATTTTCCTCTATCATAAAACTTTACGGGTGACTAAGTGTAAATGCCATAATATCCTTATAGGAATGTAAATCGGTTGGCAGGTATAGAGGTAGGACGCTTGGTAGATTCTATTTTTTGTGTACTCCAGTTGTTTTTAATGTACTGAAGTTTCTTAAAACATGAAACACAAGAAGTATACTTTAGTCTTGGTATTTAACCTTATTTTGCAAATCAACTGGGGATTTTTTAAAAAAAATTGAAAAGAAGTCAAGCTTAGGTTACAATCACGAGATAAACCTCGTATCTTATATGTATTGCCGACAGGGGCCTACTAAAGGAACTTTCATTGTGAGATATTCAATACAAAAAAATTACTTCAAAGAAAGACAGTACCAGTCAAAATACATAGTTGAAAAAAGAAATAACGAACTTGTAAAGGTACGACAAACTCACTGACGAAGGTGATCTACGGGAGGACATTTATTCCCCAACCCAATTTTCTATACTAAAAATATTTTTTATCAGGTTATCTGTCAGTGGGTTTTTATACAGTTTTGTTGTGCTGAATGGCTAAAATAGAATAAACAAATTTACTAAGAAAAGATAAAGAACAAAAAGACTAATGGTTCATGGTTTTGATAGCAGATAAAATTTCCAACGGATGTTATAAATTAAATGTATCATACACAGGCTTGAATTTGGAACATCGGACCTCATGTAACATAACTCTGCAAAACGGTCTATTTAATTATTAATGTAAGTCATAACTTTTCATGTCGTCTTTCAGTAGGTATCCCTTTCAACTTACTTGAAACAGATATCCTGCCAGGACAATTGTTTTTTTTCAAAAGTGATGGTAATATTCACAATCTCATTATGAATTCTGAGCATCTATATGAAGATTTTTTAAAATTCATGTAAACAAATTTTATCATACTTCACTTGATAAGACAATCAATCATCCCCTGCCAATATTAGCTTGTTTTTATATTCATATTTAATTTATAAAATGGAATGTTATCAGAAACTGAATCTTATTTACTTGACTTTCAATATGTTAATGGTCAGGAGCGGACAGGGTCGAACTTTAATTGTCTAAAATTGCCACGTTTATTTTTTAAAAATAAATAAAATTTGGTTGGTATTTTTGTTCCACTGGACGAAAAAATCAAACATCTAAAAGACGAAAAAACTTGCAAAGTACTTCTTGATTGGCATTAGCACAAAAATTCATTCATTCAATTCAAAATTTTTTTTATAACTTCTTTTTCATTGGAAAAACTTTTTCTGTAAGAAAATTTCGCTCCAGGAGGCAATTCCTTGTCTTGAAGAAGAAAGGAGAAGACAAAAAAGGTGTTTAACGTCAAAGCCGTGTCACGCGAACAAGTTTTCAAGACTTGCATCGCAAAACAAAATTGTTGCTGCTGCACGAAGAGCATTGCATGCTATAATGTTCATACAACTTTTGATACTTGTTACAATTGCATGTTTCCCCCTATTACTCGTTGTTTTAAAAATTAAAACGAGTATCACACGGTTTTATTCATCATGCAACTTGTAACAATCTTTTTCAGGACACAAATTGGATGAAAAATTGTGCCAGATTAAAAGGGCTTTACGATCTTGAATTTTTCTTTAAGAACTTGGTTATTACGATGTCACTGAAAGTCAATTGGAAGTTTAAGTAGGCTGCGACTGAGAAGCAAATAATTAAAGCAATTTAAATTTCAAAACAAGCAAACTATGGATATTAAACACAAAAGCTACATTTCTCCTTCACTCTTCTATGCAATTCTATAAGCACCAGTAACTAAGAGTTGACTGTATTCTTTCTCCTGTGAAGAGCAAAAATCCCGTATAGGATAGTTTAGTAACAAAAAATTATTCATTTCTCTTGTTCTGGGAGAAAAATTCTAATATAGGTCCCGTTGTCGTTGATATTTGCGTTGTGTTTTCTTAAATCTCATATTTTAATTGCCATGGCAACAAAAGTCATTTATAGCCTTGATTTATGCCTTAGCTGAATTAATCTGTGAAAAAATTTCGGACTTGCGGTAGATTGATTTCATTTAATCTAAATACATGAATACTTTCCTGTCGTACTCGCTGCGAGCCTTTTCGGCTTTTAGGTGACAAGAGCATGAAATTACTTACTTTGTTAACATTTTCAAAACTATTTTCACTTGTGCCATCAAACATTTTACAATTTGACCTATGAGCAAATTCTGTAGGTTTATTCAAGTTTCGTAGCCGTAGCAAGAAAGACTTTTTATGACGTCATTGAAATATAATAGTAACATGAAGAATATGTACTTGACGTCATAGCTGCCATGTTGGTGTTCCTTAACAAAAGAATTATGATAATATTCTGTTGTTAGGTACACCATCATGGCCGCCATATCCTTTGTTATTGGAGTATCTGGGGATTGAGTGCATACGCTGTATATTATGATTAACAATTATTCACCAAAGTGGAGATGTATAGACTATAGAGGTGGATATTTACCGAAGCGAGGAGGTAAATATGGACACCATTCACCAACTCTGAGGTGAATAATTGTTTTTTGTTTTGTTTTTTTTTTGTTGTTTTTTTTTTTTTTTTTTTTCAATCTTTAAAAGCATCTTACGGTACGACGGCTTGTCTCCCAATTGTCATTTACAAAAAAGACCCATTTTGAACACATCCTGATTGTATTTATCGCCAAAAAGTAAAGTAATACATATCCCTGATCACTTTAATGATAACTTTCGTTGTTTTTTCTTAATTAACTTTCGTCGTGTATTTAAAAAAATTTTCTTTTTACGTTACTGCAACAAAACGAAAAACTATCTTGTTTTGCTCCGAGTTGAATTGTCCAGGATATTCCGAAATACAGAAACCAATCAGATTCCAAAACAAGCACTATTCACCTACGAGGTATATGCTAACTAAGTTCAAATGAGCTTGAAATATTTGATATTCGACACTATCGCTGAAGGTTATCAATCATGTGAACCATGTGAAGCTGCGGCCAAGTCATCCAATTCCTTGACAAGCAATTTTAACTTACAAGAAAATGTAATGAGACTTTTTTATGCAATGCAGTAATAATTTTACTGCCAAGCATGCGTATTATCTTAATTTGAAATATTCCGAACTTTGGAAAAGTTTGCGATTAATCAAAAATTTTTCGCCCAAAAAGATATTAGCGCTTCTTGCAGTTGGGTTGTTAACCGTCCGCTGGCCAAATCAAACACTGCAATTCTTGACTGTTTTGCCTCACCTTCCACCTATTTTCTTGAAATATAAAGTGTTCTCAAGAACAAAAAAAAAGAATAACAACCTAAAGTCATTGACAAATTCGTTGGAACTAAATGGATGTGCAAACCATTATCCTTTCGTCCATCTTATCAGTGTTGTACTGCAAGAAAAGGCTGTTCGCAGCTTCTCTTGTGAATCACTTACCCTGTTCATCCCCGTGGAAACAATATTGAGAGGGGGAGCGGAGATTAAAATCGTCATGCTCATCTTTCATCAAATTACCAGGAGACTTTTTAAAATGTTTTAAAATCAACTAGTGTTAAACAAAGAATACATAACAAACCTCTGTCAACTTTTCACTGCTGAGTACGTTTTCGCCTTGAAGAAGAAAAGATGCTTGGGTTGATTTTGCTGGAAACGTTTTATCCACCCATTCTTTGTCTTTAAAACCTTGTGAATTATCAGGTACCCACAGTTTTTCGCCTCTGCTTTCTCTTGTGAAATTTGCAAGTCCTGCTAGGCATGCTCCACAAATTATTAATGACAAAATGATGGTCATCCAAGGACTTCGACCGACAACTCTGCCTAACCTGTGAAGGAAATGAGGAGAAAAATCACGAAAAATACAATACATGTCTTTCATAAAAAATATGATATTTAGAAACTAGATCATGCTGAACAAGACAAATTACAAGCACATGAGAATCAGTCTTGAACCACAAATTAAATTTATTAACTCTTTTCCCCCGTGATGAGTCGTATGTCTTTTTAATCTGGCTAACACAAGGGGACAGGTCGTGCCAGGAAAGGGTTAAGCAAGTTTGGCCGCAGAGACAGCAAAAGGAAGGTTTGGTTACTTTCATATATTCAACAGGTTTCTGACCTTAATCGTGTCCGATTTTCTAGTTGACTTCGAGTATCGAAAAGTCGACTAGTACAAAATTGAATCCAAAGGGGATTATTTCCAGTTTTGTGTTTATATGCATGTAAATACGGTAACCTGGGTACTAAGGTAAAGGTGCAAATTCATAATGGAATATCTTATCACTAAAACTGCTTTAATAAAGGTTAAGTTTCATGATATACAGTCGGATATCGTAAGGGGGGATTCTTACCGCTTCGATTCTCCTCATTATGGTTAATTACTTAGTCATTATAATTAATTAATCTTAGACATGTCAATACAATATTATTTTCCTTAGACTTTCCATAACTAAAACAGTAGGTTCCCAATGCTTCAAAAGTTAATTTAGTATATAAACAAAGTACTGTGTTGCAGCGTAGTCCCGTTTCAAATGTTTTGCGACTACCAAGCCAACCCTGGGAGATCTTTAAAACTACTTGGCTCGTCAGTCGTAAACGCGATTAAATTTGACAAACTATTTTGACCCCACCTTATGTTAATGTTACTTGACGCATCTGTATTCTTGACCCGCGACAAAAACATCCTCATTTTACTTCTCCTTTCCCCACCATCCCTCCTTTCCACACTCTCCCTGCGTCTTCTCTCCTCCTCAGTCCTACTTCCTAGTCTCCCTTTGTCCCTTCAACTTCTCAAACGTCCCATCTCCTGACTCCTGCATGCCAAGTAGCTAAGGAGGATAAACAGTTTTCAAGGAAGTTCCATCACCCATAATTTTGGAAGAATTTTTGCCGCATTGATTTTGTAACGCATAGGAAAACGTAAGAAATGGAGAAAGGAGGAAATTGGACGAAATAAATGAGAAGGGTCGAGGAATGTAGAAAATGAAGGCCATGATGAGAAAGGTGAAAACATGAGTAGAAATGAAGGAGGCGGCCTGAAAATGAAGACTTCCTGAATAGGTAAGAGGTAGTTTGCTGTGAATCGATTGTTTTAGATTTGGGGAAATGGAGGTATTTTTGGCAGCTGGGAAAAGTTAAGAATAGTTCAGTGTAGAAATAAGTTAATTCGAGAGCTTCTTTGTTATCTCATATTGTCCTTTATTTTTCTCCATTAAATTTTCTTTTTCTACGCCTTCTTTGCATTTGCCTAATTAGATGGAGAGTAGATTTTCTCAGAGCCCTAACTCTAATAGTATTTGAAACCTGCTCAAGAAGTAATGTCTTAAACGTATATCTTTTGAATGTTCGATTTGATTTTTCGTTCCTCTGACTATCTCAAATTCCCTGGAACTCCTTTCAAACGCCTCAAATAATCTAATTGACGAAATGCAAATAACCTTAGCAACGGTTTTGGTCCATTGACACTGTCCCTTTCTTAAATAGAAAATTAAGCAAAAAGTAATCACATAACATTGAGCTTGCACTAACGTCTCACTGATCTATGGGATAATTCCATAACTTACATTACCATGATAATTTAACTGTCGTATAGTTACGTTCCTATCCTTTAATTTTAAATTCCTTCCATTTAAAAGTCGTTAAAATGGTATTATTTGTTTTATAGTTAACAACAAGTAAGCACCCGCGTAAAAGTTCGACAAGACCACAAGCGTACTGAATCATTTTCTTTCTTGTTGGCATAGTAAATGATAAAGCTGTTATAATATATGTTCAGACTGGCCCTCTGAACAATGGCGATGGTTGTGTCTGTTACACAATGGCTTTGAAATGCATTAAAACCAGCATCTATTTAGCTATGCTGCCATGCATACAGAAGTTAAGAATATTTCTTGTTTGCTTCTTTTAATGCAACCTTTTGTTAGCTCAGCTTGGGATTATCGTTTATGTAAAGACTTTTTTCTATGATTATATCATCAACTTCCGTTACATGTTACTTGAGTGCAGCTCATGATTTTTATGCGGAGAGGCATGACAGAAATAGAACACAAAGTATTTAAAACAAATTTACTAACGTTTCGTTGCGGACGTGCAACATCTTCAGAGTGACCAATTTACAAGTGTGACTAAAACCTATATATCTATTTACACGTGATGATAAGTTACATGAGAGCTAAACAATAGGATTAAAGTGACAAGATGTAGGGTGACAAGATGTAGGGTGACAAGATGTAGGGTGACAGGAAATAGAGATGAAATGAAATGAAGTGAAAAGAGGACGGGGTAGAACTGAAATAAAAAAAGGGGTATGGATGAGATGTTTTTGTTGAGAGAGGGTCTAAATTTCGATATAAGTAAGCTCTCTCGTAGGAGGAGCTCAAAGTTGGAGTTTGAACGACAGGAAGAGATGATAGTGAAATCATCAGGAGAGATGTGGTGACGAGACTGATGTGCGTGGGCAAGAACGCTTGAAAGGGAATTCGTTGCAAGTTTCCTTCCCGTCAGAGGCGAAACCCCCATATGCTCTGAGATTCGCTTATGAAAATGCCGGCACGTTTGGCTGAAATACAACGCTCTGCAGCATTGACACGAGTATTCATTTTTATATTACGTCTACGTTTTCCGCCCGGAAAATCAATAGCCACGATGTTACTTGAGTGTTCTTGTCAGTTCTGACAACGAATGAATTAGGGAAAAATTTCGAAACATACTCAATTCAAGGATTGTCTAGTTCTTAGTTTTGCTTATGACATATATTTTTTGGATATATTTTTTCAGTTGTTGCTTCACTTTATGTATCTTTCAAATTGTCTTTGGAATATACTTTGTGCCCTTTCCTAATCTCTATTATTTCAAGGTTTCAGATTGAGAAGGGAGCAAAAAACATACAATCATAAGTTTCTTCGAAACATGAGAAAACCTTCTGATGTTAATTAGACCAGAGACTTACGCTGTTATCACTATTGGACCAAACATTTTTGCATTCGTGTTGTTTTTCAGTAAATCGTACAAGGAATAAATAGCATCGTGAATCTGTATACTTTTTGGCATGGTGTAAACTTAGCTAATGAATGAATGAAAAATGAAAAGTCAATATTTGAGCAACTTAAGACTCAAATAGAAGGGGAGCACTTAAAGCCTGGTTCACACGAACGGTCGATATAAAAATTTTAAAGTCACGCATTCGTTGAGTTCCTTAGGTCCAGTTAAAACTTCGAACTATTCATGAGGCGAATCTAATGTTAATGAGCAAGATCCTATGTTCAAACTGATTTGCATTTGGTTCCGCATATGTAAAGTTCGACGTTTGAACCGGGCCTTAGCATCATTGCAGAATACCATTGTTATCACAGCATGTAATTTAGCTTCTTTATTCTTGTTTCCGTCCAATGTATTTTTTTCCTATTATTACTACCCTTTTTTCGAAATGTTTCATGAGCTAACGCTATTTGTATAGGTGAATCTAGTATTCCCGTCATCGGAACGGCTAGATGAATCTTGCTTTTACAAATTTAAGATCTGCAAGGAAACAACGCATATACATGCATACTTCGTGTTATAACGACTTTTTATTTGCTGCAATTCCCAAGTACTCTCAAAAATTTCCATACTGGACAATAAGGAACCTAGTAAGTCTATGGAGAGATGACTTCGTAGTCAGTTTGAGATTATACAGCTAAAGAAGCGAAACATTGCCTAATTTATCAAGATACTAATGATAGTAGAATGAGTGTCAGGGTAGATTCACACTGTACTGTCAGATATGTCCACACAACTGCTAAAATTTGTATTGTCGGTATCCTGATAACTATAATTGTACGGGGCATCATAAGAAGATCAGAGATTGATATTAGTGCTTGGTTGTATGAATAACTTACCTGTAGAACCCTTTTTCTAACGAACCTGTGATTGCATTGCTAATTCGTTGTAATACGGAAGGGCCTTGCTTGTTGTTGACATTAGGATTCCGTTGAGTGCCTGGTTGACTGGGCATTTTTAATCGTTCAGTGGATTAGATTCTTATAAGAAATATCGTGAAATCAGTTTGACGAAGGTCCTTGTTCCCCAGAGAAATAGTAATCTGCCAAAAGATCAACTAAAATTAAAATGCTAGAACATGTAGACAATGAGAAAATATTAAAAACTACACCGTTCTAAAACATAAAAAACCCGCTCGTTGAATTTTTTTACTCGAGAGGCAACGCCAGCCATCCCATGAGGTATGTCAAAGTCATCTAACTTTATTTCATTCAGAGTGCAATGAATGTTTATGATCATTACAAGACATCGACGCTTTCGTTATGACAAAGTCCGTTTGTCATGGCAAACCTAGAATCAGAAATCTGTTATTGCTTGTTAGACTTAGTTTGTATTACCTTTCTGGGTAATAACGTATATGGTTTTTGGTTTTATAAGAATCTGCCTTCCCGGTTCACGTTACATTGACTGAAACTCTCCACTGATTGACAATAAAAGTTCCAAATGCCGCTTGGTGAATACGATTCGAATAAATTAAGCTCCAACTTTACATTCAAAATGATAATTACTTTAAGAACGTTCACTGATGCAGACCAAATTGTATGATGCGTGGGACACATTTAAACGCCGAAATTATCAACCAAACTCGGCAGCAAAGATGTTCGAAAGTCTTTCAAATTTACAAATTTTCCCAAAAGGGCACCTTGCATCGATTCGATATATATATATATAATCGAAATAGGCCGAAACGGTTCCGTCTGCAGTTATATATATATATATATAAATGAAAACAAACAAAACAAAAGTGATGTAGCTTAGTCTAACTTGTGTTTCGTTGCTATTTATCGGTATGAGTGTCACTGCAATTTGGAAGGCAAGCATGAATTAAAGCTTTCTCATCCTAATTCACAAAAAAGAAACGTGTTTATGAAAAGACACATCAGCACTTTGTTATTCCTTCGGAGGATGTACATGTAAACTCGCTTGCTACAATCGCAATAGCTTGACTGGATTAATCCGACCGTAAAGATGGTTCAGCTTGTTCGTTCTAGTTTTTGAAAATAGATTTGGGCCTGTAAATTGTGAAGACACGATGATTGAAACCCTTCTTCCTCTACAATTTGACGTAATTATCTGTGCAGCGAACAAAATATTTATCACCCACAACAATGCAAATGACTTCATGGACTTGCAAGAATACTGGAAACCCAATTGTCAAAAGTCTACCTGTTACAAAGTGCTTTTTGCCATTACAGTCAAACCCAAGAAGCCACAAAGGGAAAAACATTGTTGGAGAATAACTTAAACATAATCTCCCAATAATTTTTAAAGTAACTAACGCGTACGTAAAAAGAAGTTGTCACAAAAACCTAAAAAATAAAGTATTTTTTAAAAGCAAATACTAACACTTGTCTTATCTTTCAGTACTTGCAGTAGTCTAGTTCTAAATCCAAATCAAAAACAAGTCAGAAAGCAATAGTTCCTACCAGCAGCCGAGTTAATTATAACGTCATCATTGCACAACATTCCGTTTACTTATTGCCTTATTACGTAATCTAATATTTAAGAAATGAATGAAAACACTGCCAAGGAGTTGGTGTTACGAATTTGTACTCAGTCATTTGGGCGCATAAGAGTATGCATGATTCAAAGCTTACACTGTTGCAACTTAAATTAGTATTTTGTCAAACTGATGAACATCCGTTTCTCGAAAAACATTTGTTCCATATCTTGAAAGGTTTGGGGAATATTTTTAATAAACTAATTCACATACTCTACCTATTTCAATGAACTAGAAAATCCTGTTTTAATCTAAACACGA